>OZ014530.1:166856735-168252164 GCA_963966105.1 Volucella zonaria
AGGATTTCGGCTGATGAAAGAATCCAGTGATGCTGTTATAACTGATCCATCAATCAGCATCAGACGCTTAGCTTTGCAATTCAATGTTTCCAGACATAAAATTTCTAATGCATGCATACTGCATGAAGGAAATCTTTATTCATACCACCACCTGCTTCCCAATGATTTGGAAAAGAAACTTGAGTTTTTTAACTGGTTGCTGGAGCGGAGCTTGAATGACAACCAGTTTATTAGCAGAATTCTTTGGACGAGCGAATCTCAATTTATATTACAAGAGATGGGATCACAAATTTTCATAGTTTTCATACATGGGCTGTGGACAATCCACATACACTGAGACATAAATCTTTTCAATACAAATTCAGCGTCAATATGTGGGCATGTGTACTTGGAAACAAGTTAATCCGCTCCTTGAAACTACCACCTAGGCTGAATTCTACGAACTATCTGGAGTTTTTGCGAAATGGTTTACCAGAACTATGAAGAGTATGGTAACCATTGGATAGGAAGAAATGGACTAGTTCACTGGCCCGCAAGATCTCCTGGCCTTGCAGTATTTGATTGTTTTGTATCGGGAAGAATGAAAGAACTTGCTTATTCAACCGAAATAGCAACTTTAATTGAATTGGAAGATCGTATTCTCGAAGCGCCATCAAAAGTGGAGCAGCATTTAGTATCAATAAACATTCGCAGTGCAATCCAAAAACGGGCTGTAGCACCTGTTATAACTGTTTTAGTACGAGTATACTCATAAAATAAAAACTACCTAAGACCACACAAAATCATTTTTTATTCATAGCCTTTGGAGATTAAAGCAAAAAAACCCTTTTGTATAATATAAATTGTAACTGCTGCAGGTTTTTCCAAGTATCATAAAATCTGTGAGTTTCTGTGGAAACTTGATGATGATTTTTATTGTATTATTGTTACTTTCATTAAAAAAAAAAATGGAAAACGTTATGTTAATTAGCCATTTTCTGGAGAAAAGTGACTTCAAAATGAAAAATTAATATGGACAATGAAAATGGAACAGGCTTATAAATTGGATATCTAAAGACTCAAATAAGATATCAACTTTATTTAATGGCCGTTATAAATGCTGGTATCTCTTCTAAAAATAAAGTCAGAGTAATTTCTGTTAACTTGGGTCAGGATACACCAAAGTAAGCCTTTTCTTAAATTCTCGATAAATGATGTCAACATTGGAGATAGACCCTTACTGTAGAACGATTTTTTTCTTAGAATATGCCCAGGAATCATTTCCCAAATTATCGTCATCGAATTAGGGGACACCCTGTACATTATTATAGAGAGCAATAATTAATGGTAATTGGTCGCCTATATCTTCATTATTGAAATTTCACTCTTTCTGAACAATTTTGAACAGAAACCGAGAGCAGATGCGCTATACAAATATAGGACATATACTCGTACAACTCTAAATCGTATCACTTATCATTTTGAACTTCACGATTTGAAAATACCCCCTGAAAAGAAGCCTACAACATATCATTTGGAACATAGTGATTAAGAAAACTGTAACTTTAGGCAAATTCGGAAATCTTATCAGATTGACCAAAGCATCGAGAATTGAACATGATTTTGGCGCCAGAGCCGTCGAAAATACTACCGACTTTGCGGTAATGCGAACAAAAACCTAAGCAAATTCAAATTTCGAATCAGAACTAATTTTATTGAGCTATAAACTTCTTTTTATATCATTAACGGTGCAATGAATCTAATTTTCTATTACCCACTAAAAAATAAATGCGACTAGACTCACAAATTAAAAATAAAAAAAATAAAAAAAAAATTTCCTGTTTCAGTTCACTTCTTTATAAATTATTTATAAATGCATAGGTAGTTTGTGTGAGTTCGGAACGTGATTGCATTTGCTTTTAGTTTAACGAAATTTTATGGCTGGCAAAAGTCCGAAGAACAATGAAACCAAAAACTGTAGCATGCCTTTTTTTGAACGTGATGTTTTAATCCGTTTCGGACTATGCACACACGTTTCGAGTGCCTATTTGCTTTGAATGCATTCGGAGATTTGTATAATAGAACCGTAAGTGAACTGCTACTGAAATACAAGTAGGGAAAGGAAGTGCTTATGTGCGGTTTAATTGGAATAAATCAGAGAGTAGATCTTTTCTCCCTATCAGAAGTATTCAGATACTTTTTTCTTCTCAGTGTAATTCCATTTTTTTTAATGAATTTATTAAAAAAAAACTCCAGATAACACATAATTGTTATAAGTAAGTTTTTAAAGATCAATATTCTTAAAATTTGAAATCCCCAAAAAAATTATTTACTGCGTAGAAATCTAATTCCATATGACAAATTTTGTTAAATAATTTGTTGAGGTACCATAAGTATTGCAGCAACACGTAAAATAGGAATAAAGAAATAAAATCCTGCGGTTGGAATTGCTGTGCATGTATAGGTGCGGATAGCCATATGTTTCGTGACATAAGTCATTGACTTAAAATTCATTCGAGTTAACTGACTATTCATTTTAATTTAGGTGTTGTAGTCACGATTTTTCAGTTATATTTGGCTTGTATACACGTATATGCACACATATTAGACCGACTCATTATATCAAAGCATTTAACATTCATATCCATGAATGCGACACGATTTCTGTGACGTTGGAACTCATATATTCTTACTGAACACAATTGGAACTTCTAAAAAACACGAATAATACTGGATTGTGCTTCGGTACAATCAAGTTTTATAAATTAGATTCTACTATATGTGAGCTTGGGAGCCCTTTTTATAAAATTCTCAAAACGGAGTATAGAGTTATTATTTCGCAGGGACATTCGATTATTATTCACTAGTCCAGAATTTAGAATGTTGGGTACTTGAAGATCTGATCCCAGATTAACTGCCATTGTACAATTTCAGCTTTGGCCTTTAGTGCGCTGCAGCTGTTATTGGTCAAAGATATTTGAATTCAACTTAGCACTGACTGCGAGACTTAAAGGCGAAACTCCAGACAATCCTTTAAGGAAATACATCTCTAAAGCCCAAACCGAATTAGATCAAGGAAAATTGAGGTTTGACATGCCTTACGGTATATTCTATTCACCGCTGAGTGTCCTTCACCTTTGTAACGAAATTCGTCTTATTTATACGAGGGCGGGTCAATAATTCCGTGCATTTTTGAATTTCTGACCTCTTTACTGAAACAGCAACACTGCTCCTGTCAACAAGCATTTGTCAGTTGACTCCTGTCAAAATTTAAACTTGCTGCGTCAGTTAGTTTGTGTTTGACAGCTATTTTTATCAGACTACTCACTAATTTGAGGAGAAAATGGAAAAAAGTGAATTTCGTGTGCTTATTAAGCATTATTTCTTACGAAAAAAAACCATTACCGAGACCAAGGCTAAGCTTGATAAATACTATGGGGACCTTGCACCATCGATTTCAATGGTAAAAAAGTGGTTTACTGAATTTCGTTGTGGCCGTACAAGCACTGAAGATGCCGAACCTCCTGGACGCCCAGTTGAGGTCTCTATACCCGAAACAATCGAAAAAATTCACGATATGGTGTTGGCCGACCGAAGATTGAAAGTGCGAGAGATTGTGGAAGCCGTAGGGATCTCGCATGGCTCAGTGGTTTCAATTTTGAATGATCACTTGGGCATGAGAAAGCTTTCCGCAAGATGGGTGCCGCGTTTGCTCACAGTCGACCACAAACGCAATCGTGTAACAACTTCACAGGAAGGTTTGGCGTTGTTTAATCGCAATATGGAGGAGTTTTTGCGCCGTTTTGTAACCGTGGACGAAACATGGATCCATCACAACACACCAGAGAACAAACAACAGTCAAAACAGTGGGTTTCTAAGGGTGAATCGGCGCCAAAGAAGGCCAAGGTGGGTTTGTCAGCCAATAAAGTTATGGCGACTGTTTTTTGGGATGCACGCGGGATAATCCACATTGACTACCTTCAAAAGGGAAGAACAATCAATGGGGAATATTATGCCAACTTATTGGACCGATTCAATGACGATTTGAAAAAAAAACGACCTCATTTGGCCAAGAAAAAAGTTCTTTTCCACCAAGACAATGCAAGGGTGCACACATGTGCAGTTGCCATGGCAAAAATCCATGAATTGGGCTATGAATTGCTCCCTCATCCACCCTATTCTCCAGATTTGGCTCCGAGCGACTACTTCTTGTTCCCAAACCTGAAGAAATGGCTTGGTGGAAAAAGATTTGACTCCAATGATGAAGTCATCTCGTCATTTTGAGGACCTCGACAAATCATTTTTTTTGGAAGGGATAAAAAAATTGGAGAAGCGTTTGACAAAGTGTATAGAGCTCAACTGAGCCTACGTTGAAAAATAAAATTATTTTTTTATCAAAAAATCTGTTTTAATCCAAAAGTCACGGACTTATTGACCCACCCTCGTAGATGTCATAAAAAGAAAGTGAA
Organism: Volucella zonaria; assembly: GCA_963966105.1. NCBI lineage: Eukaryota > Metazoa > Arthropoda > Insecta > Diptera > Syrphidae > Volucella > Volucella zonaria. The sequence goes on from OZ014530.1 coordinate 166,861,185, forward strand.
TTACACGTCAGGCTTCTATATTCGAGCAATAGAAGATGTTATCAACGCGTCTTTAAATAAGACATAGTAAGCTGCGGATGCAGTTTTTCCACTTTTTGGTCCTACAGCATTTGCTGTAGCGCTGACGCTAACAATAAATGGGATACGGCTCACGCTTCTACCAGCTCCACTGACGTCGTGCTCGTCGTGTTTTGTTTCGGGTCGCTGATTTAGAGCTCTAGTTGGTGGTTTTGTGAGAGCTTTTGAGGATGAGCTTGGTCTGATCAAATCCGTACGAGATTAGGGCCTTCAGCTCTACGAGCCGTTTCACAGCGCTTTGATTTATTGCAAGGACCTGGTGGACGATATCCCTATCGTTTGATCTTTGCAGAGCTTTCCGCGTTCTTCTATTGAGTTCTTTGTTTTGGTCATCAATAATTGCCAATGTCCCGGTACGACAAGCAGCAACTCTAACCCACATTTCTCTTTCTTTATCCACTCTGCAGTGGAAGCATCCGCTTAGACTATTCCTTATCACGTAGCTCAATCGTGATATCCATAATCCTCCCTTGTATCTGAACCATTTGCTCATTTGTGAGAAGTTTACGATCGAGATCGACTGGTACGACTGACATAGCTCGTTATATCGCTATACGAGTCTTTGTCGACGGTTGTGTTCCCAGTGCGAACTCGTTTCCCTTCGGATTGGGGAAGGTGTTGTCCTCGAATCGCATGCGCTTCACCTCGGAATCCTTTTCTTCCACTTTATCTTTTGCATAAATCCGGGCTTGCTCGTAGTTGCACCCCTTCTTTAGCGCGCGTTTGAATCTGCGTTCTTCAGCTGGCGTGAAAATGACGTACTTGGACTCAGTCTGAGCCGCTTTGCCATAGGTCTTGCGTACTTCTATCTCATCGGGATGTAATTCGTCCGATACAACAGTACACTGTTGCACAAAGTACTGGTTTCTGAGGCGGAGTTGCTAAGCAGAGACAAGTTCCCTTCTAGGTCTTCCATCTCCGAGACGATACTTGATGAGTCCTCCCGATTGGCAGATGTCATGTCGGCATCGACAGTGTGTTCTAAAACATCCCTACTTGATGGTGCAATTGTAGACGCATAATTTTCTGTTATTTTTATGGTAAAATTATCTATTTTGATTGAGTGACGTGGTCTACCCGCCTAACCACAGGAAGGCTATCTTTAAGTCGGAGATCGCTTGGTATCCGAAGTTCGCAAACTAGCGGCTAAGCACCTTCTTAGTCATGCATCCATCGGCGCTTGCTATTCCACCACTGGACTAGGGATTTTTTACCGCGATTTACTCCTGTCCCCACTGGGACGCCCCTCCTTCTTTACCCGGGCTTGAGACTGACAGGATGCTTGCCGCTTGCATACATACATCCACAGGGATGTGCCTACATATTCGAGTATATTTATTTGATGCCTACTAAAAAGCTTCTGAAAATTTTAATTTCATGCGAATATATCCACATTTCCGTTTATCACTTTGAAGATTAACGTTCTGTGGTTATTTGCCAACACCCAGTTGTTAAGTTTATTATAAAATGCGAGCCCGATAAGTTTTTACTGAAAGTTATGTGCTTGCCACAACATCGACTTAACGACTTTTTAATTACACTACATTTCAGAGAATAGGAAGACTCAATGTGAATCAATTGAAAGCAATATTTACCAGCAGAAACAGAATCGCTACTCCTACAAATAGATGTGGGTGACTGCAGCTAAAATTTACTGTCCGCCATTTGATTCCGTGCCAAGGCTCATAATACGCCGTTTATTTTGGGCTACTTAAATCATGTCATATGTCATAGTAGAATACAATAATTGCAATCCCACAAGTCTCCATCGGTTATAAGGCCATGTACGATCATTTGCATCTTTTTGGATTTATCAAAAGTAGTGGGCTACATTCTTAGAATATGTTTGAGATATTCAATCTACTCGTATATCTACTACTTATTACAGCTGATTCTTGGCACCTTTGAAAGTATAAATTGCACCATAGGATATTAAGCCCAGTTTGGACGGAAATCGAATAACCAAGATGGCTAAACCACAAATTTTACTAGAATATGCACAAGCATACGATAATCAGTAGAAAACGTGCAGTGTCGAAGCACGGGTAAACGAGCTAACATTTTTACCGCACAATGAAGAAAAAACTCACAAGAGATTCAATCGTCAAAATATATTAAAGATAAACGAAGATACTACTGAGCGTTGAATAAACCCGCAGTACCATTTCGTTTCCTATCGCGCACAATGAGAAAATAGCTGATTTTAAGGAAGCCGACGTTTCCGAGCAGCAAAAAGAATGAACACGGGACTGCACGTACCGAGCAGATCGAGAGGATCGACAATACACTCCCACAATCAAAAATCTTGAGTTTAAAAGACAATGATAGGCAATCGAATGTCTAACCTGTGGAGGGTCTTGTTTCATTGTATAAAGGCAAACGCGATACGAGAATGGCAACAACTAACGTTTGGTGGTACTAATATCCCATACTATTTCCCATACTATGAAGGAGTTCAATCAGTTGACAACGCCTTATTAGTAAACTCAATGGTAGTCAATGCGGCAATGTGAGAGTCAGGTCAACGTATGACACTATTCAAAGTTTACGGTTAATGGTCCGATGGACAAACATCGAGTAGTTTTAAAAAATCCACACATCGTCTTCATCGACTTGGAAAATACGCAGCGGGAATACGAAGAATTCGTATTCACCTAAGCAGTGTACAAAATCTTGATTTCTATTTAGAAGGAGACATCGTGCCAAAGTACGAAAAATGTAAACACTTTGGCTTTGTCGTTAACAACCACGGAAACTGCGATGACAATATCCATCATAGCGTCAGTCAGTGTAAAGTGACTTAAATGAAACGAAAACTGTAAAGTATTTTATGCCACGAAATTTCCGCTTAAGTTGAATTTTTTTTTTACACGATAATCGTTTGTTCAGTTTTAAAAAACGCGTTGTAATGTGGAACGGTGTTCGAAAAATATAATTGAAAAATTATGTTATGGATGTCAGCGAGCGTAGCAAAATTGATTTAAGTAGAAGTATGTACGCGCATTCGTTCGCAAAAGCTCCCACATAAAGAAACCAATAGTGGACAAAATTCAGATAATGCAAACCGATTCGTTTTGCTACAGTGCTGTGAAAAATTATAGACTCAAACCAAAATTTCAACTTTTTTTTTACATTTTTTGTAAAAATTTTTTGTCCTAACATATTGCCAAACAATACCAATTCAGGGGAAACCCTTTAATGGTATATTTCCCTTTTTAACAGGAATTTCTAAAAAAAAAAACCAAAATTCACCTGTTAAAAAGTATAAACTCAAGATTTTATTCGACGGCATGGTTAGTTGTTAAGCGAAGGTCGTTGTGCTCACTACTGTTAAAAAACAGTACAAACCTCCTGCAGTAATAATAAACAGTTTTTTTTCAAAAGTGAATTTTCTTCAAAGTCTTAAATATGTCACGTGGTAAACAATCACGACGTTGTAATTTGGACTACGATTCTAGCCTCGCAAGAAAATGGGCAGCAGCTTCCGGCAACTTTAAATACCGAAAATGCTATATTAAACCACCAATTAAACAGCGGCATAAAGAAGCACGTCTTGAATTTGCTGAAACACATGTCCAACACGGTGAAATGTGGTCGCATGTAAGCTTTAATGATGAGAAGAAATTCAACCTCAGCGGCCCCGACGGATTCAAATAAAATTGGCATGATCTTAAGAAAGACCGGAAAATCATGCCACACAGGCCTTTACGAGGAGGAGGTTTTATGGTTTGGGCAGCTTTCATAGGTAATCTAAAAACAGCAATTGTCTTTATTTCTGGAAGAATTGACGCCAAGTACTCGTAATACCAAGAAGTGTTGGAGGAAAATCTTCTTCCCCTAATAACAGCAATTGAGGATAATTATATAATTTTTCAACAAGACAATGCTCCTATCCATAAAGCACGGACTACAATAACGCGGTTTCAAGAATATGGAATTAAACTTCTAAAATGGCCAGCCTTAAGTGCCTTAAGCCTTGTTCCAAATTAAAAATGTGGAACAACTCAAACAAAGAATTGTTGAAGCGTGGAATAATATACCGGAAATAACATTAAGCAATCTTATTTCCAATTTACCACTACGATTGTTAAGTGTTTTAAGAAATAACGGACAAAGTAACATATTCCTTATTAAATAAATTTTTACCTGAAAACTAATAAATAAAAATCTTGAGTTTATACTTTATCGCAGGTGATTGTTGGGTTCTTTTTTAGAAATTCCCGTTAAAAAGGGAAATATGGTATACCATTAAAAGGATATCCCTGAATTGGTATTGTTTATCAATATTTTAGGACAAAAAAAATATAAAAAAAGAATTTTTTACAAAAAGTGTAAAAAAAATTGAAATTTTTTTTCACAGCACTGTATTTTCAACGAAGGTCAAGTTCTAGCCAAAGGAGAATAATTGAATCACCTGGCCTCAGTAACGGGGTGATCCAGAGTAGAGTGGCCTATAAAATGGTTCTAAGGTTCGCAAATTTAGCCAACCCCACAATCAACTCAGAGGAAATGCAGATACTCGTAGATGCGCCGTTTATGGCTTTGATTTTTTTGCGATATTGAAGGAAATGGAGTTCAATGGAGAGAAGTCGATGAATGAAAAGAATGTCAGCAGTATTCCTACGTTCTTCTAACGAATTCATATTTAGAAGTTTGAAGCGGTCCTGATGGGGAGGTAAGATTAAGGGGTCGTTCCACGGCAGACCACGGAGAGCAAATCGGAGGAATCGACGTGGAATACCCTCGATTCGGGAAACATGAACTAGGTGAAAGGGGAACCAAGCTTGACGGGCATACTCAAGCAGGGGGCGAACAGAGGTAATATAGAGAGATCTGGTTACATACGGGTTGGAAAATTCCTTGGACCACCATTTAATAAATCCAAGTGATGAGTTGGCTTTGAGGATCATCTTATCGATATGCGAAAGGAAATAAAGCTCACAGTATGCCAAGATCTTGAAAAGACTGAACCAGGGGAATTGGTTGACCATAGAGAAAATAAAGTCGGGGAGGAGACGGGTTGCATTTACGTGTGAAGGTTATAGATTGACATTTGGCTATATTAAGTTCTAGGCAGTTTTTGAGGCACCAGATTGAAAATCGATGAAGGTCTTCTTGAAGAAGGGCAGAGTCATGGGGAAAGGAAATAGTTTTAAAAAAATTTTGTGTCGTCAGCGTAAAAGGAGAGGGAGGAGAGTTTAATGACTCTCTCAATATCGTTAATAGTAAGAATGAAGAGAAGAGGGCCAAGATGACTGCCTTTTGGAACTAAAGATGAGGTCAGGAATGGAACAGAGAGGGCGGATCTATACCGAACATTATAATATCGGTTTACCAGGTAAGAAGAAATCCATTTTAATAAGAGAGGCTCAAAGCTGAGAGCAGAAAATTTGAAGAGGATCAATTGATCAGATATCTTATCAAACGCTTTACTGAAATCAGTTGGGATAATATCGATTTCTTATCCATTTTCTAAGGCTTGCATTTGAAGCCTAAGGCTTCGTATAAAATGCTTTCAAAGAGAGTTTAGCAATGGGACGATAATTGGTAACTTCATGCTTAGATCCCTTTTTGTGTATCGGGATTATGAAAGAGGTCTTCCAAATCTGAGGAAATTCTCCCTGTGTAAGGAATAGACGAGAAAGGTAGGAAAGGGGTAGAGACAGGTTGGAAGAGCATTTCTTAAGAAACATGGCGGAGAGTCCGTCTGGGCCAGGTACAAATTCATCTTTAAGATTTAGTAACTTTTCTTCAATAACTGCAGGATCGAAATTTTGAGTGAGGAAGGGACCAATGGAAAAATTTGGTAGATCATTGAAGTAAGAGGGAGTTGTTGGCAAATGATTGTTTGAAAAATGTAGCAAAAAAGTTGGCGATGGTAGGAGGATCACTTGAAGAATTGGTTTCAAAAGCGAGGGAGGAAGGATAACCATCATTAACCGCACGGGGCAAACAGAGCCCCCTATGTACAATATAATACCATTGATTACGAATCGCAGGTGATGCTTTGCAGTCATTGGAATTTTGCGAACTTGGAAAATCATTTCCAAGGAATAAGATGAAAGTGATACTATCAAAATATTAAATTTTGCTTACTCAAATACTCGTATTATCTTATTCAAGAGATTGTGATATTGTGTCGGATAAATTTGATTGGTGCTCCCCATAATTTTTTGATGATTAGTATTGACATTCTTAACACATAAAACTATGTTCAAGAGGTATTTCCAAATAATTTTTCGCAAGGGCAATGGCCTCAGATTAAAGGGAAATATCTTAATTAAAAATAAAAAATATTGAACAGAATCTGAGTGAAGTTTTTCTACCATAAAGCGATTTATTTTTCATTTTCTTTAAGTATTTATACGATGTGTGAAAAGCGTTTTCTTGAAACCTACTTTTTGCAATTTTCACTATTTCTTATGGTATGGAAATTGTTTTATATTATGTATTCAAGTGAAACTCACAAGGATTCTATGTTCCGTAACGGTAGAATTTGTTCATTTTTTTAATGACTACTTTAATATATACATTCTTATATATGTTCATCCATGTGTATTTATACATACCTACCTTACCACTTATACTAATCGAGTTTATTTTATTTTTTGCTATTTCTAGCTGAGAGTGACCTGGGCACATTCGCGCAACGTAAAACTCATTACCAATGCGACAAGTCATTCCATAAAGAGCTCTTTACCAGCGAAACTCGTCCTACCAACGTTAAAGTGCTATACGAGGAAGCAGCCAAGATCTCACAGTGCCGGTTGCAGGCGTTTCGAAATGACACCGCCGCCGACAGCTGCACAGGTGCGCTGGACGAACTGGTTTGTACGCCCGTTTTTGGAAAGGCTAATCGCAAGATGAGAACTAGAATTGATGCTGAAATTGAAATAAGATTGGTAAGTATACAACGATGAGTACGATGTATGTGTATAGTATGAAGGCTTAAGGCTTTCAGCTCCTCTGTTCAATTTCTGTTGCATGACAGTGGGATGGAGTTGCTAAAGATACCTAGATGATGTTTCTTCCTTTTCTTTCTTTTTTTTTTTTTGCTTAGTGAATTTATATATGTAGACTTGTAACTAAACTAAGTGTATACGATTTACGGTGAAGATGGTAACCGTTTTGGTTGCATGTCAGTTCGTTATCTTTTGAGCATAGGAATACGGTTCTTTTTTATTGACTTGGATGGTCATGTATAGTGTCTATTGCGTGTGGATAGACAATGCGCTATTGAAAGCCGGTTTTATGCAAAGTCTCTATTCGGTTACAGCAGCATAATATTAAAGATGCTATCCGTTGTCGATAAGGTAAAGTGACAATTTTTTTGTACTAGGAAAATAAAAATAACTTAATGAGGCAATCCGTGTGAATCATTTAAGTATAAAATGCCACACAGAATGCTGAGAATGAATTAACTAACTAAACGATGATTTTTAGTTGAGTTTATTTACGTCCTTATAGCATTGGTCCATGTTAATGCATTTGTTGAATAATTTACAGACCGTTATTATATAAGCTTTTTTTTAATTTACTTTATCACTTACATACATGCATCGACATATGTATGCATATAAAAGCTAAGGACCAAACATTGGTTTTGAGCGTAATTTTGAAATATGTTCTTCAGACAAAACGAAAAGCATTCAAAACAGGAAATCAACAGGTCTCTCCATTTAATGGGATCTTGTCTAAACGGCCTCAGTTGCGCACATCAAGTTAGCGAAGCTTTCTTTTAAATTCAGTTATCTCGCATTTAGGTTTTCGTTTACTGCAAGGTCTCTCCTAGATGGATGTAGAGACTCTCCAAGCCAGAGATTTTGTATTTATATTCTCCATTATTGGTTATCCATTGTTGTTGTTAAACCGATTCCAGAAGCAGTCCCCACAAGTTAGCGAAACTTTCTTTTAACTTCAGCGATTTCGCTGTTCGCGATTTGAGGTTTCCCTTTACTGCAAAGATTTTCTAGATGGATGTAGAGAGTCTCCAAGCCTAGGATTTTGTATTTACCTTTTCCATTGTTGGTTACCACAGTTGTTAAACCGATTCCAGAAGTGTTCCTACAGGTTTTTTTTGCACCCACTATAAATCCACTTTCATGTACATATGCTTATCTCTGCACATTACAATGAATACCAGTGTTGTGTCCTTGGTATGTTCTTCTTCAAATTAAGAATTATCGAGAGACTTTGGAATTTCATATAATGCCTTGTATATAATATAATACCAAAGTAGTGCGCCGAGTTAAACTTGTTTTATTGGAATGTCCGGATATCTAGATTTATGGTATACTGCTTTGATCGTATTTTGATCGATGTAGTTGACGTATTATTGATAAGGTTGGCACATAGTGGTCTATAAGATATTCAGGTGTTGGAAACGATGGGGGCATGATCGCATGATGTACAACATATTTTTTAGGGAATAAATCCTCATTCTAATAGGGGCTGCCTATGCATTCCCCATAGTTGAAGTCAAAGATTTCGCTCTTCTTTTGTTCGGTGGTGGGTTTACTGCTTAGCTTTCTAAAAGTTGAATATAAGTTAAGGTAGAACTAAGTAAGCAAACCCACCAGAATGCCTACACGCGCCTCTAATCAATTTCCCACAATAACCACGGGATCAAGTGAACACCCGCATGGGAACACCTTTTCGCTGACACTGCGTCTGGGACAGCCGATCCACACCTTTCACTATATTTAAGTTTCCAGTTGTAAGTTAGTCTTAAGTGAACATTGTAAGCAAACGGTCGGGAATAAAAAAGAGATTATAATTAAATAATTTAACTGGCGCCCAACGTGGTAGCGCAGTACTAATAGTGAAAAGTGCTAAGGACCTCAAGAAGTTCCTTCCGCATAGGACGTAAAGAAGCTCCACCAACTCTTTGCACCAAAAGGACCTCAAAAAGCGCCGATGCACAACTGGGTCATACCTGCTACAAGTATCGGGAATCGAATTTTTAAATAAGGTCGACAGCGAGGAAGTGTGGAGACAGGCACCTTAGTAGGGAGAAGCAAAACGGATCTAGCCCCTCCACCAGCGCTGGAAATGCGCATTGCATTAACGTAAGGTCGAATTTAATATATTGATAAGGAATTAATTAGAAACCAAAAAATATATAAGTTTCATATAATTAGTTTAGTTTAAGCAAGTGAAATTATTATTATATTGAACGATTAAATATAATACGAAATTCCTCGATAGTTAATAACTAGTGACACCTTGATTAAGTGATAATTAAGTGAGCATAATTCTGCATCTTTTAAACGATTTCTGAAGCAATCCTAGTTCATTTTCCCATCTACGAAATGACAGAGCCTATTATTCGCCCGTCGGTATTGAGTCCCGGAAACCCGTTAGCAAGACCGTCGACTTCAAGGTCCCAAGCCTGCAACACAACAGTAAATGCTAACCCGTAATTAAGAAATCTAATCGAGGGAATTGTTAGCCAAATTTGCGAACAATTAGGTCAGGGAATAATGAATCCGAACGCACAATTTCAAAAAGGTGTCGATGAAACTAATGACGACCGATATAGAACCAATTTAAATGATCTAGATAAGGTCGGCGATGTTGTGAGAAGCCTTAGGGAGTTCTCTCTAACTCCAGGAGAATTTAGTTCATGGCGCAAAAGCGTCGAAAGGATGTTAAACATCTACGAGAGATTAAGAGGAACTCCGAAATATTTCGGCATCCTCAATGTTATCCGAAACAAGATCATCGGAAACGTGGATGCAATCCTCGAGTCATATAATATCCTATTGAATTTGGGATGGATTGCAAAGTGCCTCACTCTGGATTATCAAGACAGACGCGGTTTGGGTATATTGGAGCACCAGATGACCAGGTGACTCAAGGCAGTAATTCAGTAGAATCTTATTGTCAAGCGGTATATAATTTATCACTCATTCAAAACAAGATTTCCAGCATGGAACTTCTACCCGATGAGTTGCACCATCTAACTGAATCCTACAGGATAAAAGCGTTCCTCCACGAAAAAATTCTAACTCTTAAACATTCCACCTTAATTTGGCATGTATGCCTACCAAATAAACAACAGCGTAATTTCCATGTACAAACTTCTACGATAGAATCTGAAAATTATTATGAAACTCCGTATAACCATAAAACTAAAATCAATATCTATAATGCCGAAATGAGCGACTTAAAAGTGAACGATCAATCCCTGGATCGTTATACGAATAATCAAGAGCTGCATGGAGTAGCAGCACAAACCACAAACGACCTCGTAGACCTCAATTTTTTAGGCTAACTAATTCGTATTTGTCCTATTTCGAGTGCAAGACAAACGATAATAAAATTCTAAAATTTCTGTGGACCGGGTCCAACAACTATATTCAACCCCATCTCGCTAAAACTCAAATATTCAATCAGAAAATTTTATACGCTAGTTCTATCGGTGGAAATATTGAAATCACTCACCACACACTGCTTAATCTTCTCGGCATAAAGAAATAAAATTTTTCATTTTACCCAAAGGATTACAATCCTTTCACGCAGTTTTAGGAAACGATACTCTTAAAAACTTGTCGGCTGTAATCTTCTCTAACAGAAACTATAATAATTGACAATAACATCACAGTAAAACTAAAGCAACAGATGTGTGAAACAATACATAATATCTGTCTTAGAACCGAGTATATGACACAAAACCAAAAGGATATGCTGTACTCCTTAACCACGAAATACTCCAATCTATTCTGCGAACCAAACGAGAAGCTCACCTTTACGACAAAAGTCAAGGGAAGAATCCGCACTTCTACTGCAGACCCTATTTATTCCAAGTCTTACCTATATCCCATGTCATTGAAACCAGAAATCGACAAACAAATAATTCAATTAATTAATGCGAAAGACTTTCACGGTCACCCTACAATTCACCGGTATGGATTGTACCGAAGAAAGCAGATGGCTCCGGTGAAAAGAAATATCGTATGATTATAGGAAGCGCAATTCCGTAAAGATAAGTGATCGTTACCCCATTCCTGAAACAAATGAAGTCGTATCCCAGTTAGGAAAAAGCAAATAGTTTTCGGTTCTTGACCTCAAGGGCGGATTCCATCAAAACCCTCGGAAAATAAGAATTTGTAAGACTGAAAAAAGCCCCTTAAATATTCCAGAGAACATTAGATAACATACCTATGGAACACAATGGCAATATCTGTTATGTATACATCGACGACATAGTTATGTTCAGCAAAGATGTCAAATCTCATTTTCAAAATTTGGGCCAATCTCAAAGTTCAATTAGATAAGTGCGAATTTCTTAAATCGGATGTAGAATTTCTCCCCTTCATTATTTGCAATTGCAGTATTCCCTTTATCCCCAAAGGCTAAAAGATTTAAGATCATTTCTTGGTCTGTCGGGATTTTACCGTGGTTTATCAGGGAGTATGCTAAACTGGCAAAACCCCTGACTCCCCATTTAAGGGGAGAGGATGGACGTACGTACAAGACCGCTTTAAGTAAGAAAATTGGACGAACCTGCGAAAGACAAATTCAAAAGAATTAAAAGCTCACTGGTTTCAGAAGATGTTATTCTCAACCATCCAGATTTTTGCAAAGAATTCCACTTAACAACAGACGCATCCAACTATCCCTTGGGTGCTGTATTGTCGCAAGACGACAAGCCAATTACTTTCACCTCTAGGACGCTAACGAAAGCCGAAGAACACTGTGCTGCTAATGAGAAAGAAAAGTTAGCCATAGTGTGGGCTATAGTGTGGGCCATAAAATCATTAAGGAATTATTTATATGGTTCAACCAAATTCGAAATCTTTACAGACAATCAACCTTTAACGTACGCGTTAAGCCAATAAAAATGATAACTGCAATATTAAAACATTGGAAGACAATACTCGAAGAGTATAATTACAAGATAAGGTATAAACCTGGAAGACCCAATGTCGTTGCTGACGCCCTGTCACGGCCACCTAGAAAATCCAACATCAATTCTCTTACAGCTACTCAACATAGGACCTCATTCAAATTATAGATACACCCATTCTCAATCTTTCCGAACCTTCATCTCACGAATTTCAAATAGTCTTTCCTACGTACCACCGGAACATTATAATAAAACTGGAATATACCAAAGAGAAATTAACGTGTATCCATCAGTTGTCAATGGAATTTAAACCGAAGAAAGAATTTTGGGCATAATTCAGCAGACTTACCCAAGTAATTTCAGCAAAATAAAAACTCCCTTTGAGGGAAAAATTGTTACGGATCTAACCAATGAGAACCATCAGGAAGCTACAATAATTAAAGAACATAGAACACGCACACCGAAACAGTCGCGAAAATAAAATCCAAATTTTCCAAAATCTCTATTTCCCACATATGAGTGGGAAAATAAACGAAAATCAGTAAAGATTGCAAGGTTTGCAAGCAGCATAAATATGACAGACATCCCAATAAACCCGAAATTCAACCAACCCCTATCCCCGAATATCCTGGCCAAATTGTTCATATAGATATCTACTTCATTAGATAATAAAAAGATAATTTGACCGCAATAGATAAATTCTCTAAATACGCGCTCGCTAGAATCTTGAAATCAAGAACGACAGAAGACATCAAAATACCCTTAAGGAACTTATTCTATCTTTTGGCGTTCCACAGATTATAATAATGAACAATGAAAAGTCAGTCAATTCTTGTTCCATAACATTCATGTTGAAGAACACGTTTAAGATAAAAGTCGTTAAAGTACCTACATACAAAAGTTCCGCAAATGGACAAATGACGAGACCTCACTCTACTCTATCTGAATTAATTTGCTGCCTAAAAACAGAAAATTCCCACACCACATTCCCAGAATTATTGGACAATTACGAATACAATAAATCTTTTCACTCCACCACTTGTAAAAAACCGTGCCACAACAAAAGCAAAAACCTATTAAAAAAATTATAGGGTAGTAGATGCAGTGTATATCAAAATTAACAATAGAATCGGTAGCAAACTTACACCTACGTATAAACAAGAAATAGTAGCCGAAAATCGTAGTTCTACAATCATAACACAATCCTGGAAAACAGTACACAAAAGTTTAATTAAGAATTAATTTTTCCTCTTGTCCCACACAATAGCCTATTTCTAGTGCCCTGTGCACCACAAGCCTCCAGATACTCGATTATTCGACTTCAAAACTAATTAAAATTCACGTGAGAACTGCAGCGATTCAAAATGGTTATTTTGAAATAATTCACGTAGTCGATGTCAACGCATATGAAGAGTTTATCAGCAACATGGAAGGTTCAGTCACCAAATATGTTCAACCCAGCAAACCCCTCTATCCTATCCTACAATCTAAAAAATTAGGAATTATTTAAGTAGATTAAAAATAAGTAAAATAAAATGACCCTTAGACTTCATAGGTAGCACGGTGAAATGAATCGCGGGCAACCCCGACTAACACGCCTACGAAATAATAATGAAAAAAAATGAATAACGTATTAGGAAATAACAATAAGTTGTCATTAATAAAGTAACTTTAGAAACATTAAATGAAATGTGAAATATAACAAATAATATACTGAAAAATATTCAAAGAAAATTCAAGTAATTATGGAAATTAAATGAAAACTAGATTTAATTAAAGATGAAATTACTAATATAACTTATTCTACAGGGTGAATGACTCGAACTCCAACTTTTTAAAATGCTATAATTTTTTTTATTTTTTGATAAATTTTATTGCGCCAAAGCAAAAAATGTTGGAAAATACATCAATTTTCAAATTATATCAGTAGTTTCCAATATGTCCACCTTTGGAGCGAATAATGGCCTTGAGACGGCCGAAGAAAGCATCGCAAGCTGCACGCAAGTGACTCTGCGGTATTTTGGTCCATTCCCGGCGAAGTGCTTGTTTGAGGTGGTCCAAACTTTGGTATTTTTTAGTGCCAACTTTCGCCTTCAAAACACCCCAGACAGAGAAATCCAACGCGGATTTGCATCCGGAGAATTTGCAATCCATTGTGTCAAAGAAATGAAGTGTGGGACATTGGTTTTTAACCAATCTTGGACGGTGCCGTGTCTTGTTGAAATGTTCACGGTCTCCGACCAAAATGATTGTTTGCCCAACTCTTCAACACTGCCTATAAGACAGTTTCACGGCATACGATCGCATTAATTTTGACACCACGGTCCAAAAATACGAGCGGAGAGCGACCATTGGCGGTTATAGCGGCCCAAACCATCACCATCGGTGCTGCCTGCTTTCTGGTGGCCGTCCGAAGGTGTAAATTTTCGAAGGACCTCTCTGGCAAGTAAACTTCGTCATTTTGTTTGTTGACATATTGCTCAATAACAAATGGCGACTCATCGAAAAAAACCAAATTCGGCAACTCACTACTTTCGTGCAAGCGTAGCAACTGCTTCGCTCTTTTGACTCAAACTTTTTACTGTTGCGGTGTAAGATCGTGTGCTTTTTGGAACTTCAATGGCTGGAGCCCGAGTTCATTTTACAGTATGTGTTTTATCCGTTCCAACGATATGTTGAGTTCACAAGCCATTTTTCTTCCACTTCGACGCGGATTTCGCTCAATTCGAGCCTTCACTTTCCGACCCATTTCTGCCGATGTTGCTGTTTTTTTTATGACCACCTCCACGCTGCCAGTATTACGGTAACGAGCTATGGTTCGAGACACAAATGATTTATTAACGTTGAGGTGCTGGAGGGTTCTAACGATAGCTACTTATGGTTTTCCAGATAAATTCAAACGTGATAGAGTGATTTCCATCGCGGATAAAAATTTTTCAACAAAACTGAGACGCAAATCGTTTAAAAGGCTTGTAAATAATAAAATTATCTGTCATATGTCAAAATTTGAGCTCACTGTCATGAACGGTTTGGAAATTATAGCAGTCTGAAGTTGGTTGCAGTTCGAGTCATTCTGGGTGTGTATATTGTACTAAGGCTAATATTGTAAATTCTTTTTTATCATTGAACGTAGAAAGAAATATTACAGAACAAATTATGAAAGGTCAAAACACACCCTATATGAATATTGATCAAGCATTAGAATTTGCTCAAGTTACAATAGCCTCTAATGATAAGAATTTAATTTATATTGTAAGCTTCCCTACTACAATAATCGAACCATATCACTTATCAGTTGTAAAACCAGTTAAAATAAATATGGTAATACATATAATAAAAACGATTATGAATCAATTATAGAATGCAAAGATCAAATATATGGCATAAGTAAAGAATGTAGAACCTACAGTGGGCGAAATTAGTTCATACGCACCCAACACTGCATCAAATAATTACAGAATTGCTGTCGTTTAAGGGTTTAAAAAAAAAATCTATATTTGCACGATCGTTAGTTTTTAAGCGGTAGTGTAAGAACCAGTTTTGATAACGGCACCTTTTTGTGATAAAGATAAGGCAAAGAAAATATTGGCAGCTGTTTGGAGCACGAAATTCATTTATACGCATTTATTATTTCAGTGAAATGGATCGACTCCTGCGGAAAAATTTAAGTGAAAGTTAAAAAAGGTTAAAGATCACTTTTTTTAAATAAAAAAATAATATCTTAGAACTGATTTTCAGAAAAATAAATATTTAAATCCACAATGAGAAAAGGAAAATATTTAACAGCGGAAGAAAAGATTAAGATGAAGCAAGGCTCATCAGAAATTTTCTTATGGAAAGAATGGTGATCGAAAAGTCTGGAGTAAAATAATTCGAAGAGAACGGAACTGAATTGTCGGCGAAGCTACCAAAAACAAGATGACTACTGGCCAAATTGTTGCTCATCTCGATTTGCCAATAACAAAGCGTCGAGCTCAACAAATTTTATTTATCGAGTACTCCGAACGTGGTTTACAAAAAACAGTTTAAGAAGCCACTTCTGAAAATCCATCATAAAACAGCTCGATTAGCATTTGGCAGAGAGCATATGACTTGGGACAAAAAATGGAATACAGTTACATTCTCTGACGAAAAGAAGTTTAACCTAGATGGAGCAGATGGTTTCAGTTGTTACTGGCATTACTTACATCACAACAATCCACCAAGAGTGAGCAGGTAATACCATGGAGGCAGTGTAATAATTCGGAGGGCTTTTTCTTCCTTCGGAAAAGCGCAATTGTGTTTTGTTTCAACTAAAATGAACTCGGAAACATATTGTGAAGTGTTGGACACAGCGCTTATTCCGTTTTTAGAAGACAATGTTGATGACCGTGCCTTTATTTTTCAACAGGACAACGCAGCTGTTCACGCTTCCAAATACTCCCAAGAATGGTTGAGACAGCGAAACATCCCAGTTATGCGTTGGCCGGTATAATAGTCTATGGGGTATAATGGCACGAGAGGTTTATAAAACGGTCATCAGTTTGAAAACATCCGGACTCTTAAGGAAGAAATTAAGCGCACATGGGCCCTTATAAGTTTTGACACCATCTACAAACTTATAAGTTCCATGCCGAATAGGATATTTGCCGTTATCCAACAAAATGGAGGACACACAAAATACTGACAAGTTTTTTTTTTTAATTAAAATGCGTATAAATGAATTTCGTAGCGAAAAAAATGATTTTGTTTAAATAAATAGTGTTTAATAGATTTGATTGATTATGATGCTTTTTTATTTAAAATACAGAATTAGTATATGCACTTTTATTAAAATAAAAATGTTGCCAAAACAATTTTATGTAAAAAATCAGAAAAAAAGGTGCGTATAAATGAATTTCGCTTACTGTATAATAGCTTAACAATCTGTAATAGCGATAATATTGTTAATTTAGTAAACACCTCGTGTATCCCAGAACTCATACGCAGTGGAAAGGCAAATTACACCATCATCAACAACGAACACGTTCCAGAAGTCAACGAAATCTCACCCGGCATATTGTTATCAAACCAGTTCTAAGGCCCTGTCATCATCAACAACGAAACTATGATGCTTAATGGTACATTTGTAATAAAGCACTTTAACAATACCATCAAAGTCAATTGAAGGGTCATCAGATCAAGAGAAATCACCATTTGCCAGAAATACTGCAATCATCGCTCAACCAAGACAAAACAGAAAAGATATTATCTCTAGAGATGATAAAGAACCTGTATGTCAACCGGACAAAGAAGATCGATCTATTGGAAATCAAACATTAAATTAACCTGGTAGTCGCACTAGCTTGCATAAGACGACACAAAGGTAACCAAAAGACCCAAGGACCATTCCTTATTAACATGAAACAGCTAGCATCAACAGTTATTGATAAGCAAACTCAGCAGCAGAATGCTTACACGCGCCTCAAATCCATTTCCCACAATAACAACGGTTTTTTTTGATTTTTTTTTTGCCTTCACTACAGACGGTATTTACTTTTTTTTAAAATTGCATTGCAAGCCTCTGCCACAGATTGGTGGTAACTTGTATTTTTTTTTTAATATTGTCTGTAAACCAAACCAGCCAAACCGACTTCATCATATTATTTATAAAACAAAGCTGGATAAGCTAAGATACGGACATACTCATACAGTTAATGTTTAAATATTCAGAGCGAAGTATCTCCACTTACTTAGACGCCGTTACAGTTCGGAGTGGATCTAAACCTCAAAAAACAAGGCTCTGAAATCAAAGCGATCTGCCTCCAGTTGGATACTTCAAGAGAGTAAGATAGGTGAGAGAATCCGAATTCAGGGGTATGAGAGGTTTTGTTGTCCCAATAAGGGTCTTTAAGTCACCGTCTCTGTGTCGGTACCCTGATAACGGTGCCGTAAAATAACGCCGAGCGCAATTTCACAAGGACAAAGTGAAAAGCGCCTTAGCAATTGTATTTTATTTGTAATTGTAATTGGTCGATTTGACATATGTAGTACCGTTTATTTTAATCATTTTTAACATGATATTATGACAATTTATTTATATTAAAGCAATATTAAAAACAATGAAAAGTGAAATAAATCCGATCGCTAATATTCGGCCTTACTTCACTTTTACAAAGCGAAATAAAGCCGAATTTTGGAATTCGGCGTTATTTCACGGCAACCCTGATAGCTCCAAACAGTTCATATTGATCGCCGCTCGAAATTGGTTTAAGCAGCTCATATAAAGTATCACCAACGCTGAGTATTGTTGTCACCGTTGATTTAATTGGACGAATTCGTCCGCATTATACCTACAGTGTTACCAAACAATCGCACTTATAAGTTTTGAAAGCCAAGCCCAGTTGCACCGGACAGACCAGTACACGGGACAGCCACCAAGTCTTTAATTATACAATAGTTGCCATATTAGGTATTATCAGCGCGACCCAAGACCGTCCTTATCGTAATTTAGTTTATTAGTTCAAAAAAACACTGTACATCAAGGTAAACTTATAATTAGTACAGGATATAAAATAACATAATATAACATTTAAAGAAAAGAATGCTTATTTAAAATTAAAGAGAACAATAAGAAAATACATGTAATAAATAAAAGAAAACAAAATTTTGAGTTAAAGAAAAATTAAGCGCAACCAAGAACAAGAGAAAGGAAAAAGGACTTATAAAAACAAGAAGTTAAATCAGTTCAAACTGGAGGGGTATTCGAAACAAGCTGTTAGGAATTTACGGCGTTCGATTAAGGACTTCACACGAATGGGTAGACCATTCCAGAGCTTAACAGCATAAATGAAAAATTGCCTGCGTGATGTTGAGCAGGTGAATGTGGCAGGACGCAAGACTATGTAGCGATTTGATGAACATAAATGAATTTTGTTAAACAGGTAGATAGGTTCCTTCACATGAATAGTTTTGAAGAGCAAAGCACAACAATGATATTTTAAAAAAGTCTCTAAGTCACATCCAAGGAGTTGACGAGCTTCAGAAGAAATGTGATCAAATCTACGAACATTGAAAACATACCGCGCAATTGAGTTGAAAGCAACTTTTAGTTTTTGAAACGAGTACGAGTCAGAATCCGCAAACAGTTCACAGCCGTATGATATTATGGGTATTATTAGTGCCTTTACCAATTTGAGTTTGACTTGAGTAGGTAAAATTGTTTTTGTAATGGATAATCCACGTAGAGACGCATATATTTTATTGATTATAGAATTTATGTGAGCATCCCAAGTTAACTTATTGTTAAAGGTTATTCCAAGGTTTTTTACCTGGTTAACGTACTCAACTTGCGAGGAATTTAAAAGGATTGGGGGGAAATCAGGAAGATACTGTTGATGTTTGGAAATTGGTATGGCTTTAGTTTTGTCAGGGTTCAGCTTTAGACCATTACGTGTTGACCACTCGAGAATAGAACATAGATCGTCGTTTATTTTTGCAACTGCATCTTCAATCATGCCAATAGGGAAACTAAGGTACAATTGAACATCGTCAGCATATATATGATATTGACAATGCAATAAAATGGAGGGTAGATCATTTATAAAAAGGGAGAGCAATAAAGGACCAAGAATAGATCCTTGGGGAACACCAAGATTAACAGGAAGAAACGAAGACAGTTTACTATTACACGAAACAGCTTGCAAGCGATCAGTCATATATGAATAAATTAATTTGTTAGATGTGTCAGAGAAGTTAAAATATGTCGTAAGTTTATCACAGAGAATATTCGGATTTACACAGTCAAATGCTTTAGAAAAGTCAAGTAGCGTTATCACAGTTGTATAATCAGCGTCTATTGCTTGTCTTACATTGTCAGAAACTTTAAGTAAAGCTGATGTACAGCTATGTCCGCACCGGAACCCTGACTGCAGAGGATTAAGAAGCTGTTTGTCTTTAATAAACTCTTTTATTTGGTGGCTTATAATCGATTCAAAAGCTTTGGATAAAAAGGGGATGATAGCTATAGGTCGGTATTCAGAGTTTGTACCTTTTTTAGGAATCGGTATGATTTTAGACTTTTTCCAGGCTAACGGGTAGGTAGATGTCATAATAATGGTGTTAAAAATATGGGTGATGTAAGGAAGTATAAGAGGAAGGAGAATTTTTATGAGGTCAGGATGAATATTATCTAGTCCGACGGACATGCTTTTGATAGAGAAGATTGCTTTTCGCACATTATGTATGTTAACTGCAGTCAAGGAAAATTCATTTTCTCTATCATCCTGTGATGTCGTTAGGTTAGTGTCAGGCGGTGCGCTTGGGGTAGAGAACTTTCAATTCAACTCTTCTAAATCAATATTGTCATCCGAGACTATGGAGTGTTGCTTATTCACACCAATATTCCGAATTTCACTCCACAGAAATTTTGAGGAACGATTGGAATTAAATCTATTATTGTAGTACCTCAGCTTAGCGGATTTAATAAGGTTAGTTACAATGTTACGATTAAGTTTAAAACATCTAAGCATTTCGGCACAGCCGAAACGTTTCCAACGGCGATATGATACATCTCTCTTTTTGATTGCCCTAAGAATATCATACGAAAGCCAAGGGCAGCTGTGCGGCTTTATAACACGGGTCTTAATTGGAACATGTTTGTTAAAGAGGTAGTCAATAACGTTGGTTAGGAATTCGATTTGTTTATTGACGTCAGGTGTCAAGTAGATTGAGTACCAATCAATGGACGAACAATCGATAAAAAGACTTTCAACGTTGACATTGCGAAAATCACGATACTGGATGGACTGAGACACGTATTTAGGAAAGTGTAAGTCAAAGGTTGCAAAGACGAGATCATGATACGAAAAAACGGGGACTGATAATTGGCTAGAACATTTAACAAGCCTCACATCACTTATAAGAAATACATCTAACAGAGACGGCACGCAATTTGGTTTAAAGTGCGTTGGTTCAGTAACGTTTACAAAAGAAAGGCCAAGAGAGTTCATAGAAGTTCTCAAGCTACGAGATGAAGAGTGGAGAAGATTTATATTTAAATCACCACAAGGAATGAATTTAGGTGCTAGGTGGCATATTTCTTCAACAATTTTGGATATAACGCTCGAGTTTGCAATGTGCGGTGGCATATAAAATGTTCCGATAATGCATTTATTTTCGCCATTGAGGATATCGATGAAATAATAGTCACAAGACTGGGTGCCGTCAGAGCACTTGATAAGGCTAGAGCTAATGTATTTTCTCACGTATATTGCAACACCTCCTCCAGTGGAGTGAGTTCGATCAGCTCGGTAAGGCTTTTTAAATCCTCTTAGGGAAAATGGGTTACTTGATAAATTGGGGTGAAACCAAGTCTCAGATACGCAAACAATGTCAATTAAACTGTTCTCAAATATAATTTTGAACTCATCAAATTTATTAACAAGACTTTGTGCATTAATGTGACAGATATGAAGGCCATTTTGACTTTTGCAAAGAGTAAAATGCCCAACGATCAGAAAGCATTGTAGGTTGTACAGAGGTCAGCGTGTTACTGGCAGTCTGCTCTTTACCTCATTTTGATGTGAAATTCATTCCACATAAATTGTATAGGTAACATACATGGTCAACATTTTTATATGTATGTCTTCGACTATAATATGTAGAGTTACATTAGGGCTATATGTTCCTTTAATTTTACAGGGTAATTCGATTACGATTAGGACACTTAATGCTTTCCTTACATACATAAGTAAAAAAGTACTCAAGTAGTTAGTTTTATCATCCGGAAACCTAAAGCTATGTCTTTTCTGAAAAAAAGTAATACAGTTAATTTCAAAAGTTACTAACTCTATGTGCAGATTTTTTTATGTACTCGTATACTTAACGCGAGCTTAAGGGATTATGAACACCCTTAAAGAGAGAAAATTACGCTGGGAAGTAAGAAAGATACGGTGGTACATTTGTTTTACGTGTTTACTGTATGACTATGAAGTAAAGCGCTCAGTAGGGCATTCCATAAGTGAGTTATTGTTTTTGGAAAGATTCACGATATTTCAGAGTACTCATAGGTCCGAAAATGGGCTTGAGGGTAAATCAATGAACATTTATAACGATACGGTTGCTGCGGTTGACGGCTTGAAATAGCGGAATACTAGTGGAGATTTCGCTGGAGCAGTGGTGGTGGAAATAGCGATAGAAAAACAGAAGGCCTCGGTGTTGGAGGGCGTCAATTCACTGGGGAATATTAGCGTCACCTATGACTCTAAAGAACTCCTGAAGAGATATAAAACCTGGACATCGACTATGTGGTTAGATTGTCGTTGATACACCGAGAATGGAAAGTTTTCCGGTTTCGAAAATGCAAGTGCATTTCGGATGGCATTATATCGGCAGCATTGTTTTTTTTTTGGAAGCGGTGGATTTGACACAGCTGTTGTTTCCCCAATTAGTTATGATGTTACTATCGAAATGTAATGAACTTAACCTGCCGTTCCCAAGTTGAAGAGCAGGCACGTGAGTTGAGAGTACTGTCGTCAGTAATGAAATATACTGTATGAGAAGATTGTAAATGAAAATTTAAAAAAAGTGTCGGCGACAGAACGGAGGCTTTGGGAACATCAGTGACTATTTTGTGGTTATCGGACTTGAAACCATCCAAAACAACTTATTCAATTCAAGATCCTAAATGCATTCATATTCGGCAAAAGAGCGTCATGCTAAACTTTATCCAACGCCTTTCAAATATCGAGTGCAACTATACTTCTACGAGTATACTGAAATAATCCCCATTCTCGATCATTTTATCGTCATGGGGAAACCCCTTTCAGATCAGTACCATTTTGAAGTCATCGTGTAGTCTAGACTTCCTTTTTGGTCGAGAGACCAAGACTTCCGCCAGTCTTAGGGTTCCGGCACCATGTAGACTTTCCTGCATTTTTAGGGTTTTCCAACAACAGTCAAAAAACCCTCCCTGCCTTTTTAGATGTAAACTACAGCCACCATGACTCTCCCACGATGGGCCTACCTCTTTCAAACCAGGCTGGAACCGAAGTTCCAGGGGCTTCTGGTTCCCGTAGTACAGAATTAAGCCCCTGTCTAGCTACCAGTAAGACTCCTACACATCTCATATATCGACGGATCGCTGAAAAGCCTTCAAATATGTCGTTGGTTAAAGGCTATGTACATCATTTACAACTCTCATGGTCTGTTACATAAGGCCAGCTTTGCTTTAACCCCGTTTATTATCAGTATTACTTACTTACTTACTTATGTTACGGTACGGCTCGGAGTGAACCTGGGCCTCAACTAACAAGTCTCTTCAGTGAGTCCTGTCTTTAGCTAACTGCCTCCAGTTGCGCACTGAAAGTCGGTTGAGACGCCCTTTTACTTGTGCGCGCCATCCAAGGTGAGGTTTTCTTCTACTCGGGGTTAGATTCGAAGACTCTGCGGGTCGGAGCATTGATGTCCATTCGCTCTACATTTCCGAACTATCTCAGGAAACTGATGAGCAGTTTACTGACTATAATAGGTCGATGTAG
This sequence comes from Volucella zonaria, assembly GCA_963966105.1. Classification (NCBI taxonomy): domain Eukaryota; kingdom Metazoa; phylum Arthropoda; class Insecta; order Diptera; family Syrphidae; genus Volucella; species Volucella zonaria. The sequence goes on from OZ014530.1 coordinate 166,884,612, forward strand.
CTCTCCTCCAAAGCCCGTCAATGCAAACGAGACCGAATATGTTTTGAAGGATTTTTCTCTCGAAACGACTGGAGGGTACCCAACCAAATCTTAGATTTATTTTTGTCAAGGGAAAACGGTAATTTATTTTCATTACATATTATTTTAATAGTTCTTACATCTTTCTTCTTAAAAAAATATTATATGAGGCCTTAAAATCAATGAAAAGATGGTGGGTATCGATTTGAGTTTTTTTCAGGTTCACTTCAGGGGTGGACTTTCCTGGTATGAAACCGCACGAATAACAAGATACAATAAGGTCTTGTATCCGATACAGTTGGCGCAGCTGAGGGGGTCTCCTTTTTCGTGAATTGGACAAATGGAGCTGAGATTCCATTCATCAGGCATACACTCTTCTTACCAGATCTGAGAAATGTGGTGCGTGCTCTCCACAAATCGACTGCGACTCTACTACTCATGTGACCCATCTCTATAGGTTTTTGTGCGGGTCTTCTTGCCTTGACATGTTCTTTTTACCTATTGGTTAAACTTCCGTACGCTATTCCTGGAGCAAAACTCTCAATATTTTCGATCGCGCGATTCTCGTGTTCTTTTTTGTTCTTCTGGAGAAGCCAATGTTCTTCCTCCCTTTTCTGCTCGTAGGGCTCACGAGCAGCTCTCGTCCTTCGTTACAGCGCCGCTGTGTAAGCTTCATGTTTAGCTGCATGTACTTGCCGGCATTCTTCATCAAATTAGGTGGTGCTGATTAAATCCAGCACATCAGTTTTTTTTTTTTTTTTTTTTTTTTTTTTTTTTTTTAAAGAACTTAACACTCAAGTGGGTATGAATACACTTACAATGCCTCAGCATGTGTTAAGGAATACACTTACAATGCCTCAGCATGTGTTAAGTTTTTTGAAAAATGGGATAGAGAGAGAAAGAAAGATGTTTGGGCTCAGTGATTATTTCGCTCTCTGGGTGGCATCCAACATTTAATGGGGAGACTAAATTCTTAGTGGAAGTTGGCTTGATGTTAATTTCTAGTCAACTACTCGTCTTACTTGATTTTCATTAACTGAAAAAATGGATGATATGTCTTTCGGGCGAGGCTGGGATTCGAACACCGAACCTTCCGATTTGAAAGCCAGTCCACTACCACTTGATGTGCCACCCACGGCACATCAGTTGCATTGTCTCTGATGGTACGTTGACAGCGTTGCCACTGGTTTTCGGTACTCGATGGGACTTGCAGAGAGATTTCGGGATACGAGTTCGGCGAAGATTTTGTCGATCTCTTGCGATTGCAGCTTTTCTGCGTTATACTTCTCACAGTAGTTCTTCTTTGTTGTGGCGCTTGGGAAATCTGCATTCTCACAATTTTGAGATCCGAGTCAATGTTGGCTGCCCGGAACATTCGGACATCCAGAATACTAGAGGCAAGTCTTCTCTGTTAACAAAATAATCAATAATTGATAATACGGAGACCGCCATGTCCCCTTGTGTATATTGAGATGAAGAAACCTTGTCCTTGCCATATAGTAATATATATACTGTCCTGTGGAGGTGCTCCTATAAACATTCCTGCGTGTAGTCGTCCTTGTCTTCCGTAGGGGCATGGGCCCATGTTAAGCTTATACGAGGTGTGTTCAGGGAATTTTTAAATTTCGCGATTGCTAAATTTTTTTTTATTATGTTGGTATGGTACATGCTCCTGAAGTATGATCAAATTTTCAGCTGTATTCATTGTTTACTTTGTCTGTGTCAGCCGCTTAGACGTGTTTTTATGAGCTCGGCGATTTTCGTTTTTTAAAAGAAATGAATCAAAGAATTTGTATCAAATTCTGCGTAAAAAATTCAATAAAGTGTAACAAAGTATGTGAAATATTAGCAACTGCCTATGGTGAGTCTGCTACTAGTTAAACAAGAGTTTTCGAGTGGTATAAGCGTTTCCAAGGTGACTGTGAAGGCGTTGAAGATGACGAACGCCCCAGCACATCAACAACTGATGAAAACGTAGAAAAAGTGAACGAAATGGTTATGAACGATCGCCGAATTATTTGGTCTATAACTTCGTGCGGTTTGCTAAGAGATGGCGTAACTTGTATTATTCCATTGTTATTATTCCATTGGAACATGCGTTGGAAAGCTACTGTCATTGTACGTCATTTCAGTATATGTCATTCATTTGAAGCGTAAACAACAATAATTTTTTTTCACTCAAACATGTCGAAATTTGTGCCTGAAAAAGTGTTTTTGCGGGGAGTTCTTCTTCATTACTTTAATATGAAGAAACTGCTGCCGAAAGTTATCATATTTTGATAGAAGTTTATGGTGCCAAAAGTGGTTTGCACGATTGAAAAGTGGTGATTTTGGCTTGGAAGACGATGAACGTCCTGGGCAGCCAAAAAAGTTTGAAGATGAAGAACTGGAAGCATTACTCTATGAAGATTGTTGCCAAACATAAGAAGAGCTCTCAGAATCTTTGGGTGTCACTCAAGCAGCCATTTCAAAACGTTTAAAAGCAGCTGGATATATTCAAAAACAAGGAAATTGGGTTCCACATGAACTCAAGCCGAGAGACGTCGAAAGGCGGTTTTGCATGTCCGAAATGCTGCTGGAACGCCATAAAATGAAGTCATTTTTGCATCGGATTGTTACTGGTGATGAAAAATGGATCCATTACGACAACCCCAAGCGCAAAAAATCATATGTGATACCTGGCCAACCAGCCAAATCAACGGCAAAACCGAATATCCATGGCGCGAAGGTAATGTTCTGTATTTGGTGGGATCAGATGGGTGTGCTGTATTATGAGCCGCTAAAACCGGGTGAAACCATCAATGGACAACGCTACCGAACACAATTAATCCGTTTGAAGAGAGCAGTGAAAAACGAAAAACGCCCGGAATATGCGACCAGACACGAGGCAATAATTTTCCATCATGACAACGCTCGGCCCTACGTTGCTATTCCGGGTGAAAACTATTTGGAAAACAGAGGACGGGAAGTCTTACCCCACCCGCCTCATAGCCCAGACCTTGCCCCTTCTGACTACCATCTGTTCCGGTCGATGCAGAACACCCTCACTGAAATACGGTTCACATCAGAGCAGAATATCAAAACTTGGCTTGTTTCAAGCCGGCGCAGTTCTTTTGGGATGGGATCCGGGATCCACAAATTTCCAGAAAGATGAGAAAAAGTCATAGCTTCAGATGGGCAATACTTTGAATAATACTATTGTACATGTTTTTCTTAAATAAACGTTCAAATTTTGAAAAAAACAACAGCACTAATTAAGTTATATACCCAATACAATCAGAAGTCGCTGATGATGTTGGCATATCGATTGGCTCATGCCATGAAATTTGTGGAACAACAATTCATTGCTCTTGCACCACGATAATGCACCTGCTCACACTTCATTGCTTGTTCGTGAATTTTTGGCCAAAAACAATACTGTAACGATGCCCCAGCCTCCATATTCGCCAGGCATGGCTCCGTGTGACTTTTTCCTGTTTTCAAAAATAAAGAGAACCTTAAGGGGCCGTCGTTTTACAAGCATAGATGATATTAAAAACGCATGGCTGAAAGAGCTAAAGGTTATCCCAAAGATCGAGTTTGAAAAGTGTTTCGAGGATTGGAAGAAGGGCTGGCATAAGTGCATAATATCTAATGGGGACTATTTTTCAAAAAACTAAAATTCCCGTTATTTTTTGGACACACCTTGTATTACCTCTCTCGCTCACGTGTCAGAAGCTCAAGACTTCTTGCCTAGGTCTACCGCATATAGAAAATCAGCATCCGAAAAAGCGTTGTTTCTTTTCCCTATAGCAATCACCATAGTATATATCACAGTTTTTCATCCTCCTTGTGCCCGGCCCATCCCATCGCACTTCCTGGATGGCGGTTATATCTGTGTGACAGCAGTCACGGACCTCTACTAATTGTTCGGCTGCACGTGGCTGTTAAGGCTCCGAACATTCCACGTAAGGTCCATTTTCTTCCAAGGCCACACTCTTTCCATTTTAGACTTCATATGCATAAGTAAGGATTTACGTATGATGCAGTTACCGAGGACCACCACTGGGTGACAAAGTAAGTACTTCGCTATGAACTTGATTCTTGCGTTGCTGGCCCTATCCAAGTTATATGATAAGACGTAGCCAGTTTAATTGGGCGGGGCTCCAGAGACTTTAAGAGTAGGATAAAAGATCTGGACCACCGGATTTGCGAATTCATTTGCGTATGTAAGCTTAGAGTAAAGGCAGCATTGCAAACCTTGCCCAATTTATTTTGATGCATAGAGTTTTGGTAGCAATTTGTATACATATCTGCGACTTAAGACTTCTTCTCTCCTTATTATAACAAATCCGCCAAACATTTGTTGTCAACATCAATTGCAATTTTCAATCCATCTTTGGTCCGACCCTATAAATCCTATTTTCCTATTTTCTTAGGCTACAATTGCATTGCACGCTGTGGATGGTCCTTATCAAGTGTCGTTAACAGTAAAATAATTATTACACCAGGCTAGTAGATAATTTAAAACGTAAATTTTTTGACAAATTCCGATATCAATGTAAGTGAAAGGTTTCATCTGCCATGATACCTTTTAAATAAGCCTTGACTTCGCTTTGGAAATTCTTATACCACCTTGATCAAAAAGTTCCCGCAATACACCAACGTGTGGCGTGGCGCGCCCATTGTTCCGGTTTGAGTTCTGTTTTTTTTTGTTAAGTTGGTACATCTGTTGTTGACATTCCCTCTAAATCTTAGCGTCATAAGAGGGGCGTTCAATATATTCTCGGTATCGATATGAAGGAAAATGTGAATTCAATTTAAATTGTTTTTATTTTTCAACATAATCTCCCCTAACATCAATGCATTTGTTACATCTTGAGATAAGCTTTTTTAAGCCCTCAAAAAAATAAATTTCCTAAATACCCATTTATTGCCGACTTGAGTTCTTCATCATCCGAAAATCTTTTTCCAATCCGGAAACAGGAAATAATCACTAGGGGCAAGGTCTGGACTATAGGGTGGGTGTTGGATTTCTTCGAAACCACAATCTCACGCAGCAGCCTTGGAAACTCGCGCCGTGTGAACAGGAGCGTTGTCATGTCACACACCCGCTGCGAGTTTACCCCGTCTTTTCTTTTTAATTTCCTCCCGCAAATTATGCAAAGTGGAAGCGTAGGATGTGGCGTTGATGGTTTCACCTTTTTTTTGTACTCAATGAGCAAGATTCCCTTTGAGTCCCAAAAACCTGTGGCCATGAGCTTCCCGGCAGACGGAGTGACTTTGAACTTCTTCGGGGGGTCTGTTCCTTTTTTATGCCACTGCATGGACTCTTGTTTGCTTTCAGGGTCATAGTGGTGGACCCATGTTTCGTCCCCAGTAACAATTCGATCCATAACACCGTCCGCGTTCTCACTACACATCACCAAAAGCTCTCTACAGCATGCGATTCTTACTTTTTTCTGAGGCACTGTGAGCATTCGTGGCACCCACCTTGCACTGACCTTTGAAAGGTTAAGATGGTCATGAAGAATGGTGTGAATGGTACCAATTGAAAGCTTGGTGATCTCTGCCATCATTTTCACCTTTATTCGGGCATCCTCAAGAACAAGTTTTTCGACTTCTTTGATGCTTTCTCCCGTACAAGCAGTAGCCGGGGCGCCGGAGCGGGGGTCGTCTTCAATGCTCTCTCTGCCTCTCTTAAACTCACTTGACCACTTTTGCACAGTTGATAATGAAGGTGCGGAACCCTGGTAAACAGCCACCATCTCTTCATGAATAGTTTTTTGACTTTTTCCTTGCCTAGTGAGAAATTTAATTACAGCGCGATGCTCAATTTTCACCATCATCGTCTCAGTTGCCATTATGATTCTGTTTAACTAGAGATAAAACGCGAATTAATAATCACATTTATATGAAATTTTACATGAATGCACTAAAATAATAGTATTACTTGATAAATAAGTCAATTTATATATACAACTACGGCTTCACCCCGATACCAAGAATGAGTTGAACGCCCCTCGTAGCTTGACATTTGCAAAAGTTATGTAGCCAAGAGTACATCTGTGTGTGTTGACGATTTTTTTTACAATTTTAGAAATGGATTTAAATTTGCAACAACAAACTTGTATTAAATTTTGCGTAAAAAACGGATTTAATGGTGCGCGAACGTTGGAAATGTTGGAAAAGTGTTTCGGCAACGATTCTCTAAAGAAAACGGTCGTTTACCAGTGGCACGAGCAGTTCAAAAAAGGTCGTGAGTCAATCGAAGATGATGAACGCAGTGGCAGACCATCGACATCGAAAACCGACGAAAACATTGATGAAGCAAATTAACCATCAGAGAGATAGCGGAGGACTTGAACACTGCATATGGGTCCGTCCAAGAGATTTTGGTTAATGATTTGGGTTTCCATCGTGTAGCACAAAGTTGGTGCCAAAAGACCAACGTTTGCGTGAAGCATTTCGTCGAAAGAGACCAGAATTGTGGGCAGAAAACTCGTGGATTTTGCACCATGATAACGCACCGTCGCGCAGTGCCATCGTAATTTTTAAGCGAAAAATGCAACAAATACCTTCGAACAGCCACCGAATTCACCTGATTTGACTCCCTGTGACTTCTTTCTGTTTAATCGAGTTAAAAAAAACACTACGGGGAACGCGTTTCAGCAGCCGAGAGGAAGTAATGGAAAAATCGCAGGAAGCACTGATGGACATACCGAAAAGCGAATTTAAAAAATGTTTCGAGGATTGGATCAAGCGCTGACATAAGTGTGTTGCAATCGATGGGGATTACTTTAAAGCCCACAATATAGATTTAGATGAATAAACTTGTATTTTAAATTTTCTGAATAAATTCCGAAAAATTTTTGATTTTGGTATTCTCAAAATAACAAATTTTAAAATATAACACCTTATAATGTAGGATGAATGTCACAAAAATAAATTATAGATATCTTCGATTGATTTGCGGTTATATTTTAGTAAAGCAATACTGTAGTCAAATCAATTAAATCATCATTACAAAAAAAAAGGCAATTTAATACAATTACGAATTTTCCAGTTTTTAAGTGTGGGCTTCTGAAGAAGTTCTACTAACACCATTTAAGATTGTACAAAATTTATCATAGGCAGAAGTTTGCTATTATTATGCAGTTAAATTGCTGCTTTCATATTCGTACCCTGTGTCTGTGGTTGTATCTGTATGCGAAAATTATTCTCATCCACCCCAACTTGCATCGTAACACGTTAGGGTTGTAAAAAGCTGCAAATAAATCTGACCATTGTTGAACACTTCATTTTCACTCAGATTAGATTGCCCTTCTGCACACGCAAGTCATGAGCCACCCCCCTCTTCATTAGTTTTATTTTTAATTGGTACAATTAAATTGATGGTTTGGTTTATGACTGACGTAAAAAATGAAAGTAAATATTCCTAATTGAAGTGAATCCTCTGGCGTGACCCAACAACATTTCCTGTCGGAAAGCCAGCGGCGTAAAGTATTTTTTATAGTTCTTGGTGTGCTTTAAACTGTTTCCTTGGTGTACAAATACATATAATGTAAACCAATCAGCCTACCCCAAACGCCTTTTTTTGTTCTTTTTTTGGGTTTGAAATATACTCGAATACCATATAACCAAAAACAAAATTTGATTTATATTTTTTTTATTGAATGTATGTATATTGTATACATATGTATTTATTGTTACTCCCGTTAATGGAAATTTTATTTTATATTTCCTTCTAGCCGGCTGGTATCGAAGACCTTCGTAAATGGACATCAACTGAAGCAATAGGCGATGTAACCGTCACTCCTGATTGTTTGAATCGTGTGGATGCATCCATAAGTACATCAATAGTAATTGGTGATAATGGAGTTCTAACGCCAGCACTCTCTCCGTCCGTGTTTTCAGCTGATGCTGTTGACGCTCTGTATTCCATAAATAGTAGTAATGATAATTTGCAAATTCCTAACGACATTAACAAAGATGTGCCTTTAAACCATCGACTGCCTTCACCCGAAGAACAATGTAAACTGCTAGCTTTAAAGTAAGTATGATTGCGAGTATTCAAATTTCTGCATTTTTTTATTTTTAAATTAAATTAACCAAATATATTGTAAATTGAATTATCGGTTTGATTTGACATGACCATCTTCGGTAAGTACTCGTAGCTACTTCACTAATACTGTTTGCTCACGGATGAGCTAGTTTCTATGTTGAACGCCCACAAAGTTTTATGTTAATTTCACTGAATTTCAATTACGTGATCAACGTTAAATATTTCGAATTTTCGGTTGAAGAACCCTCGTACTGTCAGCAACATCGAAGCGAAACACATTATTATTCCTGGCTTGGTGAAGTGTGAGAAAAATGCTGGGGGTTAGTTGTTTCGTTTTTCATGTTCCGGTATGGTTGAGGTGCGGGCTGGCTATTTCCTGATAGGGTTACCATGTCTATCCGGATAGATGGTAAAGTTAAAGTTTATTCAAGTATTCCTAATTAGACATTTACCTTTGATATGACAGGGTGACTTAAGCTATCATGAAGCGAACCTTCAATGATTCCTGTTTAATTGAATTAAGGACCAATTTGGATTCATTCCCCTGTTAATTTTGTTTGGCTTACTTGACATTGAAACACCCTTAGTTGTTTATCCACTCTTTAGGAAAATAGATTGTCATCGATCCAAACACATGAAGAACGGCAGGTTGCTTTATGTGTCCATTTAACACTTTGACGGCCGTAGTTTTGAGAAAAAGGTTTACACTTGTCACCGGTATACTTATATGTACATATTTAGGAAAATTACTGCCTGCCGCCGGCAAGCCGCCGGCCTACAAGCTTGAAGGAAAATAATGAAATGATGTAGGGACAATTATTATTTAAAAAGTTCAAATCCTTACTTACTTCAATAGTAAAATAATGGTTTTGTTATTCAAAGAGGTTTTATTAAAATTAATATTTCCCTTTAGTATGATAGTCTTCAAAACATTTTCCAATATGCAACGGAACGTTACATGAGGAGCACATAAATGCTGTTGAGCTTCTTTTCTTGGCAGCGGAGCATACTCTGCACGCTCTGCGAGGATTTTCGAATTTTACTTTTCCCATCGTTCGAATAATTTTATGTTTTCGCAGTTCCGGACACAACCTATCAATCGGATCATATTTTGAAGTTCTTGAAGTATGTTCGCTATATTGAACTAGTTCAAAAGAATGAGTAGTGTTATAAGTAGAAATTCTGTAACTATTGATCGTACTTGATTGTGATTCCTCGGTTTCGGTTGTAGTTTGGTAGCTAACTATTCAATAAAAATTTTTTTAAATCGGATATTATCACCTGAACTTTTTACGTAAAAGTGGTGAAAATAAGGCTGCATTTATGAAATATTGTACAAAATAATTTTCTTCGTCCATTTTTTTGTTTTTAGTGATAAGATAAGTACTGGTCAGCGCGATCTGCGCCCTTCATATACTTGTTGTGCTGTGTTATGCAAGTTGGTTTTGCAACGGTTTTTTTGGTTTCAGGATGCGTGACACCTACCATATTTGCTGAATGCATCGTGGAAATCAATCAAAAAGTTCGCGGAATAACCACCGTGTGGCGCTCCCATTGTTCCAATTTGAATTTTGTTTTTTTTTGTTAAGTTGGTAAATCTGTTGTTCCCATTCCCTCTAAATCTTAGCGTCATAGCTTGACATTTGCCAAAGTTACGTAGCCAAGAGTACATCTATCTCTGTGTGTGTTGGCGATTTTTTACAATTTTAGAAATGGATTTAAATTTGCAACAACGAAATTGTATTAAATTTTGCGTAAAAAACGGATTTAATGGTGCGCAAACGTTGGAAATGTTGGAAAAGAATTTCGGCAACGATTCTCTAAAGAAAACGGTCGTTTACCAGTGGCACGAGCCAAGTGGTCGTGAGTCAATCGAAGATGATGAACGCAGTGGCAGACCATCGACATCGAATACCGAAAAAAATTGATGAAGTAAAAGAAATGTTGGTCAATAACCGCAAATTAACCACCAGAGAGATAGCGGAGGACTTGAACATAGATCCGTTCAACATAGATCCGTTCAAGACATTTTGGTAAATGATTTGGGTTTCCATCGTGTAGCAGCAAAGTTGGTGCCAAAAGACCTCAATTTCATGTAACGTCAACCGTGTTGACGTCGCAAAAGAGATGATCTGCGAGGCTGAATCCGATTCCACATTCATCAAAAGGATCATTACTGGAGACGAGACATGGGTTTATGAGTACAACACGCAATCCAGACATCAGGTAAGTGAATGGCGTTCACCAAATGAGCCGAGACCAAAAAAACCACATCGTTTTCAGTCAAAAAAGAAGCCAATGCGTTTGCGTGAAACAATTCGCCGAAAGAGACCAGAATTGTCGCACCGTCGCGCAGTGCCATCATTATTCGTAATTTTTTGACGAAAAATGCAACAAATGCCATCCAACAGCCACCGAATTCACCTGATTTGGCTCCCTGTGACATCGTTCTGTTCAATCGAGTTAAAAAAGAACGCCTTTCAGTAGCCGAGAGGAAGTAATGGAAAATTCGCAGGAAGCACTGATGGACATACCGAAAACCGAATATAAAAAATGCTTCAATGATTGGATCAAGCGCTGGCATAAGTGTGTTGCAGTCAATGGGGATTACTTTGAAGGGGACGATATAGATTTAGATGAATAAACTTGCATTTTTAATTTTCTGAATAAATTTTGATCAAGGTGGTATAATATTTTTTTTTTTCGTTTTGAAAACTTGGATTAAGATATTGCCTTTTCTTCTAAGCGCCGTATTAATGTTCTTTAAATTTATGTTTTTTTTAAACATATTCTTCCGCAGTGCTCCGCAAACATACGTCTTCCTTTTTAGTAATACTTCTGAAATTGATACACTATTGTAATAATTATCCATATGGATTGGAGGTATGGTGATAATACAGAAATTATTCCTTGAGCACAATATATCTCAAAGTTGCTTACATACCCAGAATGAGCTTGGCAGACCATACGTACTCTTATGCCATATTTGATAATTTTAGCTGGATTATAGGTTCGAAAGCAAAGCCTTCCCCGTCATGGTATAATAGCTTCATCCAAAGACAATTTCTTCCTCGGTTTATAAATCCTTTGAAATTTATTTTGAAAATATCTTATCACTGACTTAATTTTATCTAATCGCTCTCGACAATTCTCATTATTATTACAATGAAAGTATCGCCACATTTGGCGAAATCTATTCTTGGGCATCACTTTTCCGAAAACTAGAGTACAGATTAGTGGATTTGTTGACCAATACTCATCTTTTTCAGTTTTTCTTCCTACTAATCTCATTAAAATTATTAAAGCCAACATTTTTTTCATTTCATTGATCACCATCAGTCCACTTTTTATTTTTGTTTATTTCAGAATCATTTTTCTGTTGCTCATGATAGCATTTCTGTTACAAATAAGTTCATTAAATCATCTCCAAAGAAAAGTTCCGCAGCTGAGCGTATATTGCAATTACCAAGTGATATTTGTACTCCTGAATCTGACTCAAAATTTTGTATATTGACAACACTGACCATTCAACTTCCTCTTCGTTGGAATTATTCTGCTCTTCATCTAAATCATCATCATCGAGATTTACCATCTTTCTGACTAGGAGCACACTTCCGCTGTCTGATTCTTCATCATTGAGATCTGATAATTGATCGCTAATGTCTGATAGATTATCAGCGTACACCTCCTCATCACTTTCACAAGTTTTTAGGATATTTAGTTAATCCCCTTAAATAACAAATGTGTATTTCAAAAATAAGCGCGAACTGATAACCGTCATCAAGCGAATCCACAAAATTCAGGCAGACAACCGCCTGAAATTGAAATCACATAAACGTGACTCCGGCCGTCAAAGTGTTAAAATAGTTTAGCCTAATCTTATTCTAGTCTACAGGATGAATGACTCGAACTCCAACTTTTTAAAATGCTATAATTTTTTTTATTTTTTGATAAATTTTATTGTTGGAAAATACATCAATTTTCAAATTGTATCAGTAGTTTTTAATATGTCCACCTTTGGCGGGAATAATAGCCTTGAGACGGCCGAAGAAAGCATCGCACGCTGCACGCAAGTGGCTCTGCGGTATTTTGGCCCATTCCCGGCGAAGTGCTTGTTTGAGGTGGTCCAAACTTTGGTATTTTTTAGTGCCAACCTTCGCCTTCAAAATACCCCAGACAGAGAAATCCAACGGATTTGCATCCAGAGAATTTGCAATCCATTGTGTCGAAGAAATGAAATGTGGAACATTGTTTTTTAATCAATCTTGGTTGACGCGCGCTTTGTGAGACGGTGCCGAGTCTGGTTGAAATGTCCACGGTCTCCGACCGAAATGATTGTATGCCCAAGGCTTCAATACTGCCTCTAAGACAGTTTCACGGTATACGATCGCATTAATTTTGACGCCACGGTCCAAAAATACGAGCGGAGAGCGACCATCGGCGGTTTTGGTGACCCAAACCATCACCATCGGTGCTGCCTGCTTTCTGGTGGCCGTCCGAAGGTGTAAATTTTCGAAGGACCTCTCTGGCAAGTAAACTCGGTCATTTTGTTTGTTGACATATTGCTTGATAACAAATGGCGACTCATCGAAAAAAACCAAATTCGGCAACTCACCACTTTCGTGCAAGCGTAGCAGCTTCTTCGCTCTTTCGACTGTAAGTTTTTTTCTGTTGAGGTGTAAGATCGTGTGCTTTTTGGAAGTGCAATGGCTTGAGCCGAAGCTCATTTTTCAGTATGTGTTGCATCCGTTCCAACGATATGTTGAGCTCACGAGCCATTTTTCTTCCACTTCGATGCGGATTTCGCTCAATTCGAGCCTTCACTTTCCGAAGCATTTCTGCCGATGTTGCTGTTTTTTTTATGACCACCTCCACGCTGCCAGTATTACGGTAACGAGCTATGGTTCGAGACACAAATGATTTATTCACGTTGAGGTGCTGGAGCACTCACGTTTGAATTCCATCGCGGATAAAAATTTTTCAACACAACTGAAACGCAAATCGCTTAAAAGGCTTATAAATAATAAAATTATCTGTCATGTGTCAAAATTTGAGCTCACTGTCATAAACGGTTTGGAAATTATAGCAGTCTGAAGTTGGTTGCAGGGTGTACATTATAGGTGCCAACAATATCTACACATGGGTGGTGAAGCTTGAAGTGATCTCAAGTCGTACAAACACAAGGATCCGGTGGCTTGTCATTAAGTAGTTTAAAAATTTTTTTTGCTAAGATACAACAAACGGCTAACCCTTAGAGATATCGCAAAGTATTCGTTGGGTTTAATTTCATATCTTAATGGGTTGACCCATATTTGCTTTTGTTCATAATACGTTGATTAAAGTCATAACCGAAAATGTTTACAATTACTCGTATATTGTATTTCAGTGTAAGTTGTTGATTTCTGTGATTTCTTGTTTGTTTTTGGAAAAATAAACAAAAAAATGGTTAGTACATTCAGAAATTGATTTGCAGAGTTAGAAGAAGCTGAGATAAATTAGCTCCCATCCCGTCAATTTTTGACAAATGGACTAGTCGTCTAAAAAATGTTATATACGCCTGGTGGGAACGTTATAGTTGACGAACAGTTGTTGCCTTACCGTGGTAAATGCCCATTCATCCAATACATCCCTTCAAAGCCATGTAAATAATTGTAAACCCAATGTTTTGGGTTGTAACATATGTGATGTAGCAACATTTTATATAGGCATATAGTCGTAACATTCACATCTGTATTGTCTGTGATCATAATTGTGCTCCCGAGGTAAATCAAGGTGAGCGAGTTGTTTTCCAGCGCACAGAAGGATTGAACGATAGAAATGTTACATGAGACAATTTTTTTACTTCCGTGGTTTGGCTGCTGTATTGAAGCGACGACAGATGACTATTGTTGGAACTTGATTTGAAGAAAAAAAAAACATATAATTATACATATGTAGTATACAGAACAACGGGAACGTACACCAAGAAGTGAACATCCTCTAACGATTGTGCATCGATTCGAGATACTACTCATAATCAATCGTCATGAAATGAATAGCCTGGCACATTAGTTAACCGTCTGAGTAATTAAACATCATCAAAAAAACGTGCAAGATATCACATGTGTCCACAAACACGAAATGTTTCTGCAGAGTGTGACAAATGCAAAAAAAAAAACTTTGTCCCAATCATCGATTTACGAGTATATTGTGTGAAAAAGTTCAAATTGACGGATGCATTTTATGTGATTTGTTGCATTTTTTCTAATAAAAAAACGTTTTTTCATAAATATTTAACTTTGTATGCGACAAAAATAAAGGAATAATGACAAACCAAAATTGTTGTATGCATATTTGAATTTTGTTGTAATAATAATTAAGTATAAAAAGAGTTTGAATTAATAAAACACTGGGCAAAAAAATCTGATGTAGTTTAAATATTTAAAAAATAGTGAATTTCTGATACAAAAAAAGCAAAAAAGTTCTATTATGAATTTCCAATTTAATATTTTCTGCCATATTTAGCTTCTGGTTGGTCCCTTTTCATCGTCCAGCAGTAATCGGCCAAGATCCTTGGGTTCCATTTTCCCTTATAGCGCTTTTCCATCTTCAAAATGTCTTGTTGGCACCTTTCTCCGTGCTCATCGCTCACAGCTTCTAAATTCTCAGGAAAAAAATTTAGGCGTGAGCCTAAAAAATGAATCTTGGGTGACATGTTGCAACCTAATGCTTGATAAGCCAATAATAGCTCGCTAACACACCCTCTGTAGTTGTCACTCTTACCTAGAAAATTTGAAACAACTGTAAGGTAAAGGTATCCATGCTTGTTTTTCCAGATCATTAATTTTTCCTTCAAACGCTGGATCTTTTATTAATTCCCTAATTTAAGGTCTAACTAAAATACCCTCTTTTATTTTCACATCACTTATTCTAAGCAATTTTTCTTTTAAATACAAAAATCCGCTTCCATTGCAATCCATCGTCTTGACAAAATTTTTAATAAGGCCTAATTTAATATGTAATGGTGGAAGAAGCACTTCAGACGGCTCTATAAGAGGTAAATATTTCACATTTTTCTGTCCAGGGGTTAAAGATGCTCGCTTAGGCCACACTTTTTTGTGATAATGGTTTCTTTTGTCCCGACTATCTCATTCACAGAGAAATGAGCAGAATTTGGTTATTGCCAAAGTAATAGGGCAACAACTTTCAAATTCCCACAGATTTTGAAAGAATATTTACTGTATTTGATATTTTCAAGTATTGTAACAACCTCACGTTTTCATAGGTTTCTTTCATATGAACAGCATGGGCCAGAGGTATAGAAGCAAGTACATTTCCGTTATGCAGTAAAACGGCTTTTAAGCTAGTTTTCGAAGAGTCAATGAACAAGTGCCGATGAGAGGGATCAAATTCGATTTCCACATTCTCCATAACCTCATTTATATTATTCTAATACACCAAGTCATCATCTTGAGAGTAGTATGATCTGAAGAGTATGTCACAATTTCGAAAATGGCTTATTTTACTCGTAGTTGCATGATGTAGCAAATTTCATTCAAGTTCCGAACCAAGTCGTTTAGGTCTCCTTGAGTTATCAAGTGTGGCTTGGTTGAGATATCTTCAAACTCAGAGCTATCGTCGTCATCAACGCTCTGCGATTGGCTCGGAATGGAAGGCTGTCGTGAATCTTGAATCTCAACGGCCGCAGGTAAAACTGGTATAGGCAAATTGTCACTTTGAAGTACTGATCTTTTAGTTGACGGTAAATTAGGGTAACTGACCATGTGTTTTTTCTTGGAATTAATACCTTTTATATCTATAAGACTATTTCTGTCAATCCGAAACGTGATCTTTTGGTTCGGTCCAAATCACGGGTACCGCAAACGGCATATGGCGGCGGCCTTTCTCCCAATCAGTTAAATTCTTGTGAAATATAGTCTGCCTCCTTATAAAGGCATATCCTTCTTAAATGCTTGCTACAAAATCTTCACGCTAATTATACAGAGACGTCTCAACACATGGATCAACGATAATAAGCTCTTTTAAGAGTACTAGGAAGGTTTTAGACCAGGCTATTCAATGATTGACGACCATATCTTTATTTTGAAAAGTATTGCGGATTCATTTCTCAGCAAAAAGCGTTTTTCGTGGACTTCAAGTCGGCATTTAATTGCGGTTGATAGACAGTCTCTATTCTACAAGCTCTATAACATTGGTATGTAAATAAAATTTGGCAAAGTCATGCAAAACTTATATATTGACACAATGGCGGCAGTATGGAACGGTGAAGATAGGTCTGAGTGGTTTAAAACTGTATCAGGCGTCAGACAAGGTTTTACTATGAGCCCAAGCTCGTTTGCTTTGTTCATTGATGATCTCGTAAGCTACTTACCTTGCGGCATCGAATACGCGGGTCAGATAATCAAGGCACTGCTATTCGCAGACGACATCGTGCTCTTGGCGTCTTGTCCTGATTCATTGCAGCTAATGATCAACAGACTTTCTCAATATTGTCAGCTTTGAAATCTGGTAGTGAATTTGGAGAAATCCAAAATGATGGTTTTTAAGAACGGGGGAGGCAGAAACTCTGTAAATGAAAAATGGTATTTTAATGGTGATGCTGTGGAAATTGTTAAGGAATTTAAATATCGGAGTTTATTTCACAAAAAGTTTAAATATAGAGAAGCATCTGCAGGAGAGGCTGACAAAGGCTAAAAGCGCAAACAGTGCATCGTGGAGTAATAAAAGTATTGCACACAGTAACAATTTCCGGGTTTTTGAGGCGGTATCAGAATCAATTTTATTTTACGCATATGGGGAGTGAAACAATATGAAAATGTAGATAAGCTCCTCCGCTATTATAATACATAAAGCGAATTTTTCAACTACCACCAAATATGCCAAATTATATGATAATGCTTGAAACTGGATTGTCGCCTTTCTTTATTCGTACCCTTAACCCTTTCGCCCCGCATGGTACATTAATGTACCAGCAAAAGTTCAAACATCCCTAGAATCTCTGATTACTATTTAATATGGTTCAAATTTGTACCAGATTGTGCTTGAGTATTCCGGAAGTGAAAACTAGCGGTACATTTTATTTTGGTTTCAGCTGTGTGGGTTTGTCTGTCATTGTTCTCTTGTGATTCATGCAAAAACGTGGTGTTCTTTAATTTTTTTTGGAGTTTTCTGACGATTGGGCATAGACAAGTCTATTACAAATTGATAATTCAGTGGATATAATTGAAGTTGTGATATAATTAGACAAGGTAAGTGTTTCGAATTGAAATGTTCATTTTTGTGAACAATATTTAGTAGGTGGTACTCAAATGTACCATGCGTCTTCTATGGTGGTACAAATATGTACCACTCGTCTCCTATGGCATGAATTCAGCAGCCATATTTTTTTTTTTTACTCTAAGATTGCAATGGATGAAGACGAAATCAGAATGTTCTTGGAAAAAGAGCCTAGTATTTCGAGCGGCGAAGACTTTTCTTCTGATAGCGAAGAAGACTTTTCATCTGATAGCGGTGATTCTTATAAACCACCAGCTAGAGATGAGCCCGACGCAGATTCCGACGATGATGATGAATATTCCGACTCTGAGAACGAATTAGATGACGAGGAGACTGCTGCTGACGAATTAAATCTGCCCAACTCTTCAGGAGAGGCAAACCGTGAAGGTTATATCTGGACTACGGTAAATGAAACATTCGTTCCTAAAAAGAATATAAATCCTTCACGAGGGTGCAGAGTAGCAGAGAGAATACATAAATCTTCGTCAAATCTTGATATTTTTCATAAGCTTCTGCCACGATCTCTGTACATTTACATTGCACAGTGTACCAATGAGCGCCTGGAAATCTACCGAAGATTGACAAAAAATAATCGATGCAAAAACATGCAACCTACGGACGCTGGAGAAGTTGAGGTAATCATTGGGTGCATGTTCATTATGTGCTATAATCGCCTTCCATGCCTAAAAGATTATTGGTCAATG
Source organism: Volucella zonaria (assembly GCA_963966105.1). NCBI lineage: Eukaryota > Metazoa > Arthropoda > Insecta > Diptera > Syrphidae > Volucella > Volucella zonaria. The sequence goes on from OZ014530.1 coordinate 166,902,654, forward strand.
CATAAATCATTAGGAAACCAGTCTATCATCAATGCAATAACTCGTGATCGCTTTACAATGATAACGTCGAAGATGTATTTCACTGATCCCAAGAAGCCTTCAAATAGTTCGAAAACATATTATGTCAGTGATTTGGTTGAATGTTTGAAAAAAACCTTTCAAAATTGCAGACAGGACAGTATATACCAAAGTATCGATGAATCAATGACGAAATTCAAAGGGCGCAGTACATTGAAGCAATACATGCCTCTAAAGCCTGTCAAAAGGGGTATAAAAATGTGGCTACGTTGTGACGCTAAAACCGGCTATACATATGATTTCAATATATACAGCGGGAAAGAACTTCAATCAGTCGAAGGAACACTTGGAGAGCGAGTTGTGAATAAATTAGCCAGTACAATAACAGAACCGGATGTAAACTTGTGCTTTGACCGTTTCTTCACATCTGTAAATTTACTGAACTCAATTGCCTATCCAGCGGTTGGTACTCTAATGGCCAATCGGAAAAATGTACCCAAATTCGAGAAAAAATTACAAAGAGGTGAGGCAGAGTTCAAAGGTACGTCCTCCGGTCTCTTATGTGTGAAATGGCAAGACACAAAAGAAGTCTTAGTGCTGAGTAATTGTCACACTAATGATATGAAAAACGTCACAAAAACTTTGAAGACTGGAGAAAAAGTCATAGTGCCATGTCCAGATATGATCAAATTCTATCGTGAAATAATGGGAGGCGTTGATTTGGCGGACCAAATGAGTGGGCTCTACGAATACGATCGAAAATCGGATAAATGGTGGAAAAAGGTGTTTTACCGTTTGATTATGATGGCAGCCGTCAACGCATGGGTTATTCACTGTGACTTGAATAGAAAAAAAGTGCCATTCAAAACCTTTTTGGTGGATTTGTCGGAGGATTTGATTTGTCAAGGTTCGAAAAAAACGTCTATTCGCAGATCATTTCATCGAGGTCGTCGACCAAAAAAAGAATCGGCAATAAAACATTTACCAATCGAAGTATCTACCAGACGTCGATGTTATAGCTGCAGCCTGGTCAAGAAACAGTCACGCACCAAAATAATCTGCAAGGAATGCGAGGTACCATAGTGTAAAAAATGTTTCACCCCTTACCATACTTGATTCTGAAAATCACTGTTCCGTAAATAAATAGAATCTTTGAAGTTTTCAAAAAAAATTGTTTCATTTGTTGGTATGTCAGAAAGGACGAGTGGTACACAAACGTACCAGATAACATCCCGACTGGTACGTTTTTGTACCAGTCTGCCCCGCCCCCGAGGCCATTTTTTTTTATCATATTAAGCTTAAGTGGGTTCTTACCGACATATAAGGCCACTCAAAGTGTCTCTAACCTATTTGTTCGAATTGCGGGTCGAAAGGGTTAAAATGCAAATTGAATCGAGCAGGTATGCTGAATAGATGGATCTAAGTCTAGATAGTTTCGACTGTGTCCGCTGGAAGGCTCTACTATATCAGCTTATTTCATCAGTGGATTTGAAGTGCAGAGAAAGATTTCTGAGCAACGCCAACGAATCGCTCCACAGAACAATATATTCCCAATTTAACCACAATTTGAAAGAAAGGAATTATAGGAACCGTATAATTAGCAAAATTTTTTAAATTTCAAGAATGCTATTTTATTAAGTTTTATATTTATCAATCTAAAATAATTATCGCATTTGTTTTGACGGAGTATTAAATTTTCAAAGTATTGTATGGGTAAAAAATTATATTTTGTCAACTAGACGGCGGGAAAGCTAAGCTTTTTTTAATTTTTTGTTCTATGAACTATGTATGCTATTGCATATTGTATGCTATAGATTGAGCCACAGAGAAACCAAAATACTGGCGATAACTCTCCAATACAAGTGTAGTAAAATTTCGTCTTTGTTTTTTGAAAGTTAATTCACCACAAATATAACAAAATGAGTCAGGATCGTTATTACACTTTCTCGACATATTTACACAATCTCAACCAAATTAATACGAAAGCAATTAATTTTATGGCTATTTATTCGCGACCGTTTATGCGTTTATCGCCGTTGAACAGATTATGCTTATCAACACATCACAAAAAATCTGAGGCTGATCGAAATAAAACTACTGTAATTTATTAATGAGGGTAGGTAGTTAAAACAGTATTAGCTATCAGAGTTCGTGTGGCATGACTAGTTTTGACCAGTGTAATTTGAGTTTGAAGTAAATATTCCATTTTTTCTGGGTTTGATTTGATGTTTTAGTTGTTGTGTCAAATTGGCCTACAAGCAATTCTTTTGTTTTTTTTTCTTAGCGATTGATGCGTGTTGAACTATGTAAGCTTGCCATGACTTAAGAACGTAGCAATACTAACTCTGCCCCATAACGGGCTACCTCAGATAGGGCACGACGTAGGGGTTTCTCCTCTTTCTACAAACTATCAAGATTCCTGGTGCTATCGACCAACATTCCTTATGTCGCAACTCCACGCCGCCCTATTTAACTGGAGATGCCGTGTGCATCATCTCATTCGCTTGACCGTAGCTGTTCGAGCAACGCTTCTGAAAGAATAAAGCAGTTAAAGCGCACGCTCTCGTGGTGTTAATAATTGAGGATATCCTCAAGGTCATTGCTCTTGCAATCTCCGGGTCTTCGAGTCAGTTTGATGACGAAATTGTCCATTCGTTCTATTGTACAAGATCATTGGAATAGAATTGTATGCACCCAGACTGGTGTTCTGTACAAGCGAACGCAAGCCCTATTATGCACCCGAGCGTTTTACAGTAAACTATCTCTCACGTTGGCCAATTCAAGTATAAACATTGAGTTGGGTGCTATAAAACTGTCTAAGGCATCTTTAGCTGTGACCAGAGCAACATCTAATATACAAAATTTGTATCTTACTGCAATCCAAAACGTTTGCCACTTCTTTCCTTATTGCGGACCATTTTTAATGTCAAATACTCCAGCAGAAATCACATCGCCGTTCGTCACGATGAACCGCCCGCGGTTGAGCATATTAAAAAAATGTACATCGCTTGTATATTTGTTCTCAGCCTGTTCAGTATAAAGAATATTCCCGTTAACCATACAGTGTCGAAGGCGTTCTCGAAGTGCGTTAAGTACCCATCCGTGTATTGTTTCTAGGTTTTGTTCCTTAGACATCTGATACCAGTTTACATGCAGCATGTGCAAACGTCTTAAAACTGAATTGATTACCCGCGACTGTGTTTTTTGTGCTCATAGCCTACTGATATTGGGAAGGAGGACCGAAGTTTCGTTGGATTAGACTTATGTTTATCTGTTTTCCAATGCGGGGAATAGTGAACATTATTCAAAGCATTATTAAACAGGGTTGTGTAAATATCCAAAACTTTTAGCGGGAGATGTCGCAGCACACTGTTCAGTGTTCCATTGCTTTCCCCTGAGTTTTTACTTCTCAGTGATCTGAACATCGTTTGGAGCTCTTCGGAATGAACGGGTGTAGCTGCCTCTCGCCGGCGCGGCGATGAAATTATTTACCATATTTTCGTCAACGAACTCAGTGAAACTTGAGCTCTTGAATCGCAAGTTTTGTATATCGTTTCAATGCAGAAATTGTGCAAAAGCATCAGATTTTCCAGGTTCGGGTAAAAGATATCGTTCGCCTTTTAAAGACTGAAACGGATAAAATTTGGAAACTTCAAAGTAAAAAAAAACAATATTTTCATAATTCATGTAAATTTTTTTTTATTTGCTTTAAAACTCTGTTTTTATTAAATTCATTCACAATTACAAAAAAATAAAAAATTATTTGGGTTCCCATTCTTTCCTTAACTTCTTTCGAATGTCCTTCATAAAGTTGGTGACATCCGTCATCTTTTTACACGCTCTTTTCCATTTAGCACTAAAATCTTTTACGTTCTTTGCACACTACTCACTTTTCCTCAATTTAGCTTTGACCAAAGCCCAATACCTTTCAATGGGACGGCACTGTGGAACATTGGGTGGATTCGTGTCTTTTGGGACAAAGTCGACATTTTTAGCAACAAGGAAGCTCAACGTCGCATGGGCATAGTGAGCTGAAGCTAAATCTGGCCAAAATAATGTTGAACCCTCGTGTTTGTTTAAGAAAGGAATCAACCGTGTTTTCAGGCACTCGTTAATGTACATTTCTCCGTTAATTGTTCCCATTGTAATAAACAATGAGCTTCTGTGTCCACATTAGCAAATGGCCTGCCAAACGAGATATTTTGATCCGAATTTTTCCATCCCAATCGATGTTGTTGATTGCGAAAGAATCTCAGCTTCAAACAGTTGTAAAACTAAGCACCTCAAAGAGTAGTAAAGTCGGCTTTGACATAAGTTTCGTCATCCAAAACCAAGCACGCTTTCTTGTTGCCGATCAACTCGTATAGCTTTCGGGCGCGTGTTTTTATGACTTTTTTTTTGCTTTTCAGTAACTTTTGGTATTTTTTGTTTTTTTCGTGTTTTTAGACCGTTAGGTTTTTTAAATCTTTGTACAATTATTTGGTTGGTATTACATCTCTGGATGACATAATCCGGTTTTTTACGATGGTACCCACTATTTTCCTGTCCAAATTTGTATCATGTGCTCCACTTTTAGCTCCACTTTTCTGTTTTCGCTTAACTGTCAACGTCTCCAAATATCGTTTAATAACAGAATCCACTGTACTGCGTGCTATGTTTAAATTTTTTGCGATGAAATGGTTTGGACACGAAGTATTTTCGAGCTATTTGTCGATGATCTTTTTACGGCGTTCCTCTTGACTCATATTTTATAAATATTTTAAACCGCACCGAACTAAGATCAATAACAAACTGAAACTAGAGAATATACAGGCTAATTTGGGTACAAAATGGGATTGCAATTGTTTGTTACGCATTGGAAGTATAGCCCGTATTAAAATTTACAGATTTTATTCGTTTCAGTCCTTATTAGAACAAAGTGGTCAACATTTCTTTTACTTTTTCAGTTAAACTTCCGTATTACTACGAGTATGGAAAAAAATTGTAATCGTATAAAAATCCTCTTTTTATTTAGTTTTACAAATGAATTTAATCCTAAATGCAGTTTTATTGTGCTGAAGTAGGATTTTGCAATTTAATGCAAAACAGTGACCATGTCACTCACGGTAGCCTGAGTAGACAAGATATCTTGTTGCGAATCCACTCTAAGAATGGACTTTATCCAACTTTGACGATAAGAAAATGGAATATTCTAAATGCAGGTCAAACAATCGTTGTTTATGAAATTACGAATAGATATTGTGTTGAAAATTATTAAACTACTTTAATTTTTTAAGTGAAATATAAGTTTTCACCTATTACTCGTAACGGAGGTTTATTTTATATGTCTTTATCTTAAGGTCAAGGTGAATTTCAACAACAGTATTACATCACGTTTATGTTTTAAGTTTTCCATTAATCATCCCAACAAAATAACATAAATCTTTCTCATTTTTTCACATTTATGTAGATATCCTGCCGAAATAATCTCCGTGGATACATCTGGAAGACGATTTGAACGCATGTGCCTGGCCAGAAAATCAACTACATCATGTGCCCTTGGCATGTCTGAGGCCAACAATTTGAACGATGACGTGCAAACGGTGAGTCGTCGCTCAAGATCACGAAAGGTTCGTGGCAAACGAAGAAATACAATCGCTGGCATCGATCAAAAAGAGATTCAGGATGCAGCCAATGGGTATGTTGACTTATGGTTCACCATATTCAAATTAATTGTGATAACTATGTATATGTGAATGTCGTTTTTTTTTTTTTTTTTTAATACATACATGCATATATATATATTTATATATGTATATGTAATTGTGTCTGGTTTGTTATGCTGTTGTTAATAGATACGTATACAATTTTTTTGATTTGATATTTTTGGCAATATAATTGTTCTTAATTTTTTTTTTTTTTTTGTTTTTTTAATAGAGGCATGTTTATGTCCCCTTTAATCCAAAAACATTTATATTTAGTCAATATGGAATGATCCACAAAATTTCTTTAAAAATTTATAATACACATTTATTCGTTTTTATTCGTTTATTTATCTAAACAAATAACAGTTATAACAAATTAACGCCTAACAACATCAAACATATTAAGGTACACTTGTAAAATATTTTTTTTTACGAATAAAAATGAGGCTGACTTCAGTATTACATGTTGTCGACAAGCAAGAATATCTGCAATCCATTAAACAGATGTTGGAGATTTCTTAATTCATCCATGTTTCACCTGCCTTTTGCTTATATTTTAATGACTAAAGGCAAATGAAGAATTTGTACTTATGGTATACTCGTACAATCTGCCGCACTTTGCTTACATAAATCATAATTAGTAGCTTCATGTGTAAAGTGTAATTAGGGTTACGAATACGTTACGTCAATGAATTTTTCTTTTCAATTAGTGATTGAGTCACATGGTAAAGTGGAATCGCAAACGAGTCTTAACATTCCACCGTGAGAAGAATTGAAGCGCAACAAATGTTGGTTCTTTTTTTTTTAATATTTCATTTTGAATTATAATAGAGTTAACAAGCTTCTGACTAAATTTAACTATGTGTGTTTAGTAGCATGTTGTTTGGTCTATAAGAGCAGAATATATTTATTGAGTTTGATGATATGTTCACTTATAAATTCAATGTGCTTACTTATATCTTTTTGTGGGTTCTATGGCTCTTAAATCTCATACACCTACGCGATATCTGTGGTTGTCTTTCAATGCCAGATAACGCTGTTTTGAAACATTCGTGTTCATATTCAAAGTGATATAACATTTTGAACAAGTTTATTGTTGACTTTGATCACTTTTTTAGTTTAACTTAAAAAGAAAAGTAACATGCTTTTCACCATATCCATTTTAAATAATCTAGTCTTTCTCTATCTTGAGTAAGTACAATAGATTCCATTGCTCTTTGTATAATAAAAGAAGCTGTTGTTTCTTCAGAAACAGTTTTCTTCGTCTTCTAATATTCCGATTTGACTACTCATTTCTTTTTGCGAATCATAAAATTCCTCCGTTTCCTGAAGTCGATAAAATACGATCTTGATGGTCTTCATTAGTGATTTAAACTTATTAAATGGCACCCCCCGTACTTTAGGTACTATATTATTTTGTTCGCAAGAAAGTAATTTCGGGTTTTTATACAAAGAATAAACTTTAAATAAGCATATATTTTTTTAATTTTATTCGATGACTTTCTGACATCTCTTAGGCAAATTCATGATTCTGTGCTCATAGAAATTTTGGTCCTTATTAGTACAAAACTGTACCAAATGCGATTTCAAGTCATCATATTTAGTAAAGGTTTTAGCATTCAAAGAGCTTTGCAAATTTCGATACCAATAATAATCTGATGGTGCAAGGTTGGGACTGTATTGTGGATGGATACGGCATCGCTTCCCAGTCAAAATTTCAAAATTTTTCGCGGTTTTCCATGGATGTGTGTGGTCTAGCATAGCCATGGTGGAACACAATTCACTTACGATTTGTCATTTCTGGTCATATTTCTTTGACCTTTTCCGCCATTTTCATTAGTTGTTGACAGCAAACATCTGAATAGATCGTTTGATTCCTTGAAATCAACTTAAAATACACGGCAATACAATTATTGCGTTTGAGATGCATATCGCAACTATTTTTTCGTTGTGTTAAGTGAATCTTTTTCAATTCAATTCAATTTTTCGATTCGTTGAAGACGTTTTAAGTGATTTTCAATTATTGTGTGTGATGGATTTAACCTTCCTGCCATCTCTCATTTTTGACTTTGATTTAGTCATCATCAATTTTAGTTGGTGTATCAGAACGTTGGTCAGTCATCCTTGAGTGAAAAATCTTAAACCAGTTCTGACATGTGGGTTTTGTTAACCAGTCAACTTCATAAACTTCCATATCACTTTTTTTTTGTCTCAGCAGCTTCCTTGCCTTTACGTAAAGGAAAATATGTTGAAAATGTTCGCTTTTGCACTCCATTTTAAAATTGAAACTGTACTAATAACAGGTATAAACAAAATTAAGCTCAATTTGCTTCCGAAGTGACCTTAAAATATCAAAAGAAAAAATAATCATATACCATTAACAAAAGCGAGAATCAACCTAACGCAATTTGCTTGTAAAAACCGAAATTACTTTCTTGCCAAACCCAATATTACAAATTGATTCTAATTACATGACGTTCTTGCAAGTGTAATGGGCGTTGGGTGAAGCGATTTCATGAGAACCTGCATTTTATACATCCCTATTTTTGGCATTATTGTAATTGTTGCATTGAATGTAAAGCACATTTTTACGATTTATAGTTCATTTGCGCTACGCAAGCGTTTAAAGTTTCTCTACAACAAAAATTGTTGGCATTTTTGGTCCTTTACACACTTTGCAATCGTGTAGCAAAATAGTATTTAGAGTTCTCAACATACACAAATTCAAATACACAATTCTTCTTTCGAAGAGGTGTTCTTCCGGCCTGACACCACTGCGTAAGCTTTTCCGCTAATTCTACTCTTTCCGCTTTCCAATCAAATGGCAAAAAGCATTTGTTCAATCCTACCCCTCTTCTTATAGACTCATTGCACTTATAATATGTGCCGACTTTCCAAAGTCATGCAAATATTGAAAAATTTGTTCAGCCTGTTTAATATATAGTCTGTATCTTGAGAGATAACAATTTTTCAGAGACTAGTAGTACGGTTTCAATAGAAGAAGATATATGGGTGATTTGCTGGCATGCCTTACCTAAAAGTAGAAGCAAAATCTGAAGCCAATCTAACGTTCAGTTTAAGTTCAAGGACATTTTCAAATCTTTTTAATTTAGTTAAATGATCTTTTTTCTTCTACTTTTTATTCATTATATTCATTTGCTGGCGACAATACTCTGCTATTCGTTTTAATTTCTGATCTTGCGTACCAGCTCTTCAGATGTAGTCAGCGCATGTTAAGCTAATTAAATTCAGATATTAATAGTACAAGCAATTGGGGAAATAAGAACATCAAAACCGAATAACTTGACGTTCTAGGTCTTTAAATAATTTATATAACATAAAGAGTGTTGGCAAAATTCACGCAAGAAGTAATTTTAATCGAAAACACATTTTTTTAATTAAAATATGTGCATTTTTTATTCATTCATAAAGTATGCAATATACCGACCAGCTGTTTTGGCATTTAGTGAAACACGGGTAGATCCCCGCCCACACCTTTCAGATCACTCTGATCTGAAGCTACCTGGCTACGAACTAGTGCCACTATTCTTTCCCCATCGCGGTCTCGCGATTATCCCCTATTGCTTTATTTACAGAAGCCCCAAACTGGACATCAACTCGTCCTTTCACGAGTTTGATGCGCTGTCTGACTCCATTCAAAGAATTGTATCCCTGTATCCTCATACTGAAATCGTGATTACGGGCGATTTCAATATACACAATTCTGGGTGGCTTCGACATTCTGGACAGACAACACCCGAAGGACGGTGTGTTGAGATCTTCGCTGCGGAAAATAATTTAATCCAGCTTGTAAATGAGACCACACGAATACCAGACGTTGATAGCCATACCACCAACACCCTGGACTTGTTTTTAACTTCTCACCCTGATAAGTACTGCGTTGATCTGCTCTCCAACCCACCACACAGTTAGAGAAAAGATTCCTAAAAGAACCGTATGGCAATACGAGAAAGCCAATTGGAGCGGACTTAACAACTTCTTTAGGAATTTTAACTGGTCCTTATGTTTCCTCGATAACGACGTAGATGCCGCTGCTGACATGATCACAGAAACTATTCTCTTTGGAATGAGATGCTTTATCCCTCATCGGATGAATAGTATCAAATCAAAAGAAAAGGCATGGTACGACTTGAGCTGTAAAGAGGGTGTCTGGGTTAGAAAACTGTTTTCTCGGTCCTACAAGACCAACCCGACAGAGGAAAACCGAAAAAAGTTAAAACGAGCCAGAAATGACTGCAACGTCTTTCTCAAGAGTGTGAAATTCCAATACGACCAGAAACTGAGGCAAAAAATACTGCAATGTCCCAAAGGCAGTAACAAATGTTGGTCGTTCGTCAAAAACATTAGAAATTCTGCCTCATCCTCCATCCCAACGCTCATTGAAAATGGCATTTCAGCTGTCAGCTCTTTGGACAAGGCCAGTCTGCTTGCTGCACACTTTGCGGCTAGATTGTGCTTTGTCGCCGCCTATACTTGAGTGCGTCGAATTGTAGACGAATCCACCTTAGCACTCATGTAGTAGCAAAAGTACTTAAAGATCTTAATATACATAAATCCGATTGCCCAGATGGAATATCTTCCCTTCTTCTGAAGAGGTCTTCTTCCTCGCTGGCAAAACCACTGCGTAAGCTTTTTCATCAATTCTACTCTTTAGGACTCTTTCCGAGCAGATGAAAATAGCATTTGTCCAGCCCGTCCCTAAAAAAGGCGAATCTTATCCCTTTCCTCCTACGGACCCATTGCACTTATGTCCCTTCTTTCCAAGGTCATGGAGGCGCTGATAAACCGTCTGATAATGAAATATCTCGAAACACGTAAATTTCTTAATGACCGGCAGTATGGTTTTCGTAACAACAGGTCCACTGGTGATTTGATGGCATGTCTCACCGAAAAGTGGAACCAAATCGTACATCAATCTGGCGAAAGCAAGATAGTTGCACTTGATATTTCTAAGGCATTTGACATAGTTTGGCATCATTGGTGTGCCCCAGGGCTCCGTTCTGTCTCCAACACTCTTCTTAATTTTCATTAATGATCTCTTATAACAGTACTCTCTGCTTTTCATATTCTTTCCCGGACTCACGCCCCTGTTAAGCTCATTAAATTCCGATATTAACAGCATAACCAATTGGAGAACTATCAACCGAGTGGAATTTAATGCTTCCAAGACTCAATGCTGTCTGCTGTCATTAAAGCGAAATTCAAATACCCAGCCATTATCATCCATGGATGACACTTGCATCGTCGAAACCGAAAAACTTTCCATTCTCGGTATACCCTCAAGCCCATTTTCGGACATACTCTAAAATATCGTGATTCTTTCGTAAGCCGTACAACTCGCTTATGGAATGCTCTGCCGATCTCTGTGTTACCTGGTCGTTATAATTTACAAACATTTAAAAACAATGTACATCGGTACCTGTCTTTTTTTCCTCCCTAAATTTCCCTTGTCCGCGCTGTGTACGGACATTTTAAGGGTACAAAAACCCTTTGAGCGCGCGCTTATTATAAAAAATAGGGTTATGTATGGAATATCATAACGGGCAGATGGCCTGCACGGCTTTACCGGCACATATGCACTCTTTTGTCGAAACTTTGGACGACAGTTTTGCATAAATGTGTATGAATTTTATTGATACAGCACTCAATTTGCTCCTTCAAGGCGCGATCGTGGCCTTGTTGGCATGTACCTTAGATTTCAAAAAAACCCAAAGAAAAAAGTCCATCGCATGATCTGGGTGGCCAATTCTGATCACAAAAATAGGAAATTATACGACCAGGAGATGGCTCATTAGTTGAGTTGTTTCTTTGTGGTGCCGTCTTGTTAAAACCACACATCCTCCACGTCCATATCTTACATATCTTGCAATTTACACACAAAAATCTGGATTTTCATGTCGCGATAGCGAGCAGCATTAATTATTATTGCCGCATTTTCAAAGAATAATGGTCCGATGATGGCTCTTGCCCAAACTTGGCACCAAACAGTGACACGTTGTGGATACATTTGTTTCTCAACAATCACTCGTAGGTTTTCTGAACTCCAAATTCGACAATTTTGACTATTAACAAAGCCATCAAGTTGAAAATGAGCTTCATCCCTAAAGATGATTTTGTTTGAAGAATCAGCATCCACTTGTTATTGTTCCATAATCCATTCAACGAACTCTCTTCGCTGTGCGTAGTCAGTAGGCTTCAGTTCTTGAGTCGATTGCACTTCGTATCCATGAAGACGCAAATCTCGCGTAAGAATATGCTCTAGAGAGCTTTTTGAAATGTCCAATCCTTGATCACGATTCCTGTACTCTCCGCAACAGTTTCACGAACTGCTTCCATGTTTTGCGTTGAACGATTTGTTAAAGGACGGGTAGAGTTTCTAAGATCACTAACTGATCCAGTTTCCCTGAATATTTCTCTGGAAATATGGATGACATTTAAATGGACGAAATGTGACTTTAATAAGATGGCGGTAGACCAAAACAATTGAATTATTAAAATGAAAGCTTGGCAATAAGTTGAAAACAGACCAATTCACCTTTAAGATTATGCGATATTCATAAAAAAAACTTATTGCTCGAGAAAGCGACCAAAATGAACTTCGTCAAAACAAACCTTTAAAAAATACTTGTGTAATTTCGAAAATCCAATGTTCATTGGAGCTTTAAAGAGCATCCTATCTTATTCCTCTAATTTCACATAGTAATGTTTGTCTAGTCTTTTTATTCTTTTTCTTTTTTCTTCATGGTACACGGGATAGTTGTTTTAAATTTGTAATAGAACCTGCCACAAAGATTTAAGAGGCTTTGGATCCTGCTTCAAAAATCTTTCATTATGTCCGCACTGTGTGCAAACACAGTGTTCATAATTCCTTGAGCCTGAGCTAATAATAAAAAAATACGTCTGAATGTGACGGCCTTATTTTTAGTAAGACCAATATTTGTTTCATTACTTTTGCTCAAATATAACATAATAAAGACATGTAAATTGATACTGTTTTGCTGTGGAGTGATTGTTTAATAGCCAAAACTATTTTCATAAAAGATAGCAACAAAACGAATACACATGCGCTTAAAATGTATTGTACATACCCTCAAAAAGTTCCCGGAATTGGAAATGCAAGTTTATTCATCTAAATCTATATTGTCCCCTTCAGAGTAATCCCCATCGACTACAACACACTTATACCAGCGCTTGATCCAATCCTCGAAACATTTTTTATATTCGGTTTTCGGTAAGTCCATCAGTGCTTCCTGCGATTTTTCCATTACTTCCTCTCGGCTGCTGAAAGGCGTTCCCCGTAGTGGTTTTTTTAACTCGATTGAACAGAAAGAATTTACAGTGAGCCAAATTAGGTGAATTCGGTGGCTGTTGGATGCTATTTGTTGCATTTTTCGTCAAAAAATTACGAATAATGATGGCACTGTGCGATGGTGCGTTATCGTGGTGCAAAATAAACGAGTTTTCTGCCAACAATTCTGGTCTCTTTCGGCGAATTGCTTCACGCAAACGTCTCATAACGCCCAAATAATACTCTTTGTTTACTGTCTGGCCTTCTGACAAAAATTCATGATGCACTACACCGTTGTGCATGAAAACCGTGAGCATTGCCTTCTTTTTTGACTGAAAACGACGTGGTTTTTTTGGTCTCGGCTCATTTGGTGAACGCCATTCACTTGCCTGATGTCTGGATTGCGTGTCGTACTCATAAACCCACGTCTCGTCTCCAGAAATGATCCTTTGATGAAAGTGGGATCTGATTCAGCCTCGCAAATCATCTCTTTTGCGACGTCAACACGGTCTCTTTTTTGCATGAAATTGAGGTCTTTTGGCACCAACTTAACTGGTGCCTGCTATACGACGGAAACCCAAATGATTAATCAAAATGTCTTGGACGGATCCATAGGCAATGCTCAAGTCCTCCGCTATCTCTCTGATGGGTAATTTGCGGTTATTGACCAACATTTCTTTTACTTCATCAATGTTTTCGTCGGTTTTCGATGTCGATGGTTTGCCACTGCGTTCATCATCTTCGATTGAGTCACGACCTTTTTTGAACTGCTCGTGCCACTGGTAAACGACCGTTTTCTTTAGAGAATCGTTTCCGAAACACTTTTCCAACATTTCCAACGTTCGCGCACCATTAAATCCGTTTTTTACGCAAAATTTAATATAAGTTCGTTGTTGCAAATTTAAATCCATTTCTAAAATTGTAAAAAAAATCGCCAACACACACAGATGTACTCTTGGCTACGTAACTTTTGCAAATGTCAAGCTATGACGCTAAGATTTAGAGGGAATGTCAACAACAGATTTACCAACTTAACAAAAAAAAAACAGAACTCAAACCGGAACAATGGGAACGCCACACGGAACTTTTTGATCAAGGTGGTACATATGTGTGTGTATTTGAAATATCAAAAGCCTTGTAACTTTTTCCATATCAACAGTCTAGTGCCCCACGATTTTGGGAACACGTACTCGTATGTACAAATGTATGTTAGTCGGAATCAGATATATAACAAAGCCTGGAGTAAACTTATACATTATTGTGAGACCACGACTATTATAAGGTTTTTCTTTACAAGAAACAGGCGTTTCCGACGATTTGCTGGTCGTCAACTTCTTGGATTACCAAACATGATGATTTAATTTCTAGCTCATAGGGATGGGCGACAACCCTACATAGTACTCGTATCCTTATTAGAAGGCAAAAAGATGTTTTTAGATGAAATGTGCACAAGACTTCGTTATACTGCAATATATGTTCCAGTATGTTTACATTATAGCAACATACTCGTAAATACAAGCTAAAAACTAAGCCTAATAATGATATGAGCTATTCAAAAGTATATAACCATTTATTTGAATCCTACCATATTAAAATAAGCTTTGTCATATTTGTTGTACAATTTATAGAAAATATTAGCATAGAACCTATTGTATGTACAATATATTACTTATACATATGTATGGGTATGAAGGTACGATATTTCGCAGATACATAATACTACACCGTCCAAATTTGCCGTAATATCAATAACAATCAATTGTATTGTGCCTTTTGGAAATAGAACTGAACTGCATCTATACTTGACCTTCTTTTAGACCCACCATTTGTCAGTTGAAACTATGTTCGGTTCTCCATAGTTCCCAGATTATACTTACATACGAGTACATATACCCACAGCAAGTAGTAGGTATTATTTTAAAATAAGGATTACGGGATACAGTACAGAAATGGGAATAGCGTTAACTCTCAGTAAAACGTTGTTGGTTTTTAGATCCCATCTAAAACAATTATAACACTATAAACGACCTTTATAGAGTAAGACTAGATGTAATTCCATTCTAACTCAGGACATAATTTCGTCCCTTATTCAATAGCAGACACTATTTCCCAAATAATAAAGGCAGCAATGATGGTATACGTGTATAATGCTCCACACTATACTCTAAGGGTATTTAAGATTTTCCACACTGCATCTGTATATGAAGCATAAGTACAATTTAGGGTTTAGGATAATTATTACCATTTGTTCTCTTGTGAAGATAATGGAACATTTTCTCAAGCATATGTTAAATGATGATGTGAAAGGGAAAACTCTGGTTGTTTAAGATTTAACGTCTATTATGTGAAGGTATGTAGGCTTAATTGTTACGAACCGTTAATAAAGAGACAGATACGTCTTATAATCATTAAAGCGAGACTATGTAATGTATTAGGTATTAGTGTGAGTGTAGAATTATATAAATTGCTCTTAAGCTCATGACCGTATAAAACTGTTGGAGATTATTATTTCCTTACTCATACTCAGTGAATGTCAAACATTCTTAAACTCTTTTTTCGTACTAAACACTATTTAAATTACATAACCCAAGAGATAGGTTGGAATTTAGATTGAGACTTAAAAGAAATTTTATCGATAATATTCACCTAACTTCAGCCAGAAGTTGTTGCATCGCACGCTTGTGCAGAGTTCCATAGTAACAATTTGAGCGGTGTGCTTGGGGTCATTGTCCTGTTGTAAGATCTAACTCGAGCTAAGATTTAAGCTGTCGACGGATGCTTTCAGGTTTAGTTCTAAAATAGACATGTATTGATAGCGATCTATATTACCTTCAATAAAGGCTAGATTTCCTACGCCAGAAGCAGCTACAGCACCCTAAACCATCGCGCTGTCACCACCATGCTTTACCGTAGAAACCAAATTTTCTGGATTCATTGCTGTGTTATTTTTTCTCCAAACTCTAGCTCTCCCGTCATTTCCAATTGGGCAAATTCTAAACGCAGTTTTTTGTTTTTTCTGCTACGTGGAGTTCTGCTGTGGAAACCGTTATTATTGAGAGCCCTTTGAACTGTGCGTGGATGCACAATTGTATTTCATCTTTATGCCAATCCTTTAGACAGCATTGTGGCATTCTCATGATAAAGCTGACATCTCCACGATTCAGCTTCTTTGGGCGGCCACAACGCGGTTTGTTTTCGACGGTACCGGTGTTTTCGAAGTTATTGTATATTGTTTGGACCGTTGACTTGCTTAAATCCAGTAAATTTGCAATTTCACTAAACAATCTCTTTTCTTTTTTATATTTTTTTACTAAATTTCGCACTTCAACCGCAATTTCTCTTCGAGGCGTCATTGTCACAGGTAAAACTTATTGAAGTCGACCAAACTTCAACTGAGAGGCACAAATCTGATTTTCACAAATGGAAAAATTCAAATACGGTACTTTTCCGATATCCTCCATCAGCGTATAACAAAAAAAAATATGGAATGCCGGGCGTATGTAGACTTTTGTCATTATCCATTTTTCGTTTTTTGTGAATCACTTTTTAAGTTTTTGTTAAATTCATTTACTTTATAGTGTATTATTAATAAAAAGAGATTTGAAACAAAACTGCATCATTAGATTTTTTCTTAATGCTTTTGAACTCGTTAGGTTACAAGAATAGTGTTCGTACGTAGACTTTTGTCGCTCACTGTATATCTTCATAGCAAAGAGAAAAGTTTTGCACCGCTCCTAGTTCATAAATTCATAAATTGCGTATTAAAGATGATAGCGACTTGTAAATAACAAATTAGCTATGTTCAATGAATGAACTTAAAATCTACAGGTATAAATAGCAAAAGTCACATACGCTTTATTAACATATGCTCATGCTTAAATGTGTACCTAAAAAAAAAACCTGAAATATTTGGTTTTATGGCCAATTTTTTTTTGTACAAATTTTTTAAATTTAAAGTTAAAAATAGATGTTTTATAACAAATGTTTTATAGAATAAATAGTTGCTTTTTTAAGCCTTGACGTACGGGCAATATTAAGACTTAATGTACATATATATTATTTAATTAATTAAAACTTAAAATCAATCAGGACAAGCAACCGTAGGTAAGCAAAGAACACTATTTACTAAAGGTGTATGCATACATGTTTCAGACAGATTTGGTCTTCATTGCATTAAAGTCTCTCTTGTCGGGAAACAGGGTGTTTTACAGTGCACCGCTCCATTAAAAACACTCTGACAGGTGAGGTCTCAGCATATACCAATTTTTCAAGAACATAATACATAATATCAATGAATTAGTCGACCAACTTCAAGTGAAACTGCTACTAGTTATTAGTCAATACCCAGGAATTTGACGCTGAACTTTAAATGCCGCTGATAACTAATCCAATCCAATTCTTATGTCAACTTCTTCTTTTTTTGTTATAAACCGTCGAAATATTTCGTATAATAATATCATAATAACAATCTACATAGTGCTACATATTTCTCCCATGTATTTGCATTACTACCGCCATCCAAGTGACTGGCTATAATGCTCATATCGCCCCTGATGTTAGTTATAACTCGAAATCGTAACAATCGCCAAGGTCTAAGGTCTATAACGGTGGCCAGCAACAGTCGGACCGCGGTCCGTTTCCGGAAAGGTTAGCCGTTGGACCTTCAAATATTTTTAAATATGCCGACTACGTATTCAATTCAATTGTGTACATACATTTTTTATAACCAGCCCACCATTCATACATTCAACACCAATACCCACACCAAACAATACAAAGCATGTCTGCTTTTCGTCGTAAGCGGGATGTTTTTGAAAAAGATATTGCTAGACAAGAATTTATTCATTTATCAACAATTCTTGAAGGTAAAAAGGAGAACTCTGAAGAAGAAGACATTGCAGTGTCCGAACTTTCTATCCGATCTTAAAAACGAATTTTCTGTAAGATTCCAAGACTTTGGAGAGATTGGGAAGCTATCTCAATTCCTTAAATTACCTTATGAATGGACTGACGTCTCTGCGAAGTTATTCGGTCTTTCAAAGGCTTCACTCCAAATGGAATTAATTGACCTGCAAGAAGATATTTCCTTGCAAAAGTTTAAAACTGCATCCACTGAAGAATTATGGGGCAAACATGTTTCAGAAAAATAACAAAATGGCAAAAAACTAGCTATCAACTTGGCTACTATGTTTGGCTCAACACATACCTTTCTCAAAAATGAATTTTTTGAAGAACAAATTATCAGACGCCCACCTTGACTACACTCTTCGCGTTTGCTGTTCCCCGCGTGAACCAAATTTAAAAAAAAAACTGGCTCAAGACCGTCGTTGTAATTTCTCTCATTAATTTTACTTATTGTGTTTTCTAATGTTACTTAAATGAAGCAAAATAAAAAAAAACATTGTGAGTTTTTTTTTTCTGGACCTCGATAAAAGTTTTTAACCGTATCTGGACCCCAGTTAAAATTACTTGCCGACCCTTGGTCGGTCTATAAGCTTCTCATCCAACTTCTTTTTCTTTTTTTTTAAAAAAAAAGAACTTAACATTCAAGTGGGTATGAATACACTTATTATGCCTCAGCATGTGTTAAGTTTTTTTGAAAAATGGGATAGAGAGAGAAAGTAAGATGTTTGGGCTCAGTGGTTATTTCGCTCCATGGGTGGCATCCAACATTTAATGGGGAGACTAAATTCTTAGTGGAAATTGGCTTGATGTTGATTTCTAGTCAACTACTCGTCTTACTTGATTTTCGTTAACTGAAAAAATGAATATGTGTTTCGGGCGAGGCTGGGATTCGAACAACGAACCTTCGGATTTGGAAGCCAATATACCACTGAGCCGCGGAAATCTAGTTTAAAGTTAGATTTCCTGGATCAAGTGTGATCCTTAAAAATATTTTGTCGTTTCTTTATCTAATAACAGTTGATACCTGTGTGGTGTTTATTTGGTAATTGTAATGTGAACCCGGACATGGAAATCTTAGTTTTCTTCCTCAAAACTTCCATTGACCCTAACACGAGCTTTGGCCTCATTTTTTAAAAAAAAAAAAATTCCAAGATGTCACCAGCTCAAAATCAGACGGGGCTTTTTAGTGAGTCTGGTCTGTAGGGTCCTTCCGCTCAGATAGATGATTCTTTGCGCCATGAAAATCATGAAGTCATTTATAAGTTTTACAAATCGACGAACCAGAATTTGCATGAATTGTTTACATTGTTCAATCATGGATCTGTTTATGGTGATTTCCCCAACTATACTTATTATAATCATGAGTTTAAAAAAGGGGGTCCCTATTTACCGATGTTAATGTTGCAAGAAAAGTGAGATATAAAAAAAAAATCCAACATTTTCCTAATAACATAATATTCCAATGCGGTATAAAACAGAAGACATTTCAACTGATGGATAGCGGGTTGTGAGTGAAAATTTTGTTGGTGCACTGTTTCATATTGTTGCAATTTGTTTCGATAAACCAACGTCAGAATTTTCACTTCGCAGCCTTACTAAGTATCGTCGGTCTTTGTGTTTACTGTGCTTGTTTGTAGTTATGACCAGGTAATTCAGGCTGGACGAAGCCAATATACGTGTTCTAAAAAGCAATCACTTTTCTGCGTACGTCCACGTCTGTAAGTACAGACCAGCTGTTTTGGCACTTAGTGAAACACAGGTAGATCCCCGCCCACACTATTCTTTCCTCATCGCGGTCTCGCCATCTGCATATGTGCGTAGTGATGTAGCTTACCAAATTCCACCACAATATAGTCCCTGTTCCAATCCGGAATTCAATTTCATGTGGTTAAAATTCCATCTCCGTAAGCAAATTGTCCATTACTGCTTTATTTACAGAATCCCCAAACTGGACAGCAACTCGACCTTCCACGAGTTTGATGCGCTATCTGACTCCATTCAAAGAATTGTATCCCTATATTCTCATACTGAAATCGTGATTACGGGCGATTTCAATGTACACAATTCTGGGTGGCTTCGACATTCTAGACAGACAACACCCGAAGGACAGTGTGTTGAGATCTTCGCTGCGGAAAATAATTTAACCCAGCTTGTAAATGAGCCCACACGAATACCAGACGTTGATAGTCATACCGAAAACACCCTGGACTTGTTTTAAACTTCTCACTCTGATAAGCACTGCGTTGATGTGCTCTCCCCTCTAGGCTCGTCGGACCATTGTGTCATATCAGCTAACACAGTTAGATTCCCAAAAGAACCGTATGGCAATACGAGAAAGCCAATTGAAACTTACTTAACAACTTCTTTGGGAGTTTTAACTGGTCTTTATGTTTCCTCGATAACGACGTAGATGCCGCTGCTGACATGATCATAGAAACTATTCTCTTTGGAATGAGATGCTTTATCCCTCATCGGATGAATAGTATCAAACCAAAAGAAAAGGCATGGTACGACTCGAGCTGTAAAGAGGCTGTCTGGGTTAGAAAACTGTTTTCTCGGTCCTACAAGACCAACCCGATAAAAGAAAACCGAAAAAAGTTGAAACGAGCCAGAAATGACTGCAACGTCTTTCTTAACCATGTGAAATTCCAATACGACAAAAAACTGAGGCAAAAAATACTGCAATGTCCCAAAGGCAGTAACAAGTGTTGGTCGTTCGTCAAAAACATTAGAAATTCTGCCTCATCTTCCATCCCAACGCTCATTTACAATGACATTCCAGCTGTCAACTCTTTGGACAAGGCCAATCTGCTTGCTGCACACTTTGCGGCTAGCTCAACACTCCTAGGTTTTGCTTTGTCCCCGCCTACACTTGAGTGCGTCGAATTGTAAACAATTGTTTACTTTCGCACTCGTGTAGTAGCAAAAGTACTTAAAGATCTTAATAGACATAAATCCGCTTGTCCAGATGGAATATCTCCCCTTCTTCTGAAGAGGTCTTCTTCCTCGCTGGCAAAACCACTGCGTAAGCTTTTTCATCAATCCTACTCTTTAGGACTCTTTCCGAGCAGATGGGAAACAGCATATGTCCAGCCCGTCCCTAAAAAAGGCGAATCTTCTCCTTCTCTCCTCCTACAGACCCATTGCACTTACGAGTACGTCCCTTCTCTCCAAGGTCATGGAAACGCTGATAAACTGTCAGCTCATGAAATATCTCGAAACACGAAAACTTCCCAATGAATATGGTTTTCACAGTAAAAGGTCGACTTGTGATTTGATGGTATGTCTCACCGAAAAGTGGAACCAAAACATACACCAATCTGGCGAAAGCAAGATAGTTGTACTTGATATTTCTAAGGCATTTGACAGAGTTTGGCATCAGGCTTTTTTGTCGAAAATGCGTGCTTTTGGGATCGTTGACTCTCTTCTTCAATGGATTAGAAATTACCTTTCGGAACGGTCAATTCAAGTTGTCTTGGACGGTTTCAAGTCTGATATTCACAAAAGAAATGCTGGTGTGGCCCAGGGCTCCGTTCTGTCTCCAACACTCTTTTTAATTTTCTTTAATGATCTCTTGTCTGCTACTTCTAATCCAATATATTCCTTTGCTGATGACAGTGCTTTCTGCTTTTCATATTCTTTCCCGGACTCACGTCCCTGCTCTTCGGTTGTAGATCGAAAACGGCATTAACAGCATAACCAATTGGGGAACTATCAACCGAGTGGAATTTAATGCTTCCAAAACTCAATGCTGTCTGCTGTAAATACCCAGTCATTATCAATGAATCGCACTTGCATCGTCGAAACCGATAAACTTTCCATTCTCGGTATGTGTGTCAGTGACAACTTACGTTGGGATGACCACATATTCGATGTCATCAAAATTGCTACGAAATGTCTAGGTTTCCTCAAGCGATGTAAGAAAAATTGTACCTCCTGTGAACTGGCCACAATATATAAGGCATTCATCCGCCCAAAATTGGAGTACAATGCCCACATCTGGTCAGATGCTCCTACAACATCCCTGCTAGATAGGATTCAAAACCGTGCGATAAAACTCATAGGTGATACTAATATCAGTCAATCAATTGACACCCTAGAACACCGACGTAATGTCTCCTGTCTCACTTTGTTTTATCGCTATTTCCACCACCAGTGCTCCATTGAAATCGCCAGTAGCATTCCGCCCATTAAAATTTTCAACCGTAACACCCGTCTCGTTATGAATGCTCATCAGTATACCCGCAAGTCCATTTTCGGACGTACTCTAAAATATCGTGATTCTTTCCTAAGCCGTACAACTCTCTTATGGAATGCCCTGCCGATCTCTGTGTTACCTGGTCGTTATAACTTACAAACATTTAAAAACAATGCACATCGGTACCTGTCTTTTCTTCCTCCCTAAATTTCCTTCGCCCGCGCTGTGTACGAACATTTTAAGGGTACAAAAACCCCGTAACTCATTAACAAAAAAAAGTTTGTCATTGAAAAATTCTAATGAGTTTAACTTCTCTTTATTGACGCAGAGAAGCTACCACTTCTACTTGCTACCCGCTACCCTACAATACTCTGGCATAGACCAGCAGTGTTTAAAGTAGGTACTCGTATAGTTATTGTGCGTATTTATATATGTATGTTTTTGAAAAACTTAAATTTCGCCGCTAGACAAACGGATAAATATCTTAAGGTAAAGGTTTAACAATGCATATGACATATACATAATTTAAATTTAACACTTCCGAAGAAAATCATTGACGGCTATAACTTAAAACAACAAATATATCTGGGTTCCTTGCCAATTAATACGTTTTCCCTATGTGTTGCCTATAAGTTTTATAAAGCCACTCTTTGGAAAACCTCAACTAAAGAGTGTACTGTCGTCCAATTTCTGGTGTAGAATTTAGAATTTAGCCTTGCCTTTTCCAATCATGCACGCGAGTATGCGGATTATTATTAGTTTTCTTTGTTTAATTTAAATTTTAACCTCGTTTGGTGTTAATTTAATTTTACCCTTATTTTAATCGCTTTTAAAAGTAAATGTCGTTTTGCATGTAGTTGTCATTTTGTAACAAATCAAAATGTGAAATCCCCAATTATAAAGTACTATCAGTAAGTCATTGCTCGATAATTAGAATTTTTCAAAATCAATGTCCAATTGCCGATAATCTGTGTCTATTTACATTCTTATCTCTAATGAAAAGCAATTGTGTGTAAATGAAAAATCCATTAACAAACTAAAGGAAAGAAAATAATAATAATAATGACCCCATCGGAAAATTCTTTACACTCAATTGCACAACCAAATTTACTGATCAATTTAAATTTCGATTGGGAGTTGCAATCAGAATATTCCCTTACTTATTCAATGTCAAAGTGGAACCCAAGCAAATTAACAACGTTGCATGTCAGGGCCCACAAAAAAGATTAGAAATTTCCCTTTTTGATTTTGATTGTACAGCAATCACCCCTTTTTCTGCCGTGTAACCCCAAAAAAATACTTACAAAACTTGAAAACTTGTAATACTGAAGTCTGAACTCATTTATGTACTATTTAACAAAAAAAAAAAAAAAAAAAAAAACAAGAAAAGCAAAACAAATATTTTTACACTTTCCCCACTTGTAATAGGACGGATACCCAAGAAAGCGGTAAGAATAGTTTAGCAGCGACAGGAGGCAACACTTGTAACGACGATGATCACGATGAAGAAAAAAATAAATTCAGCCGAAGTAAATCAAGTGATATCTTAAAAAAAGAATCTGTTGCCTTGCCCTACGATAAGGGCAAGAGCACTCTGACTCGCTTGAATTCGCTGAAGCAATGGGGTCGCAATCGTTTCAAATTTATTACTCCAGGCGGTAGTAAAAGTGGCAACAAATCGCCGCCCAAATCTGGGGTGACACAAATCAACGATGGTGATGTTGTTGGCATTGGAAGCGGTGACATTGATGATGAATGCATAGTGCACGAGTTGACAAAACAGAAGAATGAACTTTTCGAAAAGGAAGGCAGATTTTCGCATGAACGAAAACCTTCATATTCCTCATCAGAGAAGAGCGTTTCATTGGCCAGTAATAGTGGTAAGACGCAAGTTGTACAAAAAGTGACGGCACTTGGAAGTGGTAATGTAAAACTACGGGATACCTCGTCATTGAATCGTCAACGACGCAGCGGTATCAGTGGTCACAATAAGGATGAACCGCATTCTTCTAGCGGCAACTGGAGTGCCAGCTCTGAGTCGGGACGCACATCCATTGGAAGCGAAATAACTATTCAACCCAAGTCCAGTGCATCGAATACTTCGTTGAATGTAAGCAGTTTTCATCCAGGTAGTGGACCACCAAGTTCGATTATAAGTCGTAGACGTTTCTTAAACACATCGGCGTCGAGTAGTGTAACTAGTGAGGGAACTGCAACACCAGACTTACAGGTTAGCGAACCATATAACGATGATGAGACTAGTTCAGCCTATTCTTGCGACACTGAAGGTTATTATACCTCGTTTCACATGGATTCAGGTCTACGAACACTTAAAGAAGAAGAGCCCATGTCGCCGATGCAAACCAGCTCGACTCACCCTAGCAACTATTCATTTGGCAGTGTTTCAAATCAAACAGTCTTAACGGCCGAAAATGAATACGAACTTTTTGGCAGAGGTTCAACATCGACTACCACCAGCTCAGCTGGCACTGTTTGTACCACTTTGCTAGTAAACGATCACGGTCCAGATGTACCCGAACGTATTAGTTCTCTTTCGAAATTGAATAAAAACAACAATAGTGCTAGTTCAAGTACTCTTGAACGTAGCTACTCCAGCAGCACAGTGGGAAGTACTCTAGAGCGCACCGGCACAATAAAAAGAAATGTCTTGGCAATGCCAAAGGATGCCGTAGTTTACGATGAAAAAAGTACCACTACCACAACAACTGATTCGTCGCCAGCAAGTCAAGAAAGTGAATTCACTTTTGAAACACGCATACCCGAACGCTCAGCACAACCCTTGCCAACACCGTCAATGACAAATTCTGAAGTTGAGTATTCTGAAAGCTCCGACTTGGAAGGCGTTGAACGTATTGAACGTATTAAACAAAAGACTGCAATCACAGCAAAACGTATACCGTCCATGTGTATAATCACCCCCACTACAAGTGATGATGAAAATATAAAAGAATCCAATGTCACCAATGTTGTGGATAGAGAGTACATCGTCAATTATGCAACCCCTTATGCTACCGTTGATATGTTTGATATAAAAAAAGACCATAATCTGAATCACTTGAAACGCACCCTGCCAAATCCACTTCACAATATGCTTGATAAACTTAAAGTTGTTCTACCCACCAAAAGAAAGTCATCCTCCACTGTAAAAGAAGATGCTGTCGAAGATGACATTTATGATACTGCAGGCGAATACGTAACCATAGCAGACATTAGCAACAACAATAAACAGCCGACAACTTATTGTGCTACTAAATCGGGAAGTCTTGGAATATACTATTCCAATGACATAGTTCGTCGCAATTTAGACACTGTACTATCGGGTAATGTTAAACGTGAAACAGAATATGTCTCACTGAATGAATTGCCATGCAATATTCGTCGAAGTCAAACTGGTAATGTGGCGCATCCCTTTGCTTTGCCAGCAGCAGTTGATAGTGAAAAAATCGATAGTCAGTGCGCAGCATCAGTAAAAATTGAACCAGCAACAGCAGCTGAAGTAGAAGTAGCATCCCTTCTTCATGGCACTTGTGAGGATGAAAGCAAAACAGCTCCATCTTCGTCATCGTCATTATTACTGGATGAAACAGCAACAGCAACAACAACTGCAAATAGGGGTGCGCGTGTCAAGATGAATTCGCAGGGGAAAATAATTTACGATTCGGATAGTCTCAAACGTCGCAAGGGAGCGCACACAACATTCGCACCTGGACCGTACGTAAAAGAAACCGAAAGTGCTCTCCTATTGCAAGTAACAAACGATTCTCCCCTTTCTTCTTCGGCCAGTGAAAGTACCATCAAATCTAAACAAGCTCCTCTTTCTGATACCAATAATAAAACCGTTCTATCCTTAATCAATGGCGGTTGTGCAAATCGAAAAATTACAAATGTTCGTCCAGTAGTATCACATCGTCCACCAGTTATAGTAAATATGACGACAAAGTGCCTTGATGGGCCACCAACACTACCACCAACTATGACTAGGATAGCACCACCGCCAATGCAATCACCATCGTCATCGTCATCAACGTCCTCCACCTTAACATCCGCATCGGCATCGGCATCTTCAGCTTCCTCATCTGCATCTTCTGCATCATCATCGTCATCGACGGCATCAACCACCACAGTATTAGACGAAGGTAAGACTAATCCAATTAATTCTAGTGTTTGTAACAATTCTATTGTAAATAACACAAATTGCTTAACACATTCCACACAAAACAACAACAACAACAATAATAATAATAAGTGTAATAACAACCAAAATAACAAAATCGACAATTGTACAGAAAGAAAAACTGAACACATTTTACCAGTGCATTTACCTACTACCTATACGAATACAATCCTACGAAAGGGGGTGGCTTCTGTTGGTGTATCGATTTGTAGGGGTGACCTAAATCATTTAGCTCTTCAAGATTCAACTGCATTTAGTGGCAACGAACCGCAACAACTACTACTGCAACCCCCCTCGCGTCCGTTGAAACGAAACAATAGCTATAGGCTGGCCAATGATGAATTAGTCATTAAGGGCCAGAAAAGAAGTACCTGTATGATTTACTCAGATGACATGCAAATCGATATGAGTTGTACATCTCCCACTAATATCGGCTTGGTACATCCATCAACAAATGAGTTTGCTGGTAAGCCATTGAATGTTCGAAAGATTGCCAAATCTTTTGAGCGTCTAGTCGATGAGTTTTCACTATCGACAACTTCAATGGATTCGTCCTATTTGAAAAATAAGTCATTGGAGAATTTCGACACATCCGATCCAACTAATGAACAAGAGTCTGATTGTGAATTTTTGGAAAGTCTCCCACCTACGAAATACCAAAAATCCTTCATTGAAGGTGTTTTGCTTAAGCCATTTAAAATAATGCTACCCGGGGATGCTGGTAAACGAAGGGAACGAATCCTCCAAAAGTTCGATGTTATGCAGGGTACAGAAATTTGGTAGTCTATTCGTATTCATAACTCTTCAAACTTTATCATAAGCCTGCAAAACTCCTTAATTCCTAGTTTTTATTTTTTTAATTTTTTTTTCTATTTATCATGCAGAGTTCTATAGAGTTTATTGGCAGATTGAGAGTGGATTTGTCACTTTTTTGTCATAGAATGTTCACGGCGAGTAATTAACCAGCATTTGATAAAGATGCCTATGGGAACATTTAGGGATTTTATCCCTGCTTGTACGTACTCGTGCTATATCGCTCTTTAACAACACCGAAGTAGGACAGCTATTCAAAGAATGAATAAGAAAACAGAATAACTAAAATACCTTAAGCCTTTGTTTTAAGTGGATTAAATGTGTTTACAATGCGGGTTTAATTCAAGTGAGAATGGTGCTAGAATTAAAATTCGATTTAGAATCTTGTTACAAGGACATTAATATATAGATATGGATAATCTCCAAATGCAGGAATGTTAGTTACTCATAGTTGAAATGCACGGTCTGGTTTTTTTTGTTTTTTTTTTTTAGTGCCTGTCTCGTTTGTAGCAGCGTTACTTGAACACATGGGTACGATGAGATTTTTAAAAATTTATTTTAATTAACAAAAAATGGCTGGCCAGGTCTCTGAGATGTAAAGTTCATCTTAAAATATGCAGACTGTTCGTTTAGAAGCCCGTTGGATAGACGATTCGAGGTTCTTATGATATTTATTTCCCAACAATGAACAATTTTTTTAAGGTCTCGCCTCATAATGGAACATAGGTCGTCCATTCGGAGTTTTGTAATTTCTAACAAACGCACTCTACTGTTAAACTTGGTTACTGCGTGAATGGGCTTATATTCGTATTTCAAAGTTTGTAGAATTCCTGATCGATTCTTAAGTGTAAATGCTAATTGAGTCACGATTTAGTCAGAAGCTACTGAATGTTGTATGTATTGCTTTTCTGGGCTTTAAATAACTTGTTTAGCGACACCGTAGGATACACTAAGATCTATGTATATCTATATATACGAGTACGAAAGTCTTTTATCTTTATTTAAAAGCGAACAAATATCGTCTTCATTATCCAAGTATATATGAAGTTAAATTGTAGTCTTCTGTTTTCCTTGCATACTGCCGAACAAATAACAACACCAACCAACAAAAGAAAGAGTTGGGTCGATAAAATTATATCCGAGACCGAGCACAAGTCTAACTTTCGATAGTAATATCAACTATTACTACTGTCACATCTACTTGCCCCAAATACAGCCCACACAGCTTAGACATTAAGATGGTTTCGCTTACACTTCACCCTCCATCTTTACTTTAAACTCAATACTTGGTTTTCCAAGTACATACCCTTCCATCTACTGCGACGTCAATATGTTACGTTCTTCGAGTCGAAAGGTCAGGTTCTTACTGAAAACCGTATGATGTGTTTTTTTTTATCTCTCACCTCTAAAACTTTGTTTTCCGATTGTGAGAATTGAAAGATTTTCCACACATGTGTTGTGGTTGTCCATATTTGTATGCTCATACTTCCAACTTTCGAATTCCGAAAACTTACTCGTAAAAGAAAAACTATTTGGTCAATTTACATTTTGAATTGCCAGAAAAGCATCATCGCAAAACTCAAAGTCATTAAGTTCACTAAGCTGATTCAGGTTTTCGTTGAAAAGATGTCCTGCAAGCGCTGTCTACCTAATAGGCTTCAACTTTTCTTGAAAGTCAAGTAGCTTTCCTTCTTTCATAAACAGTAAAACACATTCACTCTTCGGCTATTTTTATTTAAATTACCTGGTAGCTTGACGTCTACATTTTATTAATATGCACACACGTTGTAATTTGCAGTAAGCCCTCAACGTAAATCACATACTTAATTCGATCATCTCGATCGTTTGATATAACATATGTCTCAAGTTTCGAAAGGGAGGACGACATCTCACTTTCGACTTTTGTGGAAATTTTCCGAATTGGAGCATTACCTTCCACACGCTCCACTTGTTGCAATAATCTTAGTCGTTTTATGAGTACCTTTAACAGCGGAGGCTAGGTAAAGTAAAGTCAAACTATCTCGAAGTTGCGCTTGTTTCAACACCTAACAGCTTGTACCTTATTTCGTCTTCAGTCAATGGGTATGACCTTCTGTTTTGAGAATTCGATAAGCAAGGCCGAGATTCTATTGTCCAATCAAGCTTTCGTGAGAATATATTTTACAGGTCAGTTAGTGCATGTATAATTCTTACACAGGCAACTACTGTTTCAGAAAAACCGCCTAGATGGAATAATTGTCCGTCATCTTTTTGAATGACTCGACAGAGGAATGTCTCTCATCCTCGGTCTCTCTTGAGGCTGGCCTATATATAGTTTTTTGGCATGTCACCTATTTTTTTTGATAACATTTACGTACGACTTTTCTGTAAAAGTAATTAGTTTTTCTTCACTTTTTCTCTTTCTGAAAAACCGTGCTCCACCGTAACGGTGCTTCATACGGCTCTGCTTCATGCTACCAAAGGCTTCCTTAAGGTGGTCGAGCACAAGCAACAATATCAAAAACATATTTCTAATAGCTAGCTAGCGTAGATTTCTTTAGACTTAAAAGGCATTCGATCGAACGGTTTCTTGTTATTGCAACCGTCCATTTCCATTTCGACTTTTTAGCATTGTTTCAAGATATGCTGACTTTGGTAGCAACAAAATAATGGCCCAGTCAATATTTACCGTTCAGAATGTTTGGATGTTCAGAATATTCAAAGGCTGTCTTGCAATAATCACAATTTAGTTGATTTTATTTGGTCAAGTTCGCTTGTTAATTTTGAAGTTGAAGAGATGCTGGCTGTGGCAATCTTTTTAACCCTCCCATATTACATGACCCTGAACCTAATTTCGGAAGCGCTGTTATGCAGGATGTACTGCTCAAAGTGCCATCTTGTTCTAGTTTTCCGTTTTAATTACCACGGGCTTAGAGCATCTGTCACCATCCATCTATTCGGCGGATGGCAGTAATCCACAATAGGGATATTCATCATTCGCAAACATCTTTTCGGAAGCTTGATCTTGCTCTGAAAAGCTTTTTAATCCTAAACTGTGTTGACTGACATTTTGCTAACAAACGTCGTCCTTCTGAAGTACTCTTGGTAGATGTAATTATAAAAAGCATCTCTCAACAAGAAATGAAAAATGCCAAATACATAAGTGAGCTAAAGTTCGTTTAAACGTGCGGTACGGAATGTCTTACTTCACAATTTCTTCTTTTATTAATTATTAAAATATGTATTTTATATTGTAATTACATCTATTGCTACATATTTCTTCCACGTATGTTATCTATATTGCTGCCGGGGCTGGCTTAATTTGCGGACGTTAAAACTTCAGCAATGATGAGGCCAAAAGTTTGCTGATGTTTATTCGACCCTCGGATGGAACTTGAGCCTCTATTGATTTTACGCGCTTCGGTAAGATGACTCCTAAATAAATATCAGGAGTTGGGTTTAGGGGTTCGGAAAACGACGATACAGATATTTAGCCTTAGTAAGTCTGGCTCGTAAACCGCTATCATCTAGCATCTTTATCTAATTATTAAGAGTTGTATGAAGGGCTGTCACTTCGTTCTTCGTTCATTCTTTAGTGACGTCATAAGTGCGTTTTTGGATGTGTGCGTCTTTGACCCTACCCGTCTTTTTAAAATGGCCCACAAGTTCTCGATAGGGTTTAGATCGGGCGATTGAGAGGGGCATTCCAACACATCAACATTTTTTTGCGCAAACCACTCCTTAGCCGACTTTGATGAATGTTTTGGGTCATTATCATTTTGATAAACCCAACGCAGTGGCATCATCTCCTCAGCGTATGGTAGCATTACGGATTCCAGTATATCCCTATACTGAAAATGATCTATAATAATGCTAATCTCATGTATTGGTCCACATCCCTCACCAGAAAAACAACCCCACACCATAATTGAGCCTCCTCCAAGCTTCACGGATGGACGGCAATGTCGTGGCTGAAAACGTGTCCCTTCTCTCGTCTAACATGAATACTTCCATCGGAAGCAATCAAGTTGAACTTATTCTCATCGCTAATCTAGGAAACGATTAGAGTTAGAGGAATAAAATGGTACTCTTTTTGTATATGCTTAGTAGTAAGTAAAGGCTTTTTCGCTGGTCGAAAAGAACAAAAATCAGCTTCTTTTAAACACCTGCGTACGGTGCTTGCTTCAATTGAAGGATTGAGCTCACTACGAGTAACAATCTTTCTTGAAGGCAAGAACCGATCGTTAAGAATCATATTCTTAATTTGCCGGTCGGTTCGGAGGGTAGTTTTTCTGGGACGTCCTCTACAGTGAATGGTTTTGACCAGTTTTCCAGTCCGAAACTTTTTTATAATGTCACACACTGTCGATGATGGCATTTTATACTTTTTGGCTATAGATTTTTGTTTTAACCCTGCTGTAACTGTACTGTATTTATTTTTAGCCATTTTATTAGTAAACAAATTGAAACCTGACCTATTAAGTTTTGTTAAGTCTATAACTTACTTCAAATGACAGCTAAAATCATTATCAGCAAGTTAAAGAGCAAAAAAATACGGTACTTTTGTAAATCCGGTATGTTTTGCGCAGGCATGGCGTTGTGTTGAGCTACAGTTTTTGGCAAAACTCTAAAAATAGTGATAGGAAAGCCTTTTTTTTTTCTATTTGTAAACTTATTCAATAGGTTTCTTTAAATCGCCAAACAAGTGTACCTACTGTATTCCTGTCCCGTAAGATTCTTCAATGAAAAATGTTTATTAAAAATCCGGTATGTTTTGCACAACACTGCATGTACGTACGTCTCAAGTACATTTCGAGATCTTAGCTCCGTTTTAAAAAGATGTCGAACGCTTTTTCAAAGTCAATCGATGGTTGTTGCAATTTCTCGTTTTACAGTGGAACAAGAGAGCGCACGGTTTATTTAGTGTTTTACTTTACATACTCGTATTAGTATTATATATTGTACAATGATAGCGGGGATGAGATAATGATACCCACCCCTTACAACTTTGATTAGTTCAGAATTTTGTTCTTTTAGTAAGGTGGTGTTTGAACCTTTTTGAATCAGTTCATTTGTTAGCAGAAATTAAGGACCTATGTAGGTCACGAGTGTTATGAATAAAAGACAATATACAGACTTATCCATTTATTTATCTAGGTTTTTAGAAATTAAACTATCGTAGTATTATTGGTTTCGGATAAGCTTTCCACCAGATTTAAAGCATTAGGTGACGTAGATTTTAGAAGCTTTACAGGTATCACTGTATTATCAATCGCTTGCAGGGAATAGGTCCATACATGTCCATGAAATTAATTAAATAAATTATATATAACGCCTCTAGATTGCTTTTAGATTTAATCTACGACGAAATCACATTTAAATTTGGTTCATTATCTCCTTTTAGAACACATTTTTAGTCTGAACTGCATGAGGAATTCCTGTGATATAGTCATGCAGTATTTACAATTAAACTATTCCGTTGAAAGTCATAGTTCTATTTTATTTTTTACCATTTAGAGAGAGTTAGGTGTTTTATTTTTGTTTTAAAAATATTTGCAAGAAGAAAACCCACAGAAACAGGTACTGGTAAATGTTCGTAAGTTTTGTTTGTATATTGTGTAAATACAATTTTAAATATTATAATTTCATATTTCATATGTTTGTTTGTGTTTATTGTAAGTTTGATTTTTGTGTTTCGTTTTTGATTCTATGTACTTAATATATGATTTTTTATTCCCCCACAAAAAAAGGAAAGCAAATGTTTAATAAATATTCTTAACAATTGTTCAAAAAATAACTGTAATAATAATAATTAATAATGCTTGGCTTTAATTAGTTATGTGTGCATTTGAGACAAGGTAGTACGTTGTGTTAAAAAAATAAATAAGGAAATAAATGTTTTTTGCACTAATAATAGATGTCATGTTCTAAAAGAAAAATGTCCGCTGTCCTTAAAAAAAAAAATTAATAATAGAAAAAAATTGTTCAAATAATTGATTTTTATTAAGTAATGCACACAAATACATTTAAAATGTAAAGTTATAAATAAAAACTATTCAAATATATGCTTACTTGTATGGGGTTTTCTATCTGAAATTTTCAATAACATTTTTCGGATTAAAAAAAAATATAAATCATATAAACACGGATATTTTTCTTTGATAAAATCTAAATTGAGCAAAAAACTTTTATTTGTCTTTTATCTATTCGCCTGTTTGCTTCTCCCACGTAGAGTTTATTGAAAATTTCATGTAGACCTTCCTATACATAGCATTTGGGATAATAAATAATTCTGCGATCTATTACAACTCTTGCCATGTATGTACCTATTTAGTATTTTTTACTCTAATATATTGATATTTTTTTATTCCGAAAATAAATAAAATTACTTAAAATAAAAGAAAAAAACCCAAAAAAAAAAAGCACCATTCAAATTTTTTTCGGCTGCACTCTTGATTTAAAAAAATGCGGTAAAAGGTTTTTGTTAAGTTCTTTACATTTTGGGAAGGTTTTGTTTTTCTTAACTTTTCTTATTTCTATATATTTTTATATTAGGGAATGCAAGAAGCAAGGTAAGAGTCTATAAAATCTTACTTCGGAATAGAATTTGATTTTCCTTCAAAAAATAGCAGAAGTTCAAAGTACGGCATTTTTCAATCAACCAATTTGACAACATTGACCCAACAATGCATAAGACTCTTCTTTCTAATCAACCCAATAACACTAACTTTCTGCTCATTTATGCAAGAGCGGAAATCGAAAATTAGCCTAAACAGTTTCTGTACCTCTACCGTACCGATCAACCATGTACCTTTAAGTGCTGATATCATCATCTTTGTCCTGAGAGCCATTTCACTCAGATTATCCTTTGTTTTTTTTTTCTGAAAACGACTATATACATATGTTATATCTTGCCTCCTTTACGATCACATTTCGCTCAAGATACTTTCGAATTTCATCGTGAAATATACGTTTTTGCAGACGTTAAACATAAATATTATTGGAAACAAATTCGACCTTACACAAATGTTCGGTCTATTCACCGTTCACACAATATGGCAGATAAGATCTTGTATCGGATGTTGAGAAGACTTATACCTCTATAGTTGGCGCTGTCTATTTTTTTGTGGATGGGCATATGGTGCTGAGATTCCATTCATCAGGCATACACTCTTCTCTCAGATCTGAGAAATGAATTGGTGCATGCTCTCCACAGAGTCATTTCCAGCAGCTTTGTTGGATTTTAGCTGAGATACTGCTATCCTTCTTTGTCTAAATTGAATGGTCTATTCTGCGTAGCGGCGGCATGTTGGTCTTCTTTGCCGTTATGAGGTCTGCAGAAAAAGTTTTTACATATTCTCAGAACCGACTGTAACTGCAAGGTTCCCTTCTTCATCTCTACAGGCGTTTGTACAGGCCTTTTTGCCTTGACATGTTCTTCGTACCTGTTGGTAAAACTTTCGTGCGTTATTCCTGGAGTACAACCTCTCAATATCTTCGATCGCGTGCTTCTCGTGGGTTTTTTTTTTTTTCTTCTGGAGAGGCCGGTGTTCTTCCCGTCTCTTCTTGTTTAACTGTATACACTTGCCATCATCCTTCATCAAACCAGCGATTTCTTAGTAGTGGTCGGCAGATTTGCCATTGGTCTTCGGTATTTGATTTCGGGATACGCGTTCGGCGAAGATTCTGGCGGTGTCTTGCGATTGCTGCTTTTCTACGTTATATCTTCTCACAGAAGTACCTGTTTGTTTGGGAAATCCGCGTTTGCACCTTGGTTGCAACAAGATGGTGGTCCGAGTCAATGTTGGCTGCCCGGAACATTGTACTTGCTATAGTAATATTTTGTCCCGCCACAAAGTCAATAACCCTAAGTCCTTTGCCAGACGTAGTTTGGCTAAGCTATGCTTACCAACTGCACCACCAAAGATGTCCTATCCTGGCCTTAAATCGCCTAGTACAATGTCATAGTTCGGACATTGCTCATATGTCTTGTCGAAGAGCTCGTAGAAACATTCTTTGGTGGCACCGCCCTAAGACGCTCGCTCACGTGTCGGAAGCTCAAGGTTTCTCGGTTAAGTCTGCTGCATATGACAAATTCGCATCCGAATAAGTGCTGTTTCTTTTGCCTATAGCAATCCCCATAGTATATATCACAGTTTTTCATCCTCCTTATGTCCAGCCCATCTCATCGCACTTCCTGGATGGCGGTGATATCTGCGTGATAGCAGTCAAGGGGATCTGCTAATTGTCCAGCTGCACGCGGCCTGTTAAGGGTCCGAACATTATACATGGTCGTAGGGTCGTCAACAATGAATCCATTTCTATCCGAGGCCATTAGTTGGTTCGTCACATATTTTAATGTCTTCCGTATAGGGTTGTGAGCACTATGACGGCATAGCCTGCATGAGTAAGCGTTTACTCATGTAGTTACCGGGGACCACCACTGGGAGGTTGGTTATAGGGCATGCTTTCACAAACCGGTGCAATGTATCAATTGAGCTGTAGGCAGTCTTTATCCAGCGATTCTTGTTACGGGAACTAAGGCGTCAACAACGTGATACAAATGAGTGTTTGGTTTTAAAAATATGGTGGCCTGAGCCGATATTGACCAAACTGCAGATTCTTGCCTTTTGTTGATCACATTTTTTCATAAATTCTTTTATTTTAAGTTGTTTGCAGATGGCGTTTGAATGCCCACAAATCAGCTGTACTATAAATTGGACTATCGAGAAATTAATTTTTAGATATTTAACATTTTTCTTTTCAAGAGTTTTCGTAATGTATTATTTACTCTAAGTGTTCTTAGCTTACGGTTATATCGAAAAATGGTCTAAAGAGTTTTGTTTTGTTTTGTTAAATTTTAACCCCAGATATACTCTATACCGATTGGAGTATACTCATCTTCTATCATAAAACAGGGTTGGACTGGACATCCAACATAATTCACAATGTATGTAATTTGGAATCCGTTGGTTTCATTATAACATACGATACGATATCATATATTCTTATGTATTTCTGTATTATAATACGCCATAATAACACGTATTGAAAGTTTGAGTTTTTACTTCCTTGTAATCCTATCAGAACATTCAGCTTGTTTAACATAGAGCTTCACATTTTGTACCTACTGAATCCATTTTGTGAACCCTTTCTTCAAAGATAAAAAGCAATATTTATAAATCCAGCAAGAAAAGGCAAAATTACTTGCATATATTTATTTATGTAATGTAACGTTATCTCTTATTGGAACTCGGAAATACATCACTTTTTTAGATTTGAAGTGATATTTTTCTTCAACGAGTTAGAGAATCCATCTAGGAGTTCCTAATTCCCAGATCTACGCAAATGCACATATCCTAAAATCTTTTAACAACAAAAGAATAACTTCTTACACACACAAAACAATATCAAAGGAACAACACATGTAAATAATTCCGTAGAATCATCATTCTTCATGAGCTCATACACTTATCTCAATGTAAGTTAGCCCCGGAATCGGTAAGTACTCATACATTTCACTTTTTGCATCCATAGTAGCTTTTGTGTTTGCTTTAATTTTTTGTTCTTGCACTCATACATTGAAAATATCTCAAGAATAATAAATAAATTGCTTGTAACTACGCTTCAAAAATTAACAATTCATCACTTTGGCTACAAACTTTTCAGCTAAATCTTTGTTTTTTTTTTTTATATTCTACTAGGTTATCATCGTTTCTCTAAAATCGGTACAACCTCCCCAAGGAAAAAGTCTTCATCTGCCAGTATTCCTACGGATAGCAGTGCAGCATTTAATCGTAATTCACCGGTATACTGGACATTGCAAAATCGACGCCAGGCGAAGCCACCAGCACCAGCAACGACCAGTAGAGATGACTTATATGCGACACCTATAAGCCGGGCAAATAGAGTGGCGGCAGCGAAAAATGCTGAATTACAACGAAGCACCAATATATCACCGATCGTACCCAGAACTAAAGGCAGTTTCTTCACTTCGACACCCACAAGGTCATATCAAGACTCGGAGAATACCCTAACAGCTGAGAATACACCAGCATTGCAACCCAGCGCAAGATTGTTTCAAAAAGGTGACGATAATAATCCAGAACGTTTAAACACCTGCTCAGATCGCATAGGCACCAGTAAGACAAGCCTTATGGATTTTAAAAAATTACTCCTAGCCAAATCAGCTAAAACCACACCAGTGCAAAAAATGTCGGCAGTGGAATTGCTAAAGATGAATAAACGTGAAGGTGAGAAAGCTGTATCTGGTGCTAACGGTTCAGACAACAAGACACAATCTCAGAATTCTACAATGATATTGCTTGATCTTAGCGGTTCACCTAAAACTTTTGCTAATAGGCGAATGTTGCGTCAGGGTCAATTTGGTTCACCTTCTAAATCATTTGCTCCTAAACAACGCTCATCCCAATGGAGGATGAATGCATCACGTACTGATGTAATGTCAACCACCATCCCAGAAGCCAACAGTGAGGAAGATCATTCAAACTCTAGTGGTGGATCTAATCACAGCGGTTCGAAGCCAGCCTCAGAGGCAGGTGATATGCCATTTGAACGTAACGAACTCATATCAGAAGAAAAACTGGATCTTAAAAAGAATATTTTTTTGCAAACAGAAGAAAACAATTTTATGAAAGGTGAACTAAAAACTCCGTTTGCTAGATCAAACGTTCCAATTATTGGTAAATATAAAAAGAACGTACCATCAGGTACAAAACCAGTGGTAGAACCTTTGAACCCCTCACCTTTGGCTCCATCAACTCCTGTTAACCGTAACTTAGGTGCAAGCGAATTGATTTTAAAAAGCAATACTAATGCGTCTGCAATATTTGCAACACCCCAAAATACTACTACAGCTATGAATAAAGAGGCAAATATTTTCCCAGCCTTGGAAACGGCTCTTTAAAATTGTTTATTGTTTTTTTTTTTTTCTCCTTTAGTACTTTTTATTAAAATGTACGTATAAAATTATGTAATTCTAATTTATATGTTAAAGTTTGCCTTTTTTTATAAAAAACAAAATAAAAATATTAAACAATTATTTATAACTGATGCGTGTAACTTAGTTTAAATATAAATTTTAAGTTTTTTATATGCAAAAATAAAATTTAAATTAAATATTTATAAATCATAATAGTAAATCAAATATAATATATTGAACAAATAATTAATGTACTTTTAGTTTTTTTTTTACCATTACCTAGATATACACATGATATATTAGAGAAAAATTTTGTGGATTTTGTGTTCTGCTGTGACCGATTTACAAGAGAAATAAAACTGGATTCGGTTTGCCGGATCCTGGATTGAACAATGGTTAATTATGAACTAAATGCGTTATGTCAGTGCTAGATTTTGTTTAAGTGAAATTTGATCAACCCTTTAGATTCACATCTAATCCTTTTTCTGTTAGAAAATAATATATATATAAATTATGGAATACGATTTCATTCATGTGGCTGCCTTGGCTGGCTTCGCAGTAGCGCACCCGGTCCTATTTCATGAATAGCTCGGACTATATTCCCTTTAAGGGCTTGAATCGTTTCTGGATTACCGGCATTACATCGGCATGTTTAGGGGTATGGGGTGCCTCGTGACGGGGTCAAATCGCAGCTCCCACGCGGCCAATGGACATCGCCAAGGTGGCTGATAACACGATTACCGAACCTAGCGCGCAAAAGATCGATTGTTTGATGAGCTGTGTGGCATGGCGCGTCATTGTGCTGAAACCAAAGGTCGTCCAAGTCCAATCCAGTGCACAGAAAATCGATGATCATGGCTCTGCAGCGCTCACCGTTGACCGAATTGCGTTTCCAGCCGTATTTTCGAAATTAAATGGGCCAATGTTGCGACCACTTCAAAATCCACACCAAACTGTCACTCTCTATGGCTGCATTGGCTTCTCGACAATCACGTGCGGGTTTTCCTATCCCCAGATGCAGCAATTTTGTTTGTTAACATAGCCGCTGAGATGAAAGTACGCCTCTTCAGAAAAAATAATTTTTCGGCTAAATTCGACGTCCAATTCGAGCTGCTGTAAGGCCCAAACTGAGAAGCGAGTACGAAGCGAATGCTCGTTTGCCTTCAATTCCTGAGTCAATTGAGCGTAATCCGAGATCTTTGTGTAAAATTCTCATCAGGCTGGTGCGTGAAATGATGAGTTGTTGACATCGATGGCGAATCGAATTAGCACACGAGTTTAAGATAAGAATGTCAAACCATATAGATGTTCAGCTATCAAACTCTATTTTTCTTGAAGAAACTAGCAATGAAGAGGTGTATAACATCCTAAAACTGTTCGACGCTACCAAATCACCAGGAACGGATGGTATAAGAGCGCGGGATATGAAGGTGAATGCCGACTTATTTGCACCAATCATTGCCGCAATAATAAATCGAAGTAGATGAAGCCAGAATTCCTAAACAGCTTAAAATAACTTTGGTAAACCGATTTACAAAGGTGGGCCGAAAAGTATGCTAGGTAATTGTAGGCCTATATCGATCCTCTCGGCGGTTGCAAAGCTGTGACAAAACGACTACTCAAATTTGTAGAAAAAATTCTATTACCCATAAAAGACAATACGGCTTTTAAAAAAATAACAGCAGGGGGCAACTTTTATGAGAATTCACCAACATAATAAACCAAAGCTTTTACAAGAACCACCATGTACTAGGGCTGTTTATGTATTTCTGAACTGAATCAATATAAGCTACAAGTATTAGGAGCACTCAGCAAAATTGAAATCCAGGGGAATTTGTTAAATTGGATTAGAAATTCCCTTAGAGATACGTCTTTTCAGGTAAAAATTAAGAACCATTATAGCCACGCAGAAGACTCAACGTTTGGAGTGCCGCAAGGATTAAAACTTGGCGCGATTTTATTCATATTGTTTACAAATGAATTACTTCGTGTCTTTACAAAAAGCCATCCTTTCGCTGTTGCTGACGATACGGCGATAGTTGTCAGACATAAATGTCCTATCACAAAGCTACAGATCAGCGAATCATTTTTAAAAACCATGTCTGCCAAGTTACTGGGCAGGAGGTTATAGAAATGGTATAGTCATATAAATACCTAGGAGTGATATTCCACAGCCACTTTATATGAGATATATAGGGTCCGCCATCTAAAGTTTTTTTTTTCAACTAGTGCTTATTTCGTGAATGGTAACACTTAGCTCATGTCTGATTTAACAGATAATTAGTTTTATCCTTCCGCTGAACGAATATGGTTGTGTATACGCTTGAACAACGCTTCGCTAAGTGGGCCTGCGATCGACTTAGAGAAGATGTCGATTTTGCCAAAAAAATCATCTTTTCAGATGAAGCTCATTTTGATCTTGGCGGGTATGTAAACAAGCAAAATTGTCGCATTTGGGGCACAGAAAACCCGCACGCATACATTGAAAAGCCGATACACCCAAAACGAGTCACTGTTTGGTGCGGATTTTGGTCCAGAGGCATAATTGGGCCATTTTTCTTCGAAAATGAGCAAGGAATGGCCGTTACAGTCAATGGCGATCGTTATCGGGCCATGTTGAACGAATTTTTGTTCACAAAAATTGAAGAGGAGGATATTGACAACATTTGGTTTCAACAGGACGGCGCTACGTGCCACACAGCCGAAGCTACACTCGATGTTTTGCGCCCTGTTTTTGAAGATCGCATTATCAGCCGCAGAGCTGTGTCGTTTGGCCACCCCGGAGCTGCGATTTGACACCGTTGGACTATTATTTGTGGGGTGCCGTAAAAGATAAGTGTTACGCCGACAAGCCAGAGATAATTGACGCTTTAAAGGACAATATTCGTGAAGCCATTGGTGAAATACACCTGCACACAATCGATAATGTGCTTAAAAATTGGACCGATCGTGTAGGCTACTGCATGGCCAGCCGAGGCAGCCATTTGAATGAAATTATTTTCCATTATTAACCGGAAGTATTGTACTTTCAAATAAAAAAAGAAATTTGAGAAAATATTCAGTAGTTTTTTTTATAGCATTTTCAAAAAAAAAACATTTTTGGCGGACCCTATACAAACTAATAAACTGCGTTGGGGCCTGATAAAATCACAATTTGGCCTAGTACATATATATAGGCTATCGTTCGACACCGCAGGTACAACAGCAAGCGTACTTTGCTCTTGTGGAATTTAAATTAAGACATGGGATACTTGCATGGGGAAGCGCATGGGTAACTCATACAAATAAGCTGCAAAAACTCCAATCAAGCAACATAAAGAAGGTACACAGCAGAATGCATTAGCCATCCCTGAGGAAAAAAAATTCAAAGCATTGAAAGTGCAGGAAAAATACGGGAAGGCGGGCAAGAGGTCTGCTCCAAATATGTATTGTAACAACGATCTATTTACAACAACTACGGGAGGAGCGAGCTAAAGTACAGTGTCCCTACTATATTAAATGAAATTCCTCAGTCTTATTTCAACATAAGAAATTTAAAAAAAAAAATATTGAAATAATATAACAAATATTTGTATATGCTAAAATGTTTCAATAGTTGTATATTTTACCACGTATTGAAATTGAACTAAGCTTACATTATCCTAGATAAATCTGTAATTTAACCTTTTGCGGCTTTTCTGCTTCACAGAAAAACTTTATGTTTGTATCAATTTTTGTATCGGAAATACAGACGGACAGTTAAGATTTCGAGCGAAAATGAGTTGTCGGTGTCAAAATAAAATATGATTCAAAAATAAACTGGTATTTGGACCACCAAATGGGTAACGCTAATAATCCTTTTATCATCCTTACTTTGATATACTTACATATGTATGTCCTGTATCCTTGAACAACATCCTATGCATGCATTAATTGTTTGCATTGGAGACAGTACTGTCTATAATGGTTGTCTTGGAAAGCTAATTTGTGAGGACGAAGTTGTTCCTGTGCTGTTTTTTTGTTTTAGCTAAGTTTTTCTTAAGTATGACGGTATTTACTTCTTTTCACATGTTAGCCATCAAGTATTTAAGGTTTATTACCCTATGTGATGATATTCAGCGTAAGCCAAATACTTCAGTTTAGATGTTACAGTCCATTTAAGTGCTCCATTTACCATTGATAGAACAACGTCTGCACATTGTTTATATATGTCACTGTAATATTTCTATCCATCTTAGATCTCCTTAGTATCTATTATTGCCACTTCGTCTTCTTCTAAGCTCCGAAACCTATCGAATCCTACGAACGTGCTATCGATGCAATTGACAATTTGATCGACTTATCGGACTCGCTTCATGATATCATTATTTTCGGCGATTTCCAATCTGCCTCAGCTGAAATGGACTCTATCTGAAGACCTATATTTTTTCATCGCTTCTAATTCCATTTCTACTAAGGAATGCCTCTTAGATCGGTTAACAGACTCTAGTCTATGTCAAGTTAGTGGCGTTTCTAACTATATGGAAATGCATTTAGACTTATTTTCATTACTTATCCTATTGTGATATCCCTTTAATGTGAACAGAGCCATCTACATTTCAATAGTCGAAAATTTCAACCATCGGTGAATGGAGAATGGAGTCGAATTTTTCTCGTAAAATAGAAACTTGTATGGAACGCTGGATGGCATAGATTGTGCTCGAAATATGACATTGGAGTACAAATATCAGCATCCCTAAGGTATGCACACTTTGCTGCTAACTCAACCCTCCCAGATTTTGCTTTGTCCCCGCCTACACTTGAGTGCGTCGAATCTTCAATGGGACGAATCCACTTTAGCACTGGCAAAACCACTGCGTAAGCTTTTTCATCAATCCTACTCTTTAGGACTCTTTCCAAGCAGATGGAAAACAGCATTTGTCCAGCCTGTCCCTAAAAAAGGCGAATCTTCTTCCCTCTCCTTCTACAGACCCATTGCACTTACATCT
Organism: Volucella zonaria; assembly: GCA_963966105.1. Taxonomy (NCBI): domain Eukaryota; kingdom Metazoa; phylum Arthropoda; class Insecta; order Diptera; family Syrphidae; genus Volucella; species Volucella zonaria. The sequence goes on from OZ014530.1 coordinate 166,945,664, forward strand.
TATATCCCTTCTTTCCAAGGTCATGGAAACGCTGATAAACCGTCAGCTCATGAAATATCTCAAAACACGAAAACTTATTAATGACCGGTAGTATGGTTTTCGTAGCAACAGGTCCACTGGTGATTTGGCATCAGGCTCTTTTGTCGAAAATGTGTGCTTTTGGAATCGATGACTTTCTTCTTCAATGGAGTAGAAATTACCTTTCACAACGTTGAATTCAAGTTGTCTTGGACGGTTTCAAGTCTGATATTCACAAAATAAGGACTCCGGTCTGTCTCCGACACTCTTTTTAATTTTCATTAATGATCTCTTGTCTGCTACTTCTAATCCAATATATTCCTTTCCTGATAACAGTACTCTGCTTTTCCTATTCGTTCCCGGACTCACGTCCCTGCTCTTCGGCTGTAGAACGGAAATGGCAGAACTATCAACCGAGTGGAATTTAATGCTTCCAAAACTCAATGCTGTCTGCTGTCATTAAAGCGAAATTCAAATACCCAGCCATTATCAATGAATGGCACTTGCATCGTCGAAACCGATAAACTTTTCATTCTCGGTATGTGTGTCAGTGACAACCTACGTTAGGATGACCACATATTAAATGCCGTCAAAAATGCTGCGGAATGTCTAGATTTCCTCAAGCGATGTAAGAAATATTTTACCCCCTCTGATCTGGCCACAATATATAAGGCATTCATCTGTACATCTGGTCACGTACTCCTTAAACATCCCTGCACCTGCTAGATAGGATTCAAAACCGTGCGATAAAACTCATAGGTGATACTAATATCAGTCAATCAATTGACACCCTCGAACCCCGACGTAATGTCTCCTGTCTCACTTTGTTTTATCTCTATTTCCAATACCAGTGCTCCATTGAAATCGCCAGTAGCATTCCGCGCATTCAAACTTTCAACCGCAACACCAGTCTCGCTATGAATGCTCATCAATATACCCTCAAACCCATTTTCGGACGTACCTAAGATATCGTGATTCTTTCCTAAACCGTAAAACTCGCTTATGGAATGCCCTGCCGATATCTGTGTTTCCTGGTCGTTATAACTTACAAACGTTTAAAAACAGTGTACATCGGTACCCGTCTTTTCTTCCTCCCTTAATTTCCTTCGCCCGCGCTGTGTACAAACACTTTAAGGGTACAAAAACCCCTTGAGCGCGCGCTGTTTATAAAAAAAAATACTGGTTGATGCAATTTAAGCCTTTTGCCCCTCGTTTAGTTTCCTGGAGTCCCGATTTTTCTGCAATTTCATCTGGTCCGTTTGTAAAAATGTTCTACCCACTGATTATTTTCATTCATTCTGTACGTGAAATGCTCTCATAATTGTGGGTGCACTAAGAGGTTCATTAATTGGTCGAATTTTGGATTTGATGGGATCTCACCCGTTGCCAAAACGGTACAGTATGTGATTTAATAGAGGCTATCGCCTCCCTTTTTGTCCTCTGTTGCAATATATTCATATTAGGACATAATACTGTATTATAATCCCGAATTTAGTTGAAAGGAATTCTTTTTTTAATAGCATCGAGACCACTCTGTATTCATTGTAGCCTTCGTGGGCGTTATCGAGTTAAAACAGGACCGTGTTACTTGCAATTGTTTTCTGTGAGTGAACATCTTTTACAACGTTGCACTGTCTAACGTAGCGAACAGTGAAACAATTTCAAGGTTAACTTATCTTTTGCGATGATGCTCACCTGCTCACTGCTTTTGAGTCTTACATTTAATCCAGAAGAGTGTTATCTCAAACTGGTTTGCAGCCTTTTAGTTCTACTACACACTTTAATGCCAGAGAAGTGTTATAAGCATTTTGCAGGTTTTGCGAATATTTCTACCCATTGTTCAAGTTATCCAGCTTATACACATTCTTTTCATCGTCTTTAATGGGAAAAAAGTTCTATGGATATAAGGGCTTCCCCGATATTGTTGTAGTTCCAGAAATTCGCATCGTATGTTTAAAAAGAAAAAATGTTGATAACGCATCCTTCATCATTCTAGTGTATTCTTTCAACATACAAGACGATGTTTCTTCAGGGACATTGTTCTATGTCAAAAAAATTTAAATGTCTATCAAAACGTTTGATCGATTAAGTATCATGGTATGATTGAAACCGTTCCCTTAATCTGTTTTTATGTTTGCAACGTATGACGTGGAGTCACATAAAGGTAATAATACACTTTCCTATATGTGCAGTTTGAAAATTTGCTGTACATACATATGTACTGCATATAATATCAATATATCATATAAAAAGTTTTTAATCATGTATAAGTGCATTTTTATCATTTACGGCGCACACGATGTCCAAGCGGCTTCAATTCCTACACGAGCTGTCATTTTTAAGCTCGTAAACAACGATCTTTCCGCAAAATATTCCATGGAGCGGATTTGCATAGCTCAAAATAAATTAAAAAAAAAAAACAACTGCATTAATTTACATATATATATTAAAATCTCATAGTTGAATATTAAAAAAAAAATCATACCTAACAAAATACGTTAGGTAATCGCAATATATAAAGATAGAAGACAGTAAGGAATAAATGTAGTCACTGCTGATCAACACAATCATTTGCCCATTGGAGAAACTCCTTCAATTCACTTACAGCTAGCTTTCTTGCAAGTGCTTTAACCCGTAGATTACGATCTGTTGTTATGAGAACAAGCTCTGTTTGAATAAATGTCTTTCCATCTGCGAAAAGAATAGTACTATATTTCATACAAGTAAATCTGTTTAAAGAATTTAACCTTTGCTTGCCTCCTTGCTCATGGATTTCGATACTGAAAGCGCTGTCGCAAGAATTTTGTCATCGTTTGATGCGTGTTGTTCCTCAACAAGAGCAAACAATGATGCGTTTATTATAGAACCCTTTGTAGTAGCACACCTTAAGATATCAAGTGATTTAGTAAAACTTATGGAATGAAAAATTAACTTCTTATTTACTTCACGTTATTATTGGCAGATTTAATGAATTCTAGAGATTTTTTTGCACGGCTAGATACATCATCAAAATGGTGGATTCGACTTTTTTTGACTTGACAGTTTTCATTGCACTCAAGTTTTACACCCTTGGAGAGACCATCGAGTTCTTTAACCACTAAAGAGTAAATAACAAAAGAAATTATAATTTAAACAATTAAAAGCAATCGATAAATATATGTATATTACACAATACATACCTGTTAGAGGTACAACCAAAACGTATTTCTTGAACTTCGTAACCAATGCCTCAAAATCGTCCAAATAATCGATAAAGCAATTGGTATCTGGAAGTAAGTACTTTGGTCTAACCTCGATGAACAATTTGGTGTCCACAAACTTCAGAATCTCCTAGAAATAAAAGCATATACATATGTATATACAGATAAGTAAATAAGTAATCGAGGGTCCGCGATCTAACGTTTTTTTTTTCAACTAGTGCTTATTTCGTGAATGGTAACACTTAGCTCATGTCTGATTTGACACATAATTAGTTTTATCCTTCCGCTGAACGAATATGGTTGTGTATACGCTTGAACAACGCTTCGCTAAGTGGGCCTGCGATCGACTTAGAGAAGATGCCGATTTTGCCAAAAAAATCATCTTTTCAGATGAAGCTCATTTTGATCTTGGCGGGTATGTAAACAAGCAAAATTGTCGCATTTGGGGCACAGAAAACCCGCACGCATACATTGAAAAGCCGATACACCCAAAACGAGTCACTGTTTGGTGCGGATTTTGGTCCAGAGGCATAATTGGGCCATTTTTCTTCGAAAATGAGCAAGGAATGGCCGTTACAGTCAATGGCGATCGTTATCGGGCCATGTTGAACGAATTTTTGTTCACAAAAATTGAAGAGGAAGATATTGACAACATTTGGTTTCAACAGGACGGCGCTACGTGCCACACAGCCGAAGCTACACTCGATGTTTTGCGCCCTGTTTTTGAAGATCGCATTATCAGCCGCAGAGCTGTGTCGTTTGGCCACCCCGGAGCTGCGATTTGACACCGTTGGACTATTATTTGTGGGGTGCCGTAAAAGATAAGTGTTACGCCGACAAGCCAGAGACAATTGACGCTTTAAAGGACAATATTCGTGAAGCCATTGGTGAAATACAGCTGCACACAATCGATCGTGTAGGCTACTGCATGGCCAGCCGAGGCAGCCATTTGAATGAAATTATTTTCCATTATTAACCGGAAGGATTGTACTTTCAAATAAAAAAAGAAATTTGAGAAAATATTCAGTAGTTTTTTTTATAGCATTTTCAAAAAAAAAAACATTTTTGGCGGACCCTATACAAACCAATAAATTGCGTTGGGGCCTGATAAAATCACAATTCGGCCTAGTATATATATATAGGCTATCGTTCGAAACCGCAGGTACAACAGCAAGCGTACTTTGCTCTTGTGGAATTTAAATTAAGACATGGGATACTTGCATGGGGAAGCACATGCGTAACTCATATCAACAAGCTGCAAAAACTCCAATCAAGCAACATAAAGAAGATACACAGCAGAATGCATTAGCCATCCCCGAGGAAAAAAAATTCAAAGCATTGAAAGTGCAGGAAAAATACGGGAAGGCGGGCAAGAGGTCTGCTCCAAATATGTATTGTAACAACGATCTATTTACAACAACTACGGGAGGAGCGAGCTAAAGTACAGTGTCCCTACTATATTAAATGAAATTCCTCAGTCTTATTTCAACATCAGAAATTTTAAAACTAGAAAAAAACTCCTAAAAGAATTGTTTCTCTCTTAAAACTAAAAAAAAAAAATATTGAAATAATACAACAAATATTTGTATATGCTAAAATGTTTCAATTGTTGTATATTTTACCACGTATTGAAATTGAACTAAGCTTACGTTATCCTAGATAAATCTGTAATTTAACCTTTTGCAGAAAAGCGTTAAGCTTCACAGAAAAACTTTATGTTTGTATCAATTTTTGTATCGGAAATACAGACTGAGATTTCGAGCGAAAATGAGTTGTCGGTGTCAAAATAAAATATGATTCAAAAATAAACTGGTATTTGGACCACCAAATGGATAACGCTAATAATCCTTTTATCATCCTTACTCTGATATACTTACATATGTATGTCCTGTATCCTTGAACAACATCCTATGCATGCATTAATTGTTTGCATTGGAGACAGTACTGTCTATAATGGTTGTCTTGGAAAGCTAATTTGTGAGGACGAAGTTGTTCCTGTGCTGTTTTTTTGTTTTAGCTAAGTTTTTCTTAAGTATGACGGTATTTACTTCTTTTCACATGTTAGCCATCAAGTATTTAAGGTTTATTACCCTATGTGATGATATTCAGCGTAAGCCAAATACTTCAGTTTAGATGTTACAGTCCATTTAAGTGCTCCATTTACCATTGATAGAACAACGTCTGCACATTGTTTATATATGTCACTGTAATATTTCTATCCATCTTAGATCTCCTTAGTATCTATTATTGCCACTTCGGCTTCTTCTAAGCTCCGAAACCTATCGAATCCTACGAACGTGCTATCGATGCAATTGACAATTTGATCGACTTATCGGACTCGCTTCATGATATCATTATTTTCGGCGATTTCCACTCTGCCTCAGCTGAAATGGACTCTATCTGAAGACCTATATTTTTTCATCGCTTCTAATTCCATTTCTACTAAGGAATGCCTCTTAGATCGGTTAACAGACTCTAGTCTATGTCAAGTTAGTGGCGTTTCGAACTATATGGAAATGCATTTAGACTTATTTTCATAACTTATCCTATTGTGATATCGCTTTAATGTGAACAGAGCCATCTACATTTCAATAGTCGAAAATTTAAACCATCGGTGAATGGAGAATTTTTTTTTTTTTTTTTTTTTTTTTTTCCGGCGAGGGCAGGTGAAAGTCTTCCATCAGACACTATGAGGATCAGAAGCGCGTGCTCATAGTAGTGTGAGATTCTTACTCACTAAAAACACCTCCCTTCATTGTTGATTTTAATACCGCAACTAAGTAGAACTTATCAAGCAGTTTTTATTTCATAAGTTAGTCACGATTGGTAGGACACTTTCCAATGGAAGACCCTACATATTCCGCTTTCTTAATGCGGTTTCAATTTATCGCGCAAGGTCCAACGGTTTAGTTCGTTGAAGACGGCGTAGTATGTTTCGTTCGTCCAAGACTTCTAGGACTGTATTGTTGATATGGCCGCTTAACCGGACTTTATGTTTTCGTGCGCAGTTCCTGACTTCATCTTCCACGAAAGGAACTCCGAGGTCTCGATGCAGGTCATTATTTCTTATAAACCATGGGGCACGCACAAATTGTCGTAGCACTTTATTTTCAAAAGTTTGTATTATATTTACATTTGATTTCTTAATACAACCCCAGAGTTGTATACCATAGGTCCACACCGGCTTTAGCACTTGCTTATAAAGAAGCAGCTTGTTTTCTAAGCTTAGCTTGGAATATTTACCAAGTAGCCAGTACATTTCTCTGTATTTGGCCTCTAGTTCTTTTCATTTCTTTCTAACATGCGTTTTCCATTTAAGCTTCGCGTCAAGTGTCATTCCCAAATACTTAGCCTCGTTTGCAAAGGGGGTACACACCGAGTTTATAGAAATGGGCAAGTGATTTATCTTTCTGTAGGTGAAGTCAACATGTACAGATTTTGTCTCATTAAGGGTAATTCGCCAGATCTTTGTCCACTCGTAGACTTTATTTAAAGCAGTCTGAAGTTTCGCCGTTGAGTCTTCTATTGATTCTCCAACCGCTAAGATAGCGGTGTCGTCAGCAAAAGTAGCGAGAACAGTATCCTCGACGTGTGGTATATCTCTTGTATATAAAAGGTACAAAAGTGGGCCCAGTACGCTTCCCTGCGGTACTCCGGCTAGGATATCTTTAAATTTCCGTATCGAACGCGAAAAATTCTATTTTCAAAATAGCTTGTCAATATATTATAAAGCTTTAATGGCAAAATTCGTCGCAGTTTGAACTTCAAACCATCATGCCATACTTTGTCAAAAGCTTGTGAGACGTCAAGAAATACGCTCGAACAAATCTTTTTTTCTTCCAGGGATCTTTCAATTACATCAGTAATTCTATGCACCTGATCAATTGTTGAATGCTTAGTCCGAAATCCAAATTGATGGCTGGGAATAAGATTTTGGTTTTCGATAATTGGGAGAAGACGTTTTAGCAAAATCCTCTCAAAGATTTTCGACAGGATCGGTAGAAGAGAAATGGGTCTGATTTTTATCGTTTGGAGGTTTTCCTGGTTTTAGTACCATAATGACTTCTGCAACTTTCCACTGGCTTGGCACGTATTCAAGCCTCAGAGCCGCGTTAATAATGTGTAAGAGCTTTATAAGTTCTTTTTGAGGTAGCATTTTCAGAACTTCTCCGGTAATAAGGTCATACCCCGGAGCCTTCTTTGGTTTTAATTTCCTTATTACAGTTTTGATTTCAGCAAGAGTTGCATTTGTCATTACAAAATTACTATATGCTATTTCTAAAGAACTGGTGCCGGGTGCCAGTGTCGGGCCGTCGGAGGGCTTGAAAATTTCTTCAAGATAGTCGGCAAAAACCTCCGCTTTTTCCTTATCCCCCTTAGCCTATTCATTATTGCCGACCTTGATTGGTGGCGCGGGGATTTTGGGCCTTTTTAAGCATTTTAAAGCTTTCCAAAGCGAGTAATTTGTTTCTTTTCCTGCCGTCAGGTTTTGAACATATGTATTTACTTCGGAATTTCTGTAACTTTTAAGAGTCTCCTTGAGCAGATTACAGAGCCTGTTTAAGCGTGTTTTATCCTGCGGCGCTCGAGTTGTTTGCCATCTTTTGCGAGCTTTTCTTTTTTCTCTTATCATATCTTTTACCTCAGGCGGGTAGTTTAAGTTACGTTTAGCCGTGTTTTTTCGTTGACAAGGTGTATTGTTCCACGCAGCACATTGGACTATTTCAACGAAAGAATCCACTTCGATTTCGAGTTCAAGTGCTGCTTTAAGTGAAACGTCTAGTTCTAGGTTATTATTAATCTCATTTCTGAATCCTTCCCAATTAGTATTTCGTCCAGTTAGTCTTAATGGTCCTTGTTTTTTAATAAACGTGTCGTTCATTGTCAGTATGACTGGAGAATGATCGGAGGAAAGATCGAAGCTTTCATCAACGTTTATATCCGAGTTACGAATTCCTTTAACAACGAAGAAATCGACAAGATCGGGTATTTTCGTTGTGTCTGTTGGCCAATAAGTCGGCTTGCCCGTTGAATAGAAGTCACAATTGTGTTCCATACATGCTTTATAGAGTATTTTACCCTTTTGGGAGACACATCTTGATCCCCAAAAAGTGTGTTTGGCATTGAAATCACCGCCAATCATAAAAGCCGATCCAAGAGAATTGAATATATTTTTAAATATATGTTTTGAAGGCGTAAATCGTGGAGGACAGTAGATGGCTGAAATAGTAAAGGAGTTCCGTACCAATTTTACGCGCACCGCAATTAGTTGTACAGACTCGAGCTCTACTTTTATATCTTCGTTGTGCTCAAGAGACTCTTTAATGTATACAGAGGATCCGCCTCTCGCGTTTCCCGAAGGGTGATACGCGTAGTCATCTTTAAAACCTCTAATTTTTGCAGATGACCCATTTTTCAAGTGGGTTTCGGAAACCAAACAAACGTCAATGTCGTTTTTCCTTAGGAATAACTCAAGTTCATAAAGTTTTTCTAAGATTCCGTTTGCATTCCAGGTGAGTACGTTTAATTTTTCCCTTTTCATTTTTTAGGCGAAGGACGTTTTTTATTGAACCTATTTTCAAACTTCTTTAGCTTATCTAAAATAAGTTCATTGATTTTGTTTTGCTGCTCAAGCTGCGCGAGAATAACGGAAAATACTTGGGAAGCAGGATCTCCGGAATCTTTTGCCTTTAGCTTGGTAGCTTCAGCGTATGTAAGTTTTTCCGATGCTTTCTTTTCAACACTGGAATCAATCACTTTCGCCTTGGCGTTTTTAACGATATTTTGAGCAGATCCCGATGTTTTTTCTTTAGTTTTGGGATTCTCTTTTTGTGGCTTAAACAACTTGTCACGTCTGTTTTGCAACTCCTTTGCTACTTCACAGCCACGGAAATTTGCTACGTGTTTACCCCTGCAGTTGACACAAGTCGGAGGGGTTTGTTTGCTTACGTTGCATTCTTTGGACAGGTGTTTACCTGCGCATTTTACGCACCGAGGCTCTTTTTGGCAGTAAGCTTGCGTATGGTTAAATTCCTGGCATCGCTTACACTGCGGGATCAGTTTCGAGTTTTTGCGTCGAGGCTCAATTTTAACAATAATGTTGAGGATTGACTTAATATCGTATATTTTTTGGGTATGTTCAGTGTTCTCAAAGGTTAGCATAAAGAGGGGAAGGCTACGTTTAACTGTCATATCCTTTCCTTCAATTTTTTGTTTCTCTCGCTTTTCGATGTTGACGACATCAATGATTTTAAAACCCTTGTTTTTTAAATCACTTACGATATCTTCTTTTGGGCAAGACGGATGCAGTCCTCTGGCGACGACACGAATAGGTCTTTCGCACTTGTTCTCGTATGTGAACCATTGGATTTTTTCGACGCTTAACTTGCGAGAAAGAATGCGATAGTTGTCAGCGTCCTTGACGTTGACTTTCAATACATTATTATTGCGCGATGTTACTATATAGTCCGATCTCGGCAGGGTCATCAATATGTTTTGGAGTTTATTGTAATCTGAAACTCCAGTTACATTGATTGGCGGGGGTGTTCGTTGTTTTTCCGCTTTGATTTTTTCAGGACTCATGTTATTGTTGACATTTTTCTTCGATTCATCTCCCTTTGCTTCACGTTGAGAGACGATTTTGGGAGAAGACGCAGCTTTACGCTTTTTTCCGGGACGTTTTTGCAAGATCCAGTCGGTTTCTCGACCTAGCTCTTCTTCATCTGTTTCGTAGATATTTTCTTTTAAGATCTTCGCATGTCGCTTCCATTTTGGTTAGCCTAGTACGAAGTTCGGTATTTTCGTCTTTCAGGCTATTTATTTTCGCTGAGGTCCATTCTTCGCAAGACGACGTTTTTGGTGTCGTTGGACTTCTTTTGTTATCTTCTTGTTTTGGAGATCTAGGTGGTGGAGATCTCGAAACCCGTGAACTTTTTCCGAACGGGTTGATAAGGTGCAATAATTGGCTCGCCCCAGAATCCATCGAGCCGACCTCCGTAGAGGGTGGATTTTCCAGCATAGCTGGTCTGCCACCTGGGGTAATAATTCCATTTGTTTTACTCATTGCATAATTAGTATACACTTCGCGCTCGGTATACGGAGGGTGCATTTTAGTCGCCTCTTACGACAGGCATGCATACCTCGGGTATATTCTAACCCCTACCCGAAGGGGTGAATGGAGAATGGAATCGAATTTTTCTCGTAAAATGGAAACTTGTATGGAACGCTGGATGGCATAGATTGTGCTCGAAATATGACATTGGAGTATAAATATCAGCATCCCTAAGGTATGCACACTTTGCGGCTAGCTCAACCCTCCCAGATTTTGCTTTGTCCCCTCCTACACTTGAGTGCGTCGAATCTTCAATGGGACAAATCCACTTCAGCACTGGCAAAACCACTGCGTAAGCTTTTTCATCAATCCTACTCTTTAGGACTCTTTCCGAGCAGATGGAAAACAGCATTTGTCCAGCCTGTCCCTAAAAAAGGCGAATCTTCTTCCCTCTCCTTCTACAGACCCATTGCACTTACATCTTATATCCCTTCTTTCCAAGGTCATGGAAACGCTGATAAACCGTCAGCTCATGAAATATCTTAAAACACGAAAACTTCTCAATGACCGGCAATATGGTTTTCGTAGCAACAGGTCCACAGGTGATTTGATGGCATGTCTCACCGAAAAGTGGAACCAAAGCGTACATCAATCTGGCGAAAGCAAGATAGTTGCACTTGATATTTCTAAGGCATTTGACAGAATTTGGCATCAGGCTCTTTTGTCGAAAATGTGTGCTTTTGGAATCGATGACTTTCTTCTTCAATGGATTAGAAATTACCTTTCGCAACGTTGAATTCAAGTTGTCTTGGACGGTTTCAAGTCTGATATTCACAAAATAAGGACTCCGGTCTGTCTCCGACACTCTTTTTAATTTTCATTAATGATCTCTTGTCTGCTACTTCTAATCCAATATATTCCTTTCCTGATAACAGTACTCTGCTTTTCCTATTCGTTCCCGGACTCACGTCCCTGCTCTTCGGCTGTAGAACGGAAATGGCAGAACTATCAACCGAGTGGAATTTAATGCTTCCAAAACTCAATGCTGTCTGCTGTCATTAAAGCGAAATTCAAATACCCAGCCATTATCAATGAATGGCACTTGCATCGTCGAAACCGATAAACTTTTCATTCTCGGTATGTGTGTCAGTGACAACCTACGTTAGGATGACCACATATTAAATGCCGTCAAAAATGCTGCGGAATGTCTAGATTTCCTCAAGCGATGTAAGAAATATTTTACCCCCTCTGATCTGGCCACAATATATAAGGCATTCATCTGTACATCTGGTCACGTACTCCTTAAACATCCCTGCACCTGCTAGATAGGATTCAAAACCGTGCGATAAAACTCATAGGTGATACTAATATCAGTCAATCAATTGACACCCTCGAACCCCGACGTAATGTCTCCTGTCTCACTTTGTTTTATCTCTATTTCCAATACCAGTGCTCCATTGAAATCGCCAGTAGCATTCCGCGCATTCAAACTTTCAACCGCAACACCCGTCTCGCTATGAATGCTCATCAATATACCCTCAAACCCATTTTCGGACGTACCTAAGATATCGTGATTCTTTCCTAAACCGTAAAACTCGCTTATGGAATGCCCTGCCGATATCTGTGTTTCCTGGTCGTTATAACTTACAAACGTTTAAAAACAGTGTACATCGGTACCCGTCTTTTCTTCCTCCCTTAATTTCCTTCGCCCGCGCTGTGTACAAACACTTTAAGGGTACAAAAACCCCTTGAGCGCGCGCTGTTTATAAAAAAAAAATACTGGTTGATGCAATTTAAGCCTTTTGCCCCTCGTTTAGTTTCCTGGAGTCCCGATTTTTCTGCAATTTCATCTGGTCCGTTTGTAAAAATGTTCTACCCACTGATTATTTTCATTCATTCTGTACGTGAAATGCTCTCATAATTGTGGGTGCACTAAGAGGTTCATTAATTGGTCGAATTTTGGATTTGATGGGATCTCACCCGTTGCCAAAACGGTACAGTATGTGATTTAATAGAGGCTATCGCCTCCCTTTTTGTCCTCTGTTGCAATATATTCATATTAGGACATAATACTGTATTATAATCCCGAATTTAGTTGAAAGGAATTCTTTTTTTAATAGCATCGAGACCACTCTGTATTCATTGTAGCCTTCGTGGGCGTTATCGAGTTAAAACAGGACCGTGTTACTTGCAATTGTTTTCTGTGAGTGAACATCTTTTACAACGTTGCACTGTCTAACGTAGCGAACAGTGAAACAATTTCAAGGTTAACTTATCTTTTGCGATGATGCTCACCTGCTCACTGCTTTTGAGTCTTACATTTAATCCAGAAGAGTGTTATCTCAAACTGGTTTGCAGCCTTTTAGTTCTACTACACACTTTAATGCCAGAGAAGTGTTATAAGCATTTTGCAGGTTTTGCGAATATTTCTACCCATTGTTCAAGTTATCCAGCTTATACACATTCTTTTCATCGTCTTTAATGGGAAAAAAGTTCTATGGATATAAGGGCTTCCCCGATATTGTTGTAGTTCCAGAAATTCGCATCGTATGTTTAAAAAGAAAAAATGTTGATAACGCATCCTTCATCATTCTAGTGTATTCTTTCAACATACAAGACGATGTTTCTTCAGGGACATTGTTCTATGTCAAAAAAATTTAAATGTCTATCAAAACGTTTGATCGATTAAGTATCATGGTATGATTGAAACCGTTCCCTTAATCTGTTTTTATGTTTGCAACGTATGACGTGGAGTCACATAAAGGTAATAATACACTTTCCTATATGTGCAGTTTGAAAATTTGCTGTACATACATATGTACTGCATATAATATCAATATATCATATAAAAAGTTTTTAATCATGTATAAGTGCATTTTTATCATTTACGGCGCACACGATGTCCAAGCGGCTTCAATTCCTACACGAGCTGTCATTTTTAAGCTCGTAAACAGCGATCTTTCCGCAAAATATCCCATGGAGCGGATTTGCATAGCTCAAAATAAATTAAAAAAAAAAAAAAAAACAAAAACAACTGCATTAATTTACATATATTAAAATCTCATAGTTGAATATTAAAAAAAAATCATACCTAACAAAATACGTTAGGTAATCGCAATATATAAAGATAGAAGACAGTAAGGAATAAATGTAGTCACTGCTGATCAACACAATCATTTGCCCATTGGAGAAACTCCTTCAATTCACTTACAGCTAGCTTTCTTGCAAGTGCTTTAACCCGTAGATTACGATCTGTTGTTATGAGAACAAGCTCTGTTTGAATAAATGTCTTTCCATCTGCGAAAAGAATAGTACTATATTTCATACAAGTAAATCTGTTTAAAGAATTTAACCTTTGCTTGCCTCCTTGCTCATGGATTTCGATACTGAAAGCGCTGTCGCAAGAATTTTGTCATCGTTCGATGCGTGTTGTTCCTCAACAAGAGCAAACAATGATGCGTTTATTATAGAACCCTTTGTAGTAGCACACCTTAAGATATCAAGTGACATAGTAAAACTTATGGAATGAAAAATTAACTTCTTATTTACTTCACGTTATTATTGGCAGATTTAATGAATTCTAGAGATTTTTTTGCACGGCTAGATACATCATCAAAATGGTGGATTCGACTTTTTTTGACTTGACAGTTTTCATTGCACTCAAGTTTTACACCCTTGGAGAGACCATCGAGTTCTTTAACCACTAAAGAGTAAATAACAAAAGAAATTATAATTTAAACAATTAAAAGCAATCGATAAATATATGTATATTACACAATACATACCTGTTAGAGGTACAACCAAAACGTATTTCTTGAACTTCGTAACCAATGCCTCAAAATCGTCCAAATAATCGATAAAGCAATTGGTATCTGGAAGTAAGTACTTTGGTCTAACCTCGATGAACAATTTGGTGTCCACAAACTTCAGAATCTCCTAGAAATAAAAGCATATACATATGTATATACAGATAAGTAAATAAGTAATCGAGGGTCCGCGATCTAACGTTTTTTTTTTCAACTAGTGCTTATTTCGTGAATGGTAACACTTAGCTCATGTCTGATTTGACACATAATTAGTTTTATCCTTCCGCTGAACGAATATGGTTGTGTATACGCTTGAACAACGCTTCGCTAAGTGGGCCTGCGATCGACTTAGAGAAGATGCCGATTTTGCCAAAAAAATCATCTTTTCAGATGAAGCTCATTTTGATCTTGGCGGGTATGTAAACAAGCAAAATTGTCGCATTTGGGGCACAGAAAACCCGCACGCATACATTGAAAAGCCGATACACCCAAAACGAGTCACTGTTTGGTGCGGATTTTGGTCCAGAGGCATAATTGGGCCATTTTTCTTCGAAAATGAGCAAGAAATGGCCGTTACAGTCAATGGCGATCGTTATCGGGCCATGTTAAACGAATTTTTGTTCACAAAAATTGAAGAGGAGGATATTGACAACATTTGGTTTCAACAGGACGACGCTACGTGCCACACAGCCGAAGCTACACTCGATGTTTTGCACCCTGTTTTTGAAGATATGTTAATATCGGAATTTAATGAGCTTAACAGGGGCGTGAGTCCGGGAAAGAATATGAAAAGCAGAGAGTACTGTCATCAGGAAAGGAATATATTGGATTGGAAGTAGCAGACAAGAGATCATTAATGTAAATTAAAAAGAGTGTCGGAGACAGAACGGAGCCCTGAGGCACACCAGCATTTATTTTGTGAATATCAGACTTGAAACCGTCCAAGACAACTTGAATTGAACGTCCCGTGAGGTAATTTCTAATCCATTGAAAAAGAGATTCGTCGAACTCAAATGCACGCATTTTCGACAAAAGAGCCTGATGCCAAACTCTGTCAAATGCCTTAGAAATATCAAGTGCAACTATCTTGCTTTCGCCAGATTGGTGTACGCTTTGGTTTCACTTTTCAGTGAGACATGCCATCAAATCACCAGTGGACCTGTGGCTACGAAAACCATATTGCGGTCATTGAGAAGTTTTCGTGTTTCGAGATATTTCATGAGCTGACGGTTTATCAGCGTTTCCATGACCTTGGAGAGAAGGGACGTAAATGCAATGGGTCTGTAGGAGGAAAGAGAAACAGATTCGCCTTTTTTAGGGATGGGCTAGACAAATGCTGTTTTCCATCTTCTCGGAAAGAGTCCGTAAGAGTAGGATTGATGAAAAAGCTTACGCAGTGGTTTTGCCAGCGAGGAAGAACATCTCTTCAGAAGAAGGGGAGGTATACCAACTTGACCAGCGGATTTAGGTATATCACCTTGATCAAAAAGTTTCCGCACCACACCACCGTGTGAATCGTCATAGCTTGACATTTGCAAAAGTTACGTAGCCAAGAGTACATCTATCTTTGTGTATGTTGGCGATTTTTTACAATTTTAGAAATGGATTTAAATTTGCAACAACGAACTTGTATTAAATTTTGCGTAAAAAAACGGATTTAATGGTGCGCGAACGTTGGAAATGTTGGAAAAGTGTTTCGGCAACGATTCTCTAAAGAAAACGGTCGTTTACCAGTGGCACGAGCGGTTCAAAAGTAGTCGTGAGTCAATCGAAGATGATGAACGCAGTGGCAGACCATCGACATCGAAAACCGACGAAAATATTGATGAAGTAAAAGAAATGTTGATCAATAACCGCAAATTAACCATCAGAGAGATAGCGGAGGACTTGAACATTGCCTATGGATCCGTCCAAGACATTTTGGTTAATGATTTGGGTTTCCGTCATGTAGCAGCAAAGTTGGTGCCAAAAGACCTCAATTTCATGCAAAAAATAGACCGTGTTGACGTCGCAAAAGAGATGATTTGCGAGGCTGAATCAGATCCCACTTTCATCAAAGGATCATTTCTGGAGACGAGACGTGGGTTTATGAGTACGACATGCAATCCAGACATCAGGCAAGTGAATGGCGTTCACCAAATGAGCCGAGACCAAAAAAACCACGTCGTTTTCAGTCAAAAAAGAAGGCAATGCTCACGGTTTTCATGGATTACAACGGTGTAGTGCATCATGAATTTTCGCCAGATGGCCAGACAGTAAACAAAGAGTATTGTTTGGGTGCTATGAGACGTTTGCGTGAAGCAATTCGCCGAAAGAAACCAGAATTGTGGGCAGAAAACTCGTGGATTTTGCACCATGATAACGCACCGTCGCACAGTGCGTATTCGTAATTTTTTGACGAAACAACAAATACCATCCAACATTCACCTGATTTGGTTTCCTGTGACTTCTTTTGTTCAATCGAGTTAAAAAACCACTACGGGGAACGCGTTTCAGCAGCCGAGAGGAAGTAATGGAAAATTCGCAGGAAGCAATGATGGACATACCGAAAACCGAATATAAAAAATGTTTCGAGGATTGGATCAAGCGCTGGCATAAGTGTGTTGTAGTCGATGGGGATTACTCTGAAGGGGACAATATAGATTTAGATGAATGAATTTATATTTCCAATTTTCTGAATACATTCCGGGAACTTTTTGATCAAGGTGGTATTAGATCTTTAAGTACACTTGTTACTACACGAGTGCGAAAGTGGTTTCGTCCCATTGAAGATTCGACGCACTCAAGTGTAGGCGGTTACAAAGCACAATCTGGGAGTGTTGAGCTAACCGCAAACTGTGCAGCAAGCACATTGGTCTTGCCCAAAGAGCTGACAGCTAGAATGTCATTGTAAATGAGCGTTGGGATTTAGGATGAGGCAGAATTTCTAATGTTTTTGACGAACGACCAAACATTTTTACTGCCTTTGGGACATTGCAGTACTTTTTGCCTCAGCTTTTAGTCGTATTGGAATTTCACACGCTTGAGAAAGATGTTGCAGTCATTTCTGGCTCGTTTGAACTGCCAGCTGCATAATTTAAACGTTAATCATAGTCTAATCAACTTAAAAGAATGAAGAAAATCGAATCCATTTTGCTGTAGAGCAAAACGCTATTAGCAAGCACACTCAAATCAGTATTTATAATATAATGGGACATGGTAACTCCTACTGGCTCCAGTTACATAATCCAAATTGTAGATTAAAGTCTCTTTCGCGCCACCTAAGCCGAAATTTTCGTTTACGGCGTTGTCCCTCCAGAACGGAAATTTGGTATTCATTCTCATAATTTTGACATCGCTATCCAAACCTCTACGCATCATGCGAATAAAAATACATCTCAACCGAAAATCTAAGCAAAAGGTATAGTGTATGCGAGCACACGTTTTCAATATGACACATTGTTCTTACTTTCTTACTTCACTCTGCGAATCACGTGTAAGCATGGAGAAATTGGACATAAACTTAATGCCCATGCCAGAAACACGAATGACATATCGTGGACAAATTACAATTGTCTGATTTTAACGGTGAGATTTCCGAGTCAAGTAGGCAGAAGATTATCACACGGGCACCTCAGCGAAGGGGAAACGGGTATTTAAAGTCCAGAATACTCTAAAAAGCAAAGAAGTTCAAGGCTCCACAAACGAAATCACCTTAATCCTTTGGCTGAATCTGGTACATCTTTGCTTCATTTTGTTGAAAGCTGAGAAAATAATAATGTCCGAAAATCGCAAGATGATCTTGAATTTAAATGAGCTTTAGGTAACCACAACCTGTTTGACTCTAAACATCTTCTATTTAAATCCTGTTTACTGTATACAAGGATGAGCACTAATTGGCATACCCTTTCTCCCACTTGTGGAGAAAAAATGAGGTTCTAACATAGTATCACTTATTAGTCCATCTGCCGTTATCTTCTTAAATTACAATGCTTTTTTGACACAAACAGCTCTTTCGCTCTCTCTTCTGCGGTATTGCTAAAGATCGTTCCATATGTAGGATAAGGTTGGCTCAGCTACACCCTGTCTCATCTACACAACAACACATACCGATGGATCGCACCAATTAATTATCTAATTTACGAAAAACTTAGAATAAACGTATATAGTATTAAACTTCGATTAATTGATAATGTAAACACAAATTCAATGTAAGTTCTAAGAATGAACCCACATACAAGGATTTTTCATTTCATTACATAATTTCCATCACAAAATCAACCTGAATAACATACCTCCAACTTTTCAGTATACTTCTTTGTTATATTTGTTTTAGCTTCTAATTCCTTTTTCAACTTAGACAGCTGCATTATGTCTTCCATGTCCTTATCGCAAGCACCCGTTCTTGAAAGCGGATCTAACGAGATAATATTTTCGCTATTCTCGTTTTCGTCGCCCCCTTCGTACTAAAATGAAAAGTTATTACTCACAGTTGATTACCAATATTATTTAGATGTTTATGTAATTTACTTCCTGAAATGTGCTTATTTCCAAACTTCCAGTCTTGAGTTTACTATCAGCAGTTGCAGCAATAGTTCCTAAATTACTAGCATGTTGCAAGAAAATCTTTCCAAACGCATCTAACTTAGCTATTCGTACAATAAACTGTTCTTTCTCCTTGGCACATATGTTACTATCACAGATTTGGTAATCCACTGAAGGTAGAGGAACGAATCCATTTAGAAATATATCTTCTTCTAGATAAATTGATTTTTGTGCTGAAATCGAAAACGAACACCTGGTTAAGAAAACAACTAAAACGGAAAATTATTTTTCGTACATTTGATATCGACGAATCCTTGTTCCCGAAATTCTTGCAAAATCATAATGTGTTCTTCCAGCTCAAGCCACGGATTTAATTCCTGCCGTCTGAAACAAATAAGTGTAAGTTGATAAACATATTCTTTATAAGATAATCAAAATAAAGTACATACTTGATATGATGAAATTGCTTCCACACATCCAAATTTATTGAAAGCCAGTCGCACCAAATCTGAAAAGGATAAATAAAATCAATAAAATTCTACTTTGAAATAACAATTATTAGGTCTTGCCTTTATATATTGCAAAAGTGTATTCAAGTCACGTAAATCTTCATCATCGTTTGTGCTAGAATGATTACAAGTTACTTTATATTTATTAACAACTTTAAATATTCTTACTCGTTGGAGCTTCGAATTCTTTCTTTGTATTCCAAAAGTCTTGTGTTTGCAGACTTAACAATTAAACCAAAAACCTGGTTTGCAACATTAAATGCGTGGTTAAAAATTTCCCTTCTAGAATCTAAAATGAACGTACAATTTAAAACTAAGGCAAAATTATGCAAAACTAAATAAGACTAAGAAAACAGTGTCGCATTTGATACAAACAACAGAAATGAGTTCGTCGTTTGGTATTAATCCTTATCCTAATACAATAAGTCTGAAACTGGTAATAGCTCTTGAGCGGATCGAAGCAAAAAGAATATAAGAAGCTTATTCGGATTTCGAAGGCTTTTGCGAAAAGATCGAAGCTACCGGTGAAACCAGCAGGCTAATCGAGGTCCATAAAAAGAAAAATTTACCAGGCTGGAATCATCCAGAAAATTTGATGGCACCTACACTGAATTGAAAGTAGAGATCTCCGTTTCATGCTTGAGGCTCACTTTCCAGACAACCTAATGAGAGCCAACTCACAACCGGCTCCTATGAACGAAGCTGCTAGTGAGCTGAATAAGACTACACGACGTAGCTGGTATACCTCTTCGGTTGAGGCCATTCATCTTTTTTTTTTTTCCTTTATTCTCATTTCATATAATCTTATACAAGTAGTTATAACAATCCATGAAACGTAAATTAAGAGAATAGTTAGTGACATTAATATTTATACAAGTAAATAGAGGAAATGCCACTTCAAGTAATATAATGATATAGTGGGGTGGTTGTAGTTCAATAATTCAAAAAATTCAAAAGCTGCATATACAAAATTCATAAAATTCAAAAATCAGCATGACAATTTAGCAGATTATTTGAAAGAATAACAAAAATGGATAAAGAACAAAAAATATCAAAATACCTCAACTTATAAAACGCAACAAGATTTCAGATTCATTGTGATCGTAACTAAAAAGACACAGTTTTACTTTTTTTATAAATTCGGAATGGTTCGTATTTGTACAGGTAGACTATTAAATAATTTACAAGAAGTGGTCAAGTAAAAGTTTCTCATTCTTGAAGTACGAAAAGGGCGAATACAGACTACAATACGTTTTCAGAGTTGCTTCGTAGGTGATAAACGTCTGAAATAGGGTTTTGTAAATATCCAGCTCTTTTATAAAAAATATTTTGAATACTTTGAAGAAATACAGGTGCCTTACGGGTATTATTTCTAGTTTCCTGAATAATTCCATTCAATGAGCCAAACGGGTCGTTTTACATATTTTTCTAATTGCTTTTTTGCAAATATAGAATTAACATAAATTAAAAACAGAATTTGACCAAGGACAGATCCTTGGGGTACACCTATATTTAGTTTTTTAGATATGATGCAGACCAATCTAGAATAAATCACCGAAAACCCGCACAATGTAATTTATTCAAAAGAATACTGTGGTCAACCATATCGAAAGCTTTTGCAATGTCAACGAAGAGTCCGGCACAGTATTTTTTGCTATCAACACCTTTGTAGAGGAAAGTACAATAGTCGAGTAGAGCATCTTCTGTGGAGAGACCTTCTCTGAAGCCTAATTGTTTTTCACTGAAGAAATTATTTTTGTTGAGATATTTCACGATTCTGCTTTTTACAGCTTTCTCAAATACTCGTACCTTCGATATTGAGGAAAGTAACGAAATTGGTCGATAATTGCTATTTTCTTTTCTGTATCCCTTTTTATGAAGAGGGATTATATTAGCGCATTTTAAAGGATTAGGGAAATGTCCTGAAAATACGCTAAAATTGAAAATATAAGCAAGGACGTCAAAAATATTGAGTGCTATTTTCTTCAAAACGATTTTAGATATTCCATAACCACAGGAATTTGAGTTCTTTAGTGAATTTATCGTCTTTAACAATTCGAGACCTGATATAGGTTCATAAAAGAAACTATTCCTTAGATTAGTGCTATTAAAACGGCATGTGCAGAAACGACTGCAGAGTTTTTGGGGTTCATAGGAATTAGACAATTCTCCCCATGAAGAAAAATAATCATTAAACTCGTTTGCCACAGTAGCAGGGTCTGCAATAACGGTATCAGCCTTCCTAATCGTAATAAGTTTATTTCGATCGACAATATTGCGATTGATTATAACATTTACAGCCTCCCATTCTTTTCTCAAATTTCCTTGTGCTTCATTTATCCTGCATTGAAAATAACTGTCACGACAGCTTCTAATTTCTTTATTTAATCGTCGGCACATGTGATTATAACGATTTTTTAGATTTTGGTTTCGAACATTTGGTACGTAGCTTATGCTTGGTCTTAATTTGTTTTCAGAGGGAGTTACTCATCCAAGGTTTAAGTTTAGAATTATTATTTTTTAATTCTATAGAAAAGCTTGACCAGTCTATGTGTTTTTAAGAATTTTCAGAAATATTTCATACGCCTGGGAGGCATTTGTAGCATGGTAAACTCCATCCCAGTATTCACCCAACAGATTGGCATTGAGTTGAGGGTAGTTGATTTTAACAGGCTTAGTCGGAGGGGATGTTGGAACTTTTTTGTTAAATGGACAACTTAAGATCAAACCAGTCATGCAGTGATCTGTAATTTGCAAGTCTAGATTTATACCTGCACATAAATTATTAGATATTTTATTAAAACGACAAAATACATGATCAAGACAGGTTTTAGAGGACAACCTGGTCGGTTCCTTAACATACTATGTAAATCCATTCTCTGGCATTAGGTATGTATATGCATCTACTAAAGTGTTTGAACTCAAGATATCTACATTGAAATCGCCAGATATGAGATTACCCGCTTTTGTATTGTTCAAGAATACAGTAAACTCTTTCAGAAACAATTCTAATAATATGTACTGCACTCTGTATACACAGATGATGTTATAAGATTTCTCACAAGCGTTAAATTTTATTTTAATGACATCCGTACGGTACGTGACGGTACGTAACAACTTCACACTCAAACGAATCACGTATAAATACTCCTACTCCTCCCGCAGAATACGAATCATTAGTGTTGACATAGAAATTATAGTTTGGAATTTTGAAATCATCTTTCTCACAAGAATATATCCATATTTCGGATACAAAAATCATGCTCTTGCTTCCTTTAATGACAGTTATGTTACAAAAACGTAAAGACCAGCTTCAGACATACAAGTCTGACTTTCTTCATATTAAAGAGCACGGAAAGAAGAGTAGAGATCATGTCTGCTTTGCGTAGGCATCCTCTGTCTGCAATGCAAACTCGGCAAGTGCAAGGAGTTGTTATTTGTCGATACCAAATAAAAATATTAATGCTTAAAAGCTTCAAATTATAAGTTTTTGAAAAAGTTTCCATGACTTACCATTTGATTTATTGTGCGTTATGACGAAAATATTTAAAGCTGCAATTTTCAGCAGCCGATGGCGAGTAATAACTAAAGATAACGGACGATTTAAAATAACTTTTAGTTGAACCATGATTTTTTTAACATTGTCTTGAAAATTTTCAAAGCTGAAAATAACAGGAGATTATTTTTCAAATCTATTTACAAGATTATATTTTGAGTTTACCCGATTCCGGAAAATAATTTTCCTATGATATACAAATATGTTGATGTAAATCGTTTTACAATCTGTAAGCAAAAAAACAAATTCGAAATTCGGAAAATGAATAAAAAAATTTCCCTATCAACACGGATGACATTGCAAGTAGTTTAATTCTAAAAAAGTTAACAACAAACCTCTTCTCCTGGCAAATCGCATAAACGTTTCTCCTCACAATCAGCATTTTTATTAATCACATCGGTTTTATGTAGCCTTCGCACTCCATCAGGATATACCCAAACTTCTTTGCGCAATGACTTTGGATCTTTTTCAACTTTCCGTTCAGGAGTTCCAAAAAGCGGCGATTTGTTGTTTTCTTCATACTAAAAGGCAATAATAAATTACTTTTGTCTTCAATGAAATCAGAGAGCGTTCGGTTTTACCTTTTTACGAATTTCATCGAAAAGCACTTTCAGACTTTCTCGTGCCGACTGAATTGCATTGGAAGACATTAAACTCCGCATGTGATAATAAATGGCATCAAGTTTCTTCCTCTACGAATTAAAATTGAAAATACTCTACCATATTTTGTTTTATTAATAAATACAACTACTCACCAAATATATGGCCAGTATTGCCAGCTGATTATATGGTATACCATTTGACGGAATAAGACTTTGTGCTCGTTGATAAAATTGGAAAGCGTCTGTATAGTCATTTGTGTTGAGAATCTTTCCTTTATATCTACATAAATCGCCCAAGCAAATTAGAAGTTTTTGCGACGAAACTCTAGCAAGAACTTCATATTTGTGTATCGGTTCATCATCGTCATTACCACGTAAGTATTTGCGATTTAAATTGTCCAAAAGCGAAGCGTAAAATTTAAGTCCGTCATTTATTAAAACCACCGATTTCCATTCATTTTGTCCTTGATTTTGATCGGAATTGGTCTTAAAATATTCAATGACGTTGTAATACAGCAGCTTCCAGAAATACGATTCGACATTTTGTTCGCAACAAAATTTTAGTTGATTCAAAAGCAACTGTAGGAAAATGTCTTTGAGTTGCTTACGAAATCCATTGAAAGAATCCCAATTCTAAAGCAAAAGTGTATTTAAATTAATGGCAAAGCTTCTATGAATGTAGAGGTGTATGAATAATAAAGGATTACATTTTTCTATGATACTTCGACGAAGTGCACGACGGATAGCAAACTAGAATTATTTAGCAAATCTACACCAGGGTATCATTTCAAAATTATAGCTATCACACTTCTGGAACTACTGCAGATTACCTTTTTGGTCGTAAATTGTAAGTAATAATACAAAATACAACTGGTTTCTCGAAGTTTTTAGTGTTTAGAATATTTACAAGTTACTATGTAAAATTTACATAGAAAGCTTCAGAATCTTTAGCTGCTCAGTGAGACTTTATTTAAATTTAATTTTTTGGCGTATATGGTGGATACGAATAATACATCAATTGTACCTTAAAATGTACCTAGTCCTGCTATAAGTTCTGTTACAAATATAAAACGCTATAAAAAAAAAAACCGTAAACATATTGTATTCAAAATTGTTTCATTTATTAGACCAAAATATTGATTACTAAAAAAAATTGGATTCACTCGAAATGACTGTTTTTTGCTTTAACACAAGCTTTCAAACGGTGTGGCCATTGGGCTATAGTGGCACATACGGTTTCCATGGAGATCGTGGACGCTGCTCTGGTTAATGCTGTTTTAATTCTGATCACAAACCATAACCTTCTGGATTCAGATCCAGACTCCTCGACGGCCAATCTTCTGCTGCTATACGTAAAGCCAGGAATATTGACTCTTAGCCACTCCTGCCTGGTTTTGGCTTTGTGTGCTGGAGCAGAGTCCTGTTGGAAGATCCATCTGTACCCATTGAAAAGGGTATTGGTCAAAGACTTCAGTACAAACCCTCTAGCAAACCTTCTTGATAAACATTTGCACCAGGTTTTATGCCTTTTTCCCAGAAATGGAGGGATCTGACACCATGGTGAGAGACCCCCAACAAACCGTTACGGAAGCGGGGTGATGTCCACGTTGAACCCTTGGAACAACTTTTTTCGCTTCCTTAGATGAAGTGGCATAAATTTTGTCATTTTGTTTGTTGAAAACTTTTTCTACGGTAAAAATTTTCTCATCCGTAAACAGATTGTTTTCATGGCCATTGTCTGCGTGCCACTGCAAAATTTCTTTTAGTTGAGGAGTTAGAGGAATGACCCGTGGACCGACGATAGGCTTTCATGTGCTGATCATCCCGAACCAGACTAGACATATATCTAGTTGATATATCCAATTCTTTGGACATGATCTTCTGCTTCCTAAGGGGATTTCTCGAATTCTGACGCACTACCTTTACTACCGCATTCGTACGGACGACGCGCGGGTGACCACTTCTTGGCCTGTCCTCCACTCCAGACAATTCGCCGAAGCGAGCAATAGCCCGATATTCCGAGTGGTTTTAGCAACTCCAAAAATTTAGCCAGCACTCTTTTCGCACTTATGCAACTTATTATCGCGACACGATTCTCTTTAACGCCCCACTCCATGCTAATAGTTTGCAAACTGAAACCAAACTGACTAGTATTCTTCACTGATGAGTGCATGTGTTCTGAAAAAAAAGTTAACGGTTCTATTCCCGCAAGAAGTTTTGAACGATAAGCGCTGGAAATTGTGTAACAAAACTTAAGGCAGGACTAGGTAATCATTGTGAACCTGTTACTTGTTTAACTTATTAGCACAGGCACTGACACAGAAAAACAGTAGAACCAAAAAAATATTATTGAAATTTTGCAGATGGAGTCGATGGTGGCACATTATTTAGATTTGATAGCGATAACGGAATATAATCAGCGGAACATAGATAGCATTGTCCTCAACAAAACAATAAATTCCATTAGATGCAACAGATAAGGGAAAATTAATAGATACTAATTTGCATGGAGTCCTGTAGGGATTTTGTATTTGCCTAATGAATGTTAGATTTCCAAGATAACTTGAATTTAACGTTCTGAAAAAATACCCTCTTACTAACCTCTTAAATACCAAGTGCATACTGGTTGCTTTCGACAATCAATCATCAGATTGCTACAATCCAGATCAACGTTCCCTTGAGATATGACCAGATTTTTCATAAATTCGGATGTTTTTATAAAAGAGCTCTTAACGGTGGTTAAGACACACCAATAAAGGATCTGTTTGGGATTTCCAGGAATTACAAAAAAAATTGCTCTTGATTATCGCTCCGAATATCCAACAGCTTCTGAGGTTCTCCTTAATGATGTATATGTAGATGATGTGATGACAGGAACTAACTCAGTTGAAACCCATTTAAAACTTCAATCTGAGCTGGTTAAGTTGTTGTCGATGGGAGGGCTTACGCTGCGCAATTGGAGCTCTAACTGTTGTTCGCTATTGGCTGGCCTACCAAAGGAGGATTGCGAGTATTCAGCTCTTGAAACAGAAGGTGGTCATAAATCGGTTAAGGTTCTAGGTATGTATTGGGACCCAGCGCGTGTTAAGCTATTCTATAAGGTGAGTTCATCCCTTTCTAAATCTGCGCCCACACGGAGGACGCTACTCTGCGACATATCACGTATTTTTGACCCTCTTGGGTTATTGGCTCTATCGGTTGTAGCGTTCAAGCTTATGTTCCAAGAATTCTGGGTAACAGACCTAAAACTAGGATGGGATGACCCTGTACCATTTAATGTGGCAGAGAAATGGATTTCCTATCGGAAGGAGATTCCGTACTTCGAAAAGCTTCGCGTACCTAGATATCTATTCTCGTCGTCAGATAGCACTGAGCTAAACGGGTTCTCAGATGCTTCATCGATTGCTTACTCCGCTGCTCACGTTAAACTACCCTCGGGAGACTTCCAGATTACCATAATCGCAACAAAGACAAAGGTCACTCCCTTAAAGCCCGTGCCAATACCCCGTTTGGAACTCTCCGGTGCTATTTTGTTGGCCCGATTAATACATCGTGTGAAATCGTCCATTACTACACCATTCTCAAAAATTATTGATTGGTGTGACTCTGAAATTGTGCTCCGCTGGGGTTATCTTCCCCCCCTCGTCGGTGGGCTACGTTTGTCGCTAATCGCACTAGCGAGATTCTCAACACGATTCCGCGTTCTTCGTAGCAATATCTTGCTTCCTTAGAAAACTCTGCAGATTGTGCTTCGCGAGGTATTTCTCCATCCAATTTTATCGGCCACAAACTCTGGTGGAGCGGTCCACATTGGTTAGCAATTGACAAGAATGGCCAGCGTCGAAATTCCGTGTTGCGTAAAATTCTAAGTGCGAAGATGTTAAACAAGAAGAACGACAAGCGTCGAAACATATTCTATTCCGGGTCTTCAGAAGACGATACGTTCCAATCGGTTATCAACAAACTTTCGTCGTGGTTCCGTTTGCAACGGTTCATACACAATTGCCGGGTGAATGAATGCAAGCATTGTCGAGATCATCTGCACCTATCTGAAATTCAACATGCAAAAACTTTAATCATTAAGCAGGTAACATATAGGAGATATCGGAGAGGATATTCAACATCTTCTTAAACATCGCACTTCCCTTAAAATCCAGACTATTACGGTATTCACCATTCGTGGATTCATATGGACACCTTCGCGTCGGAGGACGAGTCAAGCATGCAATAATGTAAGGCTTGTGTCATGCAACAACGGCAACGATGCAGTCAGCTGATGGGAGATTTGCCTGCTGCACGGGTTCGACCTACTCGCCTATTTACCAACACCGGCGTGGACTATGCTGGACCCATAATGATTAAGTGCTCGCGTTCCAGAAACCCTATGCTTACTAAAGTATTCATTGCCTTATTTGTATGTCTCTCCACAAAGGCCATGCATTTAGAAGCCGTCAGCGATCATTCAGCTGATGCCTTCCTTGCTGCTTTACGAAGGTTTGTTTCTCGAGGGGATCGATGCGCTCATATGTATTCTGACAACGACACCAACTTTCACGGTTCACTTGAACGAGATGTACAAGTTGGTAATGTCAGAGCCTCACAATCGCATCATAGGCACCGCTTTAGCCAAGGAAACTATCGAATCTCACTTTATTCAAACCTCTGCCCCACATTTCGGTGGACTCTGGGAGGCCGGGGTGAAATCGGTAAAGTTTCACTTGCGGCGAGTCATTGGATCCAGCATCTTAACCTTCGAGGAGTTAACCACCGTTTTACCACAAATTGAAGCCATATTAAATTCACGCCTTTTATCTTGTTTATCAGACGTTGATCTAAACCCTCTAACAACCTCTCATTTTCTCGTAGGTCAGCCACTCACCGGAGCCAACTCTAGAAACCACACCAACAAATCGTTTGAAGCACTGCAACCTTTTACAAAGTATGGTCCAAGATTTTTGGAGGTGTTGGCATATGGACTATTTAACAACACTCCAAGAGCGCAACAAGTGGCAGAATCCTAAGCCAAACCTTAAAATTGGAGATATGGTAGTACTTAAGGAACCGGATCTTCCTCCTACGCAATGGATTCTAGGAAGAGTTGATGCCGTATCACTACGAGCAGACAATATCGTGCGAGTTGCCACCATACGTACTGCCAGGGGTACTTTGGTACGCTCCATAACCAAACTGGCACTCTTACGGTTATCCTAAAACCATGTTCCAAGGGGGGCGGAATGTCTAGGATTTCCAGGAATTTCAAAAAAAAATTGTTTATTTAACAATAAGTTGTGTAATAATTTTATAATGAGTTCATAATAACCAAACATTGTTCATTTACTTTATAATTATCTACGTACATACATACACACTTGTAGCTCTCTTTGAATATTATTCTGCGATTCATTAGTGACCGCTAAGCGATCTGATGTAATCGCGTTCACTTGGATGACAACCACAGAAGCGAGTGGTTTAAGAAATTCTAATTCGACAATTTCCTTCTAATTCTAATTGACAATAAAATTATAAAGGTTTTTTGGTATGTAGAAAAAATTTCGTTTTACTATCTTATACAGGGTCTTTGATGGAGAACTAGCAGTTTTTATTGGCTTTAGATCCATTGGCTTGTTTAAATCTGTTTCGGCTTTGATTTATATATGGTATATAATATGATGTAACAAACTCTATATCGCATGTTATAGAGTTTTGGTGGTAACATTTTTGGTTCATTTACAAGCTGAACTACATTGATTGCTGCAGCGAATATCTCAGCACACCTTCCTTTTCAATCTTATATATTAAAAGCGGCCGCATGTAACATTATATAATAAGGATTCAGGGACACAATTCTTCGAAGTTCAATTGCAGATTAGAACAGTGGCCGAATTATGGTTGCAGACAAAGGGCTAGCTCACTGCTTATTAAACGGAATTTATGGGTGATATTATCAGCTGAAACACGAAAACACATCTATTTATCCATTTACGGCAAGACATCTTTCTTTTCTGTATTTCAACTGCCAGAAACATTTCCTTGATAAAGAATCTTAATAATCGGTACTTATTATACGGTCCCAAATATCTGTCACCTTATATTGTACAAGAATGTTAATACTCGTATACGTCATTCTTTTAAAAGCATACAGGTGTGCATTTGAGTGTTTTGCAAAAGCATAGCGCACCCTTGCTTGGTCTGCAGTTCGCATTTAAATCAAATTATTGAATATAAGTTTAATATTTATACGCCCCGACCGATGAAACTGAAGATTACCATGGATGCCATTAAAAAGCCATATGTACATATATACGAGTATTTGGCGAAATAGTTGAAAAGTTCAGCCTCTATGAAAAGCCAACAGATAACAACTTTCAGCTAAAACAATTCTTACGAGTAGTACTCGTTATTGGTCGAGACCCGATTCAAATGTCGACTCTATATACAATACATGTAGATGCAGAAAGTACAGCGGAGGAGTAAATGTCCGTCTCAATGGTCAACAGCATCTCCGTTATGCAAATTATGCTGTTCTATTAATTATTCTCTTCAAGTAGTATTGCCGGAAACGTCAAAGCAAAAAGTTGAACGTAAAGTGCATTCTTTAAAACTATTGTACCTAATACAAATATTAGTTTTCTCTATTAAATCTTTCATTCACTTTATAAAAATATAATGTCTAAGTAATAAATTGAAGTAACTATTTGAAAGTTCTGATCTAATTCCTTTTTTTTGAACTACGAGGGCGGGTCAATAAGTCCGTGACTTTTGGATTAAAACAGATTTTTTGATAAAAAAATAATTTTATTTTTCAACGTAGTCTCCCTTGAGCTCTATACACTTTGTCCAACGCTTCTCCAATTTT
This sequence comes from Volucella zonaria, assembly GCA_963966105.1. Classification (NCBI taxonomy): domain Eukaryota; kingdom Metazoa; phylum Arthropoda; class Insecta; order Diptera; family Syrphidae; genus Volucella; species Volucella zonaria. The sequence continues at coordinate 166,975,786 of OZ014530.1, forward strand.
TTTATCCCTTCCAAAAAAAATGATTTGTCGAGGTCCTCAAAATGACGAGATGACTTCATCATTGGAGTCAAATCTTTTTCCACCAAGCCATTTCTTCAGGTTTGGGAACAAGAAGTAGTCGCTCGGAGCCAAATCTGGAGAATAGGGTGGATGAGGGAGCAATTCATAGCCCAATTCATGGATTTTTGCCATGGCAACTGCACATGTGTGCACCCTTGCATTGTCTTGGTGGAAAAGAACTTTTTTCTTGGCCAAATGAGGTCGTTTTTTTTTCAAATCGTCATTGAATCGGTCCAATAAGTTTGCATAATATTCCCCATTGATTGTTCTTCCCTTTTTTCCCGCGTGCATCTCAAAAAACAGTCGCCATAACTTTATTGGCTGACAAACCCACCTTGGCCTTCTTTGGCGCCGATTCACCCTTAGAAACCCACTGTTTTGACTGTTGTTTGTTCTCTGGTGTGTTGTGATGGATCCATGTTTCGTCCACGGTTACAAAACGGCGCAAAACCTCCTCCATATTGCGATAAAACAACGCCAAACCTTCCTGTGAAGTTGTTACACGATTGCGTTTGTGGTCGACTGTGAGCAAACGCGGCACCCATCTTGCGGAAAGCTTTCTCATGCCCAAGTGATCATTCAAAATTGAAACCACTGAGCAATGCGAGATCCCTACGGCTTCCACAATCTCTCGCACTTTCAATCTTCGGTCGGCCAACACCATATCGTGAATTTTTTCGATTGTTTCGGGTGTAGAGACCTCAACTGGGCGTCCAGGACGTTCGGCATCTTCAGTGCTTGTACGGCCACAACGAAATTCAGTAAACCACTTTTTTACTATTGAAATCGATGGTGCAGAGTCCCCATAGTATTTATCAAGCTTAGCCTTGGTCTCGGTAATGGTTTTTTTTCGCAAGAAATAATGCTTAATAAGCACACGAAATTCACTTTCTTCCATTTTCTCCTCAAATTAGTGAGTAGTCTGATAAAAATAGCTGTCAAACACAAACTAACTGACGCAGCAAGTTTAAATTTTGACAGGAGTCAACTGACAAATGCCTGTTGACAGGAGCAGTGTTGCTGTTTCAGTAAAGAGGTCAGAAATTCAAAAATGCACGGAATTATTGACCCGCCCTCGTACATACATATATCAAAAATATACCGCGACAAGAAGCAAATAAAATCTAAACGTTAAATGCATTAGAACCAATGATTAACACATGTACCTGTGCACACGCCTTCGAATAATAGATCCAGAAAAGAAAGTTTTGACCATTGTGGTAATGTGGATAGCTGGAATAATCGCGCCCGAGTTCAAAATTAATGGAAGGATGGAGGAAGATTGTTGGTAGAGTGCAACACATACATATGTATTAGGGTTTCATCCTTTCTTTTTGTTAAGACAGCAGTTGGAATATTGATAAAATTTCATCTGTTAGAATATGTGGAATCCAAAGCTGGCAAAATGACCAATTCGCTGTTGTGGCACATTTTTCCCAACATGTACCAGATAATCAATATCACACTAATAATCTGTTAAGAATAGTGAAAAAATTCACCGATATCAAAACAACAACAATCGACCCGTGGACCATAAATCTGCAGTTATGCTGGAAGAGACGAAGGGCACAAAGTCCAAACTATTTCCACCGACTTTCTTCCTAGTTTGGGGGCAGAATAAAGGCCTCAATGTCGGGTCTTGGGGCGCTCTAAAACAGGTGGGTAAGGACCCCAATGTTATGTTGGTGCTAGACGTGGACCAAATATCTACGCTGCGCTGGAAACGACGAGGTCAGGGTTAGCTACTGCTTTTGCCAGATTACCCTGAGCCTGAAGACTGCTAATACCAGTGGTAAGGAAATGGTAAAACAAATGAAACCGCAGAACTTGAAGGAGAGTACAACTCTCCAGTGAATCCGACACCAACGCACATGCAAACTAAAGCGCCTACAGGTTAATCTCCAACATACGACTAATACTAGGACCCATGATCAACTAAAACCGTTCACAAGGCCTCAATGATAAAAACACTCGAGTAATCTATGACAAAACTGCAGCCGCACCTAGGGCTGCGATAATTGTAAATCTGAGATTATAATGTTGCCATTTACAAGGATTCCTAGACTGCTGCAGTTTAGGTGGAAGTCGATATGGATGGCAACAGAAGGGTCGTAGTTATTGCCTTATTCTACTTGGCACTGTCATAAGACTAGTGAAGTATGTATGTATTACAAAATCCACAGGAAGGCTTGTTGCGGTACATTTCCCGGTCTAAGCTAAGCTCTAAGAACGCTATGAAGACTCACGACGAACCAGGAGCCCCAGCAAGTTCACCGGGAAACTCGCAACGGGCAGCATCAAACAGGAGGCGTGAAAGTCGCTGACGGATGGGGAAAGGCGATCCTCAGAGCCAACAACAAAAGCCAAGTAACATGAGGCTTAGGAACACCACATTCCGGCACAGATGTAGAGACAGTATAAGCAACACAACTCATGTGGATGAAGCTAGCGCCGAGCAAAGCGATCAGTGGATGAAGAGACGACGATCTCTTTCAGAGTTACACCCCAACCCGGGAGCAACAGTAGTGTGCAGGCGGGCGACCAGCATAATCAAACACACCCCATCAACGTATCAGCTTTAAAAGTCAGGTTCGATGGGTGAGGGGACGACGACCCCTTTTTACGCTAGCATCCCACTGATGGAGCACCGAAGAAGCAGCAGAGGTTGTAGGTGGACGATAAAGAAATAAGATAGCCTTCAACGAGGGAACAAAGAAACATACAAATAATAATACCGAACAATAACAAAGAGCGCAACAGATTGACAAAAGACCACTAAGAACAAATTATAAAACCGGCCGATGCTGCCAAACGGGAGAAAGGCCCAGAAACATACAAAACAAATAATTGTAAGGAGTGCCACACTATTGGTCAGTCCCCATTCCCCCAAATCTGAGTTTGAGTTCAGGACTTTGAAAATAGTGGGTCAGTCCATCGACGAGTGTACCGCTAATTCAAACAAGAATAAGCCCTTGACCTCCAACGGAGCCGTTATAAAGTTGTGGAAAAGCAGTTTTTTTTATATTTTTTTATTTTTTTTATTTTTTTTATTTTTTTTATTTTTTTAATTTTCTTTTATTCGCATTCTTTTCTTTTTTCCTTCGGGGATGTTATTTTTGTGCGAATCGTTTCACTTTTTGTAACTCGTATAGGTTTCGTTATTCCTCCAAAATCACGTGGGACTCAAACCTTTTTTTTCCTAGGTGTAGCTGCGATTAAAGCACTACTTGGAGGAAGCCACAGCTGGGATAGATTGATCCCAGCGTTATTTTTGAGACGGGGCAACATGACCCTTGCCGGGATTCAATCATAACAGACTCTTATCATTCGATGATAACGCTCCGAACGCAGTCTGTGGAAGCACAGAAACAAACATGGGAGGTGGGTTGCTCTTAAAATTCTTACTTACTACTTACTTAGGTGGGGCTACAGTCCGGGGTAAACTTAGGTCTCAACTAACAAGCCCCTCCAGTCTTTAGCTAACTACCTCCAGTTGCGCGCTTCAAGTCGATAGAGGTTCTTTCTACTTGTGGGCGCCACCGAAGGTGAGATTTTCCTACACTGCGTTGTACTTCCAGGTTAGATTGGAAGACGTCGTTGAATCTTCTCCTCCAAAAAATCGACTAAGGATATCTTCATCCGCCTTCTTTAGGGTCGATGCTTCTGCGCCATAAAGTAGGACTGGGATGATCAAGGTCTTATATATAGAGTCTCCTTAGTTTTTCGGGACAGGGGATTACTACTCAATTGGCAAGAGTGATTATTCATTTTATTTCTGATAAAGTGTTGTTACGAGAAAGGTAGGCAAAGTCCTTAACTACCTTGAAATTATAGCTGTCAATTGTAACTTTCTGTTCAATTCGTCGATGTTTTCCTTCTTGTTGACAGCATATACTTGGTTTTGCCCTCATTTACCACTAAACACATTTTAGCAGCTTCCGTTTCCATACTAGGTTTTGCTATACTTACTTCGTTTGGGTCAGGTGGGCGGAAGTTTTGGCTATCATCATCTAAAAATTGAATGGCCTATTCTGCCTGACGGCGGATGTTTTTCCATATTCTCACCACCGATTGTGACTCTACTACAAAGTTTCTTTTACATCTCTTTCGTACGTACGTTATTCCTGAAGCACACTCTCGATATCCTCGATCGCTCGATCTTCTGGAGAAGCCAATGTTCTTCCCATCTCTTTAGTGGTGGACGAGTGAAACCCAGCATATCAGTTGCGGTATCTCTGATCGCGTGTTGGTAGGCTTTGCCACTGGTCTTCGGTACTTGACGCTGGCGGCATAGGAGTTGTTGTCAGATTTCGGGATAGGAGTTCAGCGAAGATTCTTGGGATTGCAGCTTTGCTACGTTTTTTTTCTCACATTAGTTCTTCTTTGTTGTAGCGCTTAGGAAATTGTCGTTTGCACCTTGGCTTCAACAAGGTGGTGATCCGAGTTAATGTTGGATGTCCGAAACGTTTGGACGTCCAGAATACTGCAAGCATACCTTACCTCTACTTCAAAATGATGAATTTGATTCAGCGTTTGATGATCCGGAGATCGCCAAGTCCCCTTGTGTACTCATATATTGAAATGTATACTAGTTGTACAAGAGTGTGTTTTGGGCGGCTGTAGTACTCTGACGATGAACTCTGAAATTATTGCAGCTGCGCTACGACTGGTTGGCTACGCCTGTGATTCACCTACGTATCTTATTGTACATGTTAAATAGTTCATTCAGCTGCTCAGTGGTTATACCTTTTGCATTTATAGCAAATCAGAATATCAATTCTATCATATACTTTACACCGCCCCCACCCATGATTTAGTTTTCCTCCTTCTATCGCTTTTAAAAAGAAATCTTCATCTATTTCAATCACAGCATTGTAGTTTACTTCGTTGTTTTTCTGTCTTTCAAAGTATTTAATTAGTTTCAATTTGCTACCTGCTATAATTGTAGTTTGTCGACTATTTCACTTTCATCTTCCAAGAATAGAATTCTTGGATTCAATTTTGTTTGTACTTTAATTTCGTATTTTTCACTCATTTGCTTTTCAATGGCATTTTTTAATCTATCCCTATCTTCATGACTTTCACTCTCAATTACAAGCATTCCGCTGTGCATGCTTTCGATATTTGAAAATTGAGGTCAACATTTTTATTACGGACTTGCTTCGTTTTAAAACTTTTTTTGTCTTTCTTTTGGTCTTATAATCAGAGGTACTTTTTTTCTAGCAGCACTTTTTGTTGAGTTTTGCTGTTTACTTTTTTAACAATTTCAGCAAACGTCATTTGGTTTCCCGCCAATGGGTTATTATTGACATTTTTTGTACCTCGTTGCATACATTCGTGTTATGGCTCCAAAGTTCTGTACGAATTTTATCATATTCTTCCTTGAACTTTTCAACCATGTTACACATATTCCTCATTTCTAGAACATTACTCTCGCATACTTCTTGAGCGATTTTCAACCTTGTAATCGCTGTGTATATCTATTTTTGATCGCCTCCAATAAATTATTAATTTCACTTTCGTGGTTTCTCAATGACTGTTCAAATTCTCCCTTGTATAATTTCAAATGGTCTGTGTTTTTATCGACGCTCTCTTGTATTGAATGCATTCATCGCAGGTAAACCTTACCATACTTCCAGTTATTACTCCGCTGATGAATTCATCTAGGCCTGAACATTTTGTGGACCAGGGAAGGACTTTTTTACAGATGCCTTCGCAACCGGCCCATGTTTCGCCTCGTATCGCCAACTTGCATTTGAAGCATTTCGACATGCTTTATTGTTTTTACTTTTTTGGCTTCATACTATACAACGTTTATAAAGAACTTTTTTAAAATTTAAATTCGATTTAAAATATTTTTTTGTACTCGGCTTTATTTACTCAAACAAATTTTGCTTCCGTTCACTTTGACGTTCACGTTCACAAGCCGAAACCCACAACAGGAAATCCAGTGCTTGCTATAGTGATATTTCGCACAGTCAATAAGCCTAAGTTAATAGGCCTGTGTAAGGGTTTACTCATGCAGTTACCGGGGACCACGACTGGCAGGTAAGGCAAGCACTTCGCTATATACGATATCATTAAAGATGCGACTGTGATGCATTAGACTGAAAAGGTTAAATTTCTAGGTGTAACCCTAGATAAAAATCTTACTTGGGACCACATAAAACAATTCCACAGGAAGCAGCTATACAAGCACTCAAGCTACAATACTAAAGAAGATAGAAGGCACAGTTGTCATTCTTAGGTTTTCAAAGAGGTATAGGGTCTACTTCCCACTAAGGAAGGAATGGAACACAAATCCTACATGGATGACCGACGATTCAAAAAAGTGTTTTAATTGCGGTTCGTAAACATCTCAAGGCGTAGGAGCAGGGGTGGTAAGACCTAGAATCCATATCTCATTTGCACAAAGTAAGAATGCTGTTGGAAAGTGTATTCTTTCTACAAAGTAAACGACATGAAAGAGACAAGATAACTATACTCTCGAATAATCAATCGGTACTCAAAGCACTAAATAACTCGCCACCCTCACTGGTACGGGTATCAGGGCATGAGGGTCACGATGGAAATGAAAAGGCAAGCCATCAGGCCAAGGAAGGTGCACAAAATCTATTTGTTGGACCCTGCCTATACTTTGGCTTTAGTTATAGCGACTTAAAACAGGAAATAAAACATTGGGCAAGATTTTGCACAGTCAAATACTGGAATGATCTAGATGGTCTAAACCACTCAAAGAAATAAAATAACATAATAATTATAATAGCCCTTAGGAAACAAATAAGAGTACTGTACGGATCATTAGTGTCATAGTAGGTCACTTTCCTTGTATTAAACATCCTTAGAGACTGCAAATCATCTCCACTTGAACATGTGCATAGGTTTGTTGTAAAACTGAGGAGCTTAGCCGTTTCTTAAGGGGTAGTGTATTGGCTTCCCAATCGGACGGTTCTACTTTCAATCCCAACCATGTCCGAAAGACATTCTTTTTTTCCCAGCAACTAAAATCTCTTAAGATAAATGGTTGCCTAAAATACAACAAGTCAATTTATGCTAATAATTTAATCTTCCCATTAAATGTTGGATGCCACCACTGAGCCCAAACATCTTTCTATCTCTCTCTATCCAATTTTCCGAAAAACTTAACACGTGCTCCGGCATTTCTTTAAAAAAAATAAAAATAAAAATATTCTCTCTGAAGAGGATCTGAAAGCGATCGCACAAACAATTAATAGAACAACGGGATTTAATAGAATAATTTGGTCGCAGTGCAGAAAGCCTAACTCGTATTACCTACCATACCACACCATGTAAGTGTGGAGAGTTTTTACTCTGTGGATTTTCGTGTATATAATATATATATGTATGTATTTAATTGGCAAAGGATTATTGTTTCATATTCTATCTCATATAGAAAAACCAATTTGTATCCTTTTGTGGTTTTTGGTTTGTCTTGTTATTAGCTTTAGCGAAATTCTAATACATACCATGAATAACAATATCGAGGTCACAAAACGATAAGAAAAGAACTTGTTCACCAACTAACTATTTACATACATATATACTATTAACACGGCAAAGACAAAACTACTACTATTCTTATTAGATGTGCACAAACAAAAAACATACCTATATATATGAAAGTCTTATAGGATCAAGGTTTTCAGTATTTTCCAATTCTTTTTCAAGGAAAAAAGCGCAATTGTTTAGAGTAGCATTACCACAAAAATATTCAAAGATTTGAATCAGTCTCACGAAATAGCAAATAGCATAGAAAAAATAGAGAAGAACGGGAAATTCTTCATAGCCAAAATTGAGCGTTAACCTGTTTCAACATTTGTCTTCACTATCACATGCATATACAGTTAGCAACAATTACGGTATCAATTTTAAAAGCATTTAACAAATTCATACCTCAACTATGACCTTTCGCTTTAGCAAATCCGTAACAAAATCGTGTAGAAGTGGAAGCGGTTTTGCGTATCCTAAATCTTTGACAAAAATACACTCAAACCAGGCAGGATGATGCTTTTGATTGATGTGCAATGTTTGAATGTCCTTTTTAACTGGAATTTTTGTCGAATTTGATAAGACTTTGTCCTTCTGAATACGCAAAATTCCGGGGATAGGTGTTTCGTCATTAGATTTTGCAGTTCCTCTGCTTTCTATAGTCATTTTCAGAAACATATCAATACTTGCCACTTCGGAAGGCTGATCCCCAGCAATTTGGCGCGATACATTATCCTTACTGACTGCAACATTTTCTTTAAATAAACAAATTTATTTATATTTATAACATTTAACATGTGATTATAGGCCAGTGGTTTTACCTGGTTGCAAATTGTTGGCCTTTAAAATATCACCAACATTGTAATCAACGCCAGTTTCTTCTGCAATTTTTCTCTGCAACCTTTTTGGTAAATTTCCAATTATTCTCGAAATATCATTTTGTTCTTTCGCTTCCCTTCGATTCATATTTTATGTTTTTCATTCGACTCTGCATTTATTAAAAAGTTAATTTACAAAAATTCTACTAATTTTATTTTTCAACAAATTCTACGCTTCTAACGAACGCGAAATTTCTTGACAGATACTTCGTCATACGAAAGTCTTGTTAGATTTGTTTTATTTTTATTTTTATCAAAACAGATGTGTGATGTCAATTTCTAAAAGCGTTTATAGGGTAAAGCATATGCAAGTTGTTATTGCAAAAATTAATACTTATATAAAGTTCGAATTTTTTATTGAGTCTATAGTTATTTGGAAAAAAATTAAAGTTCCTATGTAGACGCTGTTTCCATTAATGACGAAACGGAAGTATTTATGTAGAACCGAAAATCTGTCTGCTTCTTTAATGTACTCATTATATGGTAAGTTCTTTCTACTTGATCGGTTTACTTAAGTTGAGTATAGGCTTTCAAAGAAAGGTATTAAGTGCCAACAGCATTAGCTTTCTTAAAAGTGCCGAATCCCACTGAGATGAATCTTGACTTTCAAATATGTTTCAATAAGTGTTGAAATCTTGCACTCTCAAAATAGTTCGAAATTGTTGAGCCAAGCAAGACTCTACGCGTATCTTATTGTACGTACTGCACACGTAGATACTTGTTGCGTTCTTCGCAAAAGAGTTAATGAAAATTAGGATTTCGCATAATTCCACTTGGATTCCAGCCAAAATCCCAAGATCAACATAATTTGTTTTTTTGCAGTTTTTTTATATTATTTTGTAAAAGATCTACTTAATTTTTTTTTTCAGTGAAAGGACCTGGCATTTATTTTTACCCCGAAACAGATCTATGTAACTAGCTGGAGCTGGAATGCCAACGGCCTACAGAAAAGGCTTGATGAACTAAATATTTTTATTCAGAAAAAAGCAGTTGATACATATATGTTTAATTTCTGAAACTCACAACACAATCGCACGTGGAACTAAAAGGTTACCGCGACTACCTACTACAGGAAACGTAAGAGGGGGGTCGTCCCTATTTATAAAAGGCTGCATTGAACACTCTCTGGAAGCACAAATTGAACTTTTTATGCACGGAAAAAATGGCATAAAACTCGAGCTCAACAAGATAAAACGTCCTTTATTAGGCTCAGCAACTTGTTGAAAAAATCGATCAAGGACTTTAATAACCAAGATATTAATAACTACCTAGAAAGCCTCACAGCGACAAAAGATACCAATTACTCCATATGGAGAGCCGTTAAAAGTCTTCGAAAGCCCCAAATACACGTGGCGCCAATAAGAAGAAGCCAAGATAACTGGGCGAAAGAAGATAAAGAAAAAGCTAAGGTTTTCGCCGACCATCTTGCAGAAACGTTCAAAGCATTCGACGGGGAAGTACTTCCAGAGAATGCCAATACGTTAGACGCGACGACGAAACTTCTAAAATAGAAAAGGCTACACTTAAGGAACTTAGACATGTTATAGACACGCTTAAGCTCAATAAAACCCCCGGATACGACTTGATTACGGGAGAGATACCTAAAGCGCTACCGAAAAAGGGTTTGCTAAATGCTATCATTAGATTAGGTACCGCATCAGTGGAAAGTTGTCGAAGTTATTATGGTTTCGAAACCCGGCAAACCGCTGACTGAAGTCAAGTCATACAGACCAATATCGCTAATCCCGATTATTTCGAAGGCCTTCGAGACAATCTTACTTAACCGTCTTAAACCGATTATTGACACAAGTCGCCTATTGCCCGATCATCAATTTGGCTTTAGAAGCCAACACTCTACTGTTGACCAAGTGCATTGAATAACTTATGTAATTGAACGAGGAATCGAGTGCAAGTTAGTCTGTTCAAGCGCCAGGGAATCGTTTCGCAAGCTTTTGATAAGGTATGGCACGTGGGCCTGAAATATAAACTTCGACAAGTCCTACCCGAGCAATGGTTTCATATTTTAAGTTCGTACCTAGATGACCGAGTCTTCCGTGTCAGGCACGGAAACGAATATTCCAATGCGGCGGGAGTGTCGCAAGGAAGTGTACTTGGCCCTCTGCTATAGTTGCTTTTTACCCGCGACACGCCGCAAACGGACGATACTGTGCTATTCACATTTGCTGATGACACTGCCATTTTGACAACAGCTAAAACCGTCGAAGAAGCAACTGCTAACTTGCAACATGCTCTGTCCATGTGAACTTCACTCTCAAGAAAACTGGTAATCTACCTGTGTTTATCAACGCAGTACAAATTCCTTTCGCGAACGACGCCAAATATCTTGGTATGACACTCGACGCTAAACTTAAATGGCGAGCACACGTTAAGAAAAAACGTGAAGAGCTTGAGATTAAGTATAGAGACATGTACTGGCTTCTTGAAAAGTATTCCAAGCACAGTTTAGAAAACAAATTGCTGCTATACAAGCAAGTGCTAAAACCGGTCTGGACATTTGGTACACAGCTTTAGGGTTGTACCAAAATTAGTAACGTTAACGCCTTACAGACATTCCAAAACAAAGTTCTTTGAGGGTTTGTTAATACACCGTGGTACATTAAAAACGATGATATCCACAGAGACCTAGGAGTCAAAAACGTTCAGAACGAAATTAAAATGTTAGCGCGAAAACACAGAAGTCGACTAAAAGGACATACGAATATTTCTGTTCAACAGATCCTTGACCGTAGATAAACTAACCTAGATGTCAAACTCTCCTAATACTTTTGCAAACCCTTAACTTTCGCACAGTGAATTCCAACACTTTTACGTTCCCTATACCCTTCTCAAAATTTGATAGAATAACAGCAATTTACAAGTAAAATTGCTAGAATGAGAGCGATTTGCACGAGTGTGGATGACGTTTTTTTTGATTACAATGGGCGTGGTTTGTATAAAATGAGAGGGAAATTGCAACTGATGACAATTCACACGTATTCACAGACAGGGTCACACGGATAGGGGCGATCAGTAGAAAACCGGTTTTGATTTTGCAATGTCTGGAAAGTTTGCCATCTAGGTTAGTTCATCTACGAGGGTTGTCTGAAAATGATACAAGACATTTTTTCTCAAAAATTTTTTTATTTTTGTACGAGTACATTATCTCCTTGTAACTCTACACACTTCTCCCAGCGGTGCTCCCATCTCTCTAACCCGTCCAAATAGTACTCATTTTTCTCTGCAAAATAATTGTTCACGAAAGTGATTGCCTCCTCATTTGACGAAAATCTCTGTCCTCCGAGCGCAGTTTTTAGATGAGGGAACAAAAAGAAGTCGCTTTTGGCTATATCTGGTGAATAAGGCGGATGATCAAGCAGTTCAAACAGTAATTCATGGATTTACGCCATGGCAACCGCTGAGATGTGAGACGGCGCGTTATCTTGGTGAAACAGGATTTTCTTTTTCTGCAAATGTGGCCGTTTTTCGGCAATTTCTGCCTTCAGCTTGGCAAGTAATGATGTGTAGTATGCTCTTGTAATAGTTTTTCCTTTTTGAAGATAATCGATTAAGATAACGCCTTTACTATCCCAAAAAAACTGTCGCCATCACTTTCCCAGCTGAAAAAACAGTTTTTGCTTTTTATGGAGCCGGCTCGCCCTTTGAGTTCACTGTTTTGACTGAATTTTTGTTTCGAGCGTATAATGGTGTATCCAAGTTTCATCTACAGTAATTAATCGGCGCCAAAACTCGGATTTATTGCGCCTAAACTGCGCAAAATATCTTATTAAAGCAAAATAAAACGCGAAAAAAGAACTGCTTGTTGAGTGTGAACTCAGTTGTAGTCTCTATAAGGGTGGTGTTTTTTAGGGAGTAAGAATCTCACACTACTATAAGCACCGAAACTTTTAGTGTCTATGAAGATTTCTCACCTAAAAAAATTATTTTTACCTAAAAAATGGGCAATGAAAAAGTGAACAATTTTTTTAAAACAAATTTATTGGAGTTGTATTGGGCAATGGAAATTTTTATTTTATAAGAAAATAATTCCAACGTATCTATTAACTAGTTAATTTTATAGGGCTGTTGTAAGAGAACACCCAATTTTTGAGTTTTCTGGTTATTTTATTTTAATTTTATTTATTTATTTCAATTATTTTATTATATTTTATTTATATTTACATGGAAGGATAACATAAATTACAACAATTAATGAGAACGTTTTAGACATTTTTTGGGGCCGAAACCCGGGATAGTAGTCTATAGTTGTTGAAGTCCCCATCATAAAATTAAAGTCAAAATTTAACAGAAATAAAAATTTCCAAGTTTAAAGAGAAAATTCAAATTCGAACGGGAATCGGAAGAGATTGCGTAAACGAAAACCTTCCTGATCGCTGGATCCCAAAAAGCAATTATCAACGAAAGGGTCATCGTTGGAAACATAGCAGACAGGGAGAAAATTTTGGGTAAAAACAATAAATTAAATTAAAAAATTCACTTGCTCCAAATGCTAAATTATCCACATATGTACATATGTATGCTATGCTAAATATATACTCGTATGTAGATGGTATAAGATGTAAGTACGGACTTTTTTGTCGCAAGAAATTTAAGCGACAGCACTTAAATAATAAGATTATGAGGGCCTGAGAAGATTCACAGTTTTTTTTTTGTTGCAAATTACGAATAGGGTTTTTGTTGCCTCCGTCGTTCCGGTGAATTTTAAACAACCGTCATGAACAGTGTTGTACACAAAGCTTTTAATTAATTGCCGAATTCGTCACGAAACATTGTTCCATCCGATCGTCGTAGACAAAATTATTTGCTGCTCTTGCACAAAAAAGTCCAACAGTGCAAGCATTGTCTAATTCGACGCACTGCATTGTTCATGGATGGATTTTGGAGGTGTTGAGGAATTTTGTCGTTGAGTAAAAGTATTTACTTTCGTTTTTGTAAGCCACCGCTCATAAAAAGCTCCTCATTTCGCTGGACTAAATTGTTGCTGAGATGTTTGTCAATTTCCTTGAGAAATCATTTTGGATAAATTTGTTTGAACAAATATTTAGAAGTGTTAGTTTCTTTCCTGTCCATTTATTGATTTGATTGGGTTCTTGAAAATTAATTATTAGTTAGTCATGCAATGAATGTGAGGTGAAATGAGAGGCGAGTAAACATGAGCATAGAGAGCAGACGCGTTGAAAAGGGGTTAGCCAGTCAACAGCGTCAGCAGCTAGCTGATTTGAAGGTGTTGCGATCTACAAGAAAATCAAATATATTGTAAGTAGAATCAAAAAGCTTATTAAGGAAAAAGGTTCAACAATGTCCGTTACCGAATTAGAGTGCTGGTTAGGCATTGTCGAATCTTATTTCAATCAGATGTCGTTAGAGCAGACGAATGTTGTTGGACAGGAAAAAGCAAATTCTACGAGCAGAGCGGAAATTAAGGAGCTGTATTTTGTTACCAAATCGGGCATTCTTGACGGAAAAGAAACTGAATGCTAGCATACCATATGTGATAATTTGAATGCTTTATTGGCACCTTTCAACATTCATCAAGGTCATCTAGGTTAGAAAAAATTAAATTGATAGCTTGGTAGATAAAGATGATTCATTGGACAATCTGCAAAAATTTAATTTAAAATATCTGCTAATATTACTGTTAGGTAATCATTGCCAATTTCTATGAAAATTCTAAACCATAAATCCTTTTTTTCCCTTAATTTTCTTTAAATTTGCAATTTGTCCCTAATACCCGCGACATCAGCCCATTAAGTTGCTACAAGATGTTTGAAATGATTGGCAGGTGAAAATGTATCACAATTTCCATTATAATCGAAAGTTATAGGCGAAGACTTCTACAATATATCGACTAGATGATCATGGGGCAGATTCATTATAATGTGACCAAGCACATTTTCCAGACTGCTAGATTAGATTTACAGAAGGGTACAGTAATGACCCTAGCGTCTTAGACAAGATTTCTGTCAGCGAGCTGGTTAGCAATGCGTTGCGTTACGTTAAGGATGTCATAAAGGCTTTAGGTATCGTATGGAATCCTTCAGAAGATAATTTTCAATACATCGTCGAAGATATAGATACTTACGAAAAGGGCAATGCTGTCAGAACTTGCACAAATCTTCGATCCCTTAGGTTTAATAAATCCAATAGTTGTAAAGTAAAGAAATCATAATGCAAGGTCTCTGGATTTCCAAATGTCATTGGGAGGAGTCCGTTCCGATGAAAATACATTCGCAGTGGTAGGAATATCGTAAGGATATAATCCAGTTGGGTACAATAAAAGTACCTAGGGACATTCATTATTCGTGTCAATTAAATATTAAAGTTAAGCTGCATGGATTTGCAGACGCATCGATCCGTGCGTATGGTTGTGCTGCGTATCTGCGGACTGTAGATACTTTTGAAAATGTTAATTGCAATTTGTTGAGTGCCAAGTCAAAAGTTCCTCCTATTAAAACTAAGTCATTACCGAGATTAGAGTTGTGTACAGCAGTACAACTGGCCGATTTGGGGCAAAGGATTTTTCCGAATCTAGGCGAAAACATTGAACAGATTTTTCTTTGGTCGGGCTCAGAGATTGTGCTGCGCTGGATTTCTGCTTACCCTTCATCGTGGGGAATATTCGTTGCCAACAGGATACAGTCTGAACTGCCAGTTGCCATCTGGAGGCATGTGAGTTCGAAGTCCAATCCAACGGATATAGTGTATAGGGGTTTAAATGTTTCGGAACTCATCGAAAGCATGTGGCTTAATGGTCCGTAATTTTTATATTTACCCATCGCAAATTGGCCAAAACAATAGTCACGCCGATAGTAAGTTTATTTAAATTTTTGGTAGCAAAGATTGTTTCGAATGAGTTTTCAGAACATTTTGTACGATTTAGCGGCTATCAGAAAGTAATTCGTATTTTTGGATACGTAATTTGATTTATAAAATCACTTAAACCAAAATCGTATAATCAAATTGAACTTGAAGAATCCTTCGAAAAATCATCTGGAACATCCAGCAAATTCATTTCCAGGAGGAAAATGAAGCCCTAAGGGACAAAAATTATGTAAGCCCAAAAAGTGTCATCGGCCACCTCAATCCTTTCTTTGACGATGAGCACCGTATACAGCTCTTACGAGTGGGTGGATGTTTGCTGAATTGCAGGTATCTAAGCTCTAGTGGGCATTATGAGACAACGCTTCTGGGTCATCAACGCGCGAAGTATAGCTAACAAGACGGTATTTGCGTGCCATCGCTGCTTTCGGTACAAGCCGAAGCTCTTGAAGCAAATCATAGGTAATCTACTAGCCAACAGGATCTGCGTGAGATTTTTTTTGGACTTTTCCAAATTTCACAAGGACGTCGAGGCTATGGGGCGGTAATGATTTGTTTTGCGACGAAGGCTTCTCACTTAGAAGTAGTTTCGGATCTATCGGCGCAAAGTTTTCCAGCAACCCTAAAACGCTTTGTTGCATGACGTGGATTATGTGAAGAAATCCATTGCGACAACGGAATGAATTTCGTCGGGGCTCGAAAAAGCCTTAAGGAGTTGCGTACTGTGGTCTCGGATCAGCAGAAAGAGAATATCATCTCACAATGGTGCGCTTTACATCGGGTTAAATTTATACCTATACTACCTCGAGCGCTACACTTCGGTGGCTTATGGGAAGCTGCGGTTAAGTCATTCCTGACTTATGAAGAGTTTTCAACCGTAGTCGCCGATATAGAAGCAATCATGAATTCTCGCCCACTTTGCGTGCTAGGGCCAGACCCAAATGACGAAAAAGTCTTGACTCCTGGCTATCTTTTGATTGGCACCGCATTGAATTCAATTCTGGAGCCTACTATCCCAGCAGATATATCTTTTTTGAAGCGTTTGCGTCGAATAACGTAGACAAAACAATAACACTTCGCGACAAGATGGTCAAAAGAATATCTATTGTAACTCCACTCGTCGACTGACGAAGTGGAAAATTGATTAAGAGAGCGCTACCGTGGGTATAGTAGTATTGATCAGTAATGGCTCTTAGCAAGAATCGGCAGGCTTATCCCCGGTTCAGATGGAAAGATTCGTGTAGCAAATGTAAAAGTCAAAGCAACTGTAATAAGAAGACCGAATCATCGTCTCAATCTTTTACCGGGTCGTTGAAATGCTTTTATCGTTCGATCCCTCAAGGCGGGCAGTATGTTGATGCTTTACATTATATTTATTATTTATCTATTTTTGCATATCAATTATTTGCTATAATTCTATTATCTAAGATTGTAATCACTTTCTTTCGATGAATTTTCTTTCATTTGAATATGAATATTGTGGAATCTAAGTTGTACTACGAGTATATGTAAATAGTATAAAAGGGTGAAGCGTCAGCGAAATAAAACTCTAAACTCTTTTTCTGATTTCATTGAAATTTTGGCGGAATTTTTTATATGTTGCCGCTTTAATTTGATTTAAATCTCGTTTTAAAAGTTGGAAATCCAAAATTGGCTTTGGCGAACTAATACTGCCTTAGCGATGTTCGGGATATCCGTAACCGTACCTTTACTACAACAAGGTAGTGGTCCGAGTCGATGTTGGCCCCTCGGAACGTTCGGACAGCCATAATAGTGGAGGAGTAGCTTGCGTCGGTGGCACTGATATCAATCTGTTTAACGGTTGATTGGTCAGAAGCTCCCCAAATCCCCTTGTGAATATCGAGATGTGGGAACCGCGTGCTAGTTACGACAATCGAAGATCAGCCTGAATCTGTAGTCGGAGGTGGTGTCGTGCAGGCTATATCTTCCGACACTACTACCAAAGATGCCTTCTCTTCCTAGTTCTGCATTAAAACCGCTGGCACTTCTCGTAGGTATTGTCTAAGAGCTCATAGAAGCTGTGTTTGGTAACGTCATCTTTCACCTCTCTTGTGGCGTACGCACATATAAAGCTAATGTTGGCACATTTATCCTACAGATTGTTACGAGGTGCTCGTTCACATGCCAGAAACTCAAGACTTCTTGCTTATTTCTGCCTCTAACAACAAATCCGTATCCAAATAGGAGCTGCTTTTTCGGTCGATAACAATCGCAGTTTCTCATTTTTCTTTTTGTCCGGTCCATCCAATCGCATTTCTAGGATGGCGGTAATATCTGCTTTGCAGCAGTCCAGGGCCTCTGCTGGTTGTTCGGCTGCACGTGGCCTATTAAGGGCCCTAACATTCCGCTTGAAATAAATCTTAACACTTAGTAAAATTTTTTATTTTATTTCTCATCTATGGACATTTACTTCTTTAAGATTAAAATAATTTCATATATGTATAGAGTATAGTACTACGGTCACCGTTTCAATACGGAGCACCGTAATGATCGCTTGGGATCTAAAACCAAGCTAATCCAAGACATAATCTCTCATTGACTTGCTTGGATTTACATTCTTCAAGAGGTCAAACGAACGCATTGGGTTTATTTATTCACACTATTTCTCAATTGGTTAACCAAATGCATTGGTTTACTTTCTTTGTTCATGTTATTCGATAGTCGTTTATGTTGACCTATAAAAGTGATGACGATAATAATTTACGGTATGGAATAATTGAATAATGTGAACATGTGTTTATGAAGATATACAAATATAGTATGGTTTTATGACCAATACTTAACTCGCTGTCTTTGTTTCGTTTGCTGTGGTTGTCAACAATAGATCCGTTCATATCCGAGGCCTGATGTTGCTTCGTAACTCGTTTCATTTTTTCCATGGCCGGGCAGTTACCCCGGCGGCACTACCCGCAACTTGAAGGGCCAATTCCATTGTAGATACCCCTAGGACGAGGGGTCGGTTAGACCAAAGACAGTAACCTGTTCGGGGATGTGGGCGCTGCCGCTCGTCCATTGAGGGCTCATTTGCCACCATCTCTTTCCAAGACATTGACTTAGACTCAGAAATCCTTATCATCCTGAGCACCAAATATGTCGGAGAAGACCGGATAAGATTTCATTGTTTCGATGTGTAGAAACGTTTACAGCACTGGAAACCAGGTTGAAACCTCTCAGTGCCTACTCTATTTCTACAGAATCCAATTATGACGTATTTTATTTCAGCAAAAAAGTCAGAACCTCTAAACAAAAAACACGCTTTATACATATAGTCTTTCCACTCTCGTCAGGGTTAGGTATACATTAACAGGATAGTTTTTAGATAACAACGAAGAGGCATTTAAGATTTGGCAGTGGCTGGTTAGGATGTAGCATAGCTGGAAATATGTAACCATCGCCCGGCAATTTGAAGCTAAGGACAAATCATACCCCGTTTATATGATAGCTCAATGCGCATTGAGCCAATTTCGCTGTTTCCTTACAAATTCGCTGTAGTTCTGCTTTCTACCTTGGAAAAGCTTTAATATATTTCGTGAGGACACTACACAACGTTCATATTTTTCCCAGATCTGAGCTTGAAGTTTGTTTATCCTTCATATTTACCGTAAAATATTTGTGTGGGTTTACGTGATAGAACTTATTCCTTTCAAAACAATCACTGTATTCAATGGGCCTTACTAACAACCAAATTAATTATATGGTATAGCTAAAGTATAATCTCCACACTTTCTAAAATGTTTGTATAAATTACGAGTTTAATAGTCGGCTTTAGAGTTAGTAGTGAGCTAAATTTGAATGTACAGAGAGCCATGTCTAATTTTTAAAATATGACATTAAAGAACAGAGTGATGCAAATGTTCTAATTTAATAGTAAGTGCAATTCTAAAAAGGATAGATTTGGTATCTAAAATGCTAAAATTATGCGTAAAATGGTAATTGCATTTAATTTTCACCAATTTTAAAAATTCCTTTACCTTCAATATAATTTATTAAAATACTTTGCAGTACAAATTGGTAAAAATGTGTTTTTCATTGAAACAACTAAGTACTACATACTTATATTATACAAAGTTATTGGTTGATGAAGGCAATATTATATTAGAGTTTTAAAAATAACTTTTATCGAACCCAGTTTCCATTAAGGATGGAAAACTGGACTAAATTGGTATTGGCATTCATAACCCTTAGGGAGAACTCCGTTTGCCTTTAATTTATCTTTCGCTAGCAACAGTTCGTAAATTCCTTCGGTTGAGTACATTTCGTTGGCAATCGGGCAACTCATCAAGCAGGACCTTCCTATCCTGATAAGCGATTCTAGAAGGATTCCTCAGATAAGAATTTGTTTAAACACTTTCATTTATTTATATTCATTTTATAGTTCTAGGTTTGGGCTGACTATACGTGTAAAACCAAGAAGAAGCTTGTGGAAAACGAGGTGAAGGGAAAGTGGTTAGGCTACAACGACAATAACCTCGTAGCTCTTTCTCCTCATGAACACGCTGTAATTAGAATAACGTCGCTTAAGAAATCCATCACGGGCGTAAATACCATGGTTTTTGGCATTACCCAGACGGCCGTATCTGAAGCAGCACCAGCGGCCGTATCTGAAGAAGCTCCATTTCCTTCTACCTCGCCCACCCTCCGAGATGTGTCCATGACATCCTTGCCGGAAGAAAGTGCAGCAAATGAAAGCCAGGAGGAACAGTCTGCACATTACCACAAAAAAAAAAACAAAAAAGACAAAATAGAAATAAAGCAACTGGCATGTCTTTTTCCTTTTTTTATAACTTATTACCACTTTTAACAAACTTAACTCTTACCGAGATATTTATTTTGATTTTGACAGTACTCAAATTGAAAGACAACAGCTGATTCGGAAGTAAAATTCATTCAAGCTCATTTCGTAATGCATTCAATAATGCCCGATCGTCTCTATTCCTTCGAATGTCAAAATACGAATAGAGACGATCGGACGAATTGACTATTCATTCGAATCTCAAAATTTTTTTGAAATAAAACTAGAAACGTTAATGCGGAAGTCTAATTTTCGAAAATTAGAAACATTTTCCTATCAGCTGGGGACGTACATCGGAAATAATGCAGCTTGTGTTGGATTCCAAGTCGTCCATCGTCTCAATGTAGACTGAAAACATTACCCCACAGAAAATTATTTAAAGGTGTTAAATCACAGGCTCTTTGAAGCCGATTCGCGGGTCCATTTAGCGAAATCATACGCTAAGCGAATGTTTTCTTCAATAAATTGAACGTGCGCTGCGTGGCATCATGCGTCTTTCATATTAATGCCATTCAGTTAAGGAGTGAAAAAGTCAGCAATCATAGAGCCTTGGCGCTCTCTGTTAATAGTAACGTTCTGGCTGGGATAAATTATATTAACCACTCCTAACAATGACTTTTTGTGTATGTAACAGCGTGTAATGGGTTGTTAATTTTCTTCATTCCAAATGCGACAGTTTGACATATTGACGTAGACATTCAACCCGAAATTAGCGTCTTCGCTGAAAAGAATTTTGTGGTGAAAAATAGGATCAAGGGGAATCTAGTTTTCGGTCGATTTACCAAATGTACGACGCACACGATGCCCAAGTGTCTTCAATTCTTGTACGAACTGGATCTTGTTAGCTTGTATAGCGAGACCTGTCTGCAAAATACAGATGCGTTCTATCAATTAAAGTATGCGTGCTTTGAAAACGATCTATTGTTATTTGAATTACTTGCTTAAATCGGCGACCGTTTCGCGAACAGACGAAGCGACCGAAGAAATATATTTTCATAATATAATTTGAAAATATGAATGAAAATGTTAGTACGCCCTTAGCTTCCGTGCAAATGACATAAGATAACAAACTGTCAAATCACGAATAGTCAAGAATCTCTTGTTTTATTTTGTATTGTGAATTTTTTTATTTTGCAACTTAACATACAAAAACATAAACAAAGCAACTCATTTAAGTGTGTAAAATGGCGCAAGTGGAGTATTTAGATAATTTGTTAAAAGAATATCTGATGTTTAGGGGGTTCTCCAGCACCTTGCGAGCATTAGACTTTGAACAGAAGAATGACAAAGACAAAAGTTTCAGAGCTGAAAAAATCCTTGAACAATTCAATATTTTCATCAACAACCACGATTTGCAGTCTCTTCGTGATTTGTGGAGCCATTTGGATACCCACCTGTTTAGTAAGTTAGAGCATACTTATGCCGAAGGTACGAACCGTATTCTATAATATATATGTAGATCTTGTTAAGATAGAAATATTTTTTTTTCTATGTTAAGCTGTTAAGAAGCTGGAAAATGGATTATTAAAATTTTATTTAGTCATCGCTCATACCAACAATCGAACCGATAAGATATCTGATTTCTTCGTTAAATTAGCACCTGAAATTCGCTTGCAAAGTGAATGGAAAGACTGGTTTTGTATGTTAAATGTTATTCAAATAAAAGACATTCTCTAGTTTATTCTGTTTTATTCAGATTTTCCATTTTGCAAAAATGCTGAGGAGCAACCAACATTTGCTCACTACTTTTCAAAACAGTGGCAAGATACTCTGCAAATTTCCTTAAGGAACTTTTTGACAACAATTTACCAGTGCATTCCGCAGCCCACCATCGTTAAGGCCGAGCATGAAGCTTCGCTTATACGTCGTCTACAAGATGAAAACACTAACTTGAAAGCACGCATTCAATCTCTCCATCAGCAACAGCAACAACAGCTTTCTTCATCTACCAGCGGGAGCACGCAGAATCTTAATCAGGTGTCGTCTACCGAAAATATGAAACGAAGTCGTTCAGCCCTTAAGCCACAGAGTTTAAACGATATTTCTCCATTTGATGTAACTCCTCCAGGGCATATTGTCGATGATTTTTATATTATAGCCTCAGAGACAATTAGCACGGCTCAATATCCAGATGCTCAAGCAAGGGGTTTAAAAATGCTCATCAAAAATATTGGATCTAACAACAGCCCGGTTTTGGGAAGAAAGGAACTAAGCGAAAAATCAAAACGACGTTCTGGTAGCGTCGGTCGAAGCTGGAAGTGAGATGGCAAATTCTTTAAACTCTTCTAATACCAAACATGTATTTTAAAAGACATTCTCATTTATTCAACAAAAATAGATTTTATTTCATTTAAAATGAAGATTGCACGTTACAGAAGCGCTCTGATATTGACTTTTATTATGTTAGCTTCCAAAGGCTTTTTTTGATTGTTAGTGGTTTTTTAGATCAAATATTTCTCTCAGTAATGGTTCTACTTGTGATGGATTCACGTTCAGGTAAACTCCAATTATAACTTTATTCAGACGTTCAACATCGGAAATTTTTTGTATTAATTTGATAAATGTTGATTTCGCTTCGCAGCCCGGGTATATACTTTCCAAGTACCTTCTCAGAAGGTAGTAATAGGAATTCTAAAATGAAAACGATGTATATATTTAAAACATAAGTAATCGAATTTAATAAAATATAAAGTTAACCTGTTCCAACTTGATAACATCGCAATGTATAACTCGGGCACGCGTCGGCGTAAATAGGACTATGGCACACAATATTAAAATAATATTTTCGTCCATCCGCCACTTGTAATCGAATGTTCGAATAAATCGTTCATGCTCCTCGTAAACATTTCCTTTTGCCAACTTTAGTATGTCAGCTTTTATATTTGATAAATCACCTTTACTGTGGGGAATCTATAGATATCTTTAGATAATTTAATTCGAAGGGTTATATGTAAGTGCACTTACCTTCCACGTGTCTCGGTCACCGTCATAGGATAAAACGGAACGCATAATCATCATTTCTGTGCAGCCACCTTTGAGAAGAGCAACCTGGTCCTCCTGGCACATGTTTCTAAATGCGGCAATCCTTTTCGACATTTTTATCAGCCTTTTTATTGCAATTGCTGTAAGGTTGATGACTTTTAAAAGTTGAGGATCCTGTTGATCTTCTTCAGGCTATAAAAATAAAAAGAATTTGATCTCACGTTAGATGAATTAGTAACAAGGGCTTGTAGTGAAAAGAAAAAACTTTGTAAAAACCCAATATGTATTCGTATAAAGAACTCCAACAACCACCGCCAATAGCTTTTCTATCTGAAGTCCTTTTGATGCATGAAGAACCAGATTTTATTAAGTAAAGTAAAAAAAAAAATATTTTATAGTGTTACGAGTATGTGGCAAGGTCTTGTCAAACATCGTTATTAATCTGTCGCTTATTTCAGCAAACTATTGTACACATAACCACTACAAATTTGTTATCTAGTTTTCATAAAGCACAAATATACAGGGTGTCCCCTGATTCGTCAAGGATAATTTGGGAAATGATTGTTGGGTATATTCTAAGAAAAAAAAAATCGTTCAACAGTAAGGGTCTATCTCCAGTGTTGGCATCATTAACGGAAATTGGTCTGTTAATACTAATGGTAAAAAACTTTGTTTGGAACTTACTTTTAGAAGATATACTAGTCTTTGTAACTGCGTTTAAATAAAGTTAATATCTTCTTTGAGTCTTCTGATATCCATTCCATTTTTCTTGCCCATGCTAATTTTTGACTTTGAGGTCACTTTTCTCCAGAAAATGCGTAATAAACATAACGTTTTATTATTTTTCTTTATGAACGTAATAAGTATTATTATTTTTTTTTTATTATCAAGGGAACGATACAAATTAATTTGTAGGGTCCGGGATTTAACGCCGGGGTACTATGCCCATGTGGCGTTTTGTCAACAGCACGGGGAGTACCGAGTTCCCATGTGGTCTTCCATCTACGTACTTACCGCGCCCAACACTGCTTGATTTCGGTGATCTAGGGGGAACCGATGCTTTCAGTGTGGCGAGGCCGTTGACTACGTAATAATTATAAAAAAATCATCAAGTTTGCCGAAAAACCCATAGATTTTATGATACATGGGAAAACCTGCAGCAGGTTAAATTAAAAAAAAAAGGTTTTTTTTGCTTTAAGCTCCAAAGGCTATGAATAAAAAATTATTTTGTGTAATTTTATCTGTGTACTGAAAGAGTTATAACAGGTGCTCAAAGTGTCCTCCTTGGTTTTGTATGCATGCTAAAACTCGTTTTTGGATTTCACTGTGAATGTTTATTGATGCTAACTGCTGCCCCACTTTTGATGACGCTTCGAGAATACGCTCTTCCAATTCACTTAAAGTGCTATTTCGGTTGAATAAACAAGTTCTTTTATACTTCCCCATACAAACAAATCCAATATTGTAAGGTCAGGAGATCTTGCAGGTTAGTGGACTGCTCCATTTCTTCCTATCCAGTGGTTAACGGACTGACGTACTCTTCATCTAGCCAATTGTTAACCTCACAACCATAGTGGGCTGGAGCACCATCCTGTTGAAAATATGATGAAGCTAGTTGAATATGGAAGTGGAATGTCCTCCAATAGTTCTGGTAAATCATTTCGCAAAAACTTCAGATAATTAGTAGAATTCAGCCTAGATGGTAGCTTGAAGGGACCGGTTAACTTAGTTCCAATTACAACTGCCCACATGTTAACGCTGAATTTGTGTTGAAATGATTTATGTTTCCTTGGATTGATTTATGAAGATTCGTGATTCCATCTCTTGTAAACTGAGAATCGTCCGTCCAAAGAATTCTGCTAATAAACTCGTTATAATGCAACTCCGCTCCAGCAACCAGTTAGAGAATTCAAATGTCTTTTCCAAGTGATTGGGAAACAGTTCTTGCACAGGTGTATGGTGGAATAGATAAAGATTAGAAATTTTATGTCTGGAACATTGAATTTCAAAGCTAAGCATCTGGTTTGATTGATGCATCAGTTGTAACAGCTTGCTGTATAAGTCGAAATTCTTCGTGTATTTGAAACTGATCCCGTTTCTCGAAGCCTTCGATACGTATTTCCAAATACTCCTTCACTAGGAAGTCGTCTGTTAGAATAAAGTTCATGGTGTTTTTGTCGCACTCTAGTTGAGCTTCCATTGCACAGCCCATAAACGTAAATAATGTCTGTGTATTCTTGGTTTGTAAATGCAGACATTTTAAATAGCTTTTCTAAGCAACTGTAACCTTGGCATAAACAATTAAACTGATGAATTAATTTTTTTTTCTAATTTTGTATACCACTTTTGCGTGGTAAATTTTCCAAACAGGCCTTCATACCTCAAACCGAACTCTCTCTGAGAACATTTTATGGGTTAGCCCACTCTAGGATTTTCAAAAAATCGATTTTTTTATTGCTTTCAATGGTCCCTTAGGACCTCAAAAATATATTCCAAAGGTTTATGACCGGGAAATATTTCGAAGTACTTGTTTTTCAAAGTTTAGTACGAGGCCGCCAGGTAGGCTTTCTATAGCTTAAAATTT
Source organism: Volucella zonaria (assembly GCA_963966105.1). Lineage (NCBI taxonomy): Eukaryota > Metazoa > Arthropoda > Insecta > Diptera > Syrphidae > Volucella > Volucella zonaria. The sequence continues at coordinate 167,001,449 of OZ014530.1, forward strand.
TAAACGCGTTTATCTCAAAACTGCATTTTTCAAGTTGGCCAAATCCATAACTTGAACCATTTTCAACCAATTCACTTCAAATTTTAACTAGATCTTTAAAAATATATTGTCTAAATAAGTACGTAGGATTTTATTTTATATGGCATAATTCATTTGTTATTAACAATTTTCTGGCGATTTTTCTGCGAATTTTGAAAGTTTGACTTTGGAAGTGCGCCATTCGGCCAAAAATTAATATATCAAAAAAATCCTACGTATTTCTCTAGATGTTGTTATGTACAATAAAAAAAAAATTTGTACTCATCTTATTTCAAAATTTACAGGAGCTGTTGGCAGACCCTTCCAAAAAGGAGAGGTCATCTGAAAAACGCTGCACAGCCGCGTTTTTACAGTCAATCATATATACCACAAATTTCTACCTTTGTAAACTCGATTTATTTTATATTTTTCCTTAAAAAAAATCACAAAAAAACCTATTTTCAGTCGTTATCTGGTAAACGCCGCGTATAGACGTGTGAAGAGTGCAACTGATACCGCTCGATTCGTCCGAACTGTCAAATTTTCCCGACACGTGGCGTTCTAAATTATTTATTTTTTTCTTTTTTCCCCCCTTTATTTTTGAAATAAAAAACTCCTCTGGTGTATTAAAAAAAAACCTAAAAACAATGCCGGGGGCTAACGACCCCCCCAAAAAGGGCTGGTTTAGCGGACTCGATCCCGATACTCCTCTAAACCAGCGTCCCAAAGCCAAACGCAAATCTACTAACCCTCACTACCCACCACTTCCAACCATCTCTACCAATGATGACAATATACCGCGCTACTTAGTGATTTCAAGTTTAGAGAAATTTGAGAAGCAAGATAAACTACGTCCACTATCATCATATAACCTCTTTCAAATCAATCGCGGCTTAGAATTCATTTCTAAGGAAATTTTAGAGGTCAAAGCCATGCGCTCCGGTGATCTTCTAGTGAAAGTGACCAATCTTCAAACTGCAAACAAATTCCTAAAAGAAAAATATATTGACTCAATCCCAGTGAAAATTTCGTTCCACACTATCTCAACTCAGTCCAAGGAAGAATTTATTCCCCCCATATCCGAGACAATCCAGAAAATGAACTCTTAAGCGAACTCAAAGCACAAAAGATAATACAAATTAAAAAATTGTTCAAAAATATTAATAACGAATTAGTACCAACAGGAGCTGCCATTCTAACCTTCGATCTGATACGTCGTCCCAGTCAAATAAAATTAGGTTGACTAAACTGCAAAGTGGAAGAATACATCCAAAACCCAATGAGATGCGTTATTTGTCAAAGATTAGGGCACACGAAGAACCACTGTTACAAAGCTAAAACTTGCAAAGAATGCTGTCTGCCACCACCACACGAGCGTTGCTCTCGCATATACTGCATTAATTGTAATGAAGATAACCATACCTCCTATGATTCTTCATGTCCAACTTTCCTACGACACAAGTCAGTCAACAAAATAAAATCTGACCGGCGGTGCACACTTCGGGAAGCCTAGCAGATCAATTTCACCTCCTATCCCCGCTCCACAGCATCCCAAATATCTCCAACAACCCAAAAACAACGACTCAAACAATCACTGCTCCTGCAGCTACCACCAAAACACAAATCAACCTCCAAAGCATATATCAAAAGTTACAAACGCACTTCTTAAAAAAAACAAATACTACGTTAATATAATGGATATCGATGATGACCAATAACGTCCCTATTAACTCCAAAAACAACAGCTCCGCTGCCAGGGGATTGAATCCTCCAAGCTCACGTGGGAGCTTTGATGATTCAATATCAGGGCAGCGGAACCAGAAAATAAATACAACTTCCCATCCCACAAAACCCCTATTCAAAAAATCATCATTAAAAGTTCTTCAATGGAACATGGATGGTTATTCAAATAACTACCATGAACTCCAAATCTTGTTAAAAGAATTCCATCCTTCCGTGATTGCTCTTCAAGAAACACACGTTCCTATCGGTTCAAGTCCTCCTCATCCGAAACAATATGCACCCCATTTTGATAACAACAATTCCGCCGCCAAGCAAGGAATTGGGCTAGTTGTTCACAAATCCATTCCACACGAGTTTATTAACATTCCATCGAATATTTCCGCTGTTGGTGTTGAAATAGAACGATTATCTGTGCATACATTCATCCAAAACAAACCTTTACCAGTCACGACTTAGAAAATATTGTTAACAGATTTAACACACCAATTTTGATAACAGGCGACTTCAATGCCTGGTATCCTATTTGCGGTTCCCCTAGTATAAATACCTGTGGGAAAAGTGTTGAACAATTTTGTATAACTCCAACCTTGCATTTTTGAATAATGGCTCCCCTACTCATTTCTCCACTCATAACAGCTTCACTCACTTAGATTTAACCTTTTCCTCCCCTTCCCTCGTTCCAAACACAAAGTGGAATATTTTATCTGATCTTTATGGAAGCGACCATTTTCCTATCATCAATGAAATAGCATTCGATAACCATACAAGTCATGACAATGTCGTACATAAGTTTCAATTAGATAAAGCAGATTAGCCCTTATTTCAATCCAAAATATTAGACCTTTTGACCAAAAAGGACATCTCTGCTAATATCAACAAAGAGGCCGCCCTTATTCAAAAATTCATCCGATTTGCAGCTAATATAGCCATTCCACAAACAAAAAATATACCATATAAAAGGATTATGCCCTGGTGGAGTAATGACTTGGGCAAACTCCGCCAAGCGAAACAAGCAGCCTTCAAAACATTAAAAAAATACCCCACTACGACCAATCTAATTGTTTTTAAAAAAGCAAATGCTGTTTTCAGGAAGGCTGCAAAAGAAGAAAAAACGTGCAGCTTTGAAAAATTCGCCTCCAATATCAATCAAAATTCTCCCCCTAAGAAATTTTGGTCTGATATTAATTCTCTTACCGGCAACTACAAACCATTTTCCATTAAAACCATAAAAAATCACTCCCAACAAATTATATCAGATCCCATAGAAATAGCTGAATGTTTCGCTTCCAGATGGTCGACTGCCTCTAATGATACTAACTTCCATTCGAAATTTGTGAATCAAAAAAACTCTATTCCCAATCTTCAAGTTCATAATCCCGTTAGTGATTTAGCAAAACAAATGGAAGAAAACATTAGTCTAACCGAGTTTGAAAGTTGCATTAATTCATGCAAAGGGCATACACCTGGGTATGATAGAATATCATATGCTATGTTAAAAAACAGTCCCCCCCTTTTGAAACAGCGCATATTAAACCTGTACAACCAAATTTTAACCCACGGGGTTATACCACCCCCCCCGCGTATATTGGAACTCCAAGAGAAGCTGTTGGGATGGATACCTTCATCACTGCTCCAGAATCAACCCCCAAGCAAACAAATCCACCTTCCCTAATAATATACCTCCTAGTATGCTAAAATGTTATATAAGACTACGACTAGGCCATACCTACATCACAGCCATATTCTAACAAAACAAGAACAACCACTCTGTCACTTGTTCAATAATAATGTTAATCTTAATATAAAACACCTTACTAACGACTGTGAAAACATCAAACTAGTGTCCAAAAAAGTCAATAGATCAAGCAGCCTGATTGACCTCTTAACTGTTCCCCCAGAAAAAAACATTAAGGACATTTTTAAGATACTAACTTTATTAAAATTGGAAAATAAGATCTAATTTTTGTATCTATATTATGTATAAGTATATCTAGTAACTCTTATTTTATGATAACTATAATAGGCCAAAGCCCTGGTAGCTGGTGCTGTAATTTAAGATTAATCTTGTAATTTATTACTGATTAATAAAGTTATAATAATAATAATAATAAAACCTATTTTTACGACTTCTAGAGTGGCCTAACCTCTTAAAGAACAGGGTACGGAAAAAGGGTTTTGACAGTCAAAGCACGCTTTAAAACTTTTTAAATGCAATTGTAAAAAAAATATTGGAAAATTATTAATTCTTGGAAAAGCACTCTTATTGTTAACTGTTGTTGAAAGCATAGGTACAAAATCATAAATTCCTTTTTTTACCCGCTGAAGATTTTCCCATGTATCATAAAATCTATGGGTTTTTCTGCAAATCGTTTTTTTTTTTAATATTGTTACGTCCATAAGAGAAAAATAGTAAAGTGTTATGTTTATTACGCATTTTCTGGTGAAAAATGATCCCAAAGTAAAAAATTAGCAAGACCAAGAAAAATGGAACAGGCTTCGAAATTGGATATCTGAAGTCTCAAATTTGGTATCAACTTTATTTAAACGCAGTTACAAAGGCTAGTAGGTATTTTTATAAAAATAAAGTCCTAAACGAAGTTTCTAGCATTAGTATTAACAGAGCAATTCCTGTTAACATGGGTCAGGGTATATAAAAGTAAGCCTTTTCTTAAATCTTTGATAAATGATGTCAACATTGGAGGCAGACCGATTTTTTTCTTAGGCTATACTTAAGAATCATTTCACAAATTATCCTTGACGAATTAGGGGACACCCTGTATAATCCATAAATTTGTGATTAGAATGCAAAAAATTGTGAAGAAACAAATTTCGATCAAAAGTGTTGAAAACTTCCGTTGTACCGGATTTGTGAATGACTTTTAATCTACAAGTTCTGACAAGCTTGTTGAACTTGTTTGCGAAAACTTTATGTCAACGAGCTAACAAAATAAGATCTTTGTTGCGTCTTTTATTAGAGATAACAATAACATTTTGTTTGGGAAGTTTTCAGATTCTTTAACCCATGAGATAAAAAAATAAGCTAGAGAAAAAATACTTTAAACCCCCTAACATGGCAAATCAGTTTAAGTAACAAAGCCTAGAAATATCTTCAAAACGATGCGTGGCAAAATTTGAAGCGAATAACCGTGGTATGTATTACACACAAAAAAAAAGGCTTCAGCCTTTAGCTATAGTTGCCTCTGGTAATTTATAATTTGCAATTGGATGCGAGGAAAAGAAGAAGGATTTAGGATCCCAACAACTCACCTTACTGCGGGCCTGCAGGAGATCTCTTTTATAAAGACTTAAAATGTTTAAAATTTAGAGCATGAAGGAATAACGGTCACCTTTTGTTATTATTAAAAAGCAAGAAATTCAACAAAAAAAGAAAAGAATAATAATAAAATGTTTCCCGTTCAAATTATCAGCATTTTCATTTGCGTACAAGTTTTTTTCGTATTCAAAATAGTTGTTTGTTGTTGGTCGTGAAATGTTAGCCAAGATAATGCAATATTTTATGACAATGACTGCTTTTCCAATCGTAATTGCTTCGGGCATAGGAATCAAATTTTCAAACAGTAAATTAATAACTGCTGTATAAACTCGGTAAGCACACCGGGGTACGGTGGACTCAGAGATTCCATGTATGTCAGCAACTCCATGGAATTGTCCTCCATTTTCAAGCCAGTGTATCGGTGTGTCGATATCTAGCTATGACAAGCTAGATATACACAGTTTCACAGTGCAATTACTTTTAAGTTTTTCTTTTATATAATTTATAACAAGTAATCTGAAAAGTGCATCTAATTGGTTATAAGCCATTTAAGATAGAACTATTAAGTCTATGAATTTCGCTTAATTTAATACAATTTCATAACTTCAATCTGCCGGCCGGTTCTTTCGCATCATATCAAACACTCCACTTTCTCAAAAAAAAAACCCACCACACGAAAGTCTGGGTCATTACAACAACAACAAACAAGTGAATCTGTGAAAGCCTCGGCAAGCAAGACAGGCGAAGAAATCAAATCTTTGGAATCGTAGATTGAGAAACAAATTAAGGGATTAAGAGAGCTTATTCTACAAGAAAATCGTAAGCTAAGCGAAAAATTTGACAGAATCGAAAACGATTTTGTACAGCGTTTTGCCATGGTGGATCAAACGTTGGCTGCATTGTCAAAAAGAGTCGAACGACTTGAGATGAACTGATGCAGTTGCACCACAAACATCGTTTCTTGCCCGGTGCGTTGATGAACTTTAACGCGAAAAAATGTCAACAAACGCCATTTTGATTGGTATACCAAAACAGAATGATGAGAATCTGGAAAACTTGTTCAACAAACTATGTCACTCCGTAAATTGTACACCAACACCTGCACCATCACATTTTCCCCGTCAAACCAGAGGGGACCACAATCGACACTGCAATTATTATAAAATTCAAGACAATCTCCGAAAAAAACACTTGGGTCAATTCGCTAACGTTGAATAACAACAAAAAAGAGCATATGCTTGCGCGATGTTGGAATACCTCCTGATAGCCGAATTTATCTTAACGAAAGCTTAACGTATGATTCTTCGAAAAGCTCTTCAACTAAAGCGAACAAAAAGGCTTTCCAGTGTCTACACAGGAAACGTGCGAGTGTACATAAGAAGATCAGGGCCAACTGCAGCAAAGAGATCACTTTTAGTACAATCAGTTGAAAGCTTAAAATGTAATTTTGTACCTATTTTACGAAAATGACTAGTCTTATCACGAATAATATTTCTCCTCTGACTTGTGATACAGGCATCAAATTGTAAATTATGCTGGAAGTCCTGAGCAGACAGGGTAGTGGTCTAAAGGTTTGCCATATTAATTCTCAGAGCTTACACCCAAAAATTGATGAATTCAGACATGTGTTTATGGGGTCAAATATAGACGTTATATGTGTCTCAGAAACATGGTTTCAAGCTGATGTAAAAGATGTTGTGTACAAATTATCGGGCTATAAATTATTACACGCTGATAGATCCAATCGCGTGAGCGGTGGTACTGCAACTTATATTCGCGAAACAATGCACTTTAAGACTATTGTCAAATTGGGTTCATCTTCTTTGATTGAATACTATTTTATTGAAATTCCTTTTGGTGTAAGTAATTGTTTGTGCGGAGTTGTCTATCGTCCCAATAAACATATAGATCTTTCTCAATTTTACTTAGAACTCGAGCGGTTTTCATCCCTCTACTCGGAAGTTATGTTATTATATTTGGAGACTTTAACTGCAACCAACTGGATAATGATACGTCTCAAACCTTTCTTTCCAGGATAAGAACCGTCGGTCTAAATCCAGTTAACAACACTCGTCCAACATATTTTACGGAAAGTTCTTCCACATTATTACATATATTTCTTACCAATAATACTGACAACTTACTGCTTTGCTCCCAACTTGAAGCACCGGATTTGTCAAAACATGATTTACTATTCGCAACATTCAAATTGAAACCAAAGTTGAAACTCTTATTTTACAAGTATAGAGACTTCAGGGCTAAAGTAGCTTTATTCTCTTGCAAAAAAAAAATCATTAGGAACAAATGGGGCCAACAGGGCTGTAAAAGAATGCATGCATATATACATGTGTAGGTACTACCGAATCTGGTATTTGAATCAAAATTACAAATATGAAATTAGTTATTGGAACCAGACCAAGCCACAATCATTAATAGTTCTGCAGAAGTCGACCAAATCGCTCAGCACGTTTTAGGCTGCGTTTATGGCGAAGCGATGTGATTTGCTACACTCGATTAAATACATGCGTACATATGGAAGTCTTTATGGCGCAGGGATTGAGCGGAAAGTAAATTTAACTACTGCAAGCGATTGGGAGCAGCTGATCAAGACAAATAGCTGCAATTAAAATATATCGAATTACTTTGGCGAATCGTTCATACAATATGGACAAATTTACCACAATAAAATTATTAATTAGACAATTTATGAAAAAGTGGAACGAAAATGAGTCGTAGAGAGAACACTAGCTCTAGTGTTCTTTTGTATCTTGAAGATATAGTTTTCAAGGTAATGTCATCTCTTGGAGCCGAACCATTTCTTCAAGATTGGAAACAAGGAATACACACTGAAGAATATTGTGGAGAAGGGAGCGCTCCGTAGCCCAATTCATGAAATTGTCTTGAAGGAAGAGAATTTTTTCATCGCCAAATGCTATCTGTTTCCCTTCAAACCATCGTTGAACTTGTTGACAGCAGCTTGACTGCTGCTTGGTCTCCAAAGTGTGGATGGTTGTGGATCCATGTTTCGTCCACAGATTGCGTTTGACCAACGCCAAACACTCATCCGAAAGTTGTCACACGAAAAATTAAAGAAAGACTTATTGAACCGCCCTCGTAGAAGTGCCGATTTGGTTAAAAAACTAATTTGCACTAAGTTCCGTATTCACACCTCAACTCACGTGATTTGCTTTTCGAGGTGTGTTGCTAAGAAATTTCTAAATTGTGAAGGCACTATGTTTTATTTAATATTCTTTTTCCGTTTATTTATAGTTTCTCTTATTTTGTTTTACACTTCTTTTTACAATTTATACGTTCATTTACTATGACGCTTGCCAAAGAATGGCGGTTATTTCTTTTTTTCTTTTCGTTTCGTTCTCCTTATGAAAAGAACGGTACATTTCCATATTACTAAAATTGTCACGTAGACAAGAAATCTATTACAAAATCTATCTTCTTCTGAGAGCTCAAGTGAATTAAAGAAGGGGTTGACTCATTGTTTAAATCTAGCGATGTGGATCAGGGTTCGTTGTTAATTGCGATATAGGAGCTGCGATAATCTGTGTGATGTGGGATTCCTGCACAGTTTCCTGTGCTGTACGATTTATTTTTAGGAGGTCGTGTGTTTTCGCATTATTCTAATTTCGTCACATTTTTCTTGATCTTCCTAGATTTTGTTAGCCTTTTCCATCTAAAGTTGACTCTTGTAAACAAGTTTAGGGAGATTTCTATCTTCACTGTTCCAAGCGATATGGGTATTTTCCCTGCAAGAAAGCAGTAAAGAGTTGAGATTTCTCTGGCCAGTACATTAACTTTCAAAAACGTTGTTATGCCCCCCATAAAAAAATTAAAATACCTTAAACTATATTATTTTGACATTCTTATACCAGTTTCGAGAATGCAATAACCATTTGCAATAGCTTTGACACTACGTTTCAATTAATATGGCAATATTTAGCCATTTCGTTAAATTTATGTGTAAGTTTGATGTAACGAGAAGGTTCACGGATAAAAAGTAGTTGAAATACTTAGCGGCATCCCGATGTCTGCAGAGTTTGTACAATAGATGTTCATAGATCTTTAAAACATCTGGCTTTGAACTCCCATTCTACTTTTAACCTGATTATAGATTGCTGGCTTGAAATCCCTGATTAGTCTGTTCTTCTGGCGAATGATACTACATCGTTATCGCACGTACGTGTGAAATTTAATCTGGGAATAACGTTATCAATTGACGTAGGTATCGAAATAGAATTATAAAGTTCTTATATTTTTGTGACCGTGGACTTCCGCAGTCCAGCACCAAATTTCTCTGAGTTTGACCATGCTATGTGCTGTAATGTTTTCAATATATAGGTCTAAAGGCAGAAGACATAAATAAATGATTTAAGCATCTGCAGTCGACCGCTGCGCGTATGTTTTATCCCTTGTAAAGTTTAGTTATGTTGTAGGTAAAACAAAAATGTCGATTGTTAGCTATTAATTGTTTTTTGTTATTTCTTCCAAACTCTTGACTCGAAATAATTCTTCCGTTTAAAAGTTCTTAGTCTTTCACTTAACCAGTCATTTATTTTTGGGTTTCCCACTTTCATGAGAAACAAATTCATTTTGTCAGAAGCTTGCTTCGTATTCGGATTTCCATCAATTCTTCAGTACGTTATTACTCAAAAGAATGCTTGAGTGACGTTTCCTACAAATTATTTAAATAGTTGATTTAATGAATGTATTACTGAAGCGTAATGTTACCACCCTAGACTGAGGCGCAAAAAAAATTACGCACGACTCGAACTATTTCATAAACTATCATCAATAAAATTGCGCCGATGATTGATCTTGCGATCCCTTTTCAGAAGTAATGAAAAATCTTATTATACGGTAGTGTAAATAATATTCTATATGTAAATAATAAAAAACTACACAGACCAATTATTTACACAAAGAAATTAACTTAATGACGATTTATTCAATTATTTCATGTCATTTAAAATTTGAAAGCAGCTTTGGGCATGTGTCCACCACGGGTGTCACGTAAGAAATGCATGCTAGAGGTCCAATTTTCGAACACTTTTCGAGCAATTGGGGGTGCATATTACGTATTACTCGAACAATATTTTGCTACAAAGCGGCAGCTGGAGCACCATTCTGTTGGAACCACAGTTCTTCCACATTGATGTACGCAAATGTGGCATCAAATAATCGTTGATCATCGCATTCTGCCGGTGTCTTTTGAGGGTAACTTGTGTTCTGGCCCCATTTTTGAAGAAATAAGGACCGATGATGCCACCGGTGTACAATGCACCTCATATGGTAAACTTTTCTTTATGCAATGGCATCTGATGAACTTGCCGAGGATAGTCCTCGTTTCAAATACGTCAATTCTTCTTGTTTCAGTAGCCGTTAAACCAGAAATTACCCCCATCATTGAACAAACTGGATCAACCTCCAGTTGATGTCTCTCTTCATTTAAAGTGTGAATGGTTTTCAGTATCAGATTCTTTCAATTTATATATTGTATTTATTTATTTTAACTAAATGTTATTTTTATCAGTTTTAGCAACAACTTATTATAATTATAATTGTTATTACACTAACATTTTCCAACATAATTTTCTCAATAACTTTTGTTAAGGGCTCCATTTTGCTTTATTTGAAAACGTCAATTGCGATTACAAGAAGAAAATCATGCAAATGACAAAGATCAACGATATCAAGTAACGTTTGCAATTTGACGTTTGTAACCCTTAAGTGGTGCAATGACGATCAAATGGACGATCAAGTGTCGCTTACGAAAACAGCCCATGGTCACGCGGTTTTAGCTCTTACACCAATTGAATTTTATAAGCATTGAGACCTATATCTTTATACAGAATTTTCCAGATAGTGAACCGGCAAATCCTCTCCACACTAGCTTCCACAGCCACGATATTTTCTTCCGAACGCACTGTTCTCGTTCTAGTAGGTGCGTAAGTATCTAGTAGGGTGAAGAGGGTGCGACATTTTACAATAATTCGATAAAATGGGCGATGATGTTTACCGTAAATTTCACGAAGTACTCTATAAGTTTCGCTAACAGAGTTTAGATTTTAGAATTACAAACCGTACTGAAAATAAATTATGCATTTAATCCCTATTCAAAAGTCTGAAACTGCAAAAAAAAAACACCCAATGGTTATGAGTTTTTATTGAATACAAATAAACAGAATCACACCACACTTAAGCAATTGAGAACAACGAACATTTTTAAAGCGTATTTTTAATTTAATGTATGTAATTTATATTTAAATTACTCATACAAAAAACAATTAACCAGCGAAGAATTCTATGAAGTGTAAAATGAGTTCATAATTTAACATACAAATCAAAGCAACATTTCCTAGATTTGTTGTGAAGAAAAATTATTTCGACATTTAAAACCACAAGATGTAGGTACATAGTACCTAAGAGAATTTTTTGCTCAGGTGGTGCTCGTATAATCAAATCTTTAAGATTTGCCAATACAATTTAATAAACATAATGATGTGGCGATATCTTTTTCCTTTCTGGACATTGTATAAATGATTGCATAGACTTTGTTAATCAAGGTAGTAGGGCGAAATATTATGCTAACTCTAATTCTTCATAAAAGTGTGGAAATTTGTAACCTAACATCAAATACTGTCTTGATTCCCCCAAAAGAATAAGAAAAAAATAAAATAACATAATGGCTATGTATCGACTTGACACTTGATAGATGACCAACATCTTATAATAGCTCACATACGAGTTCATACTTCTTTGCATTGAATCTACAGAAAGCAATCGTTATACCATGTTTCATCAAGCATAACATCGGAAGTTTCTGGAAATAAAACAATATACATGACAGCAAAGGAAGCATTCTATATCGATACTTAATTACCAGGCAACTAGAAGATTTCATGACTTTTTAAAGGGTATTCAGAATTAAAATAATAATAATAGTTATATCTTGCCAAGACGATATACGAGTAGACGAAAAGTTAAACTCCACACAATTTTCTACGATTTTCATATACGAATATACTCGTACATATGTATTTTCAAATCCGAAAAAAGTAATCGAGTCACCCGGCAAGACAAAACTCGCGGTAATACAACAAACAGGAAATGCCTTTGGGAGAATAGTATTAAGCGGTATATATGTATAAACAAATATTGGGTCAGTGTAGTAATTGCTTCTTTTAGATTTTTTATTGGCCGTGTTTTATCTGCCAACATCTCCTTCATCTATTGGGCCTTTGACTCGGGTAGGAGGATGTTGACGCTGTTGACAGAAATAGGGGTGAGTTTTGCAACAATAAGGTATTACGCTGGTGGCCGCGAAGTAAATCACTGTATGGAATCGCGGTAAAATAAATAATTTTGGCCACAACGAGTAGTTCGTAATTTTTAAAGATACTCAGACATTTTCGGAAAAACTATGAGCAAGGATTGACTTGGTCCCTGCTATCCAAGTGGTAATGACCTGAGCGTGAGATGCCTTAAAAGGGATAATAGATCATAAAAGACGTAATTTTGAATTCGACTATAAAACTGCCTAATCGGCCCAGAATGACAACGGATTATATACTTAGAGTGCACACTGAAAATTTTCAAACCTTACTCAGGGCACAACTTTAAAATAAGAATTTCTCGTCTCCAGTATAAGGTATACGAATATAGCGCGATATAGTAGAGGGAATCTGGAATGATGAAATGACCTGGTTGTGATATTTATTAGAGGTTCATATTTAAAGAGCGAATTGATCCTGGTAATTATAGTATGGTCGATAGTATTTAGTTGTTATTTAATTGTGATTTGTATCCAATTTCTATAGCATGATCTACATAGATAAATGCTAACGCTCCTACCACCGCGGTTGAAAATACTATAAAGGAGTTTTACGATGAAGGCTATAAAGCCTGCTGAATGGATTGAGAATTGGCGAGCTTAATCTCAATTTAAGTAAGAACAAAATCTTTCATAGAGATGAAGGAAAACGCCTTAATTGCGTGTGTGTACCCTTAAAATGTTTGCACACAGTGCGGGTTATGTGTAGCGAGAAAATAGCTCAAAATTGGTTTACCAAGTTCAACGCAAAAGACTTTTAGTTGGAAAATAAGTCAGAGAAAAGACTAGAGAATAAGGTAGAACTTGTGACAGCTGTTTAAAAAATATTTAGTTATGACTCTTCTTTATATTGCTGGAAATTTCGAAGTCGTCACCTTTTACCACATCGTAACGCCAAAATTGCAATGTCTTTGACAAACAGACACCGTGTGCCTACTTTTTTGCATCGAGTCGTAACCTGCGACGAAAAGTGGATCCTGTACGATAATAGGTAGAAGTCAAGGCAATGGTTAAACATGTGTGAACCTGCTAGGGGCTTGACAAGGCAGAACTACAGTATTATTGAGAATATAGTGGAGAAAAAATCCCGGCAGAGGCATGCTGTAAAGAAATTGACACATGGCAAATTCCGGTAAAAATAGCTTACACTGGTAAAAAGTCAGAGTCCATTTTCCAAGACCTCATACAGCACAGTTAATGCCCCTGGAGTTGGTTGGGGTTTGATATTAAGTCTTGCCTCATCCACCCTACTCACCAGAGTTCTCCCCTACCAACGTTTAAACAATCACCTGCAAAATATCCAGTTTATGAACTCAAGCTACTCAGCTTGCTTAGTTGGAGCAGCGTTGGAAAAATACAAACGTTTTAAATGGATCTTATTTTAAAAAATTAATTTTGTAAATTTTTGAAATCGCGTCATTAGAAAAAACGGCAATTTCATATGTAACGATCTAATAAATCAGTTTTAACTTAGCATAATTTTTATTCCAGTGTTATACGAGTACTTTGATCATTGTTCACATACGAGCGCAAGCTAAGCTGACATTGAATCTTAAGATGAGAACTACCACGCAGCGGTCATTTGCCTTTACGATAAAAGGCTTCCTAATTTGTCAGATTGGAATATACTATGTTCATTGGTTTTTCATCTAAAAATTCTTCTATGGCACAAGGTACCCATAAATAAAGGTGTAAAAAATACAAATACATAATAACACAATCATCAAATGTTTTGTTTAATAAAATCTCACAAATTTGGAAAAAAATCAAAACATAAGGGAATACGAAAAGCAAGTTCTATAGTTGGTATTGGTACACGCTTGTGTGACGTCAAACACATTGTAGCACAATTAGTGCAACATCTCTATATCTGATAGACGAAAGTCAAAAAGGTTAACGAGCCAGAGATTCTATGTCATTTGGTATGAATTCAATTTCGAGGGAGCCGTGAAGTTCAATTTTCTGTAAAAGTTAGTCAGCTAAAATATTTTAATGTTATTAAAAGTTCTGCCTATGATATACCCAAACGGTGTTGGTTTGTGGAAAGCGAAATATTCCAATTATCTGCCCTTAATCTGTCCATCAGGCCATATGTTTCTGTTGCGAAGCTAGTTGTTTTTTATCTTCGAATATAATTATCAACCCCTAAATGATTATAATTGACATGAGACATATGCACATCGATTCAAAAATAGCAAGAAAACCTCTACAACAGACAATTTTTCATTTATACCAAACAATTAATAACAACAGTTCTAAGCATTTTTATTTATTTTCCCGCAGGTGTCCGATAAGAGGACAGGAGAAAAATGTTGCCTAACTGATAAAGATAAAGATAGTTAACTAACTTAAACACCATGATTCACCATTTACTGTGATAACCAATGGTATACTGAACTCGTTAAAAAAAAAATAATAAAAAATTAGCCTGGAGATTATAAATAAATAAGAACACCTGTGCAGAATTTTGTTTATGTTGAAACTCAGGAGTGAATTCAAACGCACTTTATTTTAATGAGAACTACTCATAAACTTATAACAAAAATATACATAAAGAAGTCACTTTGTGTGTTGGGTGGTGTTATATGGCTGCACATTTCAGCCAAAACAATGATTTGCAAGGGGTTATCTCTAGGGAAATCCATCGTATATTTAACTTAGCGCCAATACACTCCATTATCACTTCGTGCAGAATATGTCAACGTCTTCTAATCGGAAAGGCCGAAATAAAGTTTTTATTTATATTTTGTAGGCAGACAGTCTATGCAATTAATTTTGTCAAATTATAAGTCCTTTGATTTCGCTGTTTGATCACTCTATCAAATTTAAATACATAAGAAGAGTTGCATTTACTTGTTCGTAGTTCTGCAGCGTATTACAGCCCGCGATAACACACCGCAAGCGAGTTCGATGTTTCCGCCCATCATCTGTTCCATGATTGCATGGGGCGAAGGCCCTTTTGTTAGACTTCATATATTTCATAATATGATTGCCTTTTGCCCTTGGGTTATTATAGACACTGAATATGAAGTGGATTACTTTTTTTTAATCGTAGGTTCTTCTTTAAGTGACCAAGGAGAGGATATGCTTTAAAGGGACAAACAAGAAGGCTGTTAAATCAACCAGCAAAAACTATTTCTTCGTTGATTATGCTCGCGAACAGAACAACGGCCGTAGTTCGAATGAACGAATAACAAGAAAAACTTCGGAATGCAAAAAGCAAGAAATTTAGCTTAGCTTCTAAAAATCTGCTATTTTTCTTATGGCATGCTAAATCAGGTGTGGCAAAAGTCTGAAAAATGCAAAATGGCGACATTCCGGAGATCATCTCTTCACCATAGCAGCATATGAGTACTCGTATGTTTGCATTTAATGATGTTTGAAACGAAACTTTTTTAAGCCAAATGGAAACAATGATTCTGATCTATTCATGGAGTCAAAGTCCTTAAGGGGATGGTAACGTTTTTAAACTTTTTTTTTCAGTTTTTTTTTTTTATTTCATATGATTGTACAACAACAGCTTAAGATATAGAACTTGAAGCGTTCAAATTTTTCATGTTTAATGTTGGATTTTCTGGTATACAAACCTTTAAAGCGTTTTTCTGACACTTGTCATTTTTGAAGCCGGTCAATCTAAATCTACTCGGCCGATTCTTTCAAAACTTAGTATACTGCTTCCTTACATAAATGACCAGGTATCTCTGGGAGCTTTTTTTTATTTTTCATAATTATTAATTTTACAAAAACAAATTGGCCCATTTTTTAGGTGAAAATCGGTGTTTTTACTTCTTGGTGTTACTAAAAATTTAAATTTCCTTCCAGGGATATCTTGGGAAAGCGATTATTTAAAGATAGCATTTTGATAGCCGGTTCACCGGCGGACAACTTTTTTTTCGAGGCAGCTCCGAAGATTTGCTGCCATCGGCTTAATTGTTAATATTTTGCTTTCAAAAATTAAGGAAATATTGTTCATATGTTGTACTATATAATCAATTAAATAAATTTGTATTACCTGTATCGTCTAAAAAAAAATGCTTAAAAATGGGCCTTTTATTGGTGATGAAAAATGAATCCATTACGACAACCCCAAGCGCAAAAAAATCATATGTGAAACCCGACCAACCAGCCAAATCAACGGCAAAGCCGAATATCCATGGCGCGAAGGTAATGCTCTGTATTTGGTGGGATCAGATGGGTGTGCTGTATTATGATCTGCTAAAACTGGGTGAAACCATCAATGGACAACGCTACCGAACACAATTAATCCGTTTGAAGAGAGCAGTGGCCGAAAAACGTCCGGAATATGCGACCAGACACGAGGCAATAATTTTCCATCATGACAACGCTCGGCCCCACGTTGCTATTCCGGTTAAGAACTATTTGGAAAACAGTGGATGGGAGGTCTTACCCCACCCGCCTTATAGCCCAGACCTTGCCCCTTCTGACTACCATTTGTTCCGGTCGATGCAGAACGCCCTCACTGAAATACGGTTCACATCAGAGCAGAATATCAAAAATTGGCTTGATTCATTCTTGGCTGCCAAGCCGGCGCAGTTCTTTTGGGATGGAATCCACAAATTGCCAAGATGGGAAAAAGTCATAGCTTCAGATGGGCAATACTATGAATAATACTATTTTACATGTTTTTCTTAAAAAAAGTTAAAATTTTGAAAAAAAACGCACGAATTAAGTTATATACCCAATATTTAATATGATAATTGAACAATTTTTAAGGGGCACACCGATCTATAGTCTAAGAAAACGAATCCGACAAGGTAATATTTTATCGTACGGCTTTTTTAATTTCATTACTGAGAAAATCTTAAAAATCAAGCTTAGAAACATCTCAAAACTCCAAAATCGACAGTGTTGTTACTGTAGGTGTAAAATTGGTTTCCGACTTTTAAGAATGGAATATTGCTGGAAATAAAATGAAGAATTACTCTTGCTCTCACATACTTCTTAAATTCCATTTATTATCTTTTGACTGTCATTTCTCATCCAGTATATTCCTTCGCTAACGACAATACACTCTGTTTTTCCTTTGAGTTTTAGAGCCCACGTATCTATTTTTCGGCTGTAGAACGGAAATGGGTGTATCTGATAAGCTAATCAAGTTTCGATATTAGCATCATAACTAATTGAGGAAGCGCCGACGCAGTGGAATTTAATGTTTCCAAAGCACCATGCTGTCTTTTGTCGTTAAAGTGAGATTCAAATACTCAACCATTATCCATGAATGGCACTTGCATTTTCGAAACTGAAAAACCTTCAATGCTTGGTATCTGTGTCAATGACAATGACATTGCTGCCAAATGTCCAGGTTTCCTCGAGCTATGTAACAAATGTAATATTTTATTCCATCTGATATGGCCTCAATATATAAAACATATATTAACTCTAAATTGGAGTGCGATGCCCACATCAAGTCAGGTGCTCTTAAAACTCGCGAACATTGCCCAGTCAATTACCACTCCCTAATACCCACTTGATGTATTCTGTCTTACTATCTTGTTTTATCGCTATTTCTAGCTCCAGTGCTCCAACGAAATTTTCAGTAGCATTCCGTCTCTTCAAGCGTCTCTATGAATGGTCATCTGTTTATCCTCTTGGCCACCTTCGGACTTACTCTAAAGTATTTCAATTCTTTCATAAGCCGCCATCCAACTCGTTTTTTAAATGTCCTGCCAAACTCTTTATTTCCAAAAACATTTGAAGCGTGTTCATAATCTCTTGAGCACGCCCTAATTACAAGGAAAATAAGGCTCTTAACAACGGTGATTTGTGTGCGGTTGTAGGTATTTGCATTGATGTTCATTGTGTAGAACCCGATATTATAACAATGGCTAAGACATCAACGCGACGCAATCTAAAAAGATCTCAGCTAGGCATGAAGTATAAATTGATGTAGACCCCAATGAATTTAGAGTGCGAAACTGAAGGCAACTGAAACTGAAATCAGATTTGCTTTTTTTTTTTTAAAGAACTTAACACTCAAGAGGGTATTACTACTCCTAAAATACCAGAGCACGTTAAGTTTTTTGGATATTGAATAGAGAGAAAGAGAGAGAGAGAGAGATGTTTCGCTTCAGTAGTTATTTCGCTCCATGTGTGCCATCCAACATTTAATGGGGAGTTTAAATTATTAGTGTAAATTGACTTGTTGTATTTTAGGCCACCATTCATCTCACAATGTTTTTCGGGCACGGCTGGTATTGAACCCCGAGCCCTCCGATTGGGAAGCCAATACAGTACCACTTAAGCCACGGTCACTAATTACATACGAACAATCCCTTTTCCTAGGCTAATAGCATAAGCCCCTTTCCCGTCAACGTATACGATGCATGAGTTTATCATTCTAAGGGTCTACTCATATGTAGTGTGGATAAATAAGTTGACCTTATCTCTTCTAGTGACTGGTATTTAAGGGAAAATATAACAAAAAAAAATTTCATAATAACAAAATCAACTTAGATAGTAAGCAAATTGTTGAAAATTTAATTAAATATCGGACCGATGTAACACATATTTCAAACGTTGAATGCTGGTATTGGTAAGGATCTGCAATGCAGCTTATAACAATTAAAACTGTACTTAAAATCGTATGCACATTCATTTCAGTGAACCAGGCAATCAATTCTCAATTGACTATTGGACATTTCGCCGCTGAATAATTTTCATAACATAAAAGGTAAATTGGTAGTATTCCCAGTAAATTAATACAGGAAACGGAACTCCATAACAAACTAAGAGCATAACTCACCTTTATTCGACTGTAATCGGTTATTAACGAAGAAAGATCTTCATCCACTGGATAATACAGCGCCTTGTTGGCTAGTTTCAATTCATTTAGTTTCTGCAACTCGGCCTCGTTAAGATCGCGGTTAGACGAATTGCACGATTGTGGTATTGAATTAGCCATTTCATACTCTATTTGAATGACTTCGTACAGAACTGCCTCCAACGAATTTGTATTATCGTCTTTTTCTCCGTTTTCATGTGTCAAATCTTTCATGGTAAAGTCATCAAGTGTTGCTTCGCCTGCAATACCTTCTTCCGGCAGTGGCGTTCTCAATGGTCCATCCTCGTTCTTTAATTTTGATCGAATAAATCCATCCACTTTACCTTCTACATCAAGTCGATCGTTTGGAACATAATCATCATCGTTATTGTTGTTAGTATTGCTACCGCTGTGACTGCTTCCACAACTGTTTGTACTAAGCATTGAGTTAATGATGGTATCTTCTGTACTGGTATCAGACATACTAACAACGGGGTCTGTAGAATCCTCAGGAGGAGTAACAACCACATGGGCTTCCTTATTTGTGCTGTTCACCATTTTGTTGATCATTTTGAGAGCTTCGGCAGGAGTGTTCATGAATTTTGTCATTATATCTAATGCGTCCTCAGGACAATCCATTAGTTGTCTCATAAATAGTAGCACATCTTGAGGTGAACTTACTATTTTAGATATTATTTCGAGTGCATCAGTGGGCGAACTCATAAACTTTGTAAATACTGTGAGGGCTTCAAAAGGTGAATTCATAATTTTACTAATTATTTTCAGAGCATCTCCGGGAAAAGATATTAAATGGCTTATAAGACGTAATGCATCACTCTGGGCATTTATCACCTTTTCAACCGTAGCTACAGCATCCTTCGGTGTTTTCATCAAGCGATTTATAGCCTGGGAAGCCTGATCCGGATCGTTAACGATATAGTCAACAATCTGTGAACTTGTCATGTTTTCGTGACTAATTTCTATACTCGAACTGCTGTTACTTCGCTGATGTGTACGATGTTGGTCATCGCTTTCAAAAGAATTACAACTTTGTGAGTCGTGTGATGTGTATTGCTCGCAACCGTAACTTCCATCCAAGTGGTCTTCCCGCTTAATTTTATCAATAACTGTGACATCAATTTTACTCGAAGTCTTTCGCTTTGCCTGGCGGTTGTTCTCGATTTTTTTCCGCTTAATTAACTTGTCCTCTTCGGACATGATGTTCTCACTTTTCATTCCAATGTCAAAGCATTTTTTTAATCGACATTTTTGACAAAATCTTCGTGTTACAACAGTTATTTCACAGTTCTGATTAAATGGGCAGGAAAACTGTTTTTTCGCAAGAGCATTCCGCCGAAAGAATGCCTTGCAACTTTCACAGGTAATAGCGTTAAAATTATAACCGAGCGCCTTATCACCACAGACCATGCAACACTTTGACGGAGGCATTTCGCCAGGAATAGATTTAACATATACACAAAAATTAGAGTCGTAGATTTGGATTTTTCTAATGGGTTTCTTGGAATTGGTTTAACATTACAATTATGTATGTGTATAGCAATTGTAATTGGGTGGATTGTACATTAGTAGAATATTTTTAAAGCTTTATTTAGTAAATTTAAATTTATGTATTAACACTAGTAAATTATTATCACAACATGACGTTAATTAATCAATGTCCAAACTCCAATAGTGAGTGGAAAAACAAAGTTGACAGAATCAGTGCTTACTTGGTTGTTTTAACTGTCATAACTTTTCAGCCACTTGGCTAATGTCTATCTGAGCATGTAACGTGGGTCTTAAAAAAGGGGCTTAAAATTAGATTCATTTTTTAAATAAAGTAAAAAAAAAAGTGTTAAAGTTATTAAAATCGGCTTCGTATTCGAAATCTGTGGTATTGAGTCACGGAACGAAAATTCTGAGAGAAATTTTTGTACTCAAAATCTTATATTAATTTCTGACAGTTCGTTGGCTGGAAGAAATTTGTATGGGAAGTTAAAATTCGGCACGGAATTAGTTTAATAAAATTTTTAAAGAAATTGTTGTTTTCAAATACGTTCGGGTTAAAATGCTGAGAAAAAATACGTAAGTTCTGAAAAAGTACTTGAAAAAGTACTGTGAAACAGAAATTGTTTATGTTATAATTTTTCAATTCAATATTAAGGCCATAGTGAGTAATATAGTGTTTTTTAAATATGTATAAAGTACATTGTTAAACAAATCAATAAAGAGAATATCTGGGATATTTGCATATAGATGGAATCCTACAAATATTAAAGCAGAATATTTCAAAGGGAATATTTTAGTAGATTTAAGTGAAAAGTTGGTGGAAATTGTTGTACATAATTGAAGCAGAATCAAGTACAAGAGGGTGATTGGAACCAGCTTTAAGAACTTTTTCTCTTTCACCAGGCGATATACACCTGTGTGCAATAAAATAGCAGTGCTGCTACTCTTAAAAAAAAAACTTACTGAAAACTCTACTCCTTTGTTTACATCAAAAATGACCATCTGATCGTGTTTGTATTTATCTGTTCTTAATACTGATATACGATTTTTGTTGAGTTTTCTTCTGTGTAAAATAATAGCAGTGAAATTAAAAGTTTATCGATTTCATTAAATAATTTATAGTTAAAGATAATTTCTTTTTTTTTGTGATCGGTAAGTGTGAGTAGGTTGTGGTAATCCAAAATTAATAAAGGAAGAAAGGAACCGCATTTTAGAAATGATTGAAGAGGGAAAAACATATATTTTTATACAAGATGTTCTTTCATGCTCTGCGAAAATGCTATCAAATGCAAGAAAATTAGAAGAAAAAGTGGAAACTCGTGGTCGAAAGAGAAAAATTGAAAAGCGTGATGTAAAAAATGTCATCCGTTTCTAGACTTCTACTCAAATTAAGCAAGAACTTAATCTACATGTAGACACTTCCACAATAAGATGGAGCCTTGTGGAGGCTAAATTATTTGACAGGAGCCCGAGAAAAGTGCCGTTGTTGCAACCCCGACACATCAAAAAGAGAATCAGTTTTGCTAAGGAACATTTGCATTATGAATGGTCAGATGAGCCTAAAATTGTTCTTTTTGGTTCAGCTGGACGAAGGCAATACATAAGAAGACCACCGAATGCTGAATATAATCCTCGGTTTGTGACTCGTACGGTAAAGCATGGAAGGGCAAAAATTAATGTATGTGGTTCATTTTCCAACTATGGTCCAGGTCCTTTGTACTGGATTAAAGATAAAATGGATGCAAAGATGTATGTCAATATCTTGCAGACTGTTATGCTTCCATATGCTGAATGGAATATGCCGCTAAAGTGGGTATATCAACAAGATAATGACCCCAAGCTCACCAGTAAATTGGCTAAAAATTGGTTTGCAATCAATTGGATTACTGTCATGGAGTGTCCTGCTCAGTCTCCAGATCTTAATCCCATTTAAAACTTATGGGCTGATGTTAAACAAGAGGTTTTTAAGGCAAAACAAAAAAACGTTGGTGAATTGAGGTCTACAGTGCAATCTGCATGGGCAGATATTTCGAGAGAGAGGTGCATGCTCTTAGTCGACTCCATGCAGCGTTGTTGTATTGCAGTTCTGGCAAACAAAGGTCATTCAACGAAATATTAAGCAAGTGCAGCATATTCAATTTTCAGTTTTTTTTTAAATAAATTCAAGTCAAAAATTTAAGCTTTTCTAAATAATACTGCTATTTTTTACACACTTGTTTCTTTCTGAAGTTTAATATTTTAGGTTTTCTATAAGAATAGTTACTTAATATCAAATTCAATACTAAGTCTAGAACATTATTCCATGTAGAGAAAGAAAAAATAAAAAATAAAAATGTAGGAGCTATCAAATTCGTTTCATTGTAAAATAAGACTTTAACTATCCAACACAGCTATTATTTTGCACACAGGTATATTCTGCAAGGAGTATACACATATACTTATATATGTAAATATACTCATATGTGCAAGATTCCATCTATGCGATTTTTCTGTCTCATTTTACTGTCTCTATTGATTTATTTAACCGTATATTAACACAACAAAACACTATATTACACAGTATGCACCAAATATTTAATAGAAAAATAACAATACAACAATTTCTTCGTGTTTCACAACTGCTTTGTTAGCATTTTTTAAATCACGATTCGATTTAAACTAACCCATCTAAACACTTCACAAGCACTTATTTCGAAGCTCACCCATTTTTTCTAGACATTTTAACTCTATACATACTTATCCGACAAAAATAAATTCTTTAACAAATTTATTTAATTTGTTACACACCGAAATTAAATTTTACATCGAGCTGTCAAAAATCAATTTAGGAGTGTTGTTAAAAAGATTCGCGGAGTGGCAGTGGCAGAAACTGGTGGAGGTGTTTATGAGTTTCCGGATATTTCATATTATTTCAATTATCACATTGAGTACTATTTGCATCTGCAATTACCCATAAATAACTGAAAACAATACAAAAATAAAGCTAATCCAATAGTGGCTTACCCGAATTTACCGTGATATCTAAAGAATAAGCTGACAAAGAGGTCCCGCAATCGCGTGACAAGCGGTGTTGCCTTTCGGCTTCCAATGAACGGAAACGGAAAAGCATAGTTTTTCCGGTTCATTTGAATTCCTTTCTCTGAGGTTTTAAAACCATTGTTAATTATTTTTCGGGATAATTCGAGCATAAAAACTAATTAAAATATATGCACATATATATGTAAAAGAAATATATATATTACGTGCATAAGAGCGCTAACGCAATACAGCATCCCCGTATAAGTGTCATTCAAAAAACTAAAGATAAAGATAACAGAAATGGATTCTCGCCTACTAATCAGACCAGCACAAAAACAGATATCAAAATACAGCACTCCTGCTTCTATTCCTAAAAAATAATATGAAGATCATTCGCAATTCTGGGAAAATCCCTGACCCCGGCTGACTACCACTCAACAACCGATTGACGCAGATAAACATCCTTAACTGCAGTTATAACTCAACAACATCTCGGAAAGTTCTCAAGAAACAGCTCAACCGTAATCCCCAAAAAAGCAGACAAATCCTTCAGCAGCAACTGAAATCGTGCGGCTAAGATTTGTCCATCAATATTCATGTTCGAAGCGGATACGAAAAAACTCGCAGAAGATCTTCAAAATAAAAGTAAAACACTACCTTTCACTTTTAAATTTGTCGTGTGCAATTCGCACAAGACAAAACTTTTAATTGACTATACTGGGGTCCACCGGTAGATTATGGATTCTTTAAAGAAAAGCGGTGAGGTTCAAACCTATTCTTTCACTCTTAAAGAGCATGAATCAGTCAACCTATTACTTAAGGATCTTCCCTCCGATTTACTGGCCGACGAGATAGCTAGGGATATTAACAGCATAGTTCCAAACACTGTAGAGAGCGTAGCAAATTGTGAGACGCCACACTTCAGGAAAGAAGGTTGGAAGTATAACCTCTTTTTAGTTAAATTATATCCGGGAGAGTCGGCGGTTGAAGTATCAGGGTCTCATGGGAAAAACCACGCGGGAGAGGAGAGGCTCTCCAATATAAAAGATGCTAATATTTTGGACACCTAGCCAAAAACTGTGCCAGCACATTTCGCTTAGTAAATTGTGACGGTCAACATACCACCTTGATCAAAAAGTTCCCGCACCACACCACCGTGTGGCGCTCCCATTGTTCCGATTTGAGTTCTGTTTTTTTTTTGTTGGTAAATCTGTTGTTGATATTCCCTCTAAATCTTAGCGTCATAGCTTAATATTTTCAAAAGTTACGTGGCCAAGAGTACATCTATCTCTATGTGTATTGGCGATTTTTTACAATTTTAGAAATGGGTTTAAATTTGCAACAACGAACTTGTATTAAATTTTGCGTAAGAAACGGATTTAATGGTCCGCGAACGTTGGAAATGTTGTTTCGGCAACGGTTCTCTAAAGAAAACGGTCGTTTACCAGTGGCACGAGCGGTTTAAAGGTGGTCGTGAGTCAATCGAAGATAATGAACGCAGTGGCAGAATCGAAAACCGACGAAAACATTGATGAAGTAAAAGAAATGTTGGGTAATAACCGCAAATTAATCATCAGAGATATAGCGGAGGACTTGAACATTACCTATGGATCCGTCCAAGACATTTTGGTTAATGATTTGGGTTTCCGTCGTGTAGCAGCAAAGTTGGTGCTAAAAGACCTCAATTTCATGAAAAAAAGAGACCGTGTTGACGACGGAAAAGAGATGATTTGCGAGGCGGAATCCGATCCCACTTTCATCAAAAGGATCATTACTGGAGACGAGACGTGGGTTTATGAGTACGACACGCAATCCGGACATCAGGCAAGTGAATGGTGTTCACCAAATGAGCTGAGACCAAAACACGTCGTTTTCAGTCAAAAAAGAAGGCAATGCTCACGGTTTTCATGGATTACAACGGTGTAGTGCATCATGAATTTTTGCCAGAAGGCCAGACAGTAAACAAAGAGTATTATTTGGGCGTTACAAGAGACGTTTGCGTGAAGTAATTCACCGAAAGAGACCAGAATTGGTCATCAGTGGCATCATTATTCGTAATTTTTTGGCGAAACAACAAATACCATCCAACAGCCACCGAGTTCACCTGATTTGGCTCCCTGTGACTTCTTTCTGTTCAATCGAGTTAAAAACCACTACGGGGAATACGTTTCAGCAGCCGAGAGGAAGTAATGGAAAAATCGCAGGAAGCACTGATGGACATACCGAAAATCGAATATAAAAATGTTTCGAGGATTGGATCAAGCGCTGACATAAGTATGTTGCAGTCGATGGGAATTACTTTGAAGGGGAAAATATAGATTTAGATGAATAAACTCGTATTTTCAATTTTCTGAATACATTCGGGGAACTTGATTAAGGAATATACCTGAATAATGCCCTCTTAACTACATGGTCAGAGCGGAAGCAAAGGCTCTATGCGTAAATTGCGGGCTGGACCATCCAGCCAGCTATAGAGGATGTGTATCCTACAAAACCAATCTGGCCCAAAGAAAAAAAATCATTAAAGAAGCTTTATTAAGAAAAGAAAGAACTTATTTAGATCAATAACGTTTCCTCGCAATAGCCAAACACATTCACCCGGAGATTTCATTCGCTGACCTCTTCAAGAAAGACAAAATTTTTTATTTTGTCTTATTCTTTATTTTACACAGACCCATCCTATCTCTTACAACTCCCCAAAAAATAACGTCTTAAACCAATTCGTTGGCTTATCCAAAATCTTATTCGGAACGGAGGTTTCAAATCTGTTATCCAAAATAGAGAACTTTGTTAAAAGTTTTAATAACACAATTGAATCACTATCTCAGAAGAGTATGAACTATCTTAACATCCTTAACGAATTTCTGATAAGCGATAAATAATGGCTTTAAAGCGTTTAACTTACAATATAGCGTCCTTAATTGAACATAACTGAGGAAAATTGAACTCTTTAAACTTCTTCTCTCTAGCGAAACCTCCATTGCATGCATTCAAGTAACTAGGCTCAATAAGAATCATAAACCATTCATTGATTCCTATAATATCCTTCGTGACGACAGAGGTAGGGGTATTGCCCTACTTATCAAAAATACGTTACATAATATGCCAGTGGGCATTATTGATATAAGCTTTCCTTCTAAGTTTATCTCGATCAAAATCAAAGCATCCGGAGTTAACAGGAATATACTCCTAGGTTCAATTTATATCCCATGCAACAGCCCACAACATAAGGTTGTATAATCGGGGGAGACCAGAATGATAGACATACGAACTGGGGAGATTCTAAATCAGAATGGTAGCCACGCCGTAGCTTCTGCAGCTCCTACGACAACAAACATCACTGCACAAAGCCCATCCTTCCCGAGATCTTCGTCATTTTTGGATTACTTTTTCGTCGCAACCAATTTAATCAATACACTTTGCCCCAACTACACATTAGAGACCCTCCCATCATTCTCAGATCATTTCCCTTTCGCCTTAAACCTAAACATAATACACCTAGGGATCACAGCTGCCGATGTGAATCACGTCATGTCTTTCAAGATTACCCACTGGCCTAGCTTCAGAAGAGACGTAGATACCAAACTAGCGCAGTTCACGCCACCCGACAATATTTGTCTCTCAGTTAATGAGATCGACTTGCATATAAACAATTTTAGTAATATCATAAATAAAACAATAAGAGTCCACTCGCCCATTTCTTCCGTTGTATTCAAAAAAGACTCTCTTCTCCCTGACAATATAAATGCCCTCTTCGTTCAGAATTTCACTCCTTGGACGAATCATTCAGGATAGAGTGAGTGATTTGCCTGAACTCCAAACATTAAGAAATCGACCGGTCCTGACAGAATCTCCAATTTTGTAATCAAAAAACTTCCCACCTCCGCTATACAAAAATTGCATTAATAATGGCTATTTCCCAAAAATATCGAAATGCGCTATACTGATCCCTTTAGTTAAAAAGCACAATAATTTCGACATCGATAGTTTTAGACCGGTTTCGCTCCTTTCCACTATAGGAAAGATTTTTGACAGATTAATTTTGGAGAAACTAGACAGATACGTCGAAAACAACATCGAATTTATACCAGACCTTCAGTTTGGCTTCAAAAAGGGACACTCGACAGAGCATGCTCTTCTTAAAGTAAATAAAGAAACAGATGGAAAACAGCATTTTTTCAGCCCGTCCCTAAAAAAGGCGAATCTTCCTCTCTCTCCTCCTGCAGACCCATTGCACTTACGCCCCTTTTTTCCAAGGTCATGGAAACGCTAATAAATTGTCAGCTCATGAAATATCTCGAGACACGAAAACTTCTTGATGACCGGCAGTACGGTTTTCGTAGCAACAGGTCCACTGGTGATTTCATGGCATCTCTCACTGAAAAGTGGAACCAAAGTGTATATCAATCTAGTGAAAGCAAGATTGTTGCACTTGATATTTCTAAGGCATTTGACAGAGATCGGCAACAGTCCCTTTTGTCGAAAATATGTGCTTTTGAGATCGGCGACTCTCTTCTTCAATGAATTAGAAATTACCTTTCGGCGCGTTCAATTCAAGTACGCTGCCATTCCCGTTCTATAGCCAAAGAGCAGGGACTTGAGTCCAAGAACGAATATGAGAAGTAGAGAGTGCTGTCATCAGAAAAGGAATAAATTGGATTAGAAATATCTGACTAGAGATCATCAATGGAGATTAAAAAGAGTTCTCGGAGTATGAATGGAGCCCTGGGGCACACCAGCATTTATTTCGTTGACATCGGACTTGAAACCGTCCAGGACAACTTGAATTGAACGTTACGAAAGGCAGTTCCTAATCCACGGTAGAAGATAGTCGTGGATCCCAAATGCACGCACTTTCGACTAAAGGGCCTGATGCCAAGCTCTGTAAAATATCTTAGAAATATCAAGTGCAACTATTTAGCTTTCGCCAGATTGGTGTAGACTTTAATTACACTTTTTGGTGAGACATGCCATCAAATCACCAGCGGCCCTGTTGCTACGAAAACCGTACTGCCGATCATTGAGAAGTTTTCGTGTTTTGAGATATTTCATGAGCTAACGGTTTATTAACGTTTCTATGACCTTGGTAAGAAGGGACGTAAGTGCAGTGGGTCTGTAGAAGAACGGGCTGGACAAATGATGTTTTCCATCTGCTCGGAAAGTGTCCTAAAGAGTAGAGTTGATGAAAAAGCT
This sequence comes from Volucella zonaria, assembly GCA_963966105.1. Classification (NCBI taxonomy): domain Eukaryota; kingdom Metazoa; phylum Arthropoda; class Insecta; order Diptera; family Syrphidae; genus Volucella; species Volucella zonaria. The sequence continues at coordinate 167,030,330 of OZ014530.1, forward strand.
TAAGGAGTGGTTTTGCTAGCGTGGAAGAACACCTCTTCAGAAGAAGGGGAGATATACCATGTGGACCAGCGGATTTGTGAAAGTTAAGATTTTTAAGTACTCTTGCTACTACACGAATGCGAAAGTGGATTCGTCCAATTCGACACACTCAAGTGTAGGTGGAGACAAAGCACAATCCGGAAGAGTTGAACTGCCCGAAAGTGTACAGCAAGCAGATTGGCTTTGTCCAAATAGCTGATAGCTGGAATATTATTGTAAATGAGCGTTGGGATAGAGGATGAATCAGAATTTCTAATGTTTTAGACGAACGACCAAAAATGATTACTACCTTTGGGATATTGTAGTATTTTTTGGCTCAGAAAATATTTATGTGACCATATCAGCACGTCGTTATCGAGGAAACATAACGACAGTTAAAATTCCCGAAGAAGCTGTTAAGTCCGCTCCAATCGTCTTGCCCGTATTGCCGTACGTCCAGAGTATCCCAGCCACCCAGACAATATAAATGCCCTCTTCGTTCAGAATTTCACTCCTTGGACGAATCATTCAGGATAGAGTGAGTGATTTGCCTGAACTCCAAACATTAAGAAATCGACCGGTCCTGACAGAATCTCCAATTTTGTAATCAAAAAACTTCCCACCTCCGCTATACAAAAATTGCATTAATAATGGCTATTTCCCAAAAATATCGAAATGCGCTATACTGATCCCTTTAGTTAAAAAGCACAATAATTTCGACATCGATAGTTTTAGACCGGTTTCGCTCCTTTCCACTATAGGAAAGATTTTTGACAGATTAATTTTGGAGAAACTAGACAGATACGTCGAAAACAACATCGAATTTATACCAGACCTTCAGTTTGGCTTCAAAAAGGGACACTCGACAGAGCATGCTCTTCTTAAAGTAAATAAAGAAACAGATGGAAAACAGCATTTTTTCAGCCCGTCCCTAAAAAAGGCGAATCTTCCTCTCTCTCCTCCTGCAGACCCATTGCACTTACGCCCCTTTTTTCCAAGGTCATGGAAACGCTAATAAATTGTCAGCTCATGAAATATCTCGAGACACGAAAACTTCTTGATGACCGGCAGTACGGTTTTCGTAGCAACAGGTCCACTGGTGATTTCATGGCATCTCTCACTGAAAAGTGGAACCAAAGTGTATATCAATCTAGTGAAAGCAAGATTGTTGCACTTGATATTTCTAAGGCATTTGACAGAGATCGGCAACAGTCCCTTTTGTCGAAAATATGTGCTTTTGAGATCGGCGACTCTCTTCTTCAATGAATTAGAAATTACCTTTCGGCGCGTTCAATTCAAGTACGCTGCCATTCCCGTTCTATAGCCAAAGAGCAGGGACTTGAGTCCAAGAACGAATATGAGAAGTAGAGAGTGCTGTCATCAGAAAAGGAATAAATTGGATTAGAAATATCTGACTAGAGATCATCAATGGAGATTAAAAAGAGTTCTCGGAGTATGAATGGAGCCCTGGGGCACACCAGCATTTATTTCGTTGACATCGGACTTGAAACCGTCCAGGACAACTTGAATTGAACGTTACGAAAGGCAGTTCCTAATCCACGGTAGAAGATAGTCGTGGATCCCAAATGCACGCACTTTCGACTAAAGGGCCTGATGCCAAGCTCTGTAAAATATCTTAGAAATATCAAGTGCAACTATTTAGCTTTCGCCAGATTGGTGTAGACTTTAATTACACTTTTTGGTGAGACATGCCATCAAATCACCAGCGGCCCTGTTGCTACGAAAACCGTACTGCCGATCATTGAGAAGTTTTCGTGTTTTGAGATATTTCATGAGCTAACGGTTTATTAACGTTTCTATGACCTTGGTAAGAAGGGACGTAAGTGCAGTGGGTCTGTAGAAGAACGGGCTGGACAAATGATGTTTTCCATCTGCTCGGAAAGTGTCCTAAAGAGTAGAGTTGATGAAAAAGCTTAAGGAGTGGTTTTGCTAGCGTGGAAGAACACCTCTTCAGAAGAAGGGGAGATATACCATGTGGACCAGCGGATTTGTGAAAGTTAAGATTTTTAAGTACTCTTGCTACTACACGAATGCGAAAGTGGATTCGTCCAATTCGACACACTCAAGTGTAGGTGGAGACAAAGCACAATCCGGAAGAGTTGAACTGCCCGAAAGTGTACAGCAAGCAGATTGGCTTTGTCCAAATAGCTGATAGCTGGAATATTATTGTAAATGAGCGTTGGGATAGAGGATGAATCAGAATTTCTAATGTTTTAGACGAACGACCAAAAATGATTACTACCTTTGGGATATTGTAGTATTTTTTGGCTCAGAAAATATTTATGTGACCATATCAGCACGTCGTTATCGAGGAAACATAACGACAGTTAAAATTCCCGAAGAAGCTGTTAAGTCCGCTCCAATCGTCTTGCCCGTATTGCCGTACGTCCAGAGTATCCCAGCCACCCAGACAATATAAATGCCCTCTTCGTTCAGAATTTCACTCCTTGGACGAATCATTCAGGATAGAGTGAGTGATTTGCTTGAACTCCAAACATTAAGAAATCGACCGGTCCTGACAGAATCTCCAATTTTGTAATCAAAAAACTTCCCCCCTCCTCTATACAAAAATTGCATTAATAATGGCTATTTCCCAAAAATATCGAAATGCGCTATACTCTATACTCCAATCGTCTTGCCCGTATTGCCATACGTCCAGAGTATCCCAGCCACCCAGAATTGTATATATTAAAATCGCCCATAATAACGATTTCAGTAAGAGAATACAGGGATACAATTCTTTGAATGGAGTCAGACAGCGCATCGAACTCGTTAAAGGTCGAACAGTAGTTTGGGGCTTCTGTAAATTAACCAATAGTGGATAATATGTTTACGGAGATGGAATCTTAACCACATGGAATTGTATTCCGGTTTGAAACAGGGACTACATTGTGGTGGAGTTTGGTGTGCTATGTTATATCACTACGCACGTGAATGACAAGACCGCGGTGGAAAAAGAATAATAGCACTAGTTCGTAGCCTGATAGCTTCAGATCAGAGTGATCTGAGAGGTTTGGACGGGGATCTACCTGTGTTTTACTCAGTGCCAAAAACAAATGAATTTACAGTCGTTGACGTATGCAGAAAAGTGATTACTTTTTATCCCGTGTATTTTCGCAATGTCCACCCTAAATTCCCGAGTCATTATAAGCAAATAAAAGCAAACACAAAAGACAAAAAAAAACACCGACGATTTTAAGCAAGGCTGCGAAGTGAAAATTTTTGCATTGATTTACTGAATCAAATTGTTGTAGGTGTTATGCTCACAACCCGCTACCCGGCAGTGGCCGTTGTGTGAACAAATGACTTGTACGAATGCAGCCCGGCACTGTATCCAATCATCAGCTACTGCTTTAAACAGCTCGGCAGTTAATCAATCGGGTCCTGCAGCTTTGTTGAACTTAAGCTTGGAGATAACTGTCCTGACTTCATCTTGTTATGATCTGGTAAAATGTTGTCTCTCTTCGTCCAGGTTGAATGGTTCATTTTGCCTGACGGTGGGCCATCACATTACCGTTTAACAGTCTGTAGAAATAATCTTTCCAGATTCTCAACACCGACTGTGGTTCTTCTATGAGGGGCTTTCCGTGCTCTTTCTTTTTTCTTCTGAGGGGTCTATCTTCTTCTTCTCCTCCTTTTAGGGCAAAGAGCCCTCACGTTCTTTTCGGCAGACCGCCCTGCATATCCGTTGTTTTTCTAGCTGTGCCTATCTTGATCACTCATCAAACCAGGGGTTTCTTTGTTGGGGTGGTTTGAAACCCAGGACATCAAAGGCGGCTTCTCTGATTGCTCTTTGGCAGTGATGCAACTGGTCTTTTACGTGTAATGCTAACAATATCAGATTTCTCCAGAGGTTAAGAGAACCCCGATCGGAAAAGGGCTTGAACTTTCTCAAAGTGGCTTTGCGCTGTTACGGATATCCGCATCCACACCCTGGCTACAACAAGGTAGTGGTTGGAGTCGATGTTAGATGGTCGAAACACTAGATGAGTGCCTAGCGTTGTCGCAATATGATCAATTTGATTAACGGTTTATTGATCAGGAGCCAGGTCCCTTTACGGATATCAAGGTCTGGAAATCATGTGCTGGCTATAGCTACATTACGTAAATATGCTGGAAAATCAGTAAGCCTGTGTCCGTTTCCGGAGGTAATGGCGTAGAGGCTGTATTTCCCCACTGTATTACCAAAGATGCCCTACTGGCTAGCTTTGCCTTAACATCGTCAAGGACGAATTTCACGTCAAACTTAGGGCCTTGCTCGTAAGTTTTATCGAGGAGGTGGTCGATATAGTATTTTGTAAGATTGTCCTTCTCCTCTGGCGAGGTGTGGCCGTTTATGAGACTAATGTTGGCGAATTTACCCTTCACATTAATCGCAACACGTTCTTTGTTGCTTGAAAAAATTATGTCTTTCGGATTCATTAGTTTATTATAATTAATCGCACCTCTTCAGCAGCGGAAAATCGACGCATCGTTAATAGGCGTGGTAAATAACGCTAGTTGCGATACAAAGATTTAACATTATTAAATTACCTTATTGAAAAATTGTACTTTATTAACCCTAGAAAGATAACCATATTACGACATACGTTAAAGTTAACCATAACCTTTATGGCGTTTTCGATTGGACGGACAGAAGCTTTCTTTTTTTTTTTTGTACTCCGAAGTTGGGCGATTTTGATTTCATGGGAACACTAAAAACGTCTTCGGACTTTAATTATTTAAATATATTTGCTTGCGATCGATTCCAGCACTCAAAATAATAAATTGGCCAAGCACAGCCGATTGCATGAAAACAGAAATCTAGTTTGACACAATACTATTTGACATTTATACATATTTATATGTGTTAGTACATTTTGACATAAAATTCAGAAGAGAAATTTTGATTCTGAAATGGAAACCAGAAGCAACATTTTGATTGTGAAAAAATTAGGGGAAAAGATTATATGTCAGTTGACCGACGACTGAGTTGGTTGAGAAGGACATGTGTGTACGCGCGTCGGATAAAAAGAGACAGCACTATTTTAACTGTGCAGGCCCCTCTGAGCCGTAGGTTGTCTTTCTAAGGTTAAAAAAAAGTTAGCTTCTTCCGAGAACATAAAATTGCAGCATGTGTTAACTTGCCAATTATTATGCAATGAAAAACCATAGACTACCACACTATTCCTTACATAATAGCGGATAATTGCTTCACAAAAACTGAGAGTTTTTATTCATAAAGCCGCGAACACAGATTCGTCCCTTCCTATATAATTTGCGATATGCGCGCATATCTGGATTCAAATTCTGTCATCAGACATTAGGTTCAATTTTCCCTATGATGTAAGTTTAACTTAAGATATTGGCGAGATGACAGCGTTCAAAGTAAACAGGTCTACTGAACGTTAGATGAATTGAATTGTCATTCGCTTAGTGAAAATTTGACAGAAGACAATTTACGAAGTCCACTAATTCCCTAATTATTTATAAAAGACGTGTGTTATCATAAATTTATTAAGAATGACCACTCGTGTAAAAACCCGTGAACTTAAGACAGGGGATGTCATAGCGTACAGCGAGTCAGCCATTCGTAATAATGCATCTGCCGTCGAATATTGCCGAACATCGATGGCGGCCTTGTCCGGTTGTACGGCTGGTAATTTTCTTATCCCAAACTTTTGTTTAGTCTAATTACACGCATCTTTAATAGGAATTTTGGGTCTGACTGGTATTCTTGGATTCTTGCTTTACTTCGTAGCGGTCATCGGCTTGTGGTTCCTCATCTTAATGAAGTCTGGAACCCATTGGAAAAAGTATTTTATCAACAGACAAAGTCTCCTCACAAACGGCTTTCTGGGCGGACTTTGTACGTACGTTCTATTTTGGACATTCTTGTATGGAATGGTGCATGTTTACTAGAATAAGTTGCTTCTCTTTTGTATTATTTAGACGAATACATACAAGAAAAATAAAATAAAGGATTTCTGTTAAAGTATCGTCACGCTTTTATTTATCGTCATGATGGAACACTTGCAGCAGCCGCTACTCCCGAACAGTCACACCAAGGTGTAACCTTCATGTCACAATGAAGAATTATGTTAATGACCGTTATGGCAATGCCATTTATGCTTAAGCTATTCACTCCACTAATCTCATATTGCAGCGTGTTAAGTCCAGTCTGTCTATCTCTCTTGCGAGTGACCTCTTTTTGATTAAAGCACTTATGGGTGTCACGTTTTCGGTGGAATCTGTTATGGATATGCCTGCGGAAGCGACAGATTATATCCACAAGTTTAATCAATTACGACACTGACTTACCGAAATGTGTCATTCACACCAGTCCCAATATTATGGGGTCGACTTACTACCAATTCGGCGTCCTTAATGCGAACGTAGAATTCGTCGTCCTCTAGGCCCCAACCCCAATATTTGTTGGACATGCCATTCATCATCTGAAAATGCTCCCTCCTCACCAACAAGATACCTCCAACGAACGTATCATAATGGTATTTTGGATGAAATTCTGGTGATGCAACATGTATTGGTCCTTTTTCAGGGTACTGATACTTAAGCTTATCGTTCATAGGCAAGAGATCAACGTCATGCATGGCTATGTAGTCAAAGCCATGTTTTGTAAAAATAAACCCCACGTTGATGAGTGAAGCTCGATTGAATCGATATCTATCGACTTGATTTAGGATGAATATGTGGTGGTTAACGTTTTGCCGTCCAAGAAAATCAGTTATGTGTGGCACAAACTGTAGGAGTTCTTCGAAACGATCTCGGAATGGCACGAGTATTGCCAACTTGTGAGGCGAACTGGGGTTTAAAGTTAGACTATCGTTCGGTATTTCATCCACTAACTTCAGCTCATTGCGTGAGTTATCACAATTACAATCTTAAATAAGATATTTTAAATTATCTTAGAGATAAATTCAATGATTAAAGGCGGCATTTACCTGAGTTGAAAGGTAGCACACTTAGAAGAACTATACCTCCCACGCATAGTGTCAGTCCGCAGATAAGAAATATTTTTAAATTACTTTGAGGATTCATCTTCCGGGCATTTTCGAGTCTTTTATTTGTTTAGTTAGTTTTATATTTCATGTTAAAATATATTTCAATTACTTAATTTTGAGATGTCTACATTGCAAAACTACAAAGTGACATTTTAGCCCCTTGACGACATGTTATCGAAGTGCTATCGAAGTACGTTTAAAAGCCAATGATCACTATCAATTTGAACAACTCCATCAACTATCGGGTTTTTTTTTGAATCGCAGATGGTTAATAAGAGGCATTTGTTTGAAAACGTTATATGGGAATTTCTTTAGAATTTATGAACGTAAAAGGAATAGCGTTCCTGAATCAGTGTTAAAGCGAAGTCTTACTGTAAAAATGTATGACACATTAGGTTTTGCTTTTTATACCAACAACTTTATAATTGCAGTAATTTAGCAGTTGTTTTTGTGCTTTTGACTTAAAAAAAAAAGACAGTACCTATTAAAGGAGACTAACTTTGGATATTGTCCAAGAAATGGGATGGTATGGACCATACAATAAAAGAGGATGAAAAACTGCAACATTTACTACGACGATTGTTATCGACTGCAAAAGCAGAACTTACTTGGATGCGGATTCGTTGTTAGAGACAGACTTAGGCAGGAAGCCGGTGTTAAGCCTAAATTTGACAACATTAGCCTTGTATGCGCGCCAGCACCCACAGAGGAGAAGATGACGATACCAAAGATAGTTTTTACGAGTCCTTGGACAAGTGTTACGAGCGGTCCCCTAGCTATGACCTTAAAAATGTCCTCGGTGACTTAAAAGCAAAACAAGTAAGAGAGCGCATCTTTAGTAGTACTTTCCGGCATAGCCTGCACGACACCACCTTCGTTAAAAGATTCTGGCTAACCGATTTTGGGGGAGGGGGGGGGGACATTGTAGCTAGCACGGGGTCCCGCATATCGATATTCATAATGGGACTTGGAGAACTCCTGAGCAATCAACCGTCAGTCAGATTGACTACATTGCGATGGACGCAAAGCACAAGTGGCAACATTGCCAAAAGACCATTAGAAATGTCGCCACTGATATATTAGGTTTCACTCAGCCACCACAACAAAATCCGGTTTGACGACGAATGCCGGCACGCACATGCAGCTAAGAAAGATGCATGCAAAGTGGCGCTATATAGGAGAACTAGAGCTGCTGACGAGCTCTACGAGCGGAAGGCGAGAGACGAACACCGGTTTCTCAATTCGGAAATTTTACCAAAATGTAAAAAAAACATGCCACGGACAGAAACGCCAAACCGAAGCCTTTAGAGACGAACAAGGAAAGTAGTAGAGTTGCAGTCGGTGCTCGGGACTTGGAAAGGCTATGATGAACCAAATACCGCTCCCAAGCAGAATGAACCTTTCAACCTGGATGATGAAGACCAACAATGGATGAAGTGAAGATGGCCATATCCAAGCTTAAGTTCAATAAAGCTGTTGGAGCGGACAGCTTAACTGCCAAGCTCTTCGAAGCGGTAGGCTATGACTTGCTAAGGAGTATACACCAACTCATCTCTAACATCACCAACTCGAAATATCGTCGGAGGAAAGAATGCGCAATGAAAGGAACCTCAGCATGGAGACCCTCTGAACAGCCCCAACTACCGTATTGTATAAACGCCTGAAGCTGTTCGTCCACAAAAATCGATACACATCACTTACTCATTGACTTTAAGGCCGCGTATGACAGCACCTATAGAGACGAGCTATGTAAATCAATGTCTAGTTTCAACATCCCTGCCAAACTCGTCAATTTGTGCAGGATGACGATGAAGAATGCACCCTGCTGTATCAAGCTCGTTAAAGAACTCGCCGAGACCTTTGATGTCACTGGCAAGTGGAAGGGGACCTCAACTAATTTAGTGTGCTAAACTGGAGGCAGCTAACTGGAGATCGAGCTGGCTGGAGGCGCAGGTCCACCCCGGACTGTAACGCCACCGTAAGTAAGTAAGTATGTTCTTGATGAGTTTGCTAATCAACAAAGAGAACCTCTTCCATTGGAATCGACAAAAACTACGTTTTAGGTTCTTCAATAATTGGACGAACTTTAGAAAGCTCGTTATATATAATACGGTTCAGTTTAATCGGATACAATGTTGGAGTTTTTTTTGAAATGTAGTATGGATCGAACTTTTCCGAACCGATTCAATTTCATTGTTCCTAACTAAATCAAGGCCAATATCTCTATCCCAGTAAAGTCTTATATTTGAAAATCCACGAACCGACGAACGAATAAGGATACCAAAATATTGGAAAAAGTTATATTTCGTGACGGAGTTAAAAATCTTCGATCTCGTACGCAACAGCCCGTCTGTCTATTTTTTTTCTATCTTTACTGGCTAAATTATGTCAAAACAACAGCAATAATTACTTCCGCGCCTGCATGCGTTGACATATCGAGTAGAATTAAATTCAAACAATTCCTTTGTGTTTCATAAGTGCTTTGTTTACATTTTTTATAGCACTATTAAAGCCATCTTAGCACTTCACAAGCGCTTTCTCGATATTTTAACATAAAAGTATTTGAAAACAACAATTTCGTTAATAAATTTTGGTACCTTATTCCGTACCGAATTTTAACTTCCCATAGGAATTCGTTCCAGCCAGCTAGCTGTCAGAAATTAATGTCCCCAATTGGGTACAAAAAGAATCCACCAGAATTTTCGTTCCTAATACTTAAATTTCGCCCAGATTCACTGTAACTGTATTATCAACACATTGTACGAGCCTATAAACTGCTAGAATTAGCTAGAAAGAAAGCAATTTACAAGAAAAGTTGCTAGCATGAAAGCAATTTACAAGTAAAGTTGCTAGAATGAGAGCAGTTTGCAAGTAAATTTCACTATGTGTATGTAATATGGATGACGTTTTTGTGTAAAACGGAAGGGAAATCACATTGAGAATTCATAGAAAGAGTCACATGAATAGAGGTGATCAGCGGAAAGTGGGTTTCGGATTTTCAATATCTGGAAATTTTGCCATCTACGAGTATGTTAGTTCATTTATGATCGTAAATGTCGTAAACGCACATGAAAAGCGAAAGTAGAACTTCTTATTACTTTTGAGCGCTTTGACATTTGACATTTGACAATTGACAATTTGTTTTGCTTTTACCGTTGATTCGTTCGAGTGGGTAACCTCTAATATATGTCTTTTTACGATTATCATATTATGATTTTCTTGTACAAAATATATTGTAGTTTTCAACTATGTGTACGTTGTTTTTCTTTAATGTATTTATTAGAATACTTTGTTTGTGAAGTTACTTCTCCTAATTAAATTTTAATAGAAATAAAAAGGGAAAATGTCTGCTCGAATTCGAGCAACGAAGTTATGTATAATATTAGACATTTAAGGAAACAACACTTTATCTGTCATCTCAACACCGAAGCAACATTTCGGATTGCAAATTTCAAGTTCGTGCTTTTGATGCAAGACAACGTAAGTTCGATATAAAGTCTGCATGAAGCGTATCAAAGCACTCCCGTTCTCACGCGACACTGTGTTTTGGCTATTAGTTTGTTCATAGTTCTCGCTTTCGTATTCAGTAGGTGCACTTTCTACTTGCGGTTAGTGACTTTCGAAAATATTACCATTCCCGTGAAGGTTTTTCAATTGATTTGTAGGATCGCTCATGTTTTCCATATCTTCATCTTCATCTGCATCATATTTATCGCTCTCCATATTAACTTCACATCCACTAGGTATTTCGGGACAAATTTGTAGGCATTGTTTTTCACAAATAACCTTCTTTCTGCTACTAGCCATAGAAGTGCCGGATATACGAGTATAAGAACGAAAATAATTTTCTAATAAGCGAAATTTGTCAATTGAAATTTATCAAATGAAATTTGTCAACTGAATTTTACTGAGTAATTGCAAATGAGATACGCAAATGTATTGGGTCTACAAGTAAGTTTCCAGCGTTTTTTTTATCCAAAATTTGAAGTTTTATTATGAAAACATAGTTACAATGCTTTATTCAAAGTATCGTCCATCGGAAGCTACAACTTTCCCCCATCTTTCTGGCAATTTATGAATTCCGGACCAAAAAAATTTCTCATCTTTCAAGCCCAAGAACGTATCGAGCCAATTTTTGATTTCCTCTACTGAGCTGAAGCGTATTCCCGTAAGAGCGTTCTGCATCGAACGAAGCAAGTGGTAGTCAGATGGTGCCAAGTCTGGACTGTAAGGCGGGTGAGGCAGAATTTCCCATCCACTATAGTCCAAATAGTTTTTCACCGAAACCGCAACATGTGGCCGAGCGTTGTCGTGTTGAAAAATGACGGACTCATGCCTGGTCTCATATTCTGGCCGCTTTTCTTTTAATGCCCGCTTCAAACGAATTAGTTGGGTTCGATATAATGGTCCTTTGATGGTTTCACCACTCGGAAGCAGTTCGTAGTAACCGACACCCTTTTGATCCCACCATATGCAGAGCATGACCTTATTCACGTGAATATTTCGTTTCGGTGTCGATTGGGCGGGCTCGACGGGCTTTGTGTACGATTTTCTGCGTTTAGGATTATCATAATAAATCCATTTCTCATCACCAGTGACAAAACGATGCAAAAATGATTTATTTTTATACCGCTGCAGTAACATGACATGCAAAATCGCCATTCGACTTCTCTTGGCTTCAATTCGTACGGCACCCAGTTTCCAACCTTTTGAATGAATCCCAGTGCTTTTAGGTGCAGGGAAACGGCTTGTTGCGTGACGCCCAATGATGCAGCAAGTTCTTCTTGAATCTGACACGGATCCTCATCCAGTAAAGCGTCCAATTCCTCGTATTCAAAACTTTTCAGCTTTCCGGGGCGATCTTTGTCTTCAACTCCAAAATCACCACTTTTGAACCGTTTGAACCACTGGCGGCACGTCGATTCACCAATACATTCCGCCCCATAAGTTTCCGAAAGCAAACGATAGGCCTCAGCCGCACTTAAAGAATAAAAGCAGCGCTTCCCGCAAATGACGTTTATTTGGCTGGAAACTTGCCCAGATTTTGCTCGATAAAATGTACGACACCGATAGAACTGCTCAAATATAACGCTGCAAAGTTGTTGACAGATACAAAACCTACAAATAAAACACAAGGGGTCTGACATTTCTGCCCGGGATCCACTGGTGGCGCCATCTCTGACAAACGCTGGATACTTACTTGTAGACCCAATAGTTATTATTTTTTCGCATATTTTATTGGCAAGGCAAGGTCAGGAGTATTTCTTGATACGCAAGTTGTGACAGATGTGATTCTTGTGGCGCTTTCGATTGGGCGGACAGAAGCCTCTTTTTTTGTACTCCGAAGTTGGGCGATTTTGTTTCCAATGGATCACTAAAAATTTTTTCGGATTTTTATTTTTTAAATATTTTATATTTGTTTGCAAATCAATTTGAAAACAGAAATCTAGTTTGACACACAATACTATTTGACGTTTATACATTTTTATATGCGTTACCAAATTTTAACACAACATCCAGGAGAGAAATTTTGATTCTAAACTGAAAACCAGAAGTAAAATTTTGATTCTGAAAAGATGAGGGGAAAAAGTTTTATGTCACTTTTTTGTTCCGGCGTACAAAAAGAAAGCTCCCGTCCGCCCAGACAAATACGTTGGCCTACTTTTTAACAAATTATCTCTCTAAGAGAGAATTTGACAATTTTTATATATTTAGTCCAAAAAGTACTCAAACGGACCTAGTATTTTGGATCCCAAACCTAATCCTAATTTTTATTTTTTATTTTTGTAGTTCAGATTGCCGATATAACGTTGGGGTTAGTCGATAGCACTCACACGATTTTGTAACTATCGATAACGTGCCAATTTATTCAAAACTGCGCTCAGCTGTGTATTGTTGTCATTCGCTAAAAAGTTTTCCTTTTAGTAAAGGTCGCGGAAATAACTTTGCTTTCAAGAAGAAGTTTTGCATTTAATTCTGTGTAAAAGAAATGTGCTGTGATTTTTATATGTACATAATATAATCTTTATTAAACATTAACATACAATGAGCATTCGAATAGAGGAATCAGGAATGTTGCCTCCACGTATTGTGTTAATTGCATGCGGCTCTTTCAGCCCACCAACGCCAATGCACTTTCGCATGTTTGGTAAGAGGTGTTAAATCGATTTTTCGTAATAATGTGTAATTGGACTATTTATAACTGATTTTCTTTCTTTAAAGAGATAGCCCGTGACTATTTTGAAATGTCGGGCACACATTCCGTCATCGGAGGAATAGTATCTCCGACTCATGACTCATACGGGAAGAAAGGTTTGGCACCGGGGAGGCATCGGTTTGCCATGGTGAAATTGGCATTGCAATCTTCAAATTGGATTCGTGTCTCGGATTGGGAAATAGAACAAAACCAATGGTCACGAACGCAACAAGTCCTTCAGTATCATCAGGTAAGTGGTTTTCTGTTCTTCTTTTTCATTATACGATGGGAAACGCAATAGTTATACGTAAATATGGTAATTGCGCGTGGGGACTATGTAAATAAATTATACTAAAACCCTATTAACTAAAATATAATTGGAATTATCTAGATTTTATCAGCAATTTAGCAATCTAGTGTTAATTGCTAAAGTAGTCGGGATAACATTTTTATTTGTTTTTGAGTGTTAAGGTTAAAAGAAAATGTTAACCTTATTGCTTTAAATTTATTTCTTTTATTCAAATCGCTTGTGGAGCATCTTAGTTTAAACCGAAGAGTTGCCTATTTGTCCCTTCATAGAAAAAAAAAAAATTTCTTTTTCTTTTAATACATTTATAAATTTTTTTTTGTATTATCTTTTATTGCCTTAATGGGAGCATGTTTAAAGCGAGTGCTGTATATGAAATGAAGGGCTATGATATGTAGGTCTCAAACGTTATTGGACATTAAAGATGTCGACAGACTAATCAATCTGATATCTTTATGACACATTTGTGAAAATACGCCTTTGGCCGTCGTATTTTACTGGAGAACGACAATGTTAGATTTTACTTCTCGTTAAGAAAACTTGTGTCTGTCTTCCAAGCGGAGATATACGCAATCCTGATGGCAACAAACTATATTGTGAAGAATCGGTGGAGCGGCGAAACATTTGCAAGCTGCGCATAAAGCCTTGCTATACCCTCTTACGATTCCCAAGCTAGTTCGAGAATCCAAGACTTCATTGAACACTTTCGGAAGGCGGAATTCACTGAGTTTTGTCTAGGCCCAAAGTCACAATGCAATCATGAGAAATGAAGTTGCCGATGAACTTGCTAGGCAAGGCTCAGAGGACAGTTTGTTACGACTCGAACTTACCTTAAATTTGCCTGCGCCTTCGGTTAGGGCTTCCATTGACAGCGGCTTTCCGGCTGTCCCTCAGGACGTGGTTTTCATCTTACAAAATGGTTGAAATTGGTGAACACCTAAGTGGTTATTGTAACTTAAATTGTTAGCCAACGAACGGGATTTTCATATGGTATTGCATTCCTGTATTCTAAGATCTATACTTTGGACTTAATCGATTTTCAGGACATTGGCTTATAGGTATAATGCATAAAATGGTCCTCCATTTACAGGATTTTTTTTTAAAGAGGCGTGTTGTACTTTTATTAGCTGAAAACTCCGGACAAGTAAAACGCGTTGGTTATCTTTGAATGTTTTATTCGAAGTGAACAATTAATTCAATATACGGGATAATATAACAAAGAAAGATAAAAAAAAGAGGCAGATATAATGTATGAAAAAAAGGATACAAAGTAAAAGATACAAAGATAGATACATATATACATAAACACGTGTTGCCAATGTGGGTTTAAATTGTAGTACCAACAGCCCCTCTCAACGCGTGTTGCTCTTCTACGCCAAGTCGTTTGATGCACTTTTGATATGATGGTCGATATAAGCCTTTAGTGAGGACGTCAGCAATCATCTCAGTTGTCGGCAAGTACTTGACTTCAATTTCAGCTTTCTGAAAACTTCTCTGATGTAGTGATGGCGAATACCCACGTGCTTACTTCTTGCATGAAATGTTGGGTTTTTCATAAATTTTTGTGCTCCTTGGTTGTCATAATAAATAACGGTACGTTCCGCATCTTCTCTTAAGAATCCAAGTTCTTTCAGTAGGTTACGAAGATATATGGTCTTTTTGGCAGTTTCTTTCAGAGCCATGTACTCTGCTTCAGTACTAGATAAAGCTACTGACCTTTGTTTCCTCGATCCCCAAGTTACAGCTGCATTAGCCAGCTTAAACACAAATCATGGGGTGGTCATCTACGTTCCGCCACAATCTGAGTCGACGTATCCCAAAAGTTGGGGGAAATTTGATTTTCTGTATACCAGTCCAAAGAGCTGTGTTCCCTGTAAGTATCTTAGTACTCGTTTGGCAGCTTTCCAGTGTTCCTGCCCTGGGTTTAAATTGGACTGGCTTAATACACAAACAGTGTGAGCGATGTCTGGACGAGTTGAAACAGCAAGATACATTAGTGAACCAATCAGAGATGAATACGGTGTATTTGCCATTTCGTGTTCTTCTTTTTCGGTTTTTGGTCCCATTTCTTTGCTTAATTTAACGTTTCCATCCAATGGAGTTACCGTGGCCTTTGAATCATTCATGCCACATCGCAGCAAAATATTTTGTATGTATTTCGATTGATTCATCGTCACAATGTTCTTATTCAAATTTTGTTTGAATTCAATACCAAGGCAATAATGTAACTTACCAAGGTCTTTCATTTTGAATTCGAGCGACATCAGATCCTTGAGCTTTCTATACGCATTTAAATTGCTTGTGGCGACGATCAAGTCATCCACATAAATGACCACAACCACAAAAGTATCGTCTGTTTCTAAAATGTATTTATACTTTTCGGCATTCAGCGATTTCATCCCCAGCTCTTAAAGTTTTTGTTCGAGATTGTTGTACCATCTTCTTCCCGATTGCTTCAACCCGTAGAGTGCCTTTTTAAGGGAGCAAACAAGATGTTTTTCGCCTGGTTTGACAAAACCTTCAGCCTGTTCCATAAACAACTCTTCTTCGAGATCTCCGTTGATGTACGCCATCTCAAAATCTAACTGAAAAAGTGTCAAGTCGAATTCTACTGCGAGAGCCATGAGAATACGAATTGAGCTTAGCCTAGCTACCGGCGCAAACGTTTCTTGGAAGTCGATACCCGGTTGTTGGGACCAATCTTTAGCTACTAATCGAGCCTTATACCTTTCGATACTTCCATCTGCATTGAACTTCGTTCTTAAGACCCATCTGCAACCTATGACATTTTTGTTCTTCGACAAGTTTGCAAGCTTTAATGTCGCAAAGGGTATTAAACTCTAACTCCATCGCGGCTTGCCACTCATAGGAATTTGACTCCTCTAATGCTTCTTTCAATGTAGGACTTATGGCTTTCCGTGGCCTGCCCCCTTTTCCAGTTTTCTCAAATATTGGTCTTCCAGGCCGCCTCTTAAGTGGCGTTTCATTTATCTCAAATTTTGGTTGGTTCGATGCTTCAGTGATTTCATTACTTGAAATAGTTTCATCATAGTTATATTTTCGTTACTCTTTATGCCAATTTGAACGATATTTTTAGTTTTATCTTCGTTCTCACAAATTTTTGTTTTACTTTCTTCCGGTTTCTTTAAATCAAAAATTGTTTCAAATTTTATGAAATCATCTTCATCTTTAAAGGCATTACATGTTGAATTTTCAATAAATTTGACATCTTTGCTTAAAATTATCTTTTTCGCTTCTGGATCACAAAGACGGTAAGCTTTTGATGTGGTTGAATATCCAACAAATACGCATTCGATTGATCTAGATTCGAATTTGCCTTTACCTGGCTTTTTATCAGGAGCAAACCCAGAAACTTGGTGGAAGATTTGATTGCAGCATAATACTCGTACATCTGGCCATCTCGACCAGGGTCCTATTCATTCGTACTGCGGAGTGTACGCTACGGTGTGTTCTCTTCTGATTCCAGCTTTCGATGTTGGGTGAGTAAACTCTTGACTACAATACTCTAACCCATCGTCTGTTCGTGATGATTTAATCTTACGTTCCGTCTGATTTTCGACTAGATTCTTGAACGTTATAAATCTTCTCTAACATCACTTTTTGCCTTCAGAAAGCGAACATCGACAAACCTGGAATAGTCGTCCACAAATGTTGCGAAGTGTGAAGCACCGCCGATCGATTTTGTTCGCATGAGACCGCAGATGTCCGAATGCATCAACTCTAATAATTGTTTAATTCTTGTCTTTGATTGTTTTTGAAAGGGTTCTGCACTTTGCTTTCCTCGAATGCAATCTTCGCAAAAGGACTTCTGACCAGCAGGTCAGATAATCATCTTCAAATCTTTTTCGTTTAGATGACCAAACCTTTGATGCCATTCGTCTAGCTTATGAGGTTTGTCATTTGCAGCTACTGATGGCTCTGGTCTTAATTCGATGAAGTATAGATCTCCTCTTCTTGCTGCAGTTAAAATAGTTTTATTTTCACCGTTCTTAAAGACCGCATTTTTTTCATCAAAATGAATCCTGTAACCCTGTGAAACAGTTTTGGCAATAGACAATAGATTCGTTTTTAATTAAGGAACATATGGTACATTATCCAACTTAATAGTTTTTGTGTTGTTTGAACAGTTTACATTCAAACGCACTGTTCTCTTTCCTAGAATCTCGGTAGTTTTGTCTACGGCAAGTGGAACGGTTTGATTTTGTATTTCACTGAACTCTAAAAATTGTTCTCTGTTGTTACACATGTGAGATTCCTAGAGATTCTTTATTAGTCTGCTTTTTATTTTCGACTGCTTAAAAAGCATCTTCTTCAGCATTGGACGTACTCTGTTTGTTCAATTTGGTTTCTGGTTTGACCCGTTGACGTAGTCCCAATGATCGTTCTTGATTAACACAGCACATATTTGGAGTTTCCATGTATCGAAATTATCATTCCTCAGTTTTTCAATTAATACTTCGTTTCCAGACATAGCTCACTTCTAGAGAAATCTACGACACAATTGTTTATCTGAATTTCTTTACGAAACAAGCTGTTTTTATTTTTGAAAAAGATAATTTCTACTATTACACTTGCACTTAGGATCTGGGTCCATAACCTGTTGTACTTTTATTAGCTGAAAACTCCGGACAAGTAAAACGCGTCGTTTATCTTTGAATGTTTTATTCGAAGTGAACAGTTAATTCAATATACGGGATAGCAAAGAAAGATAAAAAAAAGAGGCAGGTATAATGTATGAAAAGGATAAAAAATACAAAGATAGATACATATATACATAAACACGTGTTGCCAATGTGGGTTTAAATTGTAGTACCAACAAGGAGATAAATACAATGCTGGGAATTTTTTGCTACATATTTATTAAGTGCAATATTAAAATACTGTCACGGTAACCATTTAGAACTACTTTAGAGGTCAAAAATGTACGTAGTTGGAAGTTATACTAATGAAATTAATAGAAATTCGAAAACAAAAAAAAGGGGGTGCCTTAGAATTTTTAGTCCCGATTTTACAATTTTTTTTTCTTGAATGAATGAATTGAATTTACTTTAAATTAAAAAGAAGTCCATATCTGAATGGGTTCAAGATTCAGACTTACACAAGTTCAGAAAACGTAGCTTCGAGAAAAACACGCTGAACATTTTTCTTTAGTTTTTTTGCCATTAGTAATGAAATAATTCTCCTTAAGGTTTGTCAGCTATTCCAGGGCCATATTGAAATCCTTTTTTTTCCTCATATTGTCCCAGTTGTATGATTTGGTTCATTCTAGAGTCACTTAAATCAATTGCCAATACAGTCAACTAAAACCGAAAAAGACAGCCATAAAGCAGGTGCCTAAATGATAGGATAGTTCACGAAAGAATATAAAGTTGTTTTCCGAAAATCCTACGCATATTTATCTACCAAAATTAAAAAAAAAAATTCGTGATTTTTGGGTTTAGTTTCATGTATAATAAATACCCCTTTAAAGTTCCCATGCTTGATATTCATCACTCGGTTATTAAATACCATAGTTGTGAATGTAAAAATGCACTTATGGTTCCTAGAACTTGTGGATGAATATTTAAAAATAGCAAAAGATTTGATACTAGTACGTCGTGTTCTTAATGCTTTATTATTGAAAATGTTTAAAATTTTAAATATCTGGAATATAATAGTTCGATAATGTAGCAACACTGATTCAATAGAGAGAATAGAAAGAGAAGAAACAATGAAAAAGGATTTGCCGGTAGGTAGTCAGCCGATAGGTAGCCAATTAAAAAAGAGGTTGTTTGCGGAAGCATAATAAAATAATAAAGAAAAAAAAATATATCGACTACAATAATGAACTGGAATCTGCGTACGACATTATCAATTTTAATAATTATGTACTTGCATTATGTACCAACAGAAAAGTTGCTCGAAACAGTTAACTATGATCTGGTATTATACAATCAAAGTTGTAAAACGGGTTAACATGTTCGCCAGGCATTTTCAAATCTTATAATCCCTTATCAGTTGCGCAACAACACGTCTTTGGTATACGAGTATATATGTAATATTTATATGTTCAAAAATTGTTCCTTCGAAATACCTTCACTTCTACTAAGTTTTAAAAATTTTCTTCTTCAGTAGTTGCAACATATTTAATCAGAAAGCTACGGATTACCATTATTTTTTTTACATACCGCGTAGTGAACTTCGTAGTATTGAAGGAAGACTGGTTTTGATGAATTGAATTCCATTCTATAGAAAACTAAGAATATGGTTTTATGACTTCAACCAAACTAACAGCTTAGATTTGTGATATAAATAAAATATAACTTTTTAGGAATTAAAAAAAAATTTATTTACACGACTAATTCAACCCTAATTTAAGTACCAATCCTAACTTTGCATACATATTGTTTCGTTTTGCATACATATTGTATTAAAAACTGCGTAGTTTCTCAACTATCGGTTCCTTAATGTGGAGACTTCCTCGAATGCGCGTAATTCTTAAAAAAAATTACGTTTTCTAATATTTTTAACTTTCATTTTCGTCGCTATCATTTTTCTTTATAATTTTCGTAGATTGTCCAACTTTGTTTGTATGTTAAAGTTGGACGAACGACTTTCGTATACGAGTATAAAAAACAGGTGGGCTTGAGGCTGTACTGATGAGCATTCATAACGAGACGGGTGTTATGGTTAAAAGTTTGAAGGGACGGAATGCCACTGGAAATTTCAGTGGAGCACTGGTGATGAAAATGGCGATACAACAAGGTGAGGTAGGAGACCTAACGCAGGTGTTCGAGGTTATCGAATGACTGTGTAATATTGGCATCACCTATGAGTTTAGTCACACGATTTTGGATCCTACCTATCCAAGGTCTTAAGGGCACCTGACCAGATGTGGACTTATACTCCAGTTCTGGGCGGATAAACGCCTTATATATTGAAACCAGGTCGGAGGCTTAAATTCCACTCTGTTGATAGTTCTCCAATTATTCATGCTGTCGGAATTTACGCTGCCATTCCCGTTCTACAGCCGAAGAGCAGGGACGTGAGTCCGGGAACGAATATGAAAAGCGGAGAGTACTGTGTCAGCAAACAATATATTGGATTAGAAGTAGCAGACAAAAGATCATTGATGAAAATTTAAAAGAGTGTCGGATATAGAACGGAGCCCTGTAGCACACCAGCATTTATTTTGTGAATATTAGACATGAAACCATCCAAGACAACTTAAATTGAACGTTCCGAGAGGTAGTTTTTAATCCATTGAAGAAGAGAGGGGTCAATCCCAAAAGCACGCATTTTCGACAAAAGAGCCTGATGCCAAACTCTGTCAAATGCCTTAGAAATATCAAGTGTAACTATCTTGCTTTCGCTAGATTGGTGTAGACTTTAGACTTTGGTTCCACTTTTCGGGAAGACATGCCATCAAATCTTCAGTGGGTCTGTAGCTACGAAAACCGTACTGCTGGTCATTGAGAAGTTTTCGTGTTTCGAGATATTTCATAAGCGGTTTATCAGCGTTTCCATGACCTTGGAAAGAAGGGACGTAAGTGCAATGGGTCTGTAGGAGGAGAGAGAAGAAGATTCGTCTTTTTTAAGGACGGGCTGGACAAATGCTGTTTTCCATCTGCTCGGAAAGAGTCCTAAAGAGTAGGATTGATGAAAAAGCTTGCGCAGTGGTTTTATCAGCGCGGAAGAACACCTCTTCAACAAAGGGGAGATATACCATCTGGACCAGCGGGCTTGTGGATGTTAAGATCTTTAAGTACTCTTGCTAGTACACGAATGCGAAAGTGGATTCGTCCCTTGAAGATTCGACACACTCAAGTGTAGGCGGGGACAAAGCACAATCTGGGAGTGTTGAGCTACCCGCAAAGTGTGCAGCAAGCAGATTGGCCTTGTCCAAAGAGCTGACAGCTGGAATTACTGATGTTTTTGACAAACGACCAAAAGCTTTTACTACCTTTGGGACATTGTAGTATTTTTTGCCCCAACTTTTGCTCGTATTGAAATTCCACACGCTTAAAAAAGACGTTGTAGTCATTTCCTCTGTCGGATTGGTGAAGGACCGAAATCACATTGCTCTAAACCTGACAGCTTCTTTGCAGCTCGAGTCATACCATGCCTTTTCTTGCTCCAATTGGCTTTCTCGTATTGTCATACGTTCCTTTTAGTCGCCGCTCAAGCCGAAATTTTTTTTTGTTTTTTTATTTTTATAAAAATATGGCTCTTAACAATTATGTGTGAAAAATAACATAATTTAAAAATCCACTACGAGCACGTGAATGAGCTCTCATACGAACATTACAATTTGCAAGGACTCGCTCACACATTACAGCATTAATGCAAAGAAAGCAATCTAATGGTGTTAAATCGCATGATCTAGGTGGCCAGTTGTCACCATTACGTGAAATTAATCAACCTGGAAGCTTAGACAGTAATGGCTCAATGTTTGCACGTGTTGTGTGACTTTGTAGCTGCATCGTGTTGAAAATAAAGATCGTCTGTGTCTATTTCTTTACTTTGAGACAACAAAAAAATCTTCAACGATTTGTCTATAGCGCTCTTCATTGATAATAACAGCTCTTTCATTTGCATCTTCGAAGAAAAATGGATCAATGGACCAGCCTAAAAACCACACCAAACAGTGCATTTTTGTGGATGCAATGATTTGTCTTTATTATTCGAGGATTTTCTTCTCCCCAGATGAGACAATTTTGTTTGTTGACAAATCTATTCAATGTGAAATGAACGTCATCACTAAAGATGATTTTGCGTGAAAAACCAGCATCATGACCGACCATTTGCATAATAATTTTGAATAACTTTAATTCGTTGTTCTAGTGTGTAACTAAAAATGGTTAAAATTGTACATCTGTCTACTTCACAAATGTCAAAGACGAATAAAAAAGAGGTAGCGTTAGCGTTCAGAAATTATTCACTACTGACATCTAGGCGCGATTTTTGAAAGACCCTTTACATATGTTCAATTCCATGATTCGTAGTATTCTCCTTTCATCCGTGTGGGCCTGATATGCATGAATGTATGAATGTATATCCGACTTTCCTTTTGCCCCAGTCTCTAGACGTCTGTACCTGATCAAGCGTACAGACTTTGGGAAGTCTCATAAGTGCGTGTATATGATCAAGTCACTTTTTCGACAAACAGGGGAACGAACTGCGCCAATATCTTGCAATACGTCTAATAGAATAGAATTGAAATATCAGAAATAACAAATATTGCTGCAACAAATAATTTAAATTGGAATGAAAAAGTGATATTGCTGGCATAAATTAAATCATAAATTGAATGAAAAGATTATTAAATAATAACACCCGTGATAATGTACGGAAGCTTAAGTATTTGTTGTTATGAAAATGCAATATGTACACACTGCACATTCAAAGTTCCAAGGTGAAAATAACAGCGTTTTAAAAGATGCTTACAATTTTTAACAACATTCACTTTATATTGTATTTGTTCCTTTTTTATTTCTTATCAAGCCGCTTTGATTTGTTTGTTATGTCGGTTTTAATTATGTTCCAAGCTAGTCCACCATTTAGCGTGTTAAGTATAATTTTGAGAAGAGATTACTTCTTAGCCAGCGTATTTTGCAAAATCCACTCTGAATTCCCGAGTCATTACATATGATGCTAAGCAATCATCATCCACGTTATCTCTGTGGTTGGATTTAAATCTGGAAAAACCCACACACATAGATTGTGTATTTCATTTCATTTTCATTCATCCTTAATACAGAACCACAACTTTTCAATGACGGAAAAGCATTGTGCGAAAGTACAAGGTGAGGCAAAAGTAATGCCATAATGTGAATGTGCCATATTTTTTGCAAATGGGGTCAATTGTCATTGTGCTTTGACATTTATGTTGTAGAAAGATAGAGAATTAGTTGACAACAATCAATGGAGCGATACACACCTGAACGCGGATTATTGTTACTACTTATTTGACTAATTTCCGAGACAGGGATGTCGTACACAGTAGATGGCCCTGTATTGATTGTTCGACTAAGAATATCACAGCTGTGGTCGAGGACGTCCGAGAGCGTTCACAAATATCGACAAGACAACGATGCATAAAATTTGGCATCAACAAATGCGTTGTGAACGGACCTGAAGATGTTCCCGTATAACGTGCCCACCGTTCACTTATTACTGCTTGCTGACAGTCAAGTGAGGCTAATTTACTCCCATGCTCTGTTAAACCTGGTCCAAGACGAGGATGATTTCGTATCTAAAATCGTAATGAGCGACGAAGTCCATTTCCACTTAAAAATTGTAGTTATGTGAATAAACAATATTTGCGTTTCTGGGGCACCTCCGTGCCACATGAAATCCACGAAGGACCGTTGCACCCCCTCAAAGTGACTGTTTGACTTATTTTTTTGACGACGCCGACGGCACTACCGTAAACGTAACTGGTGAGCGCTACAGATAGATGTTAAACGAGTTTCTTTTTTGCCGCAAGTTGCTGAATTGGGTCTCGAGCATTTATTTTTTTTATAAAGAACTTAACATACACTCTTAAAATGCCGGAGCACGTGTTAAGTTTTTCGGAAAATTGGATAGAGAGAGAGAGAAAGATGTGTGGTCTCAGTGGTTATTTCGCTCCATGGGTGGCATCCAACATTTAATGGGGAGACTAAATTATTAGTGTAAATTGGACTTAATGTTATATTTAGGCAACCATTTACCTCACAAGATTTTAGTTGCCTGAAAAAAAGTCTTTCGGTCACGGCTGGTATTGAACCCCGAATCGTCCGATTGGAAAGCCAATACACAACCACTTGAGCCATTCAAAATGCCGTAAAACGAGCATAATGTGCATCAACTCAGGAGGCGGTCATTTGACCGATATAATTCTTTCAACTTAATGTCATCAATTTTACACCTTCAAATACACTTTTCGTGAAAACAGAGCTCAATTTTTTTCATTTCTAACGAAATGTCAGCCAGTTCACAGTATGACATTATTTTTGTCTCACCTTGTACATGTAACCTCTATTTAAATTATTGTGTTATGGTATTTATAAGTACACAAGTTGCTCTTCGTATCGTTATATTCAAATTTCCATTTTTTTCGTGATAACATATAGATATGCGTAACATTTTTATGAATTAGATGTAAAAGCTGAAATAGATTAAAAAAAAAAACGGATTTCTGGTATTTTTATCGAATTTTATCTTTTTAGAATTATATGAACAACTATATAAATTCTCCAAACATAGACAATGGTTCTATAATACCTGGTTGGCTTCCTCAAGGACTAAAGGATCGCAGAGATAAAGTTCAACTGAAACTTCTATGTGGTGCGGATTTATTAGAATCTTTTGCTGTTCCTGGTCTATGGGCTAACGAAGATGTAATAATTTACATAATACCATATAACTTTGATTTACAGTTTTAACTATGTTTTCTATTTTAGATTGAAGATATAATAAGTAATCACGGACTAGTTGTCATTACACGAAGTGGTGCAAATCCAGAAAAGTTTATTTTTGATTCCGATATATTAACAAAATATCAGGTATTATGTCTTATTTCTTATTATTTTGAACTCCCGTAATAATAATCCCTTTTGACTTTTAGAAAAACATAACTTTGATAACTAATTGGGTACCAAATGAAGTCAGTTCCACCATGATTCGAAGACTTCTCAGTCGAGGACAATCAGTAAAATATCTAATTGATGAACTTGTACTTGAGTATATCAAAATTAATGGACTCTTCAATTACAAATCGTAAGTGGCTTTAATTTTTTTTTGTCTCACTTAACTGGTCTGGTACGTACACTACAACTGAATCGTTGTACTTCTTTTATTTTCCAAATGCGAAATATTTAATTTAATTAAACTCTAAATTAGGCATGGGTTATGGGTTTCGAAATTAATAATTACAACTCAATATTTCGAATTTAAATTATTATAATAATAATAATCTGAATAAAGTAATTTACAGATTGAAGGATATCTTGTTGTTGAAATTTTGCTGTGACGAATACATACACTGGCGATCACTAGGATGAGTCCGCACATTTTGCAATCGATTTTCACTCTTTATACCTGTTTGAAATTTTGTACTCGCAGACTTTTACTACCTGTGAACAGGTATATATTTTCTCAACAGAAGTCATAAAATTTAAGGGTAATTAAGAAATGACCATTGAAACTTCCCAAGATCAAACAATGAACTACTTGAAAAGCGTATAAAAAGATGCGTCACTAGGATTAGGCCATTGCGAATATTTCGTTGCAGGAGTTCACATCAGCGATTTTTTTCAAAGTTTTGTTAAAAATATTTAAAAAAGCGTTGAAAAGAACTGTTTTTATTTAGTTTAAAAAAAAAGGGTTCTGGAAAGACTTTGACAGCTACAGAAAAAGGAAAAATAGATGCTTTCAATGAGTTAGGACTCTCAGGCCGAGAAATTGCAAGAAGGCTTAAAAGAAGTAAGACTGTTGTAAACAGTTATCTTGCGGATCCACAAAACTATGGGAAAAATCAAAAAGGACGCACGGCAGAAGCAACAACATTGCGAGAAAAGCGGTTAATTATACGGCGTGCTTCAAATTATACTCTACCAGCGACTAAAATAAGGGCCAACAGCGGAGTATCAGCCAGCATAGCAATGGTCCGAAGGATAATACGAAAAAGTGGTACTATACAGAGAAAAAAACTTAAAAAGAAACCTGTTTTGAGGCAAGAACACAAAGAGCATCGAATGAATTTTGCAGGAGAACATGTCGCTTGGAGCAGTGAATGGAAACGCGTTGTCTTTTCGGATGAAAAAAAGTTTAAGCTTGACTGCCCCGATGGTTACAACTTTTATTTCCATGATCTAAGAAAAAAGGAGCTTATTTTGGCAAGACACCACAATGGTGTGGGGAGCTATTAGCTACTATGGCACAATCGAGTTGGAGTTTCTGTCCACAAAAATGAACGGAAACAACTACAACTGTTTGCTGGAACGGTCATTTCTAAAAAAGAAATACATTTTCGGACCTCTGCCTTGGATATTCCAACAAGACAATGCCCCGATCCACACTTCCAGGGTTGTTAGAAGTTGGATTCAATCAGAAGAGGTGGAACTTTTGCTATGGTCGCCCTTTTCACCGGACTTAAACATAATCGAAAAGATTTGGGCATGGTTATCTTGTAAAGTGTATTAAGGCGGCAGACAATTTGAAGACAAGGACATTTTAATCGAAGCTAATCGTGATGCCTGGGCCCAAAATTCTCTTGATAATTTTAAAAAAATGTATGATTCTATTCCAAAGCGTCTTATAGAGGTCATATCGAAAAATAGCGGGTATACTCATTATTAATGTAGAAAAACATAATAAATAAATGTTTTAAAACCATAAAATATAAACATTTTATTCATTTTTTCCTTTCTTTCGAAGATTTTGCATGTGGCCTCATCCTAGTGGCGCATCTTTTTATACGCGCTCTTCAAGTAGTTCATTGTTTGATCTTGCGAAATTCCAATGGCCGTTTCTTATTTAATTTTATGACTTCCTGTTGAGAAAATATGTACCTGTTCACAGGTAGCAAAAGTTTGCGGGTACAAAATTTCAAACAGGTATAAAGAGTGAAAATCGATTGCAAAATATATGGCCTCATTTTAGTGATCGCCAGCGTATATATTGCAGGTCAAAATATTAGAAAACTAAGTACATGTTCTACATATGTTACCAGTTCCAAAGCGAACAATTTTTTATGGAGTATTTATCTTTTAGAGTTACGGTTTGTTGGAATTGACACTGTATGTCTACATAGTTTTTAATTAATAATTAGAGAATATTAATTGCACGCTATTGATTTAACCTAATAATAATAATAATAATTGACGTAATATATGGAGAATGTACTGCGGCTGTGCAATTTGTTATTGGCTAATAAAATACAAATTTTAAGGGGGCAGTCTTATGTTCGATCTTCAAAAAAATCGATTTTTTTTTTGTATATTTTCAAAGTTTAATAAGTTGAGAATATACTGTGAAAATTTTAGATTGATACACTAAGTCATTTTAAAGTTACAGCAAATAATAGGGGAGAGCATACCCTGCATTTTCTTTTATTGTCCACACTTTAAAAACGCGTTTTTCTCGAAACTATTTTTTATCCGTCGGCACAGACGATTAAAAAAAAAACTATTGGACCGATTCGGCTAAAATTTTAACACAACATTCTACACATGAATGGTTCTGTCCGGTATTAGAATTCGATTTTTTTATTCACTTTTTTTTTATCTCGATTTTAAACCGATAAAAACAGTCGATTATTGAAATTTTTTTTTACAAGGCCGCCACTTTCTTATTTTTCACTCAAATCTTTTAAATCTGCCATGGACAACACTACAGAGTAATAATCTTTGAGATGATTACAGAAGGAGCAATCAGGGGGTCGAGCCACCTACTTTTTTTTCGAAGAGACCTACTTTACCTCACCAAAATGACGTTAACATATTTTTTTTATTTAACAAATTTTTTTTTTGTATTATTCAATAGCTAAATAGTATAACATATAATTATCATAAGAAGGCTGTATTTCATTTTCCACAAAAAAAAAAATCCTTAAAAACCTTCAAAATTTAACCTGAGACTACCCCCTTAAGATTTTGTTGCTTAGGACTTAGGACCAAATTACTCAACTGCCTAAACTGAAAGTGAAAAGCGATTGGCAAAATTAATTATTTGTTTTCTCAAACAAAATCCTGGATCAGCTCAGGATCGTTAGCTAATTGTCCCAAATTATCGGACCAAATCTTCGAAACATTTGGTTAAAACATTCCAATTAGACAATTTATAGCTCTTTTAAAAAGTTGGATGATACGTTATACTGTTTATATGTGTGAAGAATGTGACGACTTTCAATATGGATAGTTTGACTGTGTGTCAGTGGTGGTTTTGTAACATATAGCAGATATAGCTATTCATATATTTCCCATTTTACTGCATCAGCTTCCCAACATTCGACATCTTACTTTTGCTACCTTTTGTTCTTAAAGCTAGAGACATTAGATGACTCGAAACATTGGGTGATGCTTGATTGTCAAAATGTATAAAATGTATACTATAGCTTTGAAGTGTCTGCCTGCCTAAGACACATTATACTTTAAGCCTCCTGAATTCCGTGAACGCAGCTTTCTGCTATCGCTGGTCTGGGATTCGAAAAGTCCTTATTTTCGGATTTAAAGTCGGTTTGCTAGATGAGGCCGACCCAATTTAGTTTTTGAACTTTTGCTTTTTATAAAGGGTTTTGATCCAACAAATACTTTCATTTGAAATTTAATTTTTTATCATTTAAAATTCGAAGATTTCGATTTATGACCACCGCGATTGGCAATTATATACTACTATATCCTGTCGGTCTGATTTTTTATATTTTTTAAGCATTTTATAGTCACTCTCATCAAACTTTTGATTTCCATAAATCGGTGGTATGATATCGATGTCACA
This sequence comes from Volucella zonaria, assembly GCA_963966105.1. Classification (NCBI taxonomy): domain Eukaryota; kingdom Metazoa; phylum Arthropoda; class Insecta; order Diptera; family Syrphidae; genus Volucella; species Volucella zonaria. The sequence goes on from OZ014530.1 coordinate 167,059,353, forward strand.
TAAATTTGGAAACATATATTCGTTGATCATGTTTCTGTATTAATGCGATTGACTGCAATGCGAGCTCCTGCCTTATTTAAAAAATATTAAACCCAATGATGCCACCAGCGTACAAACTACACCATAGGCGGCCCTTACAGGATCAATAGTAATGTCATTACGGACAAATTATTGGGTATATACGCACGAATTAAGTTATAGACCCAATAAATTCATAATTACTCCATCATTACTTTTGAACCTTACACAATCAATAATATTGTCATTACTTGCTCCACAATTCTGGTTGGGCTTCATAAGCTTCTATGAAGGTACGTAGCACTTCACTATCTTCAACATTAACTAAACTAAAAGATTCCGGATATACGTGTTGCTGCACCAGCTGCATAAATCGAAATAAGTAATAACGAGGTATTGACATAAACACCTTACACTGTCATTACTAAGGACTATACCGAAGGTAATGATAGCTCGAAATCAGAAATTCCTGATTTCCATCAATACCGTCCATCATTTTAAGTAACGGCAATATTATCGACCATACACGATCATTATTAATGTCAATATTTTGCAGTAATGCTATTACTATTGATCGTGTAAGGGCCGCTATACAGTATAGGTTTGTTTAAGGGGGGGGGGGGGGGTCGGGTTTAAGGTTAATTCGTAGAAAAAAAGGATGTTTTTGTGAATTTTTTGTGACGACAAAACTGATCTCTTTATGAAAACCAATAATACATTGAAGTATGACATTCGAAGAATATTGTATAAAATTTTTACGAAGAAATATTAAAAAATACGGCAATGGCAGGAATTATTTGGACGTGTCTCGGAAAAAAGTAGAATTGAAAATGGATCATTTGAAATCAAAAAATTAAAGTTCATTCGTTAGATAATAGGTAACGCTGGGAGGGTTTTTCGAAATTTCAGTTTTTCACTTTTTTGGAACACTGAAGGAAAAACGCGATTTTTTGACGAAAAAAATTGGCTAATTTGTTATTGTAAAATAAAAATTATTAACAAATTTGAAAAAACTCTCCAGCGTTACCTCGTAAATTATGTACAGAAATAGTGTTCAAAATTTCAAAAGGATCGGTGCTGTAGTTTTGAAGTTATGAGGAGCACCGACTTTGAAAACGTGAGTTGTGGGGAAAACGCTTTAAAGTTTTGAACACTAAAAAATCTGGTATAAAACGTTCATAAGCGAATTTTATCGGCTTACTTCACACTGAATCAATGCCAGGTCCATAAAGGATGTTGCTATCATCCATGATGTCTAAAGCATCTTTTTGCTCCTGTCTACGACGAATCCTACTTTCTTTAGTTTGTCTTTCAGCTTCCTGCTCTGCTCGGCTTATACGTATGGAGTCGGTTGATCGCGCCCAGTCATGAGCACTTGATCCACTACTGATTCCCATAACTTGCATGACGGTTAGTAAAGCAACCTTCATTGAAGACACTAGCTACCACATAAGCTGCGATTTCAACGATGACAGAGGTTCCATGCAAGTGCTTTGGTGAGTGAGTGAGTGAGGAAACAATTATCCTATAATGTTATATGCTACTTTTCCATACAATTTGTGATTCTTTTGGAATTGCTTGTAAGCCCATTTTGCGAAAGTTTGATCCAATTCTATGCAAAATGAGGGGTTAGACCGCAATTCTTTTGCAAAATGATGCAAGTTGTTCCAAGCTCCTTCTTAGTAGTAATCTATTCACAACACGGCAATTAGAAAGTTCAGCTTACCGATTATTAGGTCCATAAAGTTGACGAAGTTCTCAATAAGTTTGTGTAACTGAATTATAACTGCAATGCAAATTTATAATACATTATATTGTTAGGCTGAAAAAAAAATATATATTGACAAAGAAATGGCAGCTAGTTTGTCCGTTTCCCCTGTCAGAAACCCGGTACCTCTTCAATAACATAAATACCCTTTACTACATTTACATCTTGATAAAGCTAGTAGAGTTCCTGGTCGCATTCCCTCCATTTACTGTCCTTTCAAACGTGATCTATGTAGACTGAATATATCTCTTTCGAAAATCTCCACCGAAATCGAGTTTTTACTTTGTAACCAGTTTTACCGCGTTCCCGAAAGCAGACACCAGCTTATGGCATTTCAGACGATGAAAGCTATCATATGAAGGCAATAAAAATATGATGTGCTTCGAAAATTCATTGGTCTTTTCCATGATTTGTCTAAATGAGACGATTTTGCCACACCCGATCGGGGGTGGAAGCTGCTTTTTGCCGATAAGTGCAGGGGTACGATTTTATGTTTTTTTTTTAAATTCTCATTTTAATAGTGATATGCCTTCGTAGTTTTTGCAAAACATAGGCTTGGGTTTTGGTAAATGACACATGATATTTCAGTCATCGAAAATGCATTCGTTTTTCCATACGCAGTTGATGATTTGGTACATGCTCCACTTCAAAGTATCACATAACTATGTCAAAAGCGACACCCTCATTAATTTTCAGCATCTTGGTTGCTGTGCCAGCTCATCTAATCTCGTGAGGTGGTTGGGATATACAATAAACAACTGGTGGAAGTGCTGTTGATATGCGTCTACCATTCTCTGTTGATTGGAGAGCATGCGTTCTGAGCCTAAAGTCAGTTACCAGATGTTTAACCTTACTATAAGCACTTCGGATATCGTACTTTTTAAGGGATTCCTTCGAGAGGGGGACGCTGCGTGGGTTCTTTCCTTTTTCCTCCTGACTTGCGTTTCTTACTTTGCTGGTCTTGTTTTTCGTCATATCGTCTTTTTAAGTGCACCTTCGGTTACTTTTTTCCTTTGCGCGCTTTCCTAATCATATCACTAGTTTTTTCTCTTTGCTTTCTGTTAAGAAACTACTAGATCAGAGTAGATTAGACAGATTACTACGTTGTCGTTGGGTGGAGGGCATACAGAACAGTTTCGTCCTCAGGTCTTCACCGCCCTATCAAGGGCACTGCTCACTCACCTTCTAAATCAGAAATAATATTTATTTTTAGGACTCCCAAATGCATCTCTCCCTCCTCTGTTTGGTACCACAATTTACGTCTAGCTGCAAAAAAATAGCCACCTTATTTAACCTTATCTTGTGCTACTTATCACTGTGTTTCTTGAAGCTGTGAATTCTGCTAGCCTGTAAGGGCGTGTGGACATATAACAGCATTGGCAGAAACATATGCAACCAAACTGAATTTCTAAGTAAATAGCTTGTCAAAAATATTTCTTATTCTTGTATGCCGAAAGTTTGCATTAGATGTGTTCTTTCAAAATATGTAAATAATATATAATTCATTTAAAAAAAATGGCCACCTGCGCCCTTAAATACAGACTCACCGTAAAACCGCTCCCGAAACATATGCAACTTCACATTAAAAGAAACAACTTTCCGAAAACTTTTGTTTTTATTTATTTATTTATATAGACTAACATAGTCAGCTGAAATTTCTAAGTTAGTACTATTTTTGGAGAGCACAAACTGCACCGGCTTTCGACTCGATAGTAAATAAAATTATGTAGTGTTAGAATTCCTTGAATAGTATCTAAGTTTTTAATGTTGATATTTTAAAATATTTCGTAAATATTATCGTCATTGTTAGGTAGGGAACGCTTGAAATGGGCGAGAAAGTGTCTGATGTCTAGTGTTTCCGAGCAGCTCGAACATGTTGGAGGGTTTTATTTGGTTAGGAGGTGCACGTGAGATAGATAAGTATGGTTTGAGCGAAGTCGTACGAAATATGTAATTGTCGGTTTGGCATACTTTCGCTGTATGCTTTGGATCTCCATCATGTTGGAAGACGATCTCATCAAATGGATATGCACACTCTTCAACGAAATCAGGCAAATTTGACTGAAGGATTTGTAGGTAATCTTCCTTCTTCATGATTCCATTAATTTTAATAAGTGGACCAACGTGGCACCACGTGAAACACTCCCACACCATCAAGCTTCCACCACCGTGTTTCATTGTTTGTTTTACCTGGTGCTTTAAAATTCGTTCCTGAGATCGACGCCAAAAATACTCTTTTCCTCCCTTCCAATCTACTTCCCTTCAGTTTTTGTGCAGCTTGCAGAATTTGAGCCGTGCTTTGATATTTTTTTCGGATAAAGCCGGCTTTTTTTGTTTGATTGAGGATACAAGTCCGATTTTTTTAAGGGTCTTCTAGCGGTCCATTCGCCTACATCCTTATTAATAGCCTTTGTTGTCTCCTTCGATGTCTTGTTTTTTTTTTTGATCTGGCGAAACGTTCCATTAGACACGCATCGCTGTCGGACAGTAGTCTGGGACGGCTCCCACTGCTTGTTACTACAAGTGCAGTTTTTTTTTTTTTTATATATTAAGGACAGTTCTATGACACACCTCCATCTTCTCAGCTATTTTTCGCTAGCTGTACCCCTTTTCCAACAAAACTACAACCTCAGTTTCTTTTGAAATGATTCTCATTTTCTTCTGTTTACAAATTTTATTAAATTATTGTAAATAGCTTCGAAAAAAAAAGTTCTTGATTAATTACCTTCTGCTTTGGCTTCCAAATAAAAAATCACATAGCTTGTTCTTTTATATTTGCAAATGAGTAATGATTTGTGTTGGCTTGCGAGGAAACTGTTCTTTGTCGATGCGTTTACGGTAGAGGTTTAGTTTCACTTTTAGAAGCAATGTCTATGAATCTTGGATATTTGCTATTATTGATTTTAGCGAGTTCAGGGATGGGATCGCAAGCTTGCAATGGTTTATTTCTTTTAGCACGAGGTTCGTTGAGCACAACTTCGGAAAGCGTTTCGCCCCTCGTTCAGTCTCCTGGAGACCCGATTTTTCTGCAATTTCATCTGGTCCGTCTGTAAAAATGTTCTACTCACTGATTATTTTCATTCATTCCGCGCGTGAAATGCTCTCATAATTGTGGATTCACTAAGAGGTTCATTTTGAATTTGATGGGATCTCACCCGTTGCCAAAATGGTACAGTATGTGATTTAATAGAGGCTATCGCCTCCCTTTTTGTCATCAGTTGCAATATATGCATACTAGGACATAATACTGTATTATAATCCGGAATTTAGTTGAAAGGAAGCAATCGCTATGATGCTGTCAAAGCAATAAACTTTGGAATTCTTTTTTTAATAGCATCGAGACCACTCTGTATTCATTGTAGCCTTCGTGGGCGTTATCGAGTTAGAATAGGACCGTGTTACTTGCAATTGTTTTCTTTTACAACGTTCCACTGTCTAATGTAGCGAACAGTGAAACAATCTCAAGGTTAACCTATGTGCATTTCTATCGTTATAACTGTTAACAAGAATGTTTCCGATGGCTGAACTTGTTATGTCCTAACTTGTGTTTACTAATATACTTCAAGTTGTTCTTTTAATGGGAAGCAAAAGAATTCGTCACACTTACTTAAGTAAGAAGCTTCTGCAGTTAGCTCGGATCAGTTTCACTAGAAGTAATTGAGTAGATAAATAAAGACCTTTTCGGACATTGAGAAGATTATTGGCGTAAAATCCAAGTGTGTTAAATCACAAGATATTACGCGTCTCTGTAATTTTTTTTTTTATAATTTGTGCGCGCTCAAAGGATTTAAGTACCCTTAAAATGCTTGTACACAGTGCGGGCGAAATGGCTTGTGGGATTTCTTCTCCCCAAGTGTGGCAGTTTTGCTCATTGATGTAGCCATTCAACTGAAAATAAGACTCATCGCCGCACAAAAAAGGGGATCCAGAGCAATTTCGTTTTCGCCTCATTTACGGCGCACACGATGTCCAGGCGGCTTCAATTCCTACACGAACTGTCATTTTTAAGCTCGTAAACAAAGATCTTTCCGGAAAATATTCCATAGAGTGGATTGGCACAACTCAAAATAAATTAAAAAAAAAAAACAAAAACAACTTCTTTAATTTACATACATATACATATTAAAATCTCAAACATAGTTGAATATTAAAAAAAAATCATACCTAACAAAATACGTTAGGTAATCGCAATATATAAAGATTAAGATAGAAGACCGTAAGGAATAAATATAGTCACTGCTGATCGGCTTCAGAAAAATTCGTAACCGGAATCATTCCGAGTGAAGAAAATCTCTCCGTCCTATTCGGACTCCCACCCCTGGAGAGCCAATATCGAAACCAAACACACCTGAGTTTCAAACCACAACATCACAACAATGCTTTCCTTTCTCCTCCTTCTATCTTTCCGCCCGCGCCCTGGCAACAGTAAAAGAGTATCATAACCCCTTAGGCGCGCGTAAATTATAAAAAAAAAAAAAATCAGCACAATCATTTGCCCATTTTAGAAACTCCTTCAATTCACTTACGGCTAGCTTTCTTGCAAGTGCTTTAACCCGTAAATTACGATCTGTTGTTATGAGAACAAGCTCTGTTTGAATAAATGTCTTTCCATCTGCGAAAAGAATAGTACTATATTTCATACAAGTAAATCTGTTTAAAGAATTTAACCTTTGCTTGCCTCCTTGCTCATGGATTTCGATACTGAAAGCGCTGTCGCAAGAATTTTGTCATCGTTCGATGCGTGTTGTTCCTCAACAAGAGCAAACAATGATGCGTTTATTATAGAACCCTTTGTAGTAGCACACCTTAAGATATCAAGTAACATAGTAAAACTTATGGAATGAAGAAATTAACTTCTTATTTGTTTGACGTTATTATTGGCAGATTTAATGAATTCTAGAGATGTTTTGCTCGGCTAGATACATTATCAAAATAATGGATTCGACTTATTTTGACTTGCCAGTTCTCATTGCACACCCTTGGAGAGACCATCCAGTTCTTTAACAACTATAGAGTAAATAACAAAACAAAAATATCATAATAAAATAACCTCGATGAACAATTTGGTGTCCAGGTGGTTAGAAATAAAAACATATACATATGTATATACAGATAAGTATAGTACGAGAGCAATCCCAGAAGTAGCCGACCTGATGGTAGTTTTTGTTTAAAAAGAATGCCAATTGTAGAAAGTACCTACCTTATAAAGCTTAGATTTGAAGTTTGACGACGCTACGTGGTTTATTTATTTGTTCAGCAACCATCAATAGTGAACGCTCTCAATGAATATTTAAATATCGAAAAAATTAGTCATCGTTATGTGATACAATACTTTCATTTGAAAGGCCTCAATCCAACCAACTTCAAAACGAAACTGGACTCTACTCTAGGGGAGTCTGCTCCTTCGTTTACAACAATAAATTATTGGGCGGCAGAGTTTATGCTAGGCCGTTCGAATTGCCAATACGAACATCGCAGTGGTCGACCAAATGAGATGGGTTCACTAGAAATGTTGAAAAATGGTATTAGAGAGCCGTCGATTGAAATATGGTAGGCATTTCAAAAAGTGTTATTCGTCGCATGTTGACTGAAAAATTGGACATGAGAAATCTGTACGCTAGAAGGGTGCCGCGATTACTCACAATGGAACAAAAACAGCGTCGTGAGGATGTTTCAATCGAGTGTTTGGCGAAGTTTCACAGCAATAAAGATGAGTTTTTGCATCGATTCATAACTATGGATGAAACATGGGTCCATCACTTCACACCCGAGACGAAGGAACAGTCAACACAATGAACTGAAATCGGCTTCAGAAAGAAAAAGCAATCAACGGCATGTATTATGCTAACTTATTACACCGTTTGAAAGATAAAATCAAGAAAAAACGGCCGCATTTGGCGAAGAAAAAAGTTTTGTTTCATTAAGACAATGCACCGGTTAACTCATCCGTCATCGGGATGGCCAAAATGAATGAGTTAAAGTTCGAATTGCTTCCTCATGAACCCTATTCGCCAGATTTAGCCCCCTCGGATTCTTTTCTATTTCCGAAAATGAAAAAATGGCTCGATGGTAAAAGATTTGCCAACAGTAATGAGGTGGAGTCTGCGGTTGATGGCTATTTTAAGAAGCTCGACGACTCTCACTATAAACTGGGAAAGTTTATTGAACTGAAAAAAGGAGACTATGTAGAGAAATATGTTAACATATTTTTCTCCATTTTTTTTGTGTTTTCTTTGTTAGGTCGGGTACTTCTGGCACTAACCTCGTAGTTGATATGTATTTCTTTTTTTGGCTATGTACGTATGCGATAAAGTAATTTAATTCCCGCTTATATTTAAAATAAAATCATTATAGTACTTAGTTAAGTTTGTATTTAAAGTTTCAGAAGACGCAACCATATCTGTAGGCGTACACTTGAAAAATTTTCCCCGAATTTAAATTTATTCAACTGGCGTTTTATAATGGAGTGTGAGTCCTTATTTTTAATATTAGTTTTTGTTATTGTTCAAAATGTTTTCTACTTTGCAAATTTGATTAGTGTTCATGCATGATATTATTCAAATCTAAAAGGTAATATGAAAACTGTTTTGAAAGTTGTCCTTTTTCATACTAATAGCAGTTCAGTAGTGTACGTACCATTTTCCTCTATTCCATTTTGTTTTGCTTTGATTTCCTGTTCTTTCATTACATTTATGTTGTTTGTGTAAAATCATTTGACTGTAATACAATTTTGTTCTAATTAATTGCTGCTGCTATTTAAAACGGACAGTAAGTATATAACACAACTTGGCTTTGATCAGCGTGTTTTCAATGACGCCTACATCAACCGAGTTAATATGAGCCCCATAGACACTACCCCATCCCCATCAAATGCTGAAGAAATGGATGAGACCGATAATTCATTTAAAAAAACATTAACTAGTCTTTATTTAGATAACGATCGTCATAGGATATTTTGTTGTGGTAACTCGGATTCAATTGGCACTAAATTGCTTAATCGCCTCCCAGGCCAGGCCGTACAGGTCATAACGCATTCTCCTAATAAAGGACGCGATCAAGAAGAGGTAAGTTTTGTAGCTATTGTTAATAAATAAAATTGCAACAAATACGTAGATATAAATCCATGTATTCTGTTTTTGTTTTACCAGTCCGTTTTAGTAAAATTTGTTTTATAAATAATTTCATATTGTTTTGTTTTGTTATTTAATTTTTCTTATTATTGAATTAATTAAATGTAATATATTTGATTAAAGAATATATCAGAGATTAGTTAGTTCATCGTCTTCTAAAGATTTATAACATTTTGTAAAAGAACAAATGACTTTCAAATTTGAGAGTTTAGAACGATGCACAGAACAGAGCACTGTGATTGACGTACTTCCAATATGAGCTAGTGAGTTTACACGAGTTAAGCACTATCTGTTGGCTTGCAAAGATACTCGAGTTCACAGAAGACTTACACAAATATCTTATAAAGGGTGCCTTTTGTTTGACTGATAGATCTTTCAATATGGATAACTTTCAAACCGTGTTGCACGGCTCGTTGTCATTTATGTTTAGCTTTGTTTGACGGACCATCATGAATGGACTTACATCAGAAGATCCATATTATTTAAACTTCATTTGAAAATCGATCTTCCCTTAGCGAAACGTATAGAAAATTACGTAATTGTTTTGGTCCTTATAATCGACCAACTGAACTCGCCATAACTCGATTTGTAGATAAATTTTGTAACACATCTACTTTGCATTATGCAAAGTAAATAACGCACCAACGTAATGTGGGTGCACAAGAAGTTGTAGGCGCTATGAGTATGTGGCGGAAGATCCACAAGTGTCAATTCGGCGTGGATAGCTACAGTTTGACCTTTGTGTATCCACTTTTGTTAAAAGATATCGGCTAAAATCAGTTCGCAGATCGGACTCTTAAGCACTTTGAAATCCGCTCTTATTTTATCGGCATCGATATTTTTTATTTTTTTTTTTAAATGACTCCAAAGCTCGTGTTAAACGCGACTGGGAAATATTTACAACTTACTTAGGTAGCGCTACAATTCGGAGTGAACTCAACTAACTGCCTCCAGTTGCGCACTCCAAGCCGGTTGGGGCCCCTTTTTACTTGCGGGCGCCATCTAAGGTTAGGTGTTCCTCTACTGCGTAGTCCCTCCGGGTTAGGTTCGAAGACTCTGAAGGCCGGAGCATTGGTGTCCATTTGCGACTGATGCGCAGTTTTCTGACTAGGTCGTTATGGCTGTACAGGTCGTATAGCTTCGTTGAAGCTTCTTCTCCAAAGCCCGTCAACGCAAACGGACTCAATATTTTTCGAAGGATATTTCCCTTGAAGTGAATGAGGATATCTTTCGATGGGATCAATACTTCTGCGCCATAAAGTAGGACTGGGATGATCAAGGTCTTATATAGAGTCTCCTTAGTTGTTTAGGATAAAGCCTTAATACTCGATTGCCTTCTTAGCACAAAGAAACAGCGATTGTCGATAGTTATTCTTAGATTATTTCTGTTGAGGTGTTGTTGGCAGATTTTCTAACAGAGCCAACTCGTAATTATAGCTGTCGATTCTGACGTTCTGTCCAATTCGCCGATGTTGTGTGTCGCTTCTTGTTGACAACATAAACTTGGTTTCCCTTTCATTTACCGCTAAACCCATCTTGGCAGCTTCCGTTTCAATACTAGCACCGTTCTCAATTGTCACTCTGCACAGACTGACGAATTTGGCAGGGATGCCTAAACTAGACATGGCTCTATATAGCTCGTCTCTATAAATGCTGTCATATGCATGGACTTATTGAGTTTTTTCCGGAATGTAAAGATTTGGTCGATTGTGGACTTTCCTGGTCTGAAACAGCACTGATATTCACGAATCAGGTTGTTGGGGAAGGGTTACAGACGTTCACACAATATGATAGATAAGACTTTGTATCCGATGTTGAGGAGACACTTCTTTTGAGGCTGTCTCTTTTTTTAGTGGATCGGGCATATGGTGCTGAAATTCCAGTCATCAGGCATCCACTCTTTTAACCAGATCGACCGGGCAGCAATCAGCGATTATTTCTTCCAAAATATGAACGACATTGATCCCGGTGACATTTGGTGCTACGTAGCAAATTATATCGGCAAAAGCACCAATGATTTGGACACCGAGATCGGGCGATTTGAGATCACTCGATTATTACTTGTGGGTCTTTGAAAAGTCTTTTGTGTATGTTGATAAACCGTAAATAATTCAGGCATTGGAAGTCAATATTCAGCGCGTTATTAGTCAGATAGAACTCTACATTCTCGAAAAAGTAACCCAAAATTTAACCGACAGGGTGCGCATCCTCAAAAACATCTAAAGGAGTCATATGCCTGAAATTGTGTTCAAAACATGACATTATCATGAGCTGTTCTTCATAATGAATAAAAAATTTCATTCAAACAATTATGACGTTATTATTTAAAAACCAGTTCCTAAAGCTCCAAACAAACACTCTTTTTGTTTGTTAAGTGCTTCTGAAGTCTTCACAAATAGTGGCTGGCAAGTAGGAGTTTTCTTTAAGCTTATGGCGTTACAGTTCTGGAGCGGGTCCGGGTACGAAACATCAAGATTTTCCAATCAGTTCGATCGGTTGACAACGGTCACTATTTTCGCATTTGGTCTCCCTTGGAGTTGATATCTTCGTCTATAACATCTTCTTTCTCGATCTGGAATGCTGTACCGTTTTAGTCCCCAGCCATCTAAGTTATTATCATAATTATAATTTATTTATAAGTTATTATCATAATTATAATTTGACTTTATGATTGAATCTCCTCTTAAAGCCGCTGTCAGTGAAGGCGAAAATCAAAATTTTCTTTCGAAATAACCTAATGCACTTTGAGTAAAAGAGAGAGATAGAGAAGAAGAATATTTATGTTTGAATTGTTATTTTGGTCTAACAACGGACTCTTCCAAGAAAGCTGTAAACTCTTCTAAAAACAATTGTAAAGACATAAACTGAACTCTATACACACAAATAATGTTAAAATTTTCTTTGCAAATGACGCAGGAGATTTTTATGATATCAGCACTACACCCTGACTGACTCGAACTGCAATCAACTTCAGACTGCTATAATTTCCAAACTGTTCATGTGAGCTAAAATTTTGACACATGGCAGATAATTTTATTATTTACAAGCCTTTTAAACGATTTGCGTCTCAGTTGTGTTGAAAAATTTTTATCCGCGATGGAATTCAAACGTGATAGTGTGATTGCTTTATATTTGGCTGGAAAACCACAAGTAGCTATCGTTAGAGCCCTCCAGCACCTCAACGTGAATAAATCATTTGTGTCTCGAACCATTTCTCGTTACCGTGATACTGGCAGCATTGCAAAACGCCAAGGAGGTGGTCATAAAAAACAGCAACATCGACAGAAACGGTTCGGAAAGTGAAGGCTCGAATTGAGCGAAATCCGCGTCGAAGTTGAAGAAAAATGACTAGTGAGCTCAAAAATGAGCTTGGGATCAAACCATTGAAGTTCCAAAAAGCATACGATCTTACACCGCAAAAAAGTTAAGAGTCGAAAGAGCGAAGAAGTTGCTACGCATGCACGAAAGTGGTGAGTTGCCGAATTTGGGTTTTTCCGATGAGTCGCCATTTGTTATTCAGCAATATGTCAACAAACAAAATGACCGAGTTTACTTGCCAGAGAGGTCCTTCGAAAATTTACATCTTCGGACGGCCACCAGAAAGCAGTCAGCACCGATGGTGATGGTTTGGGTCGCCATAACCGTCGATGGTCGCTCTCCGCTCGTATTTTTGGACCGTGGCGTCAAAATTAATGCGATCGTATACCGTGAAACTGTCTTAGAGGCAGTATTGAAGCCTTGGGCAAATAATCATTTCGGTCGGAGACCGTGGACATTTCAACAAGACTCGGCACGGTCTCACAAAGCGCGCGTCAACCAAGATTGGTTAAAAAACAATATTCCACACTTCATTTCTTCGACACAATGGATTGCAAATTCTCCGGATGCAAATCCGTTGGATTTCTCTGTCTGTGGTATTTTGAAGGCGAAGGTTGGCACTAAAAAATACCAAAGTTTTGATCACCTCAAACAAGCACTTCGCCGGGAATGGGCCAAAATACCGCAAAGCCACCTGAGTGCAGCGTGCAAAGGTGGACATATTGAAAACTACTGATACAATTTGAAAATTGATGTACATATTTTCCAACATTTTTTGCTTTGGCACAATAAAATTTATCAAAAAATAAAAAAGTTATAGCATTCTAAAAAGTTAGTTAGACGAATACGCCTACTCCTCCCGCAGAATACGAATTATTAGTGGTAGCGTAAAACTCGTAGTTTGGAATTTTGTAGTCTTCTTTTTCGCATGAATAAATCCATATCTCGGACCAAAAAAATAAAGTCTGGTAAATTCACAAAGCCTTCAATATTACAGAGTAACAAATCAAAATTTTGTCGCATGCTTCTGATGTTTTGATGAACAGTGAAAACTGGTATTTCATTCTTAGAATTAGAATAAATCATACTATCATAGATAGACACCATTAGACATCATTAAGGTAGTGTTGTCGTTTATAAGATCAAAGCTATTATTCATAATGTTAATTTTCAATTGCTGGTAAATCGCCAAAGGATTTTTTTCCTTCTCATAATCTTCAATAGAGGATAGATGGATACATAAAATATTTCTTTTCGTGTCATTAGGATTCGAAGTTGCATTTATATTGTTGATGCGTTTAACATAACAGTTTTGGATTTCATCAACAGAGACAGAAACATTCAAAGCGTCACAAAAAATTTCTTGCGCACTCTCTTGGGTCTTTATCGACCCAACGATTCTTTGTGCCTAAAACTTCTTGAGAGTTTACTATTTTTCGGATGGAATTTGTCTGTTACGAATTTTCCAGGGACGGCTGTCTTTGTTTTATTTGTTTGGGTTGTCAACATTGAAATCGGTGTTGGATTTTTATTATACATATTTTTTGTTTTACTTGTTAATGCAGGCAGGTATATCTATTCACTATCCCCGACTTGGCGGACTAGATCCTTGAACAAATGTTTGATATTTTGGTGCTATTGGGATTCAATGACTGCAGTTCACCATTATCTCTTTTATCAAAAGCTCTGACTTAGCTCAGATCATCGTTAGAGGATCCTGTTTCGAAGATGTCAGAATAGTTCTGAGGGATTGTTGCTAGATGAATGAAGAAGCATTCTTCACACGATTAGCTCAGCAAGAGATGTCAAATCTGTTTTAGCAAACGTGGACATAAGTTCACTTAAGTATTAATCCTAGAATCAGAGTCATATTGTCAGACCAAAAAGAAGCTAGGACTAACAGCGAACAATGCAAATATGTATGAATTCTTTTATTTAATTCAAATACAGACAAATACGAATATATTCATTACCAATTAAAACATTTCATTTCGTACAAACAAATTGAAGAAAATTAAAATTGTTGTTTGTACAGGAAAGACTTGAAAGACATATCCATCCAGTATGTTAGAACTAAATATGTTTTCTCGTCTGCATTTTCGACAGCTTTTAGTAGCACGAACAGAACAACCGTTATAGAAACTAAAAACATTCAACATGCTATGATATTTCCTTATTTCGGCAACGTCTGCTTGGTGTGCATTGCTCTTTTCTTTTTAAGAAGCGCATCAGTCGGAAATGCACTGTCTGAAGCAAGACCTTGCACTTACATATCTCCTCCAGATGCGCAAGTTCTTTAATATTCCTTTCTTCGACATCTTAGCAGTACGGTTATTCCAAACTTTAAAGCATTTTCATTCGCTTATAATAAAGTTCATGGTTCCGCACCGTACAGTAAGGGTAGGACGTTATGAATTTTGTTTCTTTTTCAATTCCTTAGGGATTTATTTTCCAGTTGTGTTCTTAGTTAAAAAAAAACAGCTCTTTGTAAGGGTGATTAAGCTTGATTTCGATAGTGGTGTCGTTGTCTACAGTAAAATCAAGGTTTTTACCACCTCAAAGCTTTGCATTCATGACGCTCACTAGTAGGAAGCATATACAGTGTTGGCCAAAACTAAAGCAACTAAAATCGCAAGTCATATAAATTTAGTCCAAAGTTAAAAAAAAATGTTGCCAATAGCTTGGAGTATTGTTGATTAATTTATTAAATCAATGAACAGCAATTGTATGGCATTAAAAAAAATACAGACATCCAATTGAATTCACTTTACTTTTCAGATGGCCAAGACAAAAGCAATTCAATTTGCTCCGTAATTTTTTCCTTGAAGTTCTCCGTTCTGAAAAACCGTTACTTTGACCAAACTACTCATATCTGAATTGTCAATATTAAAAAAAAAAGATAATTGACTCATTCGCGTGTATTAGTCTGCTGCAGCAAGATCTAAAGATCTTGTTCCCTAAATTTTATCTAAGTGGCCAGAAATAAATACTCCAATGAGATTAAAGAAAAAAATTATTAGCGAATATGCAGTGTGTTTGACAAAAGCCTGTAGTTTAAAAGAAAACAGCCGGTTGACTTAGGCCTTAGGGAAACAAAATTAATACTTGCTGCGCAATGTACTTAATATGTTGTCAAGTCTGCTCCATTCCCAATTATCGCCTCGTACCTTCGTCGACAACTTAGAGCCAATTTTGTCCTTACATTTTTTCCTTTAGTCCTTTGCTTCATAAGTCTCCTGACGTTTTCAATCGGATTGGCACTGGATACTGAGATACAATCCAACACATTGACGTCATTTCTCTCTTTGAAGCCCTGACAGATACAACTACGATCGTTGTCCTTTTGTAGGGGCCTATCCACGTCCGAATAGTATTTCGGCGGATCGCAGCAATTCTTTCTTGCACAGTTGGATCATTCTTTGAGCATTGAGATTCCCGGTAATGGTCACCGATTTTCCGAAACCCGCCGTACAGAAACAGCCATAAACATGCACTTTTGCCGCATGTTTCACTGTTATTTGTAGTAGAAGACAGTTTAACTGTGAGCAGCCCACGTCTCAAGGGATTGTTGAAAACAAATGAAGCTTCGTCAGTGAAAATAATCTTGGTCCAGTTCATATCTTTGTAACGGCGAGCCCACACAAAGGCTTGGCCCTTGAAATTAAAATCGTTTTCTCTGATAATTTTGCGAATACTGAAGATGGAAACCTCGTGACTTTTTTCTAATGACATTTGTCTTGTTTTAAAAATTGTAAGCACTTTGTTTTTAACGGCTTTTGAAGTGGTTTCTGTTTTTCCCCGTTCTGGCAAATCGTCAACGTTTCCATGTTCGTTAAATCGTTTCACCCACTTCCGCACAAAACTCTCTGACATTCTGAGATACTTTGCTGCAGCTATAACGGATAATTTTGGTCCACGTGGATTAGCAACAAGCATTCATTACAGAATACAAGACGTAAGTTTCAAAAACGAGATGCAACTAAAGTAAAATTTGACTGCGGATTAAAGGAGGAATAATTCTAACGGAAACCAATAATTTTTATCGTCTGCGACTAACGGGTTAATTCTTACAAGCCACACGCTATTGTCAAACACACTGTAAGAGTGATATTTCACAATCTGAGGTATCCAAAAAGTATTCAATCCCAACATTGGTGATAAGCCGAGGTGGTAGGCCAAGAGTTACCTCATACCGGGAAGTCAAAATGATTATTAGGACGATAAAGAGTAATCCCTTTATGTCATCAAGGAAATTATAAAATGAGCTTAGTACAAAAGTTAGCGCCAAGACACTTTGTCGGAGAGCTGTTCATAGTGGTCTTTCATTGTGATGCATGGAGGCGATAACATTATGGCTTGAAGATGTTCCTCTGTACATGAAATTGAAATTGGTCGGAAATATAAAATAGATGGAATTATGGACCGACTTATGGTATGATTATTCCAGCATGTGGCTTGGGGATCAGAAAATCAATGTTATGGAATGGCCAGCCCAGTGCTCCGATCTCAACCCGATAGAAGATCTGCGGGAGATTGTAAATCGGCGAATAATTCGGGAGAACTGTAGGGATAGGCACGAGCTTTATATTTAACTCCAGGCTTGAAAAAGACATCCCAAGCCCTATAGTTTCCAATCTGATCGAGAGTATGCCAAGAAGATGTAGTGCGATGATTATTATTAAATGTGAAAATTTACTACGTAGTTGCTTTTGTTTTGGCCGTCTTAAAATCGACATGGTTACAGTATTTTTATTTTTCCTTTTTTTCTGGTTATGAACAATTATTTTTGTTCCTTTTATTTTATTTTCGAATATATTTACTTGTTTTGTAACGAAAAACATAATAAAATATATTGAAATTTAATCAATTTTACCGCAGAATCTTGTGCGTATGTAAAAGTTGCTTTAGTTTTGGCCAACACTGTATGTAACCTTGTTTTATACTCGTTTACCACGAAATTCATCTTTGTCGCTTGCATTTTGATAATTGCAAACCAAACTGTGAAGGTACTACTTTTTATATTGGGTCTACAAGTAAGTTTCCAGTGTTTGTCAGAGATGGCGCCACCAGTGGATCCCGGGCAGAAATGTCAGACCCCATGTGTTTTATTTGTAGGTTTTGTATCTGTCAACAACTTTGCAGCGTTACATTTGGGTAGTTCTATCGGTGTCATACATTTTATCGAGCAAAATCATGGCAAGTTTCCAGCCAAATAAACGTCATTTGCGGGAAGCGCTGCTTTTATTCTTTAATATGAAGCAAAGTGCGGCTGAGGCCTATCGTTTGCTTTCGGAAACTTATGGGGCGGAATGTATTAATGAATCGACGTGCCGCGAGTGGTTCAAACGGTTCAAAAGTGGTGATTTTGGAGTTGAAGACAAAGATCGCCCCGGAAAGCCGAAAAGTTTTGAAGACGAGGAATTGGATGCTTTACTGGATGAGGATCCGTGTCAGATTCAAGAAGAACTTGCTGCATCATTGGGCGTCACGCAACAAGCCGTTTCCCTGCGCCTAAAAGCACTGGGATTCATTCAAAAGGAAACTGGTTGCCGTACGAATTGAAGCCAAGAGACGTCGAACGGCGATTTTGCATGTCCGAAATGTTACTGCAGCGGTATAAAAATAAATAATTTTTGCATCGTATTGTCACTGGTGATGAGAAATGGATTTATTATGATAATCCTAAACGCAGAAAATCGTATACAAAGCCGAAACGAAATATTCACGTGAATAAGGTCATGCTCTGCATATGGTGGGATCAAAAGGGTGTCGTATACTACGAACTGCTTCCGAGTGGTGAAACCATCAAAGGACCATTATATCGAACCCAACCAAGACCAGGCATAAGTTCGTCATTTTTCATCACGACAACGCTCGGCCACATGTTGAGGTTTCGGTGAAAAACTATTTGGAAAATAGTGGATGGGAAATTCTGCCTCACCCGCCTTACAGTCCAGACTTGGCACCATCTGACTACCACTTTTTTCGTTCGATGCAGAACGCTCTTACGGGAATACGCTTCAGGTCAGTAGAGGAAATCAAAAATTGGATCGATACGTCCTTGGGCTCGAAAGACGAGAAATTTTTTTGGTCCGGAATTCATAAATTGCCAGAAAGATGGGGGAAAGTTGTAGCTTCCGATGGACGATACTTTGAATAAAGCATTGTAACTATGTTTTCATAATAAAACTTCAAATTTTGGAAAAAAACGCTGGAAACTTACTTGTAGACCCAATATGTAGGAGAATCACTATTAACTGATATGGAGGTTTTTTTTTTTGCATAATTGCAAAACCATTTAAAAGGTGATTTTGTACTGTTTGGTTTTTCCGTGTTCTATTTTTGACAACTGTGACATGTGTCAAAGTCAAACATACTCAGTTAGCATTGTCATTTCATCATGGAAGACTTGCATCCGAACAACGCATACAAATGATTGAATTTTATTGTCAAAATTCGTGCTGTGTGAAAAATGTTTTTCGCGCACTTCGACCATTTTACGGTAGTCATAATCGACCTACAGGGCAAGCAATTCTAGCCATGATGACCAAATTCCGCACCAATTTCATGCTATTGGACATCAAACCACCTACCCGTATGCGTAGGGTGCGTACAGAGGAAAATACATATTCCCACTGCATCCGCCAGTGTTAATGAAGACCGTGATTTGTCCTTTCGTCGCTGTTCGCTGCAATTGAGGTTGTGTTACTCGACTATGTGGAAGATTTTACGCAAGCATCTTGATCTAAAACCTTACAAAATACAACTCGTGTAAGAATTGAAGTTGAATGACCTGCCACAGTGTCGAATTTTCAGAGTGGGCCTTAGAAAAGCTGGAGGAAGATTCGCTTTTTTAACAAAAAATTGTCCTCATTTCTGTTTGAATGAGTATGTTAATAAACAAAACTGCGTATTTTGTCAGATGAGCAACCTCAAGCAATACAAGAGCTGCTAATGCACCCGGAGAAATGCACTGTTTGGCGCCGTTTATGGTCCGGCGGAATCATTGACCCGTATTTTTTTATTGTTCAATGAACATGGTCGACATGTGATTCCAGCAAGACGGCGCTACATGTCACACAGCACGCGAATCGATGGACCAATTGAGAAATTTATCTCTCGTTTTGAACCGATGAATTGGCCGGCAAGATAGTGCGATTTTACGCCTTTAAACTATTTTTTATAGGGATACGTCAAATCACTCATCTATGCCGATAAACCAGCGTCAAAGGCAGCCTTGGAAGACAACATTACACGCGTTATTAGCGAGATACCAGCCAATATGCTTGAAAAAGTGATCCAAAATTGAACTCTCCGTATAGACCACTTAAAACGTAGTCGTCATCAACATTTACATGAAATAATCTTTAAAAAGTAAATGGCAAGCATTGATTTATCAACTCAAATAAAAATTGTATACACTTTTGTAATTTTCCTGTGTTTTTTTTAACAATTAAAAACCAAAAGCTTAAAAAATCACCCACTAGTACAAGGCAACAGCAGCATTCAAACAACACAGAGAATTACATTAAAAGCGTGAAGTCATTAGCCCATATTGTTAGATGCAGCTGTTCTAACATTTTTATGCGGCAGAGAATGTGTTAAGAAGCATATTATGATGTCTTGCTTAAGTGAGGCTTGAACATAAAATTTTTGTTTAAAGCATATGCGCACGAAATTCAGTGTGTTACGTATACCTATATGTAGGTTTGAATTAATCGAGTGTCATTCCAGTTTGAGATAAAACTTGCCTATTCCAACGAGGCAGGTATTTTGCTTTTAATTGCGTACGCAATGCTAATGTTACGAGTATTTTTGCTCGCCAAAAATGAACTATCAGTTTGGAATCTTCAGTCCAGTACAGAACAATATTGAAGTAATCGTCAATCGAGCAAATATCCTTCATCGGATTCAATTTCTCAAAACAGTTATTGAACATTTCCATCCATTTCCAAAAAGTCCAATCTTAATCGCATAACATGATTTAAGTTTCACAATTTAGAATACTGGATCAGTTTTAATTCGGTTGTCCACCTATAATCTGCAGATGGCCATGTCGTCTAATAGACTTTTAAGCGAGGCCGTACGAGTTGCCAAGACAAACATCGAGGTGGTCGACCAAATGAGGTGAGTTCACCAAAAATGTTGAAAAAATCCACAAAATGGTATTGGATGACCGTCGATCTAGTGAACTAGCAGATATGGTAGGTATTTCAAAAAGCGCTGTATATCGCATGTTGACTGAGAAATTAGACATGAGAAAGCTGTGCGCAAGATGGGTGCCGCGATTACTCACAAGCGTCGTGAGGATGTTTCAATGGAGTGTTTGGCGAAGTTTCAAAGCCAAGCTTTTGCGTCGATTCATAACCATTGATGAAACATAGACCCATCACTTCACACCCGAGATGAGGGAACAGTCAAGAGAATGGATCCAAAGGGGAGAATCGGCTCCAAAGAAAACGAAAACGGTTCCATATGCAGGCAAGGTCATGGCGTCAGTTTTTTGGGATGCGCATGGAATAATTTTCATCAATTATCTTCAGAAAGGAAGAACAATCAACGGCATGTATTATGCGAATTTATTGCAGCGTTTGGAAGATGAAATCAAGAAAAAACGGCCGTATTTGGCGAAGAAAAAAGTTTTGTTTCGTCAAGACAATGCACCAGTTCATTCATCCGTCATCGCCCCAAAATCAATTCACTCATCCGTCATCGGTATGGCCAAAATCAATGAGTTAAAGTTCGAATTGCTTCCGCATGCACCCTATTCGCCAGATTTAGCCCCCTCGGATTGTTTTCTATTTCCGAATTTGAAAAAATGGCTCGGTGGTAAAAGATTTGCCAACAGTAATGAGGTGGAGTCTTCGGTTGATTGCTATTTTAAGGAGCTTGACGATTCTCACTATAAACAGGGTATCGAAGCTATTGGCCATTTTTTTTTCTATAAAAAGAACTTAACACTCAAGTGGGTATGAATACACTTATGTTATAATGCCTCAGCATGTGTTAAGTTTTTTGGAAAATGGGATAGAGAGAGAAAGAAGATGTTTGGACTCACTGGTTATTTCGCTCCTTGGGTGGCATCCAACATTTAATGGGGAGACTAAAGTGGAAGTGGAAGTGGAAGTTGGCTGGATGTCGGTTTCTAGTCAACTACTCGTCTTACTTGATTTTTGTTATCTGAAAAAATGGATGATATATCTTTCGGGCGAGACCTTCCGATTTGGAAGCCAGTCCACTACCACTTGAGCCACAGCCACCCACCCATCACTGAGAAAAGTGTATTGAACTAAAAGGAGACTGCGTAGAGAAATAAACATATTTTTCCCCAATTTTTTTGTGTTTTCTTTGTTAGGTCGGGTACTTCTGGGACTACCCTCGTAGCGTGTCTTATGACAAATCGTCTTAAAACTTGAGTCTTACTGGTAGTTTGATCAGAGGCTATATTCTGGTACCATGGGAGTCAGGAGCCCCTGGAACTTCGGTTTGCAGCCCGTCTTGTTAGAGGTAAGCGCCCTTGCAGGAGTGTAACTGTGGCTAAATCTAAATCCCAAGGACGGCTTTTCGACTCTGGTCAGATTGGCCCTTAGATTGGCGGAAGTTTTAGGTAGGCCTCATCCTTAACCAAGGTTGACTTCGGATTTGGTACTGGTCTGAATGCTGTTTCTCCAGGAAGATCTAAAGATCGATTCCCCATTTAAGATCTAGGCGCTCCTTAAGGCACTTTAATCCCACGATCTAGAAAACGTTTTACGCCAACGGAAAATCGGAAATGTCGGAAACAGGGCCTGCTTCTTAAACTTGAAAACGAAAACGTATGAAATATTTTATTACGAAACGGAACAAAGTTGTCATCTTGACAGTGGAGCTACTGGATGAAAATAAAAGCAACCGACTTATGCCAATAAAACTGATAATTGAACACGAAACATGGAATATTGTTAGAGTCTACTCTCCGGAAGTAAGAAAAAGATATATGTATTTTGGTGTGATTTTGATGATTTATTAAATGGATTATCATGATGTGCAGATTTAAATGGGCATGTCGGTAAATCGGAACTACGATTGCGAAGACTGTCATGGAGATTAGGGAAAGGGTTTCGGAACGAGAAACGCAGCGCGAGAAGATATACTAGGGCCGCTATTTATTATGCAAGAACGGCACTTGATTACATATTGCAGCGGTGGGCACCAAGTCTTATGCGAACCATTTGCAAGTCAGTGCCGACTTTTGCTTACAGAATTTTTCGTGAAAACCCCAAGGAACAACGAACGAAAACCGGCTTCAGTACAAAAAATAAACTGCCACTATTTAAACAAGAAAAGAGGCCAGATCAGTAAGCTAGTTTTGCGAGAATGGCTCCAAAGTGCCATAAACCAAGTAAAAGGATTAAGTACGCAAGGTATCTGGAACATCTTCAAGGAAAAATGTAAGGGTAGTGCGAAAACTCTGCTCGATATTTCAGAAGGCCGGTTATACATAAATAAAGAAACGTGTCGGTGGAACAGTGAAACGAAAATTGCGATGAAGAACAAACGGCAAGCCTTTGAAGCATGGACTAAATGGAGTGAAAATAGCGAAATCGATAAGGTGAATCTAAAGTTAGACTTCAAACGATGCAAAGAATAAGCGAAACAAAAAACGGTAGCAAGGGCAGATGCGATAGCAGCATTGTATCGGAAATTAGAAGAGGTACCTTCACAACCTTTAGCAGACGACAAGTAGTGCAACATCGAAGAACGAGTAAACGACCCACAAGAGATTCAACCGCCGAAATGCAATATATTGAAGATGAACATGGAAACCTTCTAAGGAGAGACAACGAAATTTGCTATAGATGGGAAGAGTACTTTAATATCTTACTAAAAGAAGAAGGTGTAAAAAGAGTGAGCCAGGGGAGTGTGGTCGGACCGGACTTTTCTGCTTTTTGCCGATGATAGCGCTATCAAAGGCAATGACGTGACAACTTCAACTAGCTCTTAATAATTGGAGTTGGACGCAATAAGATAATGGGTTACAAATAAGTAGTATTAAGACCGAATATTTTCATTGTCGTTTTTCCGAAGCAGCAAACACATATCCTGACATCTACATAGTTAGATTTTAGAAGAAGTCGTATCAAAGTGCGAAAAGTTTAAATACGTGGCCTCTGTTTTTAAGCACCAAGAGAATTGCGATGAAGATGTCGTACATAGAACCAGTATAGGCTGATTTTATAAGAAGTACGCGCATTTGCGCGACTTCAGTCTGGGCAAATCAGCTGTTATTGCCATGTAACTAAGGTTCGCCAAGTTAGCCAACTTCACAAGCGGCGCAGTACCAATACAGGTACGTGGAAGAAATATATAACATTAGATGTAACTATAGGCGTTACATATTTCAACGGTTAATAACAGAAAAAGAAGAATTCGATGTGTGATGCCACACCGTGGGTTTACATGCATTTTCCCACGTAAAACAAATTATTTGATCTGTCCATCTATGCATGCTTAGCCTTGATGCAGATTGTTAATAGAGATGTTGCTTTTGCGCACCTCTACTTGGGCTTCCGGGATAGTTGTAATATATTATATTATATACAATACCTACACAGGGTCTTTTATTAAGCGCTTCCTATCTTTAAATTTAAATAAAACAAAGTGTGTGTGAGATATCATCGAAATATTTTATTCGTTTTAAAGACCTATCGATGCCATTATGTATGGAATATAACATCGTTCTCTCCCCTCTACGCTCGTCAGACCATTATGTCATAACAGCTAATTTCTCGTATGCTGCTGACCACATATTCCTAAAAGAACCGTATGGCAATACGAGAAAGCTAATTGGAGCGGACTTAGCACCTTCTTTAGGAAATTTAACTGGTCGTTATGGACGTGGATGTCGCTGCTGATACCATTCTCTTTGGAATGAGATCTTTTATTCCTCATCGGATGAAGAGTATCAAACCAAAAGAAAGGGCATGGTACGACTCGAGCTGTAAAGAGGTGGTCAGGATTAGAGAAATGTTTTTTCTCTCTTTCAAGACCAATCCGACGGAGGAAAAGAGAAAAAAGTTTAAACGGGCCAGGAATGACTGCAACGTCTTTTTTAAGCGTGTGAAATTTCAATACGACCAAAAGTTGAGGCAAAAAGTACTGCAATGTCTCAAAGGTAGTAAAAGCTTTTGGTCGTTTGTCAAAAACATCAGAAATTTCATTTGTCAGCTCTTTCGACAAGGCCAATCTGCTTGCTTTGTCTTCGCCTACACTTGAGTGCGTCGAATCTTCAATGGGACGAATCCACTTTCACACTCGTGTAGTAGCAAGAGTACTTAAAGATCTCAACATACATAAATCCGCTGGGCCAGATGGTATATTTCCCCTTCTTCTGAAGAGGTGTTCTTCCACGCTGGCAAAAGCACTGCGTAAGGTTTTTCACCAATCCTACTCTTTAGGACTCTTTCCGAGCAGATGGAAAACGGAATTTGTCCAGCCCGTCCCTAAAAAGGCGAATCTTCTTCTCTATCCTCCTACAGACCTATTGCACTTACGTTCCTTCTCTCCGAGGTCATGGAAACGCTGATTAACCGTCAGCTCATGAAATATCTCGAAACACGAAAACTTCTCAATGACCGCAATATGGCGAAAGCATGATGGTTGCACTTGACATAGTTTGGCATCAGGCTCTTTTGTCGAAAATGCGTGCTTTTGGGATCGATGACTCTCTTCTTCAATGGATTAGAAATTACCTTTCGGAACGTTCGATTCAAATTGTCTTGGATGGTTTCAAGTCTGATATTCACAAAATAAATTCTGGTTTGCACCAGGGCTCCGTTCTCTCTCCGACACTCTTTTAAATTTTTGTCAATAATCTCTTGTCTGCCACTTCCAATCCAATATATTCCTTTGCTAATGACAGCACTCTCTGCTTTTCATATTCTTTCCCGGATTCAAGCCCCTGCTCTTCGGCTGTAGAACGGGAACGGCAGCGTATGTTAAGCTCATTAAATTCCGATATTAACAGCATAACCAATTGGGGAATTATCAATCGAGTGGAATTTAATGCTTCCAAAACTCAATGCCGTCTGCTGTCATTAAAACGAAATTCAAATACCCAGCCATTATTCATGAATGGCACTTTCATCGTCGGAACCAAAAAACTTTCCATTCTCGGTATGCGTGTCAATGACAACTTAGGCTGGAATGACCACATATACGATGTCGCCAAAAATGCTGTGAAATGTCGAGGTTTCCTCAAACGATGTAAAAAATACTTTTCACCTTCTGATCTGGCCTCAATACATAAAGCCTTCATCCGCCCAAAATTGGAGTACAATGCTCACATCTGCTCAGGTGAGCCTATAACATCTCTGCATCTGCTAGACCGGACTCAAAACCGTGCGATAAAACTCATAGCCGATACCAATATCACTCAGTCAATAGACACCTTCGAACACCGACGAAATGCCTCGTGTCTCACTTTGTTTTATTGCTATTTCCACCACCAGTGCTCCATAGAAATCGCCAGCAGCATTCCGCCCCTTCAAACCTTTAACCGTAACACCGTCTCGCTATGAATGCTCATCAGTATACCCTTAAGCCCACTTTCGGACGTACTCTGAAGTATCGTGATTCGTTCCTAGGCCGAACAACTCGCTTGTGGTATGCCCTGTCGAGCTCTCTATTTCCTAGTCATTATAACATTCAGACATTTAAAACCAACGTACATCGGTACCTATCCTTCTTTCCTCCATAAATTTCCTTCGGCCGCGCTGTGTGCACTTTAACCCCTTGATCGCGCGCTACTTTATAAAAAAAAACAAAAATGGGCCTCGTCGCTGAAGATGATTTTTCGATGAAAATTAGGGTCAGTTTCCAACTGCTCCAGAGCCATTCAGCGAACACACGTCGTTGTCTATGGTCGTTTACCTTTAGCTCCTGGGTCAGTTGAATTTTGTACGAGTGCACACCCAAGTCACGACGCAAGGCTCGCCAAGCGAAATCGACTGCCGCGGATTCTCCTGCACACACTCAGGGATAGCGGCGATGTTTTCGGCAGATCTTGCGTTTCGTCGACGTACGAGTGTTGGTTTATCGTTTACTGAACTAGTGGACTCAAATTTATCCACCACACTGCGAATAGTCCTCTCGGTAGGACGATTATGGCGACCGTAAAATGGGCGAAGCGCGCGGAACAGAACACGCATTTTGATAAAACAATTCTATCATTTGTAGGTGTTGCTGAACGCTATGTCCGTCCATGGTGATTTGGTAAAACAGACTGAATAAATGACAGCCAATTTGACAGATGTAGCTTCAGCAATATGGCCGCTATCAACTGTCAAAGTTCGGAATCGGAAGTCCCTATTGGAAGACCCTGCATATATAAATCAGTTTAAAGTGCCAACTAGTTGTGATATCTGACGTGCTTAACTGAATAATATCTTTTCTTTGCATAATCAGAAACTTGTAAATCTATTATTTTTGAGGTTTGTAATTTGGTATGAACTATGTATTTTGGATTTTTTAACGTGCAAAGGAGATGGCCCTTAGCGGAATTCCGACCTAAAGAACCAGGTTAGTCGTTGGATTTCTGGACAAAAGGCCTCTTTGCTTAAAGCAGTGGTTTCCACTGGAATTATTTCCGTCCAGTAGATTAAAATCCCTTCTTGTTTTGATATGCGTTTTAATTTCATTCTATGATCAATAGAAAATACAACATTTGTTAGTTAAAAATATATGTATAAAAATATATTTTTTTTTTAATTTCAGATAAAAGCAAAAAAGATAAAAACCTCATCCCCGGAAATGGTTTAGTAGTACAATGGAATCGCGAATAGGACTTGTTAAAGAGGCTGGCCCGTCAGAACAGGCAATAACAACATACGGAACTACTGGGTTGAACTCTAAAACTGATATGTGCTACTATTTACCTACACTGGCTTGTTGAATGAATCAAAATAAATTTTTTGCTTTCATGAATTGATACAGAATGATATATAAAAAAAAATCATACATACATACTTATAATACAAAATAAATTTAGGAAGACCTACTTAGTTTACCAGCTCTCATTGTCTAATAGAATTTACTAGCGAATGCGCTTCTTACGTTTGTGATAGTTTACCTCTTTCGTACGCGTTTTTATGTTTTGGTGTGGCATTCATAACAATTTGTTTGTTGCTCTATAAATAAACAAAAAATAAAGATTATTTATTCGCTTCTTTGTTGTTGAACCAAAGAATTTAACACAATTGGTTGTTGTCATTTATTTATTTTTTTTCCTTTTATGACTTAAAACTTTGACTTTGGGTTAGTTGCATTTGGCAGGTTGTTCACACGAAGTGAATGAAAGCATGGATTGGGTTATACGGTTATTTATTGTATTTTCGAGCAAGATAACCGGCACCCATGGAAGTCTTAGCCATTCGTATTGAGAAATGTTCTTCCAAGAATGATGTGATGTACCAAGTGGTCATCAATCGATATTTAATTGCTTGGGTGACGTTATAACTCTTTTTTACCTCTTTACAACTGTGCAACTTAAGTTTTTTAACCGTGACGTTAAGAATCGATTTCTTGGCCTTTTTTGGTGAAGAGATTACGCTTTTCTTTTCTTTTCGGTTTTTTTTGTTATTCATTTTTATCTGTTGGTGAAAGTTGAAGGTCACAAGGTTTTGCCAGTACACTGACCTAGTCGAAGAGTGAGTTTTGTGTTGTTGCCTACATTCATGAATTGAAATAAAAAAAGAGAAAAAAGAAGGAAAAAATAAAAACCTATAGCATACTTGGCGACAGACACTTATACGAAATTGATTTTTTAAATTAAACTTCGAATTTGAGTATACATATTGTGTTGAAGTACCTACTGAGTGAGTAATTAAGTTTGTAAAGGGTACCAACGACAATCACTTAAGTATTTGTAGTTTCTCGCACTGGAAAAAACAAACAAATACTTAAAATTTGTTAAATGATTTTTAGACACCCATTTCTGAAATACTCGTAAGTTAAGGAGTTAGCATTATTCCTAACCGCATGTGATAATTTTGTATTTGATGAAGTAGTGTGCTGAGGTCAAAAATAATTTAATTCAAATGATTAAATTAATATTTGAGTTCAATCTGTGAATACATTATAATACACCAGCATAGCATACTCATACAACGAAATCAGAAATCCTATTTAGAATTAGGATCGCCTGCAGTGTGACGGCAATATCGTATTCGATAATCTTAATGGTAAAACCGGAAATTGACATAATTGGATGAATGGGAGTGCCTAGTATTTAGTCTTAATAGGTAGAGCTTCTGAAGGGTGTTTGTTCGCTTAATAAAGAGAAAGGGCACGGGTTACAGACATAATTTCTTGACGACCGACATTGTCATGCAAACCGGATACCGTCAGCAAGATTTTGGAGTAGAGTAAGAAAGATTACCATTATAACGCACCGATGCTAATGGTCAGGGTAGACTTCAACGCAAAATAACTAGTACGCGAACAACACTGCCCTCAAACATTTGATTGGTGTGGAAGAGTTCAGAAATCGAAATGATAGCGGGTGAGCGGCTTACTGATTTCTGCAATGCCAATGCAAAATCTACAGAGGCACATTGTTCGGACAACGTACCCTCCACAATATCAGCTGAATCTTATCGGAAAGGTAGGATACGTTGACTCTGGTAGACCATATTGTGATTAGCCTACAATGTAGAAGTTGCTTTTTAGATGAGGCATCGGATTGAAATAGCAGCAATCTAGTTTAGATGCGCTTACATATTGCATCTGTTAGCTGCAATCGGTTCAACAACTGAGCACACACCTAAGGACGACCACTGCAAATTTGTGGAAAAATGTTTTCGCAATTGGAAAGATGTGAGTCATAAAGAGCTTGAATAACTACATCAAATGAAAATCAGCAGATACCTAAAGGTGGATCGAGGAGCATATTCAGCTCATAGTTCGAATGCAGCAGTCTCAGCTCAGCAGTGAAAAGACTTGAACCGTATGAGAAGAAAACAATTGCGATGTTAAGGTCTGACCAGTGTAATAACTAGGAACTTATCGAAGATCGCAGATCTGGTTAGGAGAACGAGGAAACATTTTGCGATGGTGTTCTACCATCTGGACCGGGGCCCGGTAGTCCTAAATATGAATAAGTAATTCATTTCGAAAAATCCCCGAATACGCACATGGATCCCAAGCAGTGAAGAAATTGAAAGCGATTAAATCTCAAGAACAATTAGGATGGGAGCTGATCATTACTTAATGATCGCGGATCATTACTTAATTCTTATTGCCTTCAAGAAAGATCCAATGGCGTAAATCAGGAGTTCAGGGGTGTTTTTAATAAAATCTACATATCAGAGTGTTAAATATGGTATTTTACATAATATGTCGGACGAATTTGAATTCCAAAGCAGATTACGATAGAGCTGCATTTTACCTTCACTTTTTTTTTTTACACAATAGCGTCTTAGATTCAATTTCACTAATCTGACCACATCTGTCTGAGCTTTGACATATAATCCAGAACTTAGTGTCCGAGGCAAGCAAATTATACTTTAAGCAAGTGTGTCCAAAAACAAAGCTCTAAGCCGTTTAGTATCTTTTACTTGGCTTACAGGATATTAGGCTCGATAAGGTCGATAGTTTTTTTTATCTTATATAATGTGCGCGCGCTCAAGGGGTTTTGAAAACCCTTAAAATGCATGTACACAGCGCTGCAGCGCGGGCATCGTGACGGACAGTGATAACGAATTTAATGTGGGCAGTTTTGTTCGGTGTGCTATCTCAGGTCTGCTAGAGCAACGTTTATGCAGCCCTATTCTGCTAATGATGATGAGAATGATCGTTTGAGCATATAAAATGTCTATTCTGTTAAAAGAGAATCATTTCCCGTCGGTAAGACAGTTTGGCCATCACAGTAAACGCACGAAACGGAATTATCCATACAAATCTGTCGTCGAATCCTCCGCAGTTATTTTGTTACGTTTATGCTTTGCGGTCGAAGGTATGTAAGGAAATTACTTAAATTTTAAAAAATGTTAAAAAAAAATATGTGTTTTCACATGAAAATATTATTGGTAAATTGTTTTTTTGTAGGAAGCAAATAACAGACCAAGACAGCTAATTTTTGATTTGGCGTAATTGAATCGGCCTTAACAAACAGCTGGAGATCGTACTCCGAAATGACAAAAACAATTCATTTTTATTTAGTCTGAAGATTTTGATAAATCTTTAGCAAACAATCTATTTGTATTCACATCTTCAAAATTTTTCTAAGCTTTCTTTACGTTTCATTTGGAATATCCATTATATCTTGTGCTTTTTTGGGTATATATATTACTTCGTACCCTTCTATTTGTAGAGTTCCGCATTTGATTTAAAAACGGAATATACAGAGCTACACTATGCATTTTCGAAATACTTCTTTAAATATTAAAATCAATTTATTTTACTGTCTGCTAACAAAATCTTCTCGAAACAAAGGCGTGGAGTAAAATTTCTTAGTTAGAACAGCGTTTTCGAAATGATTTCGAATTAGTACCGGTAATGTAGTGTTCCCCTGTTTAGCAGAATAGGAAAGTTGAGTGAAAGTGTATCAAAGAGGTGATTTGAACATTCGATTTCCCGTCTAGCAGAATAGGACTGATAGGATTAAGACCAAGCTGCGACCGTTTTGCTCTAACGTTGAAGAAGTACTTCTATATGTGTGTTGTATTTGGAAAAGAATCGCCAGAGTCATATGAAAGGCTTGGTAAATAGATGTCTACCCATCATTGTCAATTAATTTTGTTTTTTGACCAGAAAGAAGTGGCGACTGATTGGTTACATTGAAAAGCGCTTAGACAATTCTACATGGAAGTCAGGCATTTAATGAAATCCGCATGCAATGAAGAGCGGTGTGCACTGCAGATGTGGCGCAGAATGGATACGATGAAGAGACCTAAGGAGCGTTGAAGATGGCAGACTGGTATTGTTGACGTCCTGTACCTCATTAATATTTAGGAAATAAGTAAGTATTGGAGCAACTTGTGAGTTTTTGATTCTCGTTGGAGTTGACTCAGTGTTGCTTACTATTTTATGATAGTACTCGTATGTTGCCTCATTTTGCAGAAAGATGTCCATGTTTTAAAAAACTCTTCGTCTCACTCGTTACATGTGGCGTGTCAACATGATTTGGTACCCAATAAATTTTTGTATTATTGTATTGACAAAAATGTAATTTCGGTTTTTTAATGTGGGCAAAAACTCTTTCTTTTTATACAAAGAATAAACTTTAACTGATTAAAGTTTCTCTTTTTGTTTGATAATTTGATAATTCTTCTGCCATCATTCTGGTAACTTCATGATTACGTGCTCAGAGAACGTCTCGCCCTCATTACCACAAAACTGCACCAAGTACGATTTCAAGTCATCATCATTAATAAAAGTTTTAGTGCTCAAGGAGTTTTACAAGCTTCGAAACAAATGAAAATCTGTTGGATCAAGGTCGGGGCTATATGGTGGATGTTACATCACTTCCCAACTTAGGTTCAATAATTTTTCACGAGTTACCAAAGGTGTGTCTGGTCTAGTCTGGACATGGTGGACTACGATTCCGTTACGATTTGTCAATTTTGGTGTTTTTTGTTTTTATTGCTTCCTTCAGTCACATTAGTTGTTGACAGTAAACATATGAATTGATCGTTTGGTTCCTTGGAAGTAGCTCAAAACATATTTATTTTTATTATTTATTTATTATCCCACCAAATTGACAACATAACCTTCTTTTAACGCTGTTAAGCTTTCGATTGTGTTTGTGCTGGTTTATCACGCTTATAGTTTTCAATTAATGTTGTTGTAGATGATCCATTTATCATCATGAGTGATGATTCGTTTGAAAACGAATTGCGTTTGAGATTCATATTGCAAATATTGATTCGTTATGTTAAGTGTATCTCTTTCAATTCATGTGGAACCCAAATATTCAGCTTGTTTACCATTGCAAGATGTTTGTAGTAATATTTAATTGTTCTATGTTTTGTATTTAACCGATCTATGCAATCTCTCGCACAGTCATATGACCATTTGCCGGGGAGGATGGAATTTGCAGGAATTCTTTTTAAAGAACTTTTATTTGCGGTTGACATACTATAGTGTTACTGGCGAATACTCCCAGAAACACTATGGCTAATGATAAACGGAGTGCAGACAAACTGTGTTTGTGGAATTTGATTGTAAATTTTTCTAAGTCGAAGGTCATGATTTTTAATAAAGGTGGAGGCAGACGCAATAGAAGAGAAAACTGGAAATTGAATTAATTTGAGTTGTTAACCAGTACAAGTACCTGGGAGTAGCTCTTACAAAAAACCTAAATATGGAGAGTCATGTCAAGGAGAAGATGGCGCAGTCAAAAATAGCTATGGTATTGATAGGGTCTAGAATAAATGTCATTTGCACATATCAGCAAATATAATGTATTCCTCTCTTTAGGTGAGTTAAGGGTTTGCAAAAGTATTAGTAGAGTTTGACATCTAGGTTAGTTTATCTATGTAGCTGAGGCGGTAATATTTTACTGTTATTTTAAAAGCTGCAGCCAGTGTGAACTCTTTAATTTCTTCTTATGACAGAAATGTTGTTAGCGTATATCAGTAGTTGTATCTGTGAATTTCACTCAATATTTTCAAGTATGGCGTTTAAGAATTTACACCCAGATTAGACTCAGTGAATTTAGCCTTCTGCCTGCATTCAGTGATGTTTTGCATTCTCAAACTAGCTTGGAAGTCGTAAGAGAGTTCAACAAGGCTCTAAGCGCAACTTGGCTGTCGCCATCAGGATAGGTATAGGATAGCGTATATCTCCGCTTGGAAGACTTATACAAGTTTTCTTAACGAGGAATGAAATCTAACGTGATCATCCTTCAGAAAGATACCATCACCGCATCCTATATCGGTCTCGGAACCATCCCTCGTAGCCCGACTACATTCCTTTTCCTTGCTCAGAACGATTTTGAATTTACCGCTACTAAAACTAAACTCACAAGGGCTTTTTAGATTGTTGATACTCGTATAGGGTTTCTGGTGTCGCTAGAATATTTGTATTTGTTTTTATATGTACACCCTGAATGCCTCGAACTGAAACCAACTTCAGACTGCTATAATTTCCAAACCGTTCATGACAGTGAGCTAAAATTTTGATACATGACAGATAATTTTATTATTTACAAGCCTTTTAAATGATTTGCATCTCAGTTGTGTTGAAAAATTTTTATCCGCGATGGAATTCAAACGTGATAGTGTGATTGCTTTATATTTGGCTGGAAAACCACAAGCACCTATCGTTAGAGCCCTCCAGCACCTCAACGTGAATAAATCATTTGTGTGTCGAACCATAGCTCGTTACCGTGATACTGGCAGCGTTGCAAAACGCCATGGAGGTGGTCATAAAAAAACAGCAACATCGGCAGAAGTGGTTCGGAAAGTGAAGGCTCGAATTGAGCGAAATCCGCGTCGAAGTGGAAGAAAAATGACTCGTGAGCTCAACATATCGTTGGAACGGATGCAACACACACTGAAAAATGTGCGTGGGCTCAAGCCATTGAAGTTCCAAAAAGCACACGATCTTACACCGCAACAGAAAAAAGTTTGAGTCGAAAGAGCGAAGGAGTTTTTTCCGATGAGTCGCCATTTGTTATCGAGCAATATGTCAACAAACAAAATGACCGAGTTTATTTGCCAGAGAGATCCTTCGAAAATTTACACCTTCGGACGGGAAACAAAAAGGAGGCAGCACCGATGGTGATGGTTTGGACCGCCATAACCGCCGATGGTCCGCTCTCCGTTTGTATTTTTGGACCGTGGCGTCAAAATTAATGCGATCGTATACCGTGAAACTGTCTTAGAGGCGGTATTGATGCTTTGGGCAAACAAGACTCGGCACCGTCTCACAAAGCGCGCGTCAAGCAAGATTGGTTAAAAAACAATGTTCAGCACTTCAAATCTGCGGATGCAAATCCGTTGGATTTCTCTGTCTGGGGTATTTTGCAGGCGAAGGTTGGCACTAAAAAATACCAAAGTTTGGACCACCTCAAACAAGCGCTTCGCCGGGAATGGGCCAAAATACCGCAAAGCCACTTGCGTGCATGCTTTCTTCGGCCGTCTAAAGGCCATTATTCGCACCAAAGGTGGATATATTGAAAACTGCTGATACAATTTGAAAATTTATGTATTTTCCAACATTTTTTGCTTTGACACAATAAAATTTATCAAAAAATAAAAAAATTATAGCATTTTAAAAAGTTGGAGTTTCAGTCATTCACCCTGTATATAGGCTGACCAGATAAGAACGATAGGAAAAACTTTTTAAATAAAACAACAACGGTGTGAGATATAAATTGATTCTGGCTTTATTTTGAAGCTCTGTTCCTGCCATTATGTGGGGAATAGCACATCATTAAAATGGCCACCTCCGCTTTGCTGGCAGTGCTTCAAGCGGTCGGTCCAATATGTGCGGTGCTATTCCGGTAATAGCGTGTCGAATGTTGGCATTGAGCTCATCCAAAGTGGAAAATAATCGAGTGGTTTCAAATCGCATGATCGCGGAAGCCAATTGATGAACGCTCGACGTGAGATGACCTAGTCGCCAAATTTTTCTTCACAACGTCGAGCATTGCGTTGCGTCGCTAGTATGGCATGTAGCGCCACGCCGTCTTGTTGGAACCACAGCTTGATTATATCGATGTTGTCGAGGTCTGACCACAGAAAGTCGGTTAACATCGCTTGGCCGAACACTTGTGGATTGTGTTCGCTACAATAACTGCAATTTTGCTTGTTGACATAGCCGCTGAGCCAAAAATGGACCTCGTCCGCGAAGATCAGTCATCCGGATCTCCGTCCAACATTTCCAGCGCCCAATTAGCGAATTCTTGCGCCAGCACAATCTAATACGGATGTAGGTCCAAATCCAACAGTAAAATAAGCCGGGTTGACTCTGTGGCGATGCCCAATTCAGCTGATCGGAGCCGAATCGACATTTCTGGGTTTTCTTCGATATTCGCCGCTACGGCGAATCATTAAAATGTTTTCTTCACTTTGCACCAATCTCTGTCTGGTTGGTGGCTTAAGATCCAAAAGAGTATGCTCACGCTCAAACTTTTCTACAGTACGACGAATTGCCAGCACACTGAAACCATGATGATGACGAGATTCACGTTGCATATCTACAATTGAGCTGGAATTTCAATAATACTTGGTAATAATTTCCGCACGTTCGGTAAACGTAATGCATGACGAAATGGTAAGTCTTATTGAATATACATATTAATAGCTGGATGTCTTTGGTAACTTTGACAGCTGCTGAAACATAACATTTGCAAAAATTATCATTGCTCTCTGGTCACCCTATATAAAAAATATTTCACATTAAGATAACAATCTCATTGATTGCGAGGGCTTAAAGAAATTCATGAGAGGTTACAATAATTACATTTAGTGACAAGCACAAGATGTTAGTATGATACACTGAAATTAAGGGGGTGCAATTAGTTAGGATTTAATACAGATCTCATTTTCAAGACATTGTCTCACAAGGTCATTCCTATTTTCATTTTATTCTTATTTATCGAGTATTTAATTTTAAGTGTTTACTTACGAGTAAATGCTTTTTAAAAGTGTTTATGTTCTTGACTCACAAAATTGTCAGATAGTGAGTTCCATAAATGAGTGCATGGGCAAAAAGTACGCTCCGATTGTATGCAATTAATTCAAGTTTGAATAAGAACTGCAGTTCTTTGTAAGCTTCAGAAAGCCAGTCTGTTGTACAAGTAGTCAGGCTGGCGAGACAGTATAATATAATGTAGCTGGATTAATGGCCGGTATTGGATGGTGTTATCAAAAATCAGACTCATAATTTGCTTCGAGTAGGTAGATATATGGTCGAAATATCTCTTACTGAAAATACCATATATCTTGCAAGATTGTTTAATGACATTTAATGTGCGATTTGTGTTGGAGCCTACAGTGCAGAAGAATTCACTGTCATACATCAGAATAGGCAATAAAAGTGCACTGATTAGTAACATTTTAGTTTAAAATAAATAGAATAATACAGGCGCAGATCACTGTATTGGTTACTGATCATTGCAGCTGCATGGTCAGTCCAACCTAATGTCCCATTAAAGATTAGACCCAGATTTCTAGCAGAATGGTCGTAATCAATAACTGACCTGCCTAATTTGATTATTGGGAAACTAAATGTATCAAACTTATGTTTGCAGTTGCATCCGGTTTTAGACTTGTCCGGATTCAGTAATAAATTATGCTTTAGCGCCCACTGCTGAATAGTAAGAAGATCTTTATTGATCTGAATTCCTTCTACATTCTAACTTAAACCTTAAGTACTAGATGGAGTAAAAAATGACCTCCTTGACAACCAGAGTGCGCTGCTACTGCAAAAAAGGTTATGGTGCCTTGAAGTCCGTTCATATTTAGGCAGACATGCCAAATTTCAGTGCAATACTGTCTTTAGTTTTGTTTTGATAGCTGATTGTTGTTGACGTGTTTGGCATCATGTTGAGTATGGACGAAAACGATTTTCGTTCTCTCATAAAATATTATTTTTTGAGAGGCAAAACGGCGAAGGAAACAAAAGAAAAGTTGGGTAAATATTATGGGGCTGATGCTCCATTGGTTTCAAGAGTTTCGTGGTGGCCACAACTCCACTACCGATCAAGTCCGCAGCGGCAGGCCATCCGATGCGGTTACAGAGGACAATGTCAAAAAAATACATGAAATGGTGTTGGCTGACCGGAAAGTGAAGGTGCGCCAGCTAGCAGATGCCACAAAGATTAGTACTGGGCACACACGCCGTATTTTGGGCAATATTCTGCATATGAAAAAGTTATCCTGCCGCTGGGTGGTGCGCATGACCAAAAACACGAAAGCGAGAGCACTTCGAAAGAGTGTTTGGACTTGCTGATGCGGAATTGGGCGGACTTTTGGCGTCGATTAGTAACTGGATTTGAATCCCTCGGACTATTATCTCCTCCCAAACCTCAAAAGATGGCTCATCAATAAAAAATTCAGCTCACGCGAGGAAATCATCGACGCCACGGAGGAGTATTTTGCAGACCTTCCGGAAAATTACTTTTCGGACGGGATCAAGAAGTTGGAAAATCGCTGGAATAAGTGTATCAAGCTAAAAGGGGACTATATTGAATAATATAAAAAAAACATTAAAAAAAAAAAATTAATTCCCAAGGAGGTCACTTTTCACTCCATCTAGTATAATTGGACATCAGCAAATATGTGAATGCTGCAGAATTTGACAAGCCGAGGATCTCATTATGGATCCCTGGGGCACACCCGCAGGAACTGAAAGAAAAGAGGACATGTTTGTTTATGATTACCCAATGTGAAGTCTAGTGAAGTCTGGTAATTTTAAAAAGTAGCACATTTATTATCTATATCATTTGCTTTGAAATTGACTTCTCAAATACAAGGCAAGATAACAGTAGGTCAATATTCAGGGATATCCTGTTCTGCGTCTTGGGTAACGGGAGTATTTTTGCAATTTTTCATGAACTCGGATACTCATGCAAGATTAGGATTGAATTAAAAATATGGGACAAGAATTTATGAATTCAAAAAAGAAGCATTTTCACAAATTTTGGATTTATTTCGTCCAGACCAGATTTGACTGACAGAGCTGCTTCAACTATATCCTCATCTGCAAACCGCGTATAGTTAAAATGATGCCGACTAGAGCCCCCTAATTCGCGTGTACAGGGATACACGGACTACACGTGTATTTAGTTATTGCGTGAACTATCACGTGTGCTTCGAACCGTGTATCAAGTACACGTGGCAACAATTTACACCTGTAATTATTTACACGTTCGATCTGTGTACCTACTTAATTATGTATTAAAAATAAAATAAAGCATAATTAATTCATAGATATCTTATTAAATTAAATTTTAAGATTTGATATTGTTTGAATTTAAAACAAAAAAAAAACAAATTTTGGGTGACTTAAACTTATTAACACGCAAAATAATTAATTGTTTTTATTTATTTGTTTTTTGTTAACATATGTTGCAGATATGCAACTTTGCGCCTTAGGTTCTATTAATTTTTTACATGATTATTTACAATGAAAGTCTTTGAAACAATTATTTGTTTTGTTGTAGCATAAGCCTATTCCATACTTTTCACATAAAGTCTGTGTGAAAGCAATACAATTGGGCATTTTATAACGAATTCTCTTCTCCCCCATACTGGCCAGTAGCTGGTTTGATCCTGTCGAACTTCCTTAAGCGGTGCGTGTTGGGCGAGGCCTTTCATTTTTTTTTGCCTGAAGACCTTGCTCAACATCTGATGTTCTAGTAGTCGCCCCTTGTTCGATGCCCATCTTGCAAAGTGCTTCAGCTACTTTCTCTCGAAAGTCTGCGGCGCTTAAATTGTCAGATATCCCAATTTGTTTGTTGACACGGCGATAGAGTAGCCACGCATTTGCAATAATCATGTCAAGAAGATGGTAAAACAAACGCATATACCAAAATTTACTTCTTAGTAAAATTTCGTGTTTAGAAATAATGCTATCCATCAAGTCCACGCCTCCGATGTGACGGTTGTATTCGGCTACCACAAATGGTCGTTCAATCGATACGTGAACTTTGTTTATTGTTTTGCCTCGCTAAACGCACAACTACATTTGAGGCAGCAACCAATTGTGGCTCGCCTTCGCATATAATATTTTCTTGACCACTTTAAATCTCGAACTTGTAGCCAAAACCACTAGCCCCGCATAAAGAAACAGTTTGAAGTCCCATTTGCGAGGTTTACCCGGCATGTATTGTTTTAGAATACTTCGAGCCTTGGTTGAATACATCTGCTCATCTACAGCCAAGTATTGTACTTTTCTAGGGCTACTTTTGAAAAGCGTTCATTGAGCCTTTCAAGTGTAAGGCACCATTTTGGAATTGTCATTGAAATGCAAATTTTGTCGTAAACGCTCAAATTTTTTTAGTGGCATAGTGCCTTTAATTATTGATATTCCGATTTTATCGGACCAGTAACTACTAACATTCAAAATCCATATAATACTCGTAGATGTGTATAAAACTACTCCAGAAAATTGACGAATATCGATATTTTCAGCATTTATCGGCGTGCTTGGGTCTTTTTGTACGGCATACTATACGAGGGGCATATTCTAAACATATTCTCGGTATCGGGGTGAAGCCGTGGTCGTATATATAAATTGACTTATTTATCAACTAATACTATTATTTTAGTGCATTCATGTAAAATTTCATATAAATGTGATTATTAATTCGCGTTTTATCTCTAGTTAAACAGAATCATAATGGCAACTGAGAAGATGATGGTGAAAATTGAGCATCGCGCTGTAATTAAATTTCTCACTAAGCAAGGAAAAAGTCAAAAAACTATTCATGAAGAGATGGTGGCTGTTTACCAGGGTTCCGCACCTTCATTATCAACTGTGCAAAAGTGGCCAAGTGAGTTCAAGAGAGGCAGAGAGAGCATTGAAGACGACCCCCGCTCCGGCGCCCCGGCTACTGCTTGTACGGGAGAAAGCATCAAAGAAGTCGAAAAACTTGTTCTTGAGGATGCCCGAATAAAGGTGAAAATGATGGCAGAGATCACCAAGCTTTCAATTGGTACCATTCATACCATTCTTCATGACCATCTTAATCTTTCAAAGGTCAGTGCAAGGTGGGTGCCACGAATGCTCACAGCGCCTCAAAAAAAAGTGAGAATCGCATGCTGTAGAGAGCTTTTGGAGATGTGTAGTGAGAACGCGGACGGTGTTATGGATCGAATTGTTACTGGGGACGAAACATGGGTCCACCACTATGACCCTGAAAGCAAACAAGAGTCCATGCAGTGGCATAAAAAAGGAACAGACCCCCCGAAGAAGTTCAAAGTCACTCCGTCTGCCGGGAAGCTCATGGCCACAGTTTTTTGGGACTCAAAGGGAATCTTGCTCATTGAGTACAAAAAAAAAGGTGAAACCATCAACGCCACATCCTACGCTTCCACTTTGCATAATTAAAAAGAAAAGACGGGTGTGTTGCTTCTTCATGACAACGCTCCTGTTCACACGGCGCGAG
Organism: Volucella zonaria; assembly: GCA_963966105.1. NCBI lineage: Eukaryota > Metazoa > Arthropoda > Insecta > Diptera > Syrphidae > Volucella > Volucella zonaria. Next base: position 167,099,686 of record OZ014530.1, read on the forward strand.
TTTCCAAGGCTGCTGCGCGAGATTGTGGTTTCGAAGAAATCCAACACCCACCCTATAGTCCAGACCTTGAACCTAGTGATTATTTCCTGTTTCCGGATTTGAAAAAATGTCTTCGTGGAAAAAGATTTTCGGATGATCAAGTCGGCAATAAATGGGTATTTTGCAGAGAAAGAGGAAATTTATTTTTTTGAGGGTTTAAAAAAGCTTATCTCAAGATGTAACAAATGCATTGATGTTAGGGGAGATTATATTGAAAAATAAAAACAATTTAAATTGAATTCGCATTTTCCTTCATATCAATACCGAGAATATATTGATCGCCCCTCGTATGTGTTGGTTTGATCGAGTATAAAATCAACAATTTCTTCAGTAAAAAAATAAGAAAAAAAGCGGCGTGTGTGTGGCGTTTCCAATTCCAGGAGTTCATTTGCAAGATCCTCGTTGCCTAAAAAATTAAGCTGATCTGGATTGAGCTCAAGTTTTTTTTTCTTCCATATAACATTAGCTTTTGCTAGTTTCGTGTCTGCAGCTCTTGAAATTCCTCGAGAGGTAGACGGCTGAGGTGGAGGAGATGAGACAGTAGGCTGAGGCAAAGTTTCTGGTGGTGGTAGATTGTCCGATTCGTTCCCCGATGAGCTTTTTTTCCAGGGGGACAAATGTAGGATCCTCATCACATTCATCAGACGATAAATCAAGTTCGTCTTCACTTTCGCACCATGAACTGATTATTTCTTGAAGCTGTTGGTTACTTAGAACACTTCGATGTGGACACATTGTAGGGGATGTGCAATACTACGACTATTACTCACTACGGCCTTTCTATGCTCAAAAACAAAACAAAACCTCAAATTTCCCGCAGAATATAAACTAACATTGAAAACGAAACAGCTTTTATTGAAAAAAACTTTTTTTATAATAATTTCCCAAAAATAATGAAATGAGCTCAAACACAAACGTGGACTTTACGCAAAATTTAAACTTTGACTGATGATAATGAAGAGCAAATGTCAAATAGAGAACTAGAGACACGATCGCGCTTAGAAGAGGAGTGTTATGTTCCTGCAACATTGCTCTGATTTGGAAAAAAATATGAACATACAATTCTTATACCGTTAAATAGAGAATGCTGCAGATCTGCAACGAACTATGCCTTCTTTCAAAACTTTTAAAATTTTTCAAATAATATACATAAATGAAATAATTTGTCTATTAATGTTGTTTTTGATAAATACACGTGTAGCCGTATCTATAATGAATTACCCGTGTTTTTAAGACGGACCGGTGCACCCGTGTCTATGGTGACGTGTAACATGACAACACGTGACACGTGTAAACGTGTAATTAAATACACGCCAAAAATCTGGAGCTCTAATGCCGCCCATTGGTGACAGCTTTTTCTTTAATACGAAGGCACAAGGGGTCCGAGGGACCAACATTCGCACCTTGTGCTAACGGGACTGAGACGCATACGAACTTAGAACTAAGAAAGTTGGTTTCTACGTCAGTGCGTGCCTCTACGTAGTTTTCCGGAATTGATAATGGGATCTAATAAATTCTCTTAAAAGAATATACCTCTCCAACCCAGGCGGAGAACTGTTTTCGACGATTTTGTACTTAAGCGGAACATGGCGGTCAAAAAGAGTTTTCAAATTTTCCTGCATGAGTGCTGCTTGCTGGTTTACAGAAGGCATAAAATAAATCTGTTCCCATTGAATTCTAATGACGTCACGGCTTAGATTGTCGCATTGAGCAATATGAAAATCTCTGTAACTTATAACAGATACCACAGAATCAATTTCAATATCGTTGGTTAGAAATATCAAATCATGTTCCGAAAACCCCGGCACTGTAAGCTGACTATAATGCATCAGTCCAAACTAGTGAGGTTATTTAGAAGTCGGGTAGAGGTAAGTTTTCAACAGATTGCAATTTACATCGCTACAAACGACAATGCAACAATGTTTAGCACATTGCAGGAGATTCGTTCCAAAATGTTCAGAACTGCTGAAAAGTCTATGTATTTGTTTGGTCTATAGATCGCTCCGAGCAGTAGACTTTCTAGACTGTATTTTTCAGAAAAAAATAATCGTACGAGGGCGGGTCAATAAGTCCGTGACTTTTGGATTAAAACACAGATTTTTTGATAAAAAAATAATTTTATTTTTCAACGTAGTCTCCCTTGAGCTCTATACACTTTGTCCAACGTTTCTCCAATTTTTTTATCCCTTCCAAAAAAAATGATTTGTCGAGGTCCTCAAAATAGGCCTTTGTTTGCGAGATGACTTCATCATTGGAGTCAAATCTTTTTCCACCAAGCCATTTCTTCAGGTTTGGGAACAAGAAGTAGTCGCTCGGAGCCAAATCTGGAGAATAGGGTGGATGAGGGAGCAATTCATAGCCCAATTCATGGATTTTTGCCATGGCAACTGCACATGTGTGCACCCTTGCATTGTCTTGGTGGAAAAGAACTTTTTTCTTGGCCAAATGAGGTCGTTTTTTTTTCAAATCGTCATTGAATCGGTCCAATAAGTTGGCATAATATTCCCCATTGATTGTTCTTCCCTTTTGAAGGTAGTCAATGTGGATTATCCCGCGTGCATCCCAAAAAACAGTCGCCATAACTTTATTGGCTGACAAACCCACCTTGGCCTTCTTTGGCGCCGATTCACCCTTAGAAACCCACTGTTTTGACTGTTGTTTGTTCTCTGGTGTGTTGTGATGGATCCATGTTTCGTCCACGGTTACAAAACGGCACAAAAACTCCTCCATATTGCGATTAAACAACGCCAAACCTTCCTGTGAAGTTGTTACACGATTGCGTTTGTGGTCGACTGTGAGCAAACGCGGCACCCATCTTGCGGAAAGCTTTCTCATGCCCAAGTGATCATTCAAAATTGAAACCACTGAGCCATGCGAGATCCCTACGGCTTCCACAATCTCTCGCACTTTCAATCTTCGGTCGGCCAACACCATATCGTGAATTTTTTCGATTGTTTCGGGTGTAGAGACCTCAACTGGGCGTCCAGGACGTTCGGCATCTTCAGTGCTTGTACGGCCACAACGAAATTCAGTAAACCACTTTTTTACCATTGAAATCGATGGTGCAGTATTAATCAAGCTTAGCCTTGGTCTCGGTAATGGTTTTTTTTCGCAAGAAATAATGCTTAATAAGCACACGAAATTCACTTTTTTCCATTTTCTCCTCAAATTAGTGAGTAGTCTGATAAAAATAGCTGTCAAACACAAACTAACTGACGCAGCAAGTTTAAATTTTGACAGGAGTCAACTGACAAATGCCTGTTGACAGGAGCAGTGTTGCTGTTTCAGTAAAGAGGTCAGAAATTCAAAAATGCACAGAATTATTGACCCGCCCTCGTAGTAAATGGAAACAGCTTCGCATAGTGGTGGGTTTAGTCTGAGTGGAATGGATGCGAATTTATTTCGAATGATTAAGCTATTACGCTCGCAGAAAAAAGGCTTGCACACATGCCATCTTAACACTCAATGTCGGAAAATTAGACGAATTTCGGTGGTTATTTATAGTTTTTTCAAATTTAAATTTTAGTAAAATACTTTTATAGGTCTAAAATAACAAATAAGCTGCAAGTTCAAATGTTGCTACATTGCATGCGAATTCCACAAGGGAAGTAAAGAAGAGGTGGCCCTGTTTTGGCAATTGGCTGAAAAAGAATTGAGTCCAGCGGGACCGCCATGCAAAACTCTCGCCGAATGGAAAAGGGTATTTTTGTACGAATGGCTTAGAACACAATCCTAACAAAATTTGATTTAGATCTGGCGTGATCACAAAATGTATATGTGAGCAAATGCAGCATTAAATGTAAAAACAAGAAATGCCACTGGGGGAGGACTACATAAAGAATACAAATCTTCGGATACAGAACAGGCTATATACAATTTAGTAGGTATGAAATAGTCTGTGGAAGGGGTTGCGGCAGTATCATTTAGGTTGAATTCTTAAAAAAAAAAAAGAAAAGTCACCAATGAAAATGAAGAGTCGCCAGAAAAACTACTGAATACGGTGCCCATACAAGAAATAGATTTGCTTACTGAAGTAGAGTTAGCAACGCTTATCATCGAGACTCACGACGAAGAAATAATGCAAAAGAAGGACTCCCGCCCACGAGGAAGTGCTAGTGCACATAAAAGTACTGTCTCTAAAGTTTTGGAGAAGGAGCTATTAATCCAAGAGGAGTTATGTGAGACCGTCAAGGTGTTAGTCGAAGGCATAAAAGAACATCACCGAGGCACGACGAAAATATATCGCTCTCTGGAGGATCGTTACAAAAAAAATACTTCAAGAAGTAAATATTTCGTCTAATTTCGTTGAGGGTTGGGCATTCACATAAAATGTGTTTCGTGTTCTTCAAGACAAAGCCGGCAGTCCGGAGAGTTGACAAGTTTCATTTTGTTGAGGTTGTATCTTAAGCCGTGATGTCCTCTGAGGTAACCTACTAAGTTTTTGATATTATGCCGACTTAGATTTGGCATTTTTGTTGAAGGGCAGGACCGCTCGTTTGGCCTGTCTTAGACCTGGGCTATTCCCCCAGAATAAGATAGATCTCGAGTGCTACCAGCTATTAGTATTGTAACTAAATTAACAGCTGATGTAGGGATGCAGCAGAAGGGTTCATGTTTATCAGAGCCCTTTCTGGCCAGTTCGTCAGCCTTTTCATTCCCATTCCCTCGTGTTTGTAGTACATGACTGATTTCGAGTCAAAGATATGCGAGCTAAGGGCATTTATAGCTGATTGACTGTGCGTGAATATATGGATATTTGCGTTTCTGCCTGAAATACACTGGGGCTTATGCCCATTGTTAAGGTGATGTAATTGTTTGGTCAGTGTATACCAGCTCCCATTCCCGATTGCATTTTGGAGCCATCCGTATACCACTTTTGGCTGTTTGGTGGGTTATTGTTAACCCATGCTTCTTTGTTGGGAATCTCCGTGGAGAATCCATAATGTGTTTTGAAGGCGGTCTGTTACCGCGCTGATCATATCAAGTTCCGGTATTTCAGAGAGCAGGGTCCTTGGGCCGGGGTGATCGCTAAGACTTGACTCTTTGATTTGTACCATATTTGTTGAGCTGCGTAGTGCCACTTTGTTAATACTATATATATTATTGCTTCTTTACCAGCTGTGGGGCAGGTCCGACAGGCTCCGGAAATACACAGACATGCAAGACGCTGTACTCTTTGAGTTGTCGGAGAGGTCTTTTGCGTGGCTTTAGTCCACCATATTATAGAAGTATATGTTATGATGGCCTGACAATCATTGTGTGATCTTTGGTGAGATCCCTCTTGTGCTGCCATACATGCGACGGCAGGCCCACAAAGCGTTGGTTTCTTTAGTTATTCTGTTGTTTAAGAGAGAGTTCCAAGTGAGCCTTTTATCCAGGATCACTCCCAGATATTTGATCTCGTTTGAATACTCAACGATTATGTCGTTAAGTGAATATATACCTGGGTTTATAGTTCTTCTTCTAGTGAAAGTAACTATGACAGTCTTAGTTGGGTTTATTGAGAGTCTAAGACTGTCTTCAGGGCGTTTTGCATATGTGCAGTGACTTCGTTAGCTTCTCTGCCCCTAATGATGATGACTATGTCGTCTGTATATTGTAGCCTAAGTTGCTTAATTTGTTAAGCAGATCATCAATGACCAAAGACCTCACACCTCCCTGCGGGCAGCCCCTTCTATGGAACAAAGCATTTGATATGGAGTCATATCCAGCATTGTCAAAAGCACCCTCCATGTCAAGAAACGTGCAAAGTGCAATTTCTTTACGGCGGAAGGAGCTTCTGATTTCAGCTGTCAGTTTTAGCAGAGTTCCCTATGTCGATTTGCCCTTCTGATATGCGTATTGACACGGGTAAAGAGGCAAGTTATTTTCTCTGATATGAACGTCAATAACTCTTATAGGATGGTATGATTTATGTAGTTCACTAGGGTTTTTGCCTCGTTTGGGGATAAAAACCACGTTGACCTCCCTTCAAGTGCGTGGTATGTAGCCCCAGTTGAAGCTGAACCTTAATAAGGGAGGTACAAGGAAGTCTAAACCTTTTTGTAGTAGAGCTGGAAAAATGCCGCCTATACCTGGTGCCTTGTGGGGTTTAAATGAGTTGATGGCCCACTTAATTTTATCCGGACTGAAAAGTTTTCCGGATAAACCGTTGGTTCTGCTGAAGTTTTGTTAAACTCACAATAATTGTAATATAATTACGTATGCATGTATTACTAGGTCACACAGAAGAATAAACAAATCAAATTTCATTGCCACCTGAGGTTGAACAACCTCGGGGTTCATTCGCTTTAAAAGGCATGTAAATTCAGAAATTTTAGATATTCGTTTAGCTCTTAAATATTATTTGTAAACTAAGCATTTACTGGTCTTTAAGTTAGTATAAATAGGAGGAATGAAATAAAGCAAAGCGAGTTGCTTATAAACCAACAAGTTACCCAAGACTTTATACCTCTTCAAGTGAGTCTGCTTGAAGAACTGTTTCAGCTATTCCGTACAATCGGTACAAAAATCGACTTGTATTATTTTCAACATCAAGGTCTAGGTTTATGCACCTATGATCAAATTCAGCACAGTTTGGATAAAATAATTCAAGCTCAAACATTTGGAGACCGTGACAGGATCCTCATGGTTGCATAAATTATTGTGTCATCCAAATACACAAGCCGATAATGCTAGGTCCATACGTAGTTTGCATGATACTATACAAGAATGTGTACTGGGATTACAGGGATTGAGGATAGATACTAGCACCTGGGACCCAATCCTGCTTCTTCTTTTCCTCAAAAAATTGGATAAGAATACCTATACACTGTATGAACAATCATTGGAACATCCACGACACCTTCCATCATTTAAGAAGTTTCTGGAGTTTTTGGAAAATCGTTTCCAATCCCTAGAAGCGTTGGGAGCTAAGGATAAATTGGATGGTAATAGACCAACCAAACCAGGCTTCAAGACGTTATCAGCAGTGATATCTCATCAAATGATTTGCACGTCCTGCAAGGGCAACTATTCGCTTTATAAGTGTCAGCAATTTCTAGATCTTCTATCTACCCAACGGTTGAACCTGGCCAAGCAGTGCAACCTTTGTATCAATTGCTTAAAATCTCGATATTTTGCAACGAACTGCAAGTCTCGCAATTGTTTCAAATTCCAGAGGAGGCGTAATACGCTACTACACAAAAGAATTCAACCATAGTCAAGGTCGGGGCATCTGCAACCACGCTATCATCACGTGAGACCGAGATGTTAGAAAATGCATTATTGAAAAATCATCAGCGCACCTTTGTTTTCCTTGGAACTGCAAGAGTTAAAATAATAGGACCTAAGCAACAAATATTGGATTGCCGAAGGCACTTTAATTAGTAAAGGCACTAAATCTAACACCTATATTTGACTCCATTGTCATAGATGGAGTAGGGCAAGGAAAGCGAGAAGCAATCCAGCGAGTAAATGTCAGACTAAAACTATTCTCCGAGGGTTGGAGCTTTTGTACTTAAGGAAATTATTTCGCCTCAACCTGCTCAGGCATTGAATGTTTCATCATGGAAAATCTCAGGAAATATCAGACTCGCAGATCCCGAGTTCAACCGACCTGACAAAATAGAGTTATTGTTAGGTGCCGGATTTTATCACGAATTGCTGACGGTCGGACAAATATGGTTGGCCTGCCAAGGTTACAAAATACATTGCTCGGGTGGATAATTTGTGGTAGGGTTGAGGGATCTGATGCAACAACAGCCACATGTGGGATATGCACCGAAGATGATCCACTCAACGAAGTCATCGAAAAATTCTGGCGGTTAAAGGAAATAACAGAAGATAGAAACAATTTAACTTCAGCCGATCAAAAATGCGAACGACATTTTGACAAAACATTGCAGCAGGACAAGCAGAGTTGAAGATTCGTAGTGCACATGGCTTTTGCACGCCAATCATCAGAATTAGGTTCGGGAATTAGCCGAACGACGATTCTTTGCTATAGAGAAAAAATGAAGCAAAGGCAACCATAAGGAAACCCAATATGTCAACTTTATGGAAGAGTATCTTCAATTAGGACACATGACAGAGGTAGACTTAAGAAACATACGGTCACCACACTATTTCCTTCCTCATCATGGAGTGCTTAAGCCCGGCAGTACTACGACTAAATTAAGAGTTGTATTTGATGCATCCATGAAAACCTAGGCGAATATTTCACTAAACGACTTACTACTGGTAGGCCCGATAATCCAGGATGATATTTTCTCACTATTACTGCGCTTTCGAACACCACGTTTTAAGTTCATATCGAGAAAATGTATCGTCAAATAATTTTGAGGGAAGAAGATCGAAAATACCAGATGATTTTCTGGCAGAAGGAAAGGGATCAAGTCCTAAAGTGCTACCAGTTGAACACGGTAACATCAGGCACCACATCTCAAATTTTGGCAAACCACTTCTACCTGGACGACGTCATGTTCGGCTCAAACAGTTTGTCGGAAGCCCTGGAGATGCAAAGGCAACAAGCTCATATTTTACAATCAGGTCAATCCAACTATACCCAATGGTGCAGTAATACACTACAGTTGCTAATGGATATTCCAACGAATGACCAAGCCTTGCAATCCGATCTTCAAGATAAGGAATCACACTAAAAACGTTGGGCCTCATCTGGAATACACAGTCAGATGAGCTCCGGATCAACTCAGCACTACAAGAGAATAAGCGAATCACAAAAAGAACTGCCTTATCGGAAATTGCATATATTTTCGAGCCATTAGGCATCGTCAATCCCAAAAAAACTTATGGAAACTAAAAATTGATTGGGATGCCGCACTACTGATGGAACTCCACACAACTTAGAACAATTTCTGAAAGGACTTAGAGAGGGTAAGAGAATTAAAGATTCCCAGGCATCTATTCCTCACAAAAAGCCCAAGGAAAATCCAGATGCATGCGTTTTCCGATGCGTCAAGAAGAACTTTTGGAACTGCCATCTACATTAGATCAACTCACAACGGCAATTCAGTAACGGTTCAGCTACTTTGCTCAAAATCTAGAGTATCGCCCATTAAAAAGGGGACAATTGAGGAGGTTATCACCGCAACCACTATACCACTCCTAGAATTATGTGCAGCCAAATTGGCGACAGAGCTGACTCATCGGGTAAAAAGGGATCTGAAATTAGGAGATTTGGAGACATACTTCTGGACCGACTCCTAGGTCGTGTTTTTTTTTTTGTATAATTTGCGGGCGCTCAAGAGATTTAAGTACCCTTAAAATGTTTGCACATAGCGCGGGAGAAGGAAAATCAGGGAGGATGGAAAGAGAGGTATCGGTGAACGTTGGTTTTAAATGTTTGAAGTTTATAATGACTAGGAAATAAAAAGCTAGGCAGGGCATTCCATAAGCGAGTTGTACGGCTTGGATAAATGCCGAAGAAACTAACTCTCACCGTTTCATAGCAAATCGAGTAAGGGCACTCAAAAGCACGACCTCACCTCAGCAATGGCGGCATGTGCCTACAAAACAGAATCCGGCGGACATAGTTTCAAGAGGGCTATCGGCTTCGAAGCTAAAGGATTGTAACATGTGGTTTCATGGGCTTTTGTATCTATATGGCCCAGAGAAGCCTTGGCCAGCAAATTGGAAGAGAACAAGACTGATTGCACTCATAGCAGCGCTCGAACTATCATTAGGTATCATCCACAGGATAGAACATCACAATTTATTCTGACGTTTACAACGGGTTATTGCCTATATCAAACGATTTATAAATAATTGCAAGAATAATAATCAAAATCAGCGATTCACCGACCATCTTACCATTTACGAACTTGACGATACCACTCAAGTAATAATAAAGAAGGAGCAACTGCAAGACTTCAAGGAGGAGCTGGAGCATCCATCTAAAGGAAAAGTACGTCAATACTCAAAGTTTACTGAGTAGTTTATCGCCATTTTTGGATGGATTCTTCGCGTAGGAGCGCGCCTTGAAGCAGCCGATCTAGATTACGACGCCAAGCATCCAATTGTGTTACCATATAATTATGAGCTCAGTAAATTATTGATGCGAGAGATCCATCTAAGGTATTTGCAAATTGGACTTCAAGGACTGCTGGCGGCTGTACGACAGAAATACCGGCCCATCAAAGGAAAAACTATGGCACGTTCAGTGGTTCAAAAATGTATTCGCTGTGCAAGAGCAAGGCCTAAATTAATGACGCAGATCATGGGAAACTTACCGGCGGCTCCTGTCCAACCCGACAGACCCTTCGTGAACTCCGGCGTAGACTTTTTCGAACCAGTGTGGATTCACTTCGAAGTCATAGGAAAGCATCCCTGAAAGGCATATGCGGCCGTACTCTGCTGCTTCGCAACTAAGGCAACACACTTCGAGGTTGTGGGAGGTCTAACCACAGAAGCATTCATACGTGCCCTCAAGCGTTTCATAGGAAGAAGGGGTAATTGCCAAAACCTCAATTGCGATAATGCAACAAATTTCATCGGCGCAAGAAACCAGCTTATGGAGGTTGAATCTTCAATACATTCGCCTTAGTCGAAAGAAAAAATAACCTCGTTCTGCACTGCCAGGAGTATGGAATTCCATTTTATTTCACCTCGAGCGCCCCATTTTGGTGGACTATGGGAGGCTGCCGTGAAATCAGCTAAACATTTTCTGAAACGAAACCTTTTTTCGTCGAATCTAACATATGAGGAAATTGAAACGTTGATGATCGAAATAGAAGCTATACTAAACTCCAGACCTCTGATTCCCTTGTCATCACCGGAACATTTTTTAATTGGGGAGGCATTAACATCTACAATTAATGCACGAGCAGAAAATACAAGTGGCAAGTTAAGCAACAAATGTAAGACAATTACCGCGATCATAACGCAATTTTGGCAACGATGGTCACACGAATACCTCAATAAGCTTCAACGCCGTTACAAATGGAAACGAAAGTAGAACAGCATTACTCCTGGTGTGTTTGTAATCTTAAAGGACGACCATTTGCCACCGATGCAGAGGCACCTGGGTTGGATTGTTAATTTCATCAGAGGGAGTGACGATGTGATACGAGTGGTGGAAGTAAGAACTGTCAGCGGTTTGCTCAAGAGTACACGATAATCTATCCATGTTCTAGGGCATCTAGAACAACAATCAGCGATACAGAAACCATTTAATTCACGGTTGGACAAAGACGAAGTACCAAGAAAAGGAATAAGGCGATCATTAAGTTCCACTATTGCAACGATCCTTTTGACTCTGCTTAGGCTTCCCTTGAGTAAGGGAGTTAATATCGAACTAGTGCCATTGAACTCACAATTAGGAATTTATTTTGAAAACATAGGGGCAGCCAACATATTGTCTAGTGAATGAAATACTATTGCTTACTATGATATGGTACTTTCCGCGAAGGAACTTCAGTTTTTTAGCAAATGTAACTGATTCATTAAGACACCTATGTAATCTTATGAAGACCAAAGACCTTTACGATAAAATAATTACCCAGATACAGCACCTGGCAGAAGAACTTGTAAGGACTAATGAACTACTATCAACACCATCCAGTAGTAACCGGATGAAACAAGGTGCCTTAAACTTTGTAGGAAATGTGACCAACGCGTTATTCGGAGTACTAGATTCAGAATATGCGGACAAATTATCAAGGACAATTGAGGGAATCCAAACCAATGAAGAATTACTTCTAAGCCACATTAAAAATCAGACTTCATTCCTCGCGGCCACTGTGAATGTCATGAACCGTAATCAACCCAATTTATGTCCGCTCACTTTAATGAATTAACCCGCCAAACGAACAGCATCTCCCGGGAACTATATTAGGACAAATTAGCTCAAAGTTTTATACCGCTTGCGATATAAACACTCCAATTTCCAACGCATTCAAGGCTCCCTGTTAAATGTTGTAACGCACAGTCAACATGGCAAGATCGGCCCACTTTTGATACAGTCAACACAGTTACGTCAAGAACTACGCTACATAGAGGAGCATCATCATTAAAGTTTCCTGCAACTTACTTGGATGTCACAACCCTTTACGACTTGATGACTATAAAGGGAAAAAATATTACCAAATCATGCAATTTCCGAAATCAAAATACCATTAGTATCATCATAAGGCTTCGAGATATTTCGCGTAATACCGGTACCAGTGCTGATAAATGGAACCTTAACTGCCATACAACCATCCTCGCCATACATAATAATAAACCTACATCGAGACCAATACGATTCACTTTCGGAAGGAGATATGAAGGATTGTTTGTCAATTAATCACGAGGAGTATTTATGCAAGCAAGGTGGTCCCTTACATAACAAGGGCTCAACCGGCAGTGCATGTGGGATTTACTTCTTTAATCATCTACCTGAGTTTGATAAATGCCGAGTACAAAAATGTGGAGATGGCCCTCATTGGATTCAACTTCACAACCCAAATGAATGGATTTACACAACACAACATATGTCAACATTCGAGGATCACGTATTGCAAGGCTGCAGAAGGATTGTGTAATGAAATGATGAATAATGAATAGCGATTCGTAACTATCCGAGGACATAATATATACCCTTCTGTCACAAGATTGTCACACAGCCCGCTAACCAACCTCACTGACACCCTAATTCCAGTTCAATGGAAAACTTTAACTTATCCATAGCATCTCATCGCGGATATTGAAGTATTGAAATAGAGTGTGGAACATCATGATATTCACCATACCAATGGACATGCTGGAGTGCTAATAGCAGTTTTAATTATTGTCTTTTTGGTTGTCAAATGCAATCTCAAGGCCAGGAAGACTAGACAAATCCAGCAGCCAACCCCAAACCCAAGAGCACGAGCTGTTACCAGCGACATTCCAAGAAGACAGCAGCAGCAACCCGAAATGCAGGAGGATAGATTTAGTATACGTATTACTACATATAAGGCGAATCTTCTTCTCTTAATCAAAGTCTTAAACAGAAGAATTATGTACGAGTATTGTAATACACTTAAGAAAGAAAATTTTTATTATTGCTGTACCATCTGTTCAACCGCGGGCAGAATGTTAAACTCATAATTGTAATATAAGCATTTACTGGTTTTTGAGTTAGTATAAATAAGAGGAATGAAATAAAGCAAAGCGAGTTGCTTATAAACCAACAAGTTACCCAAGACTTTGTACCTCTTCAAGTGAGTCTGCTTGAAGGACTGTTTCAGCTATTCCGTGCAATCGGTACAAAAGGTAATCGGTACAGCAAGGTCTATCAGCACAGTTTGGATAAAATAATCGTCAAAAAAATTAGAAATTCTGCCTCATCCTCCATCCCAACGCTCATTTACAATGACATTCCAGCTGTCAGCTCTTTGGACAAAGCCAATCTGTTTGGTGCACACTTTGCGGCTAGCTCAACACTCCAAGATTGTGCTTTGTCTTTGCCCGCACTTGAGTGCGTCGAATCTACAATCGGACGAATCACTTTTGCACTCGTGTAGTAGCAAGAGTACTTAAAGATCTCAACATATATAAATCCGCTGGTCCAGATGGTATATCTGCCCTTCTTCTGAAGAGGTGTTCTTCCATGCTGGCAAAACCACTGCGTAAGCTTTTTTATCAATCCTACTCTTTAGGACTCTTTCCGAGCAGATGGAAAACAGCATTTGTCCAGCCCGTCCCTAAAAAAGGCGAATCTTCTTCTCTCTCCTCCTACAGATCCATTGCACTTAAGTCCCTTTTCGCCAAGGTGATGGAAACGCTGATAAACCGTCAGCTCATAAAATATCTCGAAACACGAAAACTTCTCAATGACCGGCAATATGGTTTTCGTAGCAACAGGTCCACTGGTGATTTGATGGCAGCGGATTTATATATGTTGAGATCTTTAAGTACTCTTGCTACTACACGAGTGCGAAAGTGATTCGTCCGATTGTAGATTCGACGCACTCAAGTGCAGGCAAAGACAAAGCACAATCTTGGAGTGTTGAGCTAGCCGCAAAGTGTGCACCAAACAGATTGGCTTTGTCCAAAGCCAGTTCGAAATGAGGTCATCCGATGAGGGGTAAAGCATCTCATTTCAAAGAGAATAGTTTCTGTGATCATGTCAGCAGCGGCATCCACGTCGTTATCGAGGAATGCACTAAGCTTCCGAAGGCTTTTTTATATACCCTCAAACTCACTACGTACTTTGTCGAGGGTCTTGCCGTGGTAAAGTATTACATCCTAAGAACGTGGATTTGTTGACACGTCGTAACATTCACTAGTCATGTTTACTAGTCTTCATATGAATGTACCAAATATCATGATGTCGGTTAGAAACCTAACTACGCTAGACTTGCCATTTTGCTTGGCTTTCACACGACTATGGAAATCTTGTTAGCAGGAAAACACAGCGAGAGACTTACACGATTGTTACCTTTGCTCTATTACAAGTATTGAATGTTCAGTAACTACTCGATCAAATATTATAGATTGCGTGTCGCCTATTGAATGTTCAGTAACTACTTGATCAAATATTATACAATGCGTGTCGCCTCATATGTTTGGTCATTTAATAATTTATATTAACGGCCGGAGCACCACGTCGTCTGGTTCAGAATCACACAACTTTTTTCTCAAAAATTAGGAATTGTTTACTTTTACTCTATCTCAAAGAATTTGTTACAGGAAAAAAACCAATATGACTGAAATATATGTAAATAAACAAAGCTACGAGTAATTCCTTAACCATAACTGTAATCAATAAAAGTATCTGTTATTGAACTCAAATCTACAGGTCATGTAACAGATATGCCATAGGTAAATACAAAGATATCATCATGTTAGTTTTCCATGAAGAATAGTGAAAAAATGGAATCCAATAGAACGTTGCCATCTGGAAAGCCTTACTCAGTTAAGGGTTTAAAAGAACACGTATCGAATTTCACCCTGCAATGCAATGGAACTTGTACTTAAAAACACGGTTAACTGTGACATAGCCCATGGAAACAATATAAAAAGATAGTAAAGGTAAAATTGAACAATGTTATCACATTTTAATTTAAGTCTTAAAAAAAAGTGATACAAACTTAAACCAAATGAGTGCTTGGAAGTTAAAATTGGTGCGATGATTATGATAGTGCCACCAATTGAACAGATCCCGACATCTAGGGCAGCCAACTTCAACGACATTGAAGTGTGATTTTCAAATAAATAAAACTTAACGGAGATTTGTGAATTAAAATAGAGCGGTTGTGTTTTATTTCTGATCAGTATTAAAAAGAGAAATATTCTGATAAATATTCAGAAGTGGGATGAACAAATATTTTCTTTTATAAAAATTCAACCATGACCGTTACAAAAATCAACAAACTACGGATAAAGGACCTTAAATTGATTCTAAGGAAAAATAATCAACCAACCACCGGCAATCGAACGGTTCTCATTCTGGAAAGCGACGAAATTCCGAACGAGTATCTACTCAGCGACGACGAGGAAGAGGAGATAGCGACAATACGGAGCGACATCACCAATTTAACGAATTTGGTGCAAGGTTTGCAATTGCAATTATCCTCTTTTGCTACTGCTTTAAATTCCAGAGAAACTAACGGAACGCCGATGTCACAGGCAGCAACGTCAACCGCTACTTCAACGCCATATTTGTCATCAACGTTGTTAAATGCACCACCGCCTTTGTCCAATGTGAATGAGATTCATTCGATTGTCCCAGAATATAACCCATCCGATCAACTTTCATCGACAACCAAACCATACCTGCAACAAGTAAACGCTTTAATTTCAGCATACGGTTGGAACGAGAGTAGCGTTTTGTTTGTGCGTCAAGCAAAGATGAAAGGTCCAGCGAAGCTAGACTAAAGAAACTTGATAATCCTTGCTCTCGTAGGTTCGCTGAAAACATGGAGCGAATTCACCAATCGTTTGGTAGAAGACTTTGGCAAAACAACGAACGAAGCTGACATCCATTTTGCTATGGTTGAAAGTACTCGCAAATCTTCGGAATCGCCGATCGATTATTTGAGGGGACTGGGACAAAAGCACAATCTGTCTGATTCAGCGATAATCACGTACATACGGAGGGGGATGAAGCACGTAGAACTGCAGACCGCGTTGGCGAGTTCAAACTTCATCTTACTCAACGAATTCAGAAACGCCATCGATCGATTCATCGCTAATCGTCCAACTACAACTACAACGTATAGAAGTTTCACAACTGAATCTCAACGAACCGCACAATCAACGAACAACGCAAGAACGATGAAATGCTTTAATTGTGAGCAACCGGGTCATATTTCCATCAACTGCCCGCAACCACAGCGCAATCAACGTTGTACGAACTGCCGCCGAACTCCGAAATTTCCTGTTCAGAAAGTGGCAAATCCACCAACGCCCCAAAGAAGGGTATCCTTCGAACAGCATCAAACGAAAAAATCGGCGACAATAGAACGAAAATCATTCAAATCAACGGACACAACGTCATCGCCTTGATCGACACAGGCAGCCATATCTTCCTTATCCAGCGACGTGTTGCGAATAACGGTGGACTGATCATTTCTTGTGACGTATTTAAACTGACTTGATTTGGTGGAGGTACATGGACAGGCAACAGCTGCATTCACGCACACAGTTCCATGGACAATCGACAGTTTGAACATCGACTAATGATTGTAGATTACGACATCCTCCCTCACGCAGTTACCATGGGACAACAATTTTTAACTATTTGTAAGGAAAGAAGCATGTCATCTTGAATCATCCACAGAAACCATCAAACTCGCCAACAATTTGAACGTCCACACGAAGAATAGCGTCTTGGAACTGATCAAGACCTTTGACGACTGTTTCGGTGGAAAGCTGAATAAATTAAGGGAATGCAACACAACAACGATGAACATCTCTTTTATGTCAGAAACACCAATAACATTGTGGCAGAACTGCTCGACTGCGGAGTTATTCGTGAAAGCGAATCGCTCTACTTTTCGCCAGTGGTACTCGTCAAAAAATCCACTGGAGAGGATCGCATGTGTGTGGACTTCCGAGGACTCAACTCCATTACTGTAAAGATACCATACCCGATGCGGGACAATAGAAGATATCTTAGTTTCATCCGCAGGAAAAAGATTTTTCACTGTTTTGGATTTCAATTGAAGAGAAGTGCAGAAAGTATACAGCATTCATAACGAACATTGGACAGTACGCATGGCGTTTGGGCTTGTAAATGATCCCTGTGTTTTTCATGAGGCGATAACAAAATTAGTAAGGCCGCTGGTGAAGGGAAAGGTTTTTAGTTACGTGGATGAAGTAATTATCCCATCGAATTCACCGGAGGAAGGGGTTGTAATCTTATCGGAATTCATACAACTTGTGCGATGTGCAGGTATGACTCTGCGATTGAATAAATGTATGTTCCTCACAAACGAAATTTCTTTCTTGGGTCACCAACTCACCGAGGACGGCCTCAAACCAGGAGAGCGGGAAACGGTAGCGATCGCAAACTTCCCACTGCCAAGAAACATTAATGAACTGAGAAGATTCACTGGATTAGCAAGTTTCTTTAGGAAATTTGTTCAACACTTCTCCATAATCGCGAAACCACTGACGTCACTGTTCAAAAAGGATACGCTAAATTCTCCTTTTCGATGGGAGGAACCACAAGCGACAGCATTTAACACATTGAAGGAAATCTTGTGCTGCGAACCTGTGTTGGAAGTGTTCGACATTAAGAGGCAACATGAAGTGTTCACAGATGCAAGCTCCGTGGGAATTGCTGGAATATTGTTTCAATCAACGGACAACGATAACGAATGGAAACCGGTATTCTACTTCAGCAGGACATGCGAATCAAAGTACGCAAGTTATGAACTCGAGGTACTCGCTGTAGTTGCAACACTGGAACGATTCAGGATGTATTTATTGGGAAGAAGATTTACTGTAGTCACCGATTGCTCAGCTATCAGTACCGTGAAAGAATCTAAGTCACTTGTGCCTCGGATAGTCAGAAGGTGGTTGCGTCTACAGGAGTTTGATTTTGGAGTTGTTCATCGGAATGCAAGCCGCATGACACATGTTGATGCGCTTAGCCGTGCACCAGTGGAACCTGCATTTGAACTATCGACTGTGGTTGCGAACGTGTTGAGCATTGGGATCGAGCGTGATGATTGGATTTATTGTATGCAACTTCAAGATCGTAGATTTGTCGATGTTATGGGAGCATTACAAAGGGACGAGATAGCATTTAAAAAGGATTTTGTTATGAAGGACTAGCGAGTTTTTAAAAAAAACTAATAACGGACCTAAGCTTGTGGTTCCATCAGGTGTACGTTTGCGAGTAGTTATGCACTTTTATGATGACATGGGTCATCACGGTGCCGTCATACAGCGTATCAGCAACACACTTTGGTTCCGAAGGATGAGGAATTATGTAAAATCAGCATGTGTTCACTGCTGCTACAACAAACGATCGCTAGGACCATGAGAAGGGCACATATACGATGTCAACCCGATCCCTTTCCGTACGCTTTACATCGACAATCTTGGTCCATTTCCAAAAAGTCGATGAGGAAGAACTCATGTTTTGGGGATCGCTGATGCTTTTAGTAAATATGTGGTTGTCAAAGCAGTGAGGAGCACGAAGACAAGACCGGTAATTGAGACTTTAAATGAATTATCTTCTTATTTTGGTTTACCAAATGTTCTGATAAGCCACCGTGGAACAGCTTTCACGCCGAAAGTGTTCGAGAATTTCTGCGAAAGGAACAACATTCGTCATATAAAAACAGCAGTGCGCACTCCTCGGGCCAACGGACAAATCGAGCGGATCAACCAGACGATACTCCAGTTTCTTCGGACTTCGAACAAAAGCGATTACGACTGGGACTTGGAGATAAGGAATCTACAATGGGTTATTAACACGCAGTGCAACACAACAACGGGATTTTGTCCAGCTGCGCTCGTATTCGACTTCAAGTTGAAAGACATCATTATCAACCAGTTCGTTCAAGCTGTGTATGATGTCGATGACGAACAACCTATAGGTGCGAAACGAGAGATTGCAGCAGAACGAATTTATAGGGAACGGGAGAAGTGGAAATTGCCATTCGACAGTAATCATATGCTCGTGGAGGCAGTTCCGAAGCCGAGTGGTGAGTCTCACAAGTTGGAACCACGGTACAAAGGACCATACATAGTGAAACGATGTCTGAGGTATGATCGCTACGTTTTGGAGGAGGTCAATTCTTTAGGGAAACGTCGTAAATTCACAATAGTCGTGAGCAGCGATAAAATTAAACCTTGGTGTATTGTGGGACCAGAGATAGAAAGCGAAGACGATGATGAAGAAGACGGCCCTGAGGAGCAGAGGACGTCTCCAGTGTCAGGTTTGGCCGAACTGTCACGAATTGAGCAGAACCCTGCATCTAGAGCAGCCAACTTCAACAACATTGAAGTGTCATTTTCAAATAAATAACTTAACTGACGTTTGTGAATTAAAAGAGAGCGGCTGTGTTTTGTTTCTGATCCTTATTAAAAAGAGAAATATTCTGACAATAGTGTCATGCCTTTTTGGATTGTAGAGCTGAATTTTGTCTTTAGCAAATGCTTCGCACTAGTCTGTTTTTTTTGTGGAGCTTTATGTTTAACAATAATTTGTCAAATCCGTCAAGTTTATAAAAGTAAATATGCACTCTGCTCTCGTCAGCCTCGAGATAGGAAATTTATTTTGAAATTGTTCTGGATGTGATTGCTTTTATGTATGACAGAAAAAAAAGGCAGTAATAGCGCAAATCAAACCCTATAAAAGGGCAGCACATTTTTACTTAATTTAATTGAAAATCCCTTTTTGTTTCCCCTTTGAAAATGTGCATCACTCTGTATCAACTGGTATTCCCAAGTTGTGGTTAACTAGAGTTCTTGCAACTTCTGTCGATTTAGTATTTCCTTTGTAGTGACACCAACTTGTTCTCTACGAGTCTCTATTGCCATGACTTAATTTAATTTAAATTTAGATATAATAAAAAAATAATAATAATAATAATAAAATGTTTAAAAAACGGAATATTCGAAAGTCAGTGGTTCAACATCATGATCAGCTTCCATTTCTCGCACAAAAACGCTTCAGTGCATTGCCTCGTTTTAGGGCAGTCGACAAAGATGAGGTCGGACTTAGTTTATTTGTTGTTGTGTTATATATCATCGATTTGTTTGGTGTATTTCCGTTCGTAACGTTACCCGGTGTTCTGATTCCATTGGGCTTGTTTTCAATACCTTTGGTGATTGTTGTGATTGGATTGCAAATATACACGTCGTTTTTACTAGGAAAATGTTGGATAATTGCTGAAACCTTGGATCCTACAATATCTCAAAAAAGCAGGTGAGACCTATGGTAATTGGATTTAATTTGTCAATAGTTAGATCTGTATATGCATGTATGTTTATGAGTAGGTACATAGTGTGTTTGAGATTTCAAAATGCGTACATATATGTACCTACATCTTCTTAAGTTAATATGGTATACTTACATACATACATGTACGAGTATATGAAGCAACCAACTATTTTTAAAAAGTTTATCTGTTTGTTTGTCCGGGCTGTTCTCGGGAAGAGGTGAACCGATTTCGATGGGACGTTTAATTGCAGCAGAGTATTTTACCGTACATAACTTAAACATAACGTGCCATTCCATCCATATCGGACATAGATGATGTTTTTTTTTATAGTTTGCGGGTGCTACGATTAAAAGTTTGAAAGAGCGGAATTCTACCTGGCGATTTCTATGGAAATAGCTATAAACCAGAGTGAGACATGAGGCATTACGTCGGTGTTCGAGGGTGTTTTATCGCATGGTTTTGAATCCTATCTAGTAGGTACAGAGATGTTTTGGATGCCCCCAACAGAAGTGTGCTTTGTACTCCAATTTCGGGCGGATAAATGCCTTATACAAGGTGGCGCAAAATTAGTAATCCAATTTTGTTTTTGAATTTCTTTTCTACTAAATAAAAAAAAAAGATTTTGAGTAATGGAAATTTTTACTTGGACTATTACAATTATTTCTGTTAAGTGGAAAAGATGATATCCGCCAAGTGGCTGCCGCCAGTGTTGATACACATATGTGCCCGTTCTATCGTATTTTCCATTGCTTTCCGCAAGATTTCCGGTGATAACTTGGCATAAACCCGCGTATAAACCCGCGAATTCAAGTAGCCTCAAAAAAATAAGTCTAGGATGGTTAAAGCCGGCGATCTTGCTGGCCATGACATATCGCTAAAACGGGAGATTACGCGACCAGGAAACGCTTCCTTCACAATATCCATTGTGGCTCGTGTTGTGTGTGCGGTTGCACGGCGGTCTTCTTGAAACCACATGTTAACCAAACCCCACTCATCAAATTCCGGCAGTAAGGAGTTGTTAATCATGACCCTATAGCGTTCGCCATTAACAGTGACCGTATTGCCGATGGCGTCCTCAAAAAAATACGGCCCAATCACTTCTCCCACGTGAACGACGCACCACACAGTGGTTTTGAGTGGATGTAATGGCTTTTTGTGCATCACACGCGAATTTTCAGTGCCCCAGAAAAAGATGCTTATTGACATTACCGCTTAAGTGGAAATGCGTCTCGTCGCTAATGATGTTTTTCCACACAAAATCGTCCTCTTCCTTGTTGAGATTGAGGATGGCCTTACAGTAATTCACACGCGACTGCCGGTCAGAAGGCATTAATTGATGCACTGTTTGCACTATGTACGGGAATATGGGTAAGTCTTTCACTAAAATTCGCTGTCTGGTGATGCCCAATTGCGTGGCCCGTCGTCTGGTTGATGTTCCTTCGTTCTCAGCGACATCGGTGGCGGCCATGCCCTGCATGGTCTCCTGTGGTTCCACTCTATTCGAGTTGAGTAGCTAAGTATCGGAATGCTTACCCAGTTGGCGCGACACGAGTAGGAAATCGACGTCGAAATTCACGCTATGCTAACACCACCGACTGATTATTCGTCAAAAACATCGACACCCCCAAAAACATCGGCTCCATTGCTTGTTTGTTTGTATACTGCAGCTGTCTAGTTTACAAATGTCAAATATGATTGACGTAACACACCACTTGCAAGAATTATCCCATCTTCCGATAGGGTGATTAATTTTGCGCCACCTTGTACACATATTGAGGCTAATTCATAGGGGTGATGTAATTCTTACATCGCTTAAGGAGACCTAGACATTTCGCATCATTTTTGATGACAGAAAATATGTGGTCATGCCAACGTAAATTAGTGGTTCACCAATTAGTTATGCTGTTAATATCAGAATTTAATGAGTTTAACATACGCTGGAGTTTCCGTTCTACAATAGAAGAGCATATAAATTGAACCTAACAAATTTCGGGCATACCTATTGTACTTGTAAAGGTCTTCTGTTTTTCTTTTGTCTGAACCGGCCATTTAGCCAAAGAACTAGTCCAGTGCACTTTTTGTATGGTGCTTTTACTAGAATGTCTCAGTCTTTCGAAGAAAGATGAATAAGTGCTTCAGTGATAAGGTGCCTATTGTATCAGCACCCATCACATCAGCTCCGAGTACCTGTAGCTCACAGACTTAGTGCTCAGCTCCACCGTCATCATTTTTACAACAAGCATCGCAGGGTGTTGTGCCACTTATGCCTTGCACGCTTGGTTGTTTTGCAAGAGCGTAGTGCCCGTCACGATGCTAGTAAGCAAGTAAGCACCAATCTTGCTAACTGAGGGGTAGCAGGACAGACGTAGACTTCTTGGGTCCATTTGCTAATATTTACCACTTTCAAATCTAATTCATTCTTAAGTTGAACTTTATTTTAAGTGCAACTGCCGCTATTTTTTTACCGTACTTTAAGTGTAACTTAGCTAAGATACAATTTCTTCAAAAAGTAACCAAGCTCACTTCGTTGTCAAATGTGATTTTTCTTCCTAATGGCAACGATGGCATCACGAAGAAATGGATGGGGTAACGTGGAAGCAGAAGGAAGATACCTGGTGTCGAATTGCGGCTCATTTCAGTTAGTTACTACAAGAGCCGTGAAGTTCTAAAAAAACTCTATACCAATTATAAAAAGGATATACGAAAAGAACCTGCCGCGAAAAAAAATATGAAGTATTCGAACGGCAGACGGTAAGCTGTACAAGGTTAATGATCCAAATTTTGATCTCGGCGTATCAATTATGAATAGGAAAACGGTGTATGGTTAGCCGAACGCGCTAGACAGTGATTTTGTGAAGAAGATTTTTCTCAATACACAAAGTAGTGATGAAGTAAGAAGTAAGAATGTATGAAACTTGTAAGCAACATCTTAAAACATCGTGCATTCATACTTTTTCAGAAAGAATTAAACTCAAAGGAAACAACGGTAACAGATTGGCCAGCATATAATCCAGCCCAACTAAAGATCCCTGTGCTTTCTAAATTGAAAGTAAACTCATGTTATATCAATGATAAAGAAACGTACGACAAAGCACCTGCAAATCAAATCAACCCAAGTGTCATGCCAAAGGGATTCAGAAAGCATTGCAACATTCATCATTTGAAAGAATCAAGCGAAGCAGATAATTTACGAACTTCGTCTGGCAGACGCAGGCCAGTGGCTTCAACACCTAACTGAGCAGCAAGATCACTGAGGAGTATACAAATTTGTCAAACATAGATATTGAATTGGCTAATCTTGAATATGAATCATTGAAGGAAGGGGCGATTCGAAGTAAATACACGATGTCAATCGAACATGAACTAAGAAAGAGGTCATTGGAATTGGATATTAAAATCAAGGCAGAGCTTTTGAGAAGAATCAAACCTGATCCGTGGAAAGTAGGCGACACGTGCAGTGTTTTAGTTTTGTATAATTACTTACTTATTTAAGGTGGCGCTAGAATCCGGGCTGGACCTGGGCCTCAACCAACAGGGATCTCCATCCAGATCGATCTTTAGCTAGCTGCCTCCAGTTTCGCAGCTGAAGTCACCTCCGATTTTCGTGCGCCAGTTGAGTCGCGGTCTTTCTCTACTGCGCTGTTCTTATACACTCCCAATAAGATAGATCAACAATTAATTTCCTTCTAATTTGAAAAAGTATAAATTGTATCACGTGGCAGGCCTGTAAGATTATTCACACTGATGCACTTGTTAGTTCTAGTGCACGATACGCCCATACATTAGAAGATTTAGAATTTTGGGAAAATTTTTTTGTAAAAGTGGTATAAAAAAATCAATCATTAGGATAGATCCAGTAGGTAAAATACAAAAAATAAGTGCAAAAAAGAAGAATTTTATTTTAAAAGAATTGCATATGTTATAACCTCAAAAATTCTGTTAGGAATAGAATTGTACAAAGATGCGAGGCAGCTAAAATTAACGTCTTTCCAGGCATCCTTAATCGCAATTAATAGCTTGTTCGTGTTATGAAATTCTCGTGTACCGCTATAAACTTTTCTGGACACCCATCCCTAAATGTTTTCTATAACGTTTAGATCAGGAGAGTGCGATGGCCATTCTATAACCCCAATTGATTGCCCCCGAAACCAGCCATTCACTATTTTTGCATTATGAATTGGAGAATTATCTTGTTGGAACATTATGGGAATAGTATTGAAAATATTTTTAATCTTATACATTATAACATGCAGAAAATCTGTATACCAATTTGATCAAAAATTTTTCGGAATTTATTCAGAAAATTAAAAACACAATTTTATTCCTCTAAATCTACATATATTGCCCCCTTCAAAGTAATCCTCATCGACTGCAACACGCTTATGCCAGCGCTTGATCCAATCCTCGAAACATTTTTTATATTCGGTTTTCGGTATGTCCATCAGTGCTTCCGGCGATTTTTCCATTACTTCCTCTCGGCTGCTGAAACGTGTTCCCCGTAGTGGTTTTTTAACTCGATTGAACAGAAAGAAGTCACAGGGAACCAAATCAGGTGAATTCGGTGGCTGTTGGATGGTACGAGTATTTGTTGCATTTTTCGTCAAAAAATTACGAATAATGATGGCACTGTGCGACGGTGCGTTATCATGGTGAAAAATCCACGAGTTTTCTGCTCACTTTCGGCGAATTGCTTCACGCAAACCTCTCATAACGCCCAAATAATACTCCTTATTTACTGTCTGGCCTTCTGGCAAAAACTCATGATGCATTACACCGTTCTAATTCATGAAAACCGTGAGCATTGCCTTCTTTTTTGACTGAAAACGACGTGGTTTTTTTGGTCTCGGCTCATTTGGTGAACGCCATTCACTTGCCTGATGTCCGGATTGCGTGTCGTACTCATAAACCCACGTCTCGTCTCCAGTAACGATCCTTTTGATGAATGTGGGATCGGATTCAGCCTCGCAAATCATCTCTTTTGCGACGTCAACACGGTCTCTTTTTTGCATGAAATTGAGGTCTTTTAGCACCAACCTTGCTGCTACACTACGGAAACCCAAATAATTAACCAAAATGTCTTGGACGGATCCATAAGCAATCTTCAAGTCCTCCGCTATCTCTCTGATGGTTAATTTGCGGCTATTCACTAACATTTCTTTACTTCATCAATGTTTTCGTCGGTTTTCGATGTCGATGGTCTGCCACTGCGTTCATCATCTTCGATTGACTCACGACCACTTTTGAACCGCTCGTGCCACTGGTAAACGACCGTTTTCTTTAAAGAATCGTTGCCGAAACATTTTTCCAACATTTGCAACGTTCGCGCACCATTAAATCCGTTTTTTTTACGCAAAATGATAGATGTACTCTTGGCTACGTAACTTTTGCAAATGTCAAGCTATGACGCTAAGATTTAGAGGGAATGTCAACAACAGATTTACCAACTTAACAAAAAAACAGAATTCAAATCGGAACAATGGGAGCGCTACACGGTGGTATGGTGCGGGAACTTTTTGATCAAGATGGTACACTGGCGACCACTAGGATGAGTACATACATTTTGCAATCGATTTTCACTCTTTATACCTGTTTGAAATTTTATACCCGCAAACTTTTGCTACCTGTGAACAGGTACATATTTTCTCAACAGGAAGTCATAAAATTAAATAAGAAACGGCCATTGGAATTTCGCAATATCAAACAATGAACTACTTGAAAAGCACGTATAAAAAGATGCGCCACTAGGATGAGGCCACATGCAAAATCTTCGAAAGAAAGGAAAAAATGAATAAAATGTTTATATTTTATGGTTTTAAAACATTTATTTATTATGTTTTTCTACATTAATAATGAGTATACCCGCCATTTTTCGATATGACCTCTATAAGACGCTTTGGAATAGAATCATACATTTTTTTTTAAATAATCAAGAGAAATTTGGGCCCAAGAATCACGAATAGCTTCGATTAAAGTGTCCTTGCCTTCAAATTGTCTGCCGCCTTAATACACTTTACAAGATAACCATGCTCAAATCTTTTCGATTATGTTTAAGTCCGGTGAATAGGGCGACCATGGCAAAAGTTCCACGTCTTCTGATTGAATCCAACTTCTAACAACCCTGGAAGTGTGGATCGGGGCATTGTCTTGTTGGAATATCCAAGGCAGAGGTCCGAAAATGTATTTCTTTTTTAGAAATGACCGTTCCAGCAAACAGTTGTAGTTGTTTCCGTTCATTTTTGTGGACAGAAACTCCAACTCGATTGTGCCATAGTAGGTAATAGCTCCCCACAGCATTACATTTGATGTACGGTTGTGGTGTCTTGCCAAAATAAGCTCCTCTTTTCTTAGATCATGGAAATAAAAGTTGTAACCATCGGGGCCGTCAAGGTTAACCTATTTTTCACCCGAAAAGACAACGCGTTTCCATTCACTGCTCCAAGCGACATGTTCTCCTGCAAAATTCATTCGATGCTCTTTGTGTTCTTGCCTCAAAACAGGTTTCTTTTTAAGTTTCTTTCTCTGTATAGTACCACTTTTTCGTATTATCCTTCGGACCATTGCTATGCTGGCTGATACTCGGCTGTTGGCCCTTATTTTAGTCGCTGGTAGAGTATAATTTGAAGCACGCCGTATAATTAACCGCTTTTCTCGCAATGTTGTTGCTTCTGCCGTGCGTCCTTTTTGATTTTTCCCATAGTTTTGTGGATCCGCAAGATAACTGTTTACTTCTTTTAAGCCTTCTTGCAATTTCTCGGCCTGAGAGTCCTAACTCATTGAAAGCATCTATTTTTCCTCTTTCTGTCGCTGTCAAAGTCTTTCCGGAACCAATTTTTTTTTAAACTAAATAAAAACAGTTCTTTTCAACGCTTTTTTAAATATCTTTAACAAAACTTTGAAAAAAATCGCTGGTGTGAACTCCTGCAACGAAATATTCGCAATGGTCTCATCCTAGTGATCGCCAGTGTATATGTAAATATCTCTCAAACATACGGACTAAAGATCTCTTAATTTGAATCACAAAGCTCCCGTAGGAAATTTTGGCTCTAATAGCAAAAAACCTTATCTCCAACATGAACATTTCTCCGCTATTTTCAATATATTTCGGAATGATGTTTTTAAAACTGCGAAAAAAAGCTATTGGCCAAGGACTCACATTCGGAACGACAATCATTTTTACACAATTTTGAAATCGTTCGTGGCGATTATTTCGAGTTAATATACAGGGTGTCAAGGATAATTTGGAAAATTATTTTTTCGGACTTTACTTTTAGAAGAAATATCTTCCGGATGGAGTGAAATTAAGAGAATATCAGAACTTTGAAGGCTCAGACTCGCTGTAACAGAGACTTGCAGATATTACTAGGTAAATATTTCTACAAGCATTTGGAGAAAAAAAGCTAAAAGCCGCCTCCTGACCAAAACACCACAAGACAGATCGATCACTTTGCAAGAGACAGAAGACACACATTCAATATTCTACCCATCCAAGGTGCCAATATTAACTCGGACCATCACCTTGTAGTAACCAAGATACGAATGCGGATATCAAGTGCAGTAATACATCGGGAATATACCTGTATAGGGTCAGCCCATAAGAGGTGTCGTTTTAAATCAATAGAAAAACCCATAATTTCTATGAAAAGTGGTGATATCTTTACATATTTTAATTTAAAGCACCAGCCTGAGGTTGGCAATGGAATACAATAGGAGTATCTGCCAAGTGTCCACCTCGGCTCAGTCTACAAATATACGGTGTTAAATCCCATGATCTGGGTGGCCAAATGAAATCTCCATTTTGTGAAAACCAGGAAATTTATCACGCAATAAAGCCATTATTTGAACAGCTGTATGACATATGGTGGCATCCTCCTGAAAATAAAACCGCACAAAACTGTTGTTCCACCATTTCTCTTGGGTTGCGACAATTCTGTTTGTTTACGTACCCAGACAAATGGAAATGAGCCTATCACTCAGAATAATTTTGTGTAAAAAATCACGACCTTATCCATTCATTTCCAGCACTCAATGCGTGAAAGTACGGCGTTGTGCGTGGCCTACTGGATCTTATGTCAGCTGGATCTTATAAGCATGTAGGACAAGATTCTTATGCAAAATGTCTGCCGATAGGCTCAATTCCTGTGGTCGTCTCAAAATGGACACCTGGGTTTTGAGACACGCTTTCAACTATGGCAGCGATATTCTCAGCTGACCTTGCCGGACGATTTGGAGTCTTCAAATCGCTAATCTGTTCATTCACGAGAATGCAAGACTTCACTGATCGGAAAACTGAATTCACTGAGAGTTTTTCAGGACCCGAACCTGACTAAATGAATGCTTTCCGGCATCTCTAGGGGCCGTTTGCTGATTCTCACCTTAAGAATTTAAGTTTCACATAACAAGTTAAGATAAACTTACCGGTTCGCATACATTAGGCTTATATACTCGCACGCCTCCACAGAGGGGAAAGATGACGATACCAAACATAGCAGTGCCCTAGCTATGACATTGAAATTATCCTCAGCCAGAGGGCATTTTTGGTAGTATTGTCGGAAAGTATAGCCTCCGACACCACCTCCGATAACGGATTCAGGCTATTCGACATTGCAGCGGGGCGAAATATTATCGTAACTAGCTCGCGGTTCCCGCATCTCAATATTCATAAGGGAACTTGGAGATCTCCTGATGAATAAACCATATTGACTACATAGCGATCGACGCAAGGCACTCCTCCAGTATTATGAATTTCCGAACGATCCGAAGGGTCAACATCGACTCGGACCATTACCTTGTTGTAACCAAGCTACAGCTGCGGATATCTCAAACATCGTGAAGGCAAGCTAATACTGTGAGGAAGCTTGATTCGGACGGTTTCAATCGCAAGAGATCGCTAAATCCTTTTCCGATCCAGTCTCCCTTAATCTGTTAAGAGGTCTTATGCCGCCAGCATCAAGTATCGAAGACCACTGGCAACATTGCCCCTCTGATGTGCTAGGATTCACTCGGCCACCACAACGAAACCCCTGGTTTGACGAAGAGTGCCGGCAAGTACATGTACCATATCTAAGCAAGATGCATACAAAGGGGCGCTGTATAGAAGGGCTAGAGCTGCCCACGAACTCTAGGAGCAGGAGAGGCTAGACGAACACCGGTTTCTCAAAATCAAAAAAAGGTAGTTTGAGAAGCTCACGGTCGAAGAAATTGAGAGATGCCACTCTAGGAATGAGATTCGGAAATTTTACCAAAAGCTGAAAAAAACATGCCACGCATAAAAACCCCGAACCGAAGCCTGTAGAGACGAACAAAGGAGCTAAGTAGTAGAGTCGCAGTCGATGCTAATAATTTGGAAAGAGCATTTCTGTAAACTGTATAACGGACGGACGAACCAAGTCCCTTTGTCAGACAGAATGAACCTTTCAACCTGAACGATGTAGATCACCAATTCCGTCCATGCGACCTGAATATAGTACAGATAGCCATGTCTAAGCTTAAGCCCAACAAAGCTGCTGGAGCGAATGACCTCACTGTCTAGCTCTTCAAAGCGGCAGGCAACGACTTGGTACGGATCACACACTAACTCATATGCAAAATATGGCCGAACAAAAGGATGCCCGGTGAATGGAACCTCAGCATTGTTTGTCCAATCCTCAAAAAGGAAGACCTCTGAACTGCTCCAACTACAGAGGTATCAGTCTTCTTAATATCGCCTACAAGAACCTATCTGCCGTAACATGTGAACGCCTCAAGCTGTTCGTCAGCACCCTTATTGGTCCATATCAGTGTGGCAATAAGCCAGAAGGTCTACCATTGACCAAATGTTCACACTACGGCTGATTTTGGAAAAAAACCCTTGAGCTCCAAATCGGTGCACACCACCTATTCATTGATTTTAATGCCCCGTAAGACATTATCTAAACAAACGAGCTATGTAGAGCAATGCCTAGATTTAACATCCTTGCCAACCTTGCCCGTCTCTGCAGGTTGATGATGGTGAATGCACGCTGCTCCATCAAGGTCGGTAGAGAACTCACAGACGCGCTGTGATTCATTCGTGAAAGAACATTCCAAAACTCACGCCCCAACACAAAAGGCACAATCGTTCAAATGTCCGTCCAATTACTCGTATACGCCGATTATATTGACATAATCGGAAGAAAGCACCGTGATGTAAATGGCGCTTTTGCGAGTATTGAGGCGGAAGCAACGAAGATGGGTTTAACGGTCAATGAGAGCAAGACCAAGTATATGCTGTCAACAAGAAAGGACACCCAACACCCAACATCGACAAATATAACTTTGAGGCAGTTGAGGACTTTGTCTACTAGCCTCCGCTATGAATTCAGACAACGACACAGTCTCTTAAAAGAGGGACCCGTAAAAATATTAACCTTGACGGAAGAAAGCTATAGTTTTAGTTTAGTTTTAAACGCATTTTTATTTTCTAAATCATTAACTCTTACATACTAACAAAAAATGCTTAAATGCTAGCTTAAAATTACTTAACAAACTCGGAAGAAAGCTATTTCAAGCACAATATTGCAATGCGAATTCGTCGAAGTTACAAAGTCCTTAATTCTTTTCGTGAAACGACAGCTGCTTAAATGTGAAGAATTCCCCAGATCGCTTCCAATTCTGGAGATTCAGCACCAAAAATTGCTGCACTAGCCGGTGCTTTAGCTAGCATTTCAATTATACGGCGAATTCTGAAAGTTTTACCTAAACTTAAACGGGAAAAAAATTAAGCGCAAGCATGTATGTACTTGTAGAACATCGGTTATTCGCTATGGATTGGACTAATAAATGGAAACAACTGGTACTTAGCGATGAAAAAATATTTAACTTGGATGGTCCCGCTGCATATAATAAGTATTTCCATGATTTGCGGAAAAAGAAAAAAGATTTTGTCCAGACAATCTTGGTATGGCACTTTTGAGCTCGTCGAAATGAAAGGCCTGCAGAATGATAAGGCATACCACCTTGGCCAAAAAATTCCCGGGGGACACCACGGTGTGTTGCGCCCATTGTTCCGATTTGAGTTCTGTTTTTTGTTAAGTTGGTAAATCTGTTGTTGACATTTCCTCTAAATCTTAGCGTCATAGCTTGACATTTGTAAAAGTTACGTAGCCAAGAGTACATCTATCATTTTGCGTAAAAAAACGGATTTAATGGTGCGCGAACGTTGCAAATGTTGGAAAAGTGTTTCGGCAACGATTCTCTAAAGAAAACGGTCGTTTACCAGTGTCACGAGCAGTTCAAAAGTGGTCGTGAGTCAATCGAAGATGATGAACGCAGTGGCAGACCATCGACATCGAAAACCGACGAAAACATTGATGAAGTAAGAGAAATGTTGGTCAATAACCGCAAATTAACCATCAGAAAGATAGCGGAGGACTTGAAGATTGCTTATGGATCCGTCCAAGACATTTTGGTTAATGATTTGGGTTTCCGTTCCGTAGCAGCAAAGTTGGTGCCAAAAGACCTCAATTTCATGCAAAAGAGACACCGTGTTGACGTCGCAAAAGAGATGATTTGCGAGGCTGAATCCGATCCCACATTCATCAAAAGGATCATTACTGGAGACGAGACGTGGGTTTATGAGTACGACACGCAATCCGGACATCAGGCAAGTGAATGGCGTTCACCAAATGAGCCGAGACCAAAAAACCACGTCGTTTTCAGTCAAAAAAGAAGGCAATGCTCACGGTTTTCATGGATTACAACGGTGTAGTGCATCATGAATTTTTGCCAGAAGGCCAGACAGTAAACGAAGAGTATTCTTTGGGCGTTATGAGAGGTTTGCGTGAAGCAATTCGCCGAAAGAGACCAGAATGGTGGGCAGAAAACTCGTGGATTTTGCACCATGATAACGCACCGTCGCACAGTGCGTATTCGTAATTTTTTGACGAAACAACAAATACCATCCAACAGCCACCGAATTCACCTGATTTGGCTCCCTGTGACTTCTTTCTGTTCAATCGAGTTAAAAAACCACTACGCAGGAAGCATTGATGGACATACCGAAAACCGAATATAAAAAATGTTTCGAGGATTGGATCAAGCGCTGGCATAAGTGTGTTGCAGTCGATGAGGATTACTTTGAAGGGGACAATATATGTAGATTTAGATGATATGGTACTGGATTAGTTAGGAAGGGGAAGAGCTCTTCCTAATGCTCTGGCATTGAAACTTGGTATGACAAATAAAAATACGGTCGTTTAAGAAGTTCAAAGGGGGTTATATGCTAGTCTCTTTATAGGACGAACATTTTCTAAATAAGATAGAATGCTGGGGAATTCCTCAAACAAAAGTTCGGTTTTAAGATTACTGAAGCCGTGAACATAATCAAGAAGGTACAGCAACAAACGTATACCGACAAAGATACCGTAGTCAAACGCGGACTTCCTATTTTCTTGCTTATAGTACTTTTGATCGAAACGAGAAAGTCGATGATATTTATAAAATTAAATCTATCTTAAATATCAGAGTCAAAATAGAGCCCATGCGTAAAGGCAAATAAACTATAATCTAATGCAAACGTTGTCAAGATTTTAACCACACGCGGGCGTATTGTAAAAAAGATCATGCGTAAAATGCGCAGGCAAATACTTCTCGGAAAAGTGCAAAACAAATAAGCAAATCCAAGCAGATTGTGCCAATTGTACAGGAAATCACCCAGCTAATTACCAAGGTTGTGAAATCGCCAAAGAAGTACAAAAGAGGCGAAAAACTCCCACGAAATTCATTCATCCGGACCTAAAGATGCAAAATCCTTAAACCGATGAGCCCAAGACAGCTAAGAGGGTCACAATGAAGAAACCGGTAACGCAAAATCATAAATCTGCTCAAAAAAACGTTACCGAATCAAGTGCAATTAAAACACCTGTACCGGTTCGCGCGAGTTCATACGCTGAGGTCGCGTCAAAAGCCAACAAAATAGATTCGGCCACTACAGATCCGCTGCCTTAAATTCTCGCAGTCATCTTAGAAAAACTAGATGAACAAATAAAAATAAACAAGCTCTCGTTTGAAAAACTCGAGTTCGTTGCTTGGAAAAACTCTAACAAAAATGAAAATGAAACAGTTGACTAAGATTTTAACATGGATCGCATACTGTACCAAGCAAGTATGAAACGTGGCTTGGACTTTTTTCGACGGGCAAGCCAACCTACTGGACCACCGACACAAATAAAATACCTGACCTGGTCGATTTTTTCATTACAAAAGGGTTCCCAAATATCTCTCGACCTTAGAAGAATCCTATGATCTCTGCTCAGATCACTCGCCAGTAATCTTTAAAATCGGCAAGGACCGAAATACCGCCCAGATTGACGAATAAGGAAACAAATTGGGATGGTTTCAGGAGAAATTGCAAGGAAAATATTGCTTTAAGAGTTGCACTTACGACGCCGTTGCAAATAGAAGACTAAGTTGACAAGTTCGTGGAAATCATCCAAAGAGCTGCGTGGAACAACACTTCCTTTCGAACCAGAGAAATAAAACACGGAAAGCAAATATACGCGCTCGATATAGAAGGCCTCCTACGAGAAAAAAGGAAAGCACGGAGGAGATCGCAACAATCACGTGCGCCCCCGCATAAATCCTATTTGAACCGCCTATCAAATAAGCTAAAGCAAATGGTGCAAGAATATAAGAACCGTGAGACTTCTAAATACCTCGAAGGCTTGACTGCGGACAAGAGTTCCAATTATTCGCTTTGGAAAGCCGTGAAGTCGACTAAAAAACCTGTTATGCAATTGCCACCGATAAAAACAGCCAACGGCGAATGGGCAAAAGGAGACAAAGAGAAAGCGAATTTGTTTGCCGACCACTTGCAAGAAACTTGGCCCAAGAACTTAATCTCAGAACAGGATCCGACAACTACAATATAAAACGCATATCACTGTCTGAGCTAAGGCAAACAATAAAAAACCTAAAAAATAATAAGGCTCCAGGATACGATTTGATTACAAGTGAAATTCTAAAGGAGCTACCTTGAAAAGCGTTTGTCAAGCTCCTCCACATTATAAATGCTTCCATGAGACGTTCCATGCCAATGGAAAGTCGCAGAAGTCATAATGCTTCCAAAATCGGGGAAAAGTCCAAACGACAAAAAATCATACAGACCCATTTCGCTCCTGCCGATAATTTCAAAAGTCTTCGAAATTCTTCTGCTTAAAGGCTTAAAACCGATAACTGAAGAAAGACGATTGATCCCGGATCACCAGTTCGGCTTTAGGATCAAACATTCTACAATCGATCAGTCCTATCGGATAACAAAGGTATGGCTCAAGGGCTTGAAGTATAAGCTATACCAAATTTTACCGAGAGAAATGAATAGAATACTCGAATCTTATCTTGAAAATAGACTGTTTCGGGTTAGATATGAGATTGAATACTCTGAATTCAAGGAAATTCAAGCTGGCGTTCCACAAGGAAGCGTTCTAGGGCCATACCTATTCTTACTGTAGCCTAGAAACATACCTCTAGATGAAAAGACTGTGGTAGCCACGTTCGCGGATTACACGGCGATCGTCGCCATAGGGCAAACAGTTGAATCCTCGACTGCAAAACTTCAACGAGCTCTGAACAAAATATTTAAGTGGACGAACAGCTGGCAAATCGTGCTAAACGAGACTAAGTCAACACATGTCAACAACTTACCTTTATTCATCAACTCGGAGTTATCACAACCCAATATGCACCGCCTTACACTTGGTTCGACACGCACAGACAGGTTCCCAGCTGAGTCAGCATATCATCTGCTTGCAAATATTCCCACGGAAGTTTATGCACGCGCAAGCTACCGGATGGGATGCATGCGAAATATCAAAAGTGATGAGTCAGGAGATATCCATGGGAACATTTGGATAGAGGCAAAGCTTTGGAGTTAGATGGGATTGGATTGGGAAGTCAGTTGTAATCGTGTCGGCAACCGCAAAGACTGTATCAATCAATTAATTAATAAATTATATTCAAGAAGTATAAACATTTTTCATTATGTAAGTCGAACAGTTGGGTTGGCCCTCCGGGCTGACGTTCGCGTTTTTTTGGAATCCTCCTAAAGGATTTCCTTAACTGGCGCCCGAGCAGGGACAGGTTCAGAAGAAATATATCCTTTTTGTCCGAGCAATTGTGGCAAAATAAATTAGTAATGTCCTTGAGTGGACATAGACCAGTAATCTCTATGGAGTGAATGCAGTTGTTACCATGGGAACACAACGGCCTTTCTGGTCTTAATAAAAATCTATTAATTAGTAGTCACATTCTGCTGTTACCATGGGAACACAGTGGAGATTGTCGAAAGGACTAAAGGATATATAAGTGAAGAAATCGTGCCATTAGTAGGTCGCTTCCAAATATTAACGGTAGCGATCAAACGGGAACACCACGATCCTTCCACTAAACCTGTCTCAAACAAGAATCCCGGAATAATATTTAAAACCGATATTCCTTTTAGATCACCGGCGGATCTCACCATATCGAGCGGGAATATGTGCTTTTTGTTCCTGTAAGTGAAACATTTAATAACAACCTAAGCAAGGAAAAAAGAAAACCAAAAAAAAAAAAAAAAAAAAAAAACAAATAAGTTCTTAAGTGAAGTTTTTTTTTAAACAAAAAAAGGCTCATCGAAATAATTCAAAGAGATATTTAAATTCGTGAATTGTGAAATCAAAAAGAGGTTGATAAATCTCACTGGGAAAAAAATAATAATATAAATTTTTAAGTGAAATTTCTAAGGAAAGGGCATAGAGAAGATTCAAAAAAAAATCTTAAAATTTATCAATTGTGAAATCAAAAAGAGGTTAGTGAACCTCGTTGTAAGAGAAGTTATAAGTGAAATCTCTAAGTGAAGCTCATAGAATACAGAAAGTACTACTACTACTCCAAAAGGAAAAAAAGGAAAAGTATAGAAAAATTTAAGAAATTATCACAAGGAAAAGGTAAGGTGCATTGGTTTTTTTTTTTTACTTTGCTTTTGAAATAAAGTGTGTGCATACGTGATTTTACGATACTTAAAGAGAATATATCATAAACCAATATATAAATAAATTGTAAGAGAACATTTTTTAAACTTAATTTAAAGTAAGTTATATTTAATCTTAGTTCATTTTATTCAACCAGTTGAATAAATTAGACATTAATCAAATAAAAACAAATATTAATTAAATTGAGAATTTAAATTTAAATCAAAAAAGTAAGTCAAAAATTTGTTAACAAAAATGGACGCCGTCGCCAAATCCGTAACGGAGTTAACCGGAGCTGTCAATGTGATATTAAACCAGCTGAAGGACATGGATGAGCGCTTGAAGTCGCTTAAGCGAGGCACTCATATAGAACTCGAAAGCAATCGTGCAAATGTACCCTTGTGTGAACCAAGGACAGAGGCCGACCTGAAAGAGATAAGTCGACTCCCCGATTGCGTGAAGGAGTTGCAGACCTTCGACGGTAATCCAACACAATACGTGTCATGGATACATAACGTAGAGGGTATTTTGAAGGACTTCAGCATAATTAGGAACAAGCCCTTGTACCGAGCTATTTTACAGCACATCCGGCAGAAAATCCGAGGTAGGGCCGATACAGCCCTGATTTCCTATAACATCTTCGATGACGATTGGGGAGAAATTAAAAGAGTATTGTCTCTGCATTACGCGGATAAACGCGATATTAGAACCCTCGAGCATCAGCTCAACCAACTCTCCCAGAGAGGGTCGAGGTTAGATGAGTTTTACGCCACGGTAAATCACCAGTTCTCTCTGATAATTAATAAGATTAAAACGGAATCTTATACGCAAGAAACTGTTGGTGCATTGGTGGAGACATACCGCAATAGAGCATTGGACGTCTTCATAAGAGGCCTTAACGGTGACTTGTCAAGGATGCTGATTGTGCAAAGACCGAAAACCCTACCCGAAGCGTATGCTTCATGTCTGGAGATTCAGAATCTCAACTTCCGGAACCACTCTATCCATATAAATAATGCGACAAACACAATTACGGCCCCCCTTAACCAAACTTTTAGGCGAGAAAATAGACCTCCTCCACCGCAACAGAGATATCATCCCAAACAACATACTTCCGGCGTTCCCAATCGCCCTCATTTTTCTCAAAATGCGGACGCACCCCCTAGGCCGACTGGTCCAAAACCTCATCCCAAAATGGAGGTAGATCATTCGGTCCAAACCAAACAGGTCGATTATATGAACAAACCCCAAGTCAATCTTCACAAAAGGAAGGCACACTCTGAGAACTTTTCACGTTCACGAGGCTCCTCTCAAAAACAGCAAAGGTTATACAACCTTCAGACAGAGCAGGAGGCATCACTCAGAAATCGAGAAGAAATGCCCGAAGAAGATCGTGGAGAACATCAGGAGATGACGCCTGAAGCTTACAATGAAGTAACTGAGGTGAATTATGAGGAAGAGGTAAATTTTATGAAGGACGGCTATCCAGCGTTCCATACATAGAATACTTCCTTAAAAACGGCACTGTGTTGAGCTTCCTTGTAGATACTGGGGCTAACAAAAATTTCATAAGCACACGCTTATCACAAGGTTCGACCCGCCTAGCTCAACCATTTCCTGTAAATTCAGCAGCCGGTAGCCTCAACATCAGCGAAAAAATCACTGGTAAATTCTTTGAAAGGATCGGAATTGACTTCCCATTGACGTTCTACGTTCTCCCAGGTCTGAAATCTTTTGATGGCATCATCGGCGACGACACTCTGAAACAACTAGGAGCCATTATTGATCGTGAAAAGAATATCCTTACGTTATCGAACGGTATACAAATTCCCCTTAAGAACAAACTATCCTCAGTGGTCAATGCTGTACTTCACGAAGGGACTCCTGACAGTATTCGGCAAAGACTCTCTGAATTGATAGAAAGGTCCAATAGTGTCTTTGGCCCACTGAGTTCTAACGAGTTGATAAGAACCGCAGTGAGAGCCGAAATTAGAACCACCACCGACGAACCCATTTACACGAAAAGCTATCCTTATCCTCCTTGCATGAGAAAGGAGGTGGACAAAGAAATAAATGAACTTCTGGCAGAGGGAATCATTCGTCTTTCTAAAAGCCCCTATAACTCTCCAATTTGGGTTGTGCCGAAAAAACCCAAACCTACAGGAGAACTTCAATACCGAATGGTGGTCGACTTTAAACGGTTGAACCTCGTTACTATATCCGATGCATATCCAATCCCGGACATTACTTCAACGCTCGCCAGTCTAGGTAAGGCAAAGTACTTCACCACGCTTGATCTTACTTCAGGATTTCACCAAATACCCATGCAGGAATCCGACATACCAAAAACCGCATTTTCCACTATGAATGGAAAGTACGAGTGGCTTAGATTACCATTTGGTCTAAAAAACGCGCCAGCGATCTTCCAGAGAATGATCGATGACGTGCTAAAGGAATATATCGGGAGGATATGCTACGTATATATCGACGACATTGTCATCTTTGGTAGCGATATAGACGATATGCTGAATAACATCGAAACCATTCTTTCTCGTTTGCATGAGGTGAATTTAAAGGTTAACCTAGAAAAGACTCACTTTCTGGAAACAGAGGTCGAGTTCTTGGGATACGTCATCACCCCGGACGGAATTCGAGCGGACCCCAAAAAGGTTGAGGCCATACAGAAAATACTGCCCCCGGAAAACGTCAAAGATTTGAAAAGCTTTTTAGGACTCACGTCTTATTATAGAAAATTCATTCGTGATTACGCTAAAGTGGCGAAGCCTCTCACGAATTTAACTAGAGGCGAAAATGCCCAGATTAAAGTAAATCAATCCAAACGTGTTCCGATCGAGTTGGACGAAAATGCATTACAAGCTTTCGAGGACCTGAAAAGCCTATTGACGTCATCCGAAGTTCTGGCTTTTCCAGATTTTGAAAAGGCATTTAACCTGACAACTGATGCTTCGAATTATGCAATTGGAGCTGTTTTGTCGCAAGACATATCAGGGCAGGACAAACCAATTGCTTACATCTCGAGATCCCTCAACAAAACCGAGGAAAATTACGCGACGAACGAGAAAGAGATGTTGGCCATAGTTTGGACTCTTGACAACCTTCGTTCGTATGTGTATGGAGCAAAGAAAATACGGATCTTCACTGACCACCAGCCACTAACATTCGCTCTAGGCAACAGGAACTTCAATGCTAAGTTGAAAAGGTGGAAGGCTCGCATCGAAGAGTACAACTACGAGTTGGTTTACAAACCAGGTAAATCAAATCAAGTAGCCGATGCTCTTTCCAGACTAAAAACACAGGTGAATCACTTGTCTGGCATAGCACCACCTGGAACGGCAATGAATTCTCAAAAGGCATACAATGGCTCAATTACCGATACAGCATCTAGCAATTCCTCAACGGATACTGCTGCGGAACCCGGTCCCCTAACGAAAACCACCAGTGGAAGCCAATTCTCGACCGATACCGCCGATGAAACTATCCATAGCGCATCGCAGGATAACTCTGACCTCATTCCTCACGTGGAGGCCGCTTTGAATGTTTTTCGCAACCAAATTATCATTAGGGATACAAAAGGCTTAGAGATTTTCGAGGAACCTCACCCGGGTTTCTCCCGCCACTATCTGGCCATCGAAAATTTAGACAAAGTAAAACTCACTGACATTCTAAAAAAGAAGCTTAGACCAAATATCATTAACGGTGTTAAGATTCCAGAGGCACATCTAGGAATGCTACAAGAGGTATACTTGGAAAACTTTAGTAACTACAAGATTCGAATAACGCAAAGAATGGTAGAAGACGTAACAAGCGACAATAGAGTTCTGCAGTTAATTGCGGCGGAACACAGAAGAGCTCATCGGAACGCTAGGGAAAATAAGGAGCAGCTGCTCGAACGATATTATTTTCCGAAAATGAATAGTCTGATTACCAAGTACACTAAAACTTGCGATATCTGCCTTGCGAACAAATATGACAGGCATCCAATGAATCCAGAGCTCCGTGCGACTCCTGTACCATCGTATCCTTGCGAGATATTTCACATGGACATAATGGAATTACAAAATGAGAAATACATTAGTTGCATCGACAAATTTTCCTAGTTTGCCAAGTTGTTCCATATTAAGAACAAATCATCCCGATATCTAAGGAATAAAATAACAAAAATCTTACATTACTTCACTGTGCCAAAGATTCTAGTTACCGACAATGAACGTAGTATCCTCAGTCCAATCATACTAAACTTCATCAAAATGTTGGGCATAGAGCTCTACAGGACCCCCGTCCAACGCAGTGAAGTCAATGGTCAAGTAGAACGATTGCATTCTACCATTCTAGAAATCTACCGATGTCTGAAAGCGGAGTACAAGGACTTAAAAACAAAGGAAATACTCAATATAGCAGTTGACAGGTATAATAACACCATCCATTCTGTGACTGGAAGGAAACCATCAGACATTTTCTACAATAGAAGCTCCCGAGTTAACTACCAAGGTTTGGTGAACTTCCGCGCAAAAGTCAATCACGAATTGCGAGCGGAAATTGAAAGAAAACAAAGAATCAGTAATAAGCGTCATAATATTAAAAGACAGTCACCCAAAAAATATAAAAAGGGTTAAATAATCTATATAGTTGGTAAGAAAATTCAGGGCAAAAATAAGCCTTTATATCAAAAAGAATTCGTAGCAAAGGACAATGAAGTAACCGTCCTCACGACAAGTGGTCGTAGAATTCACAAGGCTCACATAAAGAATATTTAATTAACAGAGAATAGCCACAATATATATATGTATGTTATGTATTTAAAGAAGAAGTATGCACACCAAACTTGCTCAATACACCTACAATGCACCTATAGCCATACCTTATTTAACACAACCATGAATTATGTGTAAACTTTAAGTCCAAATAATTTTAAGTAATATTACTCTAATTATAAAAACTATAAATTAAGATTGGAATTGTATATTTGATTAAGCATTTGAAATTAGATTTCATTAAGAATACAATTGTTGCAGAATTGAAAAGATGTTTTTTTTAGTTTTGCTGTTTTTGTCTAAAAACCTTTAATGTCCACTTTCGCATCACACTAAAGTTGCGACGAACATACCGCTATGTCCACATACATATATCGATCCACGAAAAATATTTGCATATCCCACAGATTAATCTCTTTAGCTGTAACCGAGGGGTTCCAAATCTTCAATTACAAGGCTCCTATAGTTTCCCTAAAAGAGGGTAAGGGCTGGATCGTTGATGGCAGTTTCAAGCTGGTACACACTATTGACCTAGCGCAATTTGAACATTTGTTAGCTGAAGTGACCAACGCCACAAACAACCGCATTAAGGACGGAGACAGAAAACGCATAATCGAATTTCATTTACGGCAGGTAAAAGGACGTCTTTATTCGCTGAAGGGCAAACCAACGAGGTAGGCAAGATCCATCAATTGGTTGGGAACTGCTTGGAAGTAGGTAGCTGGCAACCCTGATGCCACGGACTGGAACGAAATCCTTCGAAGTGAGGAAGCTATAATTGAAAATAGTAATCAACAATATAAGATCAATGAGAAGCTCTTTGGCATTACGCGTGAAATAACACGGAAGATCAACTTAGTCATTGGGAGATACGAAAACGGCATTAAGGACTCAAATTCTGAAAGATTTGAGCGGGATATTTTGGACGAAATACTGGTCGTTAAAGGAGAAATAAATGAGATTGTTCGAGGTTGTCAAATGGCTAAAAGCGGTTTGGTTAATACAAATCTCCTGGACACAGAGGAAATCAACATGGTTATCAATGAGTTAGAAACCTTACCGTACGCTAATGAAATAGAGGCCATCGAGTATGGCACACCATCAATTTTCACCAACGGCTCCATGTTGTTGTACGTTATTTCAATGCCAAAAGTAGGAATTGAGGAGTACAATTTACTGATAACTAGACCATCAATAATAGACGGAAAGCAGATTGACCTCAAATTCAGGAAGGTTCTGATCAACCATAGGGTAACATATGGTGTCAAATCTAACTGCCTATCAATTAATAGGATAAGGCACTGGAAATAATTCCTGAAGAAAGCTGCGTGGCAAGGCCACTTAAGGGAGGATCCACAACCTGCACCTTCCAAACTAATACCGAAGAAATCCTGGAACTAATTAAGGACGACACCATTTTCGTCACCAATTTCAAAGGCGATTTAACTTCTAACAACATTTCGAGACCTCTTACGGGTACCTACATAATCCAGATACACAACGAAACAGTCCAGTTGAAGGAAAGAACCTTTACGAGTTCCACGGCCACAGCTCTGCAAGCCCTTCCCCCGGCATTGATGAACATCACAAACCGCAACCACATAATCGACTTGGGATACGTGCATGGACTTAACATTCAGAACATAGAACGTCTAGGAAACTTAACCAAAGAATTTAAAATTTCTATACTTACTGAGATGGTAATCTTCTTATGTGTGGCATCTGTTGTTCTCATCATTTGGCGGAAAATACACGGAAGACCAAACATCCCCACAATTTCATCCCCCAACCTACCACAAGCGATGGCCTGATCTGCAGGTCTTCAAAGGATCTACGAGGCGTAGATTTTCAAAGGGGGAGGAGTTATCACAACCCAATATGCACCGCCTTACACTTGGTTCGACATGCACAGACAGGTTCCCAGCTGAGTCAGCATATCATCTGCTTGCAAATATTCCCACGGAAGTTTATGCACGCGCAAGCTACTCGACACCGGATGGGATGCATGCGAAATATCAAAAGTGATGAGTCAGGAGATATCCATGGGAACATTTGGATAGAGGCAAAGCTTTGGAGTTAGATGGGAGTGGATTGGGAAGTCAGTTGTAATCGTGTCGGCAACCGCAAAGATTGTATCAATCAATTAATTAATAAATTATATTCAAGAAGTATAAACATTTTTCATTATGTAAGTCGAACAGTTGGGTCGGCCCTTCGGGCTGACGTTCGCGTTTTTTTGGAATCCTCCTAAAGGATTTCCTTAACTTCGGTACAAATACCGTATGCAAACGAGCAAAATATTTGGGAATGACCCTAGACACAAAACTGAAGTGGAAATCACACGTAAAAAAGAAACGTGAAGAGCTCGAAATCAGGCTAAGAGAAATGAATTGGCTTATCGGAAGACACTCTAAATTAAGCACATATAACAAGCTGATAATATACATATAAGCAAGTGCTAAAACCTTCGTGGACTTATGGTATACAACTATGGGGTTGTACCAAACCAAACAATGTGTCTATTCTACAGACATTCTAAAACAAAGCGCTTAGAGCAATCGTAAATGCTCCATGGTATATAAGGAATAGCGATATTCACCGCGATCTGGGAATTGCAACCGTGAAAGACGAAGTAACAAGCTTTGCTCGTAAACTTCGCACTCGTCTTGTGCATCATTGCAACCAGGAAATAATCCGGAGATTGGACGAAACAAATCTTGTGCGGCGACTTCAAAGAACAAGGCCGTTCGACTTAGCGCCTTAAGGAGAAACCGTATGAAATAGCGATAATAGTAGGTGCCTTCGCCGGAAAGCTACCTACCAAACGCGATAAACTACAGAAGCTTGAGCTGCTAGTTAAGGAGACTTAGTCGTAGTCTTATAGAAAATGGGAGGTTTTTTAGTGAGTAAGAATCTCACACTACCATGAGGGCGTGCTTATGGTGGGCGCTGCTATGCCACTGTGGTAGGCAGTAGGTGCTTGTGCTTATGGTGCATGCTGTGGTGGTGTGGTGGTGCTCTTTTTTGCTCCAATTTAGGGAAGGAAGCCATCTTTTTTAAAACAGTTTGAGTCGTTCCATAGAGATCGGAACGACGATAATTGCGAAATAAATCAAGATAGATGGCGATCAATAGGAATTACGTCCACCTGACCAGGAGTAGGTTTGGATAGCGATATCAAAACAAAATACTAATAATTTTGGATGCTGCTAAAGGGTAAAGAACACACAAAAACTTGTGTTTGCAATGCGATCAGCGATCAAAGTATTCTCAATTAATTACACATCAGAATAGTTAGTTCAATTCTCAATACGGAAGACCCCAAACCTGTGACAATTATAGGGGTATAAGCCTACTCAATAAAAAGAAAAAGGTCGCAAAGCTTTTCTCTGATAAGAAATCGAGAAATATTCCCATTTTAGAAATTTATTTATTGTGGGGGAAAGGCACAAAATCAGATTTCTTTTGCAAACAGGCTTATCACCCGTTTTAGAAGAAGGAGAATGCTTGCGGTTAGAATTAGTCTTATAAACCTTAGATCTACGGTTTTTGAAAGATTTCTTAATGAATCTGTATTTGCTGACATTAATAACGAACTTAATTCTCAAAAGATTGCAGCAGATACAAGGGAAACC
Source organism: Volucella zonaria (assembly GCA_963966105.1). Taxonomy (NCBI): domain Eukaryota; kingdom Metazoa; phylum Arthropoda; class Insecta; order Diptera; family Syrphidae; genus Volucella; species Volucella zonaria. The sequence goes on from OZ014530.1 coordinate 167,144,460, forward strand.
ACCATACTGATGGGTGATAAGAGTGATAACAAAATTATAGGAAAGGAGTCCTTACCACGTAGATGTCGGAGAATGGGGTTGTAGTTAGTTTTGACATCCGTATCATCATCCAACTGCGCAGGAGGATAACGAAAAGTCCAAAGTGAAGCTTTTAATGTCACATAAGGATTCATTTTAAGTTATGCGCTTTTTCTAGGCTAAATTTTTGATGGCGCACTCATTAAGAATGGGACACCAAGCCACTTGATTGTTATACCAGAAGCGGTTAAAGCAAGATCGTGTTAAATGGGGAGATCTAATATTGTTGAGTCCATGCACAATTCTGACTGTGACGCCAACTAAGGGAAAGACAAGTAACGAAGCTAAAGAATGAAGTCTTAATTTAGATTTTTTTTCTTTCTTAACCTTCTTTTATAGCACTTTCTCCTTGTTACCAAAGTAGTATTTTTTAGTTGGCGGACAAAATGTCATACTTCAGCTTTAAATTGGAGCAGTAAAGTCCAGTGAACTGCGTACGTTTCTTACGATTAAATAAAAGAATCAAAAAGAATTCAATGAAAGCTGTGTGAATGATGCATACTATTTAAATATTGTAGTTTAACCGTAAAAGGGTTCTGCCAAACATTTATCACAGTCACTTACAAGTAACTACCAACCATTTGGTTTCAGATTTGACAAATATATTGTTGTACTACATCAAGAAAATATATCACGTCAACAAATTGCATATAAATCAGGTGCAATCACCTGGCTATTAAACGCCTCGACTTGCACCTGCTGTGCCGCACGTTTTAAAATGGAAAATACTCGTACTCGTCAAATGTAACGAATAAAAATCACAATCTTTTTATTTATTTAAAATTTTTTTTTTGCTGCAACATTTCTGTGTGTGCTGTTATGAATTTTATTTTCAATTTTCAGATATCCTTATGCTGCAATCAGTGACATGGCATATGGCAGGCATATCAGTTTAATAGTGACAATTTTACTGGATTTGAGCATTTTCGCAACCGGAATTCCAAGTTTGGTGGTGGCTTCACAGAATCTGCAATTGATCGGGCATCGCTTGAGTGACGGGCATTTTTACTTCTCCTTTTGCTACTGGCTAATCATCATTGGCATCTTAATTTGTCCACTTATGTGGCTCGGAAGTCCTAAGAATATGAGGTATGGATGTTTGGCCAAAATGGATGTGTCACGACTAAAATGATTCACTTGCTGGTTTTTCCGTATTTATTTTAAAGAGGATTAGCCATATTCTCGGTGATGGTGGTCGCAAGCGTTGTGGTTCTTCTCGGTTATTGTCTAATTAAAGCAGAGGGATTGAGAAACCCGTTCCAGGGAATGACAAACGGTGAGTGATTCTTTCTTTTACCTTGCCTATACGTATACTTACCCATATTCTCTTTGTTTGAGCTATCTTTATAGGGTGCTTTAATTAAGTTGAATTTATGACCTTGGAATAAAATTTAATATTGCTCGTATGCCTTTATATTTCTTTTAAATAGGAACACGCAATTTTTTAGACGTGACAGAGCATTTTGGATTAAAAAAAAATCGTTCAGCATAGGTTTAATTATCTTAATCTAGGAGGCATAAAGAATAAACTGGAAACATTGTTTATGGACACGTGCAGGCTTTTAGCTGGCGCTAGAGCTACGATTAATATGAGCAATGGCACATTTCATTTTACTCACGAATGCTTTCAAATGATTCTTCAAACATGCAGATATCCGTATCTTATAAATCCAAATGGCTACTGGACACTAGTCGACAATTTACTGACCACTTACTAAACACTCATTTTGCTCATTGGCCCACTGTTTCGAAAAAAAAACTGAGAATACCTACATCTCCTGAAAGTACCCGATTACAGAAAAGAATTTTCCTTGACAATACCATACCTGAAAAAACTCTGCATTCAAAAGTCGTTTAATTTTTTGGTTTAAAGCAATCATATTAGGTTGTAAATTTAAGCCAAATTGCTAAACTACAGGGTGAATGACTCGAGCTCCAACTTTTTAAAAAGCTATAATTTTTTTATTGTTTGATAAATTTTATTGTGCCAAAGCAAAAAATGTTGGAAAATACATCAATTTTCAAATTACATCAGTAGTTTTCTATATGGCCTTTAGACGGCCGAAGAAAGCATCGCACGCTGCGTGCAAGTGGCTCTGTGGTATTTTGGCACATTCCAGGTGAAGTGCTTGTGTCCAAACTTTGGTATTTTTTAGTACCAACCTTCGCCTTCAAAATACCCCAGACAGAGAAATCCAACGGATTTGCATCCAGACAATTTGCAATCCATTGTGTCGAAGAAATGAAGCGTGGAACATTGTTTTTTAACCAATCTTGGTTGACGCGCGCTTTGTGAGACGGTGCCGAGTCTTGTTGAAATGTCCACGGTCTGCGACCGAAATAATTGTTTGCCAAGGCTTCAATACTACCTCTAAGACAGTTTCACGGTATACGATCGCATTAATTTTGACGCCACAGTCCAAAAATACGAGCGGAGAGCAACCATCGGCGGTTATGGCGGCCCAAACCATCGCCATCGGTGGTGCCTGCTTTCTGGTGGCCGTCCGAAGGTGTAAATTTTCGAAGGACCTCTCTGGCAAGTAAACTCGGTCATTTTGTTTGTTGACATATTGCTCGATAACAAATGGGGACTCATCGAAAAAAACCAAATTCGGTAACTAACCACTTTCGTGCAAGCGTAGCAACTCCTTCGGTCTTTCGATTCTAACTCACGAGCCATTTTTCTTCCGCTTCGAGGCGGATTTCGCTTAAAGCCTTCACTTTCCGAACCACTTCTGCCGATGTTGCTGTTTTTTATGACCACCTCTATGGCGTTTTGCAACGCTGCCAGTATCACGGTAACGAGCTAGGGTTCGAGACACAAATGATTTATTCACGTTGAGGTGCTGGAGGGCTGTAACGATAGCTACTTGTAGTTTTCCAGCCAAATATAAAGCAATCACACTATCACGTTTGAATTCCATCGCGGATAAAAATTTTCCAACACAACTGAGACGCAAATCGTTTAAAATGCATGCAAATAATAATTATATGCCATGTGTCAAAATTTGAGCTCACTGTCATGAACGGTTTGGAAATTATAGCAGTCTGAAGTTGGTTGCAGTTCGAGTCATTCAGGGTGTATGTAGTGAGATTCATTAAAATGATCTAAGGATAATTTATTTATTTATTTATTTGTATTAAATAGTAAATAAATTACAAATTCAATAACTTAAGCTAGAAATTGGCTGCCAAGTGGTAAGAGAGTTTAATTTAGAGATTTATTTATTTATTTATTTTTATTTTATGTGTTTTTTTAAATAAGATTTTCGAGTTTCAAATCTTTAATTAGATTGTACACCAAACTAATGTTATCTACAATATGTTAATCTTATTTAAAAGATGTTGTATGTTGTTATCGGATATTTTAGTGCAAGTCAATGAGACTTTTGGACAGGCCACAGAAGATGAGTCATTGTGAGGGTTTAGTTGTTATCTTCACAAAGATAGCAGACGGGAGGTGACTCCCTGTTGAACAGGTGCTTATGTGTTATGTATGAGTGGCCTAGTCTGAGTCTGAGGTATATTTTTAGTTTTTTGTGTGATATATAGTATTGGTAGGATAAATTGCTCTGACGCCGCTTGGATTTATGATTTTGTAGGAATGATTTGTCCAATAGTTCTTTTTTTTGTATTTCTAATTTTGGAGGAGAAAATTCGAGGTGTCCCTTTTATTATGTTGAATAAATACTTTAAGTGATTCTTTTGAGGCTGATTTGGCTTCCGCATCTGTTGCCTCATTGCCGTAAATGCCGACGTGGCCGAGGATCCAAACGATTTTTAAGGTCTCGGAATTCAGGATGAGATGGGTTCGTATAAATTCGATTATTTCAATGGAGTAGGAGATGTTTTTTATATGTAGGTTGTATTGTAGAAAAGCTGTCAGAAAAAACAATAGTTTTGTTCTTTTGAGAGTGCGTTATCGCTTCGCATATGGCAAACGCTTCAGTGGTGAAAGTTGATGTATATGTTGGCAATAGTCCTCTGGAAACAACGTAACTGGTCTCATCAACCACGGCAAAAGAGGTGTAGGTGTCTGCTTTGGATGCATCTGTGAATAGCAGTTTCCATCCAAGCGATTTATATTTGTCCAACATGTCCAGAAAAAGAATTTTGTACAATAGATGTCGTCCGTAGTTGAGCCTTTTGGATAGTTACAAAGATCGGTGTTTGTGGTGTAGTTTCGTAGATTCCAAGGTGGTTGGCTCAACCTTATGTGATCTTGAAAGGAGATTGGTACGTTAAAATTTTTTGCTAATGTGATTGCCCAGCATAATGTGGATTCCATTTTTCGGTGTCTCTTCCGATTTAGGATCTTCTTGACCTCAGAATGGATGGATGTTTTTTGTGAAGAGTTTACTTTTGTTATTATTTTTGAAGTGAGGAAATCAATTCTGTCCGTTAAATGTGGGAATCCAGCTTCGGTTAGTATGTTCATTATATGAGTTGAACGTATGGCTCTCATACAACTTCTGACCCCAAAGATGATTTTGAGCATTTACCGTAAATTGGTATACCATAGTAAATTTTTGAAAGTACTATAGATTTAATTGAATTTATGATAGTATTAATGTTGGTGCAACTATTTTTTGAGCATAAATATTTAATTAGATTGACTCTGGCAGTTAAGATTTTTCTTAAATAGATACAATGATGCTTAAAACTAAATTTGGAATCGAATATAATGCCTGGAAATTCATAATTTCATAGTATTAACATTTTTTATAAAACTATTGTTTAGGTTAAATAACTTGCATAAATTTTGTATTGGGTCTACAAGTAAGTTTCCAGCGTTTGTCAGAGATGGCGCCACCAGTGGATCCCGGGCAGAAATGTCAGACCCCATGTGTTTTATTTGTAGGTTTTGTATCTGTCAACAACTTTGCAGCGTTATATTTGAGCAGTTCTATCGGTGTCGTACATTTTATCGAGCAAAATCATGGCAAGTTTCCACCAAATAAACGTCATTTGCGGGAAGCGCTGCTTTTATTCTTTAATATGAAGAAAAGTGCGGCTGAGGCCTATCGTTTGCTTTCGGAAACTTATGGGGCGGAATGTATTGGTGAATCGACGTGCCGCGAGTGGTTCAAACGGTTCAAAAGTGGTGATTTTGGAGTTGAAGACAAAGATCGCCCCGGAAAGCGGAACAGTTTTGAAGACGAGGAATTGGACGCTTTACTGGATGAGAATCCGTGTTAGATTCAAGAAGAACTTGCTGCATCATTGAACGTCACGCAACAAGCCGTTTCCCTGCGCCTAAAAGCACTGGGATTCATTCAAAAGGTTGGAAACTGAGTGCCGTACGAATTGAAGCCAAGAGACGTCGAACGAAATGTTACTGCAGCGGTATAAAAATAAATCATTTTTGCATCGTATTGTCACTGGTGATGAGAAATGGATTTATTATGATAATCCTAAATGCAGAAAATCGTATACAAAGCCCGGCGAGCCCGCCCAATCGACGCCGAAACGAAATATTCACGTGAATAAGGTCATGCTCTGCATATGGTGGGATCAAAAGGGTGTCGTATACTACGAACTGCTTCCGAGTGGTGAAACCATCAAAGGACCATTATATCGAACCCAACTAATTCGTTTGAAGCGGGCATTAAAAGAAAAACGGCCAGAATATGAGACTAGGCATGAGTCCGTCATTTTTCATCACGACAACGCTCGGCCACATGTTGCGGTTTCGGTGAAAAACTATTTGGAAAATAGTGGATGGGAAATTCTGCCTCACCCGCCTTACAGTCCAGACTTGGCACCATCTGACTACCACTTGTTTCGTTCGATGCAGAACGCTCTTACGGGAATACGCTTTAGCTCAGTAGAGGAAATCAAAAATTGGCTCGATACGTTCTTGGGCTCGAAAGACGAGAAATTTTTTTGGTCCGGAATTCATAAATTGCCAGAAAGATGGGGGAAAGTTGTAGCTTCCGATGGACGATACTTTGAATAAAGCATTGTAACTATGTTTTCATAATAAAACTTCAAATTTTGGAAAAAAAACGCTGGAAACTTACTTGTAGACCCAATACAATTGTGTTTTTTGAATATGTGAAATGTTACAGATTTTGAATTTGAAATTACCGATCCCGAGTAATTACCCCATTGGAGGAGAGCTCCTACAATTAGAGGAAAAATATCTCCCAATTCGTGCAGGTTTTTAGTCTTAGAAAAATTAATTAAGTCGTCAGCATAAAGTGAGTGCTCAACGTTACGGAAACTGTCTATTATGTTGCTAACTTCGTTAAAAGCAATGATGAAAAGGACCACTGATAGTGGTGATCCTTGGGGGATGCCATTGCTTAGTTTATGTGGGTTTGAGTGAATGTTACTATATTTTATTCGAAAGTTTCTGTTCGACAAAAAGGATTTTATGTATTTGTAGATTTTTGGTCCGATTATCCATTTTATTAGTTGATCCAAAAAACAACATGTGCCCCGATTCTGTCAAAAGCTTTTTGAAAGTCAAGGCCAAGGACGGTGGCACGATTTCGTTCAGACAATGTTGAGCAAATGAAATGGTCAATATGAAGAAGAGGATCTAAGGCGGAATTTTCTTTTTTAAACGTGACTTGTCGGTTGTCAATTAGTTTGTCTTTCTCGAGAAACCAATATAGGCGTTTCGTTATGATTTTTTCCAGAATTTTCCCGGTACATTGATATTGGGCGATACCCAGAGGTTAAAGTGGGGTCTCCATTTGGTTTGGGTAATGGAATGATGTTTGCCGTTTTTTAGGCTTGCGGGATTATACTTGTATCAAATACTCTGTTGTAAAGTTCCAGGAGACGTGTTTTAAGAGCCTGTGGAGAGTTTTTTTTTAACATTGCGTAGGAAATGTGATCGAACCCCGGTGTTTATCCTTTGACTGTTTGCAGACACAAAGCGAGTTCCAACATATTAATTTCTGATTCAATGGAGTAGCTGAAGGACTGGGGTTAAAAGATTGATTTGAATTGTTAAACGTTTTTTGTTTTCCACTGATGAAAGCATATTCGAAGTTGGAGTCGTCGGAAGATTGTTCCCATGTATTGGCAAAGTGTTCTGCAATTTTTCTGGGACATGTCAACGCTGTAGTTACTGTTTTAATTGTTTCAATTTTGTATGGAGAACATGTGCCTGTTAGCGATTTTCTGTCGGTCCAAAATTTTTGGGGCGTTGCCCTTGGGCTTATGTTAGAAGTATTTAAATTTTTCAAAACATGCCTTTTTTCAGCTTTCACTTTTTTACGGAATTCTGCATTTAGTTTGTGGTAAAAGACTAAGTTTGGATCGGCAGGGGATTTTTTAAAGTTGTACCAAGCTTTTTGTTTTTGTTTACGTAAAGATCTTATTTCCTTATTCCACCAAGGAGGTGATTATTTATGGCTTTTATTGTAGGTTTAGGCAATGGCTTGGTTTGCTGCCGTGCGGTTGTTGGTGTGTGGGGATCTTTTTCGTGCGAGCAATTCTTTAGTAACTGTAAATCGAAATAAATCCCAGTTATCGTTGTCGAGAATAAACTTTATGGGTTTTCTTAATTGCTGATTATTTCGACTGGTAGTAAGGTTAATAAAGATTGGAAAACGATCGCTCCCAGAAAGGTTGTCGGATATGTCCCAAGTGGTTTTATTGAGGAGAGAGGGCGTGATTAGTGAAGCGTCAATGGGGGCAAACGTTCTATGGGTGAAAAAGTGGGTTGGTCGACTGTGATTAAGTATAGTTAACCCAGAATTAGCAATAAAATGCTCGACTGTTTTGCCGCGCTTATTAAGTTTCTCAGAACCCTACAATGGACTCCATGCATTAAAATCACCAGTTATAAGGACTGGGTTATTAATACCATTGATGATGTCTTCGAGGTCTTTTGTAGAAAAAAATTGATCTGGATGGATGAGAAGGGAGATAATTGTAAATTGTATATTTAAATTGATTTGGACTCCTATTGCTGATATGTTTGAATGGATTGAAATGCTTGAATGTGGAATTGACTTATGGATGAGGATTCCAACGCCCTGTTTGGAAGTCAACATTGTGGAAGTATGGTGAATATTGTTTGGGTGGAAATGAGTGGCGGTTGGTTGGGAGATGTGTGTCTTGTAGGCAAATATGTTAACTTTTGGTTGGATGTCCTTTATGAGTATTTGCAATTCGTGTAGGTTATTCAAGTAGCCATTGAGGTTCCATTGAAGAACGGTAAAACTTTGGCATATTGAAGGTGAAGAGTTTTGTTTTTTAGTTTGAAAGAGAAATTTTTTTGAAGATTTTGAAGGCATCTTTTGCATTGAATTATCGTCCGCGGAGGCCTGGTTTTTGTAAGGAAGTTCATTTCTAGGTTGATTCATCATCGTGATCCATATGCTTGTCAGGTAAGTAGTATTTATTTTGTGATAGGAGTGAATTTGTTTTTGTTAAAGGAGACGAAAAGCTTGAATGTTTATGTGATTTTGTAGTTCCAGTTAAAAGTGTTTGTGAGAGAGAGCAAGTAGATGGAGAGAGAGAGAGTAGATGGATTGGAAGAAGTGGAGGGAGGAGATAGAGGTGAAGGAGATGTAGGATTTAATGAAGAACTTGTTTGATTGATTGCTATAGATGAGCTCTGTACTATGTACTATTAAAGAGTATGTTTTAGAAAGGAGGGGAATCGGATTTTGTTCTTTATATTTTTTTTATGCATTAGACATAGAGCATTTATGCACCGTTTTAATTTTTAGAATTTCTTTAGTCTTGATGTATGCCTTGCAGTTTTTTGAAGATGATGGATGTTCTTCGGAGCAGTTGGCGCATGATGTGCGCGTACAATTGTTCGGTTGATGGAGTCGCAGGTTACAGTTTGCGTAAGATTCTGAAGAAGTGCATCTTTTTTTTTGTGTGGCCGAGGAGTTGGCACTTGCGACAACGCATAGGATTAGGGTAATATTCTTCTATTTTCACGTTATACCAACCTATATTGACAGTAGAGGGAGGACGAAAGCGATCAAATTTAAATAGAACAAGTCCGGAGGAACGAAGGTTGTTGTCAGGTGTGGTCTTTTTAAATTTAAAGACATCGGTTACGCCTTGGGATTTCATTTCATGTATTATTTCTTGTTCTGGCACGTTAATAAGACAGGGGGCGTTGGCTGTACTTTTGCAGGAGTTGAGGTTAGAATGGAGTTTGGCCGAGATGGAACACAAATTAGCAAGTTTTTTTTTGGTTAAGGAACAGATTGGCTATTTTGCAAGTAGAAGGAGATTGCCGTCGCGTAATTCCGTTATGGTTTCGCACGCGGTACTTATACCGTCGATGGCTCTATAACTTATTCGTGCGGTTTGCTAAGAGATGGCGTTATTTGTATTATTCCATTGTTATTATTCCATTGGAACATTCGTTGGAAAGCTACTGTCATTGTACTTCATTTCAGTATATGTCATTCATTTGAAGCGTAAACAACAATAATTTTTTTCACTCAAATATGTCGAACTTTGTGCCTGAAAAAGTGTTTTTGCGGGGAGTTCTTATTCATTACTTTAATATGAAGAAAACTGCTGCCGAAAGTCATTGTATTTTGGTGGAAGTTTATGGTGAACATGCACTAGCTGAGCGAACGTGCCAAAAGTGGTTTGCACGATTTAAAAGTGGTGATTTTGGCTTGGAAGTCGATGAACGTCCTGGGCAGCCAAAAAAGTTTGAAGATGAAGAACTGGAAGCATTACTCTATGAAGATTATTGCCAAACACAAGAAGAGCTGACAGAATCTTTGGGTGTCACTCAAGCAGCCATTTCAAAACGTTTAAAAGCAGCTGGATATATTCAAAAGCAAGGAAATTGTCCGAAATGCTGCGGGAACGCCACAAAAGGAAGTCATTTTTGCATCGGATTGTTACTGGTGATGAAAAATGGATCCATTACGACAACCCCAAGCGCAAAAAATCATATGTGAAACCCGGCCAACCAGCCAAATCAACGGCAAAGCCGAATATCCATGGCGCGAAGGTAATGCTCTGTATTTAGTGGGATCAGATGGGTGTGCTGTATTATGAGCTGCTAAAACCGGGTGAAACCATCAATGGACAACGCTACCGAACATAATTAATCCGTTTGAAGGGAGCAGTAGCCGAAAAACGCCCGGAATATGCGACCAGACACGAGGAAATAATTTTCCATCATGACAATGCTCGGCCCCACGTTGTTATTCCGGTTAAGAACTATTTGAAAAACAGTGGATGGGAAGTCTTACCCCACCCGCCTTATAACCCAGACCTTGCCCCTTCTGACTACCATTTGTTCCGGTCGATGCAGAACGCCCTCACTGAAATACGGTTCACATCAGAGCAGAATATCAAAAATTGGCTTGATTCATTCTTGGTTGCCAAGCCGGCGCAGTTCTTTCGGGATGGGATCCGGGATCCACAAATTGCCAGAAAGATGGGAAAAAGTCATAGCTTCAGATGGGCAATACTTTGAATAATACTATTGTACATGTTCTTCTTAAATAGTAATATACTTCGGGTCCGAAAGAGTTGTATTAATTTGTAAAGGCTTGTCAAAATCAATATATGTGGTGTTATGTTTTTTTTCTTTTTTTCACATTTGACTCAGGTTCAGTTTGTGGCTCTTTGTTAAGCAGCTCAAACCTGTTGCCCGAGAGCACAGTTGGCCCAGGGGCCATAATTGATTACGAACTTGATCACACTGTATATATATTTTTCGGGAGGTCGGAAAGAAGCAAAAATAGTGAAGAAAGTTGTCACAAATGTAGGGATAATACCGGTGGAAATTGAGGAAAAAAAAGCGAGAGCTATACTGAAACACGAGCTTACGGCTTGAAAGACGGCGATTGAAGGATAATTTAAATAACTAAAATTGTGTGATATAATTTCTTGTTCGATTATCTTCCACTGTTTGCCAAAATATATTTTGCTTGAGCTAATCTTTATACTTTTTCCGCTTTCTGATCTCATGGTACATTGTTGCATCTTCGGATACCCTACAGATTCTATTGGTTTCTTAACCTTTGTCACTTCAGGTGAATTACTGCACTTATCTTTGGTTCCATCTTTTGCACTGTTCATATTGCTGTTGAATTCCCAGCCCAAGGTTTTTTTTTGATACACGGTAGTTTGGCCTTTCAAAAGCAGATTCAACCTTTCTGGTCGGTACGAGGCCGAGAAATGAGTTTCAAGAACTTTTTTATTTGGGACGTTGTTGCCCGTTCTCTCGATGTTTTTGAGCTAATATTCTGGTATAGTATGATGGCTTGAATTTTTTTATTGCATCCATATATTGGTATAGATAATCTAATATTCCCTGATATAACTTCCTCACTCTTCACACTCCTGGTAAGCAGGATTGAATGTCCAAAAAAATAAGTACATGAGAACAGGTACTTTTGAATCTAGGTATTATTGTAGCAGCGATTGGTCAGCGCTTTTTCGCCGTATCTCCTTTACCTCAAGGGGTGGAAAGATAACACACCTGTTTGTACTCTTTCCCTTGAAATTTATATTCTGGGCCTTGCCTCGGTTGTCGTTCAAAAACGGCTCCCTGGATCAAATGTTAATATCTAGTATCGACATACTTACACAGTCTATTGTAACATATCTATCTCGCCTCCTTAGCTCTAGCTTATAGACTTTGTCTTATTTTTCTCAAAAAACGACTTAATGGGAAAAAATATATTTAAGTATTTTAGCACCAAGGGTCAACCTGAAGCGCATTAGCATCTAAGGAATTATCCGAGCATCCACATCTAGAGACTGTCAGTGGGGCAATAGAAAAGTCGAATAAACCTACTTACTGTACTTAGGTGCGTTACAGTTCGGAGTGAACCTGGGCCGTTCTTTACAAGCTTCTTCAGTTAATCTTGCGCGCCCCATCTAAAAAGAGGTCTTCCTTTACTGCGTTGTCCCTCTGGGTAAGATTCGAAGACTCTGCGGGCCGGAGCATTGGTGTCCATTTACTCTATATATTCTAGCCATTTTAGGCGACTGATGCGCAGTTTCTGATTAGATTGATATCGCCGCACAGCTCGTATAGTTTGTCGTTGAATCTTCTCCTGCAAAGCCCAAAGGATTTTTCTCTTGAAACGATTGAGGATATCTTCGCCCATTTTCGATAGAGTCTATGCTTCAGCACAATAAAATAGGACTATTACAGAGTCTCTTTAGTTTTTCGATATTGGGGCTTACTACTCAATTGCCTTGTGTTGTTGGCAGAATTAATAGCTGAGCCAAGGTAGACAGAATCCTTTACTATTTCGAAATCATAGTTGTCGATTGTGGCGTTCTGTCCAATTCGTCGATTTTGTGTCCTTTCTTGTTTACAGCATATTCTTGGTTTTGCCCTCATTTATGGCTAAACCCATTTTGGCAGCTTCCATTTTAATACTAGCAAAAGCACTTGTGATAGTCCGCTGAGTTCTCCCAATTATATCGGCATCATTGGCGTACGCTAGTAGGTGCACAGACTTGTGAAAGTGTCCACTAGTGTTCACTTGTGTGTTCCACACAATTTATGTTCGCAACGGTATCTTCAGGGATATAAAAGTCATATGTAAACTCAGGGTACATGTCGTATGGATTACTTGTTTGTAGAGTTATCTAGAGCTGTGGACTCGATTCTGATAGGTGTGGTCTATATACCCAATAAGAATATAAGTTTGTGTCAACTTACCTCGTTACTCGAAGACATTTCCCTCACCGCACCTAATTTTACCCTGTGTGGTGATTTAAACAATGGCCTTCTTCATGAGCGTGTGTTAATAGATGATATGAGACCTATTAACATGTTTCCAGTCAACTCAGCCACCCCAACACATTTTGGTACAACATCAAACACCATACTTGACGTTATATTTCTTAGTGATCTAAAAAAGCTGTTCTTCTATCAGCTCCCAGTTTTTCTAAACATGACCTTATTCACCTGACGTTTGACTTCAAGTTCACTATACCAAACAGAATAACTCAGTTCAGGGACTATAGAAACATTGACTACGCAGTGCTTGAAAGAGATATGTATAGTATTAACTGGGAACAAATTTACTACATGTCTTCACCTAGCCAGCAAGTCGAATATCTACAAACCAAAGTGGTTGAACTTTTCTAGACTCATGTTAGACCAAGACACCATTCCTGGTTTACTCCTAATGCAAAAACGGGATGAAGCTTTCTTTAAATGGAAACGTTTCAGAGTTGAAGATTTCCGTAGAATGTATTGCTCACTTCGCAATAAGGTTGTTTGCAAAATACGGGCCGCCAAAACTGTATATTACTGAAAAACGTCTGAATCCTTCGCTAAGCGGTAAACTGTTGCGGACGAATCTGGAGAAGGTCGGAAAGCTAAAAATCGGACATCCTTAACGGCAGCGGCAATGAGCTTAATAAGAATTTTGTGTCCCATTCTTCTTCAAGCATTCTTCCGTTAGTCTCAAGTAACTTCACCACTGTAAATATTCAACCTCTTCCAAACGAGTCTTTTGCCTTTTCTTGCATTCAACAAGTCGACGTAGTAGAGAGTCTGCTTTCAATCAAATCAAACGCAGTTGGAGTTGACTTGTTTCACCCCAAGTTCTTAAAAATCATCCTTCGAAAACTACTTCTATACATTACCCACATCTTCAATCAAATTTTCGCAACGTGTGTTTTTCCTTCAATCTGGAAGACCTCAAAGATAATACCTTTCCCTAAGAATTCCTCAAATACAGAATTTCGACCTATTGCAACACTTTCCTTTCTCTCGAATGTTTTCGAAAGAATCATGCAAAAACATATCAATAGATTTCTTCAACAACACAATATCTTAACTTCGAAGCAGTCCGGTCATGTTACTTTTCTTGTACTTCTTGATTTCTCTTAGGCGTTTGACATACTCGTAGTTAATAACGAAATTTTATGTAGTAAACTCTCCAAGCTGTATAATTTTTACTATTCGGCCATCTGCTTATTATCCTCTAACCTGGGTGGTCTTCAACAAGCAGTTTTTAGTGATGATTCCTTGTCGGATCCACAGGGATCACAATCCACCCAACTACATCCAAGTTGCTCACCTGTATAAGTAGACCGATTTAAATAAAATCTGCAGCTGGTCGGGACAAGGCTAACAAGTCCAAACGTACAGTTGTATCCAGAAAGCCCTTTGATACCTCCCTGCTTCCGACGATTTATGTTGACAGTGGACCCCGCTAAAAACCTTGGCGTAATCAACCCGAACTCTTTTAGTCAAGACGTTCATCACTCCCATACTAACTTACGGATGTGAACTCTACGGAAAATGTGATGCCAACGCTGCTCGCTACATTTTTAGACGGCACCGATACGACCACATTTCTCACTTCACCATACGTATCTCAGGTCTTTCATTTGATAACCTGCTGAAGTTCCGTTCAATTACAATGTTGCACAGTATCATTAACACACGTTAACCCCTGAACCTAGCTAATAGAATAGCGTTTTGAACATCTACAAAGACTAGACGAATTTTAATAACGCGTTTTACATATCGTTTATCTGAACGCCAATTCTTTGTAAATACCACTCCACTACCGGCTTTGGAACGCCCTTCCGCGCCACATCAGGGAACTTAAGAACTTAACACTCAAGTCGGCATGAGTACACTTAAAGTACCTGAGCACGTGTTAACTTTTTTTTGGGAAAATGAGATAGAGCGATAAAGAAAGATTTTTGGGCACAGTGGTTATTTCGCTCCATGGGTGGCATCCAACATTTAATGGTGAAACTAAATTATTAGTGGTGTTGTTGTGGTTGTTTTATTCTGCAAAAAGAATATATTTCGACCGCGCTGGTATTGAACCATGAACCGTCCGATTTGGAAGCCAATACACTACCACTTGAGCCACATGATAGCGCGGCACCTTGTGTAAAACATTTTTTGACATCAAACGTCTCAATTAAGCCGTTAGCGACCTTGACGGAGCAGCGAGTGTTCTCAATCGTCGTTCTACACAGACGGATAAGTTTGGCAGGAACTCCAAAACCAGACATGGCTCTATAAATGCTGTCACATGCGGCCTTAAAGTCGATGAAAACATATTCGGTGAAAACAGGAGTGTGAAGATTTGGTCGATTGTGAGCTTTCCTGGTCTGAAACCGCACTGATAAGCACCAATCAGGTTGTTGGCGAAGGATTTCCGACGTTCACATAATATGGCAGATAAGACTTTGTAAGCGATGTTGAGGAGACTTATGCCTCTATAGTTGGTGCAGTTGGTGGTGTTTCCTTTTTTGTGGATTCCGCATACACTGCTCTGATTAAATCTCAAATCTGAGAAATGAGTTGATGAATGCTCTCTACAAAGTCATTTCCAGCACCTTTGAATACCTCGACCGGTAAGTCGTCAGGTCCAGCTGATTTGTTTAATTTTAGCTTAGATGCTGCTATCCTAACTTCGGTCTGGTCAGGTGTACGGAAAGTAGGAGTATCATCCGTTAAGTTGAATGGTCTAAACTGCCTGCCATAGGAATGTTGGGCTTTTCGCTGTTTTTCCTTCTTTTACTTTTATTTTTTAAATTAACGTGAGCTCAAGGGGTTAAGGTACCCTTAAAATGTTTGCACACCGCGCAGACAAAGGAAATTTAGGGAGAAAATAAAGAGAGGTACCGATGTACGTTCGTTTTGAATATTTGTAGGTTATAATGGCTAGGAAATAAAGAGCTCGGCAGGGCATTTCATAAGCAAGATATTTCAATATACGTCCGAAAGTGGGCTTGAGGGTAAACTAATGGGCATTCATAGCGTGATGCCTATTACGCGGCAATTTTAGTGGACCACTGGTGGTGAAATTAACGATAGAGCAAGTTAAAATAGGAGACGTTTCGTCGGTGTTTCAGGTTGTCATTTGACTGGATGATATTAGCATCACCTATGAGTCTTATCGCACGGTTTTGAATCCAGCCTGGCAGGTGTAAAGAGGTTTTGGGCGCACCCGACCAGATATATTGAGTCCTGATCAGAGGGAGTAAAATATTTTTTACATCGCTTGAGGAAACCTAGACATTTCGCAGCATTTTTGGCGACATCAAATATGTGGTCATTCCAACGTAGGTTGTCATTGCACACATACCGAGAATGGAAAGTTTTTTGGTTTCACCGATGCAGGTGCAATTCATGGATAATGGTTGGGTGTTTGGATTTCGCTTTAACGGCAGCAGACAGAATTGTATTTTAGAAGCATTAAATTCCACTCTGTTGATTGCTCCCCAATTGGTGATGCAGTTTATATCGAAATTTAATGAGCTTTGCATACACTGCCGTTCCGTTCTCCAGCCGAAGAACATGGACATGAGTCCGTGAACGAATATGGAAAGCAGAGAATACTGTCGTCAGCAAAGAAATATATTGGATTAGAGGTAGCAGACAAGAGATCGTTGATGAAAATGTCGGAGACAGAACGGAGTCCTAGGGCACACCAACATTTATTTTGTGGATATCAGACTTGAAACCATCCAAGACAACTTGAATTGAACGTTCCGAAAAGTAGTTTCTAATCTATTGAAGGATAGATTCATTGATTCCAAATGCACGCATTTCCGACAAAAGAGCCTGATGCCAAACTCTGTTAAATGCCTTAGAAATATCAAGTGAAACTATCTTGCTTTCAGTTTATATGCATTTTTATTTTCATTCATTAATTAATTCTTACACGCTAGACAAAAAAACGCTTAAAAATTAGCTTAATTAACTTACAAATATTCTTATTCTAACTTACTGGCCCCATGCGGGCACTCTAAGTTAAACCTAACACTTAAATTATGTCTTTCGACGAATCTTACGTTACATGTTTGTACTATCTCTATTCATTATTAAAACTAAGAAAACTTTTTTTAGCAAAAACTTGGTAACATGATTTTCTTTTTTACTTTATTATTAAACTTAAAACTAACACTTACAAACTACCTAAGAATAAATCTTAATCTACTTAACCTACTTACACCTAATACATAACATACACATACAAATATATATATATATACATAATATAAATATACTTAATATATAAATATATGCACATATATATACTTTTTTTTTATTTTTTATTTTTTATTTATTTTTTTTTGTTTTTATATTTTTTTTCTTAAAAAAACTAACTTAAACCTACCTAAAACTATGGAAGCCGGCCATGGCTAAAAAAAAAGAAATTAGGCTGACCCACTTTGCTTCACGTGAAGCTATCTATTGCTGGAGGAATTCGACGACGACGCATCCTCTTCTTCAACAAGCCACCAAAATTGTTGGTGCTGCCGAGCAACATCCCTCATGTCGCGACTCCCTACCGCTCTCTGTCGTAGTTGAGTCGCC
The DNA here is from genome assembly GCA_963966105.1 of Volucella zonaria. NCBI lineage: Eukaryota > Metazoa > Arthropoda > Insecta > Diptera > Syrphidae > Volucella > Volucella zonaria. The sequence goes on from OZ014530.1 coordinate 167,161,816, forward strand.
TGTCCGCAGCTGTTCGAGCAACGTGGAAGATTAACGGCACCGCCAATCTGTCCTGGATCAGACCTTTGCTATCCAGGTAGAGGAACGCTTCTGGAGGAACATAGCCGTCAAAGCGAACTCTCTCGTGATACATATAATTAGGGTAGTAAGCCCCGGAGATCAGGTTGTTCGACGATGTCATTGCTCTTGCAATGTGCCTTCGAGTCAACTTAATAACAAAATTGTCCACTCTTATTAGGTTCGCCCTATTGTACAAGACCTCATTGCGATAGAATTTTATGTACTCAGACTCTGGTGTTCTGTATAAGCGAAGACAAGCCCTAAGGCAAGCCCTCTCAAACACCCGAATCTTTTCCAATAAACTTGCTCTCACGTTGAACCACACGGGACATCCAAATACAAGCATAGGCCGGATAAGGGCCATGTAGCAGATCACCTTCACCCTCGCATCGAGTTGGCTGTTGTAAAACAGTCTCCTTGTAAGGGCGAAAGCACCTCTGGCTCTGGCCAGAGCAACATCTATATGTTTGTTAAAATACAGATATTGATCTACCCAGATCCCAAGGTATCTGACTACATTTCGACAAGCAAGTGGCTGCCCATGTTGTCCGACGATAGAGAATTTTCGCCAATTCTTTTTGGTATCCCTAGAGGCCCCAGACAAAGGCGTCCTAAACAGAATGGTTTCCGACTTCTGAAAGTTGATTTTCAACTTCCAGTCATCGCAATATTGTTTAATTTTGTCGAAGTCACATTGCAAAAGTGTATTAATGACCTCAATCTTTGGACCTGATCTGTACGCGATTAAGTCGTCTGCGTACGCTATGGCATGGTGAAGTGAACCTATCAGATCACTTGTGCAAATGTTGAATAGGATCGGCGAATTTACCGCACCTTGTTGCAGACCGTTTTTAATGTTAAATGTTCCAGCAGAGGTCACATCGCCATTCTTCACGATGAACTGTCTACTGGAGAGCATATCGAAAAGAATATACAGCAGTGGTTTACTAATGCCCAACCTGTCCAGCTTGAAAAAGAGTCCTTCTAACCATACGGTATCGAAGGCCTTCTCCAAGTCAATCAAGCAGGCACCAGTGCACTGTTTCTTGCCTTTGTTAAATTGGATATCAGAAACCAGTTTAGACTGAGCATGAATGATATCATGCCCCGTCTTGAAACCGAATTGATTATCCGGAACTATATGTTTGTCCTCAACCCACTTAGTCAGGACTCTATAGATCACCTTCTCGAAAACCTTACTGATGTTTGGCAGAAGACTGATCGAGCGGAGATTCGCCGGAATGGAAGTATCTTTATCCCTTTTGCGAATGGGATGTATCACCGCAGTTTTCCAATGCGCTGGATAATGTGCATTATTCATTGCATTATTAAACAGGGTGGTATAAATGTCCACCGCTTCTAGTGGGAGATGTCGAAGCACAATGTTAGGTATTTCATCGGTTCCCACTGACTTTTTACTTCTGAGTGATTCGAAGATAGTTTGGAGCTCTTCCTTTGAAATGAACGGTGGTAATACCCTTTCGTTGGTGATGACATTGTTTGCCATATTCTCGTCACTGAACTGGGTGAAACCCGAGTTCTCGAATCGCCAATTCACAATTTCATTTCGAAGGCAGAAATTGTGCACAAGGACTCGACTCTCCAGGTCGTGGTTCGGGCCAATGATGTCATTTGCCTTGTACACTTCCTGGAAAGTCGCTCCTATAGCCTCTACCTTCTCCTGTGGAGAAACTATCTTGCTTTCGCCAGATTGATGTACGCTTTGGTTCCACTTTTCGGTGAGATATGCCATCAAATAACCAGTGGACCTGTTGCTACGAAAGCCATACTGCCGGTCATTAAGAAGTTTTCCTGTCTCGAGCTATTTCATGAGGAGGGGTCTGTAGGAGGAGAGAGAAGAAGACTCACCTTTTTTAGGGATTACTTCTTAGCCCGCAGATATTTGCCACACACACAAAAAACACTAACAGCAACGATGCTGCGCTGCGAAGTGAAAATTCTGATGTTGATACACCGAATCAAATTGTTGCAGGTGTTATGCGGAAATAGGAAACACTGCGTGCACCACCAAAATTCACACTCACAACCTGCTATCCATCAGTTGTTACATACACTCAGTCACTGCAACAGTACTTACGACCAGGGTCGGGAGAGGTGTGTAATACGTTTTCTTTCATCTTCACTGCACCGAATGTGACTCTACGGGTCTTCTTGCCTTGACATGTTCTTTTTACTTGTTGTTAAAACTTCTGTACGTTATTACTGGAGTACTATCTCTCAATATTTTCGATCGCCCGCTTGTCCTGCTCTTATATTCTGATTGTGGAGCTCCCGAGCTGCTCTCGTCCTTCGTTGCTTTTTGTTTGGTGTTTATGCTTGCCGTCTTTCTTCATTAAACCAAAGATTTTTTGGCTGCATAGGAGTTATTAATCGATTGTGATTGCTTCTTTTCTACGTTATATCTTGTCACAGTAGTTCTTCTTTGTTGTACCGCTTGGGAAATCCGCATTCGCAACTTGGCTGCAACAAGATGGTGATCCGAGTCAATGTTGGCTACCCGGAACATTTGCGCGTCAAGAATACTAGAGGCATGTCATACATCGGTCAATGATTAATTTGATTTAGCGTTTGATGATCTGGTGACCGCCATGTCACCTTGTGTATATTGAGGTAAGGAAACCATATGCTTGCTATAGTAATATTTCATCCCGCCGCAAAGTCAATAAGCCTTAGTCCATTGTCAGACGTGGTGTCGTATAGGCTCTGCTTACTCACTGTCCCACTAAAGATGTCCTCCTTTCCTATCCTAGCGTTAAAATCGCCATTATTAGGCTTATGTTTGCGAATTTAGCCTTGATGCGGATTGTTATAAAACACTCGCTCACATGTTGGAAGCTCAATACTATTTTCCTAAGTCTGCCGCATATAGCACATCCGCATCGGAATAAGCCCTGTTTCATTTTCTTTTAGATAGTATACATATATCATAGCTTTTCATCCTGCTTATGTCCGGCCTATCCCATAGCACTTGCTGGATGGCGGTGATGTCATGATATCTGCGTGATAGCAGTCAATCGTTCGGCTACACGTGACCAGTTAAGGATCCGAAAATTCCTTTTGCAGATCCGAAAGACGTTGTACACCTAGCATGGTCGAAAAACGATTTTTTTGCATTTTCTTGAAGCTTAAGGTCTCAAGAATATTTGGTGAAAATTTCAAGTCAATATTTCGATAAATAAGCGAGTTACAGCCGAGAGAGTGAAACGAGTTTTGCGTCGTCGAACTGAGAGCAAGCAACCCTTCGAACAGAGCGTCTCTAGACCTATGTTATGATTCTATTGTGTTTTTGGGCGTGCTCGGCTCTAGGTATAACGGAAATATCATACGACTGTTATTATTTGCCAGAAATAGACACGTTTTGTCAGTAGCTTGCTGTCCGTGTAACTGTGCGTTACAGTGAATTTTCGTTTGCGAATAAATATTCTGAAGAAAATGGGTTTGAGAAATAAAGGTTCTCGAGAAGCCCAAGAAGAAAAGAAAGAAAAATTCATGGCAAAAATGGAAGTAGACGGCATGAAAGAATTATTTTCAAAATCCGTCGAAAAGCATGGAGTTATGTATACTACAATAATTACGTCGGGGATGGCGACTCTAAGACGTACACGGGATTAGTGAATGCGAAACCATATGGTAATGGGATTGAAATTGTAAAAAAAGAATGTGTGGGATACGTTCAAAAGTGAATGGGAACCCGTCTTCACGAATACAAGAAAATAAATCCAGGAATCGGCGGTAAAAACAAATTGACGGCAAAATTTATTGATAAACTGAGCATTTACTATGGCTTCGCTATTCGCAGAACTGTAACATAAGCGGTATGGGCAACATTCTACCATTACTGCGCAACGGACAGCAACCCTCAACATCATTTCTGTCCCGAAGGCTCCGAATCGTGGTGCAAGTGGCAACAAGCGAAAGCTAAAAGAGAACTGAAAAATATCCGTCACGATTATTCAGCATTGCCAAAAATGGTGTTAGATGTCATCAAACCAATATTCGAAGACATCAGCAATGACAAATTGTTGGAGCGCTGTGTTGGTGGATATACCCAAAACAGCAATGAGAGCTTCAACCAACTTATTTGGAAGATAGCTCCAAAAACGATGAACAGCGGGACTGAATCGTTAACATTACTGTATAAAAAATACATGCACGTTCAACAATGGTGTCACCTCATTGTTGGAAGTCATGAACGTGTTAGGAATATCGGTCGGATCGAGAGCGCATCTGTACGCTGCGCAAGAAGACAAAACTCGCATAGGGAAAGCCGCGCTGCAAGCGCAAGGACACACGAAGAAAGGTCGAATACGGCGCCGACAACAAAATTTAGAAGCTATGAACATTCCATAGACCGTAGAATACTTACACTGTGGGTCTGGTATCGATGATTCCATGTAAGTTGACAAATTTCATGATTTATTCATTCCAAAATTTTCAAACGCGTTTTTCTCAAAACCACGTTTTTCAAATCATTAGCCAAAATTTCTCGAAAACCAATGAACCGATTGCGTTGAATTTTTTTTGGTTATTCTGTCCACCATTATCTAGTACTTGTGATAGGAATTTGGATGTTTTTAAATATGTAGAAAAAATTAAACATACAATTTCTGAATGTGTATACTTTTTTTAGATAGTTAAACTCCCAATTCGAAATTTCAAACAGTTTTCCTTAAAAAAATACACAAATATGACATTTTTTTCCCTGTTCCTAGGCGTATATCTCCCCTTAACGTTTACTAGAGTCGTCAACAGTAAGTCCATTTTTATCCAAGGCCATTAGTTAGTTCATCACAAATTTGAAACTCTTTCGTATAAGGTTGTGAGCTCCATGATTTATTAACGCTTGTTGCAAGCTTATTCTTAAAACTAACAATTTTCACTTAAAACTAAAGATAAAAACAAAAGGGTGGAAGCGGTTACAAAAAAAGTTGGGACGTGAGGCATTAGTGGAAATAAGAATTTTCTTAAAGGAGAGTTTGCTGAGATGGTAGTCGAAGAGAGGCAGAATATCGTTAACTTCACGAAGCATTCCAGACATAGGTTCCAAGTGTCCGTAATTCGTTCTGGGAAGATTGAGCCCGAAAACTGGCACAGGCCTAAGACCAAACTTGGCTTGCATATTCAAGAAGAGGTCTAACAAAGGTTATGTAAAGAGATTTGGTAACATAAGGATTGGAAAACTCCTTAGACCAGCGCTTGATGAAGCCAAGGGCAGAGTTGGCTTTTTTTATTATATTATCAATGTGATTCACATTCACTAAGGGAACAGGCAGATTAAAGATTAGATAGCAGCGTGGTGAAGTAGGGGCCCGCTGACGGGTATACGTTATAGCCTGACAGTTATTGACGTTAAGTTCAAGGAAATTCTTCTGACACCAAGTACAAAATCTGTCAAGATCTTCCTGCAGTGGTAGGCTGTCTAGGGAAGAAGATATATATCTAAAGATTTTCATATCGTCTGCGTAAACAGATATGTATGAATTTTTAATGATGCAATCAACATCATTAGTGGCCAGAATAAATAATAAGGGACCAAGGTGGCTACCTTGAGGGACATCAGATGAGGCTTTAATTGGGTCAGGAACCATGGACCTAAATAGATCATAGTAATGTCTTTCATTTAAATATGATTGAACCCATGTTATAAAGTTTATTTGGAAACCAAGGGCTTTTAGTTTCAGAAGGATTATATCATGTGAGATCCTATCAAAGGCTTTGCTGAAATCGGTGGCAATCACATCAACTTCATATCTAGATTCTACGAATTCCGTTAAGTTGGTGGTCGTAGATCTTTGAGAAATCTGTGCTGGTTTTGGGAAATAATAGGTTTACAATGGAAAAGCATTTTGTCGTAAATAATGCTCTCGAAAAGCTTAGGTATGCAGGACAGTTTAGCAATTGGTCGATAGTTGGAAATATAGTCTTTTCGGCCTTTTTTATGTAGGGGGATAATAAAAGATCTTTTCCAGGTCGAGGGAAGCAATCCCTGGGCAATAGAAAGCTGAAAGAGAGCTGTAAGAGGTTGGGCTAGGTGCATTTTACGTTTCTTTAAAAATATAGAGGGTAGAGCATCAGGGCCAGCAGAATAATCATCTTTCAGGTTTATTATTTTATCTTTAACCTGCTCTAAAGTTATAGACACAGATTCCATAGTTGTTTGTGTACAGCTATTTACCGGCCATCTTCCCCTGAATCGATAAGGTGCTTGGTTAACTTTGCCTTTGGAGGAAGTATGGGGTCTAAAAAGGAAGGACTATAGCTTAGAAAATGGGGAGGGATTTAAAAAATGGGGGCGAATAAAGTTAGGGTATGCCGTTTTTGTTTCAGTGGAATGAGGAGATGTTGTTGCGCTTTTTAAATGACTGAGAGGAGGATCAAGATTAAAAGATACACGTTTGGGAATTGGAGTTGGACGGTGGGGAAGAACGTTTTGTGAATACGCGATTGGCAGTATGAAGTGAAGGAGGAGTGAAGAAAGGAAAAGTCCCAACTTTAAAACTCCAGTTTGGATCAGGAGGTTTTTTTTTGAGAGTTGGGCTTCGGTATAGGGTTTGACTGCTGTTTTCTAGGTTTAGTGGGATTTGAATTACTGGCTTAAAGGTAGTGTACCCTTGCGATGTTTGTTGTTTCCTATATTTGGTTTCAATCTTTCCATGGTTATTCCAACCAGATTGATGACGTCGGAAGCAGGGTTGATGAACATCCATTCATATTTTAACGGGATGCTTACCCTGAGAGTGTTGGTAGAGATCTTACGGCAGTTGATGACATCAATTTTAAATTTTGATTTGAAGGGACTAGTTAGCCTGGTTCGATCGAGATGTGTACCTCTTATTAAAAAGGCAACCGATTCGGCTTTGTTGGAATTGTTTTGATTTTCTTGTTCCACTCCGAAAGTGTCTATAAGGTGCCGAATCGTGAGATTGTGGGTTCAGTAGTTGGTGTAGTAGCATCAATTTCCGGAGAGGGTTGTGGTGGAGGAGAAGATAACCCAGGAGTTATTGGTGGTTTTATAATTTCAGATTCAAGCATCTCAGTCAGAATCGAGGTGTTGTATGATGCAGTCGGTAGAGCCTGGGATTGCACCGTTATTTCGTCGATTTTACTAGAAGCTATCCGGATGTGATCAGCAATTTCGTTTAACAGAGTTCGTGATTCGGTTATCTCGTTGCTTAAATCACTCATTTGGCACATGATGTTTATGAGCAACTGATCATTGTACATGTATTTATATATTACGTATATATATATAATGTATATATATTATATATGTATATATTATGTATTAGATATAAGTAGGTTAAGTAAATTAAGACTTATTCTTAGGTAGTTTGTAAGTTTTAGTTTTAAGTTTTATAATAAGTTAAAAAAAAATATAAGTCATGATACTAAGTTTTTCTTAAAAAATGTTTTCTTAGTTGTAATTATAATAAATAGGCATAGTATAAACATGTAATGTAAGATACGTCGAAAGACATAATTTAAGTATTAGGTTTAACTTAGAGTGCCCGCATGGGGCCAGTAAGTTATAGTAAGATAATTTTAAGTTAATTAAGCTAATTTTTAAGCGTTTTTTTGTATAGCATTTAAGTGTCCATTTAGTAATATAAATAAAAATGCATTAAAAACTCAAGCAACTGATCATTATTTGGCGGAGAGGGAAAGCTACTTCGGAACGTACTTTGAAGATGAAAATAGAGGGAAGACCGTAGAGAAAGAGTCTATTATTGTGGGGATGTACGATTTAATTATGGATTTAACACTATGGGACATACATTTTTTTAAATCTTCACTAATTTCATGTTTATTGTTTCGCTTAATTAAATCACTATTTTGAGCATAGATGAGTTTCTGAAGTGACTCTTGATTGTTCGAGGGAAATTGACAAGTCTTCAACTGATTTTAAAATGTCATCATATTTGGTGAATTGATTTTGAATTGATTTTAATGCATGGTTGTTTTCCGCCTCAAAATTGTTGACCGCGTCACTGAGACACTTATTAGCAAGCAAGATGTGGGACGAAGTGATGTCCTTGCACTCATCACAATAGAACAAAAAGTTGTTTTTAAAGTCCCTTAAATACGCGATGGATCTCTTACTCAAGCCAATGTATAGGACGTGGAACGACTTGCAACAAAGACCATTGCAGATCACCATAACAGCATTTGGATCATTTGTTAGGAAGCAATTTGCACTTCCACATAATTCAGACATGATGACGATGAATAAGTTAGGGTAGGTCAGTTGAAAATTTACACAAAAGGCGGTGAATGAGAATTGGGTACTCTTCACCTTGAAGACCAGCTGCGGATATCGGTACGGCCTGTTGAGAAGTTTGCGTGACCCTACCATAAATTTTCAAGGTCCGAGGAGAAAATATCGACACAACACTAAATGTCATGCTCTTCTAGTCCATCTACCATATCTCTCTTCGAAAGATTTCCATGGTAGTACGACTATAAAACAGGAAAGAAAACTCTTTCGATATCTCTCGACGGCTTCTTTATGGTCGTTCCTGTTGCCAGGATAATGTACTGGCGTAGGCCAGTATAATGTTACTTGCCGGGCATACCCTTACCATTTCAGCCTGCTTGAGTAAGGCAGTTACCGGGGACCACTACTGGGAGGTAAGGCGGGCACTTCTCTACGAGCTTGATTATTGCGCTGCTGGCCCAATCCAAGTTATGGGACGTGTGTTGTCCATCCTTCTAAAACCATATGTTAGGATTATTCTGGAATTGAAGTGGTCTATCACATCGCACCGGTGATGATTTGTGGATGTTCATCATCATCTTCAAAAAAAAAAAATGGACCGATGACTCTATCACACCAAATAGTTAATCTAAAAGTGTGTCGTTGACGATGATGCAACGCTTTCGGATTCTCCGTATCTCAAATTCGGCAGTTAACGAAATATGTAAACATTTAAATGGAAATGTTCTTTGTCGCTCATATTTAGGGTGTTTGAAAAGTTGAAAATATCTACGGCTAGCTGTGTGGGTCTGTTGATATATTGAAGGCGTTGTTCTGCATCCCGTGGTAATAATTCTTGGGCCAATCGAATCTTGTATGCAAATAACTTTAGATCAAAATGTACGTAAAACCCGATTTAGCGATGTTTTGGAAATGCCCAATTATTGAGTAGCAGATCGACGAGTAGATACGAATGGATCATCATTGATATTGCCTCCAAAGCTTCTTTCTTGCAAACAGCCCGATGAACACTGGGTTGTTGCAGATCAAATAACACACCACGGAACCACGGTTTTAAAAAGGGATGATTCCATTTTTTATCAGGTTTGCACTTGAAGCTGTTGCAGCATTAACATTTTGGCGATATTTTCATTGCGTTGTAACGGTATATCGTACGTAGTAAAATTTAATAATATGTACCCATTCTTGCAGTAGGTATGTAGTCGTTATGATTTTTCAAAAAACTACGTAAATAGCGAGGGTTTTTATTTTCAAAAATAGTTAGTCAAAGTTGGACAACCCTATAGCTAGGCTATACATATACATAGTATCTCTAGGCTAGGTCTACGTCAAACGAAATGGATGATATGGACAAGGACTTGTTGGTTTTTTTTTTTTTTACTTTTAAATTCATTTTTATTATTTCTTTCTATATGCTAACTTACATACTAGACAAAAATGATTAAATCTAATTTGATAGCGACCGTTTCTGAATTTAGCTTACTGGCTCTTACCGAGCTCTCTAAACTTAATGATATTACTACAATTAATGTCTTTCGACCTTAAATCTATTCTAGGACTTAGCTTATATAACCAACATATTTACGTATATGATTCTCTAAGAAAATTATTGCTAAAAAAAAACTTTGATGTTTTATCTTTTTTAAATTTTATTTAAAACTTAAGCTACCTATCTACTTAACCTACCCATGCTTCTTAGTTTAACTTAACTATAATCCAGATGGCGAGCACTCGTTTTCTTTTGCTCCGAGTGATCACCATCTCGATTGCGTTTTCGGACGTCTGGCAGTCGTCATCATGGTGCACATGCTCCTCCGAAACTTGATCGAGACCGTCTAGCGTCGGTCAACCCTCGGAGGTACCCCTACGTGATAACAAGCCTCTACACGAAAACCCCCTAGCTAACCCTAATCTACTTATACCTAGGAGAAGCTACACAAGTAACACACCGACCTAGGAGAGCGTATCGCCTCTCTCCCCTTCTTTAAGCCACCAGTATTCGATGTACTGCTTTTCGGCATCGATCCTATCCCTGTCCGCAATTGCAGGGTTAAAACGGAAGAGCTCCTGAGCACTGGCGACGTACCCATCGTAGATGAGCCGCAGTGGCGGTGGCAGTGGTATAATACCGGAATACCATCCCTACTTTGCACTAACCCTTTAGCGTTAATATGGAGAAATGCTTCAGGTGGTATATAGCCAGATTGAAGTGTACTCTCGTGGTACATTATATTGGGGTAATATGCTCCAAAGATCAGGCTATTATCGCTCGTCATTGCTCTTGCGATGTGAATTCGAATCACCTTAATTAGAAAATTGTCAATCCTATTTAGTCCAGCTCCCTTGTAAAGGACTTTGTTGGGATAATATTTAATGTAGTCAGACTCTGGTGTTCTGTACAGTCGAAGACAGGTTCTAACACACTGACTCTCAAACACACGAATCATTTCCATGTAAGACGTCGCTATATTAAACCACACCGGGCAACCGTAAGCGATGATTGGCCAGATTAGAGCCACGTAGCATATGACTTTCACCCTGGAATCAAGTTGACTATTTTGAAACAGTTTTCTTGTCAAAGCCGAAGCCTTCTTGGCCCCAGCCAGGCAAGCATCTATATGTTTATCAAAATATGTATGAATACTTTTCAAGCCAGATACCAAGATACCTAACCGCGCTTCTCACCGCAATGAGAATCATCGCAATACTCCTTAATATGATCGAAGTCACGTTGCAAAAGGGTGTTAATGGTTTTGATTTTTGGTCCTGATCTGTCCGCCACTAAATCATCTGCATACGCTATAGCGTGATTGAGGGTACCTATTTGATCACTTGTGTAACTATTGAACAGTATCTGAGAAATAACCGACCCCTGCTGTAAGCCATTTTTAATGTTGAAAACTGTACTCGAAATCACGTTGCCACATTTGACAATGAACTTCTTTCCCATAAGCATGTTGTAAATCATATATAGCAAGGGTCTCCTCATGCCCATACTGGTTACCTTGTAGAAAAGCCCCTCTAACCATACGGTGTCAAAGGCCTTCTCCAAGTCAACCAGACAAGCACCCGTACATTGGTTCTTGCATTTGTCCCACTGTATGTCGGAGATCAGTTTTGACGCCGCATGAATGGTGTCGTGTCTCGCCCTAAAACCAAACAGATTATATTGTTATCCCCCACCCATTTCAACAGAGCTCTGTTGACCACCTTTTCGAATACTATGCTACTGTGCGGAAGTAGACTGATTGACCTAAGATTAATAGGGTTGGTCCTAATTTTATCCCTCTTTGGGATAGGGTGTACCACTGCTATTTTCCAGTACGCTGGATAATGTGAATTATTCAGCGCGTTGTTAAATAGCGTAGTGAAAATATCTACTGCCTCCAGGGATAGGTGTCTCAATATGACGTTAGGGATACCATCTACTCCTGCCGACTTTTTGTTCTTCAATGAATCAAAAATGCACAGGAGCTCATCTTTTCGCACGAACAAGTTACTGACAGCATGTCCATCGGCGACGAAGACGTTTGCCGCGTTTTCTTCAATGAACAGGACAAAACCGTGGTTCTCAGATCGCCAATTATGGATTTCGCTGCGCAGATAGAAGTAATTTGCGTAAGTTCTGTTTTCAATATGGTGGTTACGGTAATCTGGATTGTTCACAGTATGCACGGTTTTGAAATAAACGCCCAGTAACTCTACTTTCTCCTGTGGGTCTTCGACTACAAAGATGCCGTCTCCTGAGTCGACACTTTCTGGACTTATACCCGCGGTCAGTAATAACTCTCTGTTTTCTGTCATCTGTGTGATTGGAACACATTGGATGTCATTGTGATCTTTCCGCCAGGACTTGTTGGTAAACATAGGCATGTACAGTATATGGTACATATAATATACTTAAATTAAGACATGTTGTTACGATTAATTGATGGACACCGTACTTGAAGTGCACGTTAAAAGCAACCCTTAAGCGTTTTAAACTTTTAAGACTGTCAGTGACGGAACGGATTATTAAGGCTGCTAGTGTTGTTGAAAATCCCAGTTTTCTATGTATGTATATCAAATTTACAAAAATACCGAGTGCATACTCGTAGGTCACTTAAGATGTAAAATAAAACTTAGAGTTGGTAGAGTATCAACATCCAGTTAATTGTTGCTGATCTTTTAAAACTTGTGTTTACTACTCGTAGATCTTCATTTATTTCAAAGACACAGTATTTATGAAAAGTTTTTTTTTCAGAATTGCCTACTTTTGCAAACCTCCTAAGCGGATACAGTGTTTTAGCTTTTCAATATGACATTCATTCGATGATCCTGACAATTCAAATCGACATGCAGGACAAGGAGCAGATCAAATGGGCCACCCTAGCTGGAATTTTGAGTAAAATTATGAATAAATTTAATTATACAATAAATACATATGTATATGATCTTTTTTTTTATTTTACAGGTTCATGCAGCTTAGCAATAATTGGCACCATTATTGCTGCCTATAAATTTGGATCGATGGTTACTTTAAATATTTTGGAAATGCTTCCACGTAGTGTTCCACTTTATGGTGCCATAATATTAATTTCGCTGCAGTTGTGCCTATCATTAGTCATCGGAAGCTCTGCCCTATTTCTTCATATTGAGAATATTTTTCGAGTCCCTGAAAGTATTATTTTTCACTTTGTAAAATTATTTTATAAAAAAAGTAAATTTTTTTGTAGAATTTTCAATTAAAAGAGCTGCAATTCGGTCAACGTTAATAGGACTTGAAGTGTTGCTAGGTGAATTCGTTCCAAAGTTTGACGTTCTCGTTGGAATTGTTGGCGGAACTATTACTGGTCCGCTTATGTTTATTCTCCCACCGCTGCTCTATCGAAAAATAAAGCAGAAAGAACAAATGAGAAAGCGCATTCTCAGTCAGGCAGCTTACGGTAGCCTTCCAATTGACTTAAACTACGAACGATTAGACATAGCAAATGAAACCTTAGGATCGTCTTTTTGGACAACAACTTGCAATCGTTTAAGTAAATTGTATAAATATTCTCCCTTCGAAATATCCTTTATATCAGTTGTTATTGCATTTGGTGTTCTAGCTTTAGTTTCTTCCACATATTTAAATCTCTTAAGGATCGCAGATCTGTTTCAGAATAATTCGCCATGCTTTAGTAATATTTCTGAATCATATAAAACACTTTAAATTAAGATTTTATATAATAAATATTATAAATTTATTCAATTTATTTTTATATTTAACATATTGTTTTTTTTTTAATTTTAAACGTATAGGAGATGATTAGATTGTAGGAGTTGTGGGGATTATTACAAGACATCGGAGTGGTAAGAATAGTCATTTATATCAGATCATTGTCCAGTATTTGATCTCTAGTTTTTTTTTGTGGAATATTAGAGCTGGAATTTCTACAGTTCCTTTATGAAAAACGGTATAAAAATACGCCGCCATTTGATGCTGCAAATGGTTTGCTTAATATGAGCGAGTTTATAGAGGTCAAACAAGTTGTTATATAGGGTGTTTCTTAGTGTTTATTTGATTTTATTTCAATGAATCATTCATGAATGTATGCTTTTAAAATAATGTCTGATAAATGTGCGCTGCTAGCTGTCAAGTTTCTATCACTTTTTTCGAGTGCTTCTGGTGTTATTTCATCTTTTGTTCCTCAAGCATAAACCTGCCATGGTAAGGAACTACGTAAATAACCCGATTTCAGAAAGCTAGATTTAATGTCGGTAGGATTGGTATTCAACCATCGTCCGCTTTTAATGAAAAAAAGAAAAAAAATTATAGATCGTGTGATATACACATCTATGTTTGCAATTCTTCGCCTCCTACCTTGACCCATATTATCCCAGAGTATTAAAATCATAAAGTTTTAATATTTTTTTATATCAATATATAAGAAAAACTTCTAAAAGAGATAAAGCTGAGTTTCAGGACCGCACCTTAAATGGAGTGTTGGGAGAATACCACCTTGATCATTGCAAAAGTTACGTACATAGTCGAGAGTACATCTATCTCTGTGTGTGTTGGCGAGTTTTTACAATTTTAGAAATGGATTTAAATTTCTAACAACGAACTTGTATTAAAATTTGCGTAAAAAACGTGTTTTGGCAACGATTCTCTAAAGAAAACGGTCGTTTACCAGTGGCACGAGCGGTTCAAAAGTGGTTGTGAGTCAATCGAAGATGATGAACGCAGTGGCAGACCATCGACATCGGAAACTGACGAAAACATTGATGAAGTATTGTAGAAGAAATGTTGGTCAATAATCGTAAATTAAACATCAGAGAGATAGCGGAGGACTTGAACATTGCCTATGGATCCGTCCAAGACATTTTGGTTAATGATTTGTTTTTCCGTCGTGTAGCAGCAAAATTGGTGCCAAAAGACCTCAATTTCATGCAAAAAAGAGACCGTGTTGACGTTGCAAAAGAGATGATTTGCGACTCTGAATCCGATCCCACATTCATCAAAAGGATCATTACTGGAGACGAGACATGGGTTTATGAGTACATCAGGCAAGTGAATGGCGTTCACCAAATGAGCCGAGACCCAAAAAACCACGTCGTTTTCCGTCAAAAAAGAAGGCAATGCTCACGGTTTTCATGGGTTACAACGGTATAGTGCATCATGAATTTTTGCCAGAAGGCCAGACAGTAAACAAAGAGTATTATTTGGGTCTTATTAGACGTTTGCGTGAAGCAATTCGCTGAAAGAGACCAGAATTGTGGGCAGAAAACTCGTAGATTTTGCAGCATGATAACGCACCGTCGCACAGTGCCATCATTATTCGTAATTTTTTGACGAAAAATGCAACAAATACTCGTACCATCCAACAGCCACCGAATTCACCTGATTTGGCTCTCTGTGACTTCTTTCTGTTCAATCGAGTTAAAAAACCACTACGGCGAACGCGTTTCAGCAGCCGAGAGGAAGTAATGGAAAAATCAAAGGAATCATTGATGGACCGAAAACCGAATATAAAAAATGTTTCTAGGATTGGATCAAGCGCTGGCATAAGTGTGTTGCAGTCGATGGGGATTACTTTGAAGGGGACAATATAAGTAGATTTAGATGAATAAACTTGTATTTTTAATTTTTTGAATAAATTCCGGAAAATTTTTGATCAATGGCATTTGCATGCAAATAATTAAAGCTGTTCTTTTTTATATTGATTTTCTATTAAACTATGGAAAAACATTAAACAAAAATTAAGACTTGATAAAGAAATCATTCAATTAAGTACATATACAAATTTATGAAACAAAAAGTGAAAAAAAAATTATTTTGTAGTATGAAAATTTTGAGAACAGTGTTGATCCAAACCAACTCCACATTTCATGCATTTAAACTTTGTATTTTTATGGCATTGACGACATTGAACTTGAGTTGCGTTTTTAACAATGTAATGCCCTCTATCATCCAGTTTTATTGAGTCAGGTAGTTTTTTCTTGGTATTTTGGAAGGAAAGAAGAAACTTTGCCAAGTAAAAGTCATGAGAATCTTTAGCTTGTCCTGCTGGCGAGAGTCGGTACAATTGAAATGCGTTATTCATACACACGTTAATGGGAAACATCATCATTTGCCAATACCATCTTTTCAGTCTAATCCCGATTTTATACTTTCCAACATTTTGGTCAAGTCTGTCCACTCCACCCATAAACTTGTGGTTTTTTTGGTAGCAATGAGGTTGGTCGACGTCGACTCGTTTGTTTTTGCACCACCTCTTTCGGTTGAAGCTATAGTCACAATGTTGTTATCATTGTAGCGTACTAGGCTTACATTGGAAGCTGTATCCGTTACTTGCTGGCAGAAACCTCTTGGAGTCATTTTTATTTCTTTTACATCTTTGAGCGGGGCACCTTCAACTCTATTGGTACGAAGAGTTCCGGTGGCTTCATGACCTATCTTCTTCACTTCATCAAGTAGGCGTAAAGATGTAAAAAAGTTGTCAATGTAAAAACTGTAGTGATCACCACTTGGCAGCTTCGAAATCAAGTTCATCACGACAGAACCACCCACGCCGAGACTTGGCATCGTATTAAATGTTTTAGCCCCCTGATAAGGCTCACCGTAGATAAGATAGCTCAATCGAGTGCATAGTGACCAGATTTTATAACCAAAACGGATTGTTTTCCGAAATAAGGCACCATCGACTCATCAATTGATAAATTTTTGTGTCCGGGAAAAAACTTCAACCATCTTTCATTCATCATATCCCACAGAGTTCTAACTTTTCCAAACTTATCATCCGGTGGAAGACGGCTGTTATCACATGCATGAAAATAACGTAAGAGCTCTTCAAATCGATTACGTGTCATGCATGAGGTAACTCCTGGATGATGACTATCAATGCTCTTATCCCAGTACAATCTGTAACGCGATGTTCTATTGTAACCCGATAAAAGTAAGATACCCACAAAATTCTTTACTTCTTCTGCAGTTATTCGGAAGGTGACTTGTCCTTTAGCAATAGCATTTTTTTCTGTTCCAGAGCGCAACAGTTCGTAAACTTCATCGTACAAAAACCATCTTGAAAAATTCTAAGGGATTATCATTATCTAAAACAAAGTCGGGTACAGTTGACTCCATTTCAGGCTTTGAAGTAATATCCTTTTGTTTCCATTTCCTTATAATGGCAGACTTAGCTTTCTTTATAGGTGGTTCATCCAAACTGGGTTTGTATGTAGATTCCTCTTATTCATCCTGATCTATGAATGGAATTCCTTCAACGGTTTCCAAGACTCCTTCAATTGATGGAACCTGGCATCGTACCTCGGCTTCAGCCAACAATTGTCGACGAGCGAGGTTGCTAATATCTCCTGCATCCTCACTTCCACTGTCTTCATCACTTAAATCGACATTGTCAGGTGGTGTGATAAATATATCTGCAGAAATAATTGGGCTATCTTCTTCCAGTGCTGATATATGTAATTTCATGAACACTGAGTCTGCAAAGAAAATTCAAGAAACACAATGATTTGAAAGAAACGTGCATGGTGTCTACTATTCCCAATACACCTTAAGTGGGGCATTGAACAAACGTCAATAATTTGTAAATAAAAATACAAAATAACATTGTTTTCTTTATATGTATTTAGTAATAGTCCAGTCCATAAACATAAATAAAGCAAATGTCATATTATAAGAATAGCATTTACTTTTTTGTTATTACTTACCTTTTCTTGGAACACATGTCGGGTAAGATTCACAAAACACAAATAACTGGTAGAAATAAACGAAAGCGCGTGTATTTTTGAAAGGCGTCAGGTTTTGAACAAAATTATTAAATATACCCCCACTTGTTAAAAAATTGGAAATTTGATGGAGATGATTTGATGCACCTTAATTGGGGCGCTGGTATAATATGGGTTAACTTAAGAATAAAGTTTCCTGGAAGATAGTTCAAAAATAATTGGTGGGTTCAAAATTATTAGTGGTGGGGCGTAGAACTTTTTTCAAACGCGGTTGCATGTCACTTAGTTTGCGGGTCTAAATTCCCTATGTTGCCACTGAAGTACTACTGGCTTACATTAAAATAGTTTTTTATTATTATTTTAACAATCCGTAACACTCCGTAACATCCTCAACAGTCAGAAGGTTTAATAGTGTTTTCCTGTTGGCTGTATTCGCTGAATTTTCTATATTGACCAGCGTTACCAGTGTGTTATTGGATCAAAGGATATTGTTTTCTTCATTGGTTTGATACTGGTGCTTTTGATTTCTGTGCCTTCAGAAAGCTGTTGAAAGCATTAACCAATCGATGAGTGCGGTAGGTATTGCCATGTGGTGAATCTGTTAAAACAAATGTTGTTACCTCTGATATTGACGGTCAACTGCACAGAGTTAACACGCGTAAGCAGCCACCTATCTGACTGAAATATGATAAAGCTCAAGTATCCAGTCAGACGCACCGTGTGCATTTTTCACCTGCATGAGCGAACCTGCATGAGCTTTCCTTTGGGAACCAAGGCCATTGGAGTCAATTGTGCCGAGGTTAGATTTTGAGTATTAGACACATTGTTAGGCAGTCTGACCGAGTACTCGGCTGAATAAACAACTATTTATAACGTATTATAAAAATCGTGTTTTATTTTAAATCCAAGTTGAGCGGCTTGTTCGCGCGGATTATATTTTTTTTAGAAAACTCCTTCTAAAGGACTTTTGCTCACAGCATACAAATTGTATGTTAAAATATTTGTTTGCGTAGGGACGAAAATATTTATGGGAAATAAATAATTATATCGAAAATGGGGAAAGAATATATTTCACCGACAAAACGTAACTAAACGAGGGTCATACCCAGCAAAAGATATGATGATCGTAGCACCGCTACAAGCTATCATGGAGTTTTATGAACTGAACTCCGATCACAATACGGAAAAGCAAAGAGGCTTATAATAACTCATATTGGAAATTCGAAAGGATTCGTTCAGAAAGAACTGTTAAGCTTTATTTGAAGCAAAGGGGCGCTTACCTCGAGGATATGAATGCCATAGTGTATGAAAAGTGGTTGAGCCCAACTCCGACATAGTAACGGATTGCGCTAAAGAAGAAATCAAAACACGGCTTAGTAAAAATGAAATTGCTTTCGAGGAAGGCTGAATTACTTCATATCATCATTCGTTACAAAGACAAACGCATACGCAGCATACAAGCGGCACCAAAACAGAACTTCTTAAATGAAAGGCGGTTAAGCATTATTATAAGAAGCGCTTGAAAAGGTGGACAATAAAAAAATAGCTCAAATGTATCTAAAACGTTAAAATAAATTCGCCGAGAGAGCAACGAATGAGTTCGTTATTACTTTAGTTGAAAAGAACGACAGAAGCAATGAATTTTATAGGATAAGTTTGCTTTTACTATGTTATATTTTACATTGTTTAACACAATAAATAAAATAAGAAAAAAAACTGTATAATATGCAATTGGTTTTTATTCTCTAAACATAAACAAATAAACATCAAGCCGTTGGCTTCCCTACGGTAATTGGTTCAAAAGATTCACCGTCCACCATGGCAGCCCTATGTGACCGAAGTCCTTATGCATTTTAGGGTAAACAGAGTGAGAGTCAAATATCCTAACTTCCCAGAACTGCAGATTTGTACGGACTATAGCCTCCCTCCTCTTTAATATAATATGATATTATATACAATAATAAAAATTAAAGAAAAATATATGAACATGTCTTTGAGTCAGTTTTCAGTTTATATGCATTTTTATTGTTTCACTTAATTTACTCGTACTTGCTAGACAAAAAAATACTTAAAAATTTGCTTAATTAACTTAAAATGATCTTATTCTAACTTACTGGCCCCATGCGGGCACTCTAAGTTAAGCCTAACACTTAAATTATGTCTTTCGACGTACCTTACTGCTATACTATACTATTTCAATTAATTATAATTAAAACTAAGAAAACATTTTTTACAAAAAAACTTAGTAACAGGACTGTTCTTTTTATTTTATTATAAAACTTAAAACTAAAATCCTACAAACTACCTACAAATAAATTTTAATCTACTTAACCTACTTACATACATCTAATACATACATATATACATATTTATATATACATAATATATATATACTTAACATATATACACATGCATATACATATATATATGCGTATATGTTGTTGTTTTTCTTTTTGATTTTTTATTAATTTTTTTTTTTTTATATATATATTTTTTTTTCTTAAATCTAACTTACTCCTACTTAAAACTATGTAAGCCGGCCAACGCTAACACAAAAATTAGGCGACCCACTTTGCTTCACATGAAGCTATCAAGTATTGGAGGAATTCGACGACGAAGCATCCTCTCCTTCAAAAAGCCACCAAAATTGTTGGTGCTGCTGAGCAACATCCCTCATGTCGCGACTCCCTACCGCTCTACTGAACCGGAGACGCTCCGCACTGCCGTGTGCGACGTCTCTGTCGTAGTTGAGTCGCCTGTCCGCAGCTGTTCGAGCGACGTGGAAGATTAGCGGCACCGCCAATCTGTCCTGGATCAGACCTTTACTATGTAAGTAGAGGAACGCTTCTGGAGGAATAAAGCCGTCAAAGCGAACTCTCTCGTGATACATATAATTAGGGTAGTAAGCCCCGGAGATCAGGTTGTTCGATGAGGTCATTGCTCTTCCAATGTCCCTTCGAGTCAACTTAATGACGAAATTGTCCACTCTTATTAGGTTCGCCCTATTGTACAAGACCTCATTACGATAGAATTTTATGTACTCAGATTCTGGTGTTCTGTATAAGCGAAGACAAGTCCTAAGACAAGCCCTCTTAAACACCCGAATCTTTTCCAACAAACTTGTAGCAGATCACCTTCACCCTCGCATCGAGTTGGCTGTTATAAAACAGTCTCCTTGTAAGGGCAAAAGCACCTCTGGCTCTGGCCAGAGCAACATCTATATGTTTGTTAAAATACAGATATTGATCTAGCCAGATCCCAAGGTATCTGACTACATTTCGACAAGCAAGTGGCTGTCCATGTTGTCCGACGATAGAGAACTTTCGCCAATTCTTTCTGGTATCCCTAGAGGCCCCAGACAAAGGCGTCCTAAACAGAATGGTTTCCGACTTCTGAAAATTGATTTTCAGCTTCCAGTCGTCGCAATATCGCTTTTTTCGAAGTCACGTTGCAAAAGCATATTAATGACCTCAATCTTTGGACCTGATCTGTACGCGATTAAGTCGTTTGCGGATCGGCGAATTTACCGCACCTTGTTGCAGACCGTTTTTAATGTTAAATGTTCCAGCAGAAGTCACGTCGCCATTTTTCACGATGAACTGTCTACTGGAGAGCAATTAAAAAGAATATACAGCAGTGGTTTACTAATGCCCATCCTGTCCAGCTTGAAGAAGAGTCCCTCTAACCGTGTTTTTTGCTTTTGTTCCATTGGATATTAGAAACCAGTTTAGACGCGGCATGAATGATATCATGCCCCGCCTTGAAACCGAATTGATTATCCGGAACTATATGTTTGTCCTCAACCCACTTAGTCAGGACTCTATTGATTACCTTCTCGAAAACCTTGCTAATGTTTGGAAGAAGACTGATCGAGCGGAGATTCGCCGGATTGGAAGTATCTTTATCCCTTATAGGGATGGGATGTACCACCGCAGTTTTCCAATGCGCTGGATAATGTGCGTTATTCATTGCATTATTAAACAGGGTGGTATAAATGTTCACCGCTTCTAGTGGGAGATGTCGAAGCACAATGTTCGGTATTTCATCGGTTCCCACTGATTTCTTACTTCTAAGTGATTCGAAGATCGTTTGGAGCTCTTCCTTCGAAATGAACGGTGGTAATACTCTTTCGTTGGTGATGACATTATTTGCCATATTCTCGGGTGAAACCCGAGCTCTCGAATCGCCAAATCGCAATTTCATTTCGAAGGCAGGAATTGTGCACAAGGACTTGACTCTCCAGGTCGTGGTTCGGGCCAAGGATGTCATTCGCCTTGTATACTTCCTGGAAAGTCGCTCCTATAGCCTCTACCTTCTCCTGCGGATCCTCGATCACAAAGAAGTTGTCATCATCAACTGCCTCATTTGGATCTATACCTGTTGCTACAAGTATTTGTTCGTTGTTCGTCGTTCGGGCGATTTTGAGACATGGAAGGTCGTTTTAATTATTTCTCCGAAATATTTTATTTATTTGCGGGAACATATTCGGGTTGCTGGTGTTTACAGCCCGAATTTTATTGTTCCAATACAAACTTACAGAGTTTCTGTAATTTTCCTTTATTAATGTTTGGAGGTTTTTAATAGACGACTTCAGTGTCATGATCTCCGGGTTATGTCTGTCAGTAAACTGTCTGTACAAGGTTTTTGGTCTTGACAGCAGCCTACTTTTTTGTCGGTGCAGTGCGTCAATAGTTGCATTGCGGAATAAGTCTTCTTCGTCAGTGTGTTGATACCGAGGTATCGTTCTGTCCATTGTTCGTTTGATTGTCTCGT
This sequence comes from Volucella zonaria, assembly GCA_963966105.1. Lineage (NCBI taxonomy): Eukaryota > Metazoa > Arthropoda > Insecta > Diptera > Syrphidae > Volucella > Volucella zonaria. The sequence goes on from OZ014530.1 coordinate 167,184,092, forward strand.
CCATTAGTCTAAGATACCTGTCAATTTCCTCGTTTGACAAATTTCTATTGCACGGTGGGTAGAGCGAATTCGAGGAGAGTGCTCTAGTCAGTGTTCTGGTGAAGTGTGTCCAACGCACTCCACTATAATTGTAAGAATGCCTTTGAACAAACTCGTCCAATTCCGCAATTTCGTTGGGAACAGTTATTTCGGTGCTGAGACCGCAATGGTCACTGTCATACACGAAAGTGCGTAGACAGTTTGTAGTTTGTTGGTTAGTGCATGTCAGTTGTATTCGTGAGTCGAACAGCAGAAGATCCAAATAGGACCCGCGTCTGGGAAACGACGGACTATCCGTCGCCTTAAGCCCAAGTCGATACATTATACTGTGCTGACCCCACCAATTGAATAGTAGGTTCCCTCTAGTATTTGGTGTATCATTTCCCCAATCTCTATGTTTGGCGTTGAAATCTCCGCCGATAATAAAATAGTTGTCTTCCAATTCCAGCCTTAGGAATCGAAAAAGTGTCTCAAGCTCTGAGATGAATAAGGTGGATTGAGTAGCCTTAGGTGCATAGATAGACACCATGTGTAACCGCTTTCCACTACGGAGAGGAATGTACATGACGCATGCTTCTAGCACCTGAAACCTACGTACTACACGACTGTATATTCTTTTGAAACGCAGTCCCTTTCTTATAAAGATCGCAACACCACCTCCTTGAATAGAATTGGGTCGGTTTCTTCGTAATATTTCATATCTTCTGTGCCTCATTTTGTGTCTTTTGGTAAGCTTAGTTTCGCTAACCAAAAGCACATCTGGGGCATGATCTTTAAGCAACTTAAACAGTGTGGCTCTTCGTTCGAACCTAATCAATGAATTAACATTCACTGCAAGGACCTTCAGGGTTTGCTCCGCCATGTACGTACCCATTACGACTGGTGGTGCGTTAGGCCCGGCAGCAGCGCGTATATTTGATCTACCCGCGTAGCCTGTTCCTGTATTTGACGCTGAAGCTGAGCTATCTGCCCCTGAATAGAGAGCAAGATAGCCAGCATGTCAGGTACAGGTTCAGGTGCTCTAGGCGCTGGGGCCTGAGAAACTACCTTTGCTTGTTGTACCGTAGTTCCCCTACCTGCCGCCATTTGGGCGTAGGTAACTTGGGGAGTAACGGCTGGTGTTTGTGCCTGCACGAATGGACGTTTAACTTCCACTTTCTGCTGCCGAGCCAGATTTACTCTTTTGATGTATTGGAATTTGGGACAACCCCGATAATTTGCGGTGTGTCCCGTGTTCCTACATAAAGCACAAGAGAGTTGGCTTTTTTCCGACGCTCCGTCCTTGCCCAGAGCGCATTCCTCTGACTTGTGGTTCTTTCCACACTTCACTCATCGAGGCTTCATTTCGCAGTTCGACGCGGCGTGCCCGAACTTTTGGCAGCGAACACATTGTAAGATGTTTTCGCTCCTCTTTAATTTTTCCCAGTGTACAACCTGGTAGTCTAGGACTTTTATACTCCTTAGACCATCCAGTTTGCTGTTGGGACTTAGCTGAACCAGGAAGAACGGTAGTTTCCGCTTCTCCCTTTTAGCTCTAGCCGTGACAAATGGCTTAACCCCCACGAATTTGAGCCCTTCGCACTCCTTCTCTTTCAGCAGTGCAAGGAGCTCCTCCGGATCAGTCGACGGTTCTAACCCCCTCAGCAGCATTGTCTGCAGCTTCTCCCCCTTCGGGGTGTAGGAGAAGAACTCCGTCGTCGAATCCTTCAATAAACTTTTAATTTTATGATAGCGCTCCACTGTGTTACAGTGGATCGCATGCCTATCTAATGATAATCTTTTTATAAAAAAGTTGTTGCCTATGGCCGACTTACACAGTTCTATTGTCTCTTTGAGTTCCATTTTGTATGTATTTATAGGTGGAACCCTTTGTTTTGCAATTTGCTGTTTCTGCTGTTGTTGTTGCTGTTGCTGTTGTTTTTGCTGCTGCTGTTGTTGTATCTGCTGCTGCTGCTGCTGTTTTTGCTGTTGTCGTTGTTGTGGTTGCACTTGTTGTTTTTGCTGGTGGTTTTTAAGTTTTTGTTGGTGTTTGTGTAGCACCTGCGCTATTGTGTATGTTTGTTGTTGTTGGCTCTGATTTTGAGTTAGCTGCGTTTGTTGTTGCTGCTGGGATTGCTGTTGCTCTTCCCTCTTCCTTCTTAGCTTTCCTTTAATGGCTAGTACTCTTTGTTGTAGCATTTTGATGCTACTACTAATTGACTCCATTTCTTCCTCTTCGTCTACCGATTCGGCTGACGCCAAGGAAGCGAAGCTGTTCCCTTTCTGATGTTGGTGAACATCTGAAGCGAATGGGTTGCTGTCGGTAAATTGTCCGGGCGTTGATTGCACCCCTTCCCTCACTCCACCAAGCAGCTTTAGAGTGGAAGTCGGTAGGGAGGGACGTTGTGCTAAGGGAACATGTCCACGATGTGGACGGAATGTGGACGTATCGGAATTATCAGAATCTTTTAAATTAATTTTATTGAATTAATTTCATTAAGATTTTCAAGATAAATAGAATTCGAAGTAGAAGGTAACATTTTTGCCTTAAAAGCGGATAGCTCAGAAAAGCTCATAGAACGGTTTTAGAAACTGCTAGCTTTGAGTATAATACTTTAATTCGTTTAAGCTCATAGAGATCTTCTTATTTTTCAAAAAGAAGTGAAGTTTGTTCCTTCCCTTTTGTGAAACATCAAACGCGCTGGAGGTGACAAATATTGATTTAATAATTTTATAATACAAACTTTCGAATGCGCCCACGTTCACTAGAGTTCGACTAATGAATAACAGATATTTGAAAATGGTATTTGGAATTAATAAGTTTCCCAGAATGTAGTGATACCACACTTTTCATCGATGGTCTAAATCGAAATTTAAATGTGACAATCGCGTGTGATATTTTTCCATATTACTAGTAACAAAATTAGAAGAATCGTGTTTCAAACACAAACTACATATATTGTTAGCAAATTTTAGAAAGTAGTACCTACTTAAAAAATAGATCACTTCCTTAATTTTTTTTTGCAACTGCAGGCTGACAATTTATATCACATAATATTTAGAATGAAGCGGAAAGACAGAAGGCAGTCTCTCTGGAACAGCTATCGTATTTAACAAGCCTTACACTCCCCTCTTTCGACTGCTATTGAAAATAAGACCTTTCAAAATTTATGCGTGTGTGGTAACAAATGGGGTTGAACTCGAACGTTATTGAAGTTCAAAAGGAATTTTTTTTAAAAAAAAAAACGAAATTTTGAATTTTTTGGGAAAAATGTGTAATTAATCCCCAATCTAGTATTTACAAAACAAAGTCGTATGTTGAAAACTATTGATTTGAGATTTTTCAATTTCAATTTATTTGTTCAACTACAGTACTAAGTTTACAATAATTCTTTAATAGTATAATTCATCTTTAGAAATACCATATAGTCATTATAAATAGTTTAAAATAATATAATTAATTCTTAAGGATATTTCACTATAGTTCAGTATTAGTATAAGTTGAAAAGTTAAAGATAAAATCTGTTGTCAACGACAAGTGTCGAAAGTATCTGCTAAATAATACATTTATATTAATACGAATTATTTAATTCCAACAAAAACAAAAAGAGATGTGGGGTAAATTTCGAAAAAAATAAGATTGTAAATAAAAAACAAGAAGAAAAAAGAAATGAGTAAAATTGAAATGACCCGATTTTTTTTTGGTTGTAATTACTAGATACACGTTACACGGTCAGTAAGATATATTTCCGAAAAAAATTATAACAAAATCGAAATTTTAAGTTTGTAATAAAAAAATCAATTTGATTTTCTATAACTGTTGGCACATTACTTTTAGGGCAACAATATCTGTGAAACAATTAAAGTACTCATAATTTACCCCTTTTTAAGGTGGTGGCAATATATTTGCCACCCAGCTTTATCCCTGAATGCATCCAATCTGTTGCATCAATTTCTGAAATCTTTTTTGTGCTTTAACTGGCATCCATTTTCTACAAGAATAACTTTCTGAAATTCATTTATCGTATAGTGGTACATTTTTACACCACACACGGTCATTGAAAACAGCTGTTTTGTTCCGTTTTTTTTTAAATGTTGTTCAAATTGGTGAATGTACTAATCTGGTGAATAGTTTACTTTATAAAAGATTTAAAGACACACCATATTTTTGATGAGAATAACCCTAAACAAAGTAAAAAATTAATACAGGGTAGGTACATTGATTGTTTACATAAGTGGCAGTATATTTGCCACTGCTTTTTCAGAGTAGCAAAATTTTTGTTGCTGCCTTGTTACAGATATTTGTTTTTTTACATAGATGTCTAAGGCAAATTTAAATGATGTCGAAATTGAGGAATTGTTTTATGAAATTGATGGCGAGAATTCCGAAGACGATTTTGAAAACGATGAGGATGTCGAGAATCAGAATTTTGATGTAGCTGATCCGACAGAAAATGTTGACAGATGTGGATGATCCCATGTCAGAAATAAAAAATTTTGAAGATAGTCGGCTTACAAATTTTGATGATATTATGATATCTGATTTGCCATGCTGCAGCTCTAGTTCCGACTAAAGTGCAGACGAAAACGAGGATCCGCTTTGGAATAATAGTGCTGCAAATGAGGTGTTTTTGTCATGTGAAAGTTTTGATTCGATTAATATTGCCCAACTACATATTTCCATGCTGAAGTCGAAGTCGGCCAATTTACTTTTTCAAGCAACTTTTTCACAGACAGTACTCTTGAACTTATTGTCGATCAAACCAATTTGCATTCTCAACAAAACAAAAGCAAAATTTGTTAGAACTTTGATATAATAGAAGTGGAGGCATTTTTAGGAATAATAGTTTTGATGAGTGTGCATAACCTTCCGTCTATTGATTTATACTAGTCAACAAACCCGTTCTTTTTTAATGAAGTTATTGCATCAGTCAAACCATGTAAAAGATTTAAAAAAATCTTCTCAGAATTTTCACTTGGCTGACAATTCAATCAGACCCAAATATGGAGAAGCTAACTTTGATCGCCTATTCAAAATAAGGCCGCTGCTGACAACTTTGAATTACCGTTTTCAAAGCTGTGCTATGGCAACTAAGTCCCAACCAATTGATGGTTCTTTTCAAAGGCCGTTCCAGTCTCAAGCAGTATATGCCACTCAAGCCAATTAAAAGAGACTTCAAAGTGTGGGCTAGGTGTGACTCGCAAATTGGATACTTATACCAGTTCGATGTAAACACCGGCAAAAAAACAGACAATACGCCTGAACTAGGATTAGGAGCTTCAGTTGTACAACAGCTTTGTCACTCACTGAAAGGCACTAATGTTCATTTAGCCTTTGATAATTTCTTTTCACCTTCTCCTTCAAGACTTATACGAAAACAAAATTTATGCAACTGCGAAAGTGAGGTCAAATCGAAAGGGATTCCCAAATATCGCAGCACAAAAAAACAAAATGATGAAAGGGGAATATAAGTGGAGGAAGAGGCAAAACGTAGCTTTTATACAGTGGAGGGATACGAAACAGGTAAATCTGTTATCAACTGCATTTGATCCGAAAATGAAGCTGGATCCAAAGCTGAAATCCCCTGTCCGTTGGGAGTTCAACCATATACCAAAGCGCATGGGTGGCGTCGACCTTTTCGATCAAAAGCGTGCCACCTATAGCGTGGGACGCCGAAGTAAACGTTGGTGGTTACGAATTTTTTATTTTTTGGCGATGCGGCTGTGACAAATGCTCATATTTTGCATTCTTCTATAGTCCGGCTGAGGACACAAGACTATCCCACTTTCATTTTAGAGTTTTACTTGTCCAAGAACTTATTGAAGCTTCCAAGCAAACAAGGTAAAAAGTAGGCCACGTAACATCAAAAATAACTCCAGCCAGTCAACAAGGAAATCATTTGGTGTACTTGATGAACATAGATTGGAAAATGTAGGAGTACATATGCCTAAGGAGATTTCGACCTATTGCAGATGCAGACTTTGCAGTACAAAGACAAACAATAAAAGATCAAAAATTCAATGCTCGCATTGACAAGTACCACTATGCATTACTCCATGCTTTGGTCTTTTCCATAAATAACATCTTTTTGTTTTAAATAATTAGTTTTTTGAATAAAAAATAAAATGAACAAAAAAAAATAGTTGCAGGTCACATACCATGGCAGTGGCCAACCTATTGCCACCTCAATTTTATTCAAAAATTAAACAAATTTTTTTTTCTCTTTCAAAAATTTTTTTAAAAATTCAATTCAAAATTCAAAAATAAACATGTATTTTCTTAAGCGGCTCCAACTAATGCTGCCTTATAAAGGGTTAACTAAGAGTCTAAAGATACTCCATTTGTTTTCATATATTCAGTAAAAGTCAAAAAAGGGAAGTGTAAAACTTTGCTTAAAACCTCTGTATCTCAGAGGAGATGCATTTCAATCTCCCACACATACGATTTCTTCTCAAAATATATATGTCAAGGAAACTCTCCTTAAAGTTTCCGACATATTATCCAGAATAACCTGTATATGTAAGTTTTGGAATATAATAATACCGGACATAATACGAGGGCGGGTCAATAAGTCCGTGATTAAAACACAGATTTTTTGATAAAAAAATAATTTTATTTTTCAACGTAGTCTCCCTTGAGCTCTATACACTTTGTCCAACGCTTCTCCAATTTTTTTATCCCTTCCAAAAAAAATGATTTGTCGAGGTCCTCAAAATAGGCCTTTGTTTGCGAGATGACTTCATCATTGGAGTCAAATCTTTTTCCACCAAGCCATTTCTTCAGGTTTGGGAACAAGAAGTAGTCGGTCGGAGCCAAATCTGGAGAATAGGGTGGATGAGGGAGCAATTCATAGCCCAATTCATGGATTTTTGCCATGGCAACTGCACATGTGTCCACCCTTGCATTGTCTTGGTGGAAAAGAACTATTTTCTTGGCCAAATGAGGTCGTTTTTTTTTCAAATCGTCATTGAATCGGTCCAATAAGTTGGCATAATATTCCCCATTGATTGTTCTTCCCTTTTGAAGGTAGTCAATGTGGATTATCCCGCGTGCATCCCAAAAAACAGTCGCCATAACTTTATTGGCTGACAAACCCACCTTGGCCTTCTTTGGCGCCGATTCACCCTTAGAAACCCACTGTTTTGACTGTTGTTTGTTCTCTGGTGTGTTGTGATGGATCCATGTTTCGTCCACGGTTACAAAACGGCGCAAAAACTCCTCCATATTGCGATTAAACAACGCCAAACCTTCCTGTGAAGTTGTTACACGATTGCGTTTGTGGTCGACTGTGAGCAAACGCGGCACCCATCTTGCAGAAAGCTTTCTCATGCCCAAGTGATCATTCAAAATTGAAACCACTGAGCCATGCGAGATCCCTACGGCTTCCACAATCTCTCGCACTTTCAATCTTCGGTCGGCCAACACCATATCGTGAATTTTTTCGATTGTTTCGGGTGTAGAGACCTCAACTGGGCGTCCAGGACGTTCGGCATCTTCAGTGCTTGTACGGCCACAACGAAATTCAGTAAACCACTTTTTTACCATTGAAATCGATGGTGCAGAGTCCCCATAGTATTTATCAAGCTTAGCCTTGGTCTCGGTAATGGTTTTTTTTCGCAAGAAATAATGCTTAATAAGCACACGAAATTCACTTTTTTCCATTTTCTCCTCAAATTAGTGAGTAGTCTGATAAAAATAGCTGTCAAACACAAACTAACTGACGCAGCAAGTTTAAATTTTGACAGGAGTCAACTGACAGATGCCTGTTGACAGGAGCAGTGTTGCTGTTTCAGTAATTCAAAAAGTCACGGACTTATTGACCCGCCCTCGTATCTGATGTCAGGATCATGAAGTTTGATGTTTCGTCATACGAGTGCTATTTGCCTTTTTTACTGACACTTGAAAAATTCATCTCCGCGAAAAACGGAATTAAATTGTGCTATCATATTTTATGATTTTCGACGTGGATTAACTCAACAGCAGTGTGCCGATCAAATCGCTTTGACTTTTGGTGATGAAACACCCTCTCGTGGTCGTTTTTCGCTCCAAGACAAATTTGGTGAAGGTCGTCCAAAATCGGTTGTTATGCCAGAAAATATTGATAATATTTGTAAATCGTCATGTGACTTATGGCGAAATTAAGGTATGCCTGGACATTAGCTCCACTCGTATTCATTTAATATTGTATGAACATTTGGACGTCAAAAATATTTCTTCGCGTGGGATGCCGCATAATTTGGCAATCGTTCAAAACAATGGATCCTGTCGATTAGTACAAAGAAATGTTGAGAAAATTCGATTGCGCTTCTTCAAAAGACGTCTATAAGATCGTGATAGGAGATGAATCATGAGCCCGAAACTAAACGACAGTCAACTATTTGGGTCTTTCGAGACGATCCAATTCTAACAAAAGTTGTTCGCCCAAGTTGCAATTTTTAGCTACATAAAAAGTAATTGATCTTCATGGAGAGCAATATGGAAAACAATAAAGCCATTTTCGATGGTAAATATTTGTTTTTACTTGTTTTTCTCCAAACTTAACCTAGATGCATACTTGGTACACAACGTTGCAGGGTAATCGGAACATAAAATTGTCCTGTTGAGGCAAAGAACGAGGCTGACAGAAACGATTCTCATACATTTTTCCGGGTCTTATATACATGCTCCTGTATTTTTCGCAAGGCCTTATTACTTAATTTCCATTTTAGGTAAAAGAAAAAGCAATTGAAAAATATAAATCTTCGTTTGCATTCTCATGAGGAGTCATTATTGTTGAGGAAATCTATTTTTGAAATTTTTTGATTTCAGCTAATCCTAATCGTATTAATGTTATCAGTTGCACAGACTTTGGAAAATTGTGTCTTTGGTATTTGCTTGCGAGTTTCGGGCAATTTTCTCAACTATGATGTTAAATGCTTTGGTGAGATTTTGGTGAGCGAGCGTGTACATTGTCATTCCGCATAACTGATAAGCTTGGCCAAAACTAGACTTGTCATAGGTCGTATCGACAGATGTTGCCATACGCCATCTCGATAAAGAGGTGGTGGTGCAGATCTGAACTTCTTGGATTTTATAGAGGCTGCTCTGTAGTTTGAATATTTGGTCAATAATGGACTTACCGAGACTAAAACTGCGTTGACAGAAACCAATCAAAACGTTGAAAAATAGCTTTAGGCATCTACACAATACTAATGTCTCTATGTTGGTATAGTTTAGAGATTCATTTATCATGCATTTTTCCCTCTGAAAAAATGTTGCAAATGAGTTGATGTGTGCTGTCTGTAGCCCGGCAGGAAGGTCGTCCGGTCCGGTAGCCTTGTTATACTTAAAATTAGATATTCTTGTCTTCACTTTACCTATGTCAGATGGACGGAAATCTCGATTTTCATCGCTTATGTAAAATAAATTTGGATCGTCACGCCATTTACTACTAAGGTTTCGTGCTCTATTCTAAACGGTTTTGTTAAGCCCTAGATGACTGAGACGTTTTTTTTTATCTTTTAGAATAGGACCTTCTTTGATTTAAGCCTTTGTTTTCTGTCCGGAGAAGTCGATATTGTTTCTTTCACCTCTGCCCGCAGAGCGCATGAGCTGTGCTCGTCCTTCTACGCAGTGTCGATTTGTAGAAAAGCGGTGTTTCTACACCTGCTTGCCTACATTCTTCACCAAAGCTGGGGTTTAAGGGGCATGGCGCATCAGTTGCAATATTTTGGACGGCTAATGGTTTCCAGCATTAATTGCAGTAAAGCAAAGGTTGAGGGATACGGATGATAAGCATTTTGGTGGTTTGTTGTGATTGCAGTCGTTCAACGTTAAATCTCCTCACACTACGAGTATTTCTCTATTGTTGTTACATCTGAGATATCCGTAGACTTACCTTGGTTGCAAATAGATTGTGATTCGAGTCTATATTATCTCCTAGGAATTTTCAGATATCTTTAATACTGGAAGAAGTACCTTGGGTGGATCATAATATGATCAATTTGGTTTACTGTTATGACCAGTTGACTGTCATGTTACTTTGAGAATAGTGAGTTGAGAAAACCGTGTGGCAGCTATAGTGATTCCTTCCGGGCTACGCTTTTCGATTGCGCTTTGGCACCACTTAACGCACCTAGAGCAGATATTTAGAGTATTATCTGTGGGCTGGGAATGCATGTAAGGCTGAAGTGAGCACGCTTGGCCTTAATGGGGATCGTTATAAGGCGTCCGCTCATGTGTGGAAAGCTCAAGACTTCTTGTTTTAGTTTTCCGCAAAAAACAAAACGAGACGCAAATAGACGCTGCTTCTGTTCTCCATGGTAATCACCACAGTATATGTCAGTTGTCCGTTTTGCAGAGTCATCAACAGTGTTTCTTCTTCTCTGTCGGGCTATTGGTTGCTTTGCAATAGTTGAATATTTGTGTGGCCATGTATGCAGTTAACCCCACGAACTAGAAGGACTAATCATTTTCTGGGAACTCTTGGGCAGAATGAATAAAATAATTATAAACTTGGCAAGTCAAGCTCGATTGGGAAAGAGCATTACCGGAAAAGATAATGAGAACAATTTATGGCATGTTGGTACAATATTATTGGTATAACACTGTGCATTGGTCACCACTTAGATTAAGTTTTTTGATTATGCATCGAATTTTATGCCAGAAAAGTTATAGAAGAAAGATTTGTCTAGTTTTCGATGTCTGGTCTTAGCTAGTGCCAGGCATGTGTATATAGGAGAAGAAGGAAGTAAAGAAAGAAGTTCCCAGCTTGGGAGTGCAAATGATTTAATGACCCGTACCCACCGTTACGATTCTACCATTGTGTGAGTTATATTGATTATGTTCGATGTGTCAATTCGTTTTTTGTTGCAAATGCGCCAAATCTTCCTGAAGATAACACAAATGATGATTTGGATTTTTAAACTTCCTGATACGAGGGGCGTTCAAACTATTCTCGGTATCGGGGTGAAGCTCTGGTTGTATATATAAATTGACTTCTTTATCAAGTAATACTATTATTTTAGTGCATTCATGTAAAATTTCATATAAATGTGATTATTAATTCGCGTTTTATCTCTAGTTAAACAGAATCATAATGGCAACTGAGACGATGATGGTGAAAATTGAGCATCGCGCTGTAATTAAATTTCTCACTAAGCAAGGAAAAAGTCAAAAAACTATTCATGAAGAGATGGTGGCTGTTTACCAGGGTTCCGAACCTTCATTATCAACTGTGCAAAAGTGGTCAAGTGAGTTCAAGAGAGGCAGAGGGAGCATTGAAGACGACCCCCGCTCCGGCGCCCCGGCTACTGCTTGTACGGGAGAAAGCATCAAAGAAGTCGAAAAACTTGTTCTTGAGGATGCCCGAATAAAGGTGAAAATGATGGCAGAGATCACCAAGCTTTCAATTGGTACCATTCACACCATTCTTCATGACCATCTTAACCTTTCAAAGGTCAGTGCAAGGTGGGTGCCACGAATGCTCACAGCGCCTCAGAAAAAAGTGAGAATCGCATGCTGTAGCGAGCTTTTGGAGATGTGTAGTGAGAACGCGGACGGTGTTATGGATCGAATTGTTACTGGGGACGAAACATGGGTCCACCACTATGACCCTGAAAGCAAACAAGCGCCCATGCAGTGGCATAAAAAAGGAAGAGACCCCCCGAAGAAGTTCAAAGTCACTCCGTCTGCCGAGAAGCTCATCGCCACAGTTTTTTTGGGACTCAAAGGGAATCTTGCTCATTGAGTACAAAAAAAAAGGTGAAACCATCAACGCCACATCCTACGCTTCCACTTTGCATAATTTGCGGGAGGAAATTAAAAAGAAAAGACGGGGTAAACTCGCAGCGGGTGTGTTGCTTCTTCATAACAACGCTCCTGTTCACACGGCGCGAGTTTCCAAGGCTGCTGCGCGAGATTGTGGTTTCGAAGAAATCCAACACCCACCCTATAGTCCAGACCTTGAACCTAGTGATTATTTCCTGTTTCCGGATTTGAAAAAATGTCTTCGTGGAAAAAGATTTTCGGATGATGAAGAACTCAAGTCGGTATTTTGCAGAGAAAGAGGAAATTTATTTTTTTGAGGGTTTAAAAAAGCTTATCTCAAGATGTAACAAATGCATTGATGTTAGGGGAGATTATATTGAAAAATAAAAACAATTTAAATTGAATTCGCATTTTCCTTCATATCGATACCGAGAATATATATTGAACGCCCCTCGTATGTGTGTCTTATTTTTGGTTGTGTCAAAGGATGTGTAATCTTTATAGATACTGGGCTACCAGCATGCACGGTTCGGTAACCTGATCGTTGCTTTCCAGGAATACGCCTACGTAGCTAAACATATACACATCGACCACTCAAACAATCAGAACTGACATCTGAGTGGTGGCGGCGTTTATAGTTAAGTTAGTATCGTCAAATTTCATTAAAATAACTGATGGTAATATCTTTGGGAGACAGATCAATTTTGACGGCTTCACATCAGACACGTTTGTCTGAAGCTTTGTAAACTAAATAAATAAAATTTAATTTAAAATGATTACTATAAAATCGATGTTTCCTTTCACGGCCCGATTTCAATCCGCATATTGACGAATATCCCCACATTCTACCCGCGGGACTATCGTTAGGTATTACTTCGCGGGGCTGGTAAGCAATCTATGCTATATCTTTTATATTTGCTGCATAAGCGCATCTTATTCTTTCGATCCTTCGCCGTTCGTTTTGGACATTTATTATGAATATGAAAATTTCCATCTCCATTTACTTCTGACGGCAGCATTTGGTCAACTTTTGACTCCGGGTTTGGTATGTCAGCTCTCCGTCCCAGAAAGTAGAGGGTTTTTCTTATGGTCATACAAATTCAATATGAAATAAAACACTTGAAGCTAATGTCAATTCTATGACAATTACTGCAAAATGTTTGACTATGAGCGATTCTGCGAACAGTTTGTACGGCAAACAGAAAACAGCGATGATCTGCCCGAATTCTCGGAAGATGATACAGGTTATTCACCAAGCGAGACTGAAAGTGATTCCGATGATTATAACAGTGTCAAGAGTGATGCTGATTTTATCTGACAAGAAATGCGTTTGGAAATCGCTGCTGAACCGGACAACGCTCTCAAGTCGAAAGACAAGAAAATTCAGTATGTGCGCGATCCAATGTCACCATGACCATCAGTCTCGACAATAGATTTCGCTTCTCGTCAAGGTTTGTTTTGAGTTTTTTGTTTAGGCGCTTTCATTTGAAATTTTTGTAGGGCTAACATCATTTACGATATCTCGCATCAGCAGTCCAGTGACTGCGTTTTTGCTTTTTATCGAGCCAGTCGAGAATATTGTGGTACAAATGACCAATTTATACGGTGTTCACAGGCATGGCGTTACGTGGAAGCCGGTTGATGTGTCTGAAATGCGCGACTTTTATGGACTTTTGTTGTTGGCTGGGGCATATCGGTCGAAAAGCGAAGCAGCTGATGAGCTTTGGACTGCTAAGCATGAACCACCAATTTTCGCAGCAATAATGTCACTTATTCGCTTTCGAGCCATTAGCCAATCGATACGATTCGATAACCGGTAAACTCGGCATAATGTTCAGCAGAGTGTAGGCGATAAACTGGCGCCTATTTGCGATTTCTTCGATGTTTGGGTCCAGCGCTTGAAAGTTATGTATGTTCCTGGCAAATTTCTGACTGTCGATGAGCAACTGCTGTCATTTTTCGACAGTATATTTCGCCTAAGCCTGGAAAGTATGGCATCAAACTTTGGATTCTGGTCGACGCAGGATCGCTGTATGCCTACAATATTCAAGTCTACGTTGGCCGTGACAGAAACTGTTCAGTAGAAATCAATCAAGGTTAGCGTGTTGTTCTGGATGTGTATATGCCTTTATCTGATCTGTGATTCTTTTCCATTTTTAGGAATGAACGGACGCAATGTCACTTGTGACAATTTGTTAGCATCTTACAGTTTGGCACACGAGCTGAAGAAGAAGCAAATTACGATTGTCGGCATCATAAGGAAAAATCGCATGGAGATACCGTCAATCGTAATTGACATGAAACGAAAACCAGTGCTGCATACCGAAATCGTCTACAACCATGCAGATCGCGTCACGATCAAAAAAAATCGCTTCTTAACTTTGCTTTCGATGTATCATGCGGCCGTCCACTTCGATCCAGCTGACCAGGCAAACAAGCCCAACGTAATTCACTTTTACAATAAAACGAAGGCTGGTGTCGACACTCTCGACCAGATGGTTGGCACTTATCGGTGTAAACGCAGGACCAACCGATGGCTACTAACGTTGTTCTACAACATTCTTGACATTTTGGCTTTGAATGCCTTCTTGATCTTCACTCAATTGTTCCCGAAATGGAACAAGGGTAAGAAAGGTTTCCGCCGACGATTGTTTTTGTTGAACTTGGGCGAGGCCTTATGTGAAGACAATATCAAAACTAGGGCACGAACACAACATGGTATACATGCGGTAGAAGTTTTTCGTCGTGTGCGAGATCCAAGTTCGTCGGTTTCACCCTACTCCTCTTGCTTGAATTCTCCAATAACATCATCACAAGCATCAGCATCGGTCGAAGTGCTAGCGGCCAACATATTGATTCATCAGCCAACCACAGAAAAACGGGCTAGATGTCACATGTGCCCTCCGAACTCCGAACGCAAATGTTCACAGTGTCCGATGTGACATGTGCGTGAGACCAACTTATACGGAACTGGGTCCGTATATCAGCAATAACACGGCGAATGTTGATTTCCAAATCGTCAACGATAAACGTCTTATGTTTATCGGCATAGACTAGTGATTTCACATACTCCTAAAGAAACTAATCTAAAGGTGTGAGATCACAGGATCGAGGAGGCCAGTTCACAGGTTCATTACGCGGAATTATGCGCTCAGCAAATGTTTCGGGCAATAAATTGATGGTGTCGCGCGCCGTGTGTCATATTGCACCATCTTGGTGAAACCAAAGCTCACATCAATGCCATTCAACGGAAGGTAGGAACGAAGAAGTCAGAAATCATGTTTCTAGATATAGCCCTCTCCATTGACGGTAACATTCTGGCCGGCATCGTCCTTAAAGAAATATGGGCCCATGATACCACCAGCCTATAGAGCACACCGAACAGTGAGTTTTAATGGTTGTTAGGGCGTTTCAACAAAGGCTTCTGGGCTTTCTCCACTCCAAATTCGGCAAGTTTGCTTGTTTACATATCCATTTAACCAAAAATGGTCCTCATCGGAGAACAAAATTTTACGTTGAAAATGAGGATCAAGTTTGGTTTCGATATTGACTCTCCAGGGGCGGGAATCCGAATAGGACGGAGAGATTTTTCTTCACTTGGAATGATTCAGGTTGTGGATTTTAACGGTTGTTTTGTGCTTGAAAACTCTACAACAGCCAAATCTACATGTCAGTGTTATGCCTTCACACGCAGATTTTTCTGACAGAGTTACAATTACACAAATGAAAACTTGCCGTGGCTAGGATTCGAACCTTGACCCTCCGAGTGAGAAGCGATTGCTAGTACCACTACACCACGAACCACCCACCTGGAAAGATGGGACGCCAGTCGGAATAGGCATAATCGGTCTTGAAAATCGATTCTCCTTCGAGAGCTCTTCACTCTCCGCCGTGCTTGTAAGCAGTTTGCTCTGAGTGCTTTTATTTCTCTGGTTGAGCCAAGTGTACCCCTTTTATTGGGTATTCGTCTGGGCATTGCTGCGTCACATGCTAGGGTTATAGCGCGGGTGAGGTGTTGTTACAAATGTTCCGCTGTTTCGCTCTTGATTATCTCGCTGGTATTTATCATTTTGTCGAACACGTCTTTGTGGAAGAGTTTATCTTTCCATTTGTGCCCGCTAGCGGTATTGCGCATTAGGGAGTTACTCATAAAGGTAATATCGATGATTGACCCCATTCCCGCTTTCCTAAAAGTATTTGCTTGACCATTGCTTGTAATACTTATATCCAAGGATGCGAATGTTTCTAGTCGGATACGTCCACTGGCAGTGGTTAGCCTGATACTCCACTCTGCTCCCAGACATTAAAGTTCTCGCCTACACCCACTGGAGATCTTTCACTTACATCTGCACTTACGCTTTCTAATACTGCCTGAATTTCGCTTGTTGTCTAACTTGACCGTGCGCAACAGGTGTTGAAGTTGATCCCGTTTATTTGTGCACGAACGTACCCATCATCCGACTGATTGCTAGCATCTTGGAAAGCATGTTTTCCACATGTCCAAATTTCGGCACCCCTTGATTTGTTGCAGATCCAGATGTTGCTGTCGAAAGTTTTATGCGACTCGCTGATCAAAATGATGTCCGCTCCCTCGTCTCTAGCCATTTGTGCCAGGATGTCCTACAGTGGTTAAAGTTAATTTGTATTATGTTCATGGTCGTTTGCTGGTAATGGCTCTCCTGAGGACCCTGCATTTCCTGCTACGGGCTATATGCTTAACCTTCTCCGGGTTGTTCTTCTTGCAGAAAAAAAAACCTGGTCTTTGTTGCAGTCTTTGGCTGTATAGGTAGCCTTCTTCACCACATCTTCTACATTGATTGGAGCGGTCCATCTCATTTTTGCATTAGCGTGTACTATTGCCGAACTCAAGATATCTAAAACAAGTAGTTAGGGTTTTTCGTTCCCGGACGCGACAGTTTACTCATCCAATATGGATTCTGCCTTACTTTAGCATTTTGTGTGCAAGCTAATCGTGGCAATTTGGGTATGTCCATAGGCGTTTTTCAGACTAATTATGTCTGCATTGTTCTTGAGCTGGTGGTGCTGTCTGTCTGTCCGGTACTTTACCTCAGAGTAATGCTGTGTGAGTGAGCTTTCTCCTTGGTAGGTCTTTGGTTCTTGACTTGCTCCGTTTTTTTGATAATCTTTGTCGAAGTGTTGTTGTCGTTACCTGTGATCGGTCTCCCGTCACTTGTGGCCGCTTTGTGTTGCTTTGTCCGGTAGGTTTTATTATCTATCGAAATTTTTTTTGCGGTTTTTCTTCGATCTTTGTTTTATGTCCGCTACCATTTTTAGCCATGGTGAAATCTGTGATGCACTATTTTGTCGATTGACTTCCTTTGATCTGTCGTCATAGTTCATAGAGGGCTTTGATTGATTCGATTTGTGGATAGAATACCTCTTACCATAGGCCAATATTTCCACAAAAGTTTTTTCTGTTCCACCAGTTTGTGGAAGACAGACGACTGTGGTAGGGTCGCGCTGCCGCGCGTTCTGGTGCTGTAGCGTTTTCCTGACTACTTCTCTAGAAGGTTTGTATTTGTGACTGGGTGACCTCTGCACCCTGGAAGGGGTTTACTCCAGAGTCTACGTTTACCTCTTTTGTTTTTGTTGGATTATTATTATTCTTGTTAATTGGGTTCCACTCAAAGTCGTTATCGATGCCCGAATGTGCAGTAAACAGGATCCCATGGTTATCTATGTAAGCAGTGAGGTCATGCAAGGGTAGCTGTGACAGAGCCAACTCCGTTCTAATCAGGAATGTTACATCTGGACCTTCATCACCAACTTAATGACGACGAGACATTGAGCGTTCTTTGAGGTCTGCCAGGGTAGCCTTGTAGCATCAGGAAAGCTATCTCAGCTGGATTTCAGTCCCGCATAATGAGGTAGCAGAATACTACAACCGTTAGTCCTGAAATCTAAAAGTCCGATTCATTATTTCTAGTACTCCATAATTAGGACCTCACGGCGGTGACTTTCTTTTGTTCTCCATTGAATCTGTGGAGATGAACTTGTGGGTTCCACTCTTTGGTTTTTCGACACTTCTCCTGATTTGTGGCGCAGGAAACCTGGAATATATGTATACCCTTCACTTCGCAATCTCCAGAGAGATTCCCAGAAGGGGCCACGAGGAGGCGTGAAGTGGGTCTTATTAGCAGAGCTGCAAGATGTACGGCTGCAGAGGCTCTTTCTCTTGATTTAGCGATCCAGCATCTGCAACTTCTACGAAGCCTTATACTCGTTGCCATCCGTGCATGTGTCAATTTTTTCGGCCCACGATAACTCGTGATCGATTAGTGCTGTCGATTTGAATTTTTGTCAAATCATGCGTCTTTATGCCAAATCGCGGCCACTAGATTTTGACCAAAACTCGCCAATATCTTTTTAAGATATTAAAAAAAACATACACAAAGTACAATTAATTTTTTTTTTTAAAATAGAGAACCCTTTCGAAATTTTTGCAGTTCTAGCCGAAATCTGTTACTATAGTGCACATTTGACCAAAAATTTGAAAAAGAAATAGCAAACATTTTAAAACCTTCAGTGCAATACTAACTACGATTTCTTTAATACAGAGAGTCTTACATCTGACCAGTGGAACTTTTATGGGCAATAGGATTCCGACATTCTAATAGGATGTACTACAAGTCCTCTATATCTGATATAGTCACCTCCTTTAGGTAGAATGATTCAGCAGTGTGAGCCATTGCACCATTTTATTGTAATTGCTGGTGCTGGCACGAGTGGAAAGTGAAAGTCCTGTGTGATTATGCTGCAACAAATTCAATTTATAGCAATGTTTATTCTTCAGCATTCAAAAAAAACAACAAAAACTGTCCATACATGAATTTATGATATGTAATATAAAATGGCTGTAATGAATATTCTTTCATGTATTGAAAATTACGAGTGCCCTAGAATCTTATTATAATTTCCAAAGTCTTAGGTCTGAAATAAAAAAAAAAGAAAAAAAGTAAAAAGTTCAAAATAAAAGGTTATACATTTTTTCAATCGGAAAAAGGCATCTTGTTGTATTAGCGGTCGCCTGACACTTCCTCCTAGATGAGAAGGTTGAAAGTTTTCTGAGAGAGAACTCTAATTTGAAGTGAAAGTCACATCAAAATCGATTCACCCCGTACCGAGATTTATCTACACAGGCATACAAAAATTCAAAGAACAGTTATATACAGAGTGTCCCAAAAATCAACGTCAAGACGGAAACGGGTGATAGGTCAAGTGGTGTCGGTTATCACAAAATAATAAAAAAAATCTAAGTCATGTACTTTTAAGATTATTGGCATTCAAAAAAAAAATCGGGAAATCTGACACCTTGTGACGATCTTTCAAGCATTGTGACCGCAAATCTTTGCTGTTTCTTCGATTTTTTTTTTTCACGTAACCCTGAGTTACTCTTCTGTAAATTACGGTCCAAAATTGAAACATAACTCTAGTATATCGGTTTTAACTAAAATATCGCTTTTTTGTCCATCCATGTATCTGGAAATCATTAATCACCTAATTTGAACTGAATGTACTGACAAAAAAATGTACTGTGCCATTTTGGCAAGTAACTTCAAAAGATGGCGTATTTAGTCTGGATTCGAAAATGGTATGACACTTGCTAGAGTAACGCTTAATTAAGGACAAAGAAAATATTTTGTTAAGGAAACCCGATTCATAGTTAATTCTTTTTAATAAGTTAAAGTGAGTACCAAGTGTGAGCGAGACAGACAGTGACGCTGTGATTGAGACGGATAAACACGCCATTTCGACTAGTGTGAGCGAAAGATATAGAGATGCCACCCTTGTCATTTCATTTCATTTTTTCCAGTTCTCTTTATGTATACTCTCAGCATCGCCATCTACCGATCTTGTATCTTCTAACAAATGTTCAAACTGTTCGCCTTCAGCGGCAATACAAGCTCTACATCATCTTGCAAATGATCTGGTAATAAGACGGGCATATCTTCTGGAGTTGATGTCTTCAACGGCTTCTGCAATTTTTTGTCGCAGCTCGTTTAAATTTTCTATCGGCTTAGAATAAACCTTTTCTTTTACTGCTCCCCAGTAAAAAAAATCGAGTGGATTTAAATCAGGTGAACGGGCGGGCCACGAAATTTTACCAGACTGCCCTATCCACCTGTTGGAGTATTCCTGATCGAGGAACTCGATCGCTGGGCAGCCATCTTGTTGATACCAAATGCATGCATAAATATTTAGTAGCACGTCTTCCAATAAATTTGGTAAGTGGTTCTCCAAAAAATTTAAATAAGCCTCGGCATTCAAATTCTGCGGCAGCACGAATGGGCCAATAATTCTACCATTCAAAATTGCCGTCCATATGTTTACTTGAAAACGGTACTGTGATCTATCTTCCCGTATCAAATGTGGATTTTCCACGTGCCACTCGTGCAAATTGCGGAGGCTCATGTAACCTCCCTTTGAAAAGTTGATTCGTCCGACCATACAATTTTTTCGAAGGATCTCGGATCTTCTCTGAACCTCTGATACATCGTTTGACAAAATTGCACTCTGTCTGGATAATCTCGGGGTAGCAGACTTTCGACCCGTTGTACATGGTACGGATGGAGCTGGTTTTTCCTTAGAATTCGGTGTGCTGTACTATTGGGCACTCCTTTGCTTTCTTCAATTGCACGTACTGAGTTACTAGGGTCTTGTGCGACTGCTTGTAAGACTTCGTTGTCGTAGGGCCTTCCCTCACTAACCATTAGATTTGGAAATCGACCCTCTGAAAATGACCGGTGCACATTTACAAACACTCGATGGTCCGGATGACGCTAGCATTACACCTGCATTCCCCATAACTGAGTTGTACGTTAGCATATTCCTGAGCAGTGTATTGAGATGGCATGATGGCATTTACACTACACAATCACGGGATCAACGATTAACACTAGTCCAGAAGAAATCCAGGTTCTATAGAAACGGTTAGATAGCAAGTCAAAGTCGCAATGCAATGAAGTCCAATAAAGAAAGCCAAAGTTGTAAGTACGAAATCAACACGAATACAGAATAATGCGCTGTAAGCGAAGGAGCGTAACGTACTACAGTATTGCATGATGTGCCTATGCGTCACTGCTTAACAAGGGTGGCATCTCTATCTGTTTCACTCACACTAGTCGAAATCGCGTCTTTATCCATCTCAATCACAGCGTCACTGTCTGTATCGCTCACACTTGGTACTCACTTTAACTTATTAAAAAGAATTAACTATGAATCGGGTTTCCTTAACAAAATATTTTCTTTGTCCTTAATTAAGCGTTACTCTAGCAAGTGTCATACCATTTTCGAATCCAGACTAAATACGCCATCTTTTGAAGTTACTTGCCAAAATGGCACAGTACATTTTTTTGTCAGTACATTTAGTTCAAGTTAGGTGATTAATGATTTCCAGATGCATGGATGGACAAAAAAGCGATATTTTAGTTAAAACCGATATACTAGAGTTATGTTTCAATTTTGGACCGTAATTTACAGAAAAGCTACTCAGGGTTACGTGAAAAAAAAAGCGAAGAACAGCAAAGATGCGGTCACAGTGCTTGAAAGATCGTCACAGGGTGTCAGATTTCTCGATTTTTTTTTGAGTGCTAATAGTTTTAAAAGTACGAGTATATGACTTAGATTTTTTTTTATAATTTTGTGATAACCAACACTACTTGACCTATCACCCGTTTCCGGCTTGGCGTTGATTTTTGGGACACTCTGTATATTTTTGATATCACGTAAGGCTTTAGTCTTAGCTTAGTTAGTTACAGACAGTAACATTTTGTATCCATAAACGTATCTTAATATGATTATATGTACATACATCTGTATATTATATATTTTCCAGGAATTGAAATATTTTATATTTGTATATAAACGTTTTTCTTTTTCTTATTTGTTGTTTAGTTATTTCAACCTTTCAACGCATATTCAATAATATTGTGGCATTCGAGGTGATGCACAAGGTCTTAAGAATTCATTCACCAACAATGGTCCATTGAATCTCAACCGCAACCCTGTAGTGCATCCATTTCTTAGAATCATGTAAATTGTTATTCTCTTTTTCCTTCTTCCGAAGCTATCATGATGAATGAAGGTCAATGGGAATGGAAAAAGAAGCCATTGGCCTCTCATAAAAAAAAATGTTATTTTGCCTGACCATTGACAAGGGAGAATTACGTTTCAGTCGTAAAAGTCAGCAATCAATATACGAGTGGAAGAAAGAATTACGATCCGCGATTGAATTTTGGTAAAAGTATCGGACATATGGTATATCGGCTTCATATGAGGGAATGAAGGCATCCTTTTTGTACTTTTTCACGATTGAGCGGCTTAATATAGTATACGGAATTCAAACGATTTTGCTTCCCATTTGTGATTCTCATTCGCCTTCTGCCCGACATTAGCGTAAGCTGAGCACGGTGAGACGGTGTTTAGCACGCCTACCATAAGAAAGCAAATAGTAAACGATTAGTGTCCCGTTAAGACTCGGCAGTAGTCTGCAGTCGTTTTCGTTGAATGACGGCCGAAATGCAGCTGTCTTTTTAGTGTTGATGGAAAGCATTCGTTTGGTGTGTGCACGTATGTTTATACTCCAAGTTTTCCTCTGAGCCTTGCTTAGCTATTTCATCGGCGATTCAAATTCTAGCATCCTATTTCGACTTTAAACAAAACTCTGTGAAATCTGCCTTCCGGTTGACTCATATAGTCCTTGTATTCCCAAACTAGTTTAAAAGCTGTAAGAGATGTGAACAATGTCTTAACATTCTATCAGATACTTCGCATCTTCCACCTATTCTTTACGATATACTCGTAATTAATTGAAAGAATAATTGTGTATGTTTCTTCTTGGAAGAGAGTGTTTAGGTACTCCGGCTAAAGTCAGTCATCGGGAAATTCGGCTTCAAAGCTGAAGTAATGGTGCTGTTGGGTTAGACTAGAGAACTTGTTGTTGGTCATTGCTCAAGGTTATCGAAACTCTAGTGGAACTGGAGTGAATGCCAATGAAATAAGTGTTCATATCGAAAAGTGTATTTGAATCCAATTTGCTAATTCTAGCAGTTAATGACATATATATGTATCTCTGAAGCTTTAGAATATTTGTACTAAATGGAAACCACTTTTTAATTTCTGGAACTTGATTTTTCGCTTCTTCGGTTTCCTTCTCGTCTGAATTGAACCTCAACGAGGTAAGAATTTCAATCGAGAAGTATTGTGGTTTAACTTTAACTTCGTCAAGCATCCAGCGGGGATATTCGATTGAAAAAACTTCAAGCGAGACAAATCGTTCTGTGGAATTGGGTTAAAGTAGCAATTTCACCTAACAACTGATGTATACTTTGGAAGGGTCGTCTTATAACATGTCAATCTATAGTATCATATTCTCCCGGGTGACTAAATCCTGTGCTTTACCAATATTTCTCTTATAACAGGGTGGCACTTGGACTTTTTCGACTCAAGTACAAACTGATTGGAACCATTTTCCGGTTTTCAAATAAGTCTTTGTTGTGTATATCTTTTTGCCTTTGTCAATGTAGACTCCTACAATATTTCAAATAACCATTATGTAACCATTTTAGAAATTTACCGAGTCGGTTAAATTTTCTATTTTATCATAAAATACCATACGCGATTTGTTATTGGTTATCCTAGATGGACAAGTTAGTTAAAAACTGATTGAACAGTTTCCTCTACTTTCTGCCTCGTTTTCAGTTTGGAAAGCGTTCTACACACTGATAACAATTTACTCAGAAAATAAACTGAGGCAATCACATAGTTTTTTTCATTCTGCAATACTTTCGACTAATACATTGCGACTGGGGGAAAAAAGTTATCAAGTTTAGCTCCTTAGAATGATGAGCTCTATACGAGTATGTTTCTCCTACATCGCAATCAAAACTAAAAACGGGTTCCTTCCATTCTCATATTGGTATTGGGTATTGGAAAGGCCTTCTACAAAGCCAGTCCCAAGTAAACAGGACTTTTTAAAAATAGGTATTTCCAGTGAGGAGATAGATCTATTGGGAATTACATGCTTCGGAGTGGTCTGTCAAAATTTCATGACACTTGGGCGAAAAGAAGCAGAGTTATTGAGTCTGAAGTGACAGTATATTTGTGTCATTAGTACAAAAATGGATATCGAGCAAAAATTGCTCCGAATTTAACTTTCAACTTTCTTTACGAAATTGTGATTGGTGATGAAACATGATCAATCTGATCCAGAAAACAAGCGCCAAAGTGCCGAGTGGAAGGTGCCAGACAAAAGTCAACAAATTTCGTTTGTGGAAGTCAAAACTGAAGACAATATTGATTTACTTTTACGATTCCAATGGCATTGGCTACAAAAAGTTCGTTCCACCCGGCCAAACCGTTAATGCACAATTCTATCTTGCTGTTTTGAAGCGCTTGGTGCATCGTATTCGTCACATTCGGTCAAAATATGGCGCAGAAGAAAGTTGGCGCTTGCTGCACGGTAATGAGCCATCTCATCGACTGACACTTGTGATCGATTTTTTGGCTAAAC
Organism: Volucella zonaria; assembly: GCA_963966105.1. Taxonomy (NCBI): domain Eukaryota; kingdom Metazoa; phylum Arthropoda; class Insecta; order Diptera; family Syrphidae; genus Volucella; species Volucella zonaria. The sequence continues at coordinate 167,208,391 of OZ014530.1, forward strand.
ATCGCATTTTAACTGTAAACCACTCCCCACATACTTCTTTAATATTTAATAAAAGAACTGAAATATGACTAAAAAGAAATTACTCATTTGTTTGGCCTTAGTGGGGAACTATATTTTCAAAACAAGTTGAAGGTTACAGCAATGCTAATAAGATTTGTACAAGTTCAAATTCAGTCCAAAGGTTATGGAGAGATAACTTATTATAAACGATAACACAGGTGATTTCAAAGATGTATTGAAAACGGTATTTGTTGCCTTCTCAAGACCAACAGTAAAACGTGTATTATCTTTGGTATTTCGAATAGTTTTCAGCAGATTCACTGAAATAACAGCTCCAGTTTGATAGATCCGTAAACCATTACGAAATAGATTTCGTATATGAGGGATCAAGCATAAGGACCAACATACTAGATGGAGTGAAAAGTGACCTCCTTGACCGCCAGAATGCGCTGCTACTGCAAAAAGGGTTATGTTGCCTTGAAGTCTGTTCATATTTAGGCAGACATGCTAAATTTCAGTGCGATACTGTCTTTAGTTTTGTTTTGACAGCTGATTGTTGTTGACGTGCTTGGCATCATGTTGAGTATGGACAAAAACGATTTTCGTTCTCTCATACTCGTAAAACATTATTTTTTGAGAGGCAAAACGGCGAAGGAAACAAAAGAAAAGTTGGATAAATATTATGGGGCTAATGCTCAGTCAGATTACACCGTCAAATATTGGTTTCGAGAGCTTCGTGGTGTCCGCAACTCCACTACCGATCAAGTCCGCAGCGGCAGGCCCTCCGATGCGGTTACAGAGGACAATATCAAAAAAATACATGAAATGGTGTTGGCTGAGCGGAAAGTGAAGGTGCGCGAGCTAGCAGATACCACAAAGATTAGTATTGAGCGCACACGCCATATTGTGGGCAATATTTTGCATATGGAAAAGTTATCCTGCCGTTGGGTGCCGCGCATGCTCACTCCTGACCAAAGACACGAAGGCGAGAGCACTTCGAAAGAGTGTTTGGACTTGCTGATGCGGAATCGGCGGGGCTTTTGGCGTCGATTGGTAACTGTTGATCTACTATTACACACCAGATAACAGAATGAGTGCCCGGCAATGGACTGAAACTGGCATGAGTGCTCCAAAGCGGCCGAGGGAGGCCCGATGGTTCGGAAAGTTTATGGCGTCGGTTTTCTGGGATTGTCATTTCATACTCTTCGTGCACTACCTCGAAAAAGGAAAAACCATCAACAGCGAGTATTACTGTGCAGTATTGGAGCGATTGAAGGCCGAAATCGCTGCAAAACGGCCTCACATGAAGCGAAAAAAAATTTGTTTTTGCAAGACAATGCGCCGGCGCACAAGAGCATCGCAACCACGGCTTAAATCAATGACTTACGACTCCAATTGCTGTCGCATCCACCGTATTCGCCCGATTTGGCTCCCTCGGACTATTATCTCTTCCCAAACCTCAAAAGATGGCTCATCAATAAAAAATTCAGCTCACGCGAGGAAATCATCGACGCCACGGTCCGGAAAATTACTTTTCGGACGGGATCAAGAAGTTGGAAAATCGCTGGAATAAGTGTATCAAGCTAAAAGGGGACTATATTGAATAATATAAAAAAATAATTAAAAAAAAACTTTTTTTTAATTCCCAAGGAGGTCACTTTTCACTCCATCTCGACAATCAACCAGGTATGGGTGAATGAAAGTAATACCGATGACTGGACCATCAGCTCTACATGGCCCATCTTCGTGAAAGGCGATTCTATGTCTTACTAGAACTATCGAGGCATATCCCTGCTTTCGGCCTCGCAGATCAACGGTTGCCCTAATTTTCACACTAAAGCAAATCTTGTACAGACTCACAATCTCTTCATCGGTTTCAAAGCCGCATGCGATAGAAATTATCGTCCTGAGCTCTACAAGACGATATCCGAATTTGGGATCACGGTAAAACCAGCTGAAGTTGGAAAACATGCAGTGCAGTGAGTATTGGAAACCCCTCCTTCGAACTTCGTATTCCAAACGTGAACCGGATTTCGACTGTCATGTGATTTGTTCAGTCTAGTCCCGCGCAGGGTAGGTGTTAACACAGAGCTCACTAAATTCAACAAATCTATCCTGCTGCTGGAAAACGCAGGCGACATAGACATCAGTGGTCGCTCCCAGTGCGCTATCATACAAAATTTTATAACAATTGGAAAACAGGTGAAATGAGTAGGACTTGAATTAAAAAGGAATAAATTCGGGCACATATTGTCAGTCAACACAGAAGCATCTGTCCACCGCCTAGGATAAAACGTCACTTTTGACAAGAGTAACTTTGAAGTGGTTAACGAATTTATATAGTTCTGTTTGCTTTACAAAACATTGATTTTGCCATTCCTGTTAAATGAAGCCGAGTGCTGGATAAAAAACAGGAAAACAGAGTGGGAATTGAAGACTTACGGGAGAAACATTCTTCGTAGAATATCTGATCCCATATGTTACGATGGCGAATGCTGGAGAGGGTACCATGAGCTGTATCAAGATTTAGAGGTTGTCCAAAGATAAAACGCATGCATTGAGCGAATGGACAATAATGCTCAAGGATAGATTTCGAATCACAGCCGCCAGGTTCGAGATGACAAGGAAGACCGAACCTCCGTTGGCGAAACTTTTATAGAACAAAGACGACAGAATTGCTCCGCTTGTTCATGAAAAATATATATAATAACCGCGTAATCACGTAAAGAAATGGTCAAGTTTGCATCACAATCAATCCTATTATAAAGTATCCAGAAAACTATAACAAAAATTGGGAAGTAAATACATTTTGCGGAAGCATCTATAGTAGTTTTGTAGTTAGAGTCACTTAAATCAAGAAAAAAGCTTAGATTTCAGAATCTACAGTTCGAAGAGTTATCTATCAGTGTCCGCTTTTCAAGGCGCAAACATTCCGATGACTAGGTTTTTGTCGTCAAAGCGTAGTCAATGCCATATATCTATTGAAAGTCAAGGTAATCTTCGTGGGAGACAAACATTTAAACATTTGAAAAACTTTCCTTGCAGTGTTTGTGTAAGGAAGACACTTGATTGTCAAGGATTAGTAGAATCTGTTATATACGAGTAGTCTCGTTATTTATGATCTGGAAGTAGCTTTCAAGACAAAATTAAAAATGCTTTTGAATGAAATTCTCATTAACTGGCTAAACGAGTAATACTAGCGGGAGCTGGAGCTTGCGACCTACCATTGGTAGAACGAGCACGAATTAGCGCTTCCATTAAGATTTAACTCATTCACAAATAAGATACGAGGTTCTTCATTAGAGTTTGAGAATTTCTCCAGATGAATCTTGAAACTAAAGGATGCTCATCCCCATTCCCCTCTGTCTCCCTCCATTTTTTCCTTCTCCTTACTCCCCTGGGCTGGATAAAGGTGTCCTACGACCCGTACCGGGGATCAGGGCTTGAGGGTCTAGTACTTTAAAAACAACCCAATCGCGAACGGAGCATCCGTTCTACCGCTGAATATAGCTCAAAACTCGATACCCCTTTAATACTAGATGGTAGATGGTAATACGGTGATTACAACGACTACCGTCAAGACTCCTGCAATGCCGAGCAAAGATAACACTGTGCCAGACCATGGTGCACCTTCTACAGGCAAGCACAATAAGTCCAGCCCCAAAAAAACTTTCCAGGAGTGGCAGGACTGTGACAAGCCATGATCCTATCATTTTCTCAATCCCTAGCAGCAGCAATTTTGTGACAGACCGTGGGCTTCCTACTGCTGTTAAAACTCTACCCTCAAAAGAGGAATCAGAGGCTCAGCCACATCAGCAAGCCCCATTCAAGGTGCTTTACATTAGGCGTCGAAATACCGCACGTGTACTCAAAGCACTCGGATCAAACTCAGAGGTTGAGAAAACTGGGGACATGAGGAACAAAATAAAGTGGGACAAAGATATCCTAAAAGAGGGATTGTCCATTGTTCCCAAAACCTTAAAAGGCTCCTCCTCCGGAAGAGATCGTTGAAGAAAACCATGCATGTTCCTAAAAGGCCTAAAATCAAAACGCCAAAACCCCCCCAGGACCTTCCAACGTCACACTTCTGGGGTCTCTTAGCGAGGCCCTAAGAGACGCAATAACGATCGCGGTGATCGATAAAAGCAACGCCGATGATTAAATTTCACCAGAATGGTGGCAGTTGGTCAAGTAAAACCTTTCTGGCAACTTCTTCACGATCATGCGGTAAAACCCCGAACCACCTCGTAATACAAGCGATGCTGGTTGGTACCAAGACCACGTCAATATTATCGCTTGTGACGATAAAAAATCTCTCAATCTTTACAAAAAACTCAGGAGGTCTGGCGAGGTTGTGGCTAAGGAGGATATTCTTAGGAGAGCTAGAACCCGCACCTGAATACCAGCTGAACCCTACTCCGCAGAAGAGATTCTGGAGATCATTAGGCTCAGCAACCCAACCCTTCCGACTGGAAAGTCGAGAAACTGGAGGAACTTAGGGGCCCTTATAGATATTCGTTAATTGTGATTAATAAAGAGCCCCTTAATCATCTGGCGCAGACTAAAGGCATGATTCGGTTCGGATTCGAATCCATCACTGTAAGGTTATACGAAAAGGTTGAACTGGATGCTGATACGCAACCTCCTCCTCCTTTAATTGAAATAGAAATTAAGGACTCAGATTTTGGAAAGTCGTTCTCTTTTCCAAAAATCAACAGCGATGACTTCAATCTTTCTGAGGTAACATCTAAGTCAATGGCCTTCACTTCTGGCACCCAGTCGGAAATGGAAACCCACGACGAATCAAAAAAAAGACCTTTACGATCAGAAGATTAAGATTAACTTTTGGATACATTTTTAGGATCGGAAGACTCAAATGACACCCTGGTGGAGGCTTCTCTGAATAACTCTAGCAAAGATGCTACATTTTCTCCACATTAACCTCCATCACTCCAAAAAGCCTTCGGCCCCACTAATTCTGCGTCTATTCAAAGATGCAGAAGATATTATCTTTATCTGGTTCGTGGATTTGGGACACCATTCCGCTCTACACAAAAAACAAAGATGAGATCAAGACATGTATATTAGTGAAACGTTGCTTCAATGTACTCTCACTTCCTAACCTCAGCGAGCCCGACATAACCGTTGCTAGACTGCTTGGCATCGGCATATCTTGGCCACGAATTCCTGGGTCTTTGGTGACACCCTAGAAAGGATGGTCGTGGAAGCTGGAAGGCAGAAAACTGGCCTCATCATTGGCTACGATGCCAACGCACATCACGCAGTATGGGGTAGTACCGACATTAACGATAGAGGTGAGTCACTTTTTGATAATATTATAAATACTAGCTTCATTGTTTGTAATATTGGCAATGAGCTTACCTTTTAACTAAAAATCGACTCTTGTCTCTGACAACATTACTCAAATGATTACGAACTGGATGACACTATCTGAACACTCTTTTTTAGATCACCGATACATCTAATTCAGTGTGAAAGATGCTTCTCCACGCCAACAACCATTTTGGAACTATCGGAAATTTGATTGGCTAAAATACAGATGAACATTTCCATCTGAACTCTTAAGTCCCCCATGTAACATCAATGAGCTCGATATGAAAGGATTTTACCCTGGCTCTTTATCAGGCAGCGGCTGTTTCCTGCCCTCTTATTCAACCAAGAGGTAAGAAAAAGCAGCACTTCTGGATATCAGCACTGGAGTCGCTTAGAAAGTCACGCCGGAAACTTTTCAACCAAGCACATAAAGCACAAGAAAAGTAACAGACTAGGACTCATATAGGGATTCCCTCAAAATATATTAAAAAAAATTTGAAGAAGGCAAAGCGACGATCTTGGAGCTCATTCTGTGAAAAATAACAGAAACCTCTGAGGACCTCTGTAGGACTATTGCAGAAGTGACTAAAATTCACGGTTTGATTACACGAAATAAGCTGCTCGGGAAGTATAATATCTGCCGAACTACAAATGTCCTCAGATATCATCCTGCCAACGCTAGCGAATATCAGAAGGAGCTGCGTAGAAATGATCCACATTCCCTTGCTCCATAAGACCTCAGACCTACGAGTATAAGTATATCGTCTTTCTTTCTGACGATCTGGAATTTATGCACGACTTCTGCCTACGGCTCAACATGCCTACTGCAAAGGAAAGTCGATGGAAAATGGGATAGAGAGAGAGAAAGAAAGATGTTTGGGTTTAGTGCCTATTTCGCTCCATGGGTGACATCGAACATTTAATAGGGAGACTAAATTATTCGTGTAAATTGACTTGATGTTGTATTCATGACAGAAGATTTTAGTTGCCTGAAAAAGTCTTTCGGGTACGGCTGGTATTGAACCCCGAACCGTCCGATTGGGAAGCCAACACACTACCACTTGAGCCACGGCCACCCACACATTATAGAGAGTACACAATTGTCGAATTTCTGGACATAGAATTTGCCTTTAACAACGTCAATGCATCCGTAATCACAACTACACTGTCAACTCTGAAGCTAAATGACTCACATGGGAAGATGGTACAGTCTTATGCTAAATAGGAGGATTATCAACTTCAAACTGGATGGGGTTTCTGTGATGTGATGATGTGTCAGTAGAGGCATGTCGAAAGGTCTCACCTCTGGAACTTAGTGGTCAATGACCTGCTGATATACCTGGATGCGGGTGGAAGCAGGGTGGTTGCAAACAACTGCAGCAAACTGAGCAAAGTCTAAGAGATAGCTTGTCTATGCTTAAGCGGAGCATTACGTACTACTCTGTCCATGGCACTGGATACTCTGTTCCACTTGACACCCTTCAATATTTTCAGCAGCAAGTATCTGCTAACGCAGCTATACGCTTTAAAATGACTACACCGTGGACAAATAAACTATTTGGCCATACTAATATTCTTAACACACCCAGAATACACACTTCCAGAGAACACCGACTACATTATGCCACTGGTTTGACAAAGACTTTGATGCAAGCATCCACTTAGGTCTTACTGGGAGGAAGATGCTTTCATGAACGATAAGTCAATCTGTTTTTACACAGATGGATCCAAGATTGATAATGGGGTTTGTGGCGGTGTTTTCATAGAAAAGCTTTACCTAAGCTTTGCAACATAGCTGTGCTACTGCAATGGTTAAAATTCTTGATGATATAAGACAACAGTATGAATAAAGTAACGTGGTGGTCTTATGCTTGCTAGACTCCTCCAAAGCATTTGACAGGATTAACCACAGCATGTTATGTAAAAAGCTCCGCCATTACTTTGGCTTTAGTGATTGGGCAATTGATAGGTTGCTATACAAGCAATCGCTCCCAGAGAGTTGATGAAGATTTTTCAGATATCAGATATCTACATGAAGGTGTACCACAGGGTTCTACCTTAAGTCCTCTTCTTTTTTGTATTTTTATAAATGATATAACCCATGTATTGTATGTAACAGTGTATCTTTTCACCTTTATGCAGATGATATCCAAATGTATTTGTTAAGAGCTATCAAACTAGTAGAGGATTCTTTCCATCGAATAAATGACGACCTCAAAGGTATATACAAGGGATCTATCGAAAATGGACTTACTTTAAACTCATCTAAGACCCTGCCAATTTTGATTTCAAAAAAGTTTTATCAGCCAGAGATATTACCTCCTATTGTGTTATCGAATATACAAATTGTTGATAAAGTCACCAGCTTAGGTTTTACAATATAATAAACAGTAATATCTCCTGTAATGACCATATAAATTATATAATAGGCCGTATCTATGGCTGCCTTCGCAAGTTATGGACATGCGCCTGCTTTATCCCCCGTGTTACTAAGCTAAAATTAATGAAAACTTTGTTAGTTCCCATTATAACTTGCACTGACGTAATATATTGCAAGCTTGAGTGTGCATCGAAAACCAAGTTGCAGGTTGCTTTTAATGGACTAATTCGATGTGTATATGGTCTTAGAAGATATGATCAAGTATCTGCTTACCAAAACAGTATTCCACTGACACAATATCTTGATGCCGGAAACTGTATTTTCCTGCATAAAATCATATATTCGAAATCACCACAGGGTCTTTTTGAAAAACTATATTTTACACAGTCGCATCGGCTAGAATATTTAGTGATATCTGCAAGGATATTCGCATCTTTTCGGATAGTCAGGCCCTGGATTCAGTCTCGCTAAATTCTAAAACCGTCCTTGACTACCGACCATCAGGCAGATGTCGAACCAGTTTAGCATCTACTTATGTTGGATACTGGGCCACGAAGATATTCTAGGGAATTGTAGGGCTGACAAACTCACCTAAATTGGAACCACTCTACCTATCCTACCTGAGAAAGGTATCATCTGTATACCAATCTCAAAGTGCAAACTAGAACTACAGCTGAATGATATTAGAAGAACAAACCTTAGATGGACTTGCTGGATCAACATGTCTAGCGACCAAACAAATGTGGCCAAAACAGGATCTGAATCGCTGTATGTATAAGAGTTTGATTTTTCTAAAGAGTAAGCATTGGGCGTTCAGTTCAATCCGCCACAGTGTTCAGTGTGGGTGGCCGTGGCTCAAGTGGTAGTGTGTTGGCTTCCCAATCGGACGGTTCGGGGTTCAATACCAGCCGTGACCGAAAGACTTTTTTTCAGGCAACTAAAATCTTGTGAAATGAATGGTTGCCTAAATATAACATCAAGTCCAATTTACACTTGTAATTTAGTCTCCCCATTAAATGTTGGATGCCACCCATGGAGCGAAATAGCCACTGAGCCCAAACATCTTTCTTTCTCTTTCTGTCCCATTTTCCGAAAAACTTAACACGTGCTCCGGCATTTTAAGAGTAGTAATACCCTCTTGAGTGTTAAGTTCTTTTTAAAAAAAAAAAAAAAAAACAGTGTTCAGTCGCCCTCTTACTTTACTCCATAATTGTGAGTTTCCTATTTCGCTTATTTCAGTTCAATAAGTCAATAACCTAGTTTCTCACCCAAAATTTTTTATAGTTGACGCGACTTCTTCATTGTTGGCCTACTAGTCTGTTCCTTTCGCGAAAGTGCGTTTAGTGCATTTTATATTTATTACTTGTGGATTAACGACAATAATGCTGACTTTTTTGCCTGTAAGGGGATCTGCGGTAAAATATTCTATGCTATTTGTGTCGGACTAAATAAAAGAAACACGGTCTTCGTTAAAGAGTTCTTGGAAAATCTGCTATTCTTCTGTGATGAGTGTACCAGTATCTTTCTCTCCCATGTGCTCCTTGCAATCAAGTGTCTCAGCGACTCCAAGGAATCCAATAATAATTCACTCGTCAGACTGATAACAGACAAACTATCAATCTTTGAAGAAAGTGTAAGATGTGCGGAAGACTTTGGCCATAGCATTGAAAAAACAAATTGCGCGTTTAATTGAATTCGAAAGTGCAAGATCCAGAAACGAAGAAACATCCAAGCGCCACCTTGATACAGCGTTAAGTGAATTTATATCAATTGGTTCTGCAATGAAGGATTCCAAAAAGATGCCGTCAACTCTCTCCGGGAAGACATAGATATTCATCTCCAATCATCCACTTCCAATCTCCATCTCTCAAGTCCATGCTTGACGTTATATTCAATAAAATGAGCTTAATGACAAACTCACTACGAATAGAAGAGTGTTGAATGACATGGAAAACCTCATTGAAATAGTATCCAACCTCCTCGCACCAGCCCTTCGATCCAAAAATCGTATGGTGGTATAACTGCTCCCACGTTGACACAATCCTGTCGTAGCCACACGGTTACATAATTCAACACGACGACGTGGACACTTTCAGATTGGCAAAGCATACTAGACTGACTCCGCACAACGAATCAGATATTTACCTACTTGTCAAATGTGCCCAAATTACGCAGATGTTTCTTGGATCTCCGAATTTTTAAAAAAGATGTATGATATTACAATCAGGCAATGCACAATATTCCCAACATCTCACCACAAATCTAAACGCAATTTCAAGTTAAACTTACCGGCTAGATATGAATGGTTACTTGTTAACCCATCCAACACCAACCTTAACCTTGGAAAGATTCGGGTCTCCAAATGGACGGATCAACCCACCATTAAAAACATAGAAAAAAAACGAAGCAACGCCTCATCTAATAAACCTAATTAGAAATTACACAGAACCATTTCCCATTCACATCCTAAGCCTGACCCTAACTGGAGCCTTAAAACCAAAATATTTCCCAACGTTTCCCCTCTTGTGTACATCCCTAAGCAACCCCCTTCACGTCTCCCCACAAAAGCACCAACTGCCTCTCTTCCATCCAAGCCCGAATGCATTTCTTTTAATTTAACCCCTGCCCCTGATACTATCTCTGTTTAACCCCCCACACCCTCTCCCACAAATACTAACATCTGCTTTCCGAACTTCGATCTCACAACAGGAGTTAAATACCCAAACTTTATCAGCTCGCATATCTTAAACCCCGCTTCTACCTCGCCTTCCCCCTCGGGTTCTCGAGCCCCTGCCTCTATTTTTGATCCCGTTTCACCACTCAACATTAAATTGACCTATTGTCAAGCGCTCCGAAGGCTAAGGGATAAAAAGATATACGAAAATATACGTCTCTTTCTCGTATATCTTTACGATAAATCATGGTCATGGTCTCCACCCAACAGGAAGGTCTTCCTACTAATATAACGAGTCTCAGGAAACTTTCCAATAGGTACCACTAAATCTTCAACACACCTCCTCAAAAGGTTGCGGATGACCTCGCTGCTTTCCGCAGCTATGTACATTCTAAAAGAGTTTCTCACCTTCAACGTAGCCGAGCTGACCATGATAAATTTTTTCGTTCCTAACTCGCCTTCTTTGCCTGAATCTCATCTACACTCCCCTACCCCTCCACGTAATAAACTACCTCTTACATTTTACTAGCAAAACGTAAGAGGCTTGCGCTCTAAAACTCGTGCTGTTTTGTTTAAATCTCATGGCCTCTCTTTCGATGTCTATGCTCTTACAGAAACCAATCTGATTCCCGACATAGAACCCGGATCTATTCCCCTCGTCTTATAATGTTTTCCGAGATGACGATCACTCTCACCCTATGGTTAATGATCCTGCTCTCCCTAAAATTGGTTCTCCAGGCAGAGGTGTCCTAGTTGCTATGCACAATAACCTCAACGCTTCTCTCATCGCTATCTCTACTTCTGTTAAACTTGACTTTGTTTCAATTAAAATAACACTTCCCAATAGGTCCCTGTACGTTATGTGTTGCTACATTATCCCAGCTCAACCTATTGAATTCTACATCCTTGCTATTAAAGCAATTGACCAACTAATTGACGTAAGTGATTCCATTGACGATATTCTTATCTTTGGTGACTTTAATCTCCCCCTTTTGAAGTAAATTCCATGGAATGATCACTTATTTTGTACGGCGTCAAACGCTAGCTCATCCAAGGGATGTCTATTCATTGATAGCATAATAGACTCGAGCCTATGCCAAGTAAGTGGTCCCTAACTCTATCCGTAGGCAACTAGACCTTATTTTCACTAGTGATCCCATTAACTCCACAATAACGTTTTGTCCCTTTACCCTATCAACTGTCTGCAACTTTCACCTCCTCTTCTTCTCTCATTTTTATTAATTCCATAATTTTCTATCCCAGCCCACTCCTTCCCGTACTATCTCTTCTTACAACTTCCATACAGCTAATTTTCGCAAAATCAATATCTACCTTAGAAAGTCTTCATTTGATTTTACCAATCTATCCTTATCTGATGCTGTCTATATTCTCTACAGTGAAATATTTAATTCCATTTCTCTTTACGTCCCCTTTTCTCGGCATAAAACATCACCTACTTCCCCTCCCTAATACAACAGAAGACTTCACTCTTTGCGAAACAAAAGGAATAAATTATGGGCAGTTTTTCTTCAGACCAATTCTTATTATGAGTACTCTAACTGTCTTGGAACCTACCTCCAATTCATTTAGCTCTATAACTACCTCTATCAGCGCTTTCTCGACACAGCGCAGACCAAACTTATCAACAATCCTAAGACATTTTATCAATTCATCAACTACAAAAGAAAATCAGACGGTCATCCTCCTCTCTCGTGCTTGATAATATATCGTGGAACGACCCACATACTATTGCCAACTATTTTTTTTGCGAGCTTTTTCAAACAATCATTTGCTGACAACTTCTTCGTACCCGATCCCATATATTTCAAGTACCTTCCCAATTTCTCCATTGGCCCCTCTCTTTCTCAATGTTTTGATCCCACCCATATCGAAGAAAAGTTACAAAATCTCAATGATAAATTTTTACCCGGGCCAGACGGGTTCGCAGCACTATTCCTCGGACCCACTTTCCTCTCTATTTCATCTCTCCCTCACATAAATGGAATTCCCCCAAATTTGGAAGACCTCTTTCATAACCCCGGTTCACAAAAAAAGGGCAAAGAATGAAGTAACTAACTACCGTCCAATTGTTAAGCTTTCTCACATACCTAAAATGTTCGAAAGTTTTTATATGAAGTTCTAAGCTTTCAGTGCAAGTCACTTATATCACCCAGTCAGCACGGATTTCTGAAAGGTAGATCAACTACTACAAATTTAGTTGAATTCGATTTCTTTCCGCTTTCAGCCCTAGAAAATGAAAACGAAACCGATGTTATTGCTACAGATTTCGCTAAGGCCTTCGATAACATATCACATCAATTGATCCTTTTCAAAATGTCTTCCTTCGGTTTTGACCCCATATTATTAAAATGGATATCTTCTTACTTGGAGAACCGTTATTATAGCGTTTGCTTTAGATCAGTCCTCTCAACCTCGTTTTTAGCTACTTCTGGTGTCCCACAAGGCAACCATCTAGGTCCCCTCTTTTTCATTTCAACTATAAACGATCTTGACAGGTTTGTTAAACACTGCTCCCTATCCATTTACGCCGACGACACTAAGTTCTCCAAGTCTACTTCTTCAGCCCAAGACTCTATTCTCCTTCAAAAAGACCTCGATAGATTTTCGACTTGGTGTCTAAAGAATTGCTTTGAGGTTAATGTTTCCAAATGTTAATCTATGACATTGCCTCGTAAGCCCAAACAATCTCTCCCTCGACTTTATTTTCTGCATAACCAACCTGTACCTCAGGTTCAATTATTCCGCGACCTTGGAATATTATATTGTACGATAGAAAGTTAAACTTTCCAGGATAGATAGTAGAGTGTTCACCTACAAGTCATCTACTGTTTCAGGCTTTTTGGCCAGTGACTTAATGTATAAGAAAAGAGCCGAAATGTGTTAAACCGTATGCGTGTGGTGCCATTTGTCAAGGCTATTTCTGGCGTTAACACGATCACCGAATTTTGGTTTGAATAAGGCTATTGTGGCACGCGTCGTGTATTCGTAGAACGTGGCACCGCTCTGCTGAAACCACACATCCTCCAAGACATCCAGTTCAAATTTGATCCAACAAAAATTTGTAAGTATGGTCTATATCTGACTTGGCAACATCTTCTTCGAAGAGGTGCGCATCAGTGACACTTTCATCATGAAACCCCCACCAATCAATCAATTTTTTCGTATAAAATGGCTGCTGTTGGAACACCCCCGGCTGTTACCTTGACCAGTTTTGCTTAATAACAAATCCATTTAACCAAAAATGCGCCTCGTCACTGAATAGAGAATTGTCTGAATTGAATTGTCATACGTCTTCAATAGAGCCCAACCAGCAAAAGGCCGACGTGCATGACATTAATCTAGTTTTAGTTTTGGGGTCAATAGGATATTATACGGACGTACGCATACGTCTATTCGAAAAATATGCCACTGGGATGAGGTTTGATACAAAAATTTAATGATTTGCAGGCACAGAACAGAAGTGTCTGGTTGAGATACATATTTTTTAAAGAGGAAAAACATCGAATCTACCTTACACACGATTTGCAGTTCCTATTACTTCTACAAAATGTCTAAGGAATATGGAGAACGGCTTTCCTGAGTTATTCCTTCTAATGTCCCACAGACATTGTCATTCCTGTACCAAGTTTATAAATTTCTCATAATCCAGCTACGATTGGTACTAATTTTCGACTTAATTCGTTCTTAAGTATTGGATCTACAAGTAAGTTTTCAGCGTTTTTTTTTCCAAAATTTGAAGTTTTATTATGAAAACATAGTTACAATGCTTTATTCAAAGTATCGTCCATCGGAAGTTACAACTTTCCGCCATCTTTCTGGCAATTTATGAATTCCGGACCAAAAAAATTTCTCGTCTTTCGAGCCCAAGAACGTATCGAGCCAATTTTTGATTTCCTCTACTGAGCTGAAACGTATTCCCGTAAGAGCGTTCTGCATCGGACGAAACAAGTGGTAGTCAGATGGTGCCAAGTCTGGACTGTAAAGCGGGTGAGGCAGAATTTCCCATCCACTATTCTCCAAATAGTTTTTCACCCAAAACCGCAACATGTGGCCGAGCGTTGTCCTGATGAAAAATGATGGACTCATGCCTGGTCTCATATTCTGGCCGTTTTTCTTTTAATGCCCGCTTCAAACGAATTAGTTGGGTTCGATATAATGGTCCTTTGATGGTTTCACCACTCGGAAGCAGTTCCCATCATATGCAGAGCATGACCTTATTCACGTGAATATTTCGTTTCGGCGTCGATTGGGCGGGCTCGACGGGCTTTGTATACGATTTTCTGCGTTTAGGATTATCATAATAAATCCATTTCTCATCACCAGTGACAATACGATGCAAAAATAATTTATTTTTATACCGCTGCAGTAACATTTCGGACATGCAAAATCGCCGTTCGACGTCTCTTGGCTTCAATTCGTACGGCACACAGTTTCCAACCTTTTGAATGAATCCCAGTGCTTTTAGGCACAGGGAAACGGCTTGTTGCGTGACGCCCAATGATGAAGCAAGTTCTTCTTGAATCTGACACGGATCCTCATCCAATTCCTCGTCTTCAAAACTTTTCGGCTTTCCGGGGCGATCTTTGTCTTCAACTTCAAAATCACCACTTTTGAACCATTTGAACCACTCGCGGCACGTCGATTCACCAATACATTCCGCCCCATAAGTTTCCGAAAGCAAACGATAGGCCTCAGCCGCATTTTTCTTCATACTCGTATTAAAGAATAAAACAGCGCTTCCCGCAAATGACGTTTATTTGGCTGGAAACTTGCCATGATTTTGCTCGATAAAATGTACGACACCGATAGAACTGCTCAAATATAACGCTGCAAAGTTGTTGACAGATACAAAACCTACAAATAAAACACATGGGGTCTGACATTTCTGCCCGGGATCCACTGGTGGCGCCATCTCTGACAAACGCTGGAAACTTACTTGTAGACCCAATACAAGCGAGCTAGCTCTAGTATTATTCGAAACGAGTGTGAGCTGATGTATTTGAAGAGTTCTTGGCGGTGTCTGAATTTAAAGACATTGCTACGTCAAAAACTAAATCCCCGAAGTAAGTTTTTAAGGCGATATTTGCTGAATTTTTATGAAAGTCTATGCCCATCACCAGACTCGCCTACTTACGTCAGCTAATGAAGGAAAAATTTAAAGAAAGCTGAATTTACAACCGTAGAATACAAATGCGGCAGAAAGCTAAACTTCTTCATGATAATAAGTAGGGTATTCTAGAAATTTCACATGCCAATTTCTTCTAAGTTAGGCCCAACAATGATATTCATTTATTTTTACACTTTGCGAAAATATGCGTGCAATCAAACTAAATCGCTACTCAAAGAAAATAATCAAAAGGCCAATGAATCTAAAGATCATTGACCATTTAGATATAATGCAATTAAAAAAATTCATTCCTGAACTCTCATACGAGCAACGTATTTAACCGTACTCGAGACGTTTTTGTGGTGTCAGGTTATTAAGAACTTCGTTCCAAATTATTTGTGTTTATCTTACGAATGAATCAACAATACGAAAAGGGATATTCCGCCATAAGTGTGCACTCATCTTTCTGTTTAATTACAAAAGTAAGTTTCTGATTGTTAACTGAAGGCCCAGGGCATTTTGTATCCAATACATACTTTCTAAACTCCTTGAGGTAGTCCCGTAAAAAGAACCATTCACTGTTAGGTATTTTTCCATCTATTGTAGTAGTGTTTTTATTATTAAGAAGCAAAAAATAGGAAATGGAACACTATGTTACAAAAGCCATACTACAAAGCGATTCCTCCATGTGAGCTTTACCTGACCGGTTCCGAATGCCGGGTTCCATTCAAGTTGTCAAGTTTCTGATGAGCTACCTCTAAAATTGTGACCGTGTAAATATTTACCGATTCATAGAGCCTTGTTGATGATTTCTAAGTGAGGAATATGGAGTTATTTAGAAGCAAAGCCGTTACAAGCTTAAATGCCGCGATCAGTCATTGAAATCGGCGGGAACAGCAATAAAAACATTGCAAACGTTTGCGAGCATGACCTTTAAATTTATGCAAACAACACGTGAGAAGGATACTTGAAAAAAAACACTTTAAGCTGTGAGATATCATTCGGCCATCAACCTTAGTGTTTGTACAACTGCGGACTTTGAACATTTGTGACAAATTCTCATGAGAATTTGTAGAGGGTTTTCCAAAAACTGATTAAGCTTGATGGCCACTTAAAATGTCGAATTTTAAGTAGAACTTTTTTGTATTATCACAGAAAGTCCTTGAAGTATTTGTTTCAACATTTACATAAGCTGTAACTGAGATTTTAACTATTTTGTTTGTTTGAAAAATTATGCGATTTTAACTGTCATCAGAAAGTGAACAGTCTTTCCTTCGTATGGTCATAAAAGTTCTATGATTGTTCACTATCCACCAATAAAAAAAAACGATAATCTGCACTGTAAACAAACAAAAAAATTAGGCCATAGCGTTTCCGGATGAGTGAGCGGTGGAACAGGATTTCTTCTTTGCCGAATCGGGCCATATCATTGTTATCAAATCTGTACTATTGCCCGATTATCGTGCTTCCCTTCATTATAACGTCCATTACAATTTTAAAAAATTGTAGACTTGATCTTTCCCGCCGTTTTTGCTTTCTTTGGAGCAGATTCCCCTGGAAAATCCATTGGTATGTAGTAATACATACTACTCGATGCAAAAACTCCTGCTGATTTGGCTCAAATAAAGCTTTGAAATTGACAGCCGCATTCGCTTGTTGTCCACTGTAAGCAACCGCGATATCTATACATCAGGCCGAAAGCTTTGCCATACTTAACTCATCATCATCAACTCTGCTACTTCGCGGACTTTCGTTCGGCCATCAGCATATCACAGACCTTTTCAACGATTTTCTCAGTCACCACGCTTGACGGCTCGTCATCAAAAACAGATGTTCGCTCACGTTTAAATTCGTTGAACTAATATCTCATGGAGGGTGAAGAGCCCCCATAGGCTTCGGCTTCGCTTTTCTATCAAAATTTAAAAATCAAATTACAGATTGATGTTGCCCTTTTTCCGCCAAACACTTTCAATATAACTGGCTGTGACATTGAAACTAACCGATGAATCAATCTGAAATTTTATATGGCCTCGTACACGACGACGTATATGTTTTTGAGAACATTAGTCTCTGGTTTTTAACGGGATGCCCATACATCCGTGGGAGCAAGGATACTCCTTGCCATCGCTCTCCGTCAATCTTTTGATACCAATTCGGAACTGTGTTGGAGGCACAAGTTTCATCCTTGGTATGAGTCGAGGCCGACCTAAAACCTCTTGCTGCTCTTAGGGTCACAGCACCCAGTACTTATTTGCAACTGTACAATGGGTCAACTAACAACAAGACCCTTTCCCGCGATTTGGGTTTAAACCACAGCCTCAACAAGTCAAGCCCGGACCAAAATCCGGGGGGCTCCTGACTCCCATGGTACCGTGATTTAAGTCCTGGTAGGGACTTGCCACCAACAAGACCTATGACCGGCAACTTGTAACTGGTCAAATCGTAGTAACGTAGAGGCGTCATCTGAAGATGACCAGTAATATGCTTTGTCCCCGCTTTTTATTAGACAACGTCATTGATGGGCGAAGCCTTGATAATTGGGCGGGGGCGCTGTTTTTGAGAACAGGTGCTTATTGATCCACCTTCGTCAATTTAATGCCATGAATAATGAAAAATAATGTCGGCTAAATGAACAACTCCAGCACTTGGGCAAACGCCTCCACTCTTAAGAACGTTTTGCAGCAAGTGATCTAGAGTATCTGCAATTGCATTGTGTATAATGTCGATTGTCGCAATGTTGTTAGTTTGGTACCTTACACCGAGCCATTCAAGTAATTACAGAGAAATAAATCGGGGGCTGTTAAATCCGGCGAATGTGGCGTCCAACTGATATCTCATATTTTCGACTTGACCCTACTTGGAAATGCTTGTTTCACGATTTTCATTGTTAATCCGGGTGTACGGCATGGTGCACCATCTTATTAAAACTACATGTTTGAGTGACGAAGCCGAGTAAATTCTGCGATCTATTGTTTCCATCTGGACGTCGCACAAGTCCCTAGTTTGCTGAGCACGACGACGAATCAAAGCTTTTGGACTTTCTCTCATACCACTCCTCCCTGCATAAATGTTTGATTATGAACGCAATGACGTTACTTGGACTTCAATAAATCACTTACTGCATAAAAGTTCTCGAAATTGTGGATATTTTTGTCTGAATATTGTTTGTCACATAGAGTGCTTACGTCGGCCGTAATTTTGCAAATTAATCATTTTGACGAAATTCCTTAAATGCGTTCTGTTGGGGTCAAACTCTTAATAAAAATTCGCCTAATAAAACCATCTCTCAAATCGGCCGCATTTCAATAAACACCCGTCTTTTAGATTAAGAATAGCAGTCTATTTTCAATTCTATTCTAAAAATGTCCGTAATATTACTTTTGGACGGTTCATAGTCTTTTGTTGTCGTCCCATGAACAAATCCGGGAAAATCAAAATCATTCATTCCGGCAAAGTCAATATTCCAGAATAAAGGACTTTTAAGACCGACCAGTCTTAGGAAGGAATCATTCTGTATCAGTAAATTTTATCCATCAGCAAGTCGTATCACAGGCTTCATATCCTTTTAGATCATATCTTTTGGCCACATACTCGTTACGTCAACTAAGGCTCACAGTATTTTGACATTAAGTCATCTTAACTAGTTTTTTCAACCTATAGTACGAGGATTTTAAAAATGGGCCAATCTTCTATATATATGCCCAATGTAGGAATAGTTCCGATGTTTTACAATTTCCAACATCATGCCTGATTATGATGCAAGGAGGAGGAGGAGTGCCATCTCACTAAGGCACTTTCTCCTGTTTCCGTGGCAGCGGACGAATTCTAAGGATGGAATCAATGGTGGCGTCCACAGTTCCAGTTGGATCGAACTAGTGGTATCTCTATATGAGGTGCTTCAACGTACATGAATACCAGGTCGATAGGGTTCTTCAACACTAAGTTGGAAACGAGTTGGTTGCGGATGAGTCTTTAATAAGCACTCAGATCCCTGAAGCGAGTTAATGGCTCCGGAAGTTGGTCCGGCTCCTTTTGCTCTAGGAGTCCTCCAGGTTGGGGGTTGTGCGTAGGGTTAACTGCCTAACCACGTCAAAAAGTAATTGTTACGAAGCGACCAATAGCCTCGGATAAGGACGGATTCACTGCTGATGACCCTGCAAAGCGAACAAAGGACAACGACTTTCGGATCTGCACTGGATCTGCACTGGGCCTTAAGCAGGCAGCGTGCAACGGAAAAATTAGCGGAGGCCCTAGATAAAGCAGATATCACCGCCATCCAGGAAGTGCGGTGGGATAGGCCGGGCAAAAAAAAAAACTGTGATGTTTACTACGGTGATTGCTATAAGGAACGTAAGCGGCGTCTATTTGGAACCGGATTTGTTGTAAGCGGCAGACTTGGGCAAGAAGTCTTAAGCTCTCGACGCGTGAGTGAACGCCTTATAACAATCCGTATCAAAGATAAATTCGCTAACATCAGCCTTATATGCGCTCACGCCTCAACAGAGGAAAAGGACAATGCAACCATAGAAAGTTTCTACGAGCTCCTCGACAAGACCTACGAGCAATGTCCGATATATAACGTTAAAATCGTCCTAGGCTACTTTAATGCCAAAATTGGAAAGGAAGACATCTGTGGTAGCACAATCGGAAGACATACTCGTAGCCTACACTACACCATGTTTGGAAACGCATTTAGGCTAACCGATTTCGCTACGGGACGTAACGTTACTATAGCAAGCACACGGTTTCCTCACCTCAATATTCACAAGGGAACGTGAGAGTTGCAGCCGAGGTACAGATATCTCAGATATCAAACAACTGGGAAGTACTGGGAGGAGTTTTAACGTTGAACGGCTGCAATCGCAACAAGCCGTCAGAACCTTTGCCGATCGCGTATCCCTTAACCTCTCCAGCCAGCATCAACTGCTTAAGACCAGTGGCTTAGATGCCGAGGAGCCTTCAGAAATGCCGCAACTGACGTACTGGGTTTCGCTCGCCCACCACCACGAAACGCCAGGTTTGATGAAGATGCCGACAAGCACTTGCAGCAAAACAACATGCCTACAAAGCGGTGCTGCACAAAAGGACGAGAGTGGTTCGTGAGCTCTACGAGCAAAAGAGGAGGGAAGAACGTCGGCTTCTCCGGAGAAAAAAGAAAGAGCGATCGAGGAAATAGAGAAGTGGTACTCCAGGAATAATGTTCGGAAGTTTTGCCAAAAGGTAAAAAGAACGTGTCAGGGTAATAAGACCCGGAAGGAAGTCTGTAGAAATGGAATCTGTAGAATATGGAAAAACCGTTTCTGCAGACTACTAAACGGCGAAGATGACAAAAATTCCGCTGTTAGGCAGAACGAGCCATTCAATATTGACGACGCAAGTCAAGAATTCCGTCCGCACGACTAAAATGAAGTGAGGATAGCAATATCTAAACTGAAGTCGAACAAGGCCGCCGGGCTAGACGGCCTACTCGCCGACCTATTTAAGGCAGCAGGAAATGACTTGGTAGAGAGCACCTAGTTATTTCCAAGATTTGGTCGGATGAATGTATGCCTGATGAATGGAACCTCAGCATCGTTTACCCGATTCACAAAAAGGGAGAACCTCTAAACTGCGCCAATCATAGAGGTATCAGTCGCCTAAATATCGTGTATAAGGCCTTGTCTGCCGTATTAGGCGAGAGGTTGAAACTATTTGCCAACGTTCTAATTGGACCCTATCAGTGCGATTTTAGACCCTTATAGTCCCAGTCCTGCTCTATGGTTCCGAAGCATGGACCCTTTCTAAAGCGAATGAAGAGATCCTTAGTCGTTTTGAGAGAAAAATTCTTCGTAAGATATTTGGTCCCGTATACGTTGATGGGTTCTGGAGGAGATGATTTAGCAATGAACTCTACGAGCTGTACAGCGACATTGATCTGGTCAAAAAATTGCGCATTCGGCGTTTGAGATAGCTGGGACATGTAGAGCGAATGAACACCAACACTCCAGTCCTCAGAATCTTCGACTCCAATCCAGAGGGGCAATGCTGTAGAGAAAGGCCTCACCTTAAGTGGTAGTGCGCAACTGGAGGCAGTGAGTAAAATACCGTGCTCATTGGAGAGGCTTATTGGTTGAGGCCCAGGTCCACCCCGCTGTAGCGCCGCCTAAGTAATTACTAACTTACCAACAACCACAAACCTAAAAAATTCGTATCAAGTACTCTCTGCGCTCTAGAAGTTGGCAAAAAAGTTGATGTAATCACCACCGACTTCTCATAAGTAATTTCGCATAAAGTAATCCTTCTCAAAGTAAAGGTTCTTGGCTTTCATTTTAATTTCATTATGTGGATTACTTCCTATTTAAGAGAATGGGTCTATAGTGTAATCTGTAGGTCCATAGGAACCCATAAAATCCCATTGCAAGGAAGCCATATCCGTTCATTCTTATTCTTCCTGACAATTAACGATGTTAACCTTATGTAATTCAAATTCATTTATATTAATATACGTTTGCAAATTGCATAAAAATATCTCGGCACCTGACTGTTTTCATCTGCAAGAAGATTTAAAAAAGTTTCCCACTTATTGCTAAAAAATTTCCTCCAGCTGAAGGTCAAAAAATGTCAAACTATAACATACACTCGGAAATGTTATACAGGTTTACCTCGGATAATCTTTATTGATAACACATTTGTTCTCATAGTATCAGAAGTGCGAGATTTAGGTATTATTTGTGACAATAAACTGAGCATGTATATGTATCTATTGCACATAGATAACATCATAAGGAAAGCCAACTTCACTCTTGGTTTCGTCAAGCACTCTTCTATGGAATTTTGCGGCCCATAAGCTACTAAATTCCTTTATATACATAATTTTGTCAACGGCCTCGCCACACTGAAAGCATCGGTTGCCGCTAGATCACCGAAATCAAGCAGTGTTGGGCGCGGTAAGTACGTAGGTGAGTGACCACATAGGAACTCAGTACTCCGCGTGCTGTTGACAAAACGCGCCACATGGGCATAGTACCCCGGCGTTAAATCCCGGACCCTACAAATTAATTTGTATCGTTCCCTTGATAATAATAATAATAATATATAATCTTGGTTCAACCTCTTCCCAAATATGAGGTCGGGCTTGGATTGACAGTTTCAATCCTCCACCCTATCTCTATTGCCTGAAACTAATAACCTTACAATACGTCGTGAAGTTAGTGATATACTCTTTGTTACACATTGATTCTCGTGACACCTTAGATCAGTTCCTCTCCTCCGTACTAATCCTCACCGAAGAAATTATGGATACCATTAATCCATGTCCAGAAAGCTATGCGAAGTCAACTCAATTCAACCTATCTATACCGCCCATCTAAGTAAACTCTCCCTCAAGACAGACTCTCTATTCTTCCTATGCCCCAGGACCAATACTCCGACCCTATACCACCTAGCAAAATTGTTATTTTCTGAGTTTAGAATTTAAGTTTTTGCTTGTATCAAGCACAATAAAGCTGTCCGGGATCTAAATAATCAAATAAGTCGGATTGTTTCATGCTGTATTCAGGGGATATAAGATAGTTTAGGAACAAATAAATAATTATTATAAAACATATTATGTCTACTACAATATATATGTTATATTCACTATTGAAGGTTAAATGCTTAAGTTAAGAGCATTTGATTAAGTGATTATCTGCAAATCCACTTCCGTGAATGGTTCGCCGAATATAACCGTCCATAATTAGCCAACCTATGACCTAAGCCAACTAGCTCGTGTGCTTACTTAACAATTACCCAAGAAGTATCTACACAATCCACCTGGTAGTAAATAAAAAAAAATGAAAATATATTTATTCGGTGAAATTGATTAATTTGACGAATGCTTTTTTATAGTAATGGGTAGAGATATTTCACTGTACCTGTATGTCTTCAAGCCCGGCTAGACTTGATGACTTGTTTTGGCATTACTACTAACACAAAACAATTGTGTTGACTTTTGCGTATAATCCCGCAAATTAAAACCTAAACTTCGAGACGAAGATATTACTTTTTTGTTTTGTTTTCTGTTTTTTTTTTTTACATTTCAAGTAGAGAACACCTCACATTACGTCGAATATGACCTCACAATTATTTTTACAATTTTTTATCTTCATTTCCGTCTAAATCATCTTTTATCCGTGATGATTCAAGCGCGTTTGTTCTCGATACAAACGAAAAAAATAAAATAACAACAAATACAAATAGAAAAGCAAAACAAAACGTTAAACAAATAAGAAATGTGATAAGTTAACCTGAGTAACAACAACGGTGTTTTTTCAGGGTTTAACTGTGTAGAACTGGTGACAATATCTTTTCAGTCTCCGGTTGTACTAAAGAATCGCCCTTTTGACTTCGTCGCACTTGTATTAAAGTTCCAAGGAACAGAAGAGGACCTGAGGTTGTAACAAAAAATCGTTTTACTGATAGCAAGCGAAATAGATATCAGTACCGAAATCACTTATGTATATATGATAAATCAATCGAGCTACTTGGATATGCCAAAAACAAGCGTGAGGTTGACTAACGTACGCTATTGAATCAACGATAAAGCCAACAGTCAGCATGGAAAATACCTTGTTATTGGAGCTGAGGCCAATAAGTATTTTCAAGACTAGTGGATAAGCCCTTAATGGGTCAATCGAGAGGTTCATATGCTCACGAAAGTTACTGTGTCAGCAATATCAACCCTCTCCCGGCAAATAGGGTCTAACACTCAAAATCGGAGATTGTGCGTGGTGTTGACTACTCGCCAACTCAAAAAGAATGCTGCTTAAAGTAACTAAGGGCATCGAGTAAGGACGGATCCACTCTTGACGAGCCTTCAAAATGAAAATAGGATAATGGTGTGCGGATCTGCACAAAGAAAATGCAAACATCTAATTTAGTCGAACAACTCGTTTAGATTCTATTAGGCTATATAGCAGATACTCCACTGTCCACTGCAGTCGGATCGGCAGACTAAAGTAAGAAGTCTTTCGATACGAGAGCAAACGTCTTATAACAATCTGCATTAAGGTTATATATGCTTGATATACGCTACAGATGAAAAGGTTATGTTTCTACGAACTCCTCGACAAAAGATTCGAAAAAGGACGGATAACATCGACGAATCGGACAGAACATCAAAATGAACAGCTATAACTTTGACTTAGTTATGGATTTTTTATATCTCGGGTCAGCTATTAACTTTAACAAAGTCATCACATCAGCGAAATCACCTCTTCTTTGGACTCTAGTTTTTAATCAAATATTTCTGAATTTAAACAGGAGAGGACTGAAAGCCACTTCATACGCGAATGATGTGGTTCTTATGGCCACCGGCAAAGTTCCTCCCACATTCAGTAAAATTCTAAACTATGCCTTTAAATTCCTTGGAGAATGGGCTAAGATCTGTGGGCTGGGAATAAACCAGCAAAATATATGTAGAGCTTGTTCTAGTCACACATAAAAGGATAATGCCACAATTTATCCTTCCTTTCATGATGGGACTACAGTGCTAAATACCTAGGTATCGCAACGACCGCCTCCTATGCTTAAAGTCATCAGACCTATCTTAACCTACGGTAGCTTAGTATGGTGGCAGTCTACAAATAAACTATCAGTCTTAGGTTAATGACATAAGTACAGAGGATTGTATGTATAAGCACAGCTCATGCCAGAAGAACGACGACGCCAACGGCAGGGCTAGAAAATATAATTGGCCTTTTGCCCCTAGATCTATACATGCAAAAATCTGCACCGAAAAGGGCTTTCAGATTGAGTTAGCTTAATGGCCCGAAAGGCCACGCCTCAATCCATACAAGTGAACTATGTTTATGCTCCAATACAGATTAAATAGTACCCCATCACGACTTTGAAATACTATTCGACTGCATTTACCCAACTTGATACAGGGTTTTCCAATAGGGGCTTCCGAAATTTGGCAGTTGATAGCGGCCATATTGTTGAAGCTACATTTGTTAAGTTGATTACTATTGGTTTTGCCAAATCACCATGGACGGACATAGCGTTCAACAACACGCGAAAATGATAAAATTGTTTTATCAAAATGGGTGTTCTGTTAGGGCAACGTTCCGCGCACTTCACCCATTTTACGGCCGTCATAATCGTCCTACCGAGAGGACTATTTGCAGTGTGGTGGATAAATTTGAGTCCACTGGTTCAGTAAACGATAAACCAACCCCCGTACGTCGACGAAACGAAAGATCTGCCGAAAGGATCGCCGCTGTCCGTGAGAGTATGCACGAGAATTTGAGGCAGTCGATTTCGAGTCGCTCACCAGAACTCGGCCGTTCTCAGACCACATCTTGCCGACTTTTGCGTCGTGACTTGGAACTGCACCCGTACAAAACTTAACTGACCCAGGAGCTGAAGGTAAACGACTATAGACAACGACGCTGAATGGGCTCTGGAGCAGTAGGAAACTGACCCTAATTTTCATCGAAAAATCATCCCCAGCGATAAGGCGCATTTCTAGATGAATGGGTACATCAACAAACAAAATTGTCGAATTTCGGACGATAACAATCCACATGAGATCCAAGAGCGTCTAATGCATCTCGAAAAAGTCACTATTTGGTGTGGATTTTGGGCTGGCGGCGTCATTTCTTTGAGAACGACAACTTTGACCAGACCAGCACCGTCAACGGCGAGCGCTATAGGTCGATGGTTAACAACTTCTTTTGGGATGGATTGGATGATATAGACATCAACGACATGTGGTTTCAACAGGACGGCGGTACGTGCCACACAACTCACGCCACATTGGAAATTCTACAAGAGCGATTCGATGGCATGGTCATCCTACGTGAAGGTGATGTGAACTGGCCACCGATTTGACCCCGTTAGACTTTTTCTTGTGGGGTTTTCTGAGGTCGCAGGTCTATGCGTATAAGCCACAAGCCACAGCGACCCTCAAAGCCAACATCACCGATGCCATCGGTCAAATTCAGCCTGACACGAACGCGCCAGCCAGAGAAGCCGCGGCGGACATTTGAACAATGCTATCTTCCATACATAATGGCATCGATAGTCCTTTCAAACGAATAAACAATTTCGATGATATCTCACACATACTTTGTTTTATTTGAATTTTAAGATAAAAAGCACTTAATGAAAGACCCTTTAGAGATGTACCAGATGACTCGATATCGATTTTCACGGATGGATCAGAGATGGAGATAGAAACTGGCACCGGCTTCTTCTCCGTTCAATTGATCTTCCGATGTTCATCACCCCTGCCGGACTGTAGCAGTGTCTTCCAGGCTGAGATATAGACTGTACCAGAAGCCGCCAAATTTGCGGCAATAAAAGCAATTTCCCACGATGAAATTGCTATATTAATTGATAAGCAGGCTGCCAATAAAGCAGTCGAAATCGAATCGAGGCTTGTGAAGAGCTGTCGCAAAGAGCTTAAGGCTCATTGTGTTCAGTTAAAGGTTACGTTATGCTGTGACCCTGGCCACAAAGGAGTGGCAGCCAATGGAGATGCAGACGAGCTAACTCGAAACGGATCCTCCCTAGAAAGGGGATTGGCAGATCAAAGTATCAAGCCTCCACACTGCAATCGGAGAATACAAGTGGAGCGAATGATACTAATAAAAGCTAATGAAAGGTGGAAAACCTTCCAACTTGCGAGATCTCAAGGCGATTATTGTCGGAATTCAACAAATCCAGAATAAGTAAGATTCTCTTGAAAGGCAGGGCGGGACTATCTATGCTTGTTGGATTACTCACAAGACATAATATTCTGAGGGCGCGCGCAATAAAGCTGCGCTTTACCGACTACAACATCTGCCTCGGCTGTGCGGATGTAAGCTCATTGGAGGATACCCTCCACTTTTTATGCCACTGTCCCAGTCTCAGTAATTTGAGACAGAGAACTTTAGGTAGTCATTACTTTCACGACCTCTCAGAACTATCTGCTGCTTCGCTTACATCTTTTTTCAGTTTCGCAGATACAACAAGATAATTTAGACCCACCTAGGGACCTAAAGACAACCAACACGAGACGGAAAGCGGAAACCAGAACGAGGAACCGCAATCAAATCCCCATCCCCTTTCAATTCGCCCACCGGGGCATCATAATGGTTCTACATAGACGTAAGTGTGATGAGATATACAATGGACTCGAATCCAGATATATTATGGACAACCCGCTAACCTGATCTAACCTAACCTAAGTGGGAAGGCAAAGCACAATGAATTACTTGAATTTTTCAGTCTTTCATAGAAAGATGAGCAAATACTTTAACAATAAAATGACTAAAGTACCGACCACCCTCCACCTAAGCACTCGCATGCGAAGGGCTCGAGATGCCATCATCACTATCACAGAAAATATCGTAGCAAGTTGTTCCACTAATGCCTAGTAGAATGCTTAGCTAAAGCGTAACGACGCTAGTAAGCGGTCTACAGGCTTTCATGATTTCGTAGCAACTCCAGTTCTGCTTTCATTGGAACAAATACGAGTAGCATGGCATTGTCTACAGTCCAGGGGACAATTGCCTACCACGTTGCATTTGCTATTGCCCCAGAGGCATTAACATTATAGCAAACGTGAGCCGTAAGCCCCACCTTTATGGAATCAAAGTATTCAGTGATTTCGTGTTCATAGGGAAAGTGAGGTGAAATGCAGAGCATTCCTAAACATCCAAAATCATAGATGCGTTGTTTCCACACCCATTGATATGGATATTATGTGAGTTTTTTCTTTTAAAAGCGGAAAGTCTTCTTCATATTTATTTTATTTATTTAGAGTATGGATTTACGAGTACATATTACATTTAACAAACCTAGCGTTTACCTCCCCCCCCAAAAAGTTGCAGACGATCTTGCCGCTCTTCGGCACTATGTACACTCTAAAAGAGTCTCACACCTCCAACGCAGTCGCCTTGACCACCATAAATTTGTTCGACCCTAAAAAGTCATGCAAAAACCTCCCTCTCACCTTCTATTACCAGAACGTAAGAGGACTGTGTTCTAAACCCCGCGCCGTTTTGCGCCAATCTCATGCTCTCCCATTTGATATCTACGCTCTGACCGAAACTAATCTTATCCCCAACATAAAAAATCAGGAGTTATTCCCTCTTTCTTTTAATGTTTTTCGGGAAGATGATCGCACATCCGCCTTGATTGGATCTCCTTGTAGAGGTGACCTACTGGCTATTCACAACAGCCTGGACTCCTCTCTCGTTGCAACTTCATCCTCTCCTAAGCTCGACTTTGTGTCAGTTAAAATAACACTTGCTCGTAGACGCTTGTATGTTATTCTTCCGGCGCTATTGCAGCAATTGGCAATTTGATCGACTTATCAGACTCGCTTGATGATATCATTATCTTCGGCGATTTTAACCTGCCTCAGCTGAAGTGGACTCCATCTGAAGACCTATCTTTTTTCATCGCTTCCAATCCCATTTCTACTAAGGAATGCCTCTTCTTAGATCGGCTAACAGACTCTAGTCTATGCCAAGTCAGTGGTGTTTCCAACTATATGGAAAGGCAAGTAGACCTTATCTTCACAACTGATCCCATCAACTCCTCAGTATCGTGTTGTCCTCTATCTCTTTTAACTATTGATAACTTTCATCCTCCACTTTTTCTTTCATTTTCCACAACTCTCCCCTTCAGTCGCCTCCCCCCGCAGTTCTATTTTCTTACAATTTTCGCAAAGCTATTTTCCGTAAAATCAAGGGTTTCTTTTGAGTTTACCAATCTACACACATATCTCTGGTTGCTGCCCTCTCCATTTTTTACAGAGAAATATTCAAATCCATCTCCCGTTATGTGCCTTATAAAACTTCTTCTACATCCCCTCCTTGGTATAATCGTAGACTGCGCTCTAACAAAAGAAACGAGTTATGGGCGGTATTCCTTTGCACCCAATCTTCTTCCGACTATTCAAATTATCTAGGTATACATCTTCATTTCATTGAACTCTATAACTCTCTCTATCAGCGCTACCTGAATAGTGCGCAAACCAATCTCATAAATGACCCCAAGTCCTTTTTTCAATTTGTCAATTGCAAAAGTGAGACTGATGGTTATCCTTCCTCCCTCGCTTTCGAAACCATATCTTCAAGTGATCCTTCTACCATCGCCAACTTTTTTGCTACATTTTTCAAACAATCATTTGCCAACAACTCCTTCATACCAGATCCCTCTTACCAAAATGATCTACCAAACTGGATCGTCTATTGAAGAAAAGTTACTAAATCTTAAAGACGAATTTGTATCTCGCCCAGACGGACTCCCCGCCATGTTTCTTAAAAAATACTCTTCCAACCTGTCTCTACCCCTTTCCTACCTTTTTCGTCTATCTAAGGGATACAGGGAGAATTTCCCCAGATTTGGAATACCTCTTTTATAATCCCAATACACAAAAAGGGATCTAAGCATGAAGTTACCAATTGCCGTCAAATTGCTAAGCTCTCTCATATACCCAAACTCTTTGAAAGCATTTTATACGAAGCCTTAATCTTCAAATGCAAGCCTTTTATTTCACCCCCACAATATGGTTTTCTAAAAAGTAGATCAACTACCATCTAGTTGCTCTCGGCTTTGAGCCTCTCTTATTAAAATGGATTCCTTCTTACCTGGTAAACCGATATTACAGTGTCCGGTGTAGATCCGCCCTTTCTGTTCCATTCCTGGCCTCATCTAGAGTTCCAAAAGGCAGTCATCTTCACCCTCATCTCTTCATTCTTACTATTAACGATGTTGAGAGGGTCATTAAACACTCCTTTACGCTGACGATACAAAATTTTTTAAAACTATTTCCTCTCCCCATGACTCTGCCCTTCTTCAAGAAGACCTTTATCGGTTTTCAATCTGGTGTCTCAAAAACGGCCTAGAACTTAATATAGCCAAATGTAAATCTATAACTTTCTCACGTAAATGCAACCCGTCTCCTCCCCGACTTTATTTTCTCCATGGTCAGCCAATTCCCCCGGTTCAGTCTTTTCAAGACCTTGTCATATTATTCGACTGTGAGCTTAATTTCCATTCGCATATCGATAAGATGATCCTCATAGCCAACTCATCATTTGGCTTTATTAAACGGTGGTCCAAGGAATTTTCCAACCCGTATGTAACCAGATCTCTCTATGTTACCTTTCTTCGCCCCCCCGCTTGAGCACGCCAGTCAAGCTTGGTCCCACTTTCACCGGGTTCATGTTTCCCGAATCGAGGGTATTCAACGTTGATTCCTCCGATTTGCTCTCCGTGGTCTGCAGTGGAACGACCCTTTAATCTTACCTCCCTATCGAGACCGCCTCAAACTTCTAAATATGAATTGGTTAGAAGAACGTAGGAATACTGCTGACATTCTTTTCATTCATCGACTTCTCTCGGGTTCCATCGACTGTGCATCCATTTTGAACTCCATGTCTTTCAATACCAACCCCCGCAATCTACGTTGCCCTCGTCTCTTCTATCTACCGGTCCACCGCACCTCTTATGGCTCCAACGAACCAATCTCCCGAATATTACGAAAGGTCAACTCAAACCTCTCCCGTTTTGATGTCCACCTGACCACTCCTTGTCTCAAACAAGATCTCCTCCATCACTTCCTTGGTCCCTAGCTCTTAAGTCTTTCTGTTAAGTTGGATTAAACTTGTATTAAGCCAATAAATGGGGACCTCAGCCCCCACCAAAATTAAAATATATAATTTTAAACTAACATTAAACATACTCGTAAGAGAAATATTGTAAAATTAATTCTCAACATATAGGTTTTGTAGTCAGTCTATCACAGGTAGGTTATGATTGATGTCTGGAGAATTAACACTTCTCCGAAACGTAGACATGATGGGTTCAGGATGGTAATATTACATGCTGTTCGAGTACTTTGTACAAGGATAGGGTTGTACCACGTGAAATGTCCGATTTTATAGTAAAAATTTAAAAGCCAATAATATTTTTCCGTAAATTATTGGCTTGGATCCGTTGGCATCTATGACATTCTGCCAACGTGATACAAGGTCAAATATTCCTTTTTCGTAGAAGTGCTAACTTTTTGAGGTAATGAAATCTTCGAAGGCTTTTATGACCTCTGCTCGGTTCCGGAAATATCTGGTGAGTACGGTGGATGCAAAAGAATTTCAAATCCCAACTGCAGCAGTTTTTGCGCCGTTACTCCCAGGATGTCTAGCATTGTCATGCAAAAGGATCTGACCGTGCCTATTGACTAATGCAGGTTGCTTTTCAGCCAATTTGGCATGCAATAAGTGGATTGGTCCTTTCGTTGTCCACCAATTTGTCACCATAACCTTTTTTGGGTGAAGATCGGGCTTGGTATTGTGTTTTGGTTTTTCATCTGCATCCCACCACTGCCCAGATCTTTCATCACAGGTTACTATCCGGTGCAAAAACGGTTCGGTTTGGTTTCTTAATGTAAGCGATGTGCAGATTTCCATGCGCGTAGTTTTTGGAATTCGTTCAGTTCGTGGGATACCCATTATCGAGTTTCTTTACGTTTCCTATGAGAGAAAGGTGTCGACTTATTGTCATTGGGCATACTCTCATGCTTTGTGCAATGTCCCACACCGATTTCGTTGGGTTCACACGTGGTTCATTTTCGAAGCTGAATCTCCGCAACGGAACTTTTCAAACCAACGTCGGATAGCGCGTTCGTTTACCGCTACATCCTCAAATGGGTCGTTAATATTTTTCATTGCCCATGACTTACTATGTCCCATTTTAAATTCATAAGGAAGAAGGTTCGAATTTGAACTGCCGACAGCATGGTAAATAATTCCTAGAAAAAAAATAACGGTACTTATAACTAACACTAAAATTCTCACACGTCAAACACACGTACCACTTTATTTTATAAAAAACAAAATTTAACGTTCTGGCACAGATGTTCACTTGGAAATTTCTTATTTCCGACTGAGCGAAAATCGGACATTTCATGTGGTATAACCCAATACTTAAGAACGCAAAGATTCGGTACGTCTGTAAAGTTCCGGTACGTCGGCAAAGTTCCGGTGCGTCGCTAGGTGTAGCGAGAACGGTTATAACTAGACCTCGTAAAAATATGCCCAAGCAGCAAGCATGCAGATTTTGCAGATTTTAGCGATTTTTGGACGTGCGTGCATATTTAACCATTTTCCAGAAATCAAGTATATTTCACCGATGTTCAGTAATTTTTAGTATGAGAAAGTCTACATTTAACCGATTTTTATTGTATCATAAAAACATAAAAACATACTACGAAAACGACAACAACGAATATTGGCTAATTCAGTAAGTTTCGAGATGCAGAATGTCGATACACGACATTTGCAAAAATAAAGGATTGTGTGACAAATCGAAGATGAACTATTCGACTCCTTCGCTTCCTCTAATTGCTGATTGGTGTGTTTCGGTTTGAGTATTTACATGTTAACGGCTTAAATTTCACTCCCAACGTCAAAAGGATCTATGTCAAATGAAAACTGAAGACACATTTTATTATGCCGAAAGAAGCTCGCCGCGAATTTATTTCTCTATTTCTCGAATGGTGCGTGAGAATCCAAAACTCTTTCGCGCGGACGTCAACATTTTGTTCTGTATTGTTTGCAGCTGTAAAACGCCAGAAGCAAAGTTGTTAACCATTTAAATTCAGTGAAACATATAAAGGCAGTGAAAAAAAAATCGAAATCCACTACGAGTCAAACGTTGGTGACCAGTTTTCAGAAACCGCAAGCAGAGGTCAACCTATTCTATATGAATCTTTGCAAGGCATTCCTCGAGGGCAATATTCCGCTTCACAAAATCTCACACCCAAGCATCAAGCACTTTTTCGAGAAATATATCAATCGAACGATTATAAGTGAAGCTACGCTCCGCAACAAGTACGTCCCGATTCTCTACGACCAAAGCATCGCACACATGCTCGCAAAAGTGTCAAAAAAATGCATTTGGGTAGCTTTGGACGAGACTCAACACACGAGCAACGATTCTTCGCAGACTTTGTATTTGCTATTTGCTGAATGTGGGAATATTGGAAAGTGCAAATGCCAGTTGAGTTTCTGGGTTTTTCGTCGATTCCCTTTCGTTGTCGTATCCACGACGTAAAATTATGACGAGACATTCTGAACAGGATTACAAGTGGTAAACTTATTTTGATCTACGAGTATCTATTTTGCCGAATATAGGAATAAAATACGATAAAGTTCTTTTGACTGTGACGGATGCCGCTGCGTATATGCTCAGTTCCATGCGTTCAATGCAAACCCTATTTCCGAAGACATTACACGTAACATGTTTTGCACACGGCTTGCATCGACTGGCTGATTTCATCCGACTCACATTTCCAATTGTCAACGATTTGGTCGCTAAAGTTAAAGGCACTTTCGTAAAGGTATACATGTACTCTTATTATTATTGTATTCTTATTGTACCATATATTCAATCCAAACATAGGCACCATGGTGACGACTCAAATTCAAAGCGGTATGTCCGAGATTGCCTTTACCATCCGAACCAATATTTACTCGATTTGGCACTTGGCTACAAGCAGCAATATATTGTTACGATAATTTTGAAGATGTGCGCTCAGTTGTTGATTCATTTGATGCAAACGATGCTACTTCAATCGAAAGAGAGCTATTTGCCTCATGTGAAATAAAATCGCAATTAGCCTACATCAAAAACAATTTCGCTGTGATAGTCCGTGCAATTACAAAATTGTTTAGATTCTTTTTTTTTTTGTTTTTGAGCATAATTTCGAGCATATTCCGTCTATTTTTCGTGCATATTTGCATGAATTTTTCAAAAGTTTTTGAGCATATTTTTACGAGGTCTAATTATAACTTATGTTCATCTGAACGCTTTTGGGATTATGCCTGATTCAAGTGTGCTGCTGTAGGATTCGGTTAGCCATCGCCTTGTATTTGTTCCTCTATGTGTAACAAATTCAGGGTAGGTGCCATCAAAACCCACCAGATTTCCTGTTTTTACTACTACCGCGTTGAGCGGTGCTAACATCTTCGGGTGTAAAACTATGCGAGAATTGTGATGACTGTGGGTTATTGGTCTTAATCCTCTCAGAGACCGTTTCATGGTGACTGCACGTTCCCTGTTCACGGCGGCACTTGAAACATCCACTATGCGGTTGGCCACCTTCAGAGGCTCTGTGGTTTCTTGTTAGAGTGGGTGATGCTGAGGCTTTGAACGTTGATATCCATTTCTTTTTGCGGGTCTGTTCAAGCGATATTAGTAGTTGTTTCGGGGTCTTCAGATATCTTGTAATTGTCGTATAGTCGTTCAACTTTTTCGGTCCATCCAGGAACATGAGGGTTGGCTGAAAAGTTTCCGACAGCAACGTAAAGATAGCGGCACTCGTCAATAAAAGCTAGTGAATACTAGTTGTGCATCTTTTACCGAAATTTCAGTCATTTTGGACGCGCAGTTTTTAGTTGACAGTCATTTGAGTGAGTCAATGTGAGTGTTTTTTTGTGAAAATGGAAACAATTGAGTATCGAGCTGTTATTAAATTCTTGTTTTTGAAAGGCAATACGCCTACGCAAATCAAAAATGAGTTGGACTCTGTGTATGGGGACTCTGCACCATCATTTACCACAGTGAAATTTTGGGCAGCTGAATTTAAGCGTGGCCGTAAGAGCTTGGGAGATGATGAACGTTCAGGACGTCTAAAAACTGCAACCACTGACGATAACATTGCTAAAGTTCACCAAATAGTGTTAGACAACCGCCGAATTAAAGTGAGAGGGATAGTAGAGGTTATGAAAATGTCCATATTAAATCAAGATTTAGGCATGAGAAAGCTGTCGCGTTGGGTGCCGCGTTTGCTTACGTTACCCCATAAACGTGTTCGAATGAACATTTCCAACGCTCTGTTGGAGCAGTTTGGGCACAATAAATCCGAGTTTTGGCGCCGATTAATTACTGTAGATGAAACTTGGATACACCATTATACGCGCGAAACAAAAATTCAGTCAAAACAGTCGACTGCAAAGGGCGAGACGGCTCCTTTCGGCTGGGAAAGTGATGGCGACTGTTTTTTGAGATAGTAAAGTAGTTATCTTAATCAATTATCTTCAAAAAGGAAAAACCATTACAGGAGCATACTACGCATCACTACTTGCCAAGCTGAAGGCAGAAATTGCGGAAAAACGGCCACATTTGCAGGAAAAGAAAATCCTCTTTCACCACGACAACGCGCCGTCTCACACCTCAGCGGTTGCCATGGCGAAAATCCATGAATTACGGTTTGAACTGCATGACCATTCGCCTTATTCACCAGATCTAGCCCCAAGCGATTTATTTTTGTTCCTCACATAAAACTGCGCTCGGAGGACAGAGATTTTCGTCAAATGAGGAGGCAATCACGCTAAGTACTATTTGGACGGGTTAGAGACATGGGAGCATCGCTTCAGGGTAGGTGCCATCAAAACCCACCATCTTTCTTGTCTTTACTGCTAAAAGGGCGCTGCTAACCTCTTCGGGTGTGAAACTGTGCGAGAATTGTGATGACTGTGGGTTATTGGTCTTAAGGCTGGTTCTGGTCAAGCAATATTAGTAGTTGTTTTGAGGTCTCCAGATATCTTGTAATTGTCGTATAGTCGTTCAATTTCTTTGGTCCATCCAGGAATATACTCCTTGCAGAAGTCGCGGCGAATAGATATGTTTTTTGACAGTTACCGCAACCATTGCTACAAATCTATAATAGTTCCGGGTTCGCGGCGGAATAAGCCTTAAACATGAGTCGAGATTGTGAGAGAAGCTATTCCAATCGGCCTTGGTGAAGTTCCAGCGCGGCTTTTGTACGGAAGCAGTTAAAGGGATCTGGGATCCGACATCGATTTGGACTGGACGGTGTTGGTTATCGGGACCGCTATCTCTGAGCGTGAAAGTTCGCTCCGTTCTTTGCGTCGAACAATAGGTTCATGTGGTTTGAGTCTGCTCATTCCATTCTGGATCTGGATTCCGACATCGATTTGGACTGGACGGTGTTGGCTATCGGGATCGCTATCTCTGAGCGTGAAAGTTCGCTCTGTCCTTTGCATCGAACAATAGGTGCATGTGGTTTGAGTCTGCTCATTCCATTACTTCCATATGTTATGGTGGCTTCTAAATTGCCAATGAAGGCTGTGGGTTGATACGGAACTTCGAGGACACTAGGCTGCCACGGCATTGTGGGCGGCTTTCATGTATTTACAATGACAATGCCTCCAATTTGTGTCGTTGTTGTAAAGATGTTTTTGCTGGAGTATGCGCTAATCACTTTTGCGTCCACTATGCCGTTTCTGACGTACGTTGCTGTCCCGTATGATTGGTGGAAGAGCCGCCTTTCGATCCGATAGTAGCCGGCCACAGTTTGTCTGTCCTTTTGAGCATCGACCGATGCAACATGTTGTTAGTCAGTAAGAGTTATTTGTTAAGTTGGCATATTCCAACAGAAAGTTCGCCTTGTCAATTGGCACTGAAGAGTGCCAGTTGTGTAGGCCATGGTGAAAATGGTAATATTAGCGTTGGTATCGTATTTGCATTAGCGTTGTTTTTTCGCAATTGGTTAATTTGCAGAATGGCCAGAGGAGTTATCTTTTTGCCGATCTTCTTTAAACGATACACCATTTAGCGTTACCCCGGCTGTTCAACGAGGAGGCGATGTAGCATTACACCCTGCTGCCTCCTACATAGGGACGCAGTAGCAGACTTGGAATATTGAAAGTTAATCTAAGTAAATATCAAAATTGTGGATAATTACCGGAAATGAATGCAGTCTCATTTGTGAATAAAGTGCATATTAAATAGCGACGTGAGTTAAACGTACTTTCGATGGTCCTGACGGAAGTTTTGCAAAAGCACACCGATTCTTGGTCTCCCTGTGAGAATAGATTTTCCAGTGCAGAGTCCAGGTTTCTGGGAATCCAAAACGCATTATAAGTGCTTTGATGCCACGGCAGATACTCATCGAAACTTTCACATGAAGAGAAGAGTTTATTATTGCCCCAGGTTATGAATTAATTTTATACCAATTGTATAGATTTTGTTTTTCTTAGTTAAATAGAAAAACACATTTTACCAAAGATATTCTCCAAAAGAATGTAAAATATTTCGCCCAAAAATCATCTGTCTTCTAACTCATTAGCTATAAAATCAACACCTTTCCGCTGCGGTCGTTTGTAAGTATTTAATAAATGTCTTACAAGTATTATCTAAACACGAAAATCTCTAAGACTTCAACATCTGAATAAATTACATTCCTATAGTACAATACATACCTAATTATAAAAGTAGAATCGTTACTACCAGTTTAGGAATATATCTAATAATTACAATTGCGATCGATCAATGAAGCGTCGTTAAAGTGTTTAATTACACATGATAGTAATAATTTAAGCTGGAAATATTGCTGAGTATATCTAAAAATATAAGTACCTATGGACGTGCAAGCGTAACGGTCTAGCGCCTCTGTTGAATAAATTACCACTTACGAGTAGCATTGCTTAGATTTTGTGGGTAAAAGCATTTAAACAAGGGTTAAACAAGTTTTCCGCCGTTTAAATGAATGCCGATAATAAATTAGTGGGTAAAAAAAAAACAAATAAAAAATAATAATAACGTTGTGATGAAAACGTAAACTTAGTGATCTAGCTAAGCTTTGTTTCTAAAAATACAAAATACCATAAATTAATAATTGTATTAGTAATAATGGTTATGATTAAATTTACAATACTTATGCCTTCCCATGATTGGAAATTCGAGCCAGAGAATTATTGCTACTTTAATTTAAAGATTAATCATAGGACGAGTAAACGTACATTTAGTTTGGATCGGCGATCCATGGTCGATCTAGGTTCCAATTAACGACCCTGCACTATTGTACCGTCTACAGAACTCGGTTAAACCTCGGAAGACCTGGTCTTCCGCCGTTGACCTCATTGTCGAAATTGCTCCGCGTCAGGCCAGTGGTATTTATTTGCTTAGCATGCTAAATGCATTCCGATGTATTTGTGTTTTCCAAATTCTGAGTATGAAGATGATACCGAATATCACTTCAAGAAAGTTTTTCTTGCAACAGCCAAAAGTATTCATATTTTTGTACCATACAGAAAGACTGAGTTCCTTTGGGATCTTTTTGATAGCTTGTTCCTAAATGGACCTTATTTTTCACTAGCCTTTTTAGTTTAAGGAAACCACGTTAAAAAGAGTGTTTGCTCATTACATTCAAATGGTGGTAGTTTATGTATTCTTTACTACAAAGCTATAACTGCCTTATGTGGTTATGTGGCATACTGTCTATTATTTTTTCCAACAGCGTATATCTTGCATGTATCTGAATAGTACCTTATTTGCATGTACATATCTGATGAGTACCTTACCGTTCCCATGAAGACAGTGTCGTCAACGTACGGGAACAGTTGGATAGACTGCAAACAAGTTTATTTGCGATGGCGAAACGAGACAAGCGTCCTTACACTTATTTTCATGAGAATAAGTATTTGGTTTTGAGATCAATGAACATGGAGTGGGTATCTATTATATTTGGAGTTCCTAAGTGTTTTTCTTATTGCCGACGAAGAGTTGCAGGCCCTTTCACAATACTGCAGAAACGGACTTAAGTTTATGTCTCTGTAGTAGACGCTATTTATATAATCCGCATACATAAGGACTTGTCAAGCGATTCAAAGATTTCATTTATTACTCCATAGGGCATTATTTTAGATATGGGAAGGTTTTCGCTACACTCGAATGAAAAGTTCGTTTGAAATTTTGGCTTCATGGAACTAAATTTATAAATTTATCCTACCGTCAGAAATTGAGAGTTTCCGGTGGCGAATAACATGTTGCCCATAAATTTGAATACGTCAGTAAAAAGTCCTAGAGTGGTCCCAGGCTGCAAACAACAGATTTTTCCATTTATCGCTTCGTCTCCCGGTATGGGGATAGTCGGGTTGTCGATTCCGTTCACCTCATACCATGACTAAGTCGAAGTGGCTGTATAGCTCGTATAGTTCGTTGTTGAACCTTCTTCTCCAAGGTCAACGGAATGGGTTCGAATATTTTTCTCTCGAAATAACAGAGGATATCATCCTACGCTTTCGATAGACTCCATGCTTCAGCTCTATAAAATAGGACTGGGATGATCAAGATCTTATATAGAGTCTCCTTAGTTTTTCGGGGTAGGGCCTTACTACTCAATTGCATTCTTAGCCTAAAGAAACAGCGATTGGAAAGAGTGATTGTTCGTTTTATTTCTGCTAAAGTGTTGTTGGCAGAATTTATCGCAGAGCCAAGGTACCCAAGGTCCTTTACTACCTAAATTATAGCTGTCGACTGTGACGTTTTGTCCAATTCGTCGACGTTGTGTGTCGCTTCTTGTTCACAGCATATACTTTGCTTTCTGTCATTCACCGTTAAACCCATTTTTGGAGCTTCCCTTTCAATAGTAGCGAATGAACCCGTGATAGCCCGCTGATGATTATGTCTATATCATCGGTGTACGCTAGCAGTTGCACAGACTTTCGAAAGACGAGTGTCTGCTTACGAGTTCCGCATGAACTCTTAAGAAGTCACATTACAGCGTGCCACCTTGTCTAAAACACTTTTTGAAATTAAAGGTTTCTTTTGACGGAGCAGCGGGGGTTCTCCATCGTCATTCTTACACAGACGGACGAGCTTTGCAAGGATACTAAAACCAGACATCGCTCTATATAGCTCGTCCCTATAAATGCTGTCGTATCCGGCCTTAAAAGCGATGAAAAGATGATGGGTATATTCTCAGCACCGACTGCTACAGTTTTTCCTTCTTCATCGCTATAGGCTTCTGTACGGGGTTTCTTACCTTGACACGTTCTTTTTACATGTTGCTAAAACTTCCGTACACTATTCTTTTAGTACAATCTCTCAATATTCTCCATCGCGTGCTTCTCGTGTGTTTTGTTTTTTTTTTATGGAGAAGCCGTCTCTTCTGCTCATAGAGCAACAGCAGGTCGGGCGAAACCCAGCACATTAGGTGCGGCGTCTCTGATGACACGTTGGCAGCGTTGTAGTTATTAACTTTTAATTTCATATTAAATATTTACTCTAATGAATAATCTGAATATAACTTCTTCTTACAGTACTTACAATTTGTACTCGTAACATTGTACTGTGGGAAAATACAGTTTTTGATAGTTACATGAAGTCAGCATCAACACATAAAATACAAAAATATTCCCGACAGATATCTGATCCATATCCGCTGAATATGCGTGTGGGTGGTTGGCTGCCGAAGCTGGTTTCTGTGTGATAACTCTTCCCTATTTGTTTATATATTCTTGGTTGTTGTTAAATATCGAGTTGAAAATATAGGGATTGAAATAACATTGAGAAACAATAAAAATACTCGTATCAAGGTTTATTGTGTCTATTTTCCAAGCAAAGTAATAGGAGACTTCACTAGATTTAAAAATGACCTTAGAAAATTTTTTAATATGAACTGCAACTTCTTGATAGAGGGTGATTTAAATTGCAGACACAGGGATTGGTGGTGTGTAAGAGCAAATTCCCGGGGGAATGTTCTATCGCATCTCTCTGTTATGTCACCAATATGTGTTATGTGTCCCCCTAGTCCTACTTTTGTACCAAACAGTTTTCGTGGCACTCCCTCTATAATAGATTTATATGTAACAAATGTTTCTGGTCTGATCTCCCAACCTGTGGTCTTCAATGAGTTGCGATCTTAACATAGATATTAAAAATGCAAATTGGGCAAAATTTCGAAAAGAATTAAAGGAAAAACTGCTGACTATTGACATGGACAGCCACTTACTAGATCAATATCTATATTTTAATAAACATATACTCATAGATGTTGCTCTGACCAGAGTCAAAGGTGCTTTTGCCCTTACAAAGAGACTGTTTTATAGCAGTTAACTCGATGCCAGGGTGAAGGTGATTCGCTACATGGCCGTTATCTGGCCTATACTTATATTTGGATGTCCCGTGTGGTTCAACGTGAGAGCAAGTTTATTAGAAAAGATTCGGGTGTTTGAGAGGGCTTGCCTTAGGGTTTGTCTTCGCTTACACCGAGTACATACAATTCTATCCTAGTGAGGTCTTGAACAATAGGGCGAATTTTATAAGAGTGCACAATTTAGTCATTAAGTTGATTCGAAGGCACATTGCAAGAGAAATGTTTAAGTATTATTTTTAACTTAGGGCTAGTAAGTTAGAATAAGACAACTTTAAGTTAATTAAGCAAATTTTTAAGTATTTTTTTGTTTAGCATATAAGCGTTAATGAATTAGTTTAATCAAAAATGCATTTAAAATGAAAAGGAAAACGAAGAGAAGCATTATGATAGAGGAGCCACATAAGCATATGGATAAGGTAGTTCTCCAGACTGAATAGCTCTGATCGCAACATAAATCAATATTTTGCTAAAGCATATTCATGGGGTATCAAATTTGATTAAAAGCCAACAACAAGTCTGCTAATAAAGTGTAGGGAACCTTAAAGTGAATATATTAAGCGAAACGCTGGCTAAAAGAATACACATAAGTTCTGAACCCTTCTCAGTTAATAAAATATTCCTTGCATTGCTTACTCATCTACTTTTAATATGAAGTAATTATATACAATACAATAAAAAGAGGAAAATTGTAGGATTACATCCATAATTAAAATATTCCATTGCGTATCTTAAGTCTGGTTTTCCAGCAAAATAACTTCAAGTCTGCAAAAATTATAAAAATTATACGCATGAAGCACTTTGGCGAAATGTGTTTAATTAAGCAAACATTAGCACGCTAATGGAATAGTAAGATAGCAAAACTATGCCCCTAAGCACTCAATCTATTCATAACAATTACAGAAATAAAGACAATAATTGGTAATTAGATTTAGGGGCGGTAAAAACCCAGAAACCGATGTTTAATTGCACTGTAGGTGAACTCGGACGGATACATTCCAACCAGTGCGGGTAAGCGTCACGCAATATAAATGTTTTACACCTTAAATTTAAATAATTATACGGTGTTGCCGTGAAGCGTTTATGTTTATTATCTCTTTGAGTAATCTGATTCCTAGTCTGCAATTGCGTCTTGGTTATGCTACATTCAACATTCAACTTGTTCTTAGAGATACAAATCGCAATCGTATATTTTCTTTTACGAATATCATTTCCAATTCTAGGAAGCCTTTCCACTAAAACTGAGTAAATTTCGCAATTTTATGTGAACTTTCTGTTTTTTTTTTTTTATTAAATCTCGCAAAAAGGTCGTTACTCGCGGAAATTCTCACAAGCTGATGTAAGAGTTAGTAGTCAAGATTTATAAAACACGTCAGAGAAACTAAAGCGAAAGTCAATAACCCTTTAAAATTGTATAATTAATAGTCATGGAATCTAATATAAAGTAAAATTCTCTTTAAAAATCAAATTTAAGACTTAAACTCGAAGTAATAAACATTAATGAAGGCATTAAGTCAATACGGTAATTGTTTAATTTTCCATATAAAAAGAAATAACTTTGAACAGTTTTTCAACACCTTATACCCTAGTGCTTAAGCTAAATCTTAAAAGCTATTCTCTTTTGTATAAAAAATATTAAAATATGATAAAAAGTTTACAATACGGATAGCATACTTCTATGAAATAGTTTCTAGTTCAAAATCTCCCAGAAATTCATCCGCCTGACGTCTGGTTTGCGTGTTATATTCTTTTCGAAAGTCGCCGAGAAGAAAAAAGGCGATGTAAACACAATGCTGTACCTTTCACAAAAGTCATGCTGTGGTGCTAAAATTTAGTGGGAATGTCAAGGATAGATGCACAAATATAAAAAAATGCGCCACGCGTTGGGTATTCCGGGAACGGGAACGAACAAGGCTGTATGCAGATGAATAAATAGTAGCAGGAAAATGAAACACAAGCGAAAATGCCTTTTTTAATTTAAATAAAACTTAGAAAAATGAGGAAAACGGGGACTTGCGTGGCGATGGTCGGAATACTGCTGAGTGTCCTATAACTTGAATAGGGTCAGCAGAGCAACAATTAATTTTGTGCCGAAGTGCTTGCCTTATCTCCAAATGGTAGTCCCCGGTAACTACATGAGTAAACCCTTACTCATGCAGTCTAAAATGGCAAGGGCATGCCCGGCCAGCTGCATTATACCCTATACAGAAGAGATTTAAAGATGTCACAAGCCAACTAATAGTCTCAGATAAAAATGGACTCATTGTGGACGACTCTTGTAAACGTTTAAAGGGCAAGAATGTTCGGACCTTAACATGCCACGAGCAGCCGAACAATTAGCAGATGCCTTTGACTGCTATCACGCCATCCCGGAAGTGCGATGGGATGAGCCGAAAATAAGGTGGATGAAAGGCTGTGGTGCATACTACGGTGATTGTTATAGAGCAAGGCTGTACAACCCGCAGCCGAAGGTAAGTATCAATGCGGCCCGAGAATATTCTTTAGGTTACTGAAGCATGCCAATTTTTCTGAGGAATGTTGTGTGCGCTTTTATGCTACAGGTGCGAAGTAACAAACAACAGAAACAGAACAGGAAGCTTCTTCGTTCTGTAGTCAATTCTCTTTCTGTTTGCTTTGCTCGCTCAGCTACACTGTTTTGTTCTTTGTCACTTGGCGACTTAAGTATGTTTCAATACCTGTCTTCAAAGAGTATAATTTGAAAAGATATTATGCACTGAAACATGCTTCCAAATTCGATGTATATCAAGGAATGTGTCGGAAGGACCAATTAATGGTACTAAAAAAAGGTCTTACATCTCAACAAAAGTTTTTTTTAGCAACGTCAC
This sequence comes from Volucella zonaria, assembly GCA_963966105.1. Classification (NCBI taxonomy): domain Eukaryota; kingdom Metazoa; phylum Arthropoda; class Insecta; order Diptera; family Syrphidae; genus Volucella; species Volucella zonaria. Next base: position 167,252,671 of record OZ014530.1, read on the forward strand.
GACTCAGACAGAATCATTTGTGAAGGCTAGTTACGTATGTAGTGGCAAATTTAATTGCCAAAAAAACAAAACTATGTTCTGATGGCGAGTTTATTAAGGAATGCATGGAAAGGGTGGTAGATATAATTTGTCCGCACAAGAAAGGTGATACGAGTATTTCTAAAATCAGTTTGTCTCATCAAACTGTTGCTGGAAGAATTGACAATCTCGGGAAATCGATCGAAAACGATTTGAAAAGTGAAGCCTGTGGTTTTAAATTTTATTCTTTGGCCATGGATGAAAGTACTCATGCTACTGATACGGCTCAATTTGCCATTTTTATTAGAGAGATTAATGACGAATATAGTGTAACTGAAGAAATGGCTTCTTTAGTGCCATTAAAAGACACGACAAAATCAACAGATTTATACGAAGCAGTGAAAAAAACATTAACGCGATTTTCTTTGTCACTTTCCAGTATGCCATATGTATTTGGTGTAGCTGCAGATGGTGCCCCAGCTATGATCGGTAAAAAAAGGGGGCTTGTAAAGTTAATTGAAGACGATGCTATTGCTGTCGAAAACTCTCATTTGATGAGGTACCATTGTATAGTACACCAAGGAAATTTATGCGGAAAAGCTTTAAAAATGGATCATGTTATGCAAATCGTCGTCAAGACTGTAAATTTTATAAGAGCCCAGGGATTGAATCATAGCCAATTCGAAGGATTTCTCTTAATGAAATCAAATCTTTTATGACATCGAAAGCTAAATCTATGCCAGAACTTGACAAATCTGACTGGCTTATAGGTTTAGCATTTTTGGTAGATTCGATTGTTCATTTAAATGATTTAAACATAATAAATTTTAAATTACTTAAATGTGAAAACTATATATCGTATTTTACATTTTTTTTCGCTCGTCAGCTATGGTAATATGCTTGCGTCACAAAACGTCTTCTTCCGATGTGACCCACGGAAACAAAAAGATTGGACACCCTTATTATAGAGAAAAGAAACAGGAATTATTCGGATGCGGATTTGCCATATACGGCACACTTAGGCAAGAAGCCTTGAGCTTCCGACACACGAGCCAACGTCTAACGACAATCCGCATTAAAGCTAAATTCGCTAACATAAGCCTAATATCTGCGGAAGAGAAGGACGACGCCACCATAGAATGTTTCTACGAGATCCTCGACAAGGCATATAATATTAGCAATGTCCAAAGGACAGAAAGGAGGGCATCTTTGGTAGGATAATGGGTAGGCATAGTCTACACGACACCGCGTCTGGCAATGGATCTATGCTTATTGACTTTGCGGCAGGACGAATATCACTATACGAGTAGTAAGCATCTCAATATACGCAAGGATCATCAAACGCTAAATCAAATTGATCATTTTGCGATAGACGTAAGGCATTCCAACACTAACTCAGATCACCATCTAGTCCCAGCTAAGTTTGCTTGCTGATGTGCAAGCAAATGCAGCTAAACAAGAAGCCTACAAAGGAGCGCTGCAAAGAAGGACGCAAGCTGCTAGTGAGCTCTATGTACAGAAAAGATGGGAAGAAAAAAGAGCAAGAAAAGCACGAGATCGAAGATGTTGAGAGGTTGTACTCCAGGAATAAGGCCAGTGTCAAGGCAAGAAAACAGATACTAAAGCCTGTAGGGATGAAGAAGGAAACCTTGTAGTAGAATCATAGTTGGTGCTGGGAATATGGAAAAACTTTTTCCGCAGACCGTATAATGGCGAAAAGCTAAACATTCCACCGTCAGGCAGAATAGATTATTCAGCTTAGACATAGCCAAACCTTCCGTTCACCTGATCATAATGAAGTAAGGTTAAAATCCAACAAATCAGCTGGAGCGGACGACTTACCAGCCGACTTTGTGGAGAGCGTGTAACAACTCATTTCTCAGATTTGGTCAGAAGAGGGTATGTCGGATGAATAGAATCTCAGAACCGTGTGCTCTATCCACAAAAACGGAGACACCTTCAACTGCGCCAACTATAGAGGTATACTGACACCCTTCGCCAGAAACCTGCTTGGTACGATTAGAGCTGTTTCAGACCAACAATCGACCAAATTTTCACACTCCGGCAGATCCTGAAAAAAATTTATCACCTTTTCATCGATTTTAAGGCCGCATACTTGTATGACAGCATTTATAGAAACGAGCTAGTCTCTAGTTTTGACATCCCTGTCAAACTCGTCCGTCTATGCAGAATGACGATGAGAACGCTCGCTGCTTCGTGAACGTCGGGTAACGACTTAACCGACCCTAGATGTCAAAGGTCTAACTGTCAACCTTTGGGGATGTGTTTTTCTTTTCTCCCGTATACCGAATTTACTTAGTTTTCCACCTTCCTTCAAAGTCCCGTAACTGCCGACTGGGTCCTCCCGTCGTTGTTCGTCGACCTAGTTTTGTCTGCCGAGTTCACAAATTGACCTGTTCCAGTTAGCCCCCCCCCCCCCCTTTCCCCCATCAAACAAAAAGAAGAAAAATTAATAGTGTTGATAAGTGTTCGTCGACAAATAAACTTAAATAAACAAACACTGGAAAAGTGCTGTGCTAGTGTTCTGTGCTCAATTGTTGACCCCAATGTCGAATGGGTAGCCTGCAATGGTCTCTGCAGAAAATCTTTCCATGCCATATGCATCGAATTTACCCGGAGATCCATTACCTACTTTAAGGAGTATTGCATTCTCATAAATTTTTACTGCGACGAGTCTATTAATGCAATGATAACGGAGAATGGTCATATTAGCAGAACAATCCTTGACAGAATAGAAAAGATTGAAGACTCAGTAAACTGCATTGACAGTTATGCGAAAACTTACAAGCCCACAGGAAGAATAATCGAAAAGCAACTGGCAGCGATCCAAAATCTGTCCAAAAACAAATCTAATTACGACAACTAGAGCGAAGTGAACAAATATCATTTCAATTGATTAAAAACATTCTTCAAAACAAATTTCGCCAACCTCCTTAAATTCAAAGTGCTTCCTCACATAAACGACTATCAATCTTCTCCGTACAGATCTCGACTTGCTTTTTTAATCCTCCTCCAAACCATTACATCCTACCCCGAATCCATCAAATCCTACGCTCGATAACCTGACCTTAAAAATGATTGACGTCAGCGAGGGAGGAACTCATAGCGACTCGGTTGACCGTTGCCGAAATCGGTAAAGAAGTGAGATTGGCTTCCCACAAAATCGATGGACTACCCGACCAAATTCAATTCCAAGCTACGAGTACCCGGACAATATCTCAATTCATAATGAATTACTTGACACGGAGTCTCACCTGCCACCATTTTCAACTACTCCTCCCGTCGCCCTAACAACAACTAAAATCGCGCTGCTTTTACCAACTAGTATTACGCCCGCCGCTGCTCCACGCAAAATGCTGAAATAATTCGGAACTTCATGGATCCTCTCCGAATGGAAAAGTAGACTTGAAAAGCCGGAAAAGGGAAACCATATGGTATTCTACGTTGAAGATGCTGCTCACCACGCTGATAGTTCTTGGATATGGAATTTCTTTCACCGAAATTATCCTGTTGACTAAAACAGTCCCTAAAGCTTCAAAATCAACATCCTAGCCAAATATTCGTTGTTGTTCCCTACTTCCCCTGGTAATGCCACTAAACCTGGGAAGATAAATATCACCAAATGTTCTGAGGAACGAGAAAACCTACATCTGGACCATAATCAAAGCTCTAAAAACAAACGTAGTTTTAATTATACTCTTAAAAAAGACCAACTCTCTTCCAAAAGTATCAAAGAAACATGCTAAGGAAAAACGGAGCTCTAATCCCGAGCTTAACTGGAACTTCAAAACGCACAAACGCTTCTCTTTCAACTTAAATCCAACCACCCATATTGGCCCTTCTCATTTTTCTACGCCACCAAACTCAGCCAGCAACTCATTTCCTAACTGCGACCTTAAAACAGGGGCTAAGTACCCTAATTTTATTAACTCCCATACCCTAAAAACCACATCTCATCCCTCGCCCAACTCCATATCCAACCATTTATCTCCATCCCTCTACTCCACTGCCCCTATTCATGATCCCCTTTTCCCCCTTAGTTAAACTATCACAGCAAACTAATGGTACTACAGAAAGTAGCTATGCACTCTCTAGGCTTAGAGAAAGGAAGATATATGAAAACATTCGTCACTTTCTCGCCTATCTACGTGACAAATCGGACTCGGTCTGTTACGAGGAGAAGGCAAAAACCAGGGTCATGGTTTCCATCCAGCAGGAAGGCCTCCCTACTGACCCTATCAGTCCCAGGAATCTTTATGTCAGGCACCACGAGATTTTTAGCATGTCCCCTCAGAAAGTGGCATACGACCTTGCTGCATTCTGCCACTACGTTCACTCCAAGCGAGTCTTACACCTACAGCTTAGCCGAGCCGACCACAATAAATTTTTTGGTTCATAACTTGCCTCCCTTGCCCCCACAACATCCCTCTTACTTTTTACTGTCAGAATGTAAGAGGTCTTCGCTCTAAAAGTAATGCTGTTCTACGCCAATAGCATGCTCTTCCTTTGATATTAATGTCTTGACTGAAACCAGTCAGTAGACTTTTAATGTTTTTCGCGACGACGATCATACCCGCCCAAATTATAGTTCCCCCTGTCGAGGCGTCTACTGGCGATTCACAACAGCCAGCAACAGTCACAACAGAAACCTACCGACTTGCTGTCGATGCGATCGACCATTTGATTGACCTGTCTGATTTTATTGACGATATCCTTATTTTCGGCGACTTTAATTTTCCGAAAGCAAACTTTCACAAGATCAGTGACTATCTCAGCAGATCCCGCTTTATCCTTCACAACCTATCTACAAATGATGCCTTATCCATTTTTTATAGAGAAATATTTAATTCGTTTTCCTGTTCCGAGAATTCTAACTATCTTGGTGCTTATCTTCATTTCACCGAACTTTGCGATTCCCTTTACCAGCGCTACCTTAACGATGCGCAAGTCAAGCTTATAAACGACCTTAAGTCCTTTTTCAAATTTGTTAACTATAATATAAAAGAAACTCCGATAGTTACCCTGATTCCCACTCTTTCAACAACAAATCATCGACCGATCCACCCACCATTGCCAACCTATTTGCCACCTTTTCAAAACAATCCTGCACTAACGACTTCTTTGTACCAGACCACCCTATTTTAATTACCTACTAAACTTCTCTAATGGCCTACTTCTCTCTCACAGCTTGGGCCCGTTTTTATATAGAGTTTTTTATAGAGTTACGAATTCACACTCGGCCCAAATGGCCTTCCTGCCATATTCATTAAAAAATGTTCCTCCTCTCTTTCCCTTGCCCTTTCTAATCTCTTTCATCTATCCCTCTTTCATAACCCCTTCAAACTCTTCGAAAGTATTTTGTATGAAGCTCTAAGCTTCTCATGCAAATCACTTATTTCCTCTAGACAACATGGCTTCCTGAAGGGTAGGTCAACCACCACAAATGTCGTTGAATCCATATCCTTTGCCCTCTCTGTCCTAGGGAATGGTAACGAAGTCGATGTAGTTGGAACCGATTTTAACCAGGCCTCCGATAAAATCATCGATTAACACTTCTTAAACTGTCTGCCCTCGGCTTTGAACCCATACCGTTAAAATGGATTTTCTCTTACCTGGAAAACCGTTTTTACAGTGTTCGTTTTAGGTCAGCTAACTCGGCTCCATTTTTGGCCACCTCTGGAGACCCACAAGGCAGCCATCTCGGTCCTCTTCATTTGATATTAACCATAAATGATCTCGATAGATTCATCAAACACTCATCTGTCTCCCTTTACGCCGACGATATGAAATTTTTCAAAACATTTCCGCTCCCCATGACTCCTTCTTCCTTCAACTAGACCTTGATATCTTTTCGATCTGGTGCCTCAAAAATTATTTGGAATTAAATATCCCCCGCTCTACCTTCTCCACAACCTCTTCGCTACCTCTGCACTTTGTGTAATAAGGAGCTCAACTTCCGTTTACATATGGATACGATAATCATTAAAGCCAACTCTGCACTAGGTTTTGTAAAACCGTGGTCCAAAGAATTCACCAGCCGATACGTGAGCAGGTCCCTCTATATTACCTTTGTTTACCCCTCCTAGAATACACCAGTCAAGTGCTTTCTGCGATTTTTCCATTACTTCCTCTCGACTGCGGAAACGCGTTCCCCGTAGTGGTTTTTCAACTTGATTGAACAGAAAGAAGTCACGGGGAGCCAAATCAGGTGAATTCGGTGGCTGTTGGATGGTATTTGTTGCATTTTTCGTCAAAAAATTACGAGTAATGATGGCACTGTGCGACGGTGCGTTATCATGGTGCAAAATCCACGAGTTTTCTGACCACAATTCTGGTCTCTTTCGGCGAATTGCTTCACGCAAACGTTTCATAACGCCCAAATAATACTCTTTGTTTACTGTCTGGCCTTCTGGCAAAAATTCATGATTCACTACACCGTTGTAGTCCATGAAAACCGTGAGCATTGCCTTCTTTTTTGACTGAAAACGACGTGGGTTTTTTGGTCTCGGCTCATTTGGTGAACGCCATTCACTTGCCTGATGTACTCATAAACCCACGTCTCGTCTCCAGTAATGATTCTTTTGATGAATGTGGGATCGGATTCAGCCTCACAAATCATTTCTTTTGCGACGTCAACACGGTCTCTTTTTTGCATGAAATTGAGGTTATTTGGCACCAACTTTGCTGCTACACGACGGAAACCCAAATCATTAACCAAAATGTCTTGGACGGATCCATAGGCAATGTTCAAGTCCTCCGCTATCTCTCTGATGGTTAATTTACGGTTATTGACCCACATTTCCTTTACTTCATCAATGTTTTCGTCGGTTTTCGATGTCGATGGTCTGCCACTAATCTTCGATTGACTCACGACCACTTTTGAACCGCTCGTGCCACTGGTAAACGACCGTTTTCTTTAGAGAATCGTTGTCAAAACACGTTTTTTACGCAAATTTTAATACAAGTTCGTTGTTGCAAATTTAAATCCGTTTCTAAAATTGTAAAAAATTTGCCAACACACACGAAGATAGATGTACTCTTGGCTACGTACTTTTACAAATGCCAAGCTATGACGCTAAAATTTGGAGGGAATGTCAACAACAGATTTACCAACTTAAAAAAAAAAACAGAACTCAAATCGGAATAATGGGAGCGCCACACGGTGGTTATTCCGGGAACAAGGTGGTATACTGTGACATCGAGTGGTTGCAGTTTATGACTGCAGTGCGGCGGGAATGTAACTATAATGATTGAGTTTTGTCTGGCTAATTCAACCACTCTGAGATTCACATGAGAGCTGTGATTATTCATTAATATCAATGCTGGATTCTCCTAATATGCATCACAAAGTATTCAAGCGCCTTAACGAAACAGTCTTCAGTCATCCATCCAGAAGATTGAGCCAACCCTAGAGCTGCAGGCGGACCATTATTTAACATAATATCTTTGTAGTTTACTCTAGGAAACTCAAAAATAGGCGGTAAAATACCATCAGCAGCATTAATAAACCCTTTGAGCCAATCATCACTCTCAGTTTGATGTTCTTTCCATTTATATGGGCTGATATCATTGGCCATGGCATAATCAAATGCCAGCTTCTTAATTTGGTGTCTTGTTACGTCAGAGCACATTTTAGAAGCAGTCTTTAAATTATCTGCAAACATATTCTCCTGGTCTGTTGTGAAAATAGGTTCATTTTCTATATTAAGACAGTGTTTATAAGCTGATTCACCAGAAGCCTTTACTTTTTTAACTATTTTAGCTAACTATGCTCTCGATATATTTAAGCCAAGTGCAGTTTTGTTTATGGACTGATCTTGCTCTAAAACTTCACTGACTGCTTCCTCAATTATAGATTTTTCGGTGTTTTTGGGCCAGGCTTTTCCATAATGCAATATCTGAAGCAAATAATTTATATACGAAAAAAAAGTGCATATTTATTATTTACAAAACTCAAATTCAGGGTTATGAAAGAGCCAGCTCTCTTATGGTCCATTCACCGGATCACGCATATGCAAGGTCAAACATATGCACAAACTTAATCTACAACCCATGTACCTACCCAAAAACAACTCAAATGAAGCAAAATACTTACTTTTTAGTGCCAAAAACTTTGACCGGATGTGCCGGCATCGGTTGGTTTCGGCGAACTGTCAAATGTTTGTGGTGGACGGGAAGTCAGTTTTGCCACTTAAAAATAAAGTTACTAACCAAATCCGTTCCTAAGCTACCAAAATAATGTAACTGGCTCTTTAAAAACCTGGCTCCTTCATGCCACTTCTCCCCAACATACAAGACCTTATGAACACAGCCGGAAAGTTCATTTTACTAAGACTGTTTTAATAGCTTGTTATCTAATTGCTTGTGATGATCTATCAGCTTTACGCACTGTTGTTTAGGTGACAATCAAGAATTAAAAAGGTCAGTGAACATGTGCACCACTCATCATGCTTGTTCATCAATGTTTCTGGGAAGAATGTGGCGATCCAAAGAACACGATCGCTGCCGCTGCCGCTACCGCTGGAGTGCCAGTGTGAGCTAATACATTTTCACTTTTTATTTCCTATTGACCCACTTTTCGTGAGATTCAAAAGCGATTCTATGATGTTCTTTTTATCACTGTTCGCTCGGAAAGGTAAAGGTACTCTCTTCAAAGCCCGATCACAATGAATAACAACAGATCTTTCAACTGATTTTCACTGGAAATCAATCTTGTCGGCTGCAGGGCACATTTCACATGTTGACCAATTGTTGATCCAGCAATTCCCACTTATTCTGAATTCTCGTCTCCTTTTATATTCTCTCGATCGTGGGTAATTGATTTTCAGTAGATTAATGACCCGTCACTTGGAATTATTACGCTGCGTGGTACCATCGCACTATTGCAAAAAGAAAATAGAAAAAGAAATCAAATCCAGATTCGCTGAGAACGCTTATGCCTCAGTAGTTGCTCGCAGATACTTGATTTCTTGGTTTTGCTGGATTGTTGGCTTGATGTACTCGTATTGCTGTATAGCTGCGCTTTCCTAAGGTCAAATGGTGGATTATATGCCTCAAGGGAAATCCGAGGTAAACTCGGTTTCCGTTAGGAACGTCGCCTTCTTCGTTGTTTTTCTTTTTTTAAATTTCTCAATTTATTTGTGGCGATTAATTGAAGCTAACTACCATGACATGAAGTGTGTGAATGAGGATACCTTCTCGTATGAGACAAAGAGATTAATTAGACTAGTGATTAGTTGGGATCACTTTTTTGGCTTCTTTAAGTGGAATTCGAGGATAAGTATTTTCTATGCCAATTAGAATTGAGGAATAAATGGGTAATTACAAAAAAACAGTAATGACGAATCAGAATCACGTTTAATTGGCACTTGAGAGTATCCCATTCATGAGAGTGTGAGATTCGTTGGCAGGAAAAATGCTAATGTCTGAGAAATTAGAAATAGTTATGGTAGTGGCTAATAATGTTATTATGTAGTTTTTGTTTAGTTTAAATTAAATTAGCAGGATCGTAGTTTAGTTTAGATGTTTGGTATATAATTAGGGAATGAAGATGCCTTTTCAGTGTCTGGATGACAAGTTCAACTGTACCTTTCTATTCAAACTTGTTTAATATACGAGTAAGTATGTACGTGTTTTTTTTCAATCCTGAGTGTTTACATTGGAGCGATATTGAAAGGATTATTTGTCAACTGATACAAAAATCGGCAGAATGGGGGTAAAAAATCTTATTCTATTCACACCGTTGTACAATAATATGTAATGCGTATAATTGCATCTTATACTACGTGTGCCGTTTGTAGGATTGTCTAAATTTTGCAGACTTTAGTGTTGCTCTACATTTTGCTCTATTGGTATTGAGTACGAGTACACTGAAGTTTTTGGTTTTGGATGTTATTTGAAACACAACTGCTTTGCGGACTTCATTTTCAGATAACCTACTGTGAGCATGGCAAATTCGGCTGATCGCACAGCATACAATTTTCGTTTCTTAACACAACTTTTTCTGGAAACATGTTTACTTCTTACTTGATCACTTCTCGTACAACGTCCGACACTGCTATGCATATGCATAGGTTTCGCGGTTTTCGGTTTAGTCAGATAATGGTTCTAGAAGTGATGATGTTAAAATCTCTCTGGCAACTCATCCTTGCTATTCTGTTCGAAAGTAGTCTTATTGGCGACTATATTAAAGACTAAGTGGTGGAAAGTGCGATGTGGGGGGTGTTAAAGTAAGTAGAATGAGGAACCAACGCAAGATGTTGCAAGTTAATGATTTTCAGGGTGTTCTGACAATATGATTGTTTCATGAGCATAAAGAAGGAATGCATGCTTATGACTGATTATAGAATGTAGATGTTCTCTGATCCTGCTCTTTCAAGTTTCCACTTTTTTCCAGTAAGGTAATCATTCTCATATTCCACTCTGGCCTTACATGCATTATTTCAATATGAAATAAAACACTTGAAGCTAATGTTAATGTCTATGATATTAGCTTTGATAGGTTATTTTATGTTTAAATACGAGGGCGGGTCACTTTTTGAATTTATGACCTCTTTACTGAAACAGCAACACTGCTCCTGTCAACAGGCATCTGTCAGTTGACTCCTGTCAAAATTTAAACTTGCTGCGTCAGTTAGTTTGTGTTTGACAGCTATTTTTATCAGACTACTCACTAATTTGAGGAGAAAATGGAAAAAAGTGAATTTCGTGTGCTTATTAAGCATTATTTCTTGCGAAAAAAAACCATTACCGAGACCAAGGCTAAGCTTGATAAATACTATGGGGACTCTGCACCATCGATTTCAATGGTAAAAAAGTGGTTGTGGCCGTACAAGCACTGAAGATGCCGAACGTCCTGGACGCCCAGTTGAGGTCTCTACATCCGAAACAATCGAAAAAATTCACGATATGGTGTTGGCCGACCGAAGATTGAAAGTGCGAGAGATTGTGGAAGCCGTAGGGATCTCGCATGGCTCAGTGGTTTCAATTTTGAATGATCACTTGGGCATGAGAAAGCTTTCCGCAAGATGGGTGCCGCGTTTGCTCACAGTCGACCACAAACGCAATCGTGTAACAACTTCACAGGAAGGTTTGGCGTTGTTTAATCGCAATATGGAGGAGTTTTTGCGCCGTTTTGTAACCGTGGACGAAAAATGGATCCATCACAACACACCAGAGAACAAACAACAGTCAAAACAGTGGGTTTCTAAGGGTGAATCGGCGCCAAAGAAGGCCAAGGTGGGTTTGTCAGCCAATAAAGTTATGGCGACTGTTTTTTGGGATGCACGCGGGATAATCCACATTGACTACCTTCAAAAGGGAAGAACAATCAATGGGGAATATTATGCCAACTTATTGGACCGGTTCAATGACGATTTGAAAAAAAAACGACCTCATTTGGCCAAGAAAAAAGTTCTTTTCCATCAAGACAATGCAAGGGTGCACACATGTGCAGTTGCCATGGCAAAAATCCATGAATTGGGCTATGAATTGCTCCCTCATCCACCCTATTCTCCAGATTTGGCTCCGAGCGACTACTTCTTGTTCCCAAACCTGAAGAAATGGCTTGGTGGAAAAAGATTTGACTCCAATGATGAAGTCATCTCGTCATTTTGAGGACCTCGACAAATCATTTTTTTTGGAAGGGATAAAAAAATTGGAGAAGCGTTGGACAAAGTGTATAGAGCTCAAGGGAGACTACGTTGAAAAAGAAAATTATTTTTTTATCAAAAAATCTGTGTTTTAATCCAAAAGTTACGGACCTGATATCGGGCATATGAGCGCCAAGGCTTGCTTGAATGAAACGCAATCATGAAGTTCAATTTTCAACAACTTCATCGACCGACTGGGACCGTATATCAGCAATAAAACGGCGAATGTTAACTTCCAAATCGTCCAACGTATCTTGTTTATCAGCATAGACTAGTGACTTCACATAGCCCCAAAGAAAGTAATCTAAAAGTGTCAGATCACACGATCGTGGAGGCCAGTTCACAGGTCCATTACTCGAAATTATGCGCTTAGCAAATGTTTCCCGCAATAAATTAATGGTGTCGCGAGCAGTGTGGGATGTTGCGCCATCTTGTTGAAACTAAAGCTCTGTCACGTCAATGCCATTCAACTGAGGAACGAAGAAGTCTGAAATCATGTTTCTATAGCGCTCTCCATTAACGGTAACATTCTGGCCGGCATCATCCTTAAAGAAAAATGGTATGGGCCGATGATTCCACCAGCCCATAAATCCCATCAAACAGTGAGTTTTAATAGTGCTAAGGGCGTCTCGACAAAGGCTTCTGGGTTTTCTGCACTCCAAATTCATCAAATTTGCTTGTTTACATATCCATATAACCAAAAATGGGCCTCATCGAAGAACAAAATTTTGCGTTAAAATTGAGGATCAAGCCTAATCATGTATTCGGCACGTTCACCGAACGTACAATATGCGCGCTCAAGGGATTTAAGTATTAAATCCCTTAAAAAATATTTGCACACGAAGGAAAGTCAGGGAGGATAGAAAGAGAGGTACTGGTGAAAGTTGGTTTTAAATGTTTGAAGGTTATAATGACTAGGGAATAACGAGCTAGGCAGGGCATACCATTAGCGAGCTGTTTGGCTTAGGAAAGCATCATGATATTTTAGAGTAAGTCCGAAAGTGGACTAGAGAGTATACTGATGAGCATTCATATCGAGACGGGTGTTACGGTTAAAAGTTTGAAGGGGCGGAATGCTACTGGCGATTTCTATTGCAATCGCAAATACTTCATCTATTCAATAACCATGTGCCTTTAAAAACAGTGGTGGTGCGCAATAGAATTTGTCCATGGTTTACGTCTGAGGTCCATAATGCCATTAAAGTTCGTAGGAAACTCTATTCAAAGTGGAAGCGAAATTCAACAAATCTGAATTGGGTAAATTTCTGTCGAGCACGTAATTTCTCAACTTCTATCACGAGACTCTCTAAGAAAAGATATTTTTTATCTAAGCTGGGAACGGACCAAAATCCCAAAAAGCTCTGGAGCAACTTGCGCTCGGTTGGTGTTTCTAAAAACTATGCTGTAGACGTCTTACCTGATCTTGATGATCTTAATGATGCTTTCTTATCCACCTCATTAGGAAGTACAACTTCTCTACCCAACCTTCAACATTTTTCTGAAACACCAACAGTTTTTGAATTCGAAGCTGTATCGGAAGTTGATGTCATTAATATCATTCGTTCACTCAAGTCAGATGCCGTTGGTGAGGATGGAGTTCCTATCCGGTTTGTCAAAATGGTATTAACCCACATTCTTCGTGTAATTACTCACGTAATTAATTTTTGCATTACGTCATCATCATTTCCGTCTAGTTGGAAGCTGGCTAAAGTAATTCCTGTCCCGAAAAAACCACAACCGACTTTGGCTGCTGATTTTCGACCCATTAGTATATTACCTTGCCTTTCAAAAGTCTTGGAAAAAGTCCTTGCCAAGCAAATCTCAAGTCATCTAAATCATCATAAGCTTCTTGCTTCGATACAGTCTGGCTTTCGAGCCAACCATAGTTGTTCTACAGCTATGGTTAAAATTCTCGATGACATAAGGATCAGCTACGACTCGGACTTCCTCACTATACTTTGCCTTCTTGACTTTTCAAAAGCTTTTGACACAGTCAACCACTCAATCCTTTCTGATAAACTAAGAGGGTACTTTGGTTTTAGTGAAAGTTCGGCGCGTCTCATAACCAATTACTTAAGTAATCGCTGTCAAAGGGTTGTGGTTGGTGACAAATCCTCTCGTATTAGGAATATACAAGCAGGAGTACCACAGGGCTCAATACTTGGTCCAATATTGTTTTGCATCTTTATTAATGACCTCCCCAAAGCATGCTCAAATGCTAGTCTTCATTTCTATGCGGATGATGCGCAAATATACCTATCTAGACCTATTGGTCTAGTTGAGGATCTTGTTTGCAGGTTTAATGAGGATTTATCCGCAATCTACCAGTGGTCGCTACGTAATTGTTTGACCCTCAACCCAGCAAAATCTCAGCTGATTTTAATATCTAAGAAACTGCACAATGCTGAACTACTGCCGCCCATTTACCTCAACGATACGCAATTGCAGTTCGTCGAGACTGTAACCAACCTGGGTTTTAAGATAAACCGATCCATTTCCTGTGTAAGCCACATCAATTACACTGTGGGACGAATTTACGGAGGTCTACGCAAACTTTGGCTGCTCTCTAGTTTTACTCCTGTTAATACGAGGCTGAGACTTGTTAAAACCTTACTTGTTCCATATATTGATTACTCATCAGCAGTGTACTGCAAACTCGACTCCCTATCTCAGCATAAACTTACTGTGGCATTCAATGATATGGTAAGGTATGTGTATGGGCTACGTCGGCACGACCACATATCCAATTATCATACAAATATCCTCGGTTGTACGCTCCAACAGTTCTTGCATATTAGGTGCTATATCTTCATGCACAAAATTATTCAGACCAAGTCGCCACCATACCTTTTTGAGAAACTTCAGTTCGCTCGTTCGCCTAGAACATACAGCCTTATAACTCCATCCTCGAACTACTTGAACTCCTCGCGCCTTTTCTTCGTCTTTGCCACCAGACTATGGAATTCCCTGCCCACAACAGCAAAACAAATAATTGGAGCAATACAATTTAAGAATGCTATTTTGGAGCATATTCTATAAAAATGCAACAGCAGACTATTTCTTATCCTTTACTATTCCCCTCCTCCACTCTATCCATCCTTTTGTTTTCCTTTCCTGATTAAAGTATCTCTTACTGTTAAATATAAATTTTAAACTAATCTTGTATATTATCCATAATTTTAAGTACTATAAAAGACTAAGTCTTATTTGTACATCCTTAACTGAATAAAATTGAAATTGAAATTGAGCACTGGTGGTGGAAATAGCGATAAAACAGAGTGAGACACGAGACATTACGTCGGTGTTCGAGGGTGTCCATTGTTTGAGTGATATTACATAGTATCACCTATGAGTTTTATCGCACGGTTTTGAATCTTATCTAGCAGGTTCAGAGATGTTTTGGGCGCACCCGAGCAGATAAGGCAAACGCCTTATATATTGAGGCCAGATCAGAGGGGGTGAAATATTTCTTACATCGCTTGAGGAAACCTAGACATTTCGCAGCATTTTTGACGACACCGTTGTTGTTACTGACACACATGGAAAGTCTATCGGTTGACGATTCGGTTAGTGTTCCGCGCGCTTCGCCCATTTTACGGTCGCTATAATCGTCCTACGGAGAGGACTATTCGCAGTGTGGTGGATAAATTCGAGTCCGCTGGTTCAGTAAGCGATAAACTAACACCCGTGCGTCGATGAAACGCAAGATCTGTGTGAAAATATCACCGCTGTCCGTGAGAGTGTGGAGGAAAATCCGAGGCAGTCGAATTCGCGTCGCTCGTAGACCACAACTTGGCGAATTTTGCGTTGTGACTTAGGCCTTAACCCATACAAAATTCAACTGACCCAGGAGCTGAAGATAAACGATCATAGACAACGACGTGTGTTCGCTGAATGGGCTCTGGAGTAGTTTGGAACCGACCCTAATTTTCATCGAAAAATCATCTTCAGCGATGAGATCCATTTCTGGATGAATGGGTACATTAACAAACAAAATTGTCGAATTTTGACAATACCAATACATATGTGATCTAAGAGCGTCCAATGCATCCTGAGAAAATCACTGTTTGGAGTGGACTTTGGGCTGGCGGCGTCATCGGTCCATATTTCCTTGAGAACGACGTTGACCAGGCCAGCACCGTCAACGGCGAGCGCTATAGGTCGATGATTACCAACTTATTTTGGCCTGAATTGTATGATATGGACACCAACGACATGTGGTTTCAATAGGATGGCACTATGTGCCACACAGCTCACGCCACATTGGAAATTCTACACTAGCGCTTCGAGGGCATGGCCATCTGACGTGGAGGTGATGTGAACTGGCCACCGAGATCGTGCTATTTGACCCCGTTAGACTTTTTCTTGTGGGGTTTTCTGAAGTCGCAGGTCTATGCGTATAAGCCACAAGCCACAACGGCCCTCAAAGCCAACATCACCGATGCCATCGGTCAAATTCAGTCAGACTTATGCGCCAGAGTCTATGGAAAATTGGATGTTTCGGATGCGCGCCATCCAGAGAAACTGCGGTGGACATTTGATCGATGTTATATTCCATACATAATGGCATCGATAGGCCTTTCAAACGAATAAACAATTTCGATGATATCTAACACATACTTTGTTTTATTTAAATTTAAAGACAGGAAGTGCTTCATGAAAGACCTGTTATAATAATCACTAGTGTGCAATCCTCCTTCAAATAAAAATATCTTGGATATGAAGGTTTTAATGTGCTAAATCTATGATACACTCGTATCTGCTTTCCATTTTTTGCTATCATGTATATATTTATATTAATCCCCCATTCACAAACTTAAATAAAGTCAAACGTTAAAGTTTGGCCTTATTTCACTTTCACAAAGCGAAAGGCTGCTAAAGTTTTGCATCTGACCTTATTTCACTGCACGCATTTGCATCGTCCATGATTTGGAATGAACCACAAAGCCATGAAAACGATTGTTACTTTTGTATGACTATCACGCGAGGATTTACGAAAAAAAATAAGAATAAAATTACATATCCGAATATTCCGTTTGCACGAAATGATGCTTTACATCCAGTGCTTCCTAACAGTAACGAAATGATGGGTAATGAAAACGCCCTTTGTGAACAGAGTCAATCGAGCAACTGCTCTGTAAGTATTTCTTCATTTTTATGTTCAAGTCCATCAAAAGGCCTCATCTCCTGAGACAATCTGATTTGAATGATCTCGCTCGAGATTCAGGTCTCTCAAAATCGAAAGAACAACTATTTAGTTCGAGATTAAAACAATGGAATTTGTTAGATAAAAATATGAAAGTCTCATATTTTCGCACTGGACAAAGAAGGTTTTATAAGTTACTTTACCCAAGACAGGGATTTGGTGCTTTGTTATAATCCTGAAACATTTCTACGGGAATTGGGTTTCCTTGAAAGATTTGAGGAATGGCAACATTTCATTGATTCATTCGAAGTCAGTTTAGAAGGTGTTTTGCTTCACAATGGGAATAAATACCCTTAGGTCCCCCTTGCACATGCAACAAACATGAAAGAAAATTATGTAAATATGAAGTTGTTACTGGAAACAATTAAATATTCACAGTACTCGTCAAACATTTGTGCTGATTTAAAAGTTGTAGCAATATTAACCGGACTGCAAGGAGGATGTACCAATTTTTGTTGTTTTCTAAGCGAATGGGACTGTCGGGCAAGAGATAAACACTACGTAGTAAAAAAACAGATCAAGTAGAGCGAGTTCAAACCCTGGAGTCAAACGTGTATCTGAAGAGACAAAGTAAAAAAAATGGACCGCTTTTGTAAAAGTGAAGAAGCTGACACCGGACAATTATCCAAAATCTACTTTCAGCTCTGAAAGACATCATGTCCTTCAAAATCCATTTCTTGGACTCGCACTTAGATTTCTTTCCCGAAAATCTTGGTGCATTATCAGATAAACATGGTGAAGGGTTTCATCACGACATGCTATATTGCATATAGGGAGACCATGCCATGAAAAATGGTCAGAAGGAATGCGTTAAGATTTTTGTTTGACGATTCTCCACAAAATTTCAATGGAAACTATGAAAAGAAAAAAACTTTCAAAGTGAAATGCTATTATTGTATTATACCATATAATGCAAGAAGCTAGATGATTTTGGTGATTTTAATGTTTTGAAACGAGTTACTCGTATATCCCTTTTTTTGTAAATTTTGTGACTATCATTAATTTCTAAGCAAAAATTAGTTAGGCATGCCTCTCGTAAAAGGCGACTAAAATACACCCTCTGTATGCCGAGTGCATGGGCATACAAAAAATGCAATGGACAAAACAAACGGAAGTAATACTCCAGGAGGCAATCCAGTTTCACTGGCAAATCCACCCTCTTCGGAGGTAGGCTCTACGAATTCTGGGGAGAGCCATTTATTGCTGTCAAATCCCTTTGCAAAAACATCGAAGGTACTCCGATCTCCACCATCTAGATCGCATATGTATTTCCGGAAAACAAAGTCCGCCGGTTAATCAGGACTCAATGTAATATAAATGCTTCGAACAGGAGAACAATGAACTCCGAGCTAAACTCAATAAAAAACAACGACTCTTTTACGAGCTTAAAAATGAAGTAGATTCCCTTCGAAAAGAAAACGAGGTTCTAAAAAACTTTCGTTTATCTTTAGATTGCAAGACAACGCCGAACTGTTCAGTGGAATAACTGACGGACGAAGAAGAACTTGCTCGCGAAACCAATCCGGTACTCGTGAAAAGGCCTAGCAAAAAATGTAAGGCAGGCTCATCTCCGAAGTTTTACAACCAAGAGATGAAAATCAGCCCACCGTACCAACCAAGAAAAAACCCCAAACTTTCGTAAGTGTGGTCGGGATTGCAGACTACGGAAAGTTACTGGACCTTCTCCAAAGAATACTAAAAGAAAAGTTCAATATAATTTCACTTCATAATAACGTGTGGAAAATTAATGTAGATGACTCCGATTCTTACCGCGCATTGTCGCTTAAACTTAACACCGATAAAATTCAATGGTATACTTATGAAAATAAGTTTGAAAAACCGTTACGAGTCTTCGCTAGGGGACTTCACCCGTCGTGCAAAAAAGAAGACCAAATAGAAGACGTTCAAGCACAAGGTTTTAAGATTACTGATGCCGTGAACATAATCAAGAAGGTAAAGCAACAAACGGATTGGGACAAAGATACCGTAGTCAAACGCGGACTTGCTATTTTCATGCTTATAGTACTTTTGATCGAAACGAGAAAGTCGATGATATTTATAAAATTAAATCTATCTTAAATATCAGAGTCAAAATAGAGCCCATGCGTAAAGGCAAATAAACTATAATCCAATGCAAATGTTGTCAAGATTTTAACCACACGCGGGCGTATTGTCAAAAAGATCCACGATGCGTAAAACACTTCTCGGAAGAGTGCAAAACAAACAGGAAATCAATTACCGAGGTTGCGAAATCGCCAAAGAAATACAAAATCCTAAAACCGATGAGCCCAAGACAGCTAAGGGAGTCACAATGAAGAAACCGATAACGCAAAAGCATAAATCTTCTCAAAAAAACGTTGCCGAATCAAAACCTCTACCGGTTCGCGCGAGTTCATACGCTGAGGTCGCGTCAAAAGCCAACAAAATAGATTCGGCCACTACAGATCCGTTGCCTCAAATTCTCGTAGTCATCTTAGAAAAACTAGATGAACAAATAAAAATATATAAGCTTTTGTTTGAAAAACTAAGCAAGCTCGAGTTCGTTGCTCGGAAAAAATCTAACAAAAATGAAAATGAAACAGTTGACTAAGATTTTAACAAGGAACGCAAATGGCCTTCTGAAAAAAATCGACGAATTAGAAATTTTTCTACAGAAAAATTTTGACATATGCCTGATTTCGGAAACACACTTAAAAAAGGGAGTTAAACCCAAGATAAGAGGTTACTCTGGCTATCACGCGCATCATCCCTCAGAAAACGCGAGGGGTGGATCCTCACTTTATATTAAAGACTGCATTAAGCATGCCGAGAACGTGACAATAGAACTTGAATCTATGCAAATAAGTTCAGTTTCCGTAAACATAAATGATATAGACTATAATATAGCTTCTTGTTATTTCCCTCCGAGATATAAGATGGCAGACGACGACCTCGATCGCCTTTTTTACCAACTTGGGTCAAACTTTATTCTCGGTGGTGATTTCAACGCAAAGCATACGTTTTGGGGTTCAAGATTCAATACGACAAAGGGCAGGCTATTGTACCAAGCAAGTATGAAACGAGGCTTGGACTTTTTTTCGACGGGCAAGCCATCCTACTGGCCCACCGACACAAATAAAATACCTGACCTGGTCGATTTTGCCATTACAAGAGGGGTTCCCAAATATCTCACGACTTTAGAAGAATCCTATGATCTCTGCTCAGATCACTCGCCAGTAATCCCAATAAGGAAACAAATTGGGATGGTTTCAGGAGAAATTGCAAGGAAAATATTGCTTTAAGAGTTCCACTTACGACGCCGTTGTAAATAGAAGACGAAGTTGATAAGTTCGTGGAAATCATCCAAAGAGCTGGGTGGAACAACACTTCCTTTCTAACAAGAGGTATAAAACACGGAAAGCAAATAAACGCCCCTGATATAGAAGTCCTCCTACGAGAAAAAAGGAAAGCACGGAGGAGATGGCAACAATCATGTGCGCCCCCGCATAAATTCTATTTGAACCGCCTATCAAATAAGCATAAGACAATGCTGCAAGAATATAAGAACCATGAGACTTCTAAATACCTCGGAGGCTTGACTGCGGACAAGAGTTCCAATTATTCGCTCTGTAAAACCATGAAATCGACTAAAAAAGCCCCCCGGTTTTCGGTCCAGGTTCCAAAACGGGGAAAAGTCCAAACGACAAAAAATCATACAGACCCATTTCACTCCAGCCGATAATTTCAAAAGTCTTCGAAATTCTTTTACTTAAACGTTTAGAACCGATAACTGAAGAAAAACGATTGATTCCGGATCACCAGTTCGGCTTTTGGGTCAAACATTCCACAATCGATCAGGTCTATCGGATAACAAATGTAATTGTTGGGAAAAAAGATATGTTCAAGCGTTTTTCTCGATGTATCGCAAGCCTTCGACAAGGTATGGCACGAGGGCTTGAAGTATAAGCTACAACAAATTTTACCGAGAGAAATGAATAGAATACTCGAATCTTATCTTGAAAATAGACTGTTTCGGGTTAGATATGAGATTGAATACTCTGAATTCAAGGAAAATCAAGCTGGCTTTCCACGAGGAAGCGTTCTGGGGCCATACCTATTCTTACTGTACACTAAAGACATACCTCTCGATGAAGAGACTGTGGTAGCCACGTTCGCGGATGACACGGCGATCCTCGCCGCAGAACAAACAGTTAAATCCTCGACTGCAAAACTTCAACGAGCTCTGAACAAAATATTTGAGTGGGCGAAGAGCTGGCGAATCGTGCTAAACGAGACTAAGTCAACACACGTCAATTTCATGTACAGAAAGATAAACAACTTACCTTTATTCATCAACTCGGTACAAATACCGTATGCAAACGAGGCAAAGTATTTGGGAATGACCCTACACGCAAAACTGAAGTGGAAATCACACGTAAAAAAGAAACGTGAAGAGCTCGAAATCAGGCTAAGAGAAATGAATTGGCTTATCGGAAGATACTCTAAACAAGCTGATAATATACATATAAGCAAGTGCTAAAACCTTCGTGGACTTATGGTATACAACTATGGGGTTGTAAATGCTCCATGGGCAGGTCAATAAGTCTGTGACTTTTGGATTAAAACACATATTTTTTGATAAAAAAATAATTTTATTTTTCAACGTAGTCTTCCTTGAGCTCTATACACTTTGTCCAACGCTTCTCCAATTTTTTTATCCCTTCCAAAAAAGATGATTTGTCGAGGTCCTCAAAATAGGCCTTTGTTTGCGAGATGACTTCATCATTGGAGTCAAATCTTTTTCCACCAAGCCATTTCTTCAGGTTTGGGAACAAGAAGTAGTCGCTCGGAGCCAAATCTGGAGAATAGGGTGGATGAGGGAGCAATTCATAGCCCAATTCATGGATTTTTGCCATGGCAACTGCACATGTGTGCACCCTTGCATTGTCTTGATGGAAAACAACTTTTTTCTTGGCCAAATGAGGTCGTTTTTTTTTCAAATCGTCATTGAACCGGTCCAACAAGTTGGCATAATATTCCCCATTGATTGTTCTTCCCTTTTGAAGGTAGTCAATGTGGATTATCCCGCGTGCATCCCAAAAAACAGTCGCCATAACTTTATTGGCTGACAAACCCACCTTGGCCTTCTTTGGCGCCGATTCACCCTTAGAAACCCACTGTTTTGACTGTTGTTTGTTCTCTGGTGTGTTGTGATGGATCCATGTTTCGTCCACGGTTACAAAACGGCGCAAAAACCCCTCCATATTGCGATTAAACAACGCCAAACCTTCCTGTGAAGTTGTTACACGATTGCGTTTGTGGTCGACTGTGAGCAAACGCGGCACCCATCTTGCGGAAAGCTTTCTCATGCCCAAGTGATCATTCAAAATTGAAACCACTGAGCCATGCGAGATCCCTACGGCTTCCACAATCTCTCGCACTTTCAATCTTCGGTCGGCCAACACCATATCGTGAATTTTTTCGATTGTTTCGGGTGTAGAGACCTCAACTGGGCGTCCAGGACGTTCGGCATCTTCAGTGCTTGTACGGCCACAACGAAATTCAGTAAACCACTTTTTTACCATTGAAATCGATGGTGCAGAGTCCCCATAGTATTTATCAAGCTTAGCCTTGGTCTCGGTAATGGTTTTTTTTCGCAAGAAATAATGCTTAATAAGCACACGAAATTCACTTTTTTCCATTTTCTCCTCAAATTAGTGAGTAGTCTGATAAAAATAGCTGTCAAACACAAACTAACTGACGCAGCAAGTTTAAATTTTGACAGGAGTCAACTGACAGATGCCTGTTGACAGGAGCCGTGTTGCTGTTTCAGTAAAGAGTTCAGAAATTCAAAAAGTCACGGACTTATTGGCCCGCCCTCGTATATAAGGAATAGCGATATTCACCGCGATTTGGGAATTGCAACCGTGAAAGACGAAGTAACAAGCTTTGCTAGTAAACTTCGCACTCGTCTTGTGCATCATTGCAACCAGGAAATAATCCGGAGATTGGACGACTTCAAAGAACAAGACCGTTTGACTTAGCGCCTTAAGGAGAAACCGTATGAAATAACGGTAATAGTAGGTGGATTCGCTAGAAAGTTACCTACCAAACGCGATAAACTACGGAAGCTTTAGCTACTTGTTAAGGAAACTTAGTCGTAGTCTTATAGAAAATGGGAGGTTTTTTGTTAGTAAGAATCTCACACTACCGTGAAGGCGTGCTTATGGTCGGCGCTGCTATGCCACTGTGGTAGGCAGTAGGTGCTCGTGCTTATGGTGCCTGCTCTGGTGGTGTGGTGGTGCTCT
The DNA here is from genome assembly GCA_963966105.1 of Volucella zonaria. Lineage (NCBI taxonomy): Eukaryota > Metazoa > Arthropoda > Insecta > Diptera > Syrphidae > Volucella > Volucella zonaria. Next base: position 167,275,854 of record OZ014530.1, read on the forward strand.
TATGAGCGCGTGTTTATGGTGCCTATGAAGGTTTTTACCTCCCCACGGAAAAAAAAAAATCGTTACATTAACAGTATACGAGGTATATACTTTTTATTACTATATTTCGACTCAATAGCATCAAATCTATTATACTCGTAACTGCTTAATAATAGTAAGGAGGGAATATTTTTTTTGGGGACCAGTGTAATAGCCATTGTTATTTTAAGCTTCATTCTGAATTACCAGTTTTATGAACATTAAATAAATTTTTGATACGCTTGTGAGTCTAGCTGTGATGATGACAGCAACTTAGTTTTTTTTTTGTTCTGTAATAATACTCGTACATTCTGCACGCTTTCAACTTGAAGTAGCAGGCTTTGTTTCCAACATTGCGCCACTTGATTCCTTTGACGTTTATTATAGCGATTTTAAATTGCCGTAATATACTTTCTAATTCAAATCTTTTGCCCATAATTATGTTGTTATTCGATCTTGCGATATGCAATAAAGTTTTTGAAGCGCTATATGCTTACCCCTGGAAACCATCGCACAGTGGTCAAAAATACAAATCTACCTGGACAAAATTATTTATAGGTTGTCATCGATATTAAAGTTCTGTTCAGTGAGGCTGTTCTAGGCAGAAAAGAACAAAAAGTGCAGGGTTTTGTGTTCAGTGCGAAAAATTTCTGTCCGAAATTGTTCTACTTTGTGTTTAGTGAGGTTGTCAGAACAGAAAGGTACAGAAAAACTTGCACCTACTCTTAAGGTAGTGTAGACTGGTGTGCTGATGCCAAAATCAAATTTGGTTGTCATTTTGATTTGTTTCTAGCAATTTATTTGTTCGCGATTGTTTTGTGCATTTTTCAACAATAGAGATAAGAGGGAAGAATGGGCAATCTGTGCTGGTTAAATGTTCTCCAAATAAGGACTGAAACGAATAAAATCTGTAAATTTTAATACGGGCTATACTTCCAATGCGTAAAAATTGCAATTCCATTTTGTACCCAAATTAGCCTGTATATTCTCTAGTTTAAGTTTGTTATTGATTTTAGTTCGGCGTGGTTTAAAATATTTGTAAAATATGAGTCAAGAGGAACGCCGTAAAAAGATCATCGACAAATGGCTCAAAAATACTTCACGTCCAAACCATTTCATCGCAAAAAATTTAAACATAGCACGCAGTACAGTGGATTCTGTTATTAAACGATATTTGGAGAAGTGGACAGTTAAGCGAAAACAGAAAAGTGGAGCTAAAAGTGGAGCACATGATACAAATTTGGACAGGAAAATAGTGGGTGCCATCATAAAAAACCGGACTATGTAATCCAGAGATGTTGCTCGGAAATGTAATACCAACCAAACAATGGTACAAAGATCTAAAAAACGTAACGGTCTAAAAACACGAAAAAAATAAAAAATACCAAAAGTTACTGAAAAGCAAAAAAAAAGTCATAAAAACACGAGCCCGAAAGCTATACGAGTTGATCGGCAACAAGAAAGCGTGCTTGGTTGGAATGACGAAACTTATGTCAAAGCCGATTTTACTACTCTTCCAAGTGCGCAGTTTTACAACTCCTTTGAAGCTGAGATTCTTCCGCAATCAACAACGTCGATTGGGATGGAAAAATTCGGCTCAAAATATCTCGTTTGGCAGGCCATTTGTCAATGTGGATACAGAAGCTCATCGTTTATTACAACGGGAGCAATTAACGGAGAAGTGTACTTTAACGAGTACCTAAAAAAACGGTTGATTCCTTTCTTAAACAAACACGAGGGTTCAACATTATTTTGGCCAGATTTAGCTTCAGCTCACTATGCTCATGCGACGTTGAACTTTCTTGTTGCTAAAAATGTCAACTTTGTCCCAAAAGACATGAATCTATACAATGTTCCACAGTGCCGTCCCATTGAAAGGTATTGGGTTTTGGTCAAAGCTAAATTGAGGAAAAGTGAGCAGATCACGGATGTAACTGTCACCAACCTTATGAAGGACATTCGAAAAAAGTTGAGGAAAGAATGGGAACCAAATAATTTTTTTTATTTTTTGTAATTGTGAATGAATTTAATAAAAACAGAGTTTTAATGCAAATAAAAAAAAATATACATGAACTATGAAAATATTCTTTTTTTTTTACTTTGAAGTTTCCAAATTTTATTCATTTCAGTCCTTACACGGCAGAATTTACAAAATAGTAAGTCGAATTTAATGGATTTAACATATTTTAGATAGATTTTTCTTTTAGGTGAAGAATTTCGCCAGGTAATATTTAAGCAGTCGTTTGGAGTCGAATCAGCCACCAGTCAGGATTTCGTAGAAATTGCAACAACTGCAGAAGAAAAACAAAAAGCAATTTGGCTGGAGCACTGCCAGCTCCTCATAAGCCTTTAAAGAGATTTAGAGCCAAAGATCAACAAAATATTTTCCCTCAAAACAAAAAAAAAAAAAACACTAGGAGCAGATTGCTGGCCGTATGCAGGAGTTCGGATCAGATTTCACTGTGGTCCAGGTTGAGGGGAAGGGGCACAATGCCACAATAGGCAACAACACGGCCACTTGTGCGTATGAAAAGAAGGTAATTTATATTCATGCAATCTAATTTCTTATATTATAAATATAAACCCATTTCCATAAATACATTAGGGAGCTCTCAGATGTACTGCTGGACCGACCTGCAATTATTCCAGCCTATCGGTTGGGTAGTATCACTGGAAGTGGAAAAGCAAAAGAGGCAATATTGGTGGAGGCTGAAATTTCTTCCATTGCAAGTAAGTCAATAACATTAAATAATACAAAGCATTCGAAACCGCTCTATTCCTTTTTAATAAGGAATGCCAGCCAGTGAAAGTGATACTCCGCTGGATAACATAGAAGAAACATCTTCAGAGAACGTAGAGCCACCAAGAAAACGGAAGAAAACCAGCACTGTGGTAGAAGAGCTGAAGAAGTGGAGGGAGCAGTTCGCTGAAGAAAGGAGCTCAGACCGCGTGTACAAATATGCCAAGCTTGAGGCCTATAGAGAGAGAATTGCTGAGCTGGCCAAACAAAGAGAAGAGAAAAGCGAATTGCGTTTGGCTCTAAATGATTCTTTAAATAAAAAGTAATTGCATAAAAATAAAAGTATAAAAATAATTTTAGGATTTTTTATTTAGTTTTTCTTATCTCCTCAAAATTTAAATACGAAAACATTTCTTCACACAGCCTATTTCGAAGGCTGAAGCCATACTGCTGGTCAGCAATTGTATTGAAATTGTCAATTTCTTCAATATTTTCATTAATTTCAAATGGCAGCTCATCATCGTTGCATAAATTATGCAGCACAACACAAGCTCGAATAAAATGACAGAGTTTCTTTACTCCTCTCAGCTTGCAATAATAAAGCTGTCGAAAGCGCTATTTAAGAACACCAAAGGAGTGCTCTATTACAATCCTACCGGATAAAAACTTCTGCCTTGAAGATAAGTGGCCATTGTCGCGATATGGGTTTATTAGAAACTATGAGCGCGCGTAAGCGGAAACCCGCTCTCACATAAATTAGGTAATTTAGAATATATAGTATATCCGAATTCATGAACAAAAATGTCTGTAAACTTCCTTTTCTCGTTGCATATTGCTTGAAGAGATAGACTTGTAATGCCCTTTCTATCAATGTAATCGTCTTTTCCATGCCTAGGGGGGTCCATTTTGATTTTTGCACCATCTATGATCCCTGTAAAAGCAAGAAAAGAGGTAGGTTACTACATCGTTTGTCAATTATTATATGCAATTAATTTAGTGCGTATAATACCTTCAATTCCAGTTTTGTTTCTCATATACAAGCTGGTTTTCATTTTCTCATTTTCAGTAGGCCATCGGATGACGAGTCGCAAAGATTGCTGATGAAATACAGCACTCTATTGATAAGACTGCATACAGTTCCCAAGGCGAGGTTGAATCTATCGGCAATATCCCTATAGGAGCAAGCCTCATACCCAGCAAACCAAAGAAAGAGCGCTGTATGCATTTCAGCAGAATATGTTTTGCGGGCCTCTAATTTGACGTAAATATCCGATGTTGCGAACGTGTCTACCAACCATTTATAGAGGCTGCGAGATATGCGGAAATGTGTCACAAATTCCTTTTCATTGTAGGAGGAACTATTTCTTTCAAGAAATGTGCGATACAGTTCCTTGAATCCTTCCCGACAGAAAAAGGAATAACGCTCACTAAAGTATTCATATCGCTGGAATTTGTTGTTCCATCACTCATCAAACTGATATCACTGCCACTATCACTGACCACCAATTTTTCTAATATAATTTCTTGAATTTTATTTAAAGCCATTTTTATTTATTCAAGCTTGTATTTCACTTTGAGAATCTTTTCAACTTTTCAACAAATTCACAAGAAATGACAAATGCCGAATGTCAACATTTTTAACAGCTAACATATGGACTATACTTTTCTGTTCTAACTTTGATCTAATATTTTTCATGAATCTGTGATTTTCTGTTCCAGTTTTTCCTCACTGCACAAAGCTTAAATTATTTTTAAATAAAATAAATAAATTTTTTTTTAATTTACGGCCAAAAACAATTTATGAGCGCCATTATAACACTCTTGATAATAGCAGAAAGCCATTTGTTTTATGTTTTATTTTTTTTTAATCATTTTTAACATATTCATTATTAAAAAAAAAAAATAAAAAATTAATCTGAACCCAAATTAGAATCAAAATAGCTTGAACCTGAACAATCTTCAGAGTTCAACTCCGAAATATCAGTTATCGAAACCTCTTCAGGAGATTCTAGTAAACTAAGAACGTCTGAGGAAAGTGTGGAAAGCTTTTTCTTTAGTTTTGGCCTATAAAAGCGTACAACTGGATTAGAAGTTGTAAGGAGCATACGGAACAAATCTTCCATAGTCCTGGTTCTACTGGATTTCCTTGTATGATGTTCCGGATAAAACTTGAAGTCCTTATTCTTGCTTCTTGCGCTTCCTCTGTCAGCTGACCAATGGGAACTAATGCATATCTTATGACTTTCGGTCGATGTATGAGTATCCTATGCAAAATACTCGTAATACCATGGATACAAATTTGCAAATAATATCGATGTATTATTGCAATATTCACCGATTTTCTCAGTATTAATATTAATTCCATTGAAAATTGTGTTCAGAGTTTTTCCGAACGAGAAAATTAGCTCAACACTTAATCCAGCAATTTCTGCTGATTTGGACGAATTTTTACAGAATCGACGAGCCGTATAAGCATCGTTTGTCCAATTTCAGAACATCAACGAGCAATCCTAAAGGAGAGTGAAGTTTAAATTAATTAATTAATTAAAATTAAAATTAAAATGTGGGTGGCCGTGGCTCAAGCAGTAGGCTATTGGCCAATCGAACGGTTCGGGGTTCAATACCAGTAGTGACCGAAAGACTTATTTTCACGCAACTAAAATCTCTGGAGATGAATGGTTGCCTAAATACAACACCAAGTCAATTTAAACTAAAAATTTAGTCTCCCCATTAAATGTTGGATACGAAATAGCCACTGAGGCCAAAAATCTCTTTTTCTCTTTCTGTAGTAGTAGTAGTAATATTTGCTTATTCTGTTACATTATTTACAAGTTTAACAAAAATAACAAAAATAAGCGTTGGCTTTTGCCGTCAGCCGAGAGAAAGAAATTAATTAATTTATAATTACTAAAAAGCTTCATTTATAATTTGTAGCCTATAATTCAATGCACATTTCAGAAAGTTGTGTAAAGTGTTCCAGTTTGTGATCTCATTTAGTGATAGGGCATTTTTTCCCCAAAAGGATCTCCGGATTGAATTTAATATGGGACACGTTCCAATAAAATGCCGGACATCCTCCTTCGTTCCTAGATTGCACAGTGTACATTCGTCTCCTCCGTTGTTTCTGTATGGCATAGAGTTCAGGTGCAAAAGTTCGCCTCTGGCTTTGAATATTGTTGAGATGGACTCGTAGCAACCTTGTGGGGAAGACGAATACTTGGTTGAGCAAAAACTTTTCTGATATAGAGGAAGTGCAGTCTAAGCGTGAAGATATGTAGCGTTGGTAGTCCAGTTTCCAGATGTAACATGTAAGTTGATGTATTTTCAGGCAGCCTAAACAGTTTCTTAAGGAAGTATCTTTGGGGTTTTTTTACCTCTTCAAAATGTCAAGCCCCGACACTTGTGCTACACAGCACAGCACATTATTGACCTCATTACCGCCTCGAAAATCTTGTACTTCACATTTTGTGCAACATTCCTTTTCCTCAGAATTCCTTTCCAGTTGCAATTAATCGCACGTTTAGATTCTTTCAGTTTCTCTAGCAGGTGTTTTTTAAAGGATGCCTATGAGGTGACCAGAACTCCGAGGTATTTGTATTCTCTGACTTTATCCAGTTCCACGTTCTGCCAGGTCCATTTTTCATTCCTTGCGTGACACAATTCCATTTTCCGAAAAACTTAACACATGCTTTGTCATCATAAGTGTAGTTATACCCTTGAGTGTTAAGATCTTTTGTTAAAAAAAAATTAATTTTTTAGTTCGCTCAAATCCTTTTTCTTCCGCCGAAGCGGTTTCCCATTTGCGTATAGGCAGTTTGTACGAAATATGCAAACAACACTGAAGAAAACGAACCAAAGCGTAGAGTGTCGACAATCCAAAGCTGTAGTTAACTTCCTCGACTAGCTTCTGTGATGAGTTAACCTCCGCCGACATATTTCGTTTTCCTATTGCATTCAAAGGAGTGTGGTTTTAAGTGCTTTCGCCTACCAGGGTAGCCGTAGTCTCTTGTAACTTTGCGTTCGCAGCATTCTTTATTTCATTTTCACTTCAAAGCAAATTGCTTCCAGAGCTTGTTTGGCTTATTCTACTGCCAAAGAGCAGGGACGTGAGTCCGGCAACGAATATGAAAAGCTGAGAGTACTGTCATCAGGAAAGGAATATATTGGGTTAGAAGTAGCAAACAGGAGACCATTGATGAAAATTAAACAGAGTGTAGGAGACAGAACGGGGCCCTGGGGCACACCAGCATTTATTTTGTGAATATCAGACTTGAAACCATCCAAGACAACTTGATTTGAAAGTTCTGAAAGGTAATTTCTAATCCATTGAAGAACAGAGTCGTCGATCCCAAATGCACGCATTCTTGACAAAAGAGCCTGATTCCAAACTTTGTCAAATGCCTTAAAAATATCAAGTGAAACTATCTTGCTTTCGCCAGATTGATGTACGCTTTGGTTGCACTTGTCGGTGAGGCATGCCATCAGATCACCAGTAGACCTGTTGCTACGAAAACCATACTGACGGTCATTGAGACGTTTTCGTGTTTCGAGATATTTCATGAGCTGGTGGTTTACCAACGTTTCCAAAACCTTGCAAAGAACGGACGCAAGTGCAATGGGTCCATGGGAGGAGAGAGAAAAATATTCGCCTTTTTTAGGGACTGGGTGAACAAATGCTCAGAAAGAGTCCTGAAGAGTAGGATTGATGAAAAAGCTTACGCAGTGGTTTTGTCAGCGTGGAAGAATACCTCTTCAGAAGTAGGAGAGATATACCATCTGGACAAGCGGATTTGTGGATGTTAAGATCTTTAAATTCTACACGAGTGCGAAAGTGGATTCCTCCCATTGATGATTCGATATACTCAAGCGTAGGAGGAGACAAAGCACTATCTGGAAATTTTGAGCTAGTCGCAAACTGTGCAGCGAGCAGTTGGGCCTTGTCCAAAGCGCTGACAGCTGAGATCTCATTATAAATGAGCGTTGGGATAGAGGATGAGGCAGAATTTCTAATATTTTTTACGAACGACCAAGAATTTTTACTACATTTAGGACATTGTAGTACTTTTTGCCTCAATTTCTGATCGTACTGAAATTTCACAAGCTTAAGAAAAACGTTGCAGTCATTCCTGGACGTTTGAACTTTTTTCGGTTTTCCTCTGCCGGGTTGGTTTTGAAGGACCAAAAAAACCTTTCTCAAACCCTGACAGCCTCTTAACAGCTCAAGACGTACCATGCCTTCTCTTTTAGTTTGATACTCTTCATCAAATGAGGGATAAACGATCTCATTCCATAGGAAATAGTATCTGTGTTCATATCAGCAACAGCATCCACGTCGTTATCGAGGAATCATAACGACCAGTTAAAATTCCAAAAGAAGTTGTCAAGTCCGCTCCAATTAGCTTTCTCGTATTGCCATACGGTTCTTTTAGGAATCTTTGCTCTGTCATATTTGTCTAATCAATATTTCCCCCCTAGCTATTATAACTAATATACATATAAATATGTATCTATACATGCGTGTACATATATAAAAGAATCGGGATTTTGTTTGCAAATCAAATTTATCTTAATCCAAACGTTTTTCGATTCCAGACGATAGATGATGACAACCTTCTTTAGATACTATAAATAGATATGAGCAGAAGAGTACAAGAATTAGTATCTGATCTAATCAAGTTAATTTGGTGTCAAAGAAGACAATGGGAAATTCGGCGTTAGAATATCCGAATTGTACGATGGATAAATCATTCTAAGTTTAGAACAACTTTGTCAAATCCAGGTTCCTAGAATCGAAAGTGATTACTACGAAGAGTTTTTGATGTTTACTTAATTTGATAGTATCATAATTCGGATTTTGAATTTATATTTTTTCTGCTACGTACAGTAGTATTGAACAGATATGTCATATTTTTACCAAACTCCAAATTGTCGCATCAAACTAAGGCGGCTCATATATGCTGATATACCGAGTTGGAATCTCCTGCTCCTCAATAAAGGTCAATCAACTTTTATATATAAGATTAACAGTATGTATGCGGACTAAGTTGTAGTTATAGTGTATATATATATATTCTAGCAGACTGTGTCTCTATGGAATACTCGATGTGGAGTATTTGTGCTTCTAATTAGGAATCCTAGGGATAAGTCGTTTGCTTTTTGCAGATGATTTGATGACTTAAGTGATAGGGGTGAATTGTGGGTGTCCTCTCTCCCCTTCTCTGGAACTTAGTAGTTAATAAACTGCTGGTACAATAAACGGTACCAGTTTAGTCTTTCCCGATACAGCAAAATAGTTGGGTCTCATTTTTGACAGGAAATTAAATTGGAAACCTAACATTAAAGAAAGAGGCAATAAAGCTACAATAGTTTTATTCTCTTGCAGAAAATCTATTGGGAATAAATGGTGCCTTCAACCTCGCACTGGCTATACATTTCGGTCATAAGACCGATACTCACGAACGGGGTTGTTGTCTTGTGGACGGCTTTAGACAATGCGGTCAACTGCAGTAAGCTAAGCAGAGTCCAAAGAACAGCATGTCTATGCATAAGTGGAGCCTTACGGTCTACTTCGTCTGCGGCATTAGACATTCTGTTTCATTTGACACCCCTCGATATTTTCAGCAGACAAGTAGCTTCGACTGCAGCTATTCGCCTTAAAGCGACTACACAGTGGATAAATAATTAATTTGGCCACGCTAACATTTTTAATACATTAGGAATCCTTACAGAGAATATCGATTACACTATACCTGAACTTTGGTTTCACAAGCATGCAAGCTCCCCCTGCTTTCGTGAAGCACAAGTCAATCCACTTCTACACAGATGGATCTAAAACCGATAGCGGAGTTGGTGGCGGCGTTTTCTCAGATACGCTAAATCTAAGCCTCTCTTTCCGTCTTCCAAATCACTGTAGCGTGTTTCAGGAGGAAATTTTGGTGACTGAGGAAGCTTTGTCCTGGCTGAAGAAAAACGTGATATCTGCAAAGCATATTCGCATCTTTTCGGTTAGTGAGGCCGCTCTCAAGTTCCTGGACCCAGTCTCACTAAATTCTAAAACCGCCCTTTACTGGGTGCCGGGTCACAGAGATATTTCAGGGTACTGTAGAGCTGATGAAATCGCGAAAATTGGATCCACTCTACCTAACCTACCGGAAGGGGGTAGATATGCAAATTGATATTGAAGCTGGATGCCAATATAAGAACAGACCTTAGGTGGACTGTTGGCCAAATCTAGATCTGAATCGCTCTAAGAGTCTGATCCTTCTAAATAGGAAACATCTCAGCGCCATCATAGGTGTCATCACTGGACACTACCTCATTGGCAAAAATGCAAGAAGGCATGACGCGTATACATACTATTTCTGGAGAAGCTGCATGGACGAGGAGAAGAGGAAACAATCCTCCACCTACTCTGTACATGTCCAGCTCTCTCACAGAGAACAAAACTTCACTTAGTAGCTTTCTTCAACAATGACCTAAATGATCTAGAGAATATAGACGTAAGCAGTCACCTAAGTTTCATCGTAAGCTCAAACTGGATCCATGAGTATCACAGGCCAATAGGCCTAAGTGGGTTGGTATTTCCAACAGCCACTCTTACCTACCCTTCCCTAAGGTTGAAATGAGAAGTGAAGTTGGTAGGTTGTATGGCGATGTACAAGAAGGAGCAAGAAATATTGGTCAAGTCGGAGTGAGTAAAACAGCACCATACCCAAACGTACGATAAAAATACTGCAATGTCACAAAGCCAATAAAAATTTTTGGTCGTTCGTCAAAAACATTACAAATTCTGCTTCATCCTCCATCCCAACGCTCATTTACAATGACATTCCAGCTGTCAGCTCTTTGGACAAGGCGAATTTGCTTGGTGCACACTTTGCGGCTAGCTCAACCCTCCCAGATTGTGCTTTCTCCCCGCCTACACTTGAGTGCGTTGAATCTACAATGGGACGAATCCACTTTCGCACTCGTGTAGTAGCAAGAGTACTTAAAGATCTCAACACACACAAATCCGCTGGTGCAGATGGTATATCTCCCCTTCTTCTGAAGAGGTATTCTTCCATGCTGGCAAAATCACTGCGTAAGGTTTTTCATCAATCCTACTCTTTAGGACTCTTTCCGAGCAGACGGAAAACAGCATTTTTCCAGCCCGTCCCCAAAAAAGGCGAATCTTCTTCTCTCTCCTCCTACAGATCCATTGCAATTACATCCCTTCTCTCCAACTTCATGGAAACGCTGATAAACCGTCAGCTCATGAAATATCTCGAAACACGAAAACTTCTCAATGACCGGCAATATGGTTTTCGTAACAACAGGTTCAATGGTGATTTGATGGCGTGTCTCACCGAGAAGTGGAACCAAAGCGTACATCAATCTGGCGAAAGCAAGATAATGGCATTTGACAGAGTTTGGCATCAGGCTCTTTTGTCAAAAATGCGTGCTTTTGGCGTCGATGACTCTCTTCTACAATGAATTAGAAATTACCTTTCGGAACGTTCAATTCAAGTTGTCCTGGATGGTTTCAAGTCTGATATTCACAAAATAAATGCTGGTGTGCCCCAGGGTTCCATTCTGTCTCCGGCATTCTTTTTAATTTTCATCAATGATCTCCTGTTTGCTACTTCTAACCCAATATATTCCTTTCCTGATGACAGTACTCTCAACTTTTCATATTCATTGGCGGACTCACGTCCCTGCTCTTTGGCAGTAGAACGGGAACGGCAGGGTATATTAAGCTCATTAAATTCCGATATTAACAGCATAACCAATTGGGGAACTATCAACCGAGTGGAATTTAATGCTTCCAAAACTCGATGCTGTCTACTGTCATTATAACGAAATTCAAATACTCAGCCATTATCCATGAATGGCACTTGCATTCTTTCCATTCCCGGTACGTGTGTCAGTGACAACTTACGTTAGAATGACCAGATATTCAATGTCGTCAAAAATGCTGCGAAATATCGAGGTTTCCTCAAGCTATGTAAGAAATATGTTACCCCTTCGGATCTGGCCACAACATATAAGGCATTCATTCGCCCAAAATTGGAGTACAATACCCACATCTGGTCAGGTGCTCCTAAAACATCTCTGCACCTGCTAGATAGGATTCAGAACCGTGTGATAAAACTCGTAGGTGATACTAATATCAGTCAATCAATTGATACCCTCGAACACCGACGTAATGTCTCGTGTCTCACTTGATTTTATAGCTATTTCCACCACAAGTGCTCCATTAAAATCGCCAGTAGCATTCCGCCCATTCAAACTTTCGACCTTAACACCCGTATCGCTATGAATGCTCATCAGTATACACTCAAGCCCATTTTCGGACGTACTCTAAAATATCGTGATTCTTTTCTAAGCCGTACAACTCGCTTATGGAATGCCCTGCCGATCTCTCTGTTTCTTGGTCGTTATAACTTACAAACATTTAAAAACAATGTACATCGGTACCTGTCCTTTCTTCCTCCCTAAATTTCCTTCGCCCGCGCTGTGTACGAACATTTTAAGGGTACAAAAACCCCTTGAGTGCGCGCTCATGATAAAAAAAAAAAAAAAAAAAAAAACAAGTGCCGAATCTGAACTCGTGGTTAGAATCGAATACCTGTGTTTGGATAAGCACTTCCGGCCAGATTTAATATACTAATCTTGCTATAATAGATAAGTTTTTCAGAGGGAGGTCATTTTGGATAGAATGCGTCTCATGGATCCTTTAAACGAAAGCGACCTAAGATATGCTACGAGTAGCATTGCGGTAAACCAGGAAATCCTTTGGACTGGATTTCATGCACTTAAACATGTGGTATATTCTACTACCGCCATAAAAGAACGTAACTGTTAGGATGAGATGTCGTCATGGAAATTTCGCTTAGTTTGCATTTAAGCTTTAAGTCATTAGGTGATCGTTGAAGGCGAACTAAATAAATTCTTAGAAAGAGCTTTCAAAGCTAGCAGCGATAGCAAATAGATACAAAGCTGGATGAATGAGGAATGCTCTAGCAAGAAGCTCTTCGGTATGTCACTGTTTCCAAAGAAATACAAAGCACCATTGATCCAATGCTGAACAATCATGCCAAATCATCGACAAGGTGCCAAACTGTCCTCGAAATAATAACTATCATAGTTTCGCGATGAAAAATGTGCAACCAGCGAGGGAGGAGTTGTGAGGCAGGGAAAGCAAGAGCAGATCCGATATACAGAAATTTTCAGCTCAATGTACGCGGAAAGTCTCACGATGGGAACAACACCTACAGTTGTTGTAAGAAAATTAGCACTAAGCAATTGGTTCTAGCACTAAACTTAAATTTTAATCATAATATGTATCTTAGTCGGGAGGAAGACTGTCAGTGGATGTACTACAATATATCGCTATGGGTATGTGAGACTTCGAGCCCTAGCTCCTTGGCTCGAGACATCAAGAAAGACTGAATCTTCGGTAGAATGATCAGGGGATTATGGACGCCGGAAGCTTGGTATGGGCAATGGAAGCTGCATTCCTGTGATAAAAGAGACTGAAATGTGATAGGTAGAGGTCCCAAGCGGGTCAGGAACTTATTAAATATCTGTTTGCGTTGAATGGATTGTACAAGATTTTGTGTAATCTTTCTAAGGAAGGTCGAACTAAGTTTTAGTACTGGCGCGAATATCTAAATACTCTCGAGTAAGAAGTGTAGTAGTTCTCAGATATAGAAGAACAATGTACAGATTTATTTCAGTGAAACGGTTTTGGTTACAATAATTTTGTCAAGAAGCACGGCTTCTTCTAAGCCCCCAATCCGTATAATCCCGCAACCCGCCTAAGCCCTATCATAACCATATTCAATTCAGCCTAAAATCTAGTACAATAGTCTTACAATAACACATGCCATTGCTCTGATCACTAGCATTACTGATCAACTCCGACAAGCAACAACTACGAACAACCTAGACCTAAAAACTTTCATTTATCATATCTTAAATCAGCTACATATCTGAACTCTCTTCTTTTCCATATTATCAGCCAAGATTCATCGACCGACTTTCCAAAACATGAATGATGAGTCACCCGGGTTTTTTTTTTAGATCAATTCACAGAAACCGATGTTGAAGCTCGATACATAATGTCCTGTCTGAGAAATCGTAATATACTAACACGTATACATATATGTATATACGACTTTATCTTTTATATCTGCATGACAAACCTAACTCTAATTGAAAACAAGCATTCTTGTTACAATCCACCAATAACGAATTGAAACAAATATTTAACAACCTCCATTGTTGCCAAAGATCTTCCTATGATTGCTTTCCATGGCAAATCTAAATGCGTCTTGCACCTTCAACAACCGACGTTTAATTTTAGAAACTACTGCCGCTCAGATTTAAAAAAAAATAAATAATTGCTTGTGTCAGATTTTTAAATCTGTCATAATAACGGCCTTGGTAATGTAGATAATTCTTTTGTCTATGGTGTACTCTTGGCAATCCACATTAGTCCTGACCTCGCTTAGAACTTAGAATTCATTAACGCAAAAATAGCAGGTTCTAGGCGTAATCTTTATTTTCTGTGCCCTAACATTCGCCTTTCAACTAATACGCAGTTAGTTGATGAGACTTATTTTCCGGCTAGTAAGGTCTCTTCAGATAGGGAAATCTTTTTTATCGATTGTCTCTCTGACTCCGCGCTGTATCAACTAAGCGGTATACCTAAAATCTTAGGCAAACAACTTGATCTTGTCCTCTCATCTCATGTTGTCACAGCGGCTAATTGGAAAATATAATAACTTGGTCACAACAAACAATTTCGATGGAATTATTAACAATGCCATTAAATTTTTCTGTGGCTAAACTATTTGGCAAATACGAGTACCGTTCCTTTCCTAGTCATAACAAAGGAAGTGGACTAAAGTGCACTTTATACAACTCTAGCTTCCCATATACATAGTTAATACTCCCTTTTCCCGTCTCTGCGATTCACTTTACCAGCTTAACTAAATTAGAATGCAATTTGCACTCACACCTCACACTTACCGTTTTTTCACAACTTCATAGATACTAAAAGTATATGGGATAGTTATTAATCCATCCTCAGGTAATCCCGGTGTCTAAAACTCGAAACTATCATATTTTCCACGTTTTACCATCGTTATAAAAAAAATGTGTGAATTTCTTGGCTCCCTTGTTTATCCTCTCTCGACGCTTTCTCAACTGCCTGTGTCAGAAAATATTATCTCATCTTTACGGAAGAGCTCCTGTATAATCAACTTTTACAACATAAAACAAAACTCATAAAAAGGAAACATCCATGCAATTACCATCTCATAGCTGAACTAAAGTTCGAGTCTGATATTCTTTGATTGTTACCATATCCTCTATACTAATCAGCACGATTTTCGTAAGTGCATACTCGTACATCTCAGTGTAAGGCCCTGGATGAATTGGAGATAGCCAATGAATTGAACCTTAGCATTGTTTGCCCGTTCATCAAGAACGGTGACCCTCTGAACTGCAGGGGAATCAGTCTTCTAAACGTCACCTACTCGTACAAGATTTTATCTCCCGTATTACATAAATGAACGCCTGAAACCCTTTGTCAACAACAGGATTGGTCCATATTAGTGTCTTTAGGGAAGGAAAGTTCACCATCGACTAAATATTCACACTAGGCGGATCTTGGAACAAATCCTTGAGCTTCAAATCGATACACACCATCTATACATATATCGATTTTAAGTCCGCGTATGGCAGCAAATATAGAGATGAGCTATACAGAGCAATGTTTAGTTTTGGCATCCCTGCCAAACTCATTTCAATTCAAAAATCCGCCAATTACTAACATACGCCGATGATATTGCCATAATCGGGAAAAAACCGCGTGATATCAGTGGCGCTTTCGCGAGTATTGAGACGGAAACAGCGAAGATGAGTATAATGGTCAATGAGGGCAAAACCAAGTATATGCTGTCAACAAGAAACGACACACAACACCAACATCGCGGACAGAACGACAGATACTCGTAAATCTTTGAGGTAGTTAAGCATCGTATGCATTCCTCTTCATAGTCGAAGGCAAGTGTACGAGTATGTGGTGTCGCTTTATGCACCTGAAGTACCTGATCCCATTCAATTTATAACTGAGCTTGAAATACTTTTTCGCTGCCTTCAGCTTCAATCGGAGGAAAATTATTATTTTTTGGAGATCTTAACGCTAGACATGCGGTATGGGGAAATATTCCGCCAAACACCAGGGGCTACCAGTTATATTTATTTTTATTGGCCCAGGTCTACCCCGGACAACTTTATTAAGCTTATTAGCAAGCAAAAACTTAAAGCTAGACTTAAAATTAACAAAGATATTCTTAACCTAATGGGGCGAGGAGAAATGGTGGACGAGGGAGATGTTAAAGGAGTGGCATATTGAGCAGTGCTTTTTTTATTTCGTGTTTGCTGCTATTTAAGCAAGGACTTCGGCGTAGTTGTTCGTTATACGCAACATTCTAGGTATGGGTTCAAAGTGACCGTAGTTGGTGTGGTGAGCTCGGATCAGGAAGAGTGGGACAAATCTTAGGTTACGGGGATTGGGAGTGAATACAATATTTTGCGTTATTCTTGGGCACTCGATGTTTCCAGTCAGTAACTGGTGGATAAAAAGTAAATCAGTGACTTCACGACGGTCTTTTAGAGTATGCATGATAATTTGTTTTAGCCTATTTTCATAGGGGGGTAATCCATATGGGTCGGCCCAGGGTAAACCTGCGTTGGACTGCTTCTATTCTTTGAATGTGGATTAGTTTGTAGGGTGACCAAACTTGGCTGCAATATTCGAGAAGGGGCCTTACAAAAGTAATGTACAGGGACTTTGTAACGTAAGGGTTGGAAAATTCTTTTGACCAGCGTTTGATAAAAGCAAGCGCAGAGTTGGATTTATTTATAATGCTGTCAATATGTGAGTCGAAATTCAATTCTCTGTCATAAATTATTCCCAGATCCCGTACTTGGGTAGTGGAAGGAATAGGCTCATCGCAGATGAAGTAGTTTCTTGGAGAGGGAGGTAGACGTTTGCTGGAATAGGTTGTCGGTTGGCATTTGCTGACATTAAGCTCCAAAAAGTTTTGCTTGCACCATACCGAAAACTTATTTAAGTCATCTTGCAAGCAATGGGAGTCAGAAGGCAATGAAATGACTTTGGAAATTCTCATGTCATCAGCGAAAATAGAAAGATTACAATTCTTTAAAATGAGATTTATGTCGTTAATCGTTAGGATAAAGATGATTGGTCCAAGGTGACTACCCTGAGGGACACCAGATGTTGCTTTAATGGGATCGGATATTGAAGATCTGAAGATGACCCTGTATTTTCGGTCTTCTAAATAGGATTTGGTCCATGCCACAAGATGAAGGGAAAAGCCAAGTTTTTTTTAGTTTAAAAATGATAAGTTCGTGAGAAATTTTATCGAATGCCTTGCTGAAATCAGTGGAAATTGAATCGACTTCATCACCGTCTTCTAAAGCATGAAGCGTCCTAGAGACGAACTCTATTAGGTTAGTGGTCGTTGATTTACCTTTCATGAAACCGTGCTGATTTGTACAGATAGTTGGCCTACAGTACGGAAGCAGTTGTTGATAGACCAAGCTTTCATAAAGTTTGGGTATGCAAGAGAGTTTTGCTATGGGAATCAGATCGAGTCCTTAAGAATTTATGCCACAACTTGATTCTGTAATTACGGAGAGAGCGCAACTTCTTGTTATACCAGGGAGGAACTGACATGCAGGCAAAGCAGGAGAAAATTAACGAATAGAACGTTGATAGGGCAAGATCAATGTTAGTTGTCTCAGCAATAAAGTCAAAGTTAATGTTGCTGATGAGGTTTTTAAGTGTGTTAAAGTCGGTTCTACGGAAGTTAAATGAAAATGCATTTTCCGAATCGACATTTGTGTTGCCATTTGCATATGAGTATATAATTGACAAGGGGGGATGAAGGCGGTCTAGGGTAGAAAGAAGATGATCACTTCTATAAACGACGCAGTTATCTGAATCGGATGTGAAGACAAGGTCGAGTTGTCTGTTCATTGTGTTAGGTATTCCACTAATCTGATATATTACTGGTGGGGTCAACATATGATTGAGTATAGACTTGAACTGTACGCGACGAGTATCCCATATTTCCCATCAGAGTACGGTGGTCGTGCTTCTCCAAAATCTTAAAGCGTAATTTACGTTTGAGTGATCCCCCGACTAACAGAAATGCAAGACGTTGTCAAACGGACTATGGAGCAGACTATCCCTTGGATAGAATACTCCGATGAAAGCCAGGTCGAAAAGTACAGAACTCCAACAATCAACGCATTGTACGCACACAAAAGTAGACTACTCTTTAGGCTTAAGCAGCTGTACAGACAGTTCACGGAAATAAGAACACTAAAGTCACTAATCAAAAACCTAAAACAATTAATTAAAGAAAATTGCAGTAAGTCTGTAAGTCTGAAAATGTTAGTGCAGATAAACAAATTGTTCAAGAGGAAAGATCACAATGACATTCAGTGTGTCCGAATTCCACAAACAACAGAAAACAGACAGACACTACTGACCGTTGGCAGACTCCAGAGAGTGCTGACTCAGGCGACGGTCTTTTCGTGGTCGAAGACCTACAGGAGAAAGTGGATTTGCTGGGAGCTTTTTTCGAAGCCGTTTATACGGTGAGCAATCCAGTTCACTGTAATCGCGACATTGACAATATGGCCTACTTAAATCACTATTATCTGCGCAACGAACTTCAAAATTGGCGATCCGAGAATCACGGTTTCACCGTATTCAGTAAGCAAACGCGGCAAACGTCATCATCGCCGATGAACGAGCGTCCTCGCTTTTACATATTCGTGCGAAAAGATGAACTCCTGCGCATCTTTGACTCTCCGAAAAACAAAAAGTCGTCGGGAGTAGACGGTATTCCAAGCGTCGTATTAAGACACCTGCCCTTGGAAGCAGTGGATATATTTAATACGCTATTCAACAATGCGCTGAATAATGCATATTATCCGACGCATTGGAAAACAGCTGTGGTACACCCAATCCCGAAAAGGGGTAAAGTTAGAACTAACCCTGCTAAACTTCGGTCAATTTGTTTGCTTCCAAATATTAGCAAGGTATTCGAGAAAGTGGTAAACAGAGCGCTGTTAAAGTGGGTTGAGGAAAATAATATAATTCCGGAAAATCAGTTTGGTTTTAGGGCGAGGCGTGACACTATTCATGCTGCGTCAAAGCTGGTCTCCGACATACAATGGAATAAAGGCAAGAACCATGCCTGCCTCGTTGACTTTGAAAAGGCCTTCGACACCGTATGACTAGAGGCGCTTTTCTATAAGTTGACCAGGATGGGTATGATTTACGACATGCTTATGGGAAAGAAGTTCATTGTTAAATGTAACAACATCATTTCGAGCAAGATCTTTAACATTAAAAACGGCTTACAACAGGGCGCTGCGATTTCTCCTATACTGTTTAATATTTACACAAGTCATCTAGTAGGTTCCCTCAACCATATCATAGCGTAAGCAAACGATCTAGTGGCGTACAGATCAGGTCCAAAAAATCGAAGTCATCAACACTCTTCTGCAGCGTGATTTCGATCATATTAAAGCATATTGCGACGATTGGAAATTGAAAATCAATTTTCAAAAGTCGGAAACAATCTTGTTTAGAACCCCATTGAGATGGGCTTCTAGGGATACCAGATATAACTGGCGAAATTTGGCTATCATTGGACACCACGGACTGCCACTGGCGGTGAGAAGCGTAGTGAGATACCTTGGTATCTGGCTCGACAAGTATTTGTATTTTGACAAACATATAGATGCTTGTCTGGGGCTAAGAAGGCTTTAGCCCTGACAAGAAGACTATTTCACAGCAGTCAACTTGTCTCCAGGCTGAAGGTCATATTCTATGTGGCCCTAATCAGGCCAGTCATCGCGTATGGTTGTCACGTGTGGTTCAATGTAGCGCCGTATCAGATGGAGAGGATATGGGTGTTTGAAAGGCTGTGTCTTAGGACCTGTCTCAGCTTGTACAGAACACCAGAATATAGGCAAGCAACAGCCACATTGTTGGACATCAGCACTGGGACTGCTCAGAAACAGTTGCAGAAGGCTTTTCAACTTAGCAAAAAGCACAAGAAAACTGACTGACTGGGACTCACACAGAGAATCCCCCAAATTATACAAAAAAGAACTGAGGAAAGCAAAGCAACAATCCCGGAGGTCCTTCTGTGACAAAATCACGGAAACGGCTAAGAATACAAATCCTATGATGCCTACCTGTTTGAAAAAAATCGATGGCTCTTGGACAACCTCAAGTGATGAATCACTCAATCTGCTACTGGACACCCACTTTGCAGGTAGCTCTCAATTCGCTGCCAGTAGCAACCCAAACAGGCCAACTGCAACCGGGACCAAAATTCATGGTCTGATCACAAGAGAAAAACTGGTCTGGGCGCTGCATGGCTTCAAACCATACAAGTATGCTGGTCCGGACGGTACGAGTATATTACCTGCCGAGCTACAGGCAGATATTATTCTGCCTTCGCCAGAAAATATTATGAGGAGCTGTGTAGAACTGATTCGCATTCCACTTTCATGGAGAGAAGCCAATGTAGCTTTCATTTCCAAAGCCGGAAAATGTTCTCATGTTGTCCCAAAGGACCTCAGACCTTTTCTGAAAACTCTAGAGCGACTGAACGACGGGCTAAAATTAATCCTAGACTTCTGTCAACGGCTCAACATGCCTACTGTGAAGGAAAGCCGGTGGAAATGGCTCTGCATTCACTGACTAGCTACATCGAACGATCTCTACAATATAGAGAGTGCACAATGGTTGCTTTCCTGGACATAGAGGGTGTCTTTAACAACGTCAACACATCCGCAATCACGACTGCGCTGTCAACTCTGCAGGTAGATGACTCACTTGGGGAGCTGATCAATCTAATGATACAAAGCAGGACAATCAACTCCAAACTGGGTGACACTTCTGCTAAAAGATATGTCAGCACAGGTAAGCCGCAAGGCGGTGCCCTCTCTTAGTAGTAAATGAACTGCTGATATACCTGGAAGCGGGTGGTAGCAGGGTGATTGCCTATGTCGATGACGTTGCTATAGTCGTCAAAGGTAAGCATCTTAATACCATTAAAGAACTCCTTCAAGTAAATCTCTATAGATTAGCCTGTTGGACAGATCGCTGTGGATTGGGAATAGACCCCCATAAAACTGATCTTGTCCTCTTTTCCAGGAAATACAAAATTCCAACTATAGACCCTCCTTCAATAAACGGTACCAGTTTAGTGTTTTCTGATACAGCAAAATATATGGATCTCATCTTTGACAGAAAACTAAACTGGAAACCTAGCATTCTAGAAGGAGTCAATGAAGCTACAACTCTTTATTCACTTGCAAAAAACCATTCGGAATAAATGGGGCTTTCAACCTCGGATAACCCACTGGCTATACATAAGACCGATACTTACTTACGCGGTGGTAGTCTGGTGGACGGCCTTAGAAAGAGCAGTTAACTGCATTAAACTAAGCAGAGTCCAAAGAACAGCATGTCTATGCATAAGCGGAGCATTGCCGTCTACCCCATCTGCGGCATTAGACAATTTGTTTATTTGACACTCCGTGATATTTTCAGCAGGCAAATAGCTGCGACTGCAGCTGTTCGCCTTAAAGCGACTAAACATTAGGAATCCTCACTTTGGTTTGACAAAATTTCCATGTGAGCTGCCCCTCTAGATCCTTCTGGGAGGAAGATGCTTTCATGGAGGACAAGTCAATCCATCTCTACACAGAAGGATCTAAAACCGATAGCGGAGTTGGTGGCGGCGTTTTCTCAGATACGCTAAATCTAAGCCTCTCTTTCCTTTAGCGTGTTGCAGGCGGAAATTTTGGCGATTGAAGAAACTCTGTCCTGGCTGAAGAAAAACGTGATATCTGCAAAGGATATTCGCATCTTTTCGGATAGTCAGGCCGCTATCAAGTCCCTGGACTCGGTCTCACTAAATTCTAAAACCGCCCTTAAATGCCGATCATCTCTTATGGAGATTGCAGAGCAGTTCAACCTTCACCTTTGTTCGGTGCCGGTCCACAGAGACATTCCAGGGAACTATAGAGCCCATGAACACGCCAAAATTGGAACCACTCTACCTATTCTATCGGAAAAGGGTAGCATAGGTATACCAATCGATGCGTGCAAACTAACATTAAAGCTTAATGCCAATAAAAGAACAGACTTTAGGTGGACTGTTGAACCAACATGTCTAGCGACTAAACAGATCTGGCCAAAACTGGATCTGAATCGCTCTAAGTGTCTGATCCTTCTAAATAAGGAACATCTCAGCGCCATCATAGGTGTCATCACTGGAGACTGCCTCATATGCAAGCACGCAAGAAGGCTTTCTTCTACTACAACCTAAACGATCTAAAAAATATAGACGTAAATAGCCTCCTACGCCTCGTCAGAAGCTCAAACTGGTACCATCAGTAAGAGGATCATAGATCCACGTGTCATCACAGTGGCCCATAAGGCCTAAGTGGGTTGGTATTTTCAACAGCCACTCTTACCTACCTACCTACTTACCTAGCTACGCGACTTTCGTGTTGTATGCGACAAGAGTTGTTTCTGCTTTGGGGTTCGTAAGCCAGTTTCAAGGAATTCTTAAGTCCTTACGCCGCGAAATTCCTTAATCAGGAGGGATAGCCACGCTGCGTGGATTGAATCTATTAAACACACTCGTATACATATTCGTTCGTTGTGCAGTCAACTTTGGACAGATACTTAAAACTTTTCTTCTAACGTGTCTATGTAAATCGCCTAAAACTAATAAACCTTCTAATTTCTTTGAAAAAAAAAATCGAGAAGTTACTGGCTAACTAAGTATATTAACTATACTCGACTGCTAATTATTGAACAACACGTGGACTTCGGGAAAGCCTTCGGTAGTTTGAATCGATATGCTGTATGAGCCTTAGGAGAGGTACATTAGAAAACGTCGTTGCTAAACCTACCTATGAAGGTGGTAAACGTCACGTCCTACAAAACGGTAAGGTTTAGATGAATTCGACCTTTGCAGAGGACCGCAATAAGCTGCATTCTTTCGCCATTGCTGTTTTTTTGTTGTAATTAGCGACTATCTCCGTGCAGCATTATCGCATCATTTCTAAATCATCTGGACTACGTCGATGACGTCTGCCTTCTTTCACACAAGATAATGAATCTTCATAATGAAAACGGCAAAAACTAAGGACCTAAGCATTTACGCCTATAATACTCAAAATAACATCATAATAAGCTCAAATTGACATTGCTGTACAAGAGCTCAATAAGGTAACCAATTTCTGTTATCTTGGAAGCATGATAAAGTAATAACTGCGTTCTGTACGATGGCTAAAAACCGGAACAGCAATGTTTTTAGGGAAGTTGCACACCCTCATTAATAGATGTATACACAGCGTCTTAAGGATCTTCTGGCCGAACCTTATATCGTACGGCCTACTTCATGCGATTATGGGCTAGTAACCTATAAATCTCCAAATTGAGGACGCCCCATCAAGGGTTCGACGAACTAAACTTAAACTTGGATCTGCACTCCTGCTCCATCTCAATTTTTACCCAGACTATGTATGTAAAGAACCTTTTACCAGAATGCTATGCATTGCGAATTGCATGCTTAATACGAGTAAGTACAATCCTAACTTAATCTTCGAAACCCTTTTCTTATTCGAATACTCTTTTCTCTGCACTGAACCCAGTTCAATAGTTTTGAAGTGTAGAACTTAAGTTACGTTCTTGTATTAAGTATCAATTAATTTGTCCAGGGTTGATGTGGCTGCACAATATACGATATTTTTCTGTTATCTATTTGGGGATTATCACTGAAGATCACATTGTTATAGATAAGTACTTAACGTAACGTAACCGTAGAGACTTTTACCAAAAAATGTTTGCATTCGTACAACAACGAACTAATATACGAGTAACTTATGTCATCCTAGTCAGAATATAAATAGGAGAAACCGGCCTCTAGACATCTTTGCCTTAGTGGTTATACGTGTCAGCATTAGCCTTAAAGACACAAGATTGAATGAGGATCAGTTTTTACGATCCTTCGAAATTATGACAATTTACAAACCAGACTTTAATATATTGGGTTACTTTCTGTTCTGTGTTAACGATGCTGGAACCAATATTGTAAACTCCCCCAAAGCTCTAACGGATGCAAAAAACAAAGTGATGATCATGTAGGAAAAGTATCTTCCAATTGGGAAGCAATTTTAATTCTGACCATGGATTTCACACAGCTTTTGCTACGGATTTCGAAAAAAGGAACAAACGCAACAGTTCGTTCTAAGATCAATAACCTACACAAGTCTTATGCGTACGTGCGACTAAATGCATGATGATCGCTTTCGACAGCTCAGCCAAGGTCATTTGCTGCGTATTTTAACCGAAACGCAGTAGAGCATGAAAAGGAGAACATAACATAAAAGATATACTGGTATCTGTTGGTAGTGGTATACATAAAAGCGAACAATTAACCAATCTGTCATCAGTAGATTTGACAGCATTTTATTGGATCCAATTACCGTCAAGTAGATAGTGAAATGAAGAGCGAAGATTGTCGTTATTATGCCGTTCGATTGTGTTGGCAAATAGATCGATGCATTGCATGCAGCACTTCGTAAATAGTGTGTCTTAAGGTTCCAAGAATAGTAACGAGCACCTTCAGCTTTAACCATTCTTCTCGTATCTGGTTGGTATTTAACACGCAGCAATCATGTCAGCGATCAGTCGACGCATGCCTTAACTTATTTTACGGTGATGATTCTGTGTGATTGTGCGTATGGACACATTTCTAAAAATAGTCAAGCCGGCTTAAGTGACAACAACAAAACAGTTGCATTCCTAATTTATTTCAATTTCATTAGTTTCCGTTGGCCGAATGCTATCCGACGAACATAAGATTTGCTCGGAACACAATCAACTGGGCCGACCAACAGACCGATCGTCATACGGATAGCGTCTCCCATCTCAATGATGGTGCATTTCCTTTAGCACAGTGCTTTGGTCATTTAAATGCCCCATCAGATCGGGTACAATTTGTCTAGTCTGCGCTGAAAACTTAAATGCGTTTTATACCATTATTTTAGATGCATCGACTGGGGCTGTCATTTAAAATAAATTAACGCAACGAAAAAGGGCAGTTTGGTTCCAATCCTCTCTACTGGAACGCACGCAATGCAACATAAACAGCAACATCAATAGCAACAGCAAGAGCGTGTTTTTAATTTTATTGTGTTTCGTTTCAGTTGTTTTACTGAATACAGAAATAATCTTTATTCGTCCATTCTGCCTTTGAATCGGATCGGAGTACACACCTACCTAAGCGACCTACCAGTGCCACAGCAGACAGATGTAGTTCCATTCCTGAGATAGATATTCGCAATAATTTTCGACTTGAGTGGAATTCTTTGTGAAGAAGTGGCGCCAAAGTTGCGATTTACGTTCATACCATTATTGGGCCAGTTAAAAATGCACTTAAATCTACTTTCTATGTGCAATTTAATGACTATCAAGACTGAGAGAGAGACTGGCAATTCTCGGAACCGGGACTGGAATTTGAACTGACTAGAACCAGGACCTTGTCGTTTACGGGTATCTTTAGTGCGCCTTGATTATTGGCGTGTTTTCTTGTGTTTTATTATTGAAGCATTTTATGATGTTTTTTTCTGTTCGGTTTTTGCAAAAGCCCAAATTAGTTAGGAGCATTAGAGCTTTAAGTAGCGCCGTCATCACATCTTATATAAACCCAACACTGGGCAAACCGATCAGGTGGTATTTTATGTCATCAAACCTGACCCAGAATAATGACTATTTGATAGGAAGTACAAGTAGTGCAATAAATATTTTAAACGTTTCTTCTAATGTAAGGATCTTAAAAATTGTTTTTGAAAATTTAATGGAAAATCAAAGAAAATTGGGTTAGTATCTTATTGTTAGTAGTAAATGAATTATGCTTCTATACTCTAGCACATGTCCGGAAACATAGCGATTTAAGTTGCATTTCACTGTTAATATCACAATTAGTCACCAATTCCATAGAACTGTACATTCATTTATATTGGTTTTGTTGTCCCCAAATGTTTTGTGCTGTAGAGTCTGTGGGCAGATTATGGAAATTTACAGTTCCTAAGTTACGAGTATATCCAACATTGTTCCGTCTTGGGGAATACCATATGTGGGCGAATTTTCATTCATCAAGTATAATTTCATCCAGCAATTCGTACTTTATATGTAGATGAGTTTGTGCTTGCTCCTTACAATATCTACTTCGCACCAGTGTGCATCACCTAAGATGAGTCCGTCCTTTTGCCTTACCCGTCTAGGTTGGAGTCGAAAACTTTCAGGCGCTGGTGTCTATGCTTTCAAAATTATCTGGGCATCTAAGCCGTGTTGTCAAAGCTCTTCTGACGAGGACGGCATCGCTGTAGAGCCCGTACGGTTTGTTGTTGCAACTTCTTCACCATTCTCCATTGATGCAAACAGGACTGAAAATTACCCGAGGACTTTAGGAGCAATTAAGAGTTTTCTAAACTCAAAGAAGCGCTGGTGTCGTTGGCAGAGTTGAGCGGTGTCGAGGTAGATAAACTCCCTTATTACCTCAAAGTTGTCATTTGCATACGCGAGTAACTGAACAGACTTTTGAAAAATGATGAAGGCGATGATTAACCAGTTTGACATAACGGGTCTTCTGCGTTTGAACTTTTTGAGTTAAGCCATTCATGTTGAGCTTCCTCACAAGAGTTTGCTGACTTTGTGCTATCAAGGATATCTGCATCTGTATCTTGGCTACAACAAGATAATATTCCAAGTCGATGTTAGTGGCTCTTAACGTTCGTACATTTAAAATATTAGCGGAGTACGTTTCGTTGGCATATGTTGGTCAGAAGTCAGCCAGATCCCTTTATGAATATCATGGTGTGTAAATCGTGTGCTGACTATAGTTACATTACATCCAACCACAAAACCAATATCCGTCCCGTTTTCAAAGGTGATATCTTCGAGGCTGTACTTTCCAACCGTATTACCAAAGATGCTTAGCTTGGCATGAAAATCGCCGATTACTCGTACGATTTTAAAGTCACTTTACTAGTTTTTGTCGAAAATTTGGTAGAAGCAATCTGTGATCCGAATTAACACTGCAATTGCTGTGCTTATTGCGCTGTATTTCATAAATTTTTGTGCGCTCCAACCTATCGTACTTCTTAGATAGCAGTTATATCTGCTTTGCAGAAGTCAATAATATCCACTCGGTGTTCCACTGCACGCGGTCTGTTAAAGGTCTGAACATTCATTGTGCTCCGTTGCTCTTAAATCGTTTGCCAGGGTCATCAACAGTTAATCTGTCATTATCCCAAGCAATTAGCTGGTTCGTTTGTTGTCTCTTCGGTATAGAATTGTGAGCCAGGATTATTGTTAGCCTGCGTGAGTAAAGATTTACTCCATGAGTTAGGATTTACTCATGCTGTTACCATCACTAGGGACTATGCAGGTTATAGGATACTCAGCAGTTTCCCGATCAATCAGCGCGCAGATCCCCATACAAGTGGTTTCTGGAATTAAAGAAGAGGACCTCTGCCGTGAGATCCTTCATGAATTGTTAATTTCACCTTTGGGAGTTATATTATACATGGCACAGGCTTAACTGCAGAAGTGATTCTTCACAGTTTTTATTCGCGATGTTCGTTAGGGCGTAGATTAGGATTTCTGTATCTTCTTGCAATAGGGTAAAAGGACAAGGGGTGTTTTCTCACTTTGAAATATTTTCCGTATTCTCGCATGTTTCCAGTTAACTTCTAATTGGGAAGTAAGACAATATTCCCCTGGGCGAGTGGAATTCACTGGAATTGTAGTAATAAAAATCTGTTTTCCAGTTTAGGGTTTTGGGGTTTTTCATTGTCTTTATCGAGGAGAGTCTTCACTTTCCCCAAATATTCTACATCGTTGTTAATTTTTGATAGCCAATGTATTATTTTCGTTTAACATTTCCAGGGAATCAACAACATCGACACTTGTTTTGGTTTTTTCCTCAAAGCAAACAGAGTCGGATTTGTCGTGCAGATATGCGAAAAAGGGACGTATATTTTCGTATATCTTTTTATCCTAGAGAGCGTTTAGCGGCATTCTGTGGTATCTATATCCTTTTGGGTCAATTTAACTTTAGGGGATCCAAAATGGGGGCAGATGCCCGTGCAAACGAGTAAGAAGGCGAGTTAGAAGCTCCAGTTATAAGATGGAAAATGGGAAAGGATTTGTTAGTATTCGTAGGAGGAGGTTAAATTAAAAGAAATGCGTTGATGTTGGGGCTGAATAGTAGAGCGGCCATTGGTGCATTTGCGGGGAGACGTGAAGGGAGTTGCTAAAAGACATAGATAGGATGGAAAAATTTGTGAAATATTTCACTTTAAAGCTCCAGTTGGGGTCAGGTTTAGGATGTGAATGGGAAATGGTTGTGGGCAATTTCTAATTAGGTTTATTAGATGAGGCGTTGCTTTGTTTTGTTTCTATGTTTTTAATGGTGGGTTGATCCGTCCATTTGGAGACCCGAATCTTTCCAAGGTTAAAGTTGTTGTTGGATGGGTTAACAAGTAACCATTCATATCTAGCCGGTAAGTTTAAATTGAAATTGCGTTTAGTTTTGTGGTGAGATGTTGGGAATATTGTGCATTGCCTGATTGTAATATCATACATCTTTTTTAAAAATTCAGAGATCCAAGCAACATCTGCGTAATTTGGCTCACATTTGACAAGTAGGTGATAGCTGATTCGTTGTGCGGAGTCGGTCTAGTATGCTTTGTCAATCAGAAGGTGTCCACATCGTCGTGTTGAATTACGTAACCGTGTGGCGGCGAAAGGATTGTGTCAACGTGGGATTTTTGGATCGAAGGGCTGGTGCGAGGAGGTTGGATGTCGGCAGTGGGTGTGACAATGATTTGGCTTCGGTTTGTAACAATTCAGCCAAAATTGAAGTATTGTATTTGTTGTTTGCCGGAGGATGGGTTGGACAACCATTGATTATACAACATACTGTTTCAATGAGGTTTTTCATGTTATTAAGCACTCTTCTATTCGTAGTCAGTTCGTCATTAAGCTCATTTTATTGAATATAACGTAAAGCATGGACTTGAGAGATGGAGATTGGATGTGAATGACTGGAGATAAATATATATATATGTCTTCCGTGAGAGAAATGATGGATCAATACGTTTTCTTGTTGGAACCTATCATTGCGGAACCGATAGATATAGTTTCACTTAAAGCTCAGTCAAGGTGGCGCTTGGAAGTTTTTTCATTTCTGAATATTGCAATTTCTAATTCAATTAAATGCGCAATTCATTTTTCGATACTCTGACCAAAGTGTTCCACTCATCTTACTCTGTGTTCTAGGATTGATAGTTTCACCGTTATTAGTCCGACGAGTGAGTTATGATTATATTCAATGGAGCCACTGAGGCACTTGATTGACAGAAGCACATGTGAGAGAGAGATATTCATACACTCGTCACAGAAGAATAGCAGATTTTCGCAAAACTCTCTAACGAAGACCGTATTTCTTTTATTTAGGCCGACACAAGTAGCATGGAATGTTTTGCCGCAGATCCCATTACAGGCAACAAATTCAGCATTGTTGTGGTTAATGGAGCAGTTGGATAATCCACAAGAAGAAATGACTAAAGCCATGAAAATAAAAACCAACACAAAAATAGTTACAGAGAAAATAAATAAAAAAATGCACTAAACGCACAGGCGCGAAATTAGTAGGTCAGAAATAAAATGACCGAGTCAGCGAAAACAATTTTTGGGTCAGAAATTGGGTTACTGGATTGATTAACGAGGAAGAAGGGAAATAAGATTTCAATATTATGGAGCAAAGTAAGAATGTGACTGAATACCGTGGCGTTTTGAACTGAACTAAGTATCTAACCTAACCTAACCTAACCATAAACAAATTCCCGGAATTTACTCAGAAAATTTAAAATACAAGTTTATTCATTTAAAACTATATTGTCCCCTTCAAAGTAATCCCCATCGACTGCAACACACTTATGCCAGCGTTTGATCCAATCCTCGAAACATTTTTTCTATTCGGTTTTCGGTATGTCCATCAGTGCTTCCTGCGATTTTTCCATACTTCCTCTTGGCTGCTGAAACGCGTTCCCGTAGTGGTTTTTTAACTCGATTGAACAGAAAGAAGTCACAGGGAGCCAAATCAGGTGAATTTGGTGGCTGTTGGATAGTACGAGCATTTGTTGCATTTTTCGACAAAAAATTACGAATAATGATGGCGTTATCATGGTACAAAATCCACGAGTTTTCTGCCCACAATTCTGGTCTCTCTCGTCGAATTGCTTCACGCAAACGTCTCATAACGCCCAAATACTAGTAATACTCTTTATTTACTATCTAGCCTTCTGACAAAAATTCATGATGCACTACACCGTTGTAATCCATGAAAACGACGTGTTTTTTTTGGTTTCGGCTTATTTGGTGAACGCCATTCACTTGCCTGATGTCTGGATTGCGTGTCGTACTCATAAACCCACGCCTGGTCTCCAGTAATAATCCTTTTGATGAATGTGGGATCGGATTCAGCCTCGCAAATCATCTCTTTTGCAACGTCAACACGGTTTCTTTTTTGCATGAAATTGAGGTCTTTTGGCAAAACCCAAATCATTAACCGAAATGTCTTGGACGGATCCATAGGCAATGTTCAAGTCCTCCGCTATCTCTCTGATGGTTAATTTGCGATTATTGACCAACATTTCTTTGACTTCATTAATGTTTTCGTCGGTTTTCGATGTCGATGGTCTGCCACTAATCTTCGATTGACTCACGACCACTTTTGAACCGCTCGTGCCACTGGTAACCGACACTTTCTTTAGAGAATCGTTGCCGAAACACTTTTCCAACATTTCCAACGTTCGCGCACCATTAAATTCAATATAAGTTCGTTGTTGCAAATTTAAATCTATTTCTAAAATTGTAAAATATCGCCAAAACACACACAAAGATAGATGTACTCTTGGCTACGACATTTTGCAAATGCCAAGCTATGATGCTAAGACTTTGAGAGAATATTAACAACAGATTTGCCAGCGTAACAAAAAAAATAGGACTCAAATCGGAATAATGGGAGCGCAACACGGTGGTGTGGTGCAGGAACTTTTTGATCAAGGTGGTATTGCTTTCCTGTTGCGGCTTACTTAGTTGTGGATCAACTGACATATCTACATAGATATATGCAAGAATACATGTAATATAACTCAGGAAGGCCGCCCCTTTTGTGATCTTGGGGTTGAGATTTTACTCACTTGGAAACGACCTCTCTAGGTTTTTTATCGAATTGATATTTATTGGGAAATGTAGTTTCATTTGACTGATAATCGTCATCATGATGGCATCCCAAACTTGTAATTTTTTTTAAATTTAAGCATTGAATAGATATCGCTAAGTGATAAAGGCGTAAGTGTTATATTTAAGCAAAAACATATGTACGAGTGTACGCATTATAGAAAGAAGCCTTGATCGTGAGTAGCTAGCGATTATAACTTGAATCGCGGAAATGGAAAAAAATCTACAAATCATTCTCTGGGCTTGTAATTAATGCTTAAAACCACTCAATAACTATGCTTCACAACGCAATAAACTTTTTTTTTATGAAATAAGTATCCACGCATCACCATAGGAGTCCGCGTCATTAAAAGTATGCCAACTTCATCGTATGCCCATAGAACGAACCGACTCTGGTCGTGCAGCAGGTTAGGTACTAGGCACTGTACTCGTATTCCTTTACTTTTTTTTCTTCGATATGAACGTCACGGATCCTACTCGTATTCATCGTATTATCATCTTCATTAGTTTAATCATTACGGTGATGGGAATAATTATTGATGTTAAAGATGATACAATGTTGAAGTTCCTTCAAACACTGATTACGGTATAACTTTATAATTCTCCACATTGGTCTGTGTATCTTCATTTGTATGATGCGATCCATCTGCGAGCTCGAATCTACTCGTATCTGAGCTGGCGATTTTGTGATTCACAAAGTAAAATTACATTTATCAATATTTCATGATATTTCCCTCTTGTTAATGGACTAACTACAGCAGTAGAGGTATTTGTACATGATTTTGGATTTGATTGTAAATGCGCAGAGGCTTGTATCTATTCGTAACTCGCAAACGTTCTCCGAAGGCTTTAACAATTTTAATTTCATCTCGTTGAGAGATCGACTCGGATAGGAAAGATGATGAAGTGATGTATTTTTTGTCAGATAAACGTGCGCAATCACACCGCCAATGGTTTAAAAGTCAAGGACGTTGAAGGCCACCTATAAAAGAATAGACAAGGTTCTTACATATATTTATATGTAGATATGTCTATATTCGCATTTATACGAAAAAGGTGAGTATTCGAAGAATTCCTAAACACCTGGTAATGTTATTTGAGTAGTGGACATACAGACATATGTATGTACATATGTACAACTAAAAGGCGAGTCATTTCAGTAGGTACTCTTAAACTTATAGGAAGAAAAATGTGTCTGTCCCTGGGGGAAAATGTCAGGCTTCGTTTCGTTTCGCTTGAAGACCCTGTCGTGCCTAACCACTGTACAGTGCCTATAAATCACGTTGAACAAATGAAGATTTAAGTCAAAAGACGAATAAGCTTAGGTCGGATATTGTCAAGGGAAAACAAAGAAATAAATTAAACAAAATTCCTCAACTTTTAATCATTGGGTTGTGTGGTATAAATCCTATTTATAATCAATGAACTAACATGCCATCTGCTGTGGTAGCTTCTTCAAAATTCTGACTTCTGAAGATTTCTTCTGCCATCCAAAATACAGACTCCTAATGTTGAGATGGAAAAAAAAATTTATTTGCATATCAAAGACATTTGTTGTTCATATTCTGTGTCTGTTTGATTTGATGCCGGTAATAGCAATTTTACAAAAAATTTACATCCAAACAAAGATTTAAGTAGAGTTCATTAACTTTAGAAGAAAACTAGTTTCGAGCTAGTATGTATTTAACATGATGTTTTAAGAAGCGCCAATAAAATGCGCATGTAGCCGTTTATATGAGAAGTAATTTGAATTCGATGGGTAAAGTGTAGATTGTTTTTTAACACAGCACAAAATTATAACTGATTAGTTAAAATGTGATTTACAGTAACCATACGCGAATTTGTGGGTCACTTAATGATTTAATTTGCATTATTAAATGAGGAATTGCTTTTAGCTGTTTATCAGCCCGTTTCAGGAAGTTTGCATATCCCTAGCCGCTATTTTCTGAGTTTGGGTGGGAAAAATTTCTGCTCACTATCGTCATTGTCATTCAGTAATCTGCAGAAATATTTTTTCCATATCCACTTATTGTGAAGGTCTCGAAGAACAAAAGTGAATGGGGTGTTGTCGAGTTCATTGAATGTAGAGCTAGGTGTGCCATAAGGTTCCGTATTGGGAGTTATTCCGTTTCTTCTATTAGTGACATTAAATATTGTGCTCGATTTCGTAAGTTAATTTTGTTTGCTTATGATACTTTGATTTACATAAGCGGCAAAAATGTTGAGAGTATGTATGAGAAGCTGAAAATGACCAAGTTGAAATTGAATGTGTGAGAAGTACTAAATACTGGGGTGTGGTGTTAGACTGTAATTTGAACTTTAAGGAACATGTTGATTATATACAGTTGTGGCGAACTAATTAAGAACGATACACTGGAATCATGTTTTTCAAACATTTTTATTTAAATTTTTATTCATCTTGGGTAGTTAAATTTTTTTTTTGTACCATGTATCAGTTGAAAACAAACAATAGCAAAAAGAGTAGCAAAAAGATAACGAAAACATAAAATTTAATTCAAAGTGTTTTGGTAACAAGAAATTAGATGGTGATCTAATTAAGAACGATATACTTTTCATTGTATTTTGTGGGTTTTCCTCACTATTTTGTCGAGAATCCTTTGTTTGCAATTACAGCCATACATCGCCTTGGCATTGATGAAATTAGGTCCTGACATTTTTTCGGTGTTATTGCATTCTTGGAATGTCCTTGCGATTTCATAGAATTCACTTGTATTGCTAATTTTATGCTTTTTGAAATTTTTTTTTAACTCATGCCAGGCGTTTTCGATTGGATTTATGCCCAGACTGCATGACGGCCAATCGATGACCTCCGCAGAATTATTCTGAAACCATGATTTTGTTGACCTCGCAGTATGTTTCGGGTCGTTGTCCAGCATAAATTACCAAGCTACTTTCAATTCTGCCTTTGTATAGGGCGGCATTACATTTTGAAGTAATCCTATGTAGCTTTGAACGTTAATGATACCTTCCACTCCATAATACTCCGTCCTCCATGTTTGATGGTGTGGTGTGGTGTACTGAGGATTGAATGCTCCATTTTTTGGTCGTCTAACATATTGTTTACCATCGAAACTCATTCTATTGATTTCAGTCTCATCACTCCAGAGCATTTTTTTCCATTGCGAGATGGTCCGATCTTTGTATTCCTTTGCAAAAGCTAACCTAGCCTTTCGGTTTTTTTTTTGCGACAGCAATTTTTTTTTTTGGCTGATCTCCTAAAAAGGTGACGATTGAATGAAAAATCGCTCTCTAATGGAGCGTGCAGAAAGTGCATTTGCGCTCTCGCCGAAAACCACTTTCCGAATACCATTCGAGCCCAAAAAAGGATTTTTTTTGCCATGCGAACTATCAACCTATCTTGAGCTTCATTCGTTTTGGGAGGCCTTTTACGTCTTTCTACGCTTTCGGTGGTTCGATGTATCTCGACATATGTTACGGGGTTAAAAATCATTATTTTCGAGTTATCATGTTTTTTTGCGATATCATTATAGGACAATCTTCCAATATTGCGAAGTTTTAGTATGGCTTCCATCATGCCTGTTGTGCAGCTCTTTTTAGTGAAACGTTCTTAATTATATCGCCAAGCGAATACTGGACCAATTTAAGCTGTTAAATAATGTGCAATAACTTCGACAGTTACAGTTTAACATGAAAAGAGACATGACTGAATAGATAGCGGTACTTTTAATTTTGGTTGCCATCTGTCCTATTATTGGAGCGATGGTGTTGCCAGTACTTACGATCGTTCTTAATTAGTTCGCCACAACTGTATGTGGTATGATTGCAAGAACGATTGGTTTTCTAAAAAGAATAAGAATGGCAATAACTTATGTAAGTGCGATTTTAATATACAGGGTGTCCCTAATTCGTCAACGATAATTTCAGAAATGATTCCTGGGCATATTCTAAGAAAAAAATCGTTCTACAGTAAGGGCCTATCTCTAATGTTAACATTATTTATCGAGAATTTTAGAAAAGGCTTACTTTGGTGTACCCTGACCTATGTTAAAGGAAATTGCTCTGTTAGTAAAGAGTGTTCGAATAGGAAATGAAACATTTGAAGCCAATGTTAATTTCTATGATATTAGCTTTATTTGATAGATAATCTTATGCCATTAGTGTTTTAATATGATATCGGGCATATGCGCTACACTGCTTGCTTTAATGAAGCGCAATGGTGAAGTCCAATTTTCGACAACTTTGTCGAGCCACTAGGGCCGTATATCAGCAATATTGACTTCCAAATCGTTCAACGTCTCTTATCGTTTATCGGCATAGACTAGTGACTTCAAATACCCCTAAAGAAAGTAATCTAAAGGTGTGAGATCACAGGACCGTGGAAGCCAGTTCACAGGTCCATTACGCGAAATTATGCGCTCAGCCTATGTTTCCCGCATTAAATTGATGGTGTCGCGCGCCATCTTATTAAAAACAAAGCTTTGTCACGTCAATGCCATTCAACTGAGGAACGAAGAAGTCAAAAATCGCGTTTCTATAGCGCTCTCCATTAACGGTAACATTCTGGTCGGCATCGTCCTTAAAGAAATATGGGCCCATGATTCCACCAGCCCATAAAGCACCCAAAATAGTGCATTTTAATGGTTGTATGGACGCCTCGACAAAGGCTTCAAGGTTTTCTCCACTCCCAATTTCGCAATTTTGCTTGTTTACATATTCATTTAACCAAGAATGGGTTTCATCGGAGAAAAAAATTTTGCGTTGAAAATGAGATCAAGCTGAATCATGTTTTCGGCCCATTCACCGAACCTACGGCGTGTATAATGGTCATGTGGTTTCAACTATTGCACAAGCTGGATCTTATAAGCTTTTAAGCCAAGATGTTTTCGTAAAATCTTCCACAAAGTGGATGGACATAGCTCCAATTGCTATGGACGATGACGAATCGACTCATTCGGGGATTCTCCTCAACATTGCGCTTCACAACGGCAATAACTTCTTCTGTTCGCACTGTTTGTCGACTTTGGGGATACGTATTATCCACTAGAGTGTACGTGGTGTGAAAACGATTCATCGTGTTCCGAGTAACTTCCTCAGATAGACGATTATGTCGACCGTAAAGTGGACGTTGCGCACGATAAGTTTGGCGACCCGAAGCATGGTTTTCAAAATAAGTTTGCACAATTTGCACGCGTAGTTCTGGCGTTAATCTATTGATCGTAAATTGTACGAACCAC
Organism: Volucella zonaria; assembly: GCA_963966105.1. NCBI lineage: Eukaryota > Metazoa > Arthropoda > Insecta > Diptera > Syrphidae > Volucella > Volucella zonaria. The sequence goes on from OZ014530.1 coordinate 167,312,266, forward strand.
AAATCAACTTTCGACTGTTAAATTAATAATCTGTAGAAACAGTGTTGCCAGTTTAAAAACCAAACCTCTAAAAAAAACACTCTTTACTATTGTTGGAAACTTCCTGTAGGAGTTTATTTTTAGAAGAAATACTAGCCTTCGTAACGACGTTTAAGTAAAGTTGATATCTTATATGAGTCTTTAGATATCCAATTTCTAAACCTGTTCCATTTTCGTCTGCCAAGCTAATTTTTAACTTTGGGTCACCTTTTTCCAGAAAATGCCTGATTAACATAATATTTTACTAATTTTTTCGTATAAAAGTAACAATAACAAAAGAAAAATCGTCATCGAGTTTGCACGAAAACCCATAGATTTTATGATACTTGGGAAAACCTGCAGCAGATGAAATTAAAAACAAAAAAAATTTTTTTTGCTCTAAGCTCCAAAGGCTATGAATAAAAAATGATTTTATGTGGTTTTGGATAATTTTTACTTCATGTGTGTACTAAAATAGTTGTAACAGGTGCTCAAAGTATTCTCCTTGGTTTTGTATGCATGCTAGAAGCCGTTTTTGGATTTCGCTGCGAAAGTTTATTAGTTCTAACTGCTGGCTCACTTTTGATGGAACTTCGAGAATACGCTCTCCCAATTCACTTAAAGTTGCTATTTCTGTTGAAGAAACAGATTGTTTCATTCTTCTCCATACAAAAAAATCCAATGCTGTATGGTCAGGAGATCTTGCAGGCCAGTGAACTGGTCCATTTCTTCCTATCCAACGGTTACCGTACTCTTCATCTAGCCAATTTTTAACCTCACGACCGTGGTGGGTTGGAGCACCTTCCTATTGAAAATATTGAATCGGTGAAATGTCCTCCAAAAGTTCTGGTAAATCATTTCACAAAAACTCCAGATAGTTTATAGAATTCAGCCTAGGTGATAGTTTAAAGGGACCGATTAACCTGTTTCCAAATATATCTGCCCAGATATTGACGCTGAATTTGTGTTGAAATGATTATGTCTCCTTGCGTGTGGATTGTCCGCAGCCTACGATTGAAGATTGTTAAAATTTGTGATCCCATCTCTTATAAATTGAGATTCGTCCATCCAAAGAATTTTGCTACTAAACTGGTTGTCATCCAAGCTCCGCTCCAGCAACCAGTTGGAAAACTCAATTCTCATTTCCAAATCGTCGGGAAGCAATTCTTGCACAGGTGTATTTATGGTGGTATGGATAAAGATTTTCTACATTAGAAATTGATTGATGATGGATCAGTTGTAACAGCTTCAAGTATTCTTTCATCAGCCGAAATTCTTTTTACAAGTGGAGCTCCCGCATTTGGTCGTGTATTTGAAACTGGTCCCGTTTGCCGAAGCCTACGGTACGTATTTCCAAATACTCCTTTACTAGGAAGTCGTCGTTTATGATAAAGTTCATGGTATCTTTGTCGAGCACTAGTTGAACTTCCATTGCACAGCCCATAAACGTAAATAATGTCTGCGTATTCTTGGTTTGTACGTGCAGACATCTCATATAGCGTTTCTAACTAACTGTAACCTTAGCGTAAAAAATGTAGCTGATGAATTTTATGAAATAGGTCTTCAAACCCCAAATCTAACTCTTTCTGAGAACTTTTAAGGAAGAGGGTAAGAAAGTGACGGTTTTGACAGATAGTCAAATAAACGAGCACGCTCTAAAACTCTTTAATAGCTATGCAATTTTAAAAAAAATATTTGAAAACTAGTAATTATTGGAAAACTACTCTTAGGAGTGTTGTCAACTGTTATTAGAAACGTTGGAAAAAATCATAAATTCTTTTTTAGCCGCTGCATGTTTTGATGATATTTTTTTTTTATTATTGTTACTTTTATACGAAAAAAATAGTAAAATGTTATGTTAGTTAGGCATTTTCTGGAAAAAGGTGACCTCAAAGCCAAGAATTAGCATATCTAAAGTCTCAAACAAGATATCAACTTTATTTCTAGTATTTCTTCTAAAAACAATGTCCTACACGAAGTTTCTATCATTAGTACTAACAGAGGAATTTCCGTTAACATGAGTCAGGGTACACCAAAGTAAGCTTTTTCTTAAATCCGCGGTAAATGCTGTCAACATTGGAGATAGACCCTTACTGTAGAACGATTTTTTTCATAGAATATACCCAGAAATCATTTCCCAAATTATCGTTGACGAATTAGGGGAAACCCTGTGTAATACCATATTTTACCACATTTTAACTACTACTCGACAAAGTGAAAACACGTACAAATATTAAGATCCTGCGAATTTTTTAAATAAAATTGATTATATTGTAATAAAAGAAGTTAACCTTTTTCTAAAGAGCACATCACAACCCAAGTAATACTCATATCCTCATTATACAGCGTAGAAATACATTTTAGCTTGAAATAAATTTCTTCAATATCCTCAGCCAAAACGCCGATTAGCTGAAATCTCACCCGATTCCTCACTGCGAAACAATAACAAAAATATGGCAGTTGGTAATATGACTATTAGCGATCTAAAAAACCTTTTAGAAGGATTCATGTCAGTACTTCTAGATGAAAAACTTAAAGATATGCCAACGAAAGCAGACTTGGAGGGTATCGGCGCAGAATTGCACTCGCTACAACAAAAAAAAAACATACCATATTGCTCCAAGGCCAACTTGAAAAAATGGAGTCCTGCTGCATCTCACTCGAACGGCAAGTGGAATGGTTGTCCAGCAAGGCAAGTGAAAAAAACATTATTCTTCATCATTTCTCGACGTAATCCATAGGTGGTGATATGTCAAATCGTTTAACATAGCAGGTCTAGGTAATAAATTGCTATTTAGTGATGTTGTCAATTTTATAAATAACTACGATATATTTTTTACTTTTTGAAACGTTCGTGGACAATAATATGGAACGCTTCGAGTCTTATTTCAATCATCACTCTCTTCTTTGGATTCCAGCAGTAAGAACTTCTATATAATACATGGCAGGGCCAGTGGTGGATTCTTGTTCGGAATAAAAAAAGGTTTAGGAACAAAGATCGGATGCTGCTTTATAAATAAGTTCGACAGACATTTAGTAAAGGTAGAAGATGAGAACCTAAAATTGTATATTATTCCAACTTACATCAATTGTAATAACTGGTTGAACGATTTCACGAGTTTGTACAATTTTCTGCTGGAAATGGGCGAGACAGATATTCTGGTCATTGGAGACTTCAATGGAAGAGTGGGGAATGATCGAATACTAAATGTTGAACCAGAGCTGCTGCAAGGATCGTTGAGAGAAGTGAGAAAGTCAACAGATGTAGTTACCGATGCAAACGGGAAAAAAATCATCGAAATGTGCGAAACTATAGGCCTCTCGTTACCTAATACACGAACCAATAGTGATCAACAAGGAAATTTAACTTTCTTGAGAGGTACCGCGTGCTCAACAATTGATTACTGTCTGTTGCAGGGGAACTAGCGTAAGTATGCAACAGACCTACAAGCTTTCGAATCAACATACATTGATTCGTAGTAGAGTTAGATTTGCGACAAACCAATACCGAAGTTCAGCAAAATTGCCTTCTTCCAAAACTACGCTGGCAACACGGAATCTTAGAAAGGTACAAAGCGAATCTTACTCTGGAATCCAATATATAGAAAATAATGAAATTCTGTCTGCTGGAGGTACGATAATCCTCACGAACTGCATCTTGAACGCAGCTAAACCCTTGCAAACAGAAACAAAAAGACCAGGAAGGCAGCCGTGGTATGATTGGGAATGTGAAAAGCCAGAAAAAAATCATTCGCCTACCTTCATCTGCTAAGACGTATAGGCACCGACCACATAAAACGTATGTACCAGCAAGCAAACAAAAGTTTTAAAATCATATGCCAAGAAAAACAAAAACTCTACATAAATACTTTGTCGCTAAAACTTGCACACACCAAAAACAGCATTGAACGGTACGTTATTTGCCCAAGGAATCAAGGTTGAAGCGACTACTCTGACGGAATACTTCGCAAAATTGCTGAACCCACCAGTGGACCGGAATGAAATACAATTTGCACTGCCGTATTCCGAAGTAAACTCCTTAGACTCCCCCATAAACCTACAGGAAAAAGTTATAGATAGGGGCCGCCTGAATAAGGCTCCAGGGGAAGATCGTATTGCATTCTTCAAAAATGCAACTGACCACTTCCTGCAGAAGCTCACGGAAACATACCGTTATATATTTACAATCAGCGAAGTTCCGGAAGCTTTAAAAAAAAGTATAATTTTTCTGATTCACAAGAAAGCAGATCCAAATGATCCATCCAACTATAGAGGGATTTCGTTTCTAAGTGCTGTTTTTACAGGAGTCATCTTGGAGCGCTTAACAACCTGGATATGGCAAAACGACCTGCTAAGCGAGTTTCAAGCCGGGTTCAGTAAGGAGTACTCCATGACTGACAACATATTTACTCTCACAAACATCGCTTGGATGTACTTCAACCGAGGAAAAAAACTATACGCTTTCTTTGTAGATTTTAAGGCAGCTTTTGACTCCATCGATAGAAGATCACTATTTCTTAAACTCAGCAACATAGGAGTCTCAAAAAAAGTTCTAAAGGTTCTGCAATAATTTTACGATGGCAATACAGCGGCGATGTGGGACGGGAATATCTTGTTTAATCGGTTTCAAACAAACTCTGGACTAAAGCAAAAATGTCTTTTGAGTTCTCTTCTGTTTTCAATATTTTTGGATGATCTAGTTGAATTTCTTCCGGGCGGGTTGCCTCTTGAGAGATTTCCTATAAAACTCTTACTCTACGCCGACGACATCGTATTTTTCGCAGAAACCCCAAGCATGCTCCAAATTATGATTAAGAAGCTGCAACAGTATTACCGTATGTTGAACCTGCAAGTTAATACCAGGAAATCCAAAGTCTTGATTTTTCGAAATGGTTTGGAACGTCACGCAAGGAATGAAAAATGGACCTGGCAGAACGTGGAACTGGATATAGTCAAGGAATACAAATACCTCGGAGTTCTGGTCACCTCACAGGCATCCTTTAAAAAACACCTGCTAGAGAAACTGAAAGAATCTAAACGTGCGATTAATTGCAACTGGAAAGGAATTCTGAGGAAAAGGAATTTTGCACAAAGTGTGAAGTACAAGATTTTCGAGGCGGTAATGTGGGGGGCCTGGCAATTTGAAGAGGTAGAAGAATTCCAAAAATACTTCCTTAAGAAACTGTTTAGGCTGCCTGAAAATACACCAACTTACTTACATCTGGAAACTGAACTACCAACGCTACATATCTTCACGCTTAGATTGCACTTCCTCTATATGAGAAAAGTTTTTGCTCAACCAAGTCATCGTCTGCCCCACAAGGTTGCTATGTACTCGTATCTTAAAAACCGAAACCTTAATTTCTTTGCGGAATGGTCAAGCCTCAGCCAAGAACACAATGTGCCCTTGCACGAACTAATCGGAAATGAAATAAACTGGCAAAGCACACTGAACGAAATGCTTAAAAAAATCCACTACTCAACACGGGAGCTTTTCGAGACGCAAAGCCAACAAAGCCAATCAAGATCCACGTACAGAATACTACAGCATGAACTTGGGGAAAACAGCTACTTTAATGACCGGAACAGCGGAGAGTCCATCTCAACAATATTCAAAGCCAGAGGCGAACTTTTGCACCTGAACTCTATGCCATACAGAAACAACGGAGGAGACGAATGTACACTGCGTACACTCGGAACGAAAGAGGATGTCCGAAATTTTATTGGAACGTGTCCCATATTAAATTCAGTCAGGAGATCCTTTCGGGGAAAAAATGCCCTATCACTAAATGAGATCACAAACTGGAACACTTTACACAACTTTCTGAAATGTGCATTGAATTATAGGCTACAAATTATAAATGAAGCTTTTTAGTAATTATAAATTTATTAATTTCTTTCTCTCGGCTGACGGCAAAAGCCAACGCTTATTTTTGTTATTTTTGTTAAACTTGCAAATATTGTAACAGAATAAACAAATATTACTTACTTACTTCTATATACCTGTAAGCAGGGAATAAATGATTGGCTTCAAATTCTTCAGAGTAAAGCTATGCGCGCAATTCTAAAATGTAATATTTATACTCCTGTTAAAATGATGCTAGATGCTCTACAGTGGATAACAATAGAACAGCGATTAATTATCAGCGCAGTGGCTTTTATGTTTAAAATTAAAAATAAAATGTTACCCGAGTATTTAGAAACAAATATTGTAACTGTACGTAATATTCAACCATACGATTTAAGGAATGTCAACAACATGAGCTCCAATAGGTGTAATAGCAACAGAGCTCAGTCTTCCATTATGTACAGGGGATAGAACTTTAGTCTTCCAAGTAAAATTAAATCTGAATCGAGATTTATTGTTTGTTCAATTTGTAAAAAAATAATTATTAATGCTAATTTGAGACGAGCAGCGCTCAGCATGAAATCAAAAACGGGAGCATACAGGGGATTGTTTCGTTGGAACCATAGGAGATGCGATGGGTTGGAATACAGAAGAGCCGAGAACATTGTAAGTTACGGGTTAGTGTAAAAGTAAATATGTAGAGTTTCAAAGGGAGGTGCAATCTACAGAACTAGAGAGCAATCGAAGAAAGAAGAGAATGTCAGCTACGTTTCTAAGTTTTTCGAGGGTATTCAAGCTAAGAATTAAGAATTAATGGGGAGGTATAATAAAAGAGTCTTACCAAGGTAATCCTTGTAGACCAAATCGAAGAAAATGCTGTTGTATGTTTTCGATTCGAGATATATGAACTCCTTGAAAGGGGGGCTGGCATAAGGCAATGTAAAGTGATTTGGTCACATAGGGGTTGGAAAATTCCTTGGACTATCGTTTGATAAAACCAAGTAATGAGTTGGATCTAAGGGTTATCTCATCAATATGCAAGTGGTAGTTTAACTCTCTATCATACGAGGGCGGATCAATAAGTCCGTGACTTTTTGAATTTCTGACCTCTTTACTGAAACAGCAACACTGCTCCTGTCAACAGGCATCTGTCAGTTGACTTCTGTCAAAATTTAAACTTGCTGCGTCAGTTAGTTTGTGTTTGACAGCTATTTTTATCAGACTACTCACTAATTTGAGGAGAAAATGGAAAAAAGTGAATTTCGTGTGCTTATTAAGCATTATTTCTTGCGAAAAAAAACCATTACCGAGACCAAGGCTAAGCTTGATAAATACTATGGGGACTCTACACCATCGATTTCAATGGTAAAAAAGTGGTTTACTGAATTTCGTTGTGGCCGTACAAGCACTGAAGATGCCGAACGTCCTGGACGCCCAGTTGAGGTCTCTACACCCGAAACAATCGAAAAAATTCACGATATGGTGTTGGCCGACCGAAGATTGAAAGTGCGAGAGATTGTGGAAGCCGTAGGGATCTCGCATGGCTCAGTGGTTTCAATTTTGAATGATCACTTGGGCATGAGAAAGCTTTCCGCAAGATGGGTGCCGCGTTTGCTCACAGTCGACCACAAACGCAATCGTGTAACAACTTCACAGGAAGGTTTGGCGTTGTTTAATCGCAATATGGAGGAGTTTTTGCGCCGTTTTGTAACCGTGGACGAAACATGGATCCATCACAACACACCAGAGAACAAACAACAGTCAAAACAGTGGGTTTCTAAGGGTGAATCGGCGCCAAAGAAGGCCAAGGTGAGTTTGTCAGCCAATAAAGTTATGGCGACTGTTTTTTGGGATGCACGCGGGATAATCCACATTGACTACCTTCAAAAGGGAAGAACAATCAATGGGGAATATTATGCCAACTTATTGGACCGATTCAATGACGATTTGAAAAAAAAACGACCTCATTTGGCCAAGAAAAAAGTTCTTTTCCACCAAAACAATGCACGGGTGCACACATGTGCAGTTGCCATGGCAAAAATCCATGAATTGGGCTATGAATTGCTCCCTCATCCACCCTATTCGCCAGATTTGGCTCCGAGCGACTACTTCTTGTTCCCAAACCTGAAGAAATGGCTTGGTGGAAAAAGATTTGACTCCAATGATGAAGTCATCTCGCAAACAAAGGCCTATTTTGAGGACCTCGACAAATCATTTTTTTTGGAAGGGATAAAAAAATTGGAGAAGCGTTGGACAAAGTGTATAGAGCTCAAGGGAGACTACGTTGAAAAATAAAATTATTTTTTTATCAAAAAATCTGTGTTTTAATCCAAAAGGACTTATTGACCCGCCCTCGTACATTATTCCAAGGTCGCCATGGGACTGAACCCGGGCTATAGGTTGGTCATGCAGAAAACAAATTGACATTTGGAGACATTAAGCCCTAAGCAACTTTTTAGATACCAAGATCTTCTTGAAGGAGAATAGCGTCTTGGGGTAAAGAAATAGTTTTAGAGATCTTGGTGTCATCGGAGTAAATAGATAGGGGACAGTACTTAATAATTTTTTCAAATTTATAGTTAAAATTAAAAGAAGGAGTCCTAGATGGCTGCCTTTTGGGACACCAGAGATGGCTAAAAACGGGCTTGAGAGAGTTGACCTTCTTCTTAAAGTTTCTCTACGTTGCTGAGGTTGGAAATCACAGTTTTTATTATTTATTTACTTGTGGCACATCTTATTATTTTTGTGGTGGAAGGATTAAGCGATTTTAATGGAGCACTGGTGGTGGGAATAGCGATAAAACAAAGTGAGACAGTAGACATTACGTCGGTGTTCAAGGGTGTCAATTGGCTGACTGATATTAGTTTCACCTATGAGTTTTATCGCACGAATTTGAATCCTATCTAGTAGGTGCAGATATGTTTTAGAAGCACCTGACCAGATGCGGGCATTGTAATCCAATTTTGGGCGGATGAATCCCTTATTTATTTAGCTCAGATCAGAGGGGGTGAAATATTTCCTACATCGCTTAAGGAAATCTAGACATTTCGCAGCATTTTTGACGACACCGAATATGTGGTCATTTCAACTTAAGTTTTCATTGACCTACATACCGAGAATGGAAAGTTTATCGGTTGCGACAATGCAAGTGCCATTCATGGATAACGGCTGGGTGTTTAAATTTCGCTTTAACGACAGCAGAAGCATTGTGTTGTTTTGGAAGCATTAAATTCTATTCTGTTAGTGGTTCCCCAATTAATTAAGATACGCTGGCGTTCTCGTTCTACAGCCGAAGAGCATGGACCTAAGTCCTGGAACGAATATGGAAAGCAGAAAGTACTGTCGTCAGCAAAGGAATATATTGAATTAGAGGTAGCAAAGCAGAGATCATTAATGAAAATTAAAAAGAGTCTTGGAGACAAGATATCAGAATATCAGTTTATAAACCATCCAAATCAACTGGAATTGAATGTTCCGAAAAGTAATTTTCCAGTGAAGAAGAGAGTCGTCGATGCCAAATGCACGCATTTGAAAAAAGAGCCTGATGCCAAACTCTTTCAAATGCAAAGCGCAACTACATATCTTGTAGCTTTGGTCCCTCTTTTCGTTAGGCATGCCATCACATCACCAGCGGACCTGTTGCTACGAAAACCGTACTGCCGGTCATTGAGAAGTTTTCGCGTTTCGAGATATTTCATGAGCTGACCGTTTATTATCGTTTCCATGACCTTGAAAAGAAAGGATGTAAGAGCAATATGTCTGCAGGAAGAGAGAGGAGAAGATTCGCCTTTTTTTAGGGGCTGGCTGGGCAAATGCCGTTTCTCATCTGCTCAGAAAGAGTCATAAAGAAAGACGTAATGCACATTTTTTTCGGGTTTCCTCTGTTGGCCTGGTCTTGAAGGACAGAAAAAAATATCTCTCTAACCCTGACAGCCTATATACAGTTCGAATGGTACCATGCCTTTTCTTTGGGTTGATAGTCCGATGAGGGATAAAGCATCTCATTCCAAAGCGAATAGTGTCTGTGATCGTATCAGCAGCGGCATCCACGCTGTTATGGCGTAAATATAATGACCTGTTAAAATTCCGCTCCAATTGGCTTTCTCGTGTATTGCCATACGGTTCGTTTAGGAATCTTTTAGCTAACTGTGTGGTGGGTGTATGAGAAATTAGCTGATATGACTGTAAAGCTCATCAACAGTTTACTTATCAGAGTGAAAAGTTAAAAACAATTTCAGGGTATTGGGGGTATGACTATCAACGTCAGGTATTCGTAGGGGCTCATTTTCAAGCTGGGTCAAGTTTTCAATTTTCCGCAGCGAAGGTCTCGAAACACTATCTTTCGCGTGAGAATACAATGGGACGGTATTTATATTGTAACTAGGGATAGATGAAATAGGGACAAAAGTGGTGGAGAAAGATTGGAGGCACACTTTTTGAGAAATATTGCGTGGAGCCCGTCTGCCCCGGGTAACAATTCATCATTGAGTTCTTGTAGCTTTGCTTCGATAAGGTTAGGAATTGAAAAATGAGGTAATTAAAATATATGGAGATTGCAAACTCGTTGGCAATAGTAGATCATATATTATCAAGCGAGGGAGAGGGACTTTCTTTTGTATTGGGTCTACAAGTAAGTTTCCAGCGTTTGTCAGAGATGGCGCCACCAGTGGATCCCGGGCAGAAATGTCAGACCCCATGTGTTTTATTTGTAGGTGTTGTATCTGTCAACAACTTTGCAGCGTTATATTTGAGCAGTTCTATCGGTGTCGTACATTTTATCGAGCAAAATCATGGCAAGTTTCCAGCCAAATAAACGTCATTTGCGGGAAGCGCTGCTTTTATTCTTTAATATGAATAAAAGTGCGGCTGAGGCCTATCGACGTGCCGCGAGTGGTTCAAACGGTTCAAAAGTGGTGATTTTGGAGTTGAAGACAAAGATCGCCCCAAAAAGCCGAAAAGTTTTGAAGACGAGGAATTGGACGCTTTACTGGATGAGGATCCGTGTCAGATTCAAGAAGAACTTGCTGCATCATTGGGCGTTACGCAACAAGCCGTTTCCCTGCGCCTAAAAGCACAGGGATTCATTCAAAAGGTTGGAAACTGGATGTCGTACGAATTGAAGCCAAGAGACGTCGAACGGCGATTTTGCATGTCCGAAATGTTGCTGCAGCGGTATAAAAATAAATCATTTTTGCATCGTATTGTCACTGGTGATGAGAAATGGATTTATTATGATAATCCTAAACGCAGAAAATCATATACAAAGCCCGGCGAGCCCGCCCAATCGACGCCGAAACGAAATATTCACGTGAATAAGGTCGTGCTCTGCATATGGTGGGACCAAAAGGGTGTCGTATACTACGAACTGCTTCCGAGTGGTGAAACCATCAAAGGTTCATTATATCGAACCCAACTAATTCGTTTGAAGCGGGCATTAAAAGAAAAACGGCCAGCATATCTCACGGACTCAGGCATGAGTCCGTCATTTTTCATCACGACAACGCTCGGCCACATGTTGCGGTTTCGGTGAAAAACTACTTGGAAAATAGTGGATGGGAAATTCTGCCTCACCCGCCTTACAGTCCAGACTTGGCACCATCTGACTACCACTTGTTTCGTTCGATGCAGAACGCTCTTACGGGAATACGCTCCAGCTCAGTAGAGGAAATCAAAAATTGGATCGATACGTCCTTGGGCTCGAAAGACGAGAAATTTTTTTGGTCCGGAATTCATAAATTGCCAGAAAGATGAGGGAAAGTTGTAGCTTCCGATGGACGATACTTTGAATAAAGCATTGTAACTATATTTTCATAATAAAACTTCAAATTTTGGAAAAAAAAATGCTGGAAACTTACTTGTAGACCCAATAATTGACGATAAAAAGACTTAGAATCGTAGATAAGGCTGGTCTGCGCAGTGTCAAGAAAGCGCTGATAGAAGCAGCTATAGAGTTGGGTGATTTGGAGGTCTGTTCCAAGATAGGTAGAGGAGTCAGAATAAGAATTGGTGCGGAGAAAACCCGCCATAGTTTATTTGTTTTATTTCGTAAAGAGCGAAGTCTTCGTTATACCAGGGTGGAAAAATATATGCTCTTTTATGGAGTGAAGAGGGGTCATAAATGGAAATAAAATCAATTTCAGTGTAAAAAGTGGAGAGAGAATCAGTTAAAGATAAGTTGGTAAAATCAAAAGGAAATTGGCTGAGATAGATATTAATTTTGCGAAAATTTGATTTATGATAGTTGATAGGTCAAGACAGAAAACGTGGTTGTGGAGTTAATGCTATAAGTGAAAATAAGGTATAGTTGCCTACCAATGGAGTAATGCGACATAGGCTTGAAGATCCCGGCAAACGATTTAAGGGTGGCCGTGGCTCAAGTGGTAGTATATTGGCTTCCCAATCGGACGTTTCGGCGTTTAATCCCAACCAAGCCCGAAAGCTTTCTTTTTTCAGGCAAGTAAAATCATGTAAGATTAGTCGTTGCCTAGAATATAACAGCAAATCAAATAACACTTATAATTTAGTCTCCCCATTCAGTGTTTGATGCCATCCCTGGAGCGAAATAGCCACAGAGTCCAAACATCTTTCTTTCTCATTCGGTTCAATTTTCATATGTGTAGTCACACCCACTTGAGTGTTAAGTCCTTACAAAAGAATAAAATAAAAAGGACAACGATGTTCGGAGCTGCTCGTAGAATACTCGGACCCTTAACAGATCCCTCGCAGCCGAACAGCTAATGGAAATATTCGACTCCTACAAAGGTATAGGTATATTCTAAGAAAAAAATCATTCTACAGTATGGATCTCTCTCCAATGTTGACATCATTTATTGAGGATTTATGAAAAGGCTCACTTTGCTGTACTCTCGGAAATTACTCTGTTAATACTAATGGTAGAAACTTCGTTTAGGACTCTGTTTTTAGAAGAAATTTGTAACTTCGTTTATGTAAAGTTGATATCTTATTCGGGTCTTCAGATATCCAAAGAAGTAGCAGACAAGAGATAACTAATGAAAATTAAAAAGAGTGTCGGAGACAGAACGGAGCCCTGGAGCACACCAGCATTTATTTTGTGCATATCAGACTTGAAACCATCAAAGGCAAATTGAGTTGGGCGTTGCGAAAGGTAATTCCTAATCCATTAAAGAAGAGAATTATCGATCCCAAAAGCACGCATTTTTGGTAAAACAGCCTAATGCCAAACTCTGTAAAATGCCTTAGAAATATCAAGTGGAAATATCTTGCATTCGCTAGATTGATGTATGCTTTGGTTCCACTTTTTGGTGAAACATACCATCAGATCACCAATGGACCTGTTGCCGTACTGCCAGTCATTGAGAAGTTTTCGTGTGTCGAGATATTTCAGCGCTCCCGTGACCTTGGGAAAAAGGGACGTAAGTGCAATGGGTCTGTAGGAGGAGAGACAAGAAAATTTGTCTTTTTTTAGGGACAAATGGTGTTTTCCATCTGCTCGGAAACAGTCCTAAAGAGCTTGGGCAGATTTTGCCAGCGTGGAAGAACACCTTTTCAGGATTAATGATTTTGGGGCGGGACGTGATGTAGTTATATCTAGCATACAGATTCGACGTCTTGATATCCATAAGAGGACATGGCTGCTGATCAACAAATCGTCAACTAAATTGATTATATTGGATCGATACAAGGCATTCCTCCAGTAATTTGGATGTCCGAACGGCTAAAATTGACTCAGATTATTATCTTGTTATAACCAGAATACCGATGCAGATTTTCGAGGCAGCCCAGAGTCAGAGAAGCATTGTGAGGAAGTTCAATGTCGGGCAGCTACAATAGAAAGACTACCAAGGCCTTTTTCTAACGAGATTTTCTTAACCTCTCGTGGGCAGGGATTTAAACCCGCCCCAACGAAGAAGCCTCTGGTTCGATAACGACTGCATACAGACAAATTTAGGAAAACAGCGAGTGTATACAGCGGCCTAGCCGAAAAGAGCGACAGGGGCTCGCGAGCTCCGCCAGCATAAATGAAAGAAAGAACATAGGCTTGGAAATTCGGAAGTCTTACTTTGGTGATCATACCAAAGCTGTAAAGCCCGAACTGGAATTTGCTAAGATGAATAAGAAAATCTTATAGTGCAATAGGACCACAGTCGATGCTGAAGATCTGGAAAGATTATTTCTAGCAACTGTTAAACAGTAATGACGGACAACGTGCCACTATCAAGCAGAATGAACCATTCAATCTGGACGAAGGAAGACAACGTTTTCCTCCACTCGGCCAAGATGAAATCAGGACATCCATCAGGACAAAGAGGGACATGCAACATCAACGCCTAGGACAAGTCGTCATGATAGGCAGCTGCACTTTTGAGGCTGTAAGAGACCTTACCTTCCTCCGCTCCGCTATCAATTCCGACAACAACATCGGCTTAGAAAACATGCGAAAACTTATACTTTCTAATCGTTGTTTAATTGAGCAGTAAAGCCCTCTTTTGAGCAACCAAAGACACTCCGATTATCACAGTCCTGCATTACAGCGCAGAAGCGTGGACACTGACGAAAGTGGATAAAAATGCTTTCTGAAGCTGGAGGCAGCTCGTAAAAAACCGCTAGATGTAGAGGCATGTTAACTGAGGCTCTGGTCCACCTCTGACTGTAGCGCAATCTACGTAAGTATGCGAGAGAAGAAGAAGAGAAAAAGGAACTGGTTCGGTAGCGGGTCAAACTCCATATCAGCATGCTCGGCCATCACGTACGCGAGAAAAAAATCACCACTGTGAAAGTGTTCAAAACCAGCCAGGTACCTCAATTCATCGCCCAAGTCAACATTTGGGTCTCACTATGGCTAATTTGAAAAATTGATCTTAATTTGTCCGCCTATAAAATTCAAATTACACAACAATTGAGGCCTTTGGACCATCTACGACCTCGAAGATTTGTTAATTGGATGTTGGATCACCAGGACAATTTGTCATTGAATTTGATCTTTTCCGATGAAGCCCATTTTTGGATGGATGGGTACGTAAATAAATAGAATTGTCATTTCTGGGGATCGTAGAACCCATAAGAGATTCACGGAAAATCAATGCATCCCAAAAAAGTCACTGTAAGGTGGGGATTATGGGTTGGCGGCATCATTGGACGAAGATGATCCTGGAGAGATAGTTACAGTGAATGGAGAACGTTACCGCAACATGTTGACTGACTATTTTTTTCAAAATAGGTCTGGGCCATCTCTGGTTTCAACAAGATGGTGCTAACGCCCACTTAAGCCACTAATCAACCAATTTATTGCGTAAGAAATTTGAAGATCGCATTATTTCGATTAGAGGAGAAGTAGATTGGCCTCCTTCCTGTGGAGTTATCTGAAGAGTAAGGTATATGCCAATAACCAAGGGAAAATTCTGGATCTCAAACAAAACATCCAAACTGAAATTGCGGCCATTGACTCACTTATTCATCAAAAAGTCAGCTTTCAACAGAAGCCGTGGTGGTCAGATGAACGATGTTGTATTGAATTCATAATTGTCATAGACCGGACATTATTAATCAATAAAATTCTACATTGATTTCACAATAAACGTGTGTTTAATGAAATCTTCCACACTAGCTGTTGGCTCACACTTTATTTTCTACACTGCCGAAGCGTTGACACGAAGGATATAAGCTCGACATTATGAGTGGTGCCGTTGACCAATTTGAGTTCTCTACTTTAAAAACCCTGTAATCTGGTTCTGAAGTCCCTTTTATAATTTGGCTTTGAATATCTAAACGTATGAATCGAATGGCCAGGTATTCGATGGATATATGTAGGCAGTACCGTTGATTCCATGTGTGGGGAGTTCGTTCCTTTCTTGAACGTTGAGTTTTGGCTTTGCAGTTACAATATTGGCTGGTTGAATAAGTTGGCCTTACCGAGTATTCCCATTTTTGAATTTCAGATTGATTCAAGTTTGACAGTTTGATTTCCCAGTTATTTGTATTGTAAATGCCTTACAGCCATGAGATTTTGGTTCAACGAATTTCAACTAACATCTGTTTTTGACGAGAACCGCCCAGCAGATATTACTAATGAAAAAATCGTTCAAAAAGGTCACTGACATGATTTATGCTGTTTGCTGAACGAAAGTGAGTGAGGTTGCAGATGCCGTGGACGTATCGTACGGAACCGTAACAACATTTGCTCACAGTGGACAACAGCCGATACTAACGGCTGCTAACTTTGAAGAAGTGTTTGTATCTCTTTAAGGGAAATACGTAGAAATATATGCGTCGATTCATCTCCATTGATAAGAGCTGGATCCATTATGCCAGAGACCAAGCGGGAATCAAACCAATGGATTTTTTCAGGCGAATTTGCTCTGTTCATCCATTAATTCATTCACTTGTTTGAAAAACTTAGCAAGCTCGAGTTCGTTGCTCGGAAAAAATCTAACAAAAATGAAAATGAAACAGTTGACTAAGATTTTAACATGGAACGAAAATGGCCTCCTGAAAAAAATCGACGAATTAGAAATTTTTCTATGGAAAGACCATATTGACATATGCCTGATTTCGGAAACACACTTAAAAGAGGGAGTTAAACCCAAGATAAGAGGTTACTCTGGTTATCACGCGCATCATCCTTCAGAAAACGCGAGGGGTGGATCCTCACTTTATATTAAAGACTGCATTAAGCATGCCGAGAACGTGACAATAGAACTTGAATCTATGCAAATAAGTTCAGTTTTCGTAAACATAAATCATATAGACTATAACATAGCATCCCTCCGAGATATAAGATGGCAGACGACGACCTCGATCGCCTTTTTTACCAACTTGGGTCAAACTTTATTCTCGGTGGTGATTTCAACGCAAAGCATACATTTTGGGGTTCAAGATTCAATTCGACGAAGGGCAGGCTACTGTACCAAGCAAGTATGAAACGTGGCTTGGACTTTTTCCGACGGGCAAGTCAACCTACTGGCCCACCGACACAAATAAAATACCTGATCTGGTCGATTTTTTTATTACAAAAGCGGTCCCCAAATATCTCGCGACCTTAGAAGAATCCTATGATCTCTGCTCAGATCACTCGCCAGTAATCTTTAAAATCGGCAGGAGCATAGCAAGGGCCGAAAGACCGCCCAGATTGACGAATAAGGAAACAAATTGGGATGGTTTCAGGAGAAATTGCAAGGAAAATATTGCTTTAAGAGTTCCACTTACGACGCCGTTGTAAATAGAAGACGAAGTTGACAAGTTCGTGGAAATCATCGAAAGAGCTGCGTGGAACAACACTTCCTTTCTAACAAGAGGAATAAAACACGGAAAGCAAATATACGCGCCCGACATAAAAGGCCTCCTACGAGAAAAAAGGAAAGCACGGAGGAGATGGTGACAATCACGTGCGCCCCCGCATAAATCCTATTTGAACCGCCTATCAAATAAGCTAAAGCAAATGGTGCAAGAATATAAGAACCGTGAGACTTCTAAATACCTCGAAGGCTTGACTGCGGACAAGAGTTCGCGTTGCGGACGCGTTCGCTTTGGAAAGCCGTGAAGTCGACTAAAAAACCTGTTATGCAATTGCCACCGGCCAAATGGGAAAAAAGGAGACAAAGAGAAAGCGAATTTGTTTGCCGACCACTTGGAAGAAACTTGGCCCAAGAATTTAATCTCAGAACAGGATCCGACAACTACAATATAAAATCCGTATCACTGTCTGAGCTAAAACAAACAATAGAAAACCTAAAAAATAATAAGGCTCCAGGATATGATTTGATTACAAGTGAAATTCTAAAGGGGCTACCTCGAAAAGCGTTTGTCAAGCTCCTCCACATTATAAATGCTTCCATGAGACCTTCCATGCCAATGGAAAGTCGTAGAAGTCATAATGGTTCCAAAACCGGGGAAAAGTCCAAACGACAAAAAATCATACAGACCCATTTCGCTCCTGCCGATAATTTCAAAAGTCTTCGAAATTCTTCTGCTTAAAGGCTTAAAACCGATAACTGAAGAAAGACGATTGATCCCGGATCACCAGTTCGGCTTTAGGGTTAAACATTCCACAATCGATCAGGTCTATCGGATAACAAATGTAATTGAAACGCGCTGGAGGGAAAAAAGATATGTTCAAGCGTTTTTCTCGATGTATCGCAAGCCTTCGACAGGGTATGGCACGAGGGCTTGAAGTATAAGCTACAACAAATTTTACTGAGAGAAATGAATAGAATACTCGAATCTTATCTTGAAAATAGACTGTTTCGGGTTAGATATGGGATTGAATACTCTGAATTCAAGGAAATTCAAGCTGGCGTTCCACAAGGAAGCGTTCTAGGGCCATACCTATTCTTACTGTACACTAGAGACATACCTCTAGATGAAAAGACTGTGGTAGCCACGTTCGCGGATGACACGGCGATCCTCGCCACAGGGCAAACAGTTGAATCCTCAACTGCAAAACTTCAACGAGCTCTGAACAAAATATTTGAGTGGACGAACAGCTGGCAAATCGTGCTAAACGAGACTAAGTCAACACATGTCAACAACTTACTCGAAACAAATACCGTATGCAAACGAGGCAAAGTATTTGGGAATGACCCTACACGCAAAACTGAAGTGGAAATCACACGTAAAAAAGAAACGTGAAGAGCTCGAAATCAGGCTAAGAGAAATGAATTGGCTTATCGGAAGATACTCTAAACTAAGCACATATAACAAGCTGATAATATACATATAAGCAAGTGCTAAAACCTTCGTGGACTTATGGTATACAACTATGGGGTTGTACCAAACCAAACAATATATCTGTCCTACAGACATTCCAGAACAAAGCGCTTAGAGCAATCGTAAATGCTCCATGGTATATAAGGAATAGCGATATTCACCGCGATCTGGGAATTGCAACCGTGAAAGACGAAGTAACAAGCTTTGCTCGTCTTGTGCATCATTGCAACCAGGAAATAATCCGGAGATTGGACGACTGCAAAGAACAAGACCGTTTGACTTAGCGCCTTAAGGAGAAACCGTATGAAATAATAGTAATAGTAGGTGCCTTCGCTGGAAAGCTACCTACCAGACGTGATGAATTACAGAAGCTTGAGCTACTTGTTAAGGAAACTTAGTCGTAGTCTTATAGAAAATGGGAGGTTTTTTAGTGAGTAAGAATCTCACACTACAATGAGGGCGTGCTTATGGTGGGCGCTGCTATGCCACTGTGGTAGGTAGTAGGTGCTCGTGCTTATGGTGCCTGCTGTAGTGGTGTGGTGGTGCTCTTGAAGGTTTTGGTGCCTATGAAGGTTTTTACCTACCAACGGCAAAAAAAAAATATTCATTAGTTTTGTGATTCGATATTCGAATAATCGTCAAGGCCTTTTTGATGAAAGGAACACATTGGACCGATTTGATGAGAAACTGATAGGGACAAAGGAAAGCAAAGCCTGCTGTTCCACAACGACAACGCACCACCTCACTCACCTGGAATCGCCGGGGACAAATTGCATTAATTACGGTACAAATTACCACTGCATTCATCATACTCGGCCGACCTGGCTCGGCTTTTTTTTGTTCCTCAACCTATTAAAGAGGTCATGGGGAAGCTAGAAACTTATTTTGAAGAGTTTGACATATTTACTTAGATGTGTTAAAAAAATTAAACCACCTTCGTACAAGACCTTACATATGTAGTTTCCAGGGGCAATCAGAAGGAGGTAGAGTAAGCAATTGACGCGAACTTGAAATGTTACGTTACTGCCCTAATCGATGTTTCAGGTTGTCAGTAGCTGCTAGCTGAATTATCACCCAGGCCCTCTTTCCATCTAAACCCCTGTAAGTAGCATTTCCATATACGGCGCATAGATTTAAAAAAAAAATTAAATAGCGCCTTCCACTCCAAAAGAAGAGGAAATTCTTAACATAATTAAAATATGGACAAACAAATACGAATATTTCATTCAAATCGGAGATTTCGATGTGAACGACTTTAAAGTCGCGTGTACATTTTTTCATTTTTATTTTTATTGTTGTTTATACCCAGCAAGCTCAGTTAACATGGCAGCTTTCGTGTGAATTAAAAGTTATTGACACCATAACCTATGAATCAGAATTTGAGTAGTAAGATAGATGACTACGAGTATCTCCCAGTTTGAACGAACAAATCATAAAATACATATGTCAATTCGTGTTTCAATCAATTAGTACATTTAATTCGAAACTGGTTTCACGTTAATTTGAGAAAAACTGTTCGTCATTCAATAAGTCTCATCTGTTTTATTTAAATTAACTTAATTGCAGGAAACACAATTAACGAAAAGAATGAATTCATATTTCTTCTCTACCTCCTTAAAAAAATATCGAAAAATTGGGCATTTCTCTGTATGATAGGTATATCAATAAAATTCGCATATTATTACATATGATTGTGTTTGGATACATGTATCATTTTTCTGACATATTAAAAGAATACACCAAACCAGTTCTACTGATGGAAGAAAAGACAAAAGCCACCTGTCGGTCGCCAACGTAAATTCAAATAATTCCCATTACACCTAAACTGTTCCCATGAGTATTTTTTTTAACGGACTTTGTTAATATTGGTAACTTTCACCCCTGAGGCACACTAGGTACGTTATGGAAATTTTAGCAGAACCTAAATCGTCTTGGATTGGCGTATAAATCAAGGTGCGGACAATGTAGACCCATTTTCATTAGCAAATTTTCTGCCCTGGCCAACTTTTGGATATTGTCAAGTTCAACGCAACCATTTTTCATTTTTCTTAAGACAAACTTAATAAATGCGCGAATAGTTGGGTCCAATAGCCCTTAAAAGACTCTAAGACTTAAAAAGTTTGCTTTTGGGCAACAAAAAATAAGTGCAATTCGTAGCGCTTAGGCTTCTGCGAACTTTTGGAAAACAGTAGAACTAGTAAATAGATCGAGAAACATCATTGCCCCAAACGTATGCGCCCAACAGTTACGAGACCATTTGAGAACCTTCTTAATATCGTGCACATATTTCTTTACCACCAATACACGATGAATTTCTAGATGCACCATTCACATTCACGAGGTGCAGCGAGTTATGGGGGGCTTCGACATTTTGGACAGACAACACCCGAAGGACGATGTGTTGTGATCTTTGCTGCGGAAAACAACTTGACCCAACTTGTAAATGAGCCCACACGAATACTAGGCGCTGATAGTCATGCCGCCAACACTCTTGACTAGTTTTTAACTTCTCACCCTGTTGTGCTTTCTCCTTTGGGCTCGTCAGACTATTGCTCTATATCAGCTACATGGGCTCCTAAAAGCTGCAATACGAGAAAGTCAATTGGAGCGGACTTAACACTTTCTTTAGGAATTTCAACTGGTCGTTATGTTTCCTCGATAACGGCGTGGACGCCGCTGCTGATATGAACACAGATACTATTCTCTTTGAAATGAGATCCTTTATCCCGTATCAGACCAAAAGAAAAGGTATGATACGATTCCAGCTGTAAAGAGGCTGTCATGGTTAGAGAAATATTTTTTTTTTGTTCTACAAAGTCAACACGACACAGGAAAAACGAAAAAAAATTGTGTGACATTTTAATACGACGCAAAACTGAAGGAAAAAATATTATACTATAATGTTCCAAAGGTAGTAAATATTTTTGGTCGTTTGTCAAAAATATTAGGCACTCTGCCTCATCCTCCATCCTGAAACTCATTTATAAAGACATTCTAATTACTAGCTCTTTGGAACGGCCAATCTGTTTGCTGCACACTTTGCGACCAGCTCAACACTTCCGGATCGTGCCTTGCGTCCGCCTACACTTGAGTGAGTTGAATCTTCAATGGGACCAATCCAATTTCGCATTCATTTAGTAGCAAGAGTACTTAAGGAACTGAACATACACAAATAGACCATACAGCTACGTTGATTTACTTAAGTCCCATATTCAATTTATTGGAAAACTATTCCCCAAACTATTGGAAAACTATAGAATGTAGTGATTTCAATTGTAATGTATTGAATTATGCAGGCTCTGAGACATTTGCTCAGTCTATGAAAACTCTTGGTTTGTATATTATAAGTTTGACCGTCCCAACGCATTTTACTTAAGCCAGTACACTTTTAGATTAATTCCTCTCCAATGACTGTCACAATGTTTTCTATAATTACATTTCAGCTCCTGCGTTCCCGAAACACGACCTAATCTTTGCAACTTTTAACTGTCCTTGCAGTGAATTAATTTCAAAATACACATACCGAGACTTTAGAAACCTAAACACCGATGTTCTGGAGCGGGATATTCGAAGCATTAATGGGCATCCAATTTATCATGAAATATCTACAGATGCTCAGGTTGAAATGCTTCAACATATCTTATTGCAACTATACAACGCCCACGTGCCGCTCAGAACTAAAGTTATAACATACCCTAACAATTCATGGTTTACACGCGAAATTGTCGATTTAAAAACAAACGTGATATAGCCTATAAGAAGTGGACAGGATTTAAACTCCCAGAATTTCTACTACCTACAATCTACTATACTATGCACAAAATTATATGACCATGTTTTTCAACTCTTTATGTACGAGTATTCTCTATAAACTTATGAATTTATCTCAAACTTCTACTTTTTCTGTTTTATAATATTTGATTCTTACTTTCCTTTTTTTTTTAATCTTAATTTTGCCATCTCTCTCTGTAATTTTTTCTTTTTTTTTTTGAATGTAAAGGCTTACAAATTACTGTATAAGATTATTTACATAGTCTGCCTTTGTAAGCTATCCAACGTTGATCAAAAAGTTTCCGCACCACACCACCGTGCGGCGCTCCCATAGTTCCGATTTGAGTTCTGATTTTTTTTGTTAAGTTGGTAAATCTGTTGTTGACATTCCCTCTAAATCTTAGCATCATAGCTTGACATTTGCAAAAGTTACGTAGCCAAGATTACATCTATTGCTGCGTGTGTTGGCGATTTTTTACAATTTTATAAAGGGATTTCAATTTGCAACAACGAACTTGTATTAAATTTTGCGTGGAAAACGGATTTAATGGTGCGCGAACGTTGAAAATGTTGGAAAAGTGTTTCGCCAACGATTCTCTAAAGAAAACGGCCGTTTACCAGTGGCACGAGCGGTTCAAAAGTGGTCATGAGTCAATCGAAGATGATGAACGCGGTGGCAGACCATCGACATCGAAAACCGACGAAAACATTAATGAAGTCAAAGAAATGTTGGTCAATAATCGCAAATTAACCATCAGAGAGATAGCGGAGAACTCGAAAATTGCCTATGGATTCGTCCAAGACATTTTGGTTAATGATTTGGGTTTCCGTCGTGTAGCAGCAAAGTTGGTGCCAAAAGACCTAAATTTCATGGAAAAAAAAGACCGTGTTGACGTCGCAAAAGAGATGGATTGCGAGGCTGAATCCGATCTCACATTCATCAAAAGGATCATTACTGGAGACGAGACGTGGGTTTATGAGTACGACACGCAATCCGGACTTCAGGCAAGTGAATGGTGTTCACCAAATGAGTCGAGACCAAAAAAACCACGTCGTTTTCAGCCAATAAAGAAGGCAATGCTCACGGTTTTCATGGATTACAACGGTGTAGTGCATCATGAATTTTTGCCAGAAGGGCAGACAGTAAACAAAAAGTATTACTCGTATTTGGGCATTATGAGACGTTTGCGTGAAGAAATTCGCCGAAAGAGACCAGAATTGTGGGCAGAAAACTCGTGGATTTTGCTCCATCATAACGCACCGTCACACAGTACCATAATTATTCATAATTGTTTGACGAAAAATGCTACAAATACCATCCAACAGCCACCGAATTCACCTGGTTTGGCTCCCTGTGACTTCTTTCTATTCAATCGAGCTAAAAAACCACTACGGGGAACGCGCTTCAGCAGCCGAGAGGAAGTAATGGAAAAATCGCAGGAAGCACTGATGGACATACCGAAAACCGAATATAAAAAATGTTTCGAGGATTGGATCAAGCGCTGGCATAAGTGTGTTGCAGTCGATGAGGATAACTTAGAAGGGGAAAATATAGATTTAGATGAATAAACTTGTATTTCCAATTTTCTGAATAAATTCCGGAAAATTTTTAATCAAGGTGGTATATAAGTTGAATAAATGAAATCAAATGAAATGTTCCCTCTTCTTTTCCTAAATAATTGTAAATGTCCAATCTGGTGGACCGCATTAAGAAAAACCATTTATATTATAAGATTAATTTTTGTAATAAATGTATTCATAAAATGCAAAACAATACAAAAACTAACTTGCAATTGTCACAATTTGGTGAAATTTTAAGATTTAAGATAAACGGGGTAGGAGTTTTCGTTCGTATCGCGCCTACGTTTTGATAAGAAGTGTTTAAACATTTTGGAAGCGTTTTTTAAGGTTTCTGTGGCGCGAGCACGAAATTGTTTAATGGGTTAGGAAAAATAGTAGTTTCCAAAACTGGAGTTGGTAGTTTGAAGGTGCTAAATGCGCTTTGAAATTTATACGGGCTGCATACATATGAGGAGAGAACATTCGCAACTTCATATGGAGTAATATTAAAATTTTAGTGAAAGTGCATGAAGATTTGATGAAGATCCTTAGGGTTCGCGGGAAGCCCTTCTTGCTGTAGTTCTATCACGGCATGTTGAGCCGGAGTTATCGTGTAAGTATTGTAGATGAGAAATATTTAAATATAAATATATTTATTTACTTATTTATATCTTCATACAAGTTATAAGCCTCTTTTAAACTAACTCTAACAATTTTCAAAGTTATATTTTAGTTAACGATTAAAATTAAATAGAATTATAAAAGTAAATCCTAAACAATTCATTATAGCGGTTTTACAAAGCAATCTAGATATATTGAAATCAATATCATTTCTGCACAACTTGTACTTGACACAAGCCATAGTTATAGGATCATTTCGTCCACAATTAGTTCTGTATATAGAAAAAAATTATTCTCTAAGTCGAGGAATGTGAGTAGGAGCATATACTCGTATTTTAAACGTCGATAATAAAAGCGAACAGTCAGTATAAGCATTTATTATACTATACATATAGTGAGCAAAAAGTACTGAGTAATAAGATCTTCCTCAAGCAGTTTTAAATTAATATGTGCACATCTTGTTTCATACGAAGGCATGTAATTGTTCCAATTCATTCTACGGAGAGCAAACTTCGTACATAGTTTTTGGATTCCATCAATACGTAATGTTTTTTTTTATACGAAAAAATAGTAAAACGTTATATTAATTAGGGATTTTCTGGAAAAAAGTGACCTCAAAATCAAAAATCTGCATGGGCAAGAAAAATGGAACAGGTTTTGAAATTGGATATCTGAATAATCAAACAAGATATTGGCTTTATTTAAACGTCGTTACAAAGGCTAGTATTTTTTCTAAAAATAAAGTATTACACGAAGTTTCTACCATTAGTATTAACAGACAAATTTCCGTTAACATGGGTCAGGGTACACCAAAGTAAGCCCTTTCCTAAATCCTTGATAAATGATGTCAACATTGGAGATAGACCCTTACTGTAGAACGATTTTTTTCTAAGAATTTGCCCAGGAATCATTCCCCAAATTATTGCTGAATTAGGGGACGTCCTGTAGAACGAATTAATAAGTTATACACAGACTTAAGGGAGTGAGGATCATAAAAGTCATTGAAGTTGCGAAATAAAAAACCCAGCATACGATTAGCCATGCCGACTGTACAGGATTCCCAAAAATAATGTCAATTTCGGCTTGAACGAAAGCGGGTGATTGGTCCAGTGGTGTCGGTTATCACAAAATTATAAAAAAAAATCTAAGTCATGTACTTTTATAATTATTGGCACTCAAAAAAAAAATCGGGAAATCTGACACCCTGTGACGATCTTTCAAGTACTGTGACCGCAAATTTTTACTCTTCTTCAATTTTTTTTTTGTCATGTAACCCTGAGCAACTCTTCTGTAAATTACGGTCCAAAATTGAAACATAAATATATCGATTTTAACTAAAATATTGCTTTTTGTCCATCCATATACGAGTGTCTGAAAATCATTAATCACCCAACTTGAACTGACTGTACTGACAAAAAAATGTACTATGCCATTTTGGCAAGTAACTTTAAAAGATGGCGTATTTAGTCTGAGTTCCAAAATGGTATGACACTTGCTAGACTAACTCTTAAATGAGGATAAAAAAAATATTTTGTTAAAGGAACCCGATTGATAGTTAATTCTTTTTAATAAGTTAAAATGAGTACCAAGAGTTGGCGAGACAGACAGTGACGGATAAACACGCCATTTCGACTAGTGTAAGTGAAACGGATTGAGTGGCAATAATATTAAAAGTACATGATTTAGATTTTTTTTTTACAATTTTGTGATAACCGACCCCACTTGACCTATTACCCATTTCCGGGTTAAAGTTGATTTTTGGGACACCCTGAATTAATCATATTTAACGGGCAATTTAACTCGGCATAATAGATTATTCCTAAGCCTTATTGATCAGTTACTCTCTTTAATACTGTACTTTGAGTACGGTAAGCAAAGATAATTGGAAACTTTTTTCTATTGAAAGTTATAACTGAGCAGTTATTTATATTCAAAAATAAACTATTCAAAGAGCATCAGTCATTAATACGATTAAGATCATTTTGCTATCGAAGCGCATCAGAAACTAAATTTTTAGATCATCTGCGTATAAAAAATCTAAATATACTCGTATAATCGATGGAAGGTCGTTTATGAAAAGCAGGAAAAGAAGCGGACCAACATGCCTGCCCTGCGGAACGCCTGAGTAATCCAGAATCTCATTTGAGTAAGCAGAATCAATTTTATCATATTGCTTGCGACTCATCAAGTAACCGCCAATCAAACTTAAAATACTGTTTTCATCAAACATCTCAAGTTTTTATCAAAAGAACACTTGTTAGTAAGGCCAAAGCCCTTGGAATAATCTGTGTAAACACAGTCAATTTATAGACGTTATTCTATATTACTAAGACAGTAATTCGTAGGAATTGCTAAATTTGTTGCAGTCGATCTACCCAATTACACCCAGCTTAAGAGTCGTATTAAATATTTTCTTTATTTTTTTTTAGCTTGTAAGCCTTAAAAATATAATGGCGGGAAATTTGTATTTGTGTAATATTTGTGATAAGGCTTTTTAACTTCATGATATGGAAGCTCTTGCATTAACCTCGAAAATCTAAATTTTCTGATATCTTCGCGTTTTAAGTCTTCTGTAATGTTTTTAAACAGGTTTTAAGAAAATGTTCGCATATGTATTGTACATTTTTCGGGCCACGATAAGTCGCGAACGAATAGCGTTATCGATTTGATTTTGACCAAAATCCGTCGATTAAATTATTTAAAAAAGATATACATAAAATACAACTATTATTTACAGCTAATATTTAGTCAATCAGAATATATTTAACTTTATTGGTTAAACTTTTTTACTAGCGTTTTGGAAGTTTGTCCAATCAGTTGGAAAAGATGTTCTAGATTTTATCGGCGAGATCAGAATAGGTGGTAATACGATGGTGCAATACATATCAGGAGGATATGGTGGCTGGAGTCAGGAGTTCCGTTGGCCAAAGATATTCGCTTACGTTTAATTTCTATGTTCAAAAATCAAGCTGAGTACAATAACGATCAGCGTTTACCATTTTATTTTGTTTAACCTGCTCATATTATATCAGACCCTTGTGGTTGCACCAAGAACGCAGCATTACCTACTTCAAATGCAGATCAGCTATCGATGTTGTTGCAGAGTTGGCCATCTGCCTATATTTGGGCTCTTTTCTTGATTTAATCAAAACCTTTCAAGCTTCACCTGTTTTTTACCATTTCCGGATTAAATTGTCCCCAAATTCTAATAGGATGCGAAATATCAAAAACCATTGGAGAATACTACACGTAATTTATCAGAAAGTTTTTCGATCGCACCACTTCAGCTAGTTGATTTTCTGCTGAGCTGATATTTGGGTATAAGTTTTTTGATTGACATTCTTTTCAGTATGAGAACATCGGAGGCAGCCATTCTAGTGGAATGCTTATTTTAAAGTGGACTTAGGAACATTGGCAGGTGACATTTTTTCGCAGTGTTAAACTTCTGTTTAAAATAGTTTTTCAGCCAAGTAAGATCAGCAAGGGAAGATGCGGCTGTAATAGGAAAACCCACATGTGTTTCGTTATAAGGGTCCGGTTTCTTTTGTCTTCTTTTTTATTCCGATAGAGTCCAAGAAATTCCGAAGCTGGTGAATGTGGGTTCTGCAGGTGGCGGAGCAATTTCGGATTTCTGGGTTTGGTTAAGCAACTGCTGTAATTTCTGCAGCTGATTGGGGCTGGATTTGTAATAGTATATCTTTGATTGTGCTAGATGTCATCAGTAATTTCGATAAGTAACAATCGAGCTACAGTGACATTGTTGCTCATTTCATCCATTTTGCATATGATGTTTATAAGGATTGTACCATTGTTAATTGGTCAGAGAGCACTACTATAACATGGACCTTGTAAATAAATGTCAAGGTTCGATCGGAAAGAACGAAGGGAATCAGTTGGGTTTAAATATTTAAGGAAGCTTACAATATTGGTAGATGATATTTTTTAGTTCTTCGCTTATGTACTCTATGTGATGTCTATCACTACATTTAAGGAGATCTAAATTTTCAGTTGCTACTTGTCGATGTTTTTGAATTTATTTTTAAAGAGGTCAGCAGGTTGTCCAGATCTTCGATACTTTTTAGAATGATATCGAATTTCCCAAACTGGTTTTGCACTTTTTTGAGCTATGTTATTGATTTAATCATTTAAACATTTAATAGCGAGCGTTATATGGGAGGGGAAGATGTGTTTGTATTCATAGCAATAGAACGACAAATTGTTTTTATAATCTTTAGTCAGCATTTGTTTTGCTTATAAGATTGGGCTATGTTAATCTTAAGCCTGTCAGTATTTAGAAGACGGTTGCCAAGAAGCGACAGCGAAAAAGGCCGGCCTATGTAGGTACAACGGAGTGCAATTGAGAAAGCAGTGTTCAGGAGGACTTTAAAATGAAATGATGCAGTTAATACTGCTTGACGGATAAGGAGACAGGAAAATGCTTAAAAGTGTCATCAGCGAGACCTTAGGGAGCAAGCGAGTATAAAAACCCTCACGCAGCACTTATAATCACGCTTAAAGATTTGAATGCAGTAACCACAAGAAAAGGACATTCAAGGTATAAATTAAGAAAAATTTTGACTTAAAGTTTTGCTAAATCATGTTGCTATACCATATACTAGCTAAAACTAGATCAAACGCTATTTCGAAAGTCTTTTAAATACCTAGAGCTGGAGTAAAAATTAAGGAGACCAAGCTATGTCACTGATGTGATAGAAGACAACATGGCAAAGGAAGACATCTGCACATGTATGTTATATATTTGAAACCCAAGTTCCTTAAGATACGAATAAGGTTTCATATGGTCTGCTGATGAGTATCAGGCTGTGGTGGAAAAGTTATTTTCAAATGCATAGGGAGAGGTCGATTAGAAATAGATGGCATCTACAACGTAGAGGTAGAGTGGGATATACGATTCATCAATACCAGAGATCGTTTTCTTATACAAACCTTTGCACCCTATAAACAAGCGTTGCAAGGAATTAAGGAAGAAGACCTAATATATGTAATAGTTATAATATTATTTTATTACGTTCGCAACATATAATGGCGACTTAGTTGTCTGGCGACAATATTTGATGTTGTAAAAATGAAATAGGGGATCCAAAATATAAATACTTCCCTTGAAAAGGACACGTAATCCACATTCAGAGCATGTTGCTTGCAAAGCCAATTAAGAGTTTTGCAATCCAAGCCGGGAATTGACTTCTTAGAATGCTTTTATAAATTGAGGCTAGCAATATGGGGTTATAAAAATGACGATCAATGGTAGCACATCAAATGTGTGTCATGAAATTAATAAAAATCATTAGGGTAAACCAAAAAGGATGTTACAGATGTGCAAATCTTCAAACAATCATTGAATCCTGGAGTCCATCATTTATTCCCACAAATATTTCATAATATGTCCATCATAATACGAATGAGCATAGGGGATATTTAAACAATTAAGTTAGTTGTACTATTTACAACATATGGGAATATATTTGCAAATCATGCGACTGGACCCAATGGCATTAGTAACTACAGAGTTCAGCATAAGTGAACAACTGGGAAAGATACTAAAGCAAATTATAAATACATACTTATATAATGTCGTATATTGCTAGTCTGGGCAAAAGTTAAAGAAACGTTGTCTGATGTCCAGTTTGAACATAGAAAACTGCGCTTTGAAAAGTATGTTAGGCATAGGTGAGCCCGCCTCCTGCGACGGTTGCTCTAGGAGAGATAATGATACCGCAAAGCACTTGCTCTGTCAATAGCCGGTTTTATTTAAGCTGTTTGGAAGAACTGATAAATTCTTCTCTGAGCCTTGCCCAGGTCTCCGAAGGCCTTCATAAGAACCTTGTATTTTCATAGTTCGAGAGTGTTGAGAGTTTTAAGCGTAGTGCGGACGTCTGTACAGATGCAGATAGATTGTCCACTTGCGCTTGGAAAACAGATACAAATAGATCGGTGCATCGGTACTGGAGCCATCGGTAAGGATTCTACTATATGTATTGCTTTTTCGCTCAGATCCAGAGGGCAGGGAAGGATAACTCGTTTTTCTACAGCAAATTCACCGCGCTAGATTGGCGAAAGTTCTTTGTGGCCTGAACTAAAATCTCTTATACACCCTTTTAAATGGATGATTGTCTTGCGGATGCAGCTAGCGGTATGTGAATTAAGGCCGGAGAGATTCTTCAGTGGATCTACATAGATAAGAGACCGACGGACTGAGAAAAGCTTACAAGTAGCCGGATTAAACT
Organism: Volucella zonaria; assembly: GCA_963966105.1. NCBI lineage: Eukaryota > Metazoa > Arthropoda > Insecta > Diptera > Syrphidae > Volucella > Volucella zonaria. Next base: position 167,343,013 of record OZ014530.1, read on the forward strand.
CTGACTTGGAGTCTGGTGAAGGTGTTAACGTATTTTCATGAATTTAACCAAATAAAGCCTATATACGAGTATCACATGAGATATAATTGATTCAGAGTACCGCTCTTGATGACGTCTTTTAACACAACTTCAACAACAACTTCACTTTTGATAAGATTAATTGAGACCTGTATCAAGTACATAAATTGTCGTACTTTGGGGGGGCATTCCCGTTAGATATTTCAAGTTGGTATGTAGACGACGCATTCACAAGGCAGTTTTTCCCATACATGTGAAACTATACCATTATTTCCATCCTCCTAAGCAGGTAGGAATTCAGACTGGTAAGTTCGAAGCTCTTGATGACTGTTTTTTTTTTTTTTTTTTGGTATAAAGGCTACTCTCACTGTTTACCATGAGTCAGATATATAGGTTAGTGCTAGGCTAGCAAAGATGGTTATTTTCGGAGATCCCAGCAGTTGGTCCAAACGTATTTGGTGCATAACTGGATAAATGCATTGGTTCTAGGCGACCTATGGATATTTAAGGTCGTAAAAACGTATTTCATGATCACAGCCCATTACATATACATATATTAAAGTTTTTTGCAATTCCTGTGTTAGACCCTAGTTATGAGTCGGTTGTGGACTTGTTATCTGGAAAGAATGGATTGAGAGCGTAAGGCTGTGAATTTCTCTGAAGGCCTTTTGACTCGGTATAGTCGAGGGTTTTGATCAGGGTGCTGACGCGGCCGATGAATTTCCCAGAGTATACCTATTAAATTGGGTTAATTCAATTACTTCTTCTCTTTCAAACAATATTGGCTGAAAGACAGCATTGCTGGTACCCTGGCTAGATGGTATTACGAAGCCCAGGAGATAATTTACGTGTACGATGTGTTCGATTTTAGTGGAATCACTCTATTCAATAAGTTCGGCTCTTGCCTATTTGGGTGGCGGTATTACCGACTCATAGGAGAAGCAACGACGAACTAGCGCTTTTATCCAAAAATTTCATATGACTGTAGCATCAAAATTGTATTCTGCTAATAATTTGGAGGCAATAAGACAAAATCTTGACCTTCCAGATCGCTCGTTTGTAGATGGTAGATCCAAAACCACAGATGTGGTCTGTCCATATGCACATATATTTCTATATGTACAGAATATCCAGTACGCAACTTAATCTCTATTACCTATGCTGAATCTGCAGGTAACCACTTACCTCCCTGCAATTCAATTTGGAAAAATGTTGTTTTTCAAATTTGTGGCTCAAAATTAATGGAAATCAATAAAAAATCTTAAGGCGCAATGTAATTAACTTTTCTACTGCAAACATTTACATTTTCTATAACCACACACAGTAGCTGCGAACACAGTAGCCAAAAGCTTATAAAATGGATTATGCTGTGTATTTGAGCCTACCTAATGTATCTGGCCGTGTCTGAAATGCCTAAGGATTCTATTTAATTGGTATATAATCAGCGTTTGGATATATCGTAGAACTTTGGCGCCATAATTGCGCTAATGGTCAGCTTTTCAAACTTATGTATCCACAGCTAATTAGCCTGCAGCCACATTGTATCTATAGACTCTAATATTGTTATAGAAAGAAAAAAATAACTGAGATAAACAAAGAAACAGGATCTATTCAAAGTTCGAAGACATTATACATATACAATACTTCTCTGTCATCACGCCACTATTGTGACAAAAATTTCATAATGATAATCGGAAAAAGTGAAAGATTAAAAACAAAACAGTTTTTATTTGTGTGAGCTTCCTTCTAGACTAAGTTATAATTTCCGGTGTTAATAGTCGGATAAACCATAAACAAATATAATCAATGACATAATCAAGGTAAAATTAATGGCACTGGTACCCCATCATCTTCAATCGAAAATCAACAAAATATTATTTAAAAAAAAAAAAAAAAAAATGAGAAAAAAATATACACAATATGTTGCAAATATTCACACGGTTAATCCGCTTCAATTACCAAGGTATCTTGTATATGTACCTACCTATTGTATGTGTATCTGAGCACTGTGTCTAGTTATTGTCTATTTTTTTTTTTTTTCGTATTTTTTTTTCTCACTAGTGAACAAATTTTATTGGCACAAGATGATAATTACAGGTGCTGATAGAAATTGAGTCATGACCAATTGTTCTAAGCGACTCGTGAATTTATTTTTATAGAGAAATTTATTTTTGTACTCTATCCGTACTTGCACGAGTGCCTATGTGTCATGGAATTAAATTAATCAAGCGGCATTTAAAATCCTATTCAAATTGTGTGGCTGTCGAGTGCACCAATATAACATCTATATTTGATGAGGAAACGGGACGTTACATACTTGTATCTATTACTATAAAGATATTTGAGTATGTCAATACTTATATATGTAGATGATTGCTTATGAGACTTCATATAATGCCGCGCCATCGTTTAATACGGTGATAAACCTGGCTTGAACTCATCCTATAGCAGCTTGACACTAAAGATAACACAGAGTCGATAGGGTATCTAAATTAATAAATGCAAATCTTTTCTGCTTTTTAAGTCAGATATGGCATGTTTTTTTAAACAATTTATCTGATATAATTTCCACTGGACTGAAAAAACGGGTTCAATATAAAAACCCGGTATGCCAATGCTAACAGATCGACAGTTTTGCTTGAGTGTTTTGTTTTCATTTACAAGTGAATAGTTTTGTAACGATGATAATGTTTTGAACTCATCCGAGTAATATGATAACTCCCTCTCTCACTTAAACCCAAAGAAGAGTGGTTGGTAGACTTAAGTTTGTATGTAATGCAACACCATATCGGCAAGCGATGAGCGTTGGATACTTTGCACCTTTCGTTTAAATATAAGACACCTATGGTATGGTGTGGAACTTTCGTTAATAATCTCTTACTTCCTAGTGGATCTTGGCTAAAAAATATTACAACTTCGCTAAGACCCTGAGAACGATTCTTAGGAACAAAACCGTTTAAAGTGCAGAGAACAACTTATAGAAATTCTGCACTGAATACGTTACTACTGATTGTTCATTGGTTTTAAATGAGCAGCAGGTCCACTGTTCCGCCTTCGCTTTCCGAATTGGCTCACTCCAACAAGACTTCAAAAAAAGTCGCTGAGTGGTGAGAACTAAGCGACATTGTGCATTCTGGACCAGCTAGTCATTAAGTCAAAGAAGAAAAGAAGTCAGCCAGATAGAGACTTATTGTAAATTACCGATCAAGGACAGTCCTGCAAGAGTTTACATTTGTTCTTAAAAAAAAAAAAAAAACAACCCCTCTACTAAAAGATCTAAGCTACCCGAGAGTTGATTTTGATTTTATTGGAATATACTCGTATATGTAATATAATTTTCCAACATGTATGCGTTCAAAAGTTTATTCAGAAAATTACAAATCCAAGTTTATTCGTCTAAAAATTCATATATTGTCTCCTTTAAAGTAATCCCCATCGCCTGCAACACACTTATGCCAGCGCTTGATCCAATCCTCGAAACGTTTTTTATATTCGGTTTTCGGTATGTCCATCAGTGCTTCCTGCGATTTTTCCATTAGTTCCTCTCGACTGCTGAAACGCGTTCCCCGTGGTGGTTTTTTAACTCGATTGAACAGAAAGAAGTCACGGGGGGCCAAATCAGGTGAATTCGGTGGCTGTTGGATGGTACGAGTATTTGTTGCATTTTTCGTCAAAAAATTACGAATAATGATGGCACTGTGCGACCGTGCGTTATGATGGAGCAAAATCCACGAGTTTTCTGCCCACAATTCTGGTCTCTTTCGGCGAATTGCTTCACGCAAATGTCTCATAACGCCCAAATACTCGTAATACTCTTTGTTTACTGTCTGCAAAAATTCATGATGCACTACACCGTTGTAATCCATGAAAACCGTGAGCATTGCCTTCTTTTTTGACTGAAAACGACGTGGCTTTTTTGGTCTCGGCTAATTTGGTGAACGCCATTCGCTGGCTTGATGTCTGGATTGCGTGTCGTACTCATATGTTAAACACACGTCTCGTCTGCAGTAATGATCCTTTTGATGAATGTGGGATCGGATTCAGCCTCACAATCCATCTCTTTTGCGACGTCAACACGGTCTCCGTTTTCCATGAAATTGAAGTCTTTTGACACCAACTTTGCTGCTGCTACGACGTAAACCCAAATCATTAACCAAAATGTCTTGGACGGATCCATAGGCAATGTTCAAGGGTACATTAATTAACAAACTGCATGCCAAGCATGGGAAAAAATTTGGAAGGCTCTCTATTTTTTCAAGTGAAGAAGAGGAAGTTCTTGCAAGGGCCATTATCATCACAAGCGAATGGGGCTTTCCATTCTGCATGTTAGATGTGCAAAAGCTTGCTAAAAATTATCTCGAAAAGCGTTATAATAAAAAGCACAATTTATTAAGCAACGACTGGCTGTCAGGTTTCCTCAAGAGCAATAAAGACCTTGTCATTGAGACATACTTTAATCATTTAAAAAATACTTTAATGTTAGAAAACGGGGAAGATATTTTACCACACTTTATTTTTAATTATGATGAGACAAACTTGTACGATGACCCCGGCTCTAAAAAATGCGTTTTTAAAAAAGGTAAGCATCCGGACAGGATAATGGACAGCTCGAAGAGCTGCATATCTGTCATGTTTTATGGCTCAGCTGCTGAAGAGATGGTACCTCTCTCGAAGCAATTGTGGGACCAATGGATGCAAGGTGGGCCAAAAACACCAAATATAACAGAAGCAATTCAGGTTGGTTTGATGTTTCCATATTCAAAGACTGGTTTCTTAACTACTTCATACCATTCACAAGAAAATGTTACAGTGAAGTTGTTTTGCTAGGCGATAACCTTTCAAGTCACTTCTCTGTAGAGGTTATTGAAGCTACACAAGCTAGCAAAATAAGCTTTGCCTGTTTTCTTCTGAACTCTACACATTTATTGCAATCACTCGATATGGCTTTTTATGGGCCTCTTAAAAAAGCCTGGAGGGGAATACTTAAAAGCTGGAAAGAAAGCAAAGCCAAAACATCACAAACTTTGGTTAAGACAAATTTCCCAAGTTGCTCAAAGAGCTTGTTAAAATGTCAGTTGACCGAGACAATATATCTTTAAATTTGATAGCTGGCTTTAAAAAATGTGGGATTGTTCCGCTCGATCCTAAACAGGTTTTGGGCAGAATGCCGAATGAAGCAAGCGTGGAGGAGGCCTCAGAAAATGTTTATTCATGTGTCAGCAATATGTTGAAAGAAATGCGTCATGGTAAAGATGATTCACCCGCAAGGAAGAAAAGGAGCAGTGTTAAAGTGATACCTGGTAAAGAAATTAGTATAGAAGAGCTACAAAGAGGTCCAAATCAGAATTTGGCAGCAGCTTCAGTTTCTAATGAACGGTATTAGTTACCATGTTCTGATATCTTGCCACAGGTTGGGAACGAAGTGAAAGTGGCAATCGAATCACTCTTAGCAGAGCCGCTTAGCTCTTCTTCATCACTAGAAGACTTAATGAGAATATTTCCAACCAACAAAGTAGAATAAGGTAAGATCTTCAATTTATTTACTTTAAAAAGAACTAAATATATTTTTTTTATCTACATTCATATAGAAACCGAGACTTATTTAGACCTAATTTTCGGTACAAAAGAATTTTCCCAAATTTTTGTGTTCCTAAAGAAATATTATTTTTTGTTTATTTTGGTTTTTTCTTTTTTTATTCTGAAGTTTTTGAAGCATAAAATATATTTAAAACCCTAGAAAACACTGTTGTTGTTTATTTTTTTTTTATTAAAATCATAACAAATAAAAGTTAAAATTTTCGGGGTAAGACTTTGACCGGAACTTTTTTCGTTAATAAATTAACGTGTAGCAGCCTTAAACATTCGAAAATACTGAAATCTTGTTGGTATGGCAAGGCCCGCGGATGTGTGGTGAAGTTTTCGTATATATTGTCAGTTTTGGAACCTCTGTAAGGATTTAAAATTTAAAATCGGTCAAAGTATTACTGTTTGACCGTACGATCAACAAATTTGGAACAGTTTATGGAATGTTTATAGCAATTGTTCGAAATGCCTTCCTTTCATTTTAATACACTTTCGGGGCGTTTAATAATTTCGGATGGCAGATTAACGGTCATCAAAATTATTTTCATCTCTTCTGAAGGGACACTAATATTTTCTTGGACCTCTACCAGACTCGACATTTCTCTAAAATAAACCTTTTCTTTCATAGCAACCCAGAAGAAAAAAATCCATGGGTTTGGGGCGGATTCGACCAATCCATCGTTCGTTAAAAGTGTGGTTGAGGAACGAAGTTTCCCCACTGCTACTGTGAGAAGGTGCTCTATCTTGTTGAAAGAATATCGCCCTTCTGTGAACAAGAGAAACATCTTCAAGGAGCTCCGGTAATCGTTCTCTAAGAAATTCCAGGTAGTAATGGGAAGAACGTGAGGGCCTACTAAAGTGTTTCCTATTAATCCAGCCCAAACACTCACGCTAAACCTCCTTTAAAATAAACAACACATTTTGAAGAAGTTGTTTACAATAATGAAATTCTTACTTTTGAAAGGATGTTGTGCGTATTAAATGGGGATTGGAGTCTGACCAATGGTGCAAATTATGGTGTTTTGTAACCCCATCTCTTGTGAACTGCACTTCGTCAATCCACAGAATGTTCTGAAGGAATTTCCCGTCTGCTGCATGTTTGGCCATGTAGCCATTGCCAAAATTCCACTCTTCTTTGCGCATCACCTGGTAGTAAATTCTGTACCGGTGTCATATGGAAAGGGTGTAATCTATTTCTCTGTAGAGTCCTGTGATTTCTGGTTCTGGGAAATTCCAACTGCGCAGCTAGTCTATGGACGCTGCCTGAAGGCTGAACTTCCACATCACGCAAAATCCACGCTGCGTCTGAACGTCCTTCTCTATTTTTTTGGTGCAGTTGACCCGGTACCGACGAGGCGCTGATACGTATCAGCGAATAGCCGGATGCACGGTGTTCTACGATTTGGGTATAGTCGTTGATACTCCAATCATGCCAACGAAGCGTTTCCATTCCAGAACCCGTATACAAACACTATTCCCGCGAATTCACGTTTTAAATAAATTTTGTGGAGATCACTTTATCAATCGGCTGTTCACTTACAGAGCAAAATGTCGATTGTACAATAGATCAGTTGAAACAATGTCAAATTGAAAAAAGGATTATTCTTTGTTACGATTTTTTTTCCTATTCGACAATTAACTGTTAACTGCATTGCTCATAGGTACGTTAGTTTATTATTCTCACTTAATTTTGTTTGACCATTTTTCTTTGACGAAAAATGGCTTTTACTACAAAATCTGTTGATCGTACGTAAAAAAGTTTCTAAACATAATTTTTTTGGAAATTTTGCAAGGATAAAAATTTCAGAAAATTTCAGAAAATTTATTAAGTAAAAATTTTAAGAAAAATGAATTTTAAATAAAAAAATGGAACAGCAAATTTTTATAGTTTTGAGTTAAACGAGCCATAACTTTTTTGTTGCTGCATAGATGTACCCAAATCATTTAAGACTTGTATGCACTACTAAATTATCTTTCCAAAATGTCCAAAACAATTTTTGTACCTATACAATTTTAGAAATTATAGCGTTTAAACTGGTTACACCTCCAAATTAGAGGTCACCTATTTTGATGGGCTGTAACTTGAAATGGAGTGAGAATAGAGCCCCCCTGCCATACAATTTCTTGTTCGGCGGAACTTCGGGAATATTGTTGCGACTCTTATATCAAAATGAGAAATAGTTTAACATTGAATACAAAAAAAAGTTAAGCATAAATTGAAATAGAAATTTAAGTGTGAGGTTTCTGTTTTAATTTAAGTTTAAACAAAATTGTCTTGCTTTTTTTAAGACCCCGAATAAGGTAGGCTTCGAAGTTCATTTGCTAGCTCATTAAGTGTAGTTGGTATAGTGACCTTATGCCTTCTCCTTCCATACTCGTTCCCGAACCTCGGAATTGTATAACGTTGTTGTTGTCTCCTTCTGGTGTTAAATGTCTGTTGAGATGGGATTAAGTAAATATTGTCGTTATAGCAGTGCCTTCATATTCAAAGTTTATGCAGCTATGAGATGTTAAGCGTTCAGTTTCAGTTATTTAATAGTTGTGCCCGCTATGTGAATCATATTTTCTATTCCTGTCTGTACTCGTAGCTTCTGAAGAGACTGCATTCCTGTCGCCCCTCCCCATGCCTGTTTACCGTGTCTATGATGGTATTCAATCAATCACAAATATCACTGCCGAAGTACAGATGGTGGACAGAGATTCCGCAAATGTGCACTTTAGGTTGTAGTCCACGGTTACCCCAAGGTATTTTTAGATCATAGGTCGGATGTGAATCGTCTTTATTTCTTGTGCATTGATAACTAAACCATAATCATGACACCAGGCTATTACTGCATTAGATTCTTTTTGCATTATGTCTAAAGCGTCATCAATATTTTTGTGGCGGACGATGATGGCTGTATCCACTGCGTAAAGTAACCGGTACTTTTTTCCAGAACCGAGTGAAAGTCGTTGACACACACATATTGTAAAAAGAAGGGGTCCGAATTTCGACCCCTGTGGAACATCATATTCAGTGCTCTCTTTGATGGTAGTCTGTTCCGCTATTTTTACTTTAATTTTATTACCTGTTTTACTACCCTGTTTCTAGGGTAGCTTTTGAAGCAATCTAAAACGTGACCGGGCACGAGGTATCGAAAGCCTCCTTGAAATTGATAAATAAAACAATTGCACTATGGTTTTTATTTAGGCTGATATAGAGTTCAAGTAAGCGATTTATGGTCTTGTTTTTTCGAAATCAAAACTACATAATATCTTTCTAGACAATTTGATAGTCTTTTTGTTATAACTGTGGCCGCGGCTTAAGTGGTAGCGGACTGGCTTCCAAATCGGAAGGTTCATTGTTCGAATCCCAATGTTGGATGTCACCTATGGAGCGAAATAACCACTGAGCCCAAACATCTATCCCATTTTTCGGAAAACTTAACACATGCTGAGGCATTATAAGTGTACTCGTACCACTTAAGTGTTAAGTTGTTAAAAAAAAAATTAATTTATTCAAAGACCTTGTCAACTGCTGAGAGTCTGTAATTTGGTACGTCATTTTTCTTTCCGTTTTTATGTATTGGTCGTACATTAGATGTTCTTAGATGTTTTGGAACCGAGGTCTGCTATTGATAAGTCTAGTCATTACTGGGCTAATATTTCTGAATTAAATTGTAGATCCCTGGGCCTTATTCTATCTATAACTGCTGACTTGTCTATTTTCAGTGCATTCTACTACGAATGCTTCCTCCATGTATGTAGATTAAAGGTTCTGTGCTGTTTAGTGATTGGATATACGAGTATGTTAGCTCTTCGTACTCGTGAATTGTTTTCGAAATATCGGATGAAAATGCCTTTGCAAATTTGTTAGCTAAGTCAGTCCGGTTAAGGTCATTCGGAAAATTTCTCTTAAGGTCGTCATCAAGATTGGCCGACATCTTTTCCAAAATTGATTTTGCCAGCTTCCAGGTTTCTCGTGGATTATTTCCAGCATCTGGAAATTTTTGTATATAATAAGCAGCTTTGGTATATGAGATTTTTTTGTTTGACCCAACGTCAAAGCTTTTTACTCAAGGTTGTGTGCCAGATTCAAATTGTCCTGAAGCTGAAAGCAAGAATCTGTATTGCAGTTGAAATATGATGCTGAGATACTCAGCATCATTAGCTATCGGAAGCTGATAGAAAAGTCATTCCCTCGAAAGAATAGCTGTCTAGTTCTACTTGTAAACCTGGTTCTATTCCTCCAGCTTCCATGCATTCATATCACTGTATATGTAGTAAAAAAAAATTAATTTTAAGTATACCTCTATCAGCTTTAGCCGTTAGTCTTATCGCGAATAAAATAAACACAATCCTTAAAAAAAAAAATAATTTACGCTCTTTATTTGGTTGCTTATAGGCGTCTGTATTCTACAGTGTTTGACTTACGACTGATCTCCTACCTACCGGCAGACTTTTTTCCTAGTGTGGCCACTTTACAATCACTAGTTAGTGTTGCCACTTTATATTTCTTATATTCTTATCAGTTTCTCTCTTATGGCTTGCTACACAGCGGAGGTTTAAGAGTTTCTTAGAGAATTACAATCTAGGGGGAACATACCTCTTTTAGCACACGTTTTGGGAATCACCCTTGGAAGCCTACTCCGGTGGGAGAATCTGCAAGAAACGAGTAGTAGTTATGATGCTCAGGCTAGTAAAAATGAATCTCCACCACATCAGCAGATGACTCTGCCGTAGGGCTTTGGGCTGTAAATCAGGCCTTACAGCCTTGCTAAAATATGTTTAAATCTTAACCTGCAGCACAAATGACCTTACAGTCAATCAGATCTGACAGTAATGGCATCAGCCTAGCATAAGGCCACATGTCGATCTGGAACCCTTTTAAAAATCTAAATATTTAAATTGTCGAAAGAAAGTAAGCTAATTGTACATATTTCTAAAGTTCTCACACTCCTATAACGGAAAAGATTACAGTGAAAGTCATCGTAAAATTTTAACCTCGCCACTCAACCTGGGATTTCTAACGAGTACAATCTTTCAAATAGGAATGGATAGACTCTTCGAATTGGTTGAATGGCATGACATCAACATAAATCTCGTGGGTATATCTGCTCTATTCCTCGCAAATGTCATACGAAATATATAATTCATCCAATGTTCCACAGCAGGGCATACGTGGGTTGAACTCGATGAAATGTAAAACTCGAAGTTCTCTTCCAACGTTAGTATCAGCATGAAGATTTGATGCGGCACTGCATAGAATGATAAGGAGGAGGAGGGAATCTCATCGGTTTCTACAGTGAGCATGAGAAATAAGCTATAGAGGGAATGGAGAGCTGCTACTTCAGGAGGAACATTCGGAATTTTTATCGAAAAGCCAATAAGATTTGAACGGAAACCTGTGTAGAGCAAGAAAATTTAGTCGATGTTGAGGAAATGGAAAAATAATGTAAAGATAGCAATACTAAAGTATTATAAAACAATGCTTTCAGAACTGATGCCAGAGCTGATGGCCTATCTGCCGATCTATTTAGAGCAGCAGGAGATGACTTTGAAGAATGTATATACCATCGGATTGGGCCATATCAATTCAGTTTTATGCACGGTAAATCTGCAGTTGATAAACTATTTATATTATGGTGGATTTCAAAGAAAACCCAAGAAATTGATATCAACACTCTATCGATTTAAAAACTTTATGTAAAACATGACATCGATAATATATACAGAGCCCTGTCAAGTCTTCTCATCCTTGCCAAACTAGTCAGATTGTGGAAAATGATAATGGAGAAGGGTCGCAACCTCAATAATGTTGGGAATCAATCTCAGAGAAATCTTTATAACGCCAAAAAAGGTGGTGCGCCCTCGTGTGACTGTCATATTGTACTTGAGAAATTTAGGCGAAACATAAGTCAAACCAGAGGCACAATTTCGTATGTATATTAACGAAGTCCGTTGAAAATATTTTTTTGCTTTAAGAACTCAAGATTCTTCGAGTGATTTGTGATCCTTTTTGCGTTGACTAGTCCTTGAGATGGCTAGAGCGAATGGATTCTATAGTAATGCTCCGGTTCAAAGATACATCGATTTCTACCCAGAAGAAGAACCAATGCAGTAGAGGAAGAAACCTTGATTGCAGCTCCAACCTCTCTTCGGTTGGTGAGAAGAAAGGCTACAATGATACATTGCTGTAAGGTGATGTTAAAATGCTTCCACAATCCCCTGTGAATTAGTTGCAAGACTCCGGTAAAAGCTATGAAGACCCTGCATGTTCGGCCTCTGGATAAAGTTGCTATCGCGGAACGCTTCTACTTTCTTCGTTCTTTCTCCTGGCTCAGTAGTCTTTCCTTGGTTTTCCTAGTTTTTCGTTGCATTGACTTTTTGTGTGCCTTTTTTGTTGTAAGTTTTCTTTGAATTGAATTTGAAAATTGAAGTCCTCGAATGATTTTGATGTCGTATTCCGGGAAGGTTCCGTAAGCTTTGTCTGTAAAGATTCTTCATAATACTCTAAAGATTTCAGCTTTGTCGATCAGAGCTTGTGATTGACTCATATTAAAGGTTTTTCTGAATAACAGCTATGACCTTATATACGTACATATATGTATATTGCTGAAAGATGGACATCCTACTCGTATATTGCTTCACCAGTATAAGCCCGTTCATCATTTGGTCCTAGTGGGATGACATTTGCACTTACGACTTAAAACTTTGATATAAATAACTGAGATTTATTGTTTACTTAAGTCTCTCTAAAACCTGCAATTGATTTAACATTTCCTTAGATTACAGTCTATTATCATCAAGAACAGATGACTTCCACGCCGTTGATTATGTTAATTGCTTCTTTGCGACGGTCTGCTTAGTTCAGCTACCTAACATTTTTTTAAACACTTAAAGGGCAGCGTGTTTTATTTTTCTAAGTCTTACGTGTTGAACTTACCTTTTTCTTTAATGCTCCGGAGAGTCAAGAAATCTTTTTTATACAAGCTCGCGAGTATCTCATGACGTGCGGTGTTTTTTGATGCAGAGTTTGTTGGTAGGTACTTAGAACAGGGTCTGCATATTCAATTATGGGGAAAGAATTTTTAGAATGTTGTACTTGTAAGTTATTGTCTGTGGCAAGATGTATTAGAAGCTACAATCGCACGAGACCTCAAGATTCTTCACCGAACGCGTATCCCGAAATCTTACAACAACTCCTATGCCATCAACATCAAGTAGCGAAGTCCAGTGGCAACGTTGGCAACGTGCCATCAAAGACGCCACGACTGATGTGCTGCGTTTCACCCGACCACCACCTAGAAACCCTTTGTTTGAGGAGAAATGCCAGCAAGCACAGCACCAGCAACTAAACAATAAGGCTACACAACGCCGCTGCAACGAAGGACGAAAGCTGCTCGTAAGCTCTACGAGCAGAAGAGTCAGGAAGAACATCGGCATCTCCAGAAGGAGAAAAAAAAGGACGAGAAGTGCGCGATCGAAGATATTGAAAGCTTGCAATCTCAACGTGTCAAGGCAAGAAGACTCCTACGCAAGCCTTTAGAGATGAAGAAGGAAACCTTCTAGGAGAGTCACAGTCGGTGCTGCGATATGGAAAAACTTTTCTGCAGACTATATAATGGCGAAGAAGTCTAACATGCCGCCGTCAGGCAGAATACACCATTCAACTTAGATGATGCTAGATAATAACTCCGTCCACCTGGCCAGAACGAAGTAAGGATAGCAATATCTAAGCTAAAATCCTACAATGGCTTACCGGCTAAGGCATTCAAAGCTGCTAGAAATGACTTTGTGGAAAACATGCACCAACTACTTTCTCAGATCTGGTCAGAAGGGTATATGTAAGCCTGACGAATGAAATCTCAAATTTCGACTCACAGAAAATGAGATACCCTCAACTGCGCAAACTATAGAGGCATAAGTCTCCTCAGCAGCATGATACAAGATGTTATATGCCATATTATGTAAACGTCTGAAACCCGTCGCCAACAATCTAATTGGCGCATTTCAGTGCAGTCTCACACCAGGAAAGTCCACAATGAGACCAAATCTCCATACTCGGGCAGGTCCTAGAAAAAAATCATGAAGCCCAAATCGATACCCACCATTTATCGACTAGAGGTCGATTGAGACGATAGAAGATTGAGAACGCTCGCTGCTCCGTCAGCCACTTAACCGAGAGCTTTGATATCAAAAAAGTTTTAGGCTAGGTGGCCCGCTCTCATATAACTTCTTTGACATCATACTTGAAAGAATTATGCGGAATTCTCTAACGAACTCGGGAGGCACATTATTTCAAAAGTTTGTGCAACTACTAGCGCACGCGGTGACAACGACGTATAAGATGGGAGAACACAGCTTGCTGCCACCAGTCCGATCGCTAGTATTGAAACGGAAGCTGCCAAAATGGTTTTAGCGGTAAATGAGGTCAAAATTATATGCTGCCAACAAGAAGGGATACTTAACATCAACAAACACAGTCGATAGGTATAATTTCGATGTAGTAAGGGGCTTTATCTATTTTGGTTCAGCTATAAATTCTACCAATAAGAGCTCAACAGATGTAAAATGAAAAACCACTCTCGTCAACCGCTGTTTCTTTGGGATGAGGAGGCAGTTAAATAGTAAAGTCTTATCTCGAAAAACTAAGGAGACTCTACATAAAACCTTATGAAGACCTTGATCATCCCAGTCCTACTTTATGTTCTTTATAGAAACCGTAGTCGTTTCGAGACAAAAATACTTCAAAAATATTCGGTTGCGTTGACGGGCTTTTGAGGAGAAGGTTCAACGACAAATTAAATGTACTGTACAGCGACAGTCAGAAAACTGCACATCAGTCGCCTGTGATGGCTAGGACACGTAGAGCGAATGGACACCCATGCTCCGGCTAGCAGAGTCTTTGACACTTACCCGTAGGGACAATGCAGTAGAGGAACACCTAACCTTAGGAGGCGCGCACAAGTAGAAGAGGACCTCAAGCAACTTGGAGTGCGAAACTGGAGGCAGTTAGCTAAAGACCGAACTAACTGGAGAGGCTTGTTAGTTGAGGCGCATATTTACCCCGAACTGTAGCGCCACCTATGTAAATAAGTATATGACCTTATTTGGAAACATTGTTTTAATTTTAAGCTGCTGTAAGCTCTTCCCTGTATGAATACCACGTCTTACAAAAAGTCAACTTCTCAATTCAGTTTTCCTTAGTGCTTGTAAAAAGTAAAGTGGAAATACGAATATAATAATTTTCTACCTCAAGGCTCAGCTCTAATTTTTAGCCTGTTTTAGATCTATTCATGGCGATCTATTTATCGCAATATCAAGTAAACTTGACTATGCTGATGATCTAGTTATTACGTTTTAAAATTCTTGTCAAATATATAAGAAATCTTAAACTTATGCTGTGAGTAATTCGACATAGGCTTTATATGACTCAGTACTACTATGCCTTTCATCGGATTTGCCAACTCAGTCTTCTTTGACGAAAAACAGGTGATCTTCCTGAATTGCTATTCTGTACATGAATCAATTAGTATGACTACTTATGTTTTTTTTTTTGACGCAAAGTTGGATCTAGCATCCATTAATTGGAAAGAACTGTACCCTTCCTTACTAACCCAAGTTGAAATTGGACATATGCATATAAAAAACATACACGAATACACTTAATCCGGTCATCGCAGAATTATCTACGTACGTGATTTGCGAAAAGATATGTTGACCTCTTCGAAGAAGTAGTCAAATAAACTTCCTATTTGTTCCCTACTTTTCAGTTTTCAGGTTTTCCCATCTAATCTTTCCTGAGAAGAAAAAAATGAAACAAGCATCATTCGACCAACAGTAAGGCGCGACCTTGACACGAGAGGTCTATGTACGCATAAAGTCCGCTGTCGAGAGATTTTAATTAGATTTCAAGATACTCGTATCTGGCCAGTGATTCATTGTTGAATTGGTTGGTGAACAAGTGGTACGAGTAAATATTGCGTCATTCATCTGAAAAACCTTTTGCTGCGTAATCACCTAATGATGAATAAGTTTGGAATCTATTGTACTCTGCTAGAACTCGCATCTACAAACAGAGTGAGCCTTAGATTTCTATTTACTATTACCATCGCATTTTCAATTAAAGTAATGGTTTTTCATTTTAAGGTTCCTTGAAATAGCAAACACGGTGATACTCGTAAGTAATGCGAAAAAAAGTTCGACAATTCACTCATGTGCGGTTTACAATTTTCACTATCGCACATAGTGACTTAACCACGTACTGATTAAATTCTTTTGATATCTATGAGGCGCTTCAAAGTGTTGGCCAGTTTTTTGGATAGAGGTGGTGTGCCAATGACCCCGGACTCCACTTCGTATTTATCTTGTTTTTATTGCTAGTGCTGCTAGTGGGTCTAGTGCTGGTGTGTCTCTGCTAAAGTTAATCACGATGTCGCGGCGGTAAATTTACCTGCCTTTGTGGCAACCTCTGTGGTATGCCCTCGGTAACGTAGCATGGTAAGATAGTAATTTTGATTTTACACTCATACATATAAATGCTGACCTTTTGACCTCATAGATGTATTATATTTCGTTTGAAATTTATACGCAGAACGAAATGCAATTTCTCAGCAAAATGAGTTATGCTATACGAGTGATTTCTACATCGTATCCATACAGTAAGGACGGTGAACAATAAGTCCAAAATGGATTATCAAGTTTATTGACCTCTTGGATTTTGGAAGAATCGTGATCGAATGGGAATTTCTTTATTGCCAAAATTAATTGCTAAATTTCATTAATATTCATAAGATCCGAATTCTGTTGTGTTTTCATACGACCTTCGTTCTTTTAGTGAGGAGCTCTTAACCTAGTTGTTTCGTTAAAGAAGAAGAAGCTGATGAGGCTGAGGTAATTTTTGCAAGCATGCTTCACCACATGCTTTCCTAGTTTGTTTTGTACTCAAACCTGGACCGGATTTTCACGTTTCGAATAGAAAGAACGTAAACAGACAAGGCGTCGTTTTGTACCACAATAATTTGCAAATACGGGTACCAGGCTGAACAATTACACAGACCCAGAAATATTAAAAAACCTTGTGCCCGGGATCAATAAAGAAGAGAGGCGACTGGAACGCCAAAAAATTTTGAACGGTTCGGGAGCCCATTGTGTAAGCAGATACATACATCGGAGTATAAAATGTTACTTTACACAGTATTCGGTTGCACCGGAACTCGGAAGCGTAAACTGCAATTGCATTTATTTATTGAATGTGAGCTACTAAGCAATTTTGTGAGCTACTTTCAAGGTCTACTTTAATATATTTAAGGCAACACTTTTGGGAAGTCTCGCATCCTTACCAGTACAAAGCAATGAAAAACTCAACCTACAACGTTCTACATCTTTATCACAATGGATCGGCAAGTATATTGTCATAGTGCTGATGCTACAATAATCGTTGGTGTTAATATCGGCGGACTCTAGTCGACTGAACGACTGAAGCGATTAAACGCAGTAGATAACGTAGCTTTGATGATAGTTTTCCTTGCGCAAAAAGTTCAAATCTAACTGAAGGTAAAATAGCGACTGCAGATCCGATGAGTTAGGCTATAATGGTTTACGGAATATAAAAAGAAGGAAAACGACTCACCTAAAAGGGAACTGCTATCTTATTTTTAATCTATATACCTAAGGTGTCGCTACAGTTCGGGATGGACCTGGGCTTCAACCAACAAGCGTCTCCAGCCAGATTGATTTTTAGATAGCTGTCCCCAGTTTCTCAGGCTAAGTTGAGGTCCCCTTCCTCTTAGGCGCGCCACCTGAGCCACGGTCTTCCACTTCTACGCTGTCCCTCGGGGACGGATTCAAGGACTGAAGCATTGGTGCCCATCCGCTTTACATGACCAGGCCATCTCAGTCGTTGGGCCTTCACTGTTTTAGCTATGTTTATGTCGCTGTATAGCCGGTACAGTTCGCAGTTGTATCTCCTTCTATAGTGACTGTCTACGCAGAGAGGACCGAGAATCTCCCGAAGAATTTTCCTCACAAGGCAGCCAAAAGCAACCTCTTTAATTTCTGTAAAGTCAATTCTTCTACGCCATAGAGCAGGACCTGGATTATTAAGGTCTTACTCGTATATAGGGCCACTATTTTGTTCGAAAGAGATCTTCGCTGGCCAATTGCCTTATTAGCTCAAAGAAGCAGCGATTGGCAAGAATTATTCTTCGTTAGATCTCAGCGCTAATGTCATTGTCTAAATTGATAGCGGAGCCTAGATAGACAAAGTCCATAACTACCTTAAAGTTATATTTGTCGAGGTTGACATTCTGTCCGAGACGTCAGTGTTAGGTGTTCTTTCTTGTTGACAGCATATACTTGACCTTGCCCTCGTTGACTGTTAAACTCATCGTCGCCGTTTCCACTTTGAAAAAGCCACTGACATCACGCTGCTTTTTTCCGATTATGTCAATATCATCGGGGTATGCGAGTAATTGGGCGAGCTTTTGAAAGATTGTGCCTCTTATGTTGGTGTGTGAGTTTTAGATTATCCTGTCAAAAATGGCGTTAAAGAAATCACATGTCGACTTGTCTAAATCCTTTTTTGTCATCAAAGTCTCGGTGAGTTTTTTTTTTTTAGAATTCGCGAGCGCTCAAGTAGCCTTAAAATGCTTGCACACAGCGCGGGCGAAGGAAAATCAGGGATGATAGAAAGAGAGATACCGGTGAACGTTGGTTTTAACAGTTTGAAGGTTATAATGACTTAGAAATAAAGAGCTAGGCAGGGCATTCCATAAGCGAGTTGTACGACTTATGAACGAATCACGATATCTTAGAGTTGAGGGTATACTGATGAGAATTCATAGCGAGACGGGTGTTACGGTTGAAATTTTGAATGGGCGAAATGCTACTGACGAGATAAAACAGAGTGAGACACGAGACCTTACGTCGGTGTTCGAGGCTGTCCATTGTAGGTATCACCTATGAGTTTGATCACACGGTTTTGAGTCCTATCTAGCGGGTGCAGAGATGTTTTGGGCTCACCCGACCAGATAAGGCAAACGCCTTATATATTGAGACCAGATCGGAGGGTGTGAAATATTTCTTACATCGCTTGAGGAAACCTAGACATTTCGGAGCATTTTTGACGACACCGAATATGTGGTCATACCAAAGTAAGTTTTCATTGATACACATATCGAGAATGGAAAGTTTATCGGTTTCGACGATGCAAGTGCCATTCATGGATAATGGCTTGGTGTTTAAATTTCGCTTTAATGGCAGAAGACAGCTTGGATTTTGAAAGCATTAAATTCTACTCTATTAGTGTTTCCCAAATTAGTTATGCTGTAAATAACAGAATTTAATGAGCTTAACATACGCTGCCGTTCCCGTTCTATAGCCGAAGAGCAGGAACGTGTGTCCGGGAACGAATATGAAAAGCAGAAAGTACTGTCGTCAGCAAAGGAATATATTGGATTAGAAGTAGTAGCAGACAAGAGATCGTTGATGAAAATTAGAAAGAGTGTCGGAGGCAGAACGGAGGCCTGGGGCACACCAGCATTTATTTTGCGAATACTAACTTGAAACTGTCCAAGACAACTTGAATTGAACGTTCCGAAAAGTAATTTCTAATCTATTGAGGAAGAGCGTCATCGATCCCAAGAGCACGCATTTTCGACAAAAGAGCCTGAAGTCAAACTCTGTCAAATGCCTAAGAAATATCAAGTGCAACTATCTTGCCTTCTCCAGATTGATGTACGCTTTGGTTCCACTTTTCGGTGAGACATGCCATCAGATCACCCATGGACTTGTTGCTACGAAAACCGTATTGCCGGTCATTAAGTAGCTTTCGTGTTTCGAGCTGACGGTTTATCAGCGTTTTCATGACCTTGGAAAGAGAAGGATTGATGAAAAAGCTTACGCAGTGGTTTTGCCAGAGAGGAAGAACACCTTTTCAGAAGAAGGGGAGATATACCATCTGGACCTGCGGATTTGTGAAAGCTACGATCTTCAAGAACTCTTGCTACGAAAGTGGATTTGTCCCATTGAAGATTCGACGCACTCAAGTGTAGACGGTGACAAAGCACAATCTGGGAGTGTTGAGTTGGCCGCAAAGAATGTAGCAAGCAGATTGGCCTTGTCCAAAGAGCTGGCAGCTGGAATGTCATTATAAATGAGCGTTTGGATGGAGGATGAGGCAGCATTTCTACAATCGCTGGCGAATGACCAACAACTTTTAGTACCTTTGGGACATTGTAGTACTTTCTGCTTCTGTTTTTGGTCGTATTGGAATTTTACACGTTTAAGAAAGGCGTTGCAGTCATTCCTGGCTCGTTTAAACTCTTTTCGGTTGTCCTCTGTTGGGCTGGTATTGAAGGACCGAACAAATATTTCTCTAACCCTGACAGCCTCTTTACAGCTCGAGTCGTACCATGCACGAAGATAAGGGATAAGGTTTCTCATTCCAAAGAGAATGGTGTCTATGATCATATCAGCAGCGGCATCCACGTCGTTATCGAGGAAACATAACGACCAGTTAGAATTCCTAAAGAGCCCATCAACGATTTATTTATCAGGGTGAGAAGTTAAAAACAAGTCCATAGTGTTATTTACCGGCCATGATGGAGCAGCATGCACTCTCCACCGTCATCGTGCACAAACGGACGAGTTTGGAACGGATGCGAAAACTTGACATTGCTCTATATAGCTCGTTTCTTTAGATAATATCTTATGGGGTCTTAAAATCGATGAATAGGTGTATATCGATTTGGAGCTCCTGGGGTTTTTCCAAGATATGGTCGATTATGGACTTTTAGGCCTAAAGACACACTGAAGTGGGCCAATCAGGTTACTGACGAACGGCTTCAAGTGTTCACACAATACGACACATAGGATTTTGTAGGCGACGTTAAGAAGACTGAGTTCTCTGTATTTGGGGCAATTCAAAGGGTTTCCTTTCTTGAGGATTTGACAAACAGTGCTGGGGTTCAATTCATCTGGCATATTTTACAGATGAATTAGTGTATGCTGCTTACCAAGTCATTGCTTGCCGCTTTGAAGAGCTCGGCAGTGAGGCCGTCCACTCCAGCATTTTTATTGGACTTAAGCTAAGACATGACTATCTTCACTTCATCCGGCTCTGGTGGACGGAATTGCTGGTCTACATCATCCGGGTTGAAAGGTTCATTCTGTCTGACAGCGGTATTTGGTTTGTCATCGTCATTATACAGTCTACAGAAATGCTCGTTCCAAATCATCAGCATCGAATGCGACTCCACTACTATGCTCCATTATTCATTTCTACAGGCTTCGGTTCGGGGTTTGTGACCGTGGCATGTTTTTTTTACCTTTCGGTAAAACTTCCAAATCTAATTCTTGGAGTAGCATCTCTCAATTCCTCCCGAGAAGCCGGTGCACGTTTCTCCTCTTCTGCTCGGAAAGCTAGTAAAGCTCGTGAGAGTACTATATTTTACTGGTATTTATCATTTTAGTGGTATTTGCTTAGATTAATCCCCAAGGATGCAACAGCTCTTCTATGTATTGTAGCAGAAATAACAAAACTCTGCTGTTGAGCCCAACATACGAATACCGTCCAACTGTTCTTGATGGTTTACAGTATTTAAGAAAAAACTTATTTGAACTGTTCTCTCAACTACGAATGAATCTCAATCAACTTTTGTTACGACAGGAAGCCAGCAATTGATTACATTAACTCTGGCTAACAATTACGCTAATGAGATTATCATATGGAAAATCCAATCAGAAATTTCCATTTCGATCCATAGATTCGTCAAATTTTTAATAAAAGGCGAAACCAGCAGATCCCGGGAAACCCCGATAGCCATGTAAATAACTCTAATCTGGAAGAAATTCCACCTCAACTCAGAACAAGAAGGCAACTCATTAAAACCTCACAGGATCTTTTGGACGACCTGTTAGGAAGTGTAGAATATGCAGTATTTTCAGATTGATGGTAGAATGGATGGATACTTTGGGCTACAATCCTCTTCCGACAATCGTGGCTTTGGTCGAATTAGCCAAAAATCTGCACATGGCTTAAAAACTTAATATTGTAAGCCATGTCATAACAGAGATTAGCAAAATTTGATGGTCATGCCATATCAACGTATTTGAAGGGTGTCGAAATAGTGATGCTGGAAGATGGAACCTAAATGCGTAAATATCCGGCGTTGTATCATCAAAGTGGGTTAATATCTCCGGAATATATGGCCCTTGCTGCAAAGCTGACATAACTGCCATTGAAGTCTGTTGGAATGGACCGGGCAGAAAGAGAATTAAAATCTACCGAATTTACCACCGCAATCGCTTCTAGCAACGCAAGTTAAGTGATCGGGGTGATGATTAATTGTACCTGTGTCGCTGGCATCATCCACCATAACGAAACCCTTGGTTCGATCAAGAATGCACTGAGAACATCCTCTGAGGCAATCGCCGTGCTGTATGGAAGAACCACAGTTGTTCCCGAGCTCTGCCATACGTGTTAAAGCAACAACGCCCGAGCCAGTGCCTGCAAAGACGACAATTGAAACTTATAAAAATTAAAAACAAATCTCAATCGGTGTTGAGTGTATGGAAATACTATTTCTGCAGACTGTGTAACGGCGACTACGATCAAAATTCCGAGTCATTCATTTTTGATTATGTTAACCAATAAATTCGTAGGTGTTCTTGAACAAAGTAAAGATAACCATATCTAAACTTAATTCGAACAAAGCTGATGGAGCTGAAGACCATCCGCCCACGACTACTTTTCTATCAATTTAAAGTCCGCGTTTGATAGCGGTATTATATTGTAGAGACGGGCCTTTAAATACATATATACAGATCAACGTTTTATTTTGGTATCCCTACTAAACAAGTCAGATTGAATAAGGTCGGTAAAGACATTACTGAGAGATGCGCTATTTTAAATGGATTAGGCAACTTCAGAGGCACCAACTTTCAAAGCTCTGTTCAGAGGTCTATCAAATGATAGAAGATCACTTTAAATATAACTTTAATGTAGTTAAACAGTTTGTCCACCTAGGCTCTGATGAAGACACTACCAATGATATCAATATCCAACTGCCGTTTCTTTCGGCTAAGAAGGCAATTACTCATAGGTTGCATACCACCTTGATCAAAAAGTTCCCGGGGAACACCACCGTGTGGCGCTCTCATTGTTTTGATTTGAGTTCTGTTCTTTTTGTTAAGTTGGTAAATCTGTTGTTGACTTCTAAATCTTAGCGTCATAGCTTGACATTTGCAAAAGTTACGTAGCCAAGAGTACATCTATCTTTGTGTGTGTTTGCAATTTTTTTACAATTTTAGAAATGGATTTAAATTTGCAACAACGAACTTGTACGAGTTTCAAATTTTGCGTAGAAAACGGATTTAATGGTGCGCGAACGTTGGAAATGTTGGAAAAGTGTTTCGGCAACGATTTTTTAAAGAAAACGGTCGTTTACTAGTGGCACAAGTGGTTCAAAAGTGGTCGTAAGTCCATCGAAGATGATGAACGCAGTGGCAGACCATCGACATCGAAAACCGACGAAAACATTGAGGAAGTAAAAGAAATGTTGGTCAATAACCGCAAATTAATCATCAGAGAGATAGCGGAGGACTTGAATATTGCCTATGGATCCGTCCAAGACATTTTGGTTAATGATTTGGGTTTCCATCGTGTAGCAAAAAAAAACACCGTGTTGACATCGCAAAAGAGATGATTTGCGAGGCTGAATCCGATCCCACATTCATCAAAAGGATCATTACTGGAGACGAGACGTGGGTTTATGAGTACGACACGCAATCCAGACATCAGGCAAGTGAATGGCGTTCACCAAATGAGCCGAGACCAAAAAAACCACTTCGTTTTCAGTCAAAAAAGAAGGCAATGCTCACGGTTTTCATGGATTACAACGGTGTAGTGCATCATGAATTTTTGCCACAAGGCCAGACAGTAAACAAAGAGTACGAGTATTATTTGGGCATTATGAGACGTTTGCGTGAAGCAATTCGCCAAAAGAGACCAAAATTGTGGGCAGAAAACTCGTGGAACTCGAACCATCGCACAGTGCCATAATTATTCGTAATTTTTTGACGAAAAGTGCAACAAATACTCGTACCATCCAACAGCTACCGAATTCACCTGATTTGGCTCCTTGTGACTTCTTTCTATTCAATCGAGTTAAAAAACCACTACGGGGAGCGCGTTTCAGCAGCCGAGAGGAAGTAATGGAAAAATCGCAGGGAGCACTGATGGACACACCGAAAACCGAATATAAAAAATGTTTCGAGGATTGGATCAAGCGCTGGCATAATTGTGTTGCAGTCGATGGGGATTACTCTGAAGGGGAAAATATAGATTTAGAATGAATAAACTTGTATTTTCAATTTTCTGAATAAAATCCAGGTAGTATACTGTCCAATTTTTCGTAAAGAGCCAAACAACAAGTGTTCCACAAGGAATACAGCCTCTTCTCGTCAGGTTGCCGAGATTCAAGGCGCTCTTGCTCTTGAATATAGCCTCTGGATATGCTACTATAAAACAAAATGTAGTTCGAATGCTTCGAGAATTAGTGGCTGCAAATTTGAAACTCTCTTGCATAATAGTGATATCGTTTCGTTTTTGCTTGTTTCCATTTCTTCTACAAACTTTCTTTGAAATCTCAACGCATTTTAAATTTAAAATATCTTCTCAAATGCCTTTGGGACTGGCATGAATTACTCTAGAAAACTGTTAACAAAATAAGATCTTGATCCCAATTCTGTTTTCATTTTATTAAGTGTATTAGCATAATGTAAATAAATCATCGAAAACAATTACTACGAAACATGATCAGTCGCAGCATTTTTTTTTTCTTAAATTTCTTCTAGATGTGTAATCTTGCTTCATAGAACCCATCCATTCGTAGAGTGTGGGCAGGGCCCATATTATTTCTGCATAATTTTGGGTTTGTTCGATGACCTGTCCATTGTTTATAAAAAAAAAGAATCAAAACAAAAAACTCTGAGAGCTATATTAGCTGCAGGGCATCTCCTTTTGCGTGTTTAAAAAAAAAAGTTAAATGTAGGCCGCTCATGCATACATAAATAAGCCATTCGTGTGTAAGAAACATTAGTCAAATATTTGGGAATTTTTAACAGTGACGGCTATTGCTTGAAGTCACCATATCTGTTTGTATTGTACGCAACATGATTTCGTAATTAAATTGGGCCATCAAGTAATACCATTTGACTTAAAGTTGATCCTACATATTCTACTGATTCATGATCATAAATTCAAATATACACTTATAATGGTTTGTTGAAGATGGTAGATCGATGACTTTTAGAACTTCAGACTTCAGTTACTTTCATGAGACGAAAGATTCCTTAATCCAAGTTGAGTCAAAGCAAAGTCAATCAACAACCATTCACAAAATTTTGAATAGATGTCTATTGCAAGAGTACTGACCCACAATGTGTTCATATCAAAAATAGCAATTATGTTGAGTCTGGGAATCATGAGTATTCGTATTTGTATTCATATATTGAAAATATCTGCCACTTTCGATTGGTAACATAGAGAATCCACGAATTGGTGTAATGGCTTTTAAATTGCTATTTAAAATAACTGAAAGGGGGTCATTCACTAGCTGCCGTTGCTCAAATTAGCCAAAAGCCAAGATGGGCACATAGATACTCGTAGACCGTGAGTGTACAAAATGCGAGTATCTGCGGATATACATATAACACTTTTTGAAAGCGCGCGCGCCTCTTTTGTTCTGGCTTTCCAATTATAGAAATATAAAACACACACAATAGCAAAACATTAAAAAGCGTTAAAAATGACAATCGGCCTGCTTTTTGGCCAAAACAAATCGCTAACAAAAAGCCAAGAACTTATGAAAGAAACGATGAAATCCACTTGACGACTAGAGTCCATCCGTATGTAGCCTCTGACTGACTGACTCAACGAACAGTCGTTTAAATCATATTAAAAACTTTCAAGATTAGCTCTTTTGCTGCTCTTGCTCTTCTTTTATTAAGTGCAGTCCAATTTTTTGCCGGTCACTTGTAATTGCTTTGCAAATTTATAACTTGGTCAAATTTTTTGCTTTTTACAACAGATTACCAGAGATATACAAAAAAAAAACATTATGGAATCAGGAATACGGATACGTGGCTACTCAACACGAGACTTGTACGAGTACTCGTATTCGTAGTAAGAGCAAATGAAAAACGGCCCGGCGCGGTGGCAGCATAATTTGCTGGACTCATGTTCTCGTAATTTAGTACATCTTGATTGGTTCTTAATTTATGTGGAATTGTGTTTCTTCAGAGGAAAGTAATTAGTGTACATACGAGGAGATGATGAGAACATCCGAGGAGATGCCAAAATTATCCTGTGTTTTGCTTCATTTGTCTTAGAAAGCATGATTAACATGTTTCTGGTTAGCCCTGACAAGGGTTATGCATTGAACAACAATTTTAAGGATGGAGATTTGTAGAGTTATTGTTGGAAGCGGCCTGGATTTTGTCTTAATTTGACTACAGATGTAAATGAGAGTTAAAAGCGTCTTTATTCAATAATGTAAGGGCATGGGGAACTACACTTTCCATATTTGGAATCGTTTAAATATATTTATTTCTACGAAATTTGTATAATCATTTGCCTTAATTAACAGCTTTTTCTTCTTACCACGATCATTCGCTTACCGCTTCCAGTTTGATAGACAGAGAATGTTTGTATTCAAGCGAGGGGTTGCAATATGGAAAATGAAATCCAAGAAATACCAACTGAACATATTGGGTACATCACTTATGGTTTTTTTTTCAAAATTTGAACGTTTATTTAAGAAAAACATATACAGTAGTATTATTCAAAGTATTGCCCATCTGAAGCTATGACTTCTCCCCATCTTTCTGGCAATTTGTGGATCCCATTCCTGTGCCAGAACTGCGCCGGCTTGGCAGCCAAGAATGAATCAAGCCAATTTTTGATATTCTGCTCTGATGTGAACCGTATTTCAGTGAGGGCATTCTGCATCGACCGGAACAATTGGTAGTCAGAAGGGGCAAGGTCTGGGCTATAAGGCGGGTGGGGTAAGACTTCCCATCCACTGTTTTCCAAATAGTTCTTAACCGGAATAGCAACGTGGGGCCGAGCGTTGTCATGATGGAAAATTATTGCCTCGTGTCTGGTCGCATATTCCGGGCGTTTTTCGGCCACTGCTCTCTTCAAACGGATTAATTGTGTTCGGTAGCGTTGTCCATTGATGGTTTCACCCGGTTTTAGCAGCTCATAATACAGCACACCCATCTGATCCCACCAAATATAGAGCATCACCTTCGCGCCATGGATATTCGGCTTTGCCGTTGATTTGGCTGGTTGGCCAGATTTCACATATGACATTTTGCACTTGGGGTTGTCGTAATGGATCCATTTTTCATCACCAGTAACAATCCGATGCAAAAATGACTTCCTTTTGTGGCGTTCCAGCAGCATTTCGGACATGCAAAACCGCCTTTCGACGTCTCTCGGCTTGAGTTCATGTGGAACCGAATTTCCTTGCTTTTGAATATATATAGCTGCTTTTAAACGTTTTGAAATGGCTGCTTGAGTGACACGGAAAGATTCTGCGAGCTCTTCTTGTGTTTGGCAACAATCTTCATAGAGTAATACTTAAAGTTCTTCATCTTCAAACTTTTTTGGCTGCCCAGGGCGTTCATCGTCTTCCAAGCCAAAATCACCGCTTTTAAATCGTGCAAACCGCTTTTGGCACGTTCGCTCAGCTAGCGCATGTTCACCATAAGCTTCCACAAAATACGATGACTTTCGGCAGCAGTTTTCTTCATATTATAATGAAAAAGAACTCCCCGCAAAAACACTTTTCAGGCACAATGTTCGACATATTTGAGTGAAAAAAAATTATTGTTGTTTACGCTTCAAATGAATGACATATACCGAAATGACGTACAATGCCAGTAGCTTTCCAACGCATGTTCCAATGGAATGATAACAATGGAACACTACAAGTTACGTCATCTCTTAGCAAACCGCACGAAGTTATAGACCCAATATTTTAATGTCTCACCAAATAAATTGAACTAACATGTCATACCAGAAAATTTAATTTCAACGAATTACACCTACGAGGGGCGTTCAATATATTCTCGGTATCGATATGAAGGAAAATGCGAATTCAATTTAAATTGTTTTTATTTTTCAATATAATCTCCCCTAACATCAATGCATTTATTACATCTTGAGATAAGCTTTTTTAAACCCTCAAAAAAATAAATTTCCTCTTTCTCTGCAAAATACCGACTTGAGTTCTTCATCATCCGAAAATCTTTTTCCACGAAGAGATTTTTTCAAATCCGGAAACAAGAAATAATCACTAGGGGCAAGGTCTGGACTATAGGGTGGGTGTTGGATTTCTTCGAAACCATAATCTCGCTCTGCAGCCTTGGAAACTCGCGCTGTGTGAACAGGAGCGTTGTCATGAAGAAGCAACACACCCGCTGCGAGTTTACCCCGTCTTTTCTTTTTAATTTCCTCCCGCAAATTATGCAAAGTGGAAGCGTAGGATGTGGCGTTGATGGTTTCACCTTTTTTTTCTACTCAATGAGTAAGATTCCCTTTGAGTCCCAAAAAACTGTGGCCATGAGCTTCCCCGCAGACGGAGTGACTTTGAACTTCTTCAGGGGGTCTGTTCCTTTTTTATGCCACTGCATGGACTCTTGTTTGCTTTCAGGGTCATAGTGGTGGACTCATGTTTCGTACCCAGTAACAATTCGATCCATAACACCGTCCGCGTTCTCACTACACATCTCCAAAAGCTCTCTACAGCATGCGATTCTCACTTTTTTCTGAGGCGCTGTGAGCATTCGTGGCACCCACCTTGCACTGACCTTTGAAAGGTTAAGATGGTCATGAAGAATGGTGTGAATGGTACCAATTGAAAGCTTGGTGATCTCTGCCATCATTTTCACCTTTATTCGGGCATCCTTAAGAACAAGTTTTTCGACTTCTTTGATGCTTTCTCCCGTACAAGCAGTCGCCGGGGCGCCGGAGCGGGGGTCGTCTTCAATGCTCTCTCTGCCTCTCTTGAACTCACTTGACCACTTTTGCACAGTTGATAATGAAGGTGCGGAAGCCTGGTAAACAGCCACCATCTCTTCATGAATAGTTTTTTGACTTTTTCCTTGCTTAGTGAGAAATTTAATTACAGCGCGATGCTCAATTTTCACCATCATCGTCTCAGTTGCCATTATGATTCTGTTTAACTATGGATAAAACGCGAATTAATAATCACATTTATATGAAATTTTACATGAATGCACTAAAATAATAGTATTACTTGATAAATAAGTCAATTTATATATACAACCACAGCTTCACCCCGATATCGAGAATATGTTGAACGCCCCTCGTATTAAGACTTTTATTCAGTAGGTGAATAATTCTTAAGACGAGCAAACCAGCCAGAGTAGAAACGGTGCAAAAGGATGTATAAGATCTGCTGCGAAATATGAAGAGAATCTTTCTTGCAAGCCAGGTACAGTAAAGCCGTCTTCACCCTCATCGAGATTGCTAAAATTGAAGCTACTCGCTGCATGAAAAAGATACTGCGGACAAGCTCAAAAACCAAGCCGTGGTTAATGAATACCATATACCAGACATAACATATATATGAAACATCAAAAAACAACAAAACAACCTAAGCGAGACGGAGGTAAGAGAAACCGTTCCCAAAACGAGACCAACAAGCAAGGTTGTCACAGCCTCAGCAACCAGTCACTCCGTCGGTCCCCCCAAAACCTAAAAACTACAGCGATCTCTTGGCTTTCGCAGACGTAGCTAGAAACCAGCTTTAGGTCGCACTGATAAACGAACTCATCTCATCTAACGGCAAAGCAGTACGGGGTAAGTAGGCCAGCATCGAAGATAGGCTCACCGAGTTAACGGTGAACCTATCTTGAACCACCAGACTAGACCTGATGAGCTCGTCAGAGGTTACCGTATTATCAAGTGCGTGGATCAGTTTTAGTGATTCCTGGAAAGACCTTAAATTTAAGGTCATCCCTGTTTAGGAAATTTCTAGGAAACCTAGAACCCGCATCTGGTTGCCCAGGACGAAGATAGACTGCGGAAAGGCTCTTCAATGTCTGAAGCATCGGAATCCTGGCATCCCTATGGACGATTGGATGGTTATTAAAGTTGAAAAGCCCCAAAAAACAACCAAACCCTTCTTCTATCAGTAAATGAGAAGCACCTCTCGCAGCTGGAGAAAAAACCGATTTCAGGATCATGTTGGGCGTACGGTTTGCCAAGCTGAAGTTCTTCAAAGCAACGAGCCATGAAATTGAAGATCTCGACATGATCGTCGATGACGACAAGCTGGAAGGGAATCCGGTTGGTTCTATTTCCCAAAAACAACAACAATAACATACTCAGTGTCATACAATTCAATCTCCAGCACTTGAAGTGTGCATCGGTGAATTCGCTAGTCTTCTTTAGGTAGGAATACAGGAGACCTGGGTTGATCCCATTCCGCGCAGGTAACGCAAACCGCACTGTAATCTCATTAATAACCGAAGGATCATCACCATCAACAGTTTCTCCCCCTATAAGTCACCAGGCCTTGACGAGATTTTAGCGATTATGCTCCAAAAGAACTTGAAGAAGGTACTGCCCTGGCTAACGGCCATATATCAAAGCTCCCTACGTTTCTCTGAGTTCGAGTCGTTTTCTTCTTAAAACCGGCAAAAGATGCCATGAGTTGGCCAAGGATTTTAGACCCATTAGCCCTACATCCTTCATATTCAAACCTTAGAACTTATCCTAGATATGCATACACATACGCAATTGCTCATACGCAATTGCTCATTGCGACTCAAACCAGTTAGACGTGTTTTTCTTGTTCTCCCTATTCACCTGTTCAATGTTCAGTTATAAATCTCGTTAAATTGCATTTTCCGGTTAATAACTCCCAGTGCTCGAATTCATTATTTTTTTTTGTCTACTGGCAGATTTCAGTGCAAATAAAAGCCTCGATCTATAATAAAAAAAAAAAAAAATAACTCGACCTATATCTATACCCTCACTGACCTACACAACCAATTTGAATATGTCTTGCGGTTTTGCCAATTGTGTAATCGATGACAGCAATGCTGACTGGGTAGCTTGCAAGGGCATTTGTGGGAACGCCTTTCACCGTTTGTGTCGGGTTAAATAAAAGAAACACAGTGTTTATTAAAGAATTTTCCGATAACCTACTTTTCTTCTGTGATGAGTGTAAGAGTATCTCACTTTCACACGTGCTTTTGGCAATAAAATGCCTAAGTGATTCAAATGACTCCTACCAGGACGCACTCGCCAAAAAGATTACGGATAAAATTTCGATAATAGAAAACAGTGTTAAAAGTGTTGAAGAATTACGTAACTCAGTGCAGAACTCAGCCGATGTAATAAAATCAAAAGTAAAGCACATGGACAAACAAATTGCTGGTCTTATCGAGTTAGACTCCGGGAGATCCAGGAATGAAGAAACTCCCTTACTTCACCTCGATAAAGTGTTGAGTGACATTAAAGCTATGTGTTCTGCGCAGGTTATCTCTATCCAAAAAACCTGCGAGATGTTAAACTCCCTGCGTGACGACATAGACATTCATTTTCAGTCCTCGTCACACAAACAACTCTCTCCCAAACACTGTGATCCCATGCTTGAAGTTATCTTCGATAAAGTGAACGATGTCGGCGACGAACTTACCGCGACTCGATCCCTCGTATGCGATATTGAACATCACATCGCAACAATAAACAGTAAGATCGTTGATACACAAAACTTGCCGCAGGCTTACTAGAATGTTCCCTACAATACATCACTCATGGCTGAATTAATGGAACCTGAAGTGGATTCACGCTCACCCCCACATATAAGTCATCTGCGGACGGTTCAACCCACTGATTCCTGCGAAGTTTCTTCCAACTTAACAGCAGAAAATATTTCTATGTCAGCTCCTCCAATCGCTGCCCCACGGAAGCTTATCAGTCATTTTAATTCAACTTGGACACCTTCCGAATGGCAACGTAGACTTGATAAGCTTGCTTCGAAGAATCAATTGGTCACTACGCTTCTTATCAAAGGCGCCCCCCCAAACGCTGATGTTGATTGGATCTCAAATTTCTTCGAAAAGAAATATGGCATTACCATTAGCCACTGCAATTTGCTTCCTACATCTCACCACAGAAGCAAGCGCAGCTTCAAGCTCAATCTTCCAACCAAGTACGAATGGTTATTCCATAATCCTGCCAGCAACAATTTCAATATTGGAAAGATGCGTGTTTGCAAATGGTTGGAAAATACGCCCAAGAGGCAGGATAAAACCAAGCAGTCCGTTATACCTAAACCAACAAATAAGTTAGTAAATAAATCCAATTTGCCAAAACCCACCTCCTCTTCCCACAACAAACCCAGCTCCAATTGGAGTTTTAAAACAAAAATTTGTCCTAATTTTAAGCCGCCCACCCAAACTCCAACTCCCCCTATTCCACCCCAAATCAAGCCCCAACGTCAACGTGTCTCTTTCCTACAACTCAAACTCCTGCCACTCAAACTCCCACCACTCAACCCCTAACACACACGCCTTTCCCTAATTTCGACCTCAGAACTGGAGCTAAGTATCCTAATTTCATCAGTTCTCACATTTTAAACCCTATTTCAGAAACCCCAGCCATTGCTATACCAAACTTATTAACCACTCCCTCTTCTATTGACCCCCTTTCGCCACCCACTGTTAAATTAACGCAGCAAACTAGCGATACCACCGAATGTCGCTATGCGCTCTCTAGGCTTAGAGATAAAAAGATTTATGAGAGTATTCGTCTATATCTCGCTTATCTGCACGATAAATCCGACTCGGTGTGCTACGAGGGTAAAACAAAAACAAGCGTCATGGTTTCTATCCAGCAGGAAGGCCTCCCTACAGACGTTAGCAGTCTCAGGAAACTTTATATAAAGTATCACGAAATTTTCAATACGCCCCCCCCAAAAAGTTTCAGACGATCTTGCCGCTCTTCGCCACTATGTGCACTCTAAAAGAGTCTCACACCTCCAACGCAGTCGCCTTGACCATGATAAATTTTTTCGACTCTAAAAAGTCATGCAAAAACCTTCCTCTCACCTTCTATTACCAGAACGTAAGAGGACTCCGTTCTAAAACCCACGCTGTTTTCCGCCAATCTCATGCTCTCCCATTTGATATCTATGCTCTGACCGAAACTAATCTTATCCCCAACATAAAAAACCAGGAGTCATTCCCTCTTTCTTTTAATGTTTTTGGGGATGATGATCGCGCACCCCCCTTGATTGAATCCCCTTGTCGAGGTGTCCTACTAGCTATTCACAACAGCTTGGACTCCTCTCTCGTTGCAATATCATCCTCTCCTAAGCTCGACTTTGTGTCGGTTAAAATAACCCTCACTCGTAGATGCTTGTATGTTATGTGTTGTTACATTCTTCCGGCGCAACCTATCGAATCCTACCAACTTGCTATTGCAGCAATTGACAATTTGATCGACTTATCAGACTCGCTTGATGATATCATTACCTTCGGCGAATTTAACCTGCCTCAGCTGAAGTGGACTCCATCTGAAGACCTATCTTTTTTCATCGCTTCCAATCCCATTTCTACTAAGGAATGCCTCTTCTTAGATCGGCTAACAGACTCTAGTCTATGCCAAGTCAGTGGTGTTTCCAACTATATGGAAAGGCAAGTAGACCTTATCTTCACAACTGTTCCCATCAACTCCTCAGTGTCGTGTTGCCCCCTATCTCTTTCAACTATTGATAACTTTTATCCTCCACTTCTTCTCTCATTTTTCCACAACTCTCCCCTTCAGTCGCCTCCCCCCGCAGTTCTATTTTCTTACAATTTTCACAAAGCTAATTTCCGTAAAATCAATACCTATCTAAGCAAGGCTTCTTTTGAGTTTACCAATCTATCTCTAGTTGATGCCCTCTCCATTTTTTACAGAGAAATATTCAAATCCATCTCCCTTTATGTGCCTTACTCCCGCCATAAAACTTCTTCTACATACCCTCCTTGGTATAATCGTAGACTTCGCTCTCTACGAAACAAAAGAAATAAGTTATGGGCGGTATTCCTTCGTACCCACTCTTCTTCCGACTATTCAAATTATCTAGGTACATATCTTCATTTCATTGAACTCTATAACTCTCTCTATCAACTATCTCTATAACTCTCTCTATCTATGATCTACCAAATTTCTCTATTGGTCCCTTTCTCACTCAAAATTTCGATCCTACAGTTATTGAAGAAAAGTTACAAAATCTTAAGGATGAATTTGTACCTGGCCCAGACGGACTCCCCGCCATGTTTCTTAAGAAATGCTCTTCCAACCTGTCTCTACCCCTTTCCTACCTTTTTCGTCTATCGCTTACACAAAAAGGGATCTAAGCATGAAGTTACCAATTATCGTCCCATTGCTAAACTCTCTCATATACCCAAACTCTTTGAAAGCATTTTATACGAAGCGTTGAGGCTTCAAATGCAAGCCTTTTATTTCACCCCTACAACATGGTTTTCTAAAAGGTAGATCAACTACCACAAATCTAGTTGAATTCGTGTCTTTTGCACTCTCAGCCTTAGAAAATGGAAAAGAAATCGATGTTATCGCAACTGATTTCACTAAAGCATTTGATAAGATATCTCATAAATTGATCCTTTTCAAATTGTCTGCTCTCGGCTTTGAGCCTCTCTTTTTAAAATGGATTTCTTCTTACCTGGTAAACCGATATTATAGTGTTCGGTTTAGATCCGCCCTTTCTGTTCCATTCCTGGCTTCATCTGGAGTTCCACAAGGCAGTCATCTTGGCCCTCTTCTCTTCATTCTCACTATCAACGATATTGAGAGTGTCATTAAGCACTCCTCCCTCTCCCTTTACAAAATTGTTTAGATCTATTTCCTCTCCTCAGGACTCTGCCCTTCTTCAAGAAAACCTTGATTGGTTTTCAATCTGGTGCCTCAAAAACTGTCTAGAACTTAATATAGCCAAATGTCAATCTATAACCTTCTCACGTAAATGCAACCCGTCTCCTCCCCGACTTTATTTTCTCCATGGTCAACCAATTCCCCTGGTTCAGTCTTTTCAAGACCTTGGCATATTATTCGACAGTGAGCTTAATTTCCGTTCGCATATCAATAGATGATCCTCAAAGCCAACTCATCACTTGGCTTTATTAAACGGTGGTCCAAGGAATTTTCCAGCCCGTATGTAACCAGATCTCTCTATATTACCTTTGTTCGCCCCCCCGCTTGAGCACGCCAGTCAAGCTTGGTCCCACTTTCACCGGGTTCATGTTTCCCGAATCGAGGGTATTCAACGTCGATTCCTCCGATTTGCCTTCCGTGGCCTGCCATGGAACGACCCTTTAATCTTACCTCCCTATCAAGACCGCCTCAAACTTCTAAATATGAATTCGTTAGAAGAACGCAGGAATATTGCTGACGTTCTTTTCATTCATCGTCTTCTCTCAGGTCCCATCGACTGTGCATCCATTTTGAACTCCATTTCCTTCAATACCAACCCCCGCAATCTACGTTGCCCTCGTCTCTTCTATCTACTGGTTCACCGCACCTCTCATGGCTCCAACGAACCTATCTCCCGAATGCTCCGAAAGGTCAACTCAAACCTCTCCCTTTTTCATTTCCACCTGAGCACTCCTCGTCTTAAACAAGATCTCCTCCATCACTTCCTTGGTCACTAGCTCTTAAGTCTTTCTGTTAGTTTTTAAGTTAGATTAAGCTTGTATTAAGCCAATAAATGGGGGCCTCAGCCCCCACCACCAAAATTACACATAGTGTGCACACTGAATCCATTCCAAAATCTGTCGTCAAGCTTGGCACAAAAGATATCGAAAGCAACAGGATCACATTTAAATTAAAAACCAGAATCATTCAGTCACAATTGGTGAACAGCTTTATAAACAAATCCGTAGATAGAGGTAGCCCGCAAGGGGGGTTATCTCGCCTCTTCTATGGCTCTTGGTCATCTACAATATCTTGACGGAATTCGATAGCATTGATTATTTTAATATCAAACATATTCCTCTCAGTAATTACTGAACTCACAGAGAGGGTTCTGACTAAGCTAAGCGCTAGGGCCACAAATTGTGGACATGGCGTTAATCCGAGTAAAACTGTCTTAAACGAAGCCTACAACATAACAAAACTTAGCAGAGTCCAACGAACAACTGTTCCATATACTGCCCCTGGAAATGCACATATGGAACAGTCTAGAAACCTATACCATGTGAAGACAGATATTACCATCTACAATAAAAACAGGACGAACGAGAACAAGAGTCACATAAATTAGCACGGGTTACTGCCCAATTGGCTCACATGCTGTCAAGTTAGGCATTCCTTTTAACTCTCTCTGCCATAGCTGTTACAACTCACACGAAAAGGTAACTCCATTCCACTTTCTCTGTGACTGCTAGACACTAGCTAGAACCACGCATCGCACACTTGGCAAACCCTTTTTCATGGAATTATCAGAGGTTTCTAGCATAAAATTTTGCAAAATTATTAATTTTCTGAACTCCGCAGGATGGATCTGAAAACTACGCCTTCACATGAGTTGTGATATCAAAACGGCGTATCCGCCCCGTTTCTGGTAGGACCTTACCAGGCAACCAGTTCTATCTACCTACCAGTCTATTTCAAGCCTAGCACTGGCTTATAAACCGAACCACGAGTAATTATTTTTGTACTGAAAATCCGCAATCCGCAATCCGCATTGCCAAGAGCTTCAGACCTATCGCTCTGACTTCCTTCCTGCTAAATAAATTATGAATAAATGAATACCAAAGCGAAAAATTTTGAAAAACTGTGCTTCAAAATCTAGTGAGCAGAATTAAATATCCTCTCGACGCGCTCTACCGTTGGAAATTTTCATCGACATTGAGGATTCATTGGTGTATGTAACTAGGCTAGGCAACATAAATTGGCAGAATTACTCATTTTGTGGATTAAAACGATGCTGGGGATACTAACTGCAGTCTGTATGTGATGACGGGGGTGAAAAAGGCTTGCAGACAGCGCAGCATTTTGCCTCCGCATCTATTGCGCATTTTGTCGACTCTCTTGTTAACGGTCTCCACAGTTCTAAGGTGTGCATTCTAGCATCTGCAAGTGATGTAACTGCCCCGTCTGTTGGAACATGCTTAGCGAATATTCACCTGCAGCCCTCGATGTATTCGGCTTAAGTGCACCAGCAATGGGCCTTCAGTCAATACTTTCTACAACAAATCTGCATTGCTAGTGCGCCGCTTGCGGGACTAAATAAACTTGAAGACCTTTGTATCATTTTACAAGCCGTTCTATTTTAGATCACGTAATTAGAGAGGTCAGGAGCTTACTGATATTTTCGTATCTGTGCGATCCAATTATTTTTCTTTCCACCTCTTCTTCAAACCTCTGCTATAACTGGAGAATCTATTGTTTTGCAATTGATTTTCATATATGGTATATTCCAGAAGTAAGTGGCACGGTTTAGGAAAGAATCACGATATTTTAGAGTATGTCCAAAAGTGGTTTTTAGGGTGGTGATTATTCATAGTGAGACGTGTGTTGGGGTTGACTGCTTGAAGGGGTGGAATTCATTATCTTTGTGTGCTATCGTACGGTTTTGAATGCTATCCAGTAAATACAGAGAGGTTTTAAGAACACTTGATCAGATGTGGGCATTGTTCTCCAATTTTGAGTGCCTTATATCTTTTATAGAGGCAAGACCAGAGGGGGTAAAATATTTCTTACAGCTCAAGAGGAATCCTAGACATTCCGATGCATTTTTAGGGACATCAAAATATGTGGTCATTTCAACATAGGTTGTCATTGACACAAATGAAAGTTTGTCGATTTCGACAATACGAGTGCCATTCATGGATAATAGCTGGGTGTTTAAATTTCACTTTAACAGCAGTAGGCAGACTTGTATTCTTGAAGAATTAAATTCTAATCCATTAGTGGTTCTCCAACTGAATACGTTTTATATGCAGAGAGTATTGTCCGCAGCAAAGGAGTATATTGCATGCGAAGTAGCTGACTTGATATTATTGGTGAAAATGAAAAAAGAGAGTCGGACACTCCTGTGCACACCAACATTTATTTTGCGGACATCAGACTTGAAACTGTCCAAGACAACTTAAATCGAACGCCCCGAAATGTAATTTCTAATCCATTGGAGAAGAGATTCATCAATCCTAAATGCACGCATTTTTCACCAAAGGGCCTCCACTTTTCGGTGAGATATGTCTTCAAATCACCAGTAAACCTGTTGCTACGTAAGCGCAATGAGTCTATTGAAGGAGAGAGAAGAACATGTGGGGTTTTTTAGGGACGGGTTAGACAAAAGCATTTTCCATATGCTCGGAAAGGGTCGTAAAGCATAGGAATGACAAAAAACTTACGCAGGGGTCTTGCTTGCTTTGAAGAATAACTCTTTAGAAGAAGGGGAGATATATAATCTGGACCATCGAATCAGGGCGTATTAAAATCCTTTAACAAGCTCTCTACTACACAAGTTCGAAGTTGGATTTGTCTTATTGAGGATTCCATTCGCTGTGGGCGGAGACAAGACACAATCTGGAAGTATTGCAAAATGTGCATCAAACAAATTTGCCTTATCCAAAGAGCTAACAGCTGAGGAGGCAGAATTTCTAATTTCATGCGTTGCAGTCATTCCTGGCCCGTTTGAACCTTTTTTGGTTTCCCCTTGTCGGGTTGGTCTTGTAGGACAGAAAGAATATTTCTCTAATCCTGACAGCCTCTTTACAATTCGAGTCGTACCACGACTTTTCATTTGGTTTTGTAAGCATTTGAGTGAACGCCATCTAGTAGACGAAAAACAATTGTGTGTCTTCTATGAATCAAAATGTGTAATAATGCCGCTGCTCACTGAACTGATATTGTAAGTGACTACCGCACCCAACTCTGAGGCGATGACTGATCTTTGTGAAAAAGAACAGACAAGTGCGAAAAAGTACCTCCAGCAAATATTTTATATATTTTAATCGTAAGGAATCGTCGTTTTTCCATTAACTTTCTAAGTATAAGGTTTGATACTTTTAATCCGATCGTTATCGAGGAAACATAAGGATTAGCAACAATTTTGGCTTTTTCGTATTGCCATAAGTTTCTTTTAGGAATCTCTTTTGTACGAGAATTTAGCTGATATGAAACAAAGAACGCATTCCTTCTGTGGAGTCAGACTACCCATCAAGCTCGTTTAAATTGGAATTAATGTCTAGTTTGGGGCTTCTATTTTTTAGATAACTTGCTTACGGATAGTAAGCTTCGTTCTATACCTCAGGGCCTTCCTTTCGACGTCTATGCTCTTACAGAAACCAACCTGATCCGTCACATAAGGAGCCATGACCATTAAACTAACAATCCACAATAACCTTAAGTCTTCCCTCATCGCTATCTCTTCTTCTGTTAAGCTTGACTTTGTTTTAATTAAAATATCACTCCCCAGTAGATGCCTATACGTTATGTGTTGCTACATTCCTCCTGCTCAATCTATCCAATCCTACGTCCTTGCTATTAAACCGATTGACCAACTTATTAACGTAGGTGCTTCCATTGACGATATCCTTGTCTTTGGTGACTTTAGCCCTAATCAGCCCAGAATTATATGTTTTTTGGTTCTAAAGGCTGTAAGAAAGTCAAATATAATTGTTGTTTTGTCGCAAAACCCACTTAATCCAAGATAATGGGTGTGACCACATGGTCACGCTGGGCACAGTTATAAGAAATTGATTTTGTATGTAAAAAAATTAAAAGATAACATTGAAATACTTTTTTTGGTTTTTATTGGTCGGCTTTTGTATGAAAGCTCAAAAAGCATTTTATACACATCCCAATATCGCACTTCGAACATTCAGTCCTTCCGACAGAAGCGCACATGTCACCTCCACATCGTCTTCTTTTTGCGCAAGGACGAAGTAATCACTTTACTTCAACCGTACCGAAGAGTTTCTTTGCTTGTTTCTTCCCAATTTCTTTTACGGGGGCCAACAGCCTTTAGTTTCTCACCAAAATGTTTGCAATACGAGTATTTCGTCTGAAATCTAACTGCGACAAATTGGCATGAGCTGAGCGGTATCGTTGCCATGAGTTGTGTATTGTGACCAACTGAAAGTACTATTCAACCATTTCTTGCCTTTTATCCCAATTCGATATAAGCTCACATTCTGATCCATACGGTCTACACCACACATGTATTTGTTATATTCTCCTATAACGTATGGCCGTGAAACACTTATCTATTTTTGTGCTCACTGGAGTACCGCTGAATATTTGAAATTGGATTTATTCCAAAAGAAGTAGACCTGATGCTAACCACAGCATTGTCATTCCACTTGGTTAGTACAATGTTTGTTTCCTTCATTTTGATAGACTTCGTGAAACCTCGATGCTGCTTCTTAAGACTCTTCTTATGCGCAATAGGACATCTTT
Organism: Volucella zonaria; assembly: GCA_963966105.1. NCBI lineage: Eukaryota > Metazoa > Arthropoda > Insecta > Diptera > Syrphidae > Volucella > Volucella zonaria. Next base: position 167,383,115 of record OZ014530.1, read on the forward strand.
TGGGTATTCTGCTCTCATCAAAAGAAAGGTTTTGTTCTGGATGAAAGTGCTTCAGCATGTTAGCTTTTAGATGGTCAGTAAGCGACCTCAATTTCCACATAGGTTGGTGATCCAAATACTCCAACCCGTGTTCGTCCGGCAAGATCAGCTTAAAATATCGCCACCGTAGCTGAGAGAGTAACTTAACCCAGGTGTGTCCATTTCGAGACGTTCACAGGAATTGAGCTTATCCGCAATCACTTTACACTGCATTTTGAATAAAGATCTTGGCTTATATAAGGTTCAGTTGCCACAGTTATAAGGTCCAGTTGCAGCCAGCCGATCACGCACAACGCCTTTTTTGCTACTGATTTCAAATGACACATCTTGTTGGATAAGCCTATATGTAACCCAGCGTGACCAAATGGTCAAACCTATAGTTACAATTAGTAAAATCGACGAAAATGTTTAAAATCACAGAAACTAAATTCAACATATAAAACTACAGTTTGTTAACTAATAAAATATGAACAATTACAAATTTATGAAAAATATTTAACTACATATAATAAATGTATACTTACTTTTTGTAGTAATCAATTTTCAAATTTTTTTCCATTTATTTTATTGTTAATTATTTTGCAATGTACCACTTTCACAAATAGAAAATGACAATAGCATAGGTTGGAGCAATAAAGGCAAACATTTTAAAAATCTGTTGCGCGAATAAAAAACTGTTCCTACTTCGTGTGTGACTATATGGTAACCTTGGGGAGATTTGGGTCTGCTACTGCTAAAGTGGATTCCATCGGATGATGAATTCTTTTTAACCGCGTCTAATGCTAACATCCGAGGAATGTCTATTCATTGATCGTATAACAAACTCAAACCTATATCAAGTATGTGGTGCTTCTAACTGAATCGGTAGGCAACTATACCTTATTTTCACTACCGACCCCATTAACCCCACAATAACATTTTGTCCCTTAACGTTATGAACTATCAATAACTTTCACCCCCCTCTTCTTCTCTAATTTTCTCATAACTCTGCTCTTCAGTCAACGTAAGCATAAAGCTAATTTTCGCCAAATTAATATCTATTTCAGCAAATCTTCTATTGACTTTACAAACCTATCTTTAACTGATGCTGTCTCCATTTTTTACAGTAAAATATTTCGTTCTATATCCTTTCCACGATATAAAGCATCATCTACTTACTCTCCTTGGTATAACAAAAAAAAAAACAAATCATAGGCAGTTTTTCTTAGCACTAATTCGTATTCTGTCTATTTTAACTATCTTGGAACCTACGAGTACCTGCAATTTACCCAGCCTCATAACTGTCTCTATCGGCGCTTTATCGACACTGATAATATATTATATATGTACAGACCCACATACTCTTGTCAACTACTTCGCAATCTTTTTTAAACAATCATTTGCAGACGCCTTCTTCGTACATGTTCCCATATACAATATTTTAAATACCTTCCCAATTCTCCATTGGCCCCTCTCTCTCTCTCAATATTTTGATCCTACCCTTATCAAAGAGACGTTAAAAAATCTCAATGATGAATTTTGACCGAGCCAGACTGGCTTCCCGCAATACTTCTCACAAAGTGTGCCTGCATTCTTTCGCACCCACTTTCCTTCACATTTCATCTATCCCTCATACAAGGGGAATTCCCTCAAGTTTGGACGAGTTCTTTCATAATCCCGGGCCTCAAAAAGGGATCAAAGAATGAAGTAACTAACCACTGTCCCATATACGAGTATAAAATGTTTAAAAGTAATTTATATAAAGTGCTAATCTTTCGGTGCAAGTCACTTATATCACCCAGCCAGCATGGATTTCTAAAAGATAGATCAACTACTACAAATTTAGTTGAATTCGTGTCCTTTGCGCTTTCAGCCCTAGAAAATAGCAACGAAATCGATGTTATTGCTACAGATTTCGCTAAGGCCTTCGATAAAATATCACATTAATTGATCCTTTTCAAACTGTCTTCCTTCGGTTTTGACCCCATATTATTAAAATGGATATCTTCTTGTCTGGAGAACCATTATTATAGCGTTCGCTTTAGGACAGCCTTTTCAACCTCGTTTTTAGCCAATTTTGGTGTCCCACAAGGCAGCCATCTAGGTCCCCTTCTTTTCATTTTAACTATAAACGATCTTGAGAGGATTATTAACCACTGCTCCCTATCCATTTATGCCGACGACACTAAGTTCTCCAAAACTATTCCTTTACCCCAAGGCTTCATTCTACTTTGACCTCGATGACCTCGATAGGTTTTGCACTTGGAGTCTAAAAAATTGCTTAATACTTAATGTCTCCAAATATCAATCTATGACTTTGTCACGTAAGTGAACGTGAATGGCTCAAACGTAGCAGACATTCTTTTCACTCACCGACTGCTCTCGGGTTCTGTGGATTGAGCCTCGCTTCATAATTTTATTTCCTTCAACACTTACCCTCGTAATTTATGACGTTCTCGTCTCTTCTATATCCCAAGCCTTAGCACATGTTATGGTTCCGGCGAACCAATCTCCTGTCTTAAACTTGAGCCCCTCCACCATTACCTCAATTAGGGTTAGGAACCACCCTCAATTTTTGTCAGTTTTAGTTAGATTATGCTTGTATTAAGCCAATTATATGGAGACCTCAGCCCTACTAAGATTAAAAATGTGACGTCGGAAGATTTTACATCGCTGGCGGCTTTCTAGCAGTGTTGGAATTGTTCGCTGGAATATATATGGTAGGTCAAATATGTATATCAATGCTGCCTCGACACAGACTCTAAAGTTCGGTCTGTTCTGGTTTCATGGAGGCCTTCCGCAACATATTCATATCACTGGCAGCGCATTATAAAGGTGATATTTGGATGACTTTAGTGTTATGGACCTGCCGTCGGCAGAATTTCGGTTGCTGAAAAAATATGAAGTCGACTTTGCATTGCTTTGACCAGAATCTGAACCAGAAAGAGAATGCAATCAGATCCTTAAGGATTGTTACAAGGCCGATCTGGTGCTAGAGGAGAACGGCTTAAACTTCGTCATAGATTTATCTTATTCCAACGAGTTCAAATGTCATCATCTATGACTTCAAACGCCACCGCTGAAAATGTATTATTATTTAATATGAAAAATGTTTGATGTCATCGAGGTTGGTTATTTCTCTTTTAATCTGTATCAGCAACTTACCTCTAAGTTGTCTAAATAAATCTTAAACTAAGAGTCTCTCAGAGCTTTGACTCATTTACATGAATTACTGCGGCGGTATTATTTCAACAAATGATGATCAGCGATAGCAAACTTACATCTTCGTGATTGACGATAAGCTATCTTACTAGAGTACCATAAGTATTTATTGACAAATTTCACATAAATTTGCTAAGGAACTGCTAGTCCAAGACTATGTTTAACTCAGGCCATCATTTTCAATTCAGTAAATTGTATATAAAATGTATGTCAATAACCACTTTTATTCGCATGGTCGCAATGTGCGCTCTTATTGTTTATATTTGTACTTTTACCAGACACAATCGCTCTTTTTTAATGAACCAAAGTTGCTACACATCTTCGCAATAATTAACAGGCGTCTTTGGGCTTATTGAAATCATATTGAATATTTTTACAACATCACTGCGATTGCAAATATCTGACACACTTTCGAAGGAAGCAGACAGCATGCACTTCTTGAATATTTATTTAAACTAAAAACAAAAAAAAAATTTGTTTGTGTGCATAATATTTTGATATCTAATGAATGCCCGATAATAATTACCTCAATCAATATTCGATAATAATTTACTGCTTATGCTGTGAAGTTTCATTGTGTGCTGTGTGACACCTGTCGCTTTTTTAATGTGATGTTTGCAAACAGGCTTCCAAACCCAATGAGCAACACGAACATTTAATTTCAGAAATCTCACACACAGGTGTCAGTTGTTTATCGAGTCTTGGAAACATTAAGGAATGTAAAAATCCAATAAACAAACTAATTCAACAGCCCATAGCTTCAGATTTATGGGAACTGATAATGGGGTTCGAAAGATGTTACCAAAATAGTTAGCGGTTGATAGCAGTCAATGTTTTTTTTTTTATAATTTGCGCGAATTAATATAACGTTCCTCCGGAGTTTCAAAAAAAAAACAACTTTATTCCATTCTTTACAACCAACAAATGACAATGAATCTTTGATTTTATTCGCAATTTATAATAAGTCAACAAAGTATGAAAAACTGTGGGAACGGAAGCTTGAATTTGGTTCTCACACGGTTTTTCTTATGGTTTAATTTTACAAGTTGTGAAAAGCAAGCATGTTATCAAGAAAAGGTTTAGTGTTACAATAAATGAATTTTGAAAAGCAAGCACTTTAATTATTTTACAAAAAAGTATTAAGAGTAACATATGTATGTATAACATAACTTTGACAAAAGAGTATTATTAGTATGTATGTAACATATAACTTATTGATGTACACAATTTGATGTACATAACTCCTCCCGCTTAAGATGAAGCGATGGCCATGAAAGGCTGTTACTTGAAGACTTATCATGAGCTGGAGCTTCTAAATTTATATCATCTGTTTGTTGACTGGAGGCTGCATGATTCTGGCGACATTTCTTTGTATAGTTGATCAGGTACAAAATTAGCAGGATCATAGTTACTACAACACACATTGAAAGTGAATGATTTTGTTGTTGTTTAGTGGTTTCTGCCAGGGTAATAACTTCTGTGTTAGTAAAGTTGTCCGGGGTTAGTCTACTGGTGTTTAATCGATCTATAGGATAATATGAACTTATATTAGTGAATATTGAGGATATAATTTGTATTCTATCCCAAAATAAGTTTGTGTTGCCCTTATATACCACGTTGTTTAGGGTTACATCACATTCTTCGTAGTGCAGTAAAAGTGTTCCTGATATTAACTTGGTTTCGATTCCACACGTGGAGGACATTTCTATATTGGGAGAGTTTACTAAAAGTATATAATTTTCTTCTGGTTGCATGATGTTGGCTTGGTTCAGGTCTTCCGTTAAGAAACAGGTGGCTCTTTTGTTTTTGATTATGTTTGAAATGCACTTCTCCGTTGTGATATTCTTTAGGTTTCCTTTTGTGCAGTAGAAAACTTGTTCAATCATTAAACATGGTTCGTCAATCAATTGGATATAACGGTCGTTTATTAGGACATAGGGTTTGGTTATATTAATTGTAAGGGTTTTGTTTATAGGTAATTTGATTAAATGGTACAAGGTGAAGGATTCTTCGAACAGGATTGGTAATTTAATATTAAATATGATATTTGTATGGTTATAGTAGGCCTGTAGACTCAAGAATTCGTATATTTGTTCATCCGAAGAGAACTTTATTTTCTGATTTGCGATATGTTTATGTATAAATTCTAATTCATTCGGATTTAAAATTTGTTTAGGGACTATATTAAGTTTTGCAAGAGTTATAGATTCAGCGATTTCTTGTAAATGGTTCGTTAGTATTTCAATGTTGTAGTTAGTTTGATAAACATATTGCATATATTGAAAGTTTTCTTGATCGGTACGAATTCTCTGGGACAATGCTAATTGGTACTTTGTTAAATAATCTTCCAAATCCTTCTGTTGTGAATTTATATGTTCGGTTATGTTACTAAACCTTTCTATCATTTTGTTATTAATCTGGACCTGTTTTGTCATTTCTTTGTTCATGTCCTGTTGATTAGATTGTAATAGTTTAATGTCATTATTTATTTGTACAGCGTCATTGTCGTCCATGTTCCCTGTGATACTCTTAATTAGCGATCCTATTCCGTTGATAAACCCTCTTTTATTTCGATATCGAGGAAGAAGTGTTAGAAATTTATTTTCTAATTCCCTAAATTTCATATTTGTGACTTCTTTCATTGGACCAATGTTTTTATTTTTATTAATAAGTTCTACAGATCTTTTGATATTGCTAACATTTTCTTCATAAGCTGTCAAATTTATAATGTGTATGAATTTTGTATGTGTATCAATTAACCGTACCGGGCCTAATTTCATGGGAAGAAGACCTTGACTCTTCGAGAGGTCTTGAATTTCGATTCGTTGACTCATGGCCTGTGCTAACCTGAAATTTGCGTTTTTTTAGTAATTTATTTTTATGAGCTTTCCTATTATTTTTAGTTAGTACAGTGACTTTATTGTTAGTGACTACCTGTAACTTCTTTGCTTTAGGAGCTATTTTATTTCTTCTATTATTATATTCATATACTATATCATCTATACTAAAGTTGGGTGGTTCTTCACGATTCCTATTTAGTCTATCAATGATTGATCTATTATGCTTTTCAAGCTTGGTTGTTATTTCGCTATATAGTTTGTCTTGATAAGATCTTAATTTATTTATATAATCGTGCTCAGAGACATGCTGTATTGATTTCCTAAATTTATATGTTCTTCCTGTTATGAGTTCGAAAGGTGTCAAATTTGTAACCGAATGTATTGAATTGTTATATGTAGTCAATGCTTCGTTCAGTATGTCTGCCGGTATTTGTCTATTATTTTTGTCGTAAATTATTCTATAAATTTCAGTCAATGTTGAATGAAATCTCTCGACAGGAGAATTGCCTGTAGAGTTTTGAGGAGAGGTTATATGTAACTGAATCTGGTATTGATCACAAAACTCTTTAAATAAGTTTGAAGTGAATTCAGCGGCTGAATCGCATACAATTTTTTTGGGTGTACCGTGTTGGGAAAAGAATTGCCTTAAAGAACTGATTATATTGATACTATTACGGGCAGTTAAGATAAAAGCAGAAGCGAACTTTGAAAATTTGTCGATTATTGTAAGTATTTGTATATTGTGAATACTGTAAACATCTATGTGCAGAATATCGAGAGGCTTATTTGGAATTTCAGAAAGTTCATATTTTATTTTCGGGGGATGTCTATCGTACTTATATAATTTGCATTTCTCACAGTTGTTAATGACTTTAGTTATTTTCTCTTTCATTTTCGGGAAATAAGATGTTCTGCGGAGGTGATTACAGGTTTCATTAATGCCGCGGTGGTTGCTATCTATGTGATACTTATTTATAAGGGCGTCCTGTTGATCTGTATTAGTAATATCGTTTAGTTTTTCCATACATCGTATTAATTTAAACACTTTACTATTGGCGAAGTATTTGGAGTATACTTCTTGAACTATTCTGAAAGTATCATCGTCTGTGTAAATGGCTGTTAATTTATGGGGGTTTAGATATTCTTTGAGGATTGATACAATTATTTTTTCGTTATGGAGATCAGGTTGCCTAAATATACGTCTACGTTTTGTTTCGAAAAGGATATTATAAATCATGGAAGGCTTAACAATGCAGTTTGTTTTAATCAAAACCAACTGTTCCGTAAACTCGTTGAGGGGTCTTTCTGAAATATATATTCCGTCGTCGAGATTTTCATGTGCAGAGTGAATGGTAGACAAGCTTAAACTGTTTTCTAAATCATTAGCGTTATTGTGTAAGGATATATTGGAATTTGCAAGAGAATTTGTATCAGTAGATGATTCATTAAGATTAAGTTCGATACGACTGAGTGCGTCGGCATTTGTATTGGCCGTGCCCTTTTTATATACTATTTCATAATCGAATTCCTCTAACCTTAACCGCCATCTGACTAATTTTGAATTCGGTTCTTTTAGTGAAAATAACCAGTTGAGGGGTTTATGGTCAGTTATAATCTTAAATTTTCGACCAAACAGATACGGGCGGAAATATTTAGTAGACCAAATTATGGCCAAAAGTTCCTTTTCTATTGTGCTGTAATTCTGTTCTGTTTGAGATAAAGTTCTTGAGGCGTAGCAAATTGGCTTGTCAGATCCTATTGGGCCTTGACTAAGAACAGCACCAATTGCAACGTTACTAGCATCGGTCGTCAAATTAAAACTCTTACTAAAATCAGGGTATTGTAATAGTGGATCGTTACTTAATATATCCTTACAATGTTCAAAACATTTAACATAACGGTCGTTGAGGGTTATGCTTCTTCCTTTCTTTAAGCATTCAGTCAATGGTTTTGTTATATTTGAAAAATCTTTAATAAATTTTCTGTAGTAACCTAGCAGGCCAAGGAAGGACTTAATCTCCTTTTGAGTAGTGGGTATCGGATAATTTTTTATTGCATGAATTTTACTGGGATTGGGCTTAACACCATCTGGTGTAACTACATGACCAAGAAACTCTACTTCTTTACGTAAAAATTCTGACTTATCTAATTGAATTTTTAGATTGGCTGCACGTAATTTTGAGAAGACCTTTGCCAAATTTTCGATATGCTCTTGCAGCGAGGTTGAGAAAACTATAATATCGTCCATGTATACTAGGCAAATTTTGCCTTGTAAATCACGTAAGATATTGTCCATTATTCTCTGGAAGGTTGATGGGGCATTTTTGAGTCCAAACGGCATTCGAATGTACTCATAGTGTCCATGATCAACCGAGAATGCGGTTTTTTGAATGTCTCTGGGATCTACCTCGATCTGGTGAAAGCCGGAGGCCAGATCTAACGTAGTGAAATACATGCATTTCCCTAATTTATCGAGAATCTCCGTTATATTAGGTAAAGGATATCGATCGTCTATCGTTTTTTCGTTAACCTTACGATAGTCGACAACAAGTCTCCATTTCTGAATACCTGATGCGTCTCGCTTTTTGGGTACGATCCATATGGGACTACTCCATGGGGAATAGCTAGGCCTTATTATACCTTGCTGCAATAGGTTTTGAATTTGAGACTGTACCTCTGTTTTATGTATCTCTGGATATCGATAGGACTTCGTATATATTGGAACGTCGTCTTTTGTTTGTATACGATGTTTAATTACGTTGGAAAATGATAACTTCTGCCCTTCTATGAAGAAAATATCATCAAAATTTTTGCACAGTCTAAGAATCAATTTCTTTTCTTCATTATTAAGGTGATCGACCCGAAGTAATTTAGTTATGTCGGTTCCAGATAGAAGCTCAATTTGATTGTCAGTTTGACAAATATTTATATTATTAAATTCTTCGAAATTTTTAAATTTTTCTACCTTTATCGGTTGTTCTACAAATAATTTTTGTTCCATATTAGAGTTGTTTATTACCTCCAATTGACTGTACCATTCTTCAGATGTATATATTCCTTCAGGTATTTCTAGAAAATCATTTATTTTTGTTGGCTTGATGTATATTTCGCCATTTTGGATATCGACCGGTAATGTAACCAACATTTTGGATCTTGCTGGTATCATATAGATTTTTGACATTAAATTGGGTTTAAGCAATAAGGGAATAGCTGCACTTTGAGTTTTTAATAGTTTATTCTTAAGATCTATTGAAGCATTTAATTTCGCTAATGTTTCTAATCCTATCAGGCCGTCAAAATAATTGTGAAATTTAAATAAAAGAAATGTAAACTGTTCGTTAGAATTGAATTCAGAGAATGCCGGAAATGTGATTTGTTTATTGAGTTCATGTGTACTCAAAACAGTGGTGATTTTAACAGTGTTAATATTTTCATGATATTGGGGATTAGTAAGTTCGGGGTCAATAAAATTAGCAGAGGCTCCTGTATCTATGAGAAACTTTAGTTGTCGACCAAAAGGTGAAGTCACATTTATGTAAGGGAGAAGATTGCTACCGTGTTGATTAATTTCTAGGAACCCGTATTGTTTTCCGAGGCATTGGAACGAAAATTTTTGTCATCAATTTCATTCTCATGTATTGTTTCATTTCCAGTGACCTGTGGAACTTCATCATTTTGAATTTCTTCAATTGTATAATGGTCCAAATTAGGTTGGTGGTCGTAGTATCCATCAGGTAACACATATGTGGGATATTCTTCCCCATAATTTTCCTGATTTTGTGAAAAACTATGTACTTCTCTTATAATGTATCTGGGATTTTGCATTAAATTGTTTCTTTGATAGGGTTGTTGGGATTGTACTGGTTTCGGAAGAGTTTTAGCATTACCGCTAGATATTTCCATTGGAATTGGACGTTGCTGTTGGTAATTGAAATGTGGTTTGGATGCAGAAATGTTTACTATAGGGTTATTGAATCTCTTTTCTTGCTGATTGGGAGACTGAAGATGGGGTATTTGCTGTAAGGGCCTTATTTGGGGTTGATAAGGTTGAGATGGTTTAAACTGAGGTAAGTATTGAGGAAAGGAACTATATGGCTGTGTAACTGGTTGGTATGGTTGGAGCCGTTGATTTTGTGGGGGTCGTTGTGTCAGTTTGGGGAATGGTAGTGGGTTTGGTAAAACAGGAGGTTTCGGGTTTGTATTTTTTAAATAGTATGCGTTTTGTTCCTTGATACAATAATTTAATGCCTCCACCAAGGTTTCAGGTCTCATGGCTCTGATTGTTGAGCCCAATGGTTCTTTTAATCCTATAAGAAATGTATTTAAACACATTTCTGAATACAGCGACTTTTTTGCATCTATTACAGCTATATGTTTTTCATGTATACGGATATGGTTTGTCATTGTTGACAACAACTCAATGATCTTTGAGTAAAATCTCTCAACAGTATCATTGTCTTGTCTCAATCCATGCAAATCTCGAATCAAAGATGATTCATTCCGCTTATCTGAATAGTGCAAAATTAAATTAGCTCGTATTTGCTCCCATTCCGTCGGAGTCCCGTACATATTTAACACTTCATTGGCCTGGCCAATGATTTTGTTTCTAATAGCTCGTAATATAATGATAGCATATGATGTGCCGTCTAACTGAGGTATAAGCTTCAAAATTTCCTCTACGTTATTTATAAAATCATACAGAGAACGGGGGTTACCGTCGAAATGTGGCAGATCTTTAACGGCATCTGGTATACGTAAGCCATTAAATATATTGTTAATATCTAAACTACTTAATTGACTACTACTTGTGTTCCTATTACCAACGTTTGTAACAACGTTAGCGTTTACGCTTGAGCTTGAACTATCTAAATTCATTTCGGAAAGATTTGGAAAACTGGTTTTTACTATTGCACTAAGTTTTGAAAGATTATTTGTCTCTAGGAACTCGCACCGATTCGATTCTAAAGTTGTAAAATTGTTTTGAAATTCGTCAAATCTATCTAAGGATGAACAATAAGGTTCTTGAATCTTATTTCTACTTATTCTATTTTTGGGCATAAGGATTATAAAGGATGAAGAAAGGAACGAATGTTAACCAATTAACAGACTTACATGCAAATGATTATAGTCATTATCATTCTCTAGCCGTAGGTTCCAGGAATTAAAGATTTGAAAACCACCAGGAGTCAGGATCTGCACACTTCTTGGACACGATAAACCTTCGTTATAATAACACTTGCATTAACGAGAATCACTTTCTCAAATAACGATTGCCGTCGTTACAAATGCACTTGCAATCACCAAGAGTCTTTGTACAGTCTTTAAATGTCCACACACTAACCGCAAGAATAACGATAAACCGTCGTTATTGGTATTGAATGTTCATTTAATATATCGCACTCCCGTATTCCGATTAATTTTAAAATGGATACACTTGTATCCTACCGACTGCGCCAATTAATATAACGTTCCTCCGGAGTTTCAAAAAAAAAACAACTTTATTCCATTCTTTACAACCAACAAATGACAATGAATCTTTGATTTTATTCGCAATTTATAATAAGTCAACAAAGTATGAAAAACTGTGGGAACGGAAGCTTGAATTTGGTTCTCACACGGTTTTTCTTATGGTTTAATTTTACAAGTTGTGAAAAGCAAGCATGTTATCAAGAAAAGGTTTAGTGTTACAATAAATGAATTTTGAAAAGCAAGCACTTTAATTATTTTACAAAAAAGTATTAAGAGTAACATATGTATGTATAACATAACTTTGACAAAAGAGTATTATTAGTATGTATGTAACATATAACTTATTGATGTACACAATTTGATGTACATAACTCGCGCGCTCAAGGGATTTAGTACCCTTAAAATGTTTGCACACAGCGCGGGTGAAGGAAAATCAGGGAGGATGTAAAGAGAGGTACCGGTGAACGTTGGTTTTAAATGTTTGAAGGTTATAATGGCAAGGAAATAAAGAGCTAGGCAGGCCATTTCATAAACGAGTTGTACGTAAACACGATATTTTAGATTACGTCCGAAAGTGGGCTTGAGGGTATACTGATGAGCATTCATAGCGATACGGGTATTACGGCTGAAAGTTTGAATGGGTGGAATGTTATTGGCGATTTCTATGGATCACTGGTGGTGGAAATAGCGATGAAACGGAGTGAGACACGAGACCTTACGTCGGTGTTCCAGGGTGTCTATTGTTTGAGTGAGTTTTATCGCACGGTTTTGAATCTTATTTAGTGGGTGCAGAGATGTTTTCGGCTCACCCGATCAGATGTGGGCATTGTACTCCAGTTATATATTATTTTATATTATATTAGGGCAAAACAAAAACTAAAATAGTGGCAAATTCATCAATTTATTTATTTACATTTTGTTTTTGTACAAAATATATCTATATCTGTAGGTAATGGCTGATGGTAGAAGAAATGTCCGAAGAAAGCAACATTCAAACATTTAGTAATATTGACATGCAGCTGAGATATTAAAACTCTTCAAGTAAACTTATCTCACTTGGATTCCGTCAAGGAATCTTTTGAAAAGGCCAATACCGGAACGCGTATAAACCTATAAGAAAAAAATGGGGTGAAAGGTGCTATTCGTTCATCTAAATAGAGATCATTTTTATGGTCTTGGAGTAATTTGGGGCTTCTTGGTGACAGCCAGCATGGTGGTTAGGTTAATTGCTCAGTCGAATATAACATCCAAAAGGATGCCGATATGTGTCCGTTTTACAGATAACAGAATACGTTCGGTTAAATTGCAGCCTGTGGCTTTTGACCATTTTAAATAGGATTTGTCTATCGTAATTAGTTTAAGAATGCATTTACATGTACGTAGCAAGTGTTATCCCTATGTTTTAAAGGATATTCTACTTCTAGCAAATTCATCGGTTTTATAATTTTTTTTTTGATCGAGGTAGCAAATATTGTTTATGAGCTTTTGGCCATACAGTTAAAAGATATGAGACGATTTTTAACTACCTTTGATGGGATCGAAACCGAGTTCGGGTTGGGTTTTCAGTACAGATGCAAGTATCCCTATTAAAAATCACATTCCACTTAATTCAAAATTTCCAAAATTTCCAACTAGAAAATCCAGCAGTGGTTTGGTAGGTGAAATAGAAACTCATTGCGAGTTGTTCTTGGAATATACCGCTTCACTCCATAATTAATTTTTGAGCCCCCTGAGTATTTGTGTAAATGTAGATTTTGTTCTCGACAAAAGGTCACTCATCCAGTCCTTCCAGATCGTTACTAGAATACTGAAATTGCTTTTAAACCTGCAGGAGAGAACAATGAAACCATTTGTTTAGTTGATATTGTACCGTAGATATCCAGAGGTAGGGAGTGAACAAACATGTTGGATGCAGCATCGCGTACGCATCAGTCTTTGCACTTTTTCTTGGAATATACATGCGTTGTTTTGTTTGTCAAGGACTGGCCATCTTACTTACTCACAGGGTGACCCAGGACCTCAGCTAACATTCCTCTCCATCTATTGTGGTCTTTTACCAACTGCCTTCAGTTATGCACACGGAGTTGGTTGAGGTCCTCTTCCACTTGTGTGCGACACCTTAGATGAGATCGCCTTCGGGGTTTTCGAGGTTTTATCGCTGTATAGTCAGTACAGTTCGCTGTTGAAACGTTGCCTCCATTTACCCTTGATGCAAGTGAGGCCGAAAATTAACTAGAAAATCTTTTCTCTATTGAAGCGCCGATCATATAAATTTACAGCCGCTTTTGTCAGTGTTAAAACTGGGATGATCAGTGTCTTCTATGTATTGGTTGCTCGATAAAGGGCTTTTTTATTCACCTGCCTTCTAAGCTTCATAAAGCAGCGATTAGCAGGAGTGATTCTTCGCATGATTTCGTAGTCGTAGTTGATAGCAGAGTCGAGGTACTCGTACGTTAAGTCCCTTACTGCCTCAAAATTGTAGCTGCTTATCATGATATTTTATCCTAGGTGGCAATGTCGTGTGCCTATCTTTGTTGACAGAATATACTTGATTTTCCTTCGTTGACCGCTAAACCCATATTTACCACTTCTGCTCTTCCCTTATGTCCAATGATTTAAAAAAATGGTTTCTCTGCGGGTGACTTGTGAGTTTCGCACAATTCTTTCAAGAAGGATGCTCATATGATAATGCACCCTTTTCTGGCACTGAATATCGCGGTTTTATCCCAGCTGACAGTGACGGAGGAGCATGCTTTTCCGTCATGATCTTACATAAGCGAATGAGCATGGAAGGCCTACATATCTCTATTTAGTTCGCCTCTAAGGAATGCTTTGAAATGGATGAGCAGGTGGTGTATATCGATTTGGAACTCTTGGGTGTTTTCCAAAATCTGCCGTAATGTGATATATGGTGGACTTTCTGCCTTAAAACCACATTGATAGGGACCGATAAAATAGTAGACTAAGGCTCTTAGGCGTTCACCTAATACGACAGACAGTATTTCATGCGCAATGTTAAGAAAACCTATTCCCTGTAGCTGGCGCAGTGCAGAAGGTCTTCCTTGTTTGGAATCGGGCAAACAATTCTGAGGTTCCATTCATTGGGAATACTTTCATCGGCCCTGATTTTAGAGGGGAGTTGATGTATGCTAAGGGCATATTTTCACGATTTGGCACGTAGAGACCAGGTTAAAATTAATGACTAGAAATAACTAACTAAATAAATAATTTAAGTTAAATCTATGTGGAAGCAGCGATGCACATGTTTTATGTGCTGATTAAATTTGATTATATAGCGTGATATATGTATACTCGTATTGTAAAAACAAGTCAGATAAAACCAGCACGAGCTCATTGAAAATGCAATTGCTACTAAAGATTTATGCTCTCAAGTTGGGCAATGAAGGTTTCTTGTTTTAGGCTCTAATTTGAACATAGAGCGCGACCTTGCATCCATCAAATAGAACGGTGATAGGTAATAGTGATCGTATACACACACTTCACTCACATTATCATCCCATAACGCTTTGGTGAGCGAACTTGGGTGAGAAGTCATGCATTGCAGCTTTTTCACATAAGCCATAGGCGGTGTTATCCGAGTTAAATTCTACCAAATCTTTTTAGGAAATTATTTTTTATTTGGTTTTCGATATTTACAACTGCAACACAATATTTTGTTTACCTCAAGATATGCACTATCTTGTTGCATAGAACTAAGGAGGCATGCTCAATCTGATCTGGACCATGTGACCTTTTGTTATACATATATTTATATTATGTTAATTCTATGTACGCGCAAAGTTAATCAGGAAGAAGGATGTCAAGTACGAGTTTTCTTGATAGACTTTAAAATCGTTGACTGTTTGAAGTACTTATGTAGTCAAGTTAGGGTCAACAAAAATGTGTTTTTTCAAGATGACGTGTAATAATGGAATCGATATATTGTATCATTTTATATTCTAGCTTTTGTATTATTTATTTAATATATGTATAGTCTAATAAAATAAAACAATTTCAATTAAAGAAAGTTTTCTTTTTATTTATACTTTTACGGTAATAACTTTGGAAACATAAGAAATTTAACAAAAACTGAGATCCTTCATAGTTTTTCTTACATTTTAATTTAAAAAAAAAAATAACGATATTTAAATTCACATTCTTAGAATTAAAACAACTCTTATCAATACAAAATATAAACTATGAAAAAAAAGTCTTTATATGCAGTCTTGACAAATATCAATATTATGTTCTCCGCATATTGCTTTTTTGCATTTGGAGCACTGTGTTTTGGTCATCCTCCGTTTTTTATACGAGCAAAACCCACAATGGCGTCGTTTCTTTGGTTCTGGCTCATCTCTCTCAGTATCTGTTTCTGCCTGTGGGACAGTTTTCAATATATTTGTTATATTATCACGTAAGTTCCGCTTCAATGTAGGTACCACCAGAAGTTTTTGCATCCACGGCGCTGTCAAGTCTGTGCTCAACTTTTTCATAAAATCTTTTCGGCTTAAGTAGTGGTTTTTCTTTTATAGCCACTTTATTGTGACAGTATATAGAAATTCGCGAAGGCAATATTCAGCATGCCGTAAAATACGGCCATTGGCCACCTATTAGTCTTCCTATTAGAAGACATAGATGAACACATTTGGTAGAAAGAATCGACGCCTGCTTTTGTTTTGTTATAAAACAATATCATATCCGGCTTTCCACTACTTTGATTAATTACGGCATCTTCATCGCATGATGGTCTGAGTTTATAGGATACCAATGTTAAAGGCCCATCAAAACAAAATATTGAAGAACCCACCGGCCGCGAACGTGAGTTCTTTACTTCTTCTGGAATTTCTCTTTTGTTTGACCTGATGGTTCCCACTGAAGTTGGATTGTATGGAGTCTTTAGCAAACTCTTAGCTAGTGGAACAGACGTGAACCAGTTGTCGCAGGTAATATTTCTATTTTTTTCCGTGTACTGTTTTAGTTAACTCCTTTACATAAAACTCGCCTAATGGCAGACCACTTGTCTTTGTGCTTTTATCGAGGTAAGACATAGCATCTACCATGTACTTTGTGGAAGCTTCACATATCATTGGAAATTTTATTCCATATCTATCCAGTTTATTGGGATGTACACGCAGAAAGGAAACGACCGCGAAAACCCAACAGCTGTTCATCTACAGTCAAGTTAGTGCCAGGTACGTAGGATAGTCTACATTGGTTGATAAAAATCTCCCATATTTTTCTCACAGGTATGAAAGCGTCTTCATGATGTAAAATTGGTCTTAGTAATTTATCGTCCATTCTCAAACTAAAATTAAAAACTAAAATTGGAATCTCTCGCGGCTCATTACAGAAACATATCGAGTACCAGAGAATGAGGCATTGAACAATTCGTAAGTAGAAAGATGGTTGTCTTTCAAAACAGGCGTCAATGTGAGTATTCCTATAAGAGCCCAGATCTCTATTTCATTGGTATCCCCCTGTAGCTTGCTGAGATTTCCTTCAAATTGACACGTTTTTGTATCATTTCCACGTTTGTCCACTTAACAATTTCCTCAACGATCTCTTCTTTGATGAAAAGTTGAAAGCAAAGCAAAGGGCCTCTATTTGTGCGTACAATATTTATAGCTGAGGTTCTGCCGTGGACCGTCCTTTTATTGTAGACCATATGTAGTTATTTTTTCCACGAATTGAACGATAAGGTAAAGTAATAATTCTGTGTGAAATCGATGGTGTTACTTCAATATTAGCCGCTCCTGAAGAAGAGTTAGGGCTCTCGAGGTCCTCTTCTAGACTGTTTGTCGGATTTGTATCACTTATGTAGTCCACTACTTCGTCTTCAATGTCACTTCTCACATCGTCTTCAATAACACAATCTTCCTCTTCAGAGTCGGTATCGTTCGGAGAAAAATCGTCTTCATTTTCCAATATATCTGCTATTTTATCTTCATTTAACTGTTGACGAGACGCCATTGTATCACAGTCACTAAAAGAAAAGTATCATTTGAGAAATGTAAGAAAATAAAACAATAATTTAACAAAAAATCACAATATTACAAGACGTTAAACATTTGCAAAAGTTACGTAAAGCCCAAATATACGTCAAATGTTATACGACAAAATGGCGAAAGTTACCGAAGTGACGCAACCGTCTCCTGATAGGTCTTGGCAGCTACTGGGGTGGTTCGACCGGTCACTACAATACAGTCGTGCGTCTAAAAGAGATAGCGTATTTTCGTCGGGGCATACGTCAAAACGACGTAGATTGGGCTTCTAGGGTTAAGCATCGTATCATGGAATTGAGTTCCATATATCGCGCTTTATCCTATTAGAATGACGGTGATAAATTCTTTTAAGTCTTCGCAGTTAAATGGATCGAATTTTTATAAGCTTATTAGTTTTTATGGAGATGAGAATGTACGAGTACCTTTTATAGTTTTATCATTCCGGTCGTTTATCGCTTTGTGTATTTTAGAGTTAGAAATATTTCAGGAATGTTAGCCTGTGATGAACATAGGCAGGGTTGGGTTTTAAATGTATCGAAATTAGTATTTTTAAAATAAGTGTAGTATTTCGGCGGTACAAGTATTGGCATGATGTTAAATATGTCTAACAAGATCTCTATTTCGAAATGATCAGACGGTGTGGGATGGATTTTACAGCATACACCCTTTTGAGAATTTTGTCGGATTGTTTGGGAATATTAAATCAAGTTCAATAAATGACCGATACAGCATCAAAAATGTTTGCAATACTATTTAGCCTATTAAGTTTGCTGGTACATTTCCGACCAGCTGGTATTCTTTTCGTTGTTTCCGTTTGATTTGGACAGACAAAATGAAAAAATGTCTTTCTGGAAGATGATTTTATTGATCCCAAATTTCTCATCGGTAATTATTGCAGTTCCTCTCCCATCATCATACCTCATGATGTTATAGCCATTGAAAATATTGGCCTTAAGCATGTTTAGAATGTTAATCAGCGCATGGTTTTGCGTGGGATCTTATGGAATAAAAATTCATTCAGATAGTTTTAAGTGTTCATGGTGGATTGGATCATATTACAATAAAAGCAACAAAGCCAAAATATGCGAACACCTTTTCATTTTAACTTGTAATTTTTGATAAATGGGCCAAAAATGACAGATTCTCTATAGCAGATCTGTAATGGGAATTTTGAAAACGTTTCTTGATTCGTTGAGAAAATAATTTATGGTATTTGATTGATAATTTCTTTCAAAAGGCTTTGCTTTATCGGCGTACGGAAATTTGTCATTAGTGAATGTACTACTCGTAATTGTATCCTGCACTTGCATTCTACTTCTATTTGCTGGCTATTTAGCTTATTGGAAATACGTTTGGTGTTTCTCCTTATAATTAGTACAGGAGGAAACGTTTTTATTACTAGCATCGTGTCGTACCGAATCGCAGTTGGCACATTTCGGTATGGGAACTTCTTGATTCTTGTCTTTGAAACTCCTATTGGAATCGTTACATACATTAGGATTATGAAATTCACCACACAATTCGCAGGGGCTTGTGTAAGCATAACATTCGCCCGTGATTCCAAACCTTTGACACCAATCTTACAATTGTTTTATTGCTTTTGTTCCAATAAACTCGTTGGTGTAGCAAATATCTTATGTGTGGTAAGTCTTTTGGGGATTCTCCAAGTTCTAATTGGAAAGCAAACATATTTAATTTGGTCTTAGACTCAATGGTTTTAAATTTTGCCAATTTTGACATTTGGAGCAGTGTTATTTAATGCCTGCATTAACACTTCCACAGATGTATTACCATCAACACCCTTTAGTAAGATGGATGCCCGCTTCTTTTCTTTAGGAGAGGAAGAGAAAGCTCCAATACCTGTTCCACGAATTTGTTCGATTATCAATTTGTGAGCATTTGCTTTATCTACGTATACTTCGGTTTCCTATAACCTAAATTTAAAAATTTATGGTTAAAATTTTCACCTTTACATTCAGAAGCGGCTAGATTTAATACATTGGTTATTAAGCTACAAATAGCACAAAAAATAAATATGGGTGGAGAGACAAATTTATTGCTTACGGCTTGCTTTGATTTGTCATTAGTTGTTTGTTTATTTGTTAGCGAACTGACGTTTTGAACAACTATGAAATTTGTGTTCGCGGCATTTTTCGATTTCTTGCTTTCATGTATAATTGATGATGATGATGAACCTAGCTCCGAAAGAATAGTAAACGGATTATTCGCCAACTTAGGTTGAGCAGCAGATTTAGTATCGTCTAAAACATTTCGTTTCCTTTGTTTGCTCCCATAATTATTTGCAGCTTGTTTAAGTTTTATGATGATAGTAGTCCATTCACCGCTGTTAATTTGTTGGTACTACCGTCACCATGCGGGTTTCAATCGAATTATTGTTTCTGTTTCTACATTTTTGACGATAGATGTTTTATCGTATTTATCTTTTGAAACATTAGACATTATTTGGTGCCGTCTTTTTTCTATGTCAGAAATCTTAGTTGGGGAACTCGGCCTAAAATGGACCTCCTTAAGCAAAATGTCCTATATCTCGTCTGAAACCTAATAAAATAGATTTAACAACATATACAAAGTAAAGAAGAATCAATTATCTATACTTTACAAGTTTCTCAATCTTAAAAAGTTTCAATAAGTGCTGAAAAAATGTATTTTTAAAAAGTGCTGTGTATGCTATTTCTGATATATGGTATACTAGTTAAAAATGGCACATCAGTATGCAATTTTACCAAAGTAAAACAAAAGATGTATTAACCGTATTACAAATTTTATTTGAAAAAAAAAACAAAACAAAACATTCATAGATAACATTGCACGTATGTATAAAATAAAAATGTACATATGCATATATAAAATACATAAGCAAAAAAAAAGGGAACTCCATAAAATATGTTTTTAAAACATTTTAGTTACAAATATCGCAAATATGCATAGTATATCGGTCAATCTTTTTAGGAACATCTGCGCATTCTGTATGCGACCACAAAAGGCATTTAGAACATTTTATTAAAGATTCGCCAAGCTTCGATCGACTATATATGTCGTTACAGTAAAGACAAGCTGTATCCTCATCGCTGGCTTGAAAATCTTTTCCGTTAGCTTCCATTGATTTCTTTTCGGCAACTTTGGCCTTGACTTCATCTACGTATAGAGTGCTAGTCAAAATTTGACTGCCTTCAGCTTTCCACTTTCGTACGTTATCGTCAGAAAAATGTGGTAGGGCTAAAATGTCAATTGGCTTAATTTGGAAGCCTGTGTTGGAGGAGCAATGCGTCGGTGTGGTTTCCGAATTTGTTATATCTCTCAGAGGTGAGGTCAGAAAACTGTCAATATTGAGGAAGAATATCTAATGTTTCCATAGGTCGCGGTGTATTTTTATTAACAACCAAATTTGAACTGTCAGTAACTGGAATATTTGTAGTTTCAGCTGCTGCAAATAAATGATCAGGAAAAGCATCTCTATTTAGTGGCCACACGCCAACTTTTTCAAAACCACTGACAGCACTTAAAACAGATGCTGATTTACCATAAGCATCTTTAAATAATGCAGCTATCTGTTACTGTGTGACAACCCTACCCGGATGATTTCTTAACCACTTACTTATTTCCTGGTTGCAATAGCTCTTAAGGGGACCAAAAAATGAAACATCAAGAGGCTGCGTCCGGTGGGTGCAATGGGGCGGGAAGGATAACATTGGGGTTTTTCCTTGGCCAGGCGAATAACGCCCAAACTCTTGTGTGCTTTATATCCATCAAGCAAAAGTAGTACATTTTCATTTACTGAAGAGTGTGTGAACCTTATAAAGTGCTGAAGCCACTTTAAGAAAAGTTCGGAGTCCATCCAAGCAGAATCCAGTAATTTTTTCTTTATCAATTAGATCTGATAAAGTCTGAAAAAACTTTTCCACTTGCGGCTTATTAAATTCTTGTGCTCGAGCTGCTGAGGTGGGCTCTAGTTGCCTTAGAGACAGATTCGAGTGTCTTGAACGAAAACCTCGTAACCAATCCCACCCGGCTTTTTTGTTTCTTCCATACGAGTATTAAAGCGATGGTGAATATTATTTTTGACGGCTAATTGGAAAGCAGGGCAGCGAATGTCGTCACAATTAAGCCTAAACATGAGCGATTCTATAAGCACTATATGTTCAACTAGCTCTTCCTCCATTGTATTGTTAAACCTTCCTAGACCCTTTAGTGTGCCTTTTATTGCTTTATTTGTACTTCTTGTTCGCCTTTGTAAGGTACTTTTTGGAACCCCAAACGATCTGGAAGTTTTTAACCAGCCCATCTCACCATTTTGAACCGCCTGTATAGCTTGAGTCATCGATTCCTCTGTCCAGGACTGCCTGTTTGTTTTGCGAATGTGTCGGCCAACCATGATTGCCTAGAGATCAAAAGAAAACATATGTGTATAAAATGGTATACTGTTCCATTTTAGGCGAGAGCTCAGTGTGCCATTTTACCCGTTCGAAGTTACTTCTTGCAACTACCTTAATAACAATTAAACAAAGTTTGGACAACTGATATCTCTTAAATATAAATAATCATTCTATACTTAGACTCACTTGCAATCAGCATCAAAAAATGGCGTATTTGTTGTACAAATTTTATCACAAACACCGACCAAAAATACACCACGGGCTAGCAAAATGGTAGTTCTACAGAAAAAGTGACGTCATGGGTTATTCAACAGCTGGAGCTTGTCAATATTTCGTTTATGTCGGTGATGCCAGGTAAGCCAAAGGGTTGTGTTTAAAAACTAATGAAATTCTGTTCTATTTGGATTTTACTGCAAGTGTGCCATTTTACCCTGATGTGACTTTTTAGGCCAGGTTCCCCTACACAAGTGAGCATTTTTTTCTTGGACATTTTACTTCAGACTAGATTCTTGAGAGTAATTGTTTATTAAAACACTATTTTCTGTTTATTCTGTTTCTGTTTATTAATTATATAAGAGTCACTATCTCAACTAAATAAGATTTAATTCGGCGTCATGTATCTGTCCGGCACTGTAAAGAAAACTAGATTAAGATTTACGTGCTCTTGTCACAGTGATCAAAACTGAACTACAATATCTCACTACATATCAAGTACCATATACTCTGCTTTAAACTTTATGGCGGTTAAATCGTCGACTTAAGCTTGGGAATGGCTTTCCTGACTTCATTTTGGTCGGGTGGACAGAAATGTTGTCCATCTTCGTTCAGGTCGAGTGGTTCATTTTGTTTGACGGATGTTCCTCATCGCCTGTTTAACAGTCTGCAGAAATAATCTGTCCTTGTATATCTTCACAGATTTTTGTTCGAGTTTGTTCGGTATGTTCGTTTGTTAAAACTTCCGAACTTCATGCATCGGTAGCACCTCTCTAAGTCCTCGATTGAGGGCTACGCGTGATTTTTTTTTCCCATGAGTTTATGCTGCTCGTAGAGCACGCAAGCCTCCCCTCCTGCATTCTCATTTGAACCAGGGGCTTCTTCGTTGGGATAGGATAAAGCTCAGTTATTGTTTGACAGTAATGGCATTGATCTTCTAAGTTAGATGCTGGCAGCATAGAACTTCTAGAGAGGTTAAAGGAAACTCGACCAGAAAAGCCCTTGGTGGTCTCTAGGTAAGTATAGCTTTATACAGTGTTCTACATTTCCTGGGAAGTGCACCAATTTGATTCTACTTTCTTTTACATCCAACGGGATAAAGCGCAAATCACCTGTGTTCATAACCTGGGGATTTCCAGACCTTAGCAAATGCCATGCGATCTTGGTGAAATGCGTGTTTTTAGCCCAATTATTTGTTATGACCGGATTGTTTTGAGTTTTTAGCGATTTCAAAAATCGATTTTTTTTTTATTGCTCTCAATGGTCCCTTAGGACCTTAAAAATTATATCCCAAAAGATTTTGGCCGGGAAATATTTCGGAGTACTTGTTTTTCAAAGTATAGTGCAATGCCACCAGGTAGGCTTTCTATAACTAAAAACTTTAAACGCGATTATCTCAAAACTGCATTTTTCAAGCTGGCCCCACCCATAACTTGAACAATTTTCAACCAATTCACTTAAAATTTTAACCAAATCTTATAAAAATATATTGTCTAAATAAATACGTAAGATTTTTTTATATGGCATAGTCCATTTGTTATTAACAATTTTCTGGCGATTTTTCTGCGAATTTTACAAGTTTGACTTTGGAAGTGCGCCATTCGACCAAAAATCAATATATCAAAAAAAATCCTACGTATTTCTCTAGATGTTGTTATGTACAATAAAAAAAAATTTAGTGACTCATCATAATTCAAAATTTACAGAAGCTATTGGTACGGCAGTAGACCCTTCCAAAAAAGAGTGGTCATCTGAGAAAAGCTGCGCAGCCGCCATTTTTAAGTAAATTGTCCTACAAAAATAATGTTTTACAGTCAATCATATGTACAATAAGCTTCTACCTTTGTAAACTTGATTTATTTTATATTTTTCCAGAAAAAAAAAATCACAAAAAAGGTCTTTGGTGATAGACTAGGAATAGAAATAGCAGACAAAAAAATCATTGATGAAGATTAAAGGAGTGTCGGATACAGAATGGAGCCTTGGGGCACACCAGCATTTATTTTGCCAATATCACACTTGAAACCATCCCAGACAACTTGAATTGAACTTTCCGAAAGATAATTTATAATCCGAAGAGAGTCGCCGATCCCAAATGCATGCACTTTCGTCAAAAGAGCCTGATGCCAAGCTTCGTCAAATGTCTTAGCAATATCAAGTGCAACAGCGAGTATCTTGCTTTGAC
Source organism: Volucella zonaria (assembly GCA_963966105.1). Classification (NCBI taxonomy): domain Eukaryota; kingdom Metazoa; phylum Arthropoda; class Insecta; order Diptera; family Syrphidae; genus Volucella; species Volucella zonaria. The sequence continues at coordinate 167,407,458 of OZ014530.1, forward strand.
CAGATTGATGTACGCTTTGGTTCTGCTTTTGGGTGAGACATGCCATTAAATCACCAGTGGACCTGTTGCTACAAAAACCGTATTGCTGATCATTGAGAAGTTTTCGTATTTCGAGATATTTTATAAGCACGCCATAACCTTGGAAAGAAAGGACCTAAGTGCAACGGGTCAGTCGGAGGAGAGAGAAGAAGATTCACCTTTCTTAGGGACGGGCTGGATAAATGCGGTTTTCCATCTGCCTGGAGAGAGTCCTAAAGAGTAGGATTTCTGAAAAAGTTTACAAACGTGGAAGAAAAAGGGGAGATATATCATCTGGACCCACTTATTTATGAATGTTAAGATCTTTAAGTGCTCTTGATACTACATGAGTGCGAAAGTGAATTCGTTCCATTGAAGATTCGACACACTCAAGTGTAGTTAGACTAAAGTGAAGGAGTCAATTTAAGTTGGTGGCAAATTTTTAAAATTAAGTTTGGTAAACGCTAGTAGAACAAACAATTTTGTTATACAATACTTCTCCATTTTTAGCGATTTAATAAAGATGGCTAGATTTTAAATTTTTAAAAAAATCTTCCAATACGTATATTATGCTCCAACAGGAACTGTTGAATAGGACATTTATTTTTTAGGTAGGAATCGACAATACTATTGACAAATGAGGAACGAAGCCCTCTCTCGACCAATTAAAGTAATTTTGTATAAGACACTAACTATCCCAGTTCTTTATCACGGCGCAGAATCAGGGACTTTTTAGGTGAGGTCGCACTAGCCTGCTTTGAGCGACGACGATATCTGGGCCAGTGTTTTAATTTAAGCAACCTTATCAGGAGACAAAGAGGAACACTTTGGAGTTCTTCCCACTTCTTGTGAAATTTTGTTCTTTAGGGAATCGTCCTGAAGCAAGTGAACACAAAATAACTTTGTATCGGTAAGTCAAAACTTACAGTTCCTGAAATAAATTAACAAGTTAGACAAGCATTTGCCAATACATGGGTGAACTTTTTGGTAGGGAAATGTGAAATTTAATTTTTTTTTCTTTACCCACATTCAAAGGGTATAACCTTAGTCTTTAAACAGCGCTGATTATTTAAGACTGCCGAGTTGTCCCATAAAAAATAGAGAAGTCACCGCCATGGGGCTACATTGGCTTATACCTCGGTAGCAGGGCCGATTTTCTTCAAAAGATTACAAATTTAGATGACTGTTTGAACAGAAATTTCAGCCTTATACTAGTGTAAAATTTGGAACATTGTCATGAGTGCGAATTAAAGCTATTCAAACGATATCATCGGTAAGCAATAATTACCATTACAATAGAGAAACTCCCAATACCGGACAGGGCGAGACACTGGTCATGTATCATACTGCGAGCTACCTACGTATTTACTTAAATCGTGTCACCCCTCGAGTGGCATAGGGTATCAACAATGCCTGCGCGCCAACTTGTTCGGATTTCTACAATGCGTTTCAAATCACTCCAGTTCTTTCTCAGTAGTCTCGATTCCTCTTCGACTGTTCTTCGCCATTTTTGCTTAGACCGTCCATATTTGCAATATCGCCGTTTTCACCCCGTAAAGTGTGACCAATTCATTGCCACTTCTTCCTCCGTATGGCGACATCTATATGTTCTTGACTCGTTTCCAGATAAAGCTGTTCGTTGGAGATGCCGTTCGGTCAAAAAATTCTTACGATATTATGTAGACATCTATGAGGGTTTGCAGTCTTCGAGTGACAATGTTGGTAACCTTCCAAGCACTACACCCGTATACTTAGTAGTACTAATCCTACATTGGATCTGAACAGTCTCAACTTGGTTTTTGTGCTGAGAACATTGCTTTTCCAGATTGTTGATAGCATTCCAAACGCAGCTTTAACTTTCCCAATTCTGCTGCTCACATCGAGTTCGGTACCTCCAGCGGCCGAGATGATACTTCCTAAACAGAGCAAGTTTTATACTTTCTTGAACTGTTGCACTTATATTATTTACAGACAGAGTCACAGGGATAGGGGCGATCAGTAGAAAGCGGATTTTGGTTTTCCAATATCTGGAAAGTTTGCCATTTATGTTGGTTAATCTATGCTTCTGAGCAAGGCTATTCAGATAGCATCCATGCTCAAACTCTCGAAAGCCTTTTCAAAATCAATGAACAGTAGATGTACGAGGGGCGTTCAACATATTCTCCATATCGGGGTGAAGCTGTGGTTGTATATATAAATTGACTTATTTATCAAGTAATACTCGTACTATTATTTTAGTGCATTCATGTAAAATTTCATATAAATGTGATTATTAATTCGCGTTTTATCTCTAGTTAAACAGAATCATAATGGCAACTGAGACGATGATGGTGAAAATTGAGCATCGCGCTGTAATTAAATTTCTCACTAAGCAAGGAAAAAGTCAAAAAACTATTCATGAAGAGATGGTGGCTGTTTACCAGGGTTCCGCACCTTCATTATCAACTGTGCAAAAGTGGTCAAGTGAGTTCAACAGAGGCAGAGAGAGCATTGAGGACGACCCCCGCTCCGGCGCCCCGGCTACTGCTTGTACGGGAGAAAGCATCAAAGAAGTCGAAAAACTTGTTCTTGAGGATGCCCGAATAAAGGTGAAAATGATGGCAGAGATCACCAAGCTTTCAATTGGTACCATTCACACCATTCTTCATGACCATCTTAACCTTTCAAAGGTCAGTGCAAGGTGGGTGCCACGAATGCTCACAGCGCCTCAGAAAAAAGTGAGAATCGCATGCTGTAGGGAGCTTTTGGAGATGTGTAGTGAGAACGCGGACGGTGTTATGGATCGAATTGTTACTGGGGACGAAACATGGGTCCACTACTATGACCCTGAAAGCAAACAAGAGTCCATGCAGTGGCATAAAAAAGGAACAGACCCCCCGAAGAAGTTCAAAGTCACTCCGTCTGCCGGGAAGCTCATGGCCACAGTTTTTTAGGACTCAAAGGGAATCTTGCTCATTGAGTACAAAAAAAAAGGTGAAACCATCAACGCCACATCCTACGCTTCCACTTTGCATAATTTGCGGGAGGAAATTAAAAAGAAAAGACGGGGTAAACTCGCAGCGGGTGTGTTGCTTCTTCATGACAACGCTCCTGTTCACACGGCGCGAGTTTCCAAGGCTGCTGCGCGAGATTGTGGTTTCGAAGAAAACCAACACCCACCCTATAGTCCAGACCTTGCCCCTAGTGATTATTTCCTGTTTCCGGATTTGAAGAAATGTCTTCGTGGAAAAAGATTTTCGGATGATGAAGAACTCAAGTCGGCAATAAATGGAGGAGGAGGAAATTTATTTTTTTGAGGGTTTAAAAAAGCTTATCTCAAGATGTAACAAATGCATTGATGTAAGGGGAGATTATATTGAAAAATAAAAACAATTTAAATTGAATTCGCATTTTCCTTCATATCGATACCGAGAATATATTGAACGCCCCTCGTAGCTGAAACCTAAACTAGACTCATGCTCAATGCTGATTCGCAAGGTGTTGATGTGATATATGCAAATGTATCTACCACCGACGCCAGTGGGTTGATGTATGAATTCCTGCCACGTCTAACACTACGCTAAACTTCCTTCCTCTTCACACGATATTGGGGTTCCTAGTCCCCGAATTGTTGGCCCACTAGGGGATCCCGAATTCTGTCGGTATTGGACCCGGTAACTCGAAGCAAGTTTGAGCGGTTGCTGTGGATGGATGCAGTACAAAGGGGTATTGTGGCTAAGATAAGATGATGGTCGTGCGACATTCCAATATCGGCTCCACATTTATTTCGGATGTCTAGGGTGCAATTTCTGAAACGTCGACCTACCGCAAAATGGCCGATTTGGTTTAATTGTAGCTGCCTGTCAGATGACACCCAACTGATCTTGTACCAGGCCTTGTGGTCGAACAGAGTGACTCTTATGAATAACGGTTAGTATTGCAGATCTCGTGTTGGAGCACTGTGTTCTCCATGCCTGCCTTAGCGTTAATATTATATATACAATTACGATGTCCTCGTTAGGCGTTAAGTTGTGGGCGGTGTCAAGTTGACTAAAATTGTCCTTTTCGTCCTCGGTCGCAATTTCAGACGGCGCATAGCACTAGATTATGGTAATTTTCCTTACCTTACTCTGAACTGTGGCCATCAATATCCGGTCACCGTACGGTTTCCAAGATGTGAGGCTGTTTCTTGCTGTTGGTGTTAGCATCAGTCCTACGCCGGACTCTCGAGTGTTATCGGATGTTTTTCCAGAGTAGAGCAAGTGGGCGAGTAGCTCAAAGATGTCCATATTATATCTTTTCTTTTTTTTTCAATTTCAATTTAACATATTTATTTATTGTGTTGGGATGTACATTAAGATAATATCTTTTATAGTACTTAGAATATTAAAATTGAATCCTATCGTTGTCCGTAGTCGATAGCCAAAGATCGTTAACAAAATATCAGTCTATATCCGAGGCTTGTTGTAACTTTTCGGAGCAATACATTTTTTAACGGTTCCGGCTCATTGTGCCATAGACCAGCCGATACTAATCCTGTTTTGTGGTGCAGGAAGCTCACCGTTTCTCCCCTCCATTCCACACTTTCCAATGAAATTCTCAGATGACGGTGCGAGGAGGTATGGAGTGGGGCTTGCTAACAGAGCTGCAAGATGTTCGACTGCATAAGCTTCTATCTAGTTATTTGGCGAACCAATATCGATCGGAAGATGCTGCTTCGACGAGGCCTAATGTTAGCTCTTTCCATCCACATTCCAAGTTAATTGCTCTTAATTTTTAGACTATCTGCCTATAGAAATCGATTTAAATCTAATTTTTTAAAACTCGACGCCTTGTTCTATTCAACCTTTTTCGATGCTAACTGCTGTCAATACTCATTTTAATAAATCAGTTTAAACTTCAGGAAAAGGTTGGTAATGATACACCAGAATAATTTTCTAGGTCTGGAGGCTAATAAATGAAGTGATTGAACACTATACTGATAAGCCCAAAAGCTATAATCAAGCACTCTCTAGCCATTTGCCTTGAACTAGCCTCATCATATCCGTATATGTATAACCGAAATTACCTAAATTCTTTAAATTAATAAGCGCGGTAGGCACACGAATTTTTCCAAATACATTGGTTGCTGATTCTTAATTAAAATAACAGGGAACTACTTGTAAATATATACACAAGGGGATTGTCAAGTTGTAAAATTACCACAAAGCATTTTATTTGCCAGAACTATTTCAAGTATTTGTTTTACGAATTATTTATTTAATAACACCTGGCCGGCGGAATCTTCGTGTTACTCGATTAGTGCCCGAAAAATATTCGATCCTATTGTATGTTTCACAACGGAACAATACATAACAGAATTCATAAAAAAAAAATATCGAAAAATACCATAAACCGGCCAGAGCTAAGTATTTACGCGCACGTATACATCTGTTAAGATCTCTTTCAATATTTACGGAATGGGCAAATACCCGTAATAGGAATACGACGCGAGCTTTCGGTTCTAATTGAACAAGCAAAGAGTGATCATATTTATTCGAAGCCTGGGCGAAGCTAAGCCCTAAGGCTACTTAATGAAGTCTAAGAACCATTTGAATAGATGCGTTATTACATATTAGTGCTTGACCCTATTTCTTTTCATGATTAAAAAAAAACTAAGTGCAAAACTAAATAAAAAAATAAAAAAAATAAAAATATTGTTGTAGATGTTGTAGAATTGTTGTCGATCCTTTTCAAAAAACGAGTTAATAATTTTTTATACAAGCTAAGGGCCAGTTTATCTATCAATAGGAGAAGATTTTATGTAAGCAACAAAGAATTTATTATATGTGTGAATTGAAAAGGTATATTTTGACGCCCTTCTAATTCAATAAGTATTCAACGTTTTTGGTTGATATACAGCCTCCCTAGTCTTTTGAGTAGTTTTCCAATCATTTGATGAATGAGCGCAATATAATAGCCATCGTGTGGGGCAAGATTTTGCAAGATTTTTTCAATTTATTACATAGATTCCAGTCAGAAATAGATTCTAATACCTGCCCGAAAAAGATTCGTAACGTTATAAATGTTACTATATCATCTGGTTTGGGTAAAGTTTAGATCCAAAGGAGAACCGAGATAGAGTCCTAAGATTTTATGCCTATTTCATGTGATACATCTTTAAGGCAGTTATCAATTCCACTCTAACCCTTTTTCACTTCTCTTGCAGATTCATTCTATTGAAACCATTAAAACCATTAGAACTAATTGTGATAGAGTTTTTACATGTAACTCTAGTAACAAATCGTTTTTTATTGTATTGTACATCAAAATATTAGAAGCCTGCGACAAAATTTCTATTTATTTAGTTGTGAATCTGCCCGAAATTATATTTGTTTCAGAAATACCACATTTATCAAAAATTTATTCAGAAAATTAAAAATACAAGTTTATTCATATAAATCTATATTTTCCCCTTCAAAGTAATCCCCATCGAATGCAACATACTTATGCCAGCACTTGATCCAATCCTCCAAACATTTTTTATATTCGGTTTTCGGTATGTCCATTAGTGCTTCCTGCGATTTTTCCATTAGTTCCTCTCGGCTGCGGAAACGCGTTCCCCGTAGTGGTTTTTTAACTCGATTGAACAGAAAGAAGTCACAGGGAGCCAAATCAGGTGAATTCGGTGGCTGTTGGATGGTATTTGTTGCATTTTTCATCAAAAAATTACGAATAATGATGACACTGTGCGACAGTGCGTTGTCATGGAGCAAAATCCACGAGTTTTCTGCCCACAATTCTGGTCTCTTTCGGCGAATTGCCTCACGCAAACGTCTCATAACGTCTCATAACGCCCAAATAATACTCTTTGTTTACTGTCTGGCCTTCTGGCAAAAATTCATGATGCACTACACCATTGTAATCCATGAAAATCGTGAATATTGCCTTCTTTTTTGACTGAAAACGACGTGTTTTTTTTGGTCTCGGCTCATTTGGTTAACGCCATTCACTTGCCTGATGTCTGAATTGCGTGTTGTACTCATAAACCCACGTCTCGTCTCCAGTAATGATCCTTTTGATGAATGTGGGATCGGATTTAGCCTCGCAAATCATCTCTTTTGCGACGTCAACACGGTCTTTTTTTTGCATGAAATTGAGGTCTTTTGGCACCAACTTTGCTGCTACACGACGGAAACCCAAATCATTAACCAAAATGTCTTGGATGGATCCATAGGCAATGTTCAAGTCCTCTGCTATCTCTGTGATGACTGATGGTTAATTTGCGGTTATTGACCAATATTTCTTTTACTTCCTCAATGTTTTCGTCGGTTTTCGAGTTCGATGGTCTGCCACAGCGTTCATCATCTTCGATTGACTCACGACCACTTTTTAACCGCTCGTGCCACTGGTAAACGAGCGTTTTCTTTAGAGAATCGTTGCTGAAACACTTTTCCAACATTTCCAATGTTCGCGCAGCATTAAATTCATTTTTTACGCAAAATTGAATACAAGTTCGTTGTTGCAAATTTAAATCCATTTCTAAAATTGTAAAAAATCGCCAACACACACAGAGATAGATATACTCTTGGCTACGCAAATGTCAAGCTATGACGCTAAGATTTAGAGGCAATGTCAACAACAGACTTACCAACTTAACAAAAAAAAAAGAGAACTCAACTCAAATCGGAACAACGGGAGCGCCACTCGGTTATTCCGGGAACTTTTTGATGATATGGATTTACTCTTTCGAAACTGATAGTACATAGTATTCCTAATTATAATTTTTTTGCAAATCCTAATGATTCGTATTCTGCAGGTGGACTGGGAGTTTTTGTGAGAGAGTCATATGAATGTGATGCAAAATGTATTAGTCTAGCAAGTGCGGATATTGTGAAAATTTCTTGCAGCGTATGTAATCAGAACGTTATTTGCGTATATAGACTACACTCGAAACCTTTAAGTTGGTTTATCGATGAGTTTGCACACTTTTTGAGAAATGAGAGTGCGGTAAATTTAGTTATTTTAGGTGATTTCAATCTTGACATACTAAATCCAAACGCAGTGTTTGATTCTTATCGAACTCTTATAGCAGAGCACGGATTCATCTCTTTTATTAATGAACCAACTAGACCTTTATCTGGTACCTGCATTGATCATGTCCTTGGTCGTTTCGGTAATATTCCCCTAAATCTATTAGCTGGTGTTAATTTGGATCTTCAAATAACAGATCACTGCATGACCGGTATTCTTTTTGAAGGTTTAAAAACTAACTATAAAACTTTTAATCCTTCTCATAAACTCTCCAGAATTAAATTTCGCGATTTGAGCATTAAACTTCGCTTTGAAAACTGAAGAAAACGTTTCTAAAGCATATAGAGTATTTCTCAAAATTTTAAAAAACTACGTAAGCTCTCGAGACATAGTTTTTTGCAAAAACTTTCGGAAACGAGATTAAAGCCTTGGATCAATCGAGTCCTTCTAAAAAAGATACAACTAAAGAATAAACTACAAAAAGAAAATATCACAAACATCCCTTAAATTTGAGTTTGAAAACTCGTTGTAGTAGATTGAGCGAACAAATTAATCTGGAAATGCGTTACTCTCGTGATATCTACTTTGAAACCAAGATAAGAGCAGCTATAGGAAATCTTAAAAAGGAATGGAAAGTAATAAACAAGATTGTCAATCGTAATATTACTAATTTTGCCGGCCCGATCATGTTAAAAAGAGGTAATGAAAATATTTTAGACCCTTCTTCTGTAGTTAAAGAATTTAGTGAATACTTTGCTTTCGTCTTTCATCTCTAACCTATAAACTGCCATCATTTTGCTATTGTGTCAACGAGCCTGTGTTTCCTGATAGGACTGGGAATAGCTTTTTCTTCGAGCCCATTACAGGGTGCGAAGTTTTAAAGTTAATCAATTTCTTAAAGAACTCGGATTCTTGTGGCCTAGATGGAATTCCTAACCATGCCCTAAAAAAACTCCGCTTAACATCGTTGATATTTTGGCGTACCTATTTAATTTAAGTATTGTCTCTGGAGTTTCCCCGGAAGATTTGAAATGTGCAGTTGTAATTTCAATGTTCAAAAAGGGTAACAGGAAAGACGAAACAAACTATAGACCAATTTCCTTGTTGCCTTCAATTTCAAAAGAGAATGCAGTTAAGTCTAGAATTATATCTAATCTTAACAGAATAAGTTTCTTCAGTCCAGTCCAGTTTGGATTTAGAGAAGGTCTTTCTACTGAGGATGCTCTACTAGATTTTTGTTCATTTACATACAAAGGACTTGATGACAAAAAGTGTTGTGCTGGACTTTATGTCAACATAACGAAAGCCTTTGATATGGTTAACCACAACATTCTCCTAGATAAGTTACAAAAAGCCGGTTTTCACGGTTGTATGTATGATTAGTTCGAATCGTATATGAAAAATAGAATTCAAAAAGCTAAAATCGGCGATCATTTACGCAATTCGAAAGCAATCAATTTAGGTGTGCCTCAAGCTTCTCTTCTGGGGCCAATTTTGTTTCTTGTTTATATGAATTCATTATTTGAACTGCCATTCGAGGGAAAAGTTAGTGCATTTGCCGATGCCCTAGGCATTGGTTACAACTCAAGTAGCCCGTTGAACCTAATGGCTGAGATAAAACATGATATCCCCTGTTGAGGATCTGGTTTGCGAAACACAGACTAATGGTTAGCAATGAAACTAAAATAATGTATTATAATGAATGAATTGTGATGAATTGTGGATCAGCCATAAGCCGTCTAATATCTGGTCCAACGAAAACACCTTCCTTCAACTTTGCCTCTGAGAGGCCTGGAAACTTTGATATTAAGCATTTGAAGCAATTTCCATCTCTTGGAAGTGACTTTACAAATTGCTTCTTCAATCTCAGCTTTATGTGAAGCGGTGGTAGAAGAACTTTATGAGGAGGTACCACAGCTTCAGGCAGGACGTTCTTTTCGCCAACGTTAAGCTCCCTCGGACGCCAACACTATTTGGTCCAGTGATTTGTTCGGTCTCTACTATCGCATAGACACAAAAAGCAAGGGAATGTGGTAAACCCAGATTATTGTCCGAGCAACATGCCCAAGATTTTGAAGTCACCGCACACTTGCCAACTGTGGTCTTTATATTTTAATTGGCAAAGAACCAATTCCAGGTTCTTGTAGGTTTCATTGTGGTGTGCGGAATAGCTGATTGCAGATTGGGGTATGAAATTGACTGCTTCCGTTGTGAATTATACCCTTTCACTTTACACGAACAAAAGTAACAATCATCACTATGGTTCTTTTGCTCGCGCCCTACCATAGGAATCGCATATCGGAAAGCTTTTTTTTTGACTTTAAACCAATTTCGAAGGACGTCAACACACGTCAACACTGACTTTATGAAGTGCCCAAACTTTACTCTGATCTCCAAGTTGTAAGCCAAAATACGCGAAGTATACTTTTTTTTTTACAAAGTTCGTAATATAAAAATAATGTATTTTAGTTTAACTATACAAGAACCCCGGATATAAACGTTATATTTCATGCAGCTGACTGTTTTAAATACAACTTGTTTATTAGTGAGTGTAAAGACCAAAGATCTGAGACTTACCTTGATAATGCCGGATGTAGCGGAGGTTGCTTCAAAATTGAAACTGTGGTCGACTACAAATACCTTGGCGTAACTACTGACCAAAATGTCAGCTGGTCTAAACACATTTCTAGTTTGAAACCATATCTGCTGTCTTCTATTTGTATCTCTTATCGCCTCACAATAAACTCCAACAACTAACTATTCTTCAGAAAAGTGCTGAAAGGAATGTTTGCAAAACCAATCGCTTTGCTCACTCTATGAGTTTATTTGGGGCTATCCAGATTTTGCCAGTGAAACACCTGTACTACAGTGAGCGCATTTCGTTTAGCCGAACTTAGCACATACTTTTTTATTTGTGTTTATCTCATAAACCGTGCGCACTTCGTTTACACGAATTGATAATAAATTCTAAAATACATAATTTTAACACTTATATTGTACATCGGTAAGTAAAGCATATTGTTTATAAAGTGAAGTATTTTTGGGTTTTTGGGCAAAAAGAAATAATTTTTTTTGCAAATTTTAGCCATGCCGAAAGGAAAGTATTTGAGTGGAAAAGGGTGCCATTATAGTTTATAAGGAAAATGGTCTAAATAATACTCAAATTGGTCGGAAAATTAACCGTTTTGAAAAAGTCGTCCGAAACTTTTTGAATAAAGATAATTACGGTAAGAAACCGCTAACGAAAGGTCGAACGAAAATTTCAAAGCGACAGGTTAACTACATTCGCTCATTGGGTACAAAACAAAAGTTGAGTGCTGCTAAAATTGTCGATAACCTTAAATTGCCTATAGGAAAGCGACGTGTTCAAGCCATTTTGACAGTTTCACCCAACCTGGCTTGTAGGAAACCGATGAAAGCACCTCTCCTAACCCAGACTTATAAGCGACGTGTTTAAGCCATTTTGGCAGCTTCACCCAACCTGGTTTATAGGAAACCGATGAAAGCACCTCTCCTAACCCTGGCTTATAAGGATGCTCGTCTTAAATTTGCACAAGAGCACATGAGTTGGACTTCCCAATGGAAAAATGTGATTTTTTTACTCGAAAAAAAAATTTAACTTGGACGTACCAGATGGATTGAGTTATTATTGGCATGATTTCAGAGCGCCGAACTCACCACGCCTTAGTCGTAATTTTGGTGGAGGTAGTGTAATGGTTTGGGGTGCTTTTTCGTTTAATGGAAAGACTAAAATCTGTTTCATTCCACCACAAACCAATAGAAAGAACTACACAGAACTCTTAGAAGAAGAATTGATTCCTTTTTAGAAGACCATCATGAGGATGATGCCATTTTCCAGCAAAACAACGCATCAATCCATCGTTCTCGCGTAACTACGAGCTGGTTTTCTTTAAAACAGCTGAGAGTTATGAATTGGCCTGCACGCAGTCCTGATCTGAACCCGATAGAGAACCTGTGGGACTGTTGGCTAGAAAGGTTTATCTAAATGGAAGGCAACTTAGCTCAAGTCTAGATTTAAAAAGTGCCATTGTGAGCTGTTGGGAAGAGATCACCACAAATGAAATTCGAAACTTGATAAACAGCATAGAAAAACGCATTTACGAAGTGTTAATAAACAGAGGAGGCAAAACTAAATGCTAAGTTAAAAAAAAAATGTTTGTATTAAATATATATAAGCAGTTAGTTCATTCGGCTATAAGTAGTGCGCTGCAAATTAATGAATTTTTAAAATAAAGCCTGTTATTTTCTCAAAAGTAAAATACTTTATTTATTTTTTATGCGGAAGTTAAATAAAACAATTAAAACTTTATTTTATGTTAATTTACATTACAGCTTATAATTTCCACTGACCGTAATGTTCAAAAGAAGTATGTACTCGGCTAAACGAAATGCGCGTACTGTATTATAAAGTTATGAAAGTTTTCTTTATGAGGGGTGGTTATATGCAAAGTCCAATCTCTGACATGCAAAACTTACGTAGCATTACGAGATACATTGTTGATCTTCCCATTTTTCGGACCTCTTGCTACAGAAGTTTCTACTCGATTGTCTCTTGTAATTTGTTTAATAGGCTACCTGTTGGAATACGAAACATAGGGAATATATCCGCATTTCTGAGGGGAGTAAAATCGTGGCTTTTTGGTTTTGATCACAACAAAATCCAAATATTGTTACGCTTCGATAACTGAGTTTATAAAAGTTGAATTGTGCGCTATTTCTTTTTCTTTTTTTTTCATAACCATTTTTATTAATCAAAATTGTTCAAACTAAGTATTATAACCCACCGTCTTATTCTTGTCACCCCACAAAGAATTTGTATTTTTTACATTAGAATGTGACATTTAATTCTATTTTTTGTTAAATACAAAATGTCACTATCTATTCTTTCATAGAATTGTATTAATAGACTTATTTAATTAAGGCATAATTTGTAATCATATATTATTTTAAGTAGAGAATATGGAAATAAATAAATGAAATGAAAAATGAAATATAATTGGATACTAGGAAGGTTCGACATAATTTTAATTTGTTTCTTGGCCTAGAATCTCTTTTATTTTCTAAATGGTTCTTAGAGCCATGAGATATTGAAATTTACAGCACCCCGCCAAAAAATTACAAAATTAAAACTGCCATGGTTTTAACTGTTTTTTGCAAAATGCGATTTTTGCTGTCCAGTCTATAAATATTATCAACTTTGTTAACTGTATAATATATGCAATGATCCTGCCGCTACGTCTGGGAATATCAGTAAGATCTTTCGGGGGAATTTCAGCACTAAAAGCGCAGTTATATACACAAATGATGACGCAGTTGCAATTTGTAATTTGTAATTTGCGGCCTGGGTCAACCCCGGACAGATTTATTATTGCTTATTGCAAGCTTATTCTTAGAACTAACAATTTTCACTTAAAACTAAAGATAAAAACTAAAGGGTGGGAGCGGTTAAAAAAAGTTAAGATGTGAGGCATAGGTGGAAATAAGAGTGTTTTTAAGAGAGAGTTTGGTGAGATGGTAGTCGAAGAGAGGCAGAATATCGTTAACTTCACGAAGCATTCTAGACATTGGCTCCAAGTGTCCGTAATTCGTTCGGTGAAGATTGAGCCGGAAAAGTGGCACAGACCTAAGATTGCGTGGGTTGGTATTAAAAGAAATAAGTCGAAGTAAAGAAGGACAATCGATATTCCCAACTAAAATTTGATGAATAAAGAGAATGTCGGCAACATTTCGACGTATAGAAAGGGGTTGTAAATTTATAAGTTTCAGCCGGTCGGTATAAGGTGGTAAGTTTTGGCTATCATCCCAGGGAAGACCACGTAAAGCGAATCGTAAAAACCTGCGTTGAACAGTTGCTATCCGGAGGATGTGTGCTCTGTAGTAAGGTGACCAAACTTTGCTTGCATATTCAAGAAGAGGTCTAACAAAGGTTATGTAAAGAGATTTGGTAACATAAGGATTGGAAAACTCCTTAGACCAGCGATTGATGAAGCCAAGGGCAGAGTTGGCTTTCTTTATTATATTATTAATGTGAGAACGGAAATTGAGTTTCTTATCACAGATAACACCTAAATCACGCAACTCATTCACTAAGGGAACAGGCAGATTAGAGATTAGATAGTAGCGAGGTGAAGTAGGGGGCCGCTTACGGGAATAATAGCCTGACACTTATTGACGTTAAGCTCAAGAAAATTCTTCTGACACCAAGTACAAAATCTGTCAAGATCTTCCTGCAGTGGTAGGCTGTCTGAGGAAGAGGATATATATCTAAAGATTTTCATATCGTCTGCGTAAATAGATATGTATGAATTTTGAATGATGCAATTAACATCATTAATGGCCAGAATAAATAGTAAGGGGCCAAGGTGGCTGCCTTGAGGGACACCAGAGGAGGCTTTAATTGGGTCAGAAATCATGGACCTAAATAAAACATAGTATTGTCTTTCATTTAAATATGATTGAACCCATGTATTGTTATGCTTGTATTGTATATTGCTTTTCTTTTGGAACGTACTTCTGTTAAATGAACACTCTTTCTGAGGTTTTGGGTTTAATAAAGTCCGCGACTTTTGGATTAAAACACAGATTTTTTGATAAAAAAATAATTTTATTTTTCAACGTAGTCTCCCTTGAGCTCTATACACTTTGTCCAACGCTTCTCCAATTTTTTTATCCCTTCCAAAAAAAATGATTTGTCGAGGTCCTCAAAATAGGCCTTTGTTTGCGAGATGACTTCATCATTGGAGTCAAATCTTTTTCCACCAAGCCATTTCTTCAGGTTTGGGAACAAGAAGTAGTCGCTCGGAGCCAAATCTGGTGAATAGGGTGGGTGAGGGAGCAATTCATAGCCCAATTCATGGATTTTTGCCATGGCAACTGCACATGTGTGCACCCTTGCATTGTCTTGGCGGAAAAGAACTTTTTTCTTGGCCAAATGAGGTCGTTTTTTTTTCAAATCGTCATTGAATCGGTCCAATAAGTTGGCATAATATTCCCCATTGATTGTTCTTCCCTTTTGAAGGTAGTCAATGTGGATTATCCCGCGTGCATCCCAAAAAACAGTCGTCATAACTTTATTGGCTGACAAACCCACCTTGGCCTTCTTTGGCGCTGATTCACCCTTAGAAACTCACTGTTTTGACTGTTGTTTGTTCTCTGGTGTGTTGTGATGGATCCATGTTTCGTCCACGGTTACAAAACGGCGCAAAAACTCCTCCATATTGCGATTAAACAACGCCAAACCTTCCTGTGAAGTTGTTACACGATTGCGTTTGTGGTCGACTGTGAGCAAACGCGGCACCCATCTTGCGGAAAGCTTTCTCATGCCCAAGTGATCATTCAAAATTGAAACCACTGAGCCATGCGAGATCCCTACGGCTTCCACAATCTCTCGCACTTTCAATCTTCGGTCGGCCAACACCATATCGTGAATTTTTTCGATTGTTTCGGGTGTAGAGACCTCAACTGGGCGTCCAGGACGTTCGGCATCTTCAGTGCTTGTACGGCCACAACGAAATTCAGTAAACCACTTTTTTACCATTGAAATCGATGGTGCAGAGTCTCCATAGTATTTATCAAGCTTAGCCTTGGTCTCGGTAATGGTTTTTTTCGCAAGAAATAATGCTTAATAAGCACACGAAATTCACTTTTTTCCATTTTCTCCTCAAATTAGTGAGTAGTCTGATAAAAATAGCTGTCAAACACAAACTAACTGACGCAGCAAGTTTAAATTTTGACAGGAGTCAACTGACAGATGCCTGTTGACAGGAGCAGTGTTGCTGTTTCAGTAAAGAGGTCAGAAATTCAAAAAGTCACGGACTTATTGAACCGCCCTCTTATTAAGAGTTCTGAGAAGTGTAACGCAATAAAGAAAATATCGACATTGATTCACTTTAAGTGGTTTTTCAAGAAAATATCTGGGAATTAAATGGATTTTTTTTAAATTGGTCATGCAAAAGATGTTTCTGAGCGGGAAAAAGGAGAAATTTTTGCGTATCTCGATTCCGGACACTTAAGCTATAGAGACATTGCCAAAAAAATGAAAGTTTCTCTGGGAACGGTGGCAAATGTAGCAAAAGTTCGGAATGATGGGAATCTTTTAAAACTGGTCGTCAAAATTGTGGCAAAAAAGTGGTTAAAATGGGCTTAGAGGATACAATAAAACCAGTTGCGCTACGATGGTGCCGATATCTCCCTTCGAAGCATTTTTTCAACAAACAATTTTAAGTATACACGTCCTGCAAAAAGCCAAAACTAACCAAAATAATGAAAAAACAGCCGTATATTTGGCTGATTGGAATAAAGTGTGTCACCAAAAGTCATCTTCTTTAACAATTTTTTACTGCACAACCTGTGTTACTTTTGAATCATTTCTTGTTCTTACTTAAAGGTCATATGCACTGATAAATACCGCCTTGAGGCCACAGGAACGTTATGAAGAGGTAAAACTGTAAAATCCGCCATCAGTTATGATCTGGAACTTGATATCGTCGGAAGGACCTGGTCCAATATATTTTGTTGACAAAATAATGAACAGTGACCCATACGTAACGGTCCTCAACACAGTTTTCTTGCAAAGTCTCCTTCAACGGACTATACCTTTATGCAGGATGGCGCTCCTTGCCACACTTCAAAAAAAAAGATTAGAATTTATAGACACAAGAAATATTAATATTCTTCCTCGGGCCGCAAAACTCCAGACTTAAACCCCATCGAAAGCTATTGGGCTTACCTAAAATCTAAAGTTCACTCTCGAAAGAATGCAACCATTCAAATGCTTAAAGAAAATATTGACGATATATGTTATGGATGTTCAGATTTTACCGTGTCTGAAAAAACAAAGGCAATTTCATAAAATATTAATTAAACTTAAATGAACTATTCGTACTTACGATCCAAATTAAATAATTTATTAAAGATGTAAAAAGCATTGTTTTGATGTCGAAATTATGCAAACGCTGTCTAAACTTAAAAATTTAAGTATTTTACGCGTGTTCATACTGTAAGTTGATAAGCGGCAAAATATGCATTATGCGATGGGACTCACCTTTCGTGTAAATACCGAATTTTAAATACCAGTCAAGAAGTGCTTAGATGGGATACTTAAAACTTAAAGGGAGTATTAGTATACGGTGCGCCATGCTATGATTATTAGAGTGTGAAACATTTCTTTGAGGCTTAGAAGAGTTAAGTATACTCATTGTTTCCTCTCCGACTATACTTAATATAATTGTGGTGAATAGGATAAGCACGGTTATAAATCAGAATCAGAAGAAAGGCCGATTTGTCTTCATCTTCTTTTCCTCTCCTAACTCCAAGGTGAAACAGTGTCAGCAAATGGAGACACGGCTGAAGTATTCCAATTTCGGATTTCCGGCTTCACTGCGGGCACTGTTACTTTCCAAACTACTCGTAGGCCACAAATTCAAAGCTCATGCTCCCACGTCATAGACTAGGATTTAAATGATTAGGGTCTCATATGGACTGCGGTTTCTTATTTGCTAGTGAAATGAATTTATTTTTCAGTTAGTCTCTGTATCGTAGGCTCTGCATACCAGTGTATTTCATATTCACATTAGGATGCTTGAAAAGACAACCATTGACTTGAAAGACAGCCATTACCATCACCAATAAAGATCTCTGGAGTGGACAGATTTGGTAAGCTGTACCATGTCGACCACCGCCGAGTGCACATGCCCACGAGTGCACTGGTGAATCTTTCCGAGCTGGCAATGTTAAAAAAAAAAAAAAAAACGAACAACTACTACAGTGCAGCGAAGAAAAAAAATATTACACAGTGCGGATATCCCACCACTCCCGCTCCGGTACTTGTCATCCGGCATAGGCAGTGGCTGAGTGTAGACAATAACTGATGGATAGCGGGTTGTGTGAGTGAGAATTTTGTTGGTGCACTATTTTCTATTGTTGTAAGGGCATAACACCTACAACAATTGGATTCGGTAAGCCAACGTCAGAATCGTTGATGTTTGTGTTATTTGTGTTTGTTTTTATTTTCTTATAATGACTCGGTAATTTAGAGTGAACAATGCGAACATACGCGGCCTAAAAAGTAATCACTTTTCTGCTTGAGTCCACGTCTGTAAATTCAGGCCAGCTATTTTGGCAATTTGTGAAACATGGTTAGATCCCCGCGCACACCACTCAGATCACTCTGATCTGAAGCTATCTGGCTACGAACTAGTGCCATTATCCTTCTCTCATCGCGGTCTCGCCATTTACGTGCGTAGTGATGTAGCTTACCAAATTCCACCACAATGTAGCCCCTGTTCCAAACCGGAATTCAATTTCATGTGGTTAAAATTCCATACCCGTAAGCAAATTATCCACTACTACTTTTTTTTACAAAAGCCCCAAACTAGACAGCAATTCGACTTTTAACGAGTTTGATGCGCTGTCTGACTCTATTCAAAGAATTGTATCCCTGTATTCTTATATTGAAATTGTTATTACGGGCGAATTCAATATACACAATTCCGAGTGGCTTCGACATTCTGGACAGACAGGACCATTATATCATATCAGCTAATTTCTCGTACACCTACCACACAGTTAGAGAAAAGATTCCTAAAAGAACCGTATGGCAATACGAGAAAGCCAACTGAAGCGGTCTTAACAGCTTCTTTAGGTATTTTAGCTGGTCGTTATGTATCGTCCATAACGACGTGGATGCCGCTGCTGACATAATCACAGAAACTATTCTCTTTGGAATGAGATGCTCTATCCCTCATCAGATGAAGAGTATCAAACCAAAAGAAAAGGCATAGTACGACTGGAGTTGTAAAGAGGCTGTCAGGGTTAGAGGTCCTACAAAACCAACCCGACAGAGGAAAACCGAAAAAAAATTAAACGAGCCAGATATGACTGAAACGCCTTGCTTAAGCATTTGAAATTCCAATACAAATTGCAATGTCCCAAAGGCAGTACAAATTTTTGGTCATTCGTGAAAAACATTAGAAATTCTGCATCTTCCTCCATCCCAACGCTCATATGCAATGACATTCCAGCTGTCAGCTCTTTGAACAAGGCCAATCTGCTTGCTGCACACTTTGTGGCTAGCTCAACACTCTCAGATTGTGCTTTGTCCCCACCTACACTTTAGTGCCTCGAATCTTCAATGGCACGAATCTACTTTTGCACTCGTGTAGCAGCAAGAATTCTTAAAGATCTCAAAAAACCTAAATCCGCTGGTCCTCTTGTATATCTCCCCTTCTTCTGAAGAAGTGTTCTTCCACGCTGGCAAAACCACTGCGTAAGCTTTTTCATCAGTCCTACTCTTTAGGACTCTTTCCGAGCAGATGGATAACAGTATTTGTCCAGCCCGTCCCTAAAAAAGGCGAATCTTCTTCCAACACTTCCCTCCAAGGTCATGGAAACGCTGACTAAAGGTCAGCTCATGAAATATCTCGAAAGACGAAAACTTCTCAATGGCCGGCAGATCCACTGGTGATTTGATGGCATGTCTCACCGAAAAGTGGAACCAAAGCGTACATCAATCTGACGAAAGCAAGATAGTTGCACTTGATATTTCTAAGGCATTTGATAGAGTTTGGCATCAGGCTCTTTTGTCGAAAATGCGTGCTTTTGGGATCGACGGCTCTCTTTTTCAATGGAAATTACCTTTCGGAACGTTCAATTCAAGTTGTCTTGGACGGTTTCAAGTCTGATATTCACAAAATAAATGCTGGTGTGTTCCAGGACTCCGTTCTGTCTCCGACACTCTTTCTAATTTTTATCAATGATCTCTTATCTGCCACTTCTCATCCAATATATTCCTTTGCTGATGACAGTACTCCCTGCTTTTCATATTCATTTCCGGACTCACGTCCCTGCTCTTCGGCGTATGTTAAGCTCACTAAATTTCGATATCAACAGCATAATCAATTGGGGAACTATCAACAGAGTGGGATTTAATGCTTCCAAAACACAATACTCTCTGCGAAATTTAAATATCCATGGATGGCACTTACATTGTCGAAACCGATAAACTTTCCATTCTCGGTATGTGTATCAATGGCAACTTATGTTGGAATGACCACATATTCGATGTCGCCAAAAATGCTGTGGAATATCTAGGCTTTCTCAAACGATGTAAGAAATACTTTTCCCCTTCTGATCTGGCCTCAATATATGGTATAAGGCATTCATCCGCCCAAAATTGGAGTACAATGCTCACATCTGGTCAGGTGCGCCTAAAACATCTCTGGATCTGCTTGACCGGTTTCAAAACCGTGAGATAAAACTCATAGTAGATACCAATATCGCTCAGACAATAGACATCCTCGAACACCGACGAAATGTCTCGTGCCTCACTCCGTTTTATCGTTATTTCCACCACCAGTGCTCCATAGAAATCGCCAGTAGCATTCCGCCCCTTCAAACCTTTAACCGTAACATCGTCACGCTATGAATGCTCATCAGTATACCCTCAAGCCCACTTTCGGACGTACTCTGAAATATCGTGATTCGTTCCTAAGCCGAACAACTCGCTTGTGGAATGCCCTACCGAGCTCTCTATTTCCTAGTCATTATAACATTCAAACATATAAAACCAACATACATCGGTACCTACCCTTCTTTCCTCCCTAAATTTCCTTCGGCCGCGCTGTGTGCAAACATTTTAAGGGTACCTTAACCCCTTGGGCGCGCGCTAGTTCACAAAAATAAAAAAAAGAATAATTGAACAAAAAGCAAAGTAAACATACAAACTCACAACATACATATAGCAAACATAATTGGAAAATAAATGTCGATGATAGTGACACTTATAGAGAAATCACTGATGAGCTAACAAACGTGAAGTTGCAATGGCACTCATATGAAAGTAAGGCTACTAGACCATTTAGAGTACTCGCCAGAGGTCTTTACTTCTCATGTGACTTACATGATATCATTGAAGATTTGACTAATAAAAAATGCAAAGTTTTGGAAGCCAAAAACTTAATTAAAAAGAAAAAACCAAAAGTAATGATGTGGAACCAACGATAAGAAATAGAAAACAGCCTCTTTTTATGCTCTCCTTTCACAAGCAAGAAGATATCAAAAAGGTATACGCTATTAAATCAATAATGGGTATTGTTGATAGGATTGAGCCACTTCGAATAAGTTCCAACTCAATACCTGAATGCAAACGATGTCAAGCCTTCGGGCATACGGAAAGCTATTGTAAAAGAGATTTTGCAAGCGTTAAACGTGAAGTAAAACATCCAACAAATAGCTGTCCACTAAAGAACCATGAGAAAGCGAAATATATCAACTGTCATGGAAACCACCCAACTAATCACAGAGGTTTTTACAGAAAGGAAAATCAGAGTTACTACTGATCATTAACTAAAAGCAATCAAAAATAAAAACAAGCAACAAGTAAATGTTGAAAATACCAAACAGACAAAATACGAGTACCTATAAATTGCTGCTAAAATAAAAGCGCCAGCTGTGAATAGCAAAATCGTATTACCAAATTGTTAAAAATATGTGTACAGAAGAAGAAATACCAGTAAAGGAAATGCTTTTTACTATTTTTTAAAGACCGGATACTGACGATAAAATGATTAAGCTACGAGGCAAAGAAGTTTCCATACGAAAAAAACAACAACATATTAATGATTAACCTTTATCCACCAACGTGTGGTCCCTGAGACCGCTGAGGTCTTAGATTTTGCTGTTCCCCGTCTCAGTACCATCCAGGTCAGTTGCGTTCGTGACGTGGCGAGTAGTGGTTGCATCGGCGGGAGCAATTTTGGTGAGTAATTTTGATGTTGAATTCAATCGCGGTCCGAGTGACCGCGCGTCGTAGTCTGCGTAACTTTTTTTGAACCGTGATTATAAATAGTTTTTTTGTTTGAAGACGGATTTTACGTAAAAATGTCAAATCCTGGGCCATTACGGCCTACGCAAAAAAAACAAGAATTTTCTTCGCAATCTGGGGTGGTCGTGGTGTAGTGGTACTAGCAATCGCTTCTCACTCGGAGGGTCAAGGTTCGAATCTTAGCTACGACAAAAGTTTTCATTTGTGTAATTGTTGGAACTCAGTCAGAAAAATCTGCGTGTGAAGGCATAACACTGGCATGTAGATTTGGCTGCTGTAGGGTTTTCAAGCACAAATCAACCGTTAAAATTCACAACCGGAATTATTCTGAGTGAAGAAAATCTCTCCGTCCTATTCGAACTCCCACCCCTGGAGAGCCAATATCGAAACCAAACACACCTGAGTTTCAAACCACTACATCACAACAATGCTTTCCTTTCTCCTCCTTCTATCTTTCCGCCCGCGCCTTGGCAACAGTAAATTCATAACCCCTTAGGCGCGCGTAAATTATAAAAAAAAAAAAATAAAAAAATCTATGGAAACCAGTAAGAGATTAGGTGTGTCAGATTCACGTCTAGCTGAAGTGTTGGAGTCTTAACTCAACGAAGTTAATAGTCGGTCAGAGGTCGATGACGTTAGTGAAGACTATGTGACACAGCAAAGTGACCATGACACTAATAGTAAAACAAATGACTCTGATTTAGGTGAACAAGTTTATCAGGATATTCAATTAGCAGATGAGCCTGGAAACGATACATAGAAATCTGGCGATGAAATGCCTTTGTCTCGGATAGGGTATTTCTATGGAGAAAAATAGATATAAATGGTCCAAAACAGCTCCAAATCGAGCTATGCGAACTCAAGCACATAATATTGCCCACCGTCAACAGCCTACTAATCTCACAAATAATGATGGAAATGACGCTTTATATTTGGAAAAAACTTTACTTGAACTAATGTAAGGTTAGCTGAGGCTAGACTTCAATATGATAAAGAAGAAAACAGGGCAGAATTGCAAGATATAGATTCGTCTGAACTTCTAGCTTTCATTGGGCTTTTAGCTTATACAGTCGTTTTTAAATGAAATTATGAAAACGCAGATTATATCTTTGCAACAGATGGGACAGGCCGTGAGAATTTCCGATGTGTAATGACAAAGAATAGATTTCTAAACTTGCTCCGTTGTGTAAGATTTCATAATTCAGCTGATAGAGGCGCCAGACAAAGTCAATTCAATTCAATTCAATTTATTATAAAAAACATTGTACAAATAAGACCTAGTCTTTTATAACATAATGTAGCGGATGGATTACAATATTAATTATTAATTAACTAACTTTAATATAAACATTAGTGATAATTACTTAAAAATAAAAATATTGGAAAAGGAAGGGTTGTGGAGAGAAGGATAGTGAAAAGATTTAAAAAATAGTGTCGAAAATAGATAAAAGATAAAAGACAAAAATTTCAAGAGAATAGTTATGTGTTGCTTATTCAATGTCTACCAATACGGCACTTTTGAATTTAATAGCTTCAATTGTTTGCTTTGTTGTTGTCGAAAGTTGGTTCCAGAGCCTGGTGACATACACAAAGAAGAGACAAGACGAGTTCAAATAGTTGAAAGAGGGCTTTATAATATTAGATGTTCTGGATGACTGAGCAAATTGAAGTGTATCAAAAGATACTTGGGAGATCTGCTGTTTATGACCTTGTGCATGCACACGTCGTCGAATTTTTTGGAACTGCTGAAACAAACAACCAGAAAACAGCTTGTGACATAGTGAAATGTGTTCATACTGACGGAGATCATACACGTACCTAACCATATCATTAAACGCCACAAGCAACTTGTGATGAGAAAGGAAGTCGAGCTTGCAGTAAACAACAGTGGCATAATCAATAATAAGCATAAATAACGTTTTTATTAACCTTTGCTTAGTGTCAACCGGGGTAAAAGTAGAAGACAACTGAAGTTTATGTAGCCCAGCATAGATTCGTCCAATAACATAGTTTGTATGGTCAACGGCGAACGGAGAGAACAATTTAATTTGAAGCCGAGATTTGTGACAGCATCCACAAATTTGAGTTGCTTATTGTTCAAGCTCACTGGCGGCAGCAGATTAGTATCGTTATGCTTCTTAGAAATAAGAATAAGCTGGGATTTGTTAAGAATCAGATTGAGACCATTGCATAGTGACCAGTTGTACATATACTGCTGACAGGTCTTCATTTATTCTGTCAAAAAGATCCTCAATGAGCCCAATCGGTCGTGACAAGTATATCTGAGCATCATCAGCATAGATATGAGTGTTTACATTCAGGCATACTTTGGGTAGGTCATTAATAAAAATACAAAAAAGTGATAATATTGATGCCTGCGGTACACCTGCCGTTAAGGTTTTAAACTGTGATTTTTTTTCTCAATAACAACCCTTTGAAAGCGATTTATTTATCAGGCCCACCGATCTTGCACTAAAACCAAAATATAGCCTGAGCTTGTGACATAGTACTTTGTGATCCACGCTGTCAAAGGCCTTGGAAAAATCTACCAGGCAAAGCACCGTTATTTCACCTGCATCATATTTGACCATTATATCGTCAAGAATTTTAATCATAGCTGTCGAATAGCTATGTTGTGCTCGAAAACCAGACTGTACAGGGGATAGCAAGCAGTGTTGGTTTAGGTAGCTCGAAATTTGCCCAGCCAGAATTTTCTCTAAGACCTTTGTTAAACAAGGCAAAATACTTATTGGGCGAAAGTCAGAAGCTGCAGATGGCTGAGGTTTTTTCGGAACCGGAATAATCTTACCCAACTTCCAACTATCAGGGAAGGTAGAGCACGTAATGCAGAAATTTATTATATGTGTAAGAGAGATTATGATATGCGGTAATATCATCTTCACAAAGCGAATGGGTACACCATCCTCACATATAGCATTGGACTTAAGAAAACGAATGATATCAACTTCTGAAACGACTTCAAAGTCAAATTCAGAGCTAAAAAACAGTTGGCTATCTGGAGTAAAGCACGGACTATTTGGAGAACTTGAAAGAAAAGAAAGTACTGATAAATTGGCCGCTGTTTCAAATATCTTCGACAAGTTTGTGAGAAACTTTCAAAGTTTGTACAACGTTGGTTAATACGTAACAATCGACGAAATGTTTATTGCATTCAGAGGACGATCGTTTCTTGTTATGCACAATATAGTATATGCCAAACGAGCCTGCTAAATATGGATTGAAAATGAAGTCTTATCGAAAGATGAAAAGAAACTCTTAGTTCCTTCTCAATGCGTGTTACGCTTGTCTCGAGCATTGTACAGCTCAAATAAAAATGTGACGCTTGACAATTGGTTTACGTCTCAAGAACTCATTGATGCACTGAAAAGAAGGGGGTCGACGTGTGCTGGGACTATAAAAAAAAAACAAAAGAGAATTATCAGAGAACTTCAAGCCGTCAAAACAAAGAGATATAGGTTCACCCTATGCGGATTTACCAACCAAGTGACAATCATATCACACGTCCTAAAAAAGATAAAGCTGTCATTCTTGCGTCATCGATGCATCATTCAGAATAAACGAACGTACAGAACGTACCTGGATTTTTAACGTAAACAACCTGTCATAAGGCCTTATGTTTACGAGGTGCCCATACACCCATAGGGAGCAGGGATACGCCTTGCCATCGCTCGCCACAAAAATTTTGATACCAATTCGGAACTGTGTTGGAGGCAAAAGTTCCACCCTTGGTATGAGTCGAGGCCGACCTAAAACCTCTTGCTGTTCTTAGGGTCACAGCACCCAGTACTTTATTTGCAACTCTACAATGGGTAAACAGAAAAGAAAACCCGTACCCGCGATTTGGGTTTATACCACAGCCACCATGACATTCCCACAAGGGGGCCTACCTCTAACAAGTCAGGTCCGGACCGAAATCCGGGGGGCTCCTGACTCCCATGGTACCGTGATTTAAGTCCTGGTATGGACTACCGGTGGTCAAGAAGCCAACAAGTCCTATGACCGGCAACTTGTAACTGGTCAAATCGTAGCAACCATTCAGAGGCTGTAATCTGAAGATGTTTACGATAAGACCAGTATAGAATAATTTGCCATGGCTTTTTATTAGACAACGTCATTAATGGGCGAAGCCTTAATAATTGGACGGGGGCCCAAAAAACGAACGTACAGGAAAACCGGAAATTATAGCATTTTACAACTCCACAAAAGGGCGAGTAGACGAATTGGATAAAAAGTGTTCACTCTACTCCTGTAGCCGCCGGTCGAGGCGTTGGCCAATAAGTATATTTTTCCGTATTTTGAACATCAGAATGGACAATGCATATGTGGCTCATCAACAGCATAATACGAAAATGGACAGTTTTTATCTCGTCAACTGATATTAGAACATTGTAAAGAAGAGTACTGTGTACCAATTTACTGCGTGAGCTAAAAATGACTTTGATTCAAATTCTAGGCCCGGATATGCCAAATCAGCCAGAGCCCGATGTCGCCGCACTAAATCAAAGAAAGACGTGTGCTTTTTGTCCACCAAAACTGAAACGGAAATCATCTTGTGTTATTCATGCCAAAAGTACATATGCTTGGAGTGCGGTAAAAAAGTCTGTGCTGATTGTGCGTAATGTTCACCGCATCTTGGTTTTTTGTTTCTTGTCACAGAAATGTCATTTTTGCTATTTTGTTTTATGAAGAAAACATCTTATTTTCGTTAATTAATAGTAAAATTTATAAGTGACACACGTAAATTCGATCTGAAGTGAATTTTACTGAATTAACAATTCCAAAAGCCTTTTTTGGAATATACTTAATAAATAGCTGTTGATTCATGGGTATTTGTATTTGATTTTATTTGTGATACTGTGCTATTTCTATATAATGTAAAGGAATTCAAAAAATATGATACTTTATTCTTTTTGAGCTAAATAATATAGCGGTCTCCCGGACCTCACGTCGGAGATTGCGTAACAAAAAAAACGCAGTCACAACCTGGAATGCAAATGGTTTACTCCAACATTTGTATCTCTGAATTTCAGGTTTTTCTATGCAATGAAGACATTGATGTTTTCTTGATTTCTGAAACCCTCTCCAAATAGGGAACAAAGATTAAAATTCCTGGGTTACCACTCTCCCCATTCAGCTGACAGTGCCAGGGGAGGAGTACTGCAATTCTAAAAAGTATTTTTGAACCTTAGGAATCGCAAAAAATAGCAAAACAAATATTGCAAGTAGCGACAATATACATTTTGACTAAAAGCAAAGAATTTAAAATATCTGTCTTATGCTGCCCTCCCAAGTATAGGCTACAGAGGAAGATCCTAAAGACCCTTTTTCGAATTCTTGACACTAACTTTATCACTGAGGCATTAAAATCGCAAAATACACCTACTGGGGGCCAAGACTAATAACGACAAAAGCCAGGAAGACTTATTTCGACTGCGTCGCCTACTAAATGGCCATATGACTCAGCAAAAATACTAGATCTTATTTACTTCGTTATAACAAAAGAAATTAATAGAAAAGAAGTAAATGTTGAAAGCAGCGATGATATGTCGTCGAATCAAACGGGTTTACCCTAACGATCAACGGCATGTCAATAGAATGGAGACTTACCGACAAAAGAACGAATTGGTGTAAATTTAAAGAATTAATCGAAAGATTTATTAATCTCAGATCTCCACTGGTCACAACAAGCCATATTGATATCGAAGTTGAGCAATTCGTTAAACTTACAATAAACAGCAGGGAGCAAAGGATAGTACAACAAAAAAACAAGCATCGGTAAAATATCTCACATAAATTAGCGAACTTGTATTAGAAAAGAGATGAGCTCGCAGGAAATGACAAGGTATCCATGCAATAAAAAAAATTTCGGTGAATTTAAAGAAGATTTCTAACTAAATATCTTTGCAACTTAACTGCTGACAATAGATGGCAAACTCTACTAATACTTTTGCAAACCCTTAAACTTCGCACGCACACACTGTAAGTAAATTATCAAGCAAGCCTGTAACCTGCTAAAATTTACAAGTAAAGTTGCTAAAATGAGAGCAATTTACAAGTAAAGTTGCTAGAATGAGAAGAATCTGCACGTAACCTTGTTAGAATGGGAGCGATTTGCACATAAATTTCACTATGTATGTGTAATTTGGATGACGTTTTTTGAGTAAAATTGTTGGGTTTTGTGCAAAGTGGGAGGGAAATCGACACTGATGACAATTCACATCTATGCACAGACAGGGTCACACGGATAGAGATGTAGAGGATAATAGAAAATCACCAGGTTATGATTTAATAAGTGCCTAAGGTACTTGACAGAACTACGCTCCATAGCATTGTTAACACAGAGACTTAAAATGAATGCTTTTTTTTTACACAAATATATGTTCCAGATCACTGGAAGATAGTCGAAATTATTGTTATATCTAAAAAAGGTAGGCCTCTATCAGAAGTTACCTCATACCGCCCAATCTCACTTTTATCGGTGTATTATGAAAACTTCTCAAGAAACTGTTTTTTAAAAGACTAGATAGATTTATAGAGGAAAGAAAGCTTATTCCCACCCATCAGTTCGGGTTTTGAAATACACATTCGACAATAGACCAGCTGCATCGTATAACTATTGTTATAGAGAAAACACTAGAAGAAAAACAAGTTGGCTCTAACAACTTTACTACATTATTCCTAAACGTTGCACAGGCTTTTGATAAAGTTTAGCATAAGGGTTTAGAATATAAACTTCATAGGGATCTATGGTACCTAGACAGTATTATGAGATACTTAAATCCTATATAGAAAATAGATTCATTATAGTTCGCTATGGTTCATCGTATTCTGAACTTAAATAAATACAACCAGGGGTTTCACAGGGAAGTGTTCTATGTCCTATCCTATATTTATTCTACAGTAGTGGTATACCACATCCAAACGAAACGATAAAATTTACATTCGCAGACGGCACTGCTCTTTTATCAACTGATGGATGCGTGGCTAAAGCAACAGAAAGGCTACAAAATTCAGTTAACGATATATGCGATTGGACGCAACGATGGCGAATTAAACTTAATGAGTCAAAGCTCACCCCTATCAATTTTACAAATAAAAAAATAACGAATGTTCCTGTAGTTACGTATTAATAAATCAAGTAATTTCCTATTCTAACACAGCTAAGTATCTGGGTATTTACAATATCTAGATGCTAAACTGAAATGCGAAAAAAATTAAATAGAAGAGTTGAATATCAGATACAGAAAACTTTGTTGGTTGTTAGGATATACTTCAGAAATATCCACTGAGAATAAAATCGTATTATATAACCAGATATTAAAACCAGTTTAGCCATATTGTATCCAATTATGCTGTTTTGCAAAAAAAAAATGAATGTACTCGTAGACACAATCATTTCAAAACAAAGTCCTTCAGAAAATACTAAATGCCCCATGGTATATTAGAAATAATGGCTTGCATCTTGATTTACAGATTGATCTTGTAATAAAGTACGCAATCCGTCACAATAAGCGTTTGCAAATGCATATTAATCCGTCTTAAATATACAATGTAATATTCGTAGATTAAGTGGAACTAAACCTCACGAACTTATAATCTGACAATTATGAGAGCCCGTATTTAAATTAGAAAATCTTCTTAAACCCAACTGGGCGTTGAAATTAAAATCATTTCTCGATCTATCTTTGATTGGTCGTAATTAAGGAGGTGTTTTTAGCTCTTGGTTTCTAACACCACAATGTCTTCCGAAAAATTTTAAATTAAAATATTCATATCATTCACAGTATTCTTTTTCTCTTATCTTGCAATGCATACATGAAAGAATATTGTCAGTCCGTCTTAGCGAGCGACAGCGAGAATAAATGGTTTTCTTTGAAGCAGACGTCGAGATCATCCCTTAGTGGATTGAACAGTCGTCTTAGTTTAAAAAAAATACAGCGACTGGTAAGAGTGATTTTTCCCTTGATTTCTACGTTTGTGTAGTTGTTTGAATTGTTGGCCGCCACTTCTAGTACAATGTGGATGTTCTGAGTGTCTTATTTAATCGTAATATTGAAAAGGGTTGTTTTCCTGAACAATTGAAATGTGCTAAAGTTGTACCTATCTTTAAAAAAGGAAACAGAAGAAATGTTTCGGATTATAGGCCTATTTCTCTTCTTTCCACTTTTTCTAAGAACTTTGAAAAACTGCTTAAAGTTCGCATTTTGTCGTTCCTAGACAAGTTTAAATTCTTTTGTAGCAACCCGTTCAGGTTTAGATCAGAAATGTCAACAGAGGATGCTATTTTGAGAATATATAGTCAACTGTATGGTAGTTTAAACTGCAATAAAACTACCATGGGTCTATTTATAGACGTGACAAAAGCATTCGATATGGTGGACCATGATTTATTATTAAACACACTTTATAACGCTGGTAACATTTTAAATGGCTGCAATCGTTTTTAAAATACAGGAAACAGAGAGTTAATGTCAGTGGTGTCTTGAGTGAGTCACGAATTCTGAAAAATGGTGTTCCTCAGGGTTCTGTACTTGGCCCTTTGTTTTTCCTAATTTACATAAACTCCCTTTTCAAACTCAAGGTAAATGGTATTTCAACTGCATTTGCAGATGATATAGCGTTTACTTATGAATGTAACACTATTCTTGAATGTATCATAAGTAGCGAAGAAGATCTTGAAATTTTAAGGTTGTGGTTTACTGCTCACAAATTGATTATTTGTGAGAAAACAAAGTTGATGTCTTTCAAGACAACTGAAAAAAGTCTTTCTGATTATAATCTCTGGTTTCATGCATGCGATTGTAAACTGTTTTCTTTACCTGTTCATAAGTGTGGTAGAAGTAACTTTGTCAAAAATGTACAATGTTTCTAAACATTGTTCAAAATTGAATCAGCACAACATTTTAAGTACTTAGGCGTTTCAGTTGATATCAATCTAAATTGGAAAACTCATATCCAAGCGTTAAAGTCGTACATGATTTTGGTTACACGTAAAATGTATCTATTAAAGCCTTTTTGCTCCAAGAAAGTGTTAACCACTATTTAGTATGGTCTTGCGCACTCAAAGTTACAATACGGCATCTCCAGCTGGGGGGGCTCGTATGCTATTACACTTAAGCCCAAAAACATCTAATGAGAATTATATTTAATAAAAATCGATTTGCTGCAAGTTGGTCTTTATTTAAAGCGTTGCAAATTCTACCAATCAGACATTTATATGTTTTTAAAGTCCTATGAGAGTTTTCTAAACGAAGTGGTAATATACCGAGCAGAAATTCTCAAATGTATAACCTACGTATAAATAATATTATATGAACTTAGTCACGGCACCATTTCCACACAGAACACTTTTTTCTCGTTTCTATACTGATACAGGTGTAAAGTTTTTTAATAAATTGCCCTTTTCTATTAGAGAAATACCTTGTTTTTCCTCTTATATCAGAAAAGTAAAAGACTGGTTGTTCACTTTAAACTATGATTGTATTGAAACATTTTTGTAAAAAGAAGAATTTTTTTTGATTTTTTTCCTGTATGTATATAAATATTTATATTTAAACATTGTCACCCCACATGAGATATCTTTTGAATTTTTTAAATCTTGATGTGTCATTCACCACTAACTTTGTAGTTAAAGAATGATTACTATTATTCTATTTAATTCTTTCATGAATATTGTGAATAGTTTTTAAGTATAAAATGAATAAAATCAAATATCCATCTATCTATCTATATACTCCTCTGCTTATGATAGTATTCTCTGCTGTTCATATTCGTTACCGGACTAACGTTCCTGCCCTTCAGCTGTAGAATTGGAACTACGCTCAACAAGAGTGGAGTTTAATGCTTCCAAACACAACAATAATATCCGCTGTCGTAAAGCCATTATCATGAGTTGTGCTTGCATCGCCGAAACTTTCTATTCTCTGTATATAGCATATGTAAATGACAACCTACGATGTCGCCAAAAACGCTCCGAAATGTCTAGGTTTCATCAACTGATGTAAGAAATATTTCACCCCTCTGATCTATATAACGCATTCTTCTGGCTGAAATTGCTGTATAATCTGGTCATGTGCTTCTAAGACCTCTCAGTACTTGCTAGATAGGACTCAAAACCGTGCTATAGAACTCATAGATATTGCTAATATCTCACAGTCATTTGACACCCTCGAGTACTGACGTAATTTCTTGTGTCTCACCTTGTATTATTGCTGTTTCACCACCAGTGATGTACTGAAATTCCGTCCTTCAAACCTTAAACCATAGCACCCATCTCGCTATGAATGCTCATCTATTCACCCTCAAGCCCATTTTCGTAGATTGAAATATCGTGATTTTTTTCTAAGCCATACAACTTACTTATGGTATGTCTTGACGAGCTTTTTTCATAATCATTATAACCTGCAAACATTTAAGACCAATGTACATCGGTATCTCTCTATCTTTTCTCCCAAACTATCCTTAGCCATACCTGTGTGAAAACAATTTAAGGGTACGCAAAATCCCTTGAGGGTGCGCCAAAAATGGAAAAAAAAAACACCTTAATGCTATTGTTTCCTGTTAATGTCGGGGGGCACTGTAAGAACCATTGGTTGGATGTCCTTTCTTGTTAGAAGCATAAGTTTTGTTTTGCATTATTTCCAACTAAATTCATTTACGATGCGCCTATGTTACTTCAATGGCCGTCATCTTATCAAAATACTGTTTGGAAATGAGTGAGTGTTCTCCATTATCATCCTGCCCATGCAGCAGAAATGCTAAAAACCCGTCTTTACGAGTATATCTGAAAATGTTATCATGTGCAGTCTTAAAGCCAATGAACAAGTCTGGGTATCGGGTTGATATTCATGCATTTTTCAAAGATCTACAACGTGCCGTGATTGATTTCGTC
This sequence comes from Volucella zonaria, assembly GCA_963966105.1. NCBI lineage: Eukaryota > Metazoa > Arthropoda > Insecta > Diptera > Syrphidae > Volucella > Volucella zonaria. Next base: position 167,440,223 of record OZ014530.1, read on the forward strand.
GCTTCAAAGACGGTGATTTCGATGTTGACGACCGTCCGCATGAAGGAAGGCCACAATCCTTGGAAGACGCTGAATTGGTGGCATTGCTCGATGATGATCACTGGGAAACGGTATCGACTTCAATTGATGCGATTGAGATGAGCACTGCGCGAAAACCGGCCACAATACGAGCAGATGCACAAAGAGGTGATTCTATAGCATGACAACACTCGGCCTCACGTTGCCAAACCCGTTAAAACCTACTTGGAAACACTCAAATGGAAAGTCCTACCCCACCCGCCATATTCCCCAGATATTGCGGCGTCCGATTATTACTTGTTCCGTTCGGTGGCACATGGTTTGGCTGATCAGCAGTTTCGTTCATATGAAGACATCAAAAAATGGCTTGATTTGTGGATAGCCTCAAAGAATGAACACTTTTACCGTAACGGTATTCGAGGTCTGCCAGAAAGATGGGGAAAAGTTGTAGCTAGCGATGGGCAATACATTTTCATTTGTAACCATTTTTTCACAATAAAGTTATGGATAACTTAATTGTACGCCTAATACTTACCTAAATGGTGCTAAAGTCCGGGGAAGGCGGATCAATAAACCTCTTGTGTATACCCCTAGCCGAGGTTTTCTCCGGGTTGAAATCTCTGACGAGGTCAATGTCACTGTACAGCTTGTAGAGTTCGCAGTTACTCGTATATCTTCGCCTCAAGTTATTTGCTTCCGCTTACGTCCATGCTTTTGCGTATTGAGCGGTTGCCTTTTCAGGCCAAATAAATAGTGATGAACAAGTGTAAACTACGGGCTCGGGATAGACAAAATCCATAACTACCTCCAACCAAATGTGGGAAACAAGTTGGTTTATGCCGTTTGTATAATGGGGTGCCTTTAAAGTCATCCCGCCCGACATCCTTGTCTTATTGATATCTTCGATCTTTACTTTATTTTAGGCGGAGATCTTAGCTTTTATCGCCCGAGTTAAATGGTTCACCTTGTCTGACCTTGCCAAGGTTTTTCCATATGCTTAGCACCAACTGTGACTCTGCAACTAAAATTCCTTTCTCATCTGTACAGAATTCTGCTCGAGTCTTGCTTAGTACATTCTTTTTACTTTTTGGTAAGGCATCCAACATTCTTACTGTATTAGCACCTCCTTATTTCCTCGGTCACGTGCTTTCCATGCTCCTTATGTTTTCGTAGTATAGTGCTCGTAGAAATGTGCTTGCCTGCACTCTTCATGGGTTTCGTGGTCACATAAAGCCCAGCACATCACTTCCTGCATTTCTAGCGACTTTTTAGTATCTGTAGTATTTAATATAGGATGTTAAGGCGTTGAAAAGAGGGCCGATTTCACGGGAGCGATCATGGGATTGGCATGTTCCTTAAACATTAAGGTTAGGAAGCCAAAGATGAAGGCTCTGCGATTGATTATTGATCCCATTTCAAAACAGAGGGGGAATGTGGTAGATCTCATCTTAGCGGGGCGAATAAGTGCAAGGATACCTCAACCATGTCAGTCAATGACTGCGTTTATTTGGGTGGTTTATTGATTGAGTTCGTAGCGTCGTCTATGCTAGAAAGTAAGGATGCCTTATTTGCGAATACGGTATCGCTGGTAGAAAAACATAAGTACAAACCAACCCTTAGGGCTGTATCGAATCGTAGATGTATTGCTTCAAGCTAAAATACGAAACTTGGTCAACATTGATCTAAACTCATGAAGTGGATAAAAAAAGAACCCTTCGGCTAAGAAAATCTTCAAATTCATGCCATAAGCTTTAGATGATCGGGGGGACCGAATCTCCACTCCTAAAGAAGCTATGATGTGCGCTAAGATCCACCGGGTCTGGTGTATAAAACAGTCTGTAGTGCCACAGCTGGAGGCATTTTTCTTGATGGAAAGCTTGTGGATGAGAGCAAGGCAGAAGCTTTAAAAGGAGTTTGTATGGTTTAATTAATTCCTCTTCTGAGTAGGGAATGATCAATCAAGCAATACATTAAAATGCAAAAATTCACATGTTTTTTTGTCTAGCAAGGCAACGCGATATGTGAAAAATAGCACGTCTACAACAGGTCTACGAACTTACATTTTCACTTATTTACGTAACATTCATAAAAGTGTAAAAACGTATCCAGTTTTTCTTCAAATACATGTCTTATAATGTTCCCCTCACATGTATCATAATTTAAAACAAATCGTAATTTATTGACGGCGCCAATGTGTCTTCGAAATATGAATTTAATAACCACAATTCAACTAGCCGGCTCCCCAAAAGCCATTCTGTTCAAATGGCTATGTGACAGCAATACATATAACCATTCTCCGTGTTTAGACATACTCGTATATACAAATAAACAGACAGAGGTATCGACGCGATGCGAATTCAATCAGACAATCGAGAATTGTCTCTTATGTTCATACGTAATCCCATCGTTCGGACGGACTATGAACGGATAAACGAATTTCATTGAAATTCATCCAAGCAACTCAAAAGCGATTCGAATGTTCGATAACAAAAAACGCGGGTCTCAGATTGAAGCTGAAATTGCTTTTAGCTGTCACTTGCACAGGTATAGTATATTCGTACTGAAGCCGATCATACAAATAATTTGAACATTAAGATTAATAACTCCGCTGTCAGATGACAGGTGAGAGTTTAAACACTTGACAAATGTCGAATCAGTCAGCACAATTGCTTAATGCTTTCACCACTTAAGAAAAATCTCAGAAACAGCAATAAGCGGCAGTTACTTGTACAGCGGCAACAGCAGCGTCAAACTCTAGATCATGAATCGAGATGTCGAACATATGATTATTAGGCATCGAATCGGAAGTGAGTACTTGACTGCTGTCAAAGACCGCCCCCCATAAAGTCACTTGGTTTTGTATTTCGGTTTCTGTCTCGGTCTCGGTCTCGGTCGGATCGTGCCAGTATCTCAGATTGTAGTTTTGCTGGTCTTATTCTTTTGGTCAGTTTTTATTGATCTACTTATCCATATTTGAGTTCGCAGTCTAAAGTGCATTTCAATAAGAGATTCGGGTCACATACATATGTTACATATGTAGATATCATGAGCAACCGAAATCGAAGTAGTCATGGTAAGAGTACCTCCCAAAGCAGACCAGACCAGACCGGAGCAGAGCTTGAAATCCATTCCATTGCTGGGCTTTCTTTTCGCGGCATGAAGAGATTATTTCATTAAATTTAGATTATTGTACTAACTGGTTTCAACAAGTGGGGGGGAAGAGTGCCTTAGTAATAACTTTCTGCGTTTTACTGGCATGCCGACTGTGACTGTGATTATGACTGTGGCGGCCGACAGCCGGAATATCGGGGTCAACGATTTTTTATGACATCGCGCTATCATTGTTGTCCGTCCACTCAGGTTTTTGAATGGAAACCCCAAAAGAGAAATAAATTACGAATGGCAGCAATAAGAAATAGCGCTAAGCTAAAATCCGAAAATCCAAGTCAAAAAAAAAAAAAAAAAAAAGAAAGAAAGTTACCCATGAAAATGTTAATGAAACCTGACATTGGCCATGGCCGTGATCTTGTATTTTCGTGAACCTTAACTCGAGCTCGTCGAGCAGCAGTATAGCTTCATACGATGACAGTATCTAACCATAGTCGTATGGCCTAACCATCTTGTGAATGATTGCAGTTAGACCCAAAATCGTATTCATAATTGTATGGAATGGATCTTTGTGGGATCGCGCAAATCGCTACTAAGGTTGTCGACATATGAATACGAGTACCTTACACTCACGGCATCATGAATTTGGCTAGTACGAGTATCTGTATCTCATAAATATGTACAAGGCGTAGGAGTCGTTATGTGGTTCATGAGCTGTAGTGCTCTCGATACTCGGTACGCTGCCTTTGCTATTCTACCATAGATGTTTTTATATTTTTTTTTTTTTTTCGTATTCGAACTTTTAGCAGAGATTCTGGGTTTTATATTCTAGTTGATGTGTGTGATGTAAAATGCATGCTCGTTCACAATTGGCCAGCACTTGCTTTTTGCTGCTGCTTAACTGTTAAGTAGGCAATGATTTTGATTGTTGAGATTTTTATTTGTTTAATTTTTTCTTTTTTCATGTTTTTCATGTTTGTTTTTTGCTTGTTTTTGGAGGGAAACCGATTTGTTATTCATTCATGACGTATGTCAGTAAGAGATTCTCACCTACGAATTTACGTAAATGCTAGAGATACTACAGATAGTTGTACATTTTGTTGGTGATGATTGCTCTTGGGGGGCGATACTCTCGAGTAATGGCCTTAATAAGAAGTGGGTGTTCAGTATGATGGAGGATATGGATACAATAAGAGACTTTTACGACTTTGTTATGCAATCTGCACAGTTATACGCTCTGTACACTTAAGCAACGGAGATGTTTATTGGGTGAAAGAGATTTTAGATTAGAACACAATTTTGCATTCACATGAAAATGGATTGATATTGACGTGCTCAACATCTTGATGTGTGATAAAATATGGTTGAGTTCATGGTTTTGTTATATAAACGATTGCTAGACTTAACAAGATAGTTTGGCAGGCAGTATTTGTGGCATAGGTAGGTAGGTAGGTAGTAAAGAGATTGTTGGGCTCATCGCAATCTCTATGGAACCTCTTTTTTTCGTAATAAATCCTATTTATCTGCAGCAATTTTGAGATTAACTTCCTCGAAGCTTATAATGATCCCTCACTTGTTCTGGCTAGCTTGTGCGCTATCTCATTTTCCCATTTCGCTAATATACAGGCCTTCAGGAAAAGTTAACGTTCTTCTGAGCGCACAGTCTGTGTGTTCAGTACTATCGTGATTTTGCTGTGGCTGATTTTAGCTTTTAAAGTACGGCTTAACTGCCTATGTAGATAATAATAGCCTTGTTTGATATTGGCACTCGTATCATCATCACCGAGAAGGGTCCTTTGGGTCTATGCGGCGGTTGTCTGGTGGAATCGTCTCTCATGAAAATACGTCACTCTAAATAACAGTATATCTCCGCTGCATGGGGGCTATCCCTAAAATCTACTCTAGACGCACTTAAGAATCACACTCCTCTTGATATTACTACCACGTGCTGCACTCTAAAAGCCATTTTCTATTCGAAGGAAAGTGGTCTTTGGTACAACACACACTGAGATATTGATGACCTTGCGTACCGACTGTTTTTTGACACTGGCCTTATGGATATGCCGTCTGATGAAATGACACGAGAAATCCTTCTGCGGAAAATGGTTTCGGTCAGAATCGAAGCCAGGAAAGGAATGTAGTCGGGCCTTCATGGATGGCTCCAAAGTCGCTATATGACGCAGAGCTGGTCTTTTTCTGAACGGCGACCCCGCTCTTCGTTACGAAAACTCGCGTCTGTCTTCCAAGCGGAAATATGTGCATATGAATATGAAAGCCTCATAATAATGAATTTTATTGAGAAGAATCGGTAGAGGAGCCCACCGCCACGCTGCGATTAAAGCATTTCTGATCCCTCTTACGACTTCCCAGTTAGTTCGAGGATGCAAAGCTTCACTGAACGCAGTCGGAAGGCTAAATTCACTAAGTCCCAGGTCACAATGGGATAACGGGAAGTTAAATCGCCGATGAACTTGGCAGGAAAATCTCAGAGGCGAGATTTTTAGAGTCCGAACCTACGTTAAGTCAGCCTGCGTCCACGATTAGGGTTTTCATTATCAGTTAGGTCTCATATGATCATAAATGCAGTTGTCACGACTTACCATATTGTTTGCCGACAGACCAAACAACTGCTTTTCTACATCTCTAAGTGGTCGGAGACTTTTCTGCTATCCTTCAGTAGGAAAGACTGCAGACTGCTTACTGGCGTCATGAGGGGACACTACGATTTTGCTAAGCACTTAAGGGTGCTAGGCATAAGTGATACAAAATCCTGCTTCCACAGCCGCTACATTTTCTTCCGAACGCACTGTTCCCGTTCCAAGTTTTTCAATAATTCGATAATTAACACATTCACTTGACCGACTATGTCTACCTTAAATTTCACGTAGAGCTGTGTAAGTTTCGCGAACAGAGCTTCGATTTTGGAAATAAATTTCAACGATTTGAAATAGGTATTGTTGCGACAATTTTCCATGATGAAATGGCAAAAATAAATGAAGCTTGGCAGTTTAATTTGACAGCTGATTTGATATTTAATCTCTATTGGAAAGTCTGACACTGCAAGTAAAGCACCCATTATTCTGCTATTTCCTGGCAAAAAAGCAAAGCCTGCTATATCATACACACACATATCCTCTACCATATCCAATCCAATCCAGCATTTCTGCTGGATATGACTGACCATAATGTTTTATAAAGTAGTGTAACTTTATTATTGTAGTTGATAGTTTATTCAAGACTGCATTATTTATTACTTTATAATTCAACATATGTTACTAATACACTGATATATTTTATAAAGAAGGATGTACTTATGTATATATAAATCTACGGTATAAAATACAGATGCTTACAGATAATTACAACATCTCCTTTTCTAGAATATTTAAAATATTGTATTTTTTGTTTGTTTACTTTATTAATTAAGTATTAACCTATTGAGTTAATTCAGAGCGGGCTGTAAATATAATGTGAAATCGCATTATTTTTATTTGGATGTTCTGGAGCGGATGGTTTCATCGGGCTAGTAAATGTTTCTGTTATTATCGATTCATTTTCCCTTTCTACTTTAACTTCATTTTCATTTTCTGTTTTGATGGTTTCCGAAAAAAAATTCAGCTTGAGAAGATGTCTTAGGTTAACTTTAAAATATGTTAACAGTTTCTACGACATTTAATTACTTAGTTGGTTTTGATTTTATAGGGACCATATTCCTTATTTACATTCTTAATAATGCCAGAATGCCAAATTGAATTTTTGTTTGAGTTTTTTGAAAAAAAATGAGTCTCCTCTACTTAAGGGTGGCGATATCTATGTAGTTTCATCGTATCTTAATTTTGGTTTAATATTGGTATCTTAGTTCTTAGCCTCCTTGACATCAATAGTTCGGATGGTGAATACAAATTCAATTTTGGCGTCACTCTGTTATTCAAAAGAGCAATATGTGGACCAGTTTTTGACTCTGATTTTTCTGCCAACCCATTGGACCTCACAATTAGGGACTTGAAGTCATATGATCAATTCCTCAGTCATTACAAAACTGATTAAATGTGTCACCATACGAACAGCGCCCTACATCTAGGGCATAGAAATGAGAACTGTCAGAATATAAATGCTAATAAAATCAATTACATTTGATTTTTGCAGTTGAATGGAAAACGAACGGTTGTCTTTTATTTCGGAAAATGATTTTTGTTGGTAAAACATCTTGACATCTCTCGGAATCGATAAAATTTCCAACGAACATCTTCTCAGTGATGACGAAGAAGAAGAGATGTCGACTGTACGGAACGATATCACGAATTTAACAAATTTAGCTTAAGGTTTGCAATTCTAATTGTCTTCTTTGACTACACGTGTAAGTTCCAGAGAAACGCACACAACACCTGCCCAACAAACAACCATTATTCCAACTGCAGTAACCCTTACTCCAACGCCATCTTGGTCACCAAACACGAGTACTTCCTAACCACCATTTGGAGATATTAAGCTTAAAGCAGTTTTTTAGACACCTAGGGGAAAACCTATCGATGTCCTCTTGAAGGAGAATAGAGACTTGGGCTGAAGAAACAGACTTGGAAAACTTAGTGTCGTCGGCGTAAATGGAAAGGAAGCAGTGTTTAATAATCCTGTCAAGATCGTTTATAGTTAAAATGAAAAAGAAGGGACTTAGATGTCTGCCTTTTGGGACGCCATAAGTGGCTAAAAACGGGGGTGAGAAGGCTGACCTAATGCGAACGCTATAATAACGGTTCTCCAGATAAGAAGATATCCATTTTAACAATATGGGGTGAAAACCGAGGGAAGACAATTTGAAAAGGATCAATTAATGTGATATTTTATCGAAGGCCTTAGCGAAATCTGTAGCAATAACATCGATTTCGTTGGTATTTTCTAGGGCTGAAAGCGCAAAGGATACGAATTCAACTAAATTTGTAGTAGTTGATTGACCTTTTAGAAATCCCTGCTGACTGGGTGACATACTATAAGTGGCTTGCACTGAAAGCTTAAAACTTCATATAAAAACTTTCGAACATTTTAGGTATGTGAGAAAGCTTAGCAATGGGACGGTAGTTGGTTACTTCATTCTTTGCTCCTTTTTTGTGAACTGGGGTTATGAAAAAGGACTTCCAAATTTTGGGTAATTCCGTTTGTGTGAGGGAGAGATGAAATAGGGAGGAACACTTTTTGAGAAATATTGCTGGGAGTCCGTCTGGGCCGGGTAAAAATTTGTCATTGAGATTTTGTAACTTTTTTGAATATGGGTGGGATCAAAAGATTGAGAGAGAGAGAGAGGCCAATGGGGAAATTGGGAAGGTTCTTGAAATATATGGTGTCGGGTACAAAGGAGTTGTCAGCAAATGATTGTTTGAAAAAGTTTGCAAAATAGTTGGCAATAGTAAGTGGGTCGGTCGATGATATATTATCGAACGAGAGAGAGGAGGGATAACCGTCTGATTTTCTTTTGTAGTTGACGAATTGATAAAATGTCTCAGGATCGTTGATAAGGTTGGTCTGTGCTGTGTGGAGAAAGCGCTGATAAGGGCAGTTATAGAGCTGGGTGAATTGAAGGTAGGTTCCAAGATACTTAAAGTAGTCATAATAAGAATTCGTTCGAAGAAAAACTGCCCATAATTTATTTCTTTTGTTCCGCAAAGAGTGAAGTCTTCTGTTATACCAGGGAGGAGAAGTAGGTGATGTTTTATGCGGAGAAAAGGGGACATAAAGAGAAATAGGATTAAATATTTCAGTGCAAAAAATGGAGACAGCATCAGATTATGATAGATTGGTAAAATCAAATGAAGATTTTCTAAGGTAGATATTGCTTTTGCGAAAATTAGCTTTATGGAAGATGTAAGAAGAGATAATAGGGGAAGAAGTGGACTGGGGTGGAGAGTTATAAAAAAATAAGAGAAAAAGGGACAAAACCTTAATGTCGAGTTAATGGGATCGCTAGTGAAAATAAGGTCTAGTTGCCTACCGATGGAGTTAGGGACGCCACTTACTTGGCAGAGACTTGAGTCGGTTATGCTATCAATGAATAGACATTTCTTGGATGAGCTAGCGTTTGGCGCGGTACAAAATAAGTGATCATTCCATCTCCCAACAGGGGGAGATTAAAGTCACTAAAGATAAGAATATCGTCGATGGAATCACTTAGGTCAATTAGTTGGTCAATTGCTTTAATAGCAAGGATGTAGAATTCAATAGGTTGAGCTGGGATAATGTAGCAACACATAACGTACAGGGACCTATTGGGAAGTGTTATTTTAAATGAAACAAAGTCATGTTTAACAGAAGTAGAGATAGCAATGAGAGAAGCGTTGAGGTTATTGTGAATAGCAAGTAGGACACCTCTGTATGGACAATCAACTTTAGGGAGGGCAGGATCATTAACCATAGGGAGAGAGTGATCGACATCTCGTTATAAGAAGATGGGAATAGCTCCTGGCTCTTTATGTCGAGAATCAGATTAGTTTCTTTAAGAACATTGACGTCGAGAGAGAAGCCAGGAGTTTTATACAAAACAGCACGAGTCTTAGAGCTCAATCCTCTTACGTTTTGATAGTAAAACGTAAGAGGTAGTTTGTTGCGTGGGGGAGTAGGGGAGTGTTGATGAAATGCAGGCAAAGAAGGCAAGTTAGGAACGAAAAAATTTATCATGGTCAGCTCGGCTACGCTGAAGGTGAGAAACTCTAGAATGTACATAGCTGCGGAAAGTAGCGAGGTCATACGCAACCTTTTGGGGAGGTGTGTTGAAGAAACAGTGAGACTGGATTTTACTAATTTGCAGTGAACTTAAACTTCTTTATCGAATTCAGATAATGCTGTCCTTGGAAGTAGTGCACTAGACAAAGTGTCTGCAACAAACATTTCATTACCTGGCTTATACTCATAAGATACTCTCAAGTCATAGGCTGGCAGTTTAGCATACATTTCTATAATCTTGCAGGTACTTTGTACAATTGTTTTTCAAAGAACGGAATAAGTGCCTTAAGATATGTTTCTACTAAAATGGTTCTACCATGCACAAATTGATGAAAACGATACCAAATAAAATAGCAAAAATCTCTCTTTGTGTCTTTGTGACTCGGACTTAATGTAGCTGATGTATATTCTATAGGATTCATATCGTGAAAAAATAGGCGCCAACAGCATTTTTGGAAGCGTCCTCTGATAAGGTTGTAGGTTTGTGTTTACATCATAATATATTATGACAGGTGTTGTGCAAATTATCTTATTCAAATTATTAAAGTCCTCTTCATGTCTTTCAGACCAGTGCTATTCGATGTCACGCTTTAAAAATTTTCGTAAAATTGAATTACATACGGACAGATCTTTTATAAACGTAGACAAATATTTGACCATGCCTAAAAATCTTTGCAATTCTGCAACCATAGTTGGAAGTGTCAGCATGCATTGCCATATCATTAAGTATGTTACCGACAAATTTTATTTCCTTTTTACAAATTTTTGACTCTGATTTATTAAACCTTATATCTACAGTGGACTCCCCCTAAGTCGAATTTTCACGGGATACCATGATTTGTTCGAGTTAGAGGGAGTTTTGGAAAAATTCGAGTTAAAGAGAGAAAAATTTTTATTTTGTTTTCAAGCGTTTATTTAATAAAACAAAAGTTAACATAAAAAGTTAACAAAAAAAAAAAAACAGATAAAAAATAGCTTCTTGCTAAATTAAAATTAAAATAAGGCACATAAATTCATTGTTATATCGTCAAAATTTTATTTAAATAACTTTACTTAAAAAAAAAATTTATTTTTGATTGGGTCATCACAGGCAGAGTGTTTGTTTTTTTAGAAAATGCTCTAGTTTAAAAAGATAGTTTTGAACTTCATCCGGTACTTGGTCAGTCAATTCTATTGCAGACTGCAGACTGCAGAATTTCAATCACGTTCTCAATTTCGGTTTTTCCTGCCATTTCTATGTTGATTAACCCGGGTTCTTCTTCATCTTCACTTTCGTTTGCGTTATTTTTAGCATTAATTATTTCTTCCAAAACAGACCGATTGTCAAGTATGTACTTCGGTAGCCACGATACCGTCATCGACTTCCCTAAAGTCTTTCCAATGAACATCTGCAACATTATAATTCGCTTTTGTTAACTTGTTCCACATTTGCTCAACTTCATGGGCGTCCTCGTTCTTAGATCTAAGTAAATTGAGCGGATTTTCAACTTCTTCTTCCCACTTCTTGTCTCTAAACCAGGCCTTTTTAAAATAATATTTAATCGTTAACGGAGTTACATCTTCTACCCATGCTCTTGAAATTTCTCGTACACAGTCTAGAAGCGATATTTTGTAATCTTCTTTTTTGGTTTCCCAAATCCTGAAGGTTTTTATTAGTATACGGCGCTTATAGGAACCCAAGGAAAAGGATAACTTTAAAATTTGGGTGGGAAGTACTCAAGCTTTATAAAGTTTAATTTATTTATTACTTATTTACGGTGAGCTGGGCAGTTATCGATGATACGTAAGACCTTTCGCTTTGATCGAACTTCAAAACCCAGCTCGTAGAAAGATCGGCCGTCATCCAAGCCCGTTGGTTGGCTACATAATCCACCCGCAAAGATTTTATTTTTTGAAAACAACGTGGATTTTTGCTCTTGCCGATAATTAAAGTTTTAGTTTTTCGGATCCTATCATGATGGACATTTTTTCTTTGCTGTGTTTGTCTCCAAAACATTTTTCGCCCGTAAAAGCCTAAGTACGTGTCGGTAAACATTTGAAAAAAATTGCCGCTTCATCGACATTAAAAATGTCTTCCGGTTTGAATCCTCTGGCAGCCTCTGATAACTGTTGCTTCCTTCAGCTTTTGTTTTGTCAACAGAAGCGCTTTCACCTGATAAAACTTTGCCAAGAATGCTGTGCCTGGTTTTAAATTTGCTCAGTCAACCTTCACTTACCTTGAAATCACGAAAACCTAAGTTGTTCGCCAATTTCAAAGTTTAATTTATTGTTGTTTAAATCTTCTGTTCCAACTCAACGCCTTATTGCCTTAAAGCTAAAAACAATACATTTTAAATAAACAAACTACCAACTTGCACAGAAAAACTGCATCAGCTCTGTTGAACTGCCTACAATCAACTGATTTTCGAATTCCAACTGGAATTTCACTAACACCAGATCTTTTTTTCTAGATAGATTTCCATTACTTTGAAATGAAAACTGTTTTGAAACCAAATTCGAGTTAGAGAGAAAGACTCGACTTAGGGAGAGTCCACTGTACTTCTCTAGATCTAATAAAAGCCATTTCTAAAATTGTATGACGTTCCTCTTTACTCTTTGCAAAAATCAAAAAATCATTTTTATATCATACTTGTATGTAGTAACATTTGGGATTTCCCCGAAGAGTTTAATCATTGTTGCATAAAAGATTTCAGGAGACACATTTTTGCCAAAGGGTAATATCAAAAATCGAAATCTGCTAAACGGTGTAACAGAAGTGCATAGATTTCAGGACTGGTGCTTAAGGCAACATCAAAAACCCCGAGTTCCAATCTAGAGAAGTGAAAAATGTTACATCTGTTAAACGATATTGACATTCATCAATACTAATGAGTAAATGGGAAATGCTTTATTGAAATGTCTTGGGTCCAGATAGATACATATTTGACCATTCGGTTTTCTTACAATTATAATAGCATTAACCCCAGGAGTTGGTTCTTCTCAATTAATTAATAGCACTCAATGATTCCATTCGCCCCAGCTCGACTTTTAATTCGGCTTTAAATTTAAATAGGGTTTTACGTGAACTTTCGATTATGTTGCAAACCGCTCCAGTATCAAATTGACAGACTAGTATTCTTGTGTTCACGGCCAGATTGGCATTAAAATTATCTTGTCTCTCAGTTTCCTGATTGCTTATAACTCCTATGGATAGTGTTATATCGCTCTCCTCTTGAACTTCATTATCTATCTCACCAGTAATGTCAATATTTCGAATATACGTTTGAAGAAGACGCCTGTTCTTTTCTTTCCAAGTATTGACGATTCGACGACGATGACGAAAGCGAATTTTGATGAGTAGTATATCTATGCTGCTGTTGCCGCTAAGTAAGATGATCGCTGATGTAAGACCGATATTTTTTATACCCACATAACCGATAATGCAGTGGCTTGCCTCCTCACCTTTCTGCTGAAATTCACGTATTTGTCCTCGAATAACCTCTAAGATTTTTGCTGTCTCCAAATACGAGGTCAATAAGTCCGTGACTTTTGGATTAAAACACAGATTTTTTGATAAAAAAATAATTTTATTTTTCAACGTAGTCTCCCTTGAGCTCTATACACTTTGTCCAACGCTTCTCCAATTTTTTTATCCCTTCCAAAAATAATGATTTGTCGAGGTCCTCAAAATAGGCCTTTGTTTGCGAGATGACTTCATCATTGGAGTCAAATCTTTTTCCACCAAGCCATTTCTTCAGGTTTGGGAACAAGAAGTAGTCGCTCGGAGCCAAATCTGGAGAATAGGGTGGATGAGGGAGCAATTCATAGCCCAATTCATGGATTTTTGCCATGGCAACTGCACATGTGTGCACCCTTGCATTGTCTTGGTGGAAAAGAACTTTTTTCTTGGCCAAATAAGGTCGTTTTTTTTTTCAAATCGTCATTGAATCGGTCCAATAAGTTGGCATAATATTCCCCATTGATTGTTCTTCCCTTTTGAAGGTAGTCAATGTGGATTATCCCGCGTGCATCCCAAAAAACAGTCGCCATAACTTTATTGGCTGACAAACCCACCTTGGCCTTCTTTGGCGCCGATTCACCCTTAGAAACCCACTGTTTTGACTGTTGTTTGTTCTCTGGTGTGTTGTGATGGATCCATGTTTCGTCCACGGTTACAAAACGGCGCAAAAACTCCTCCATATTGCGATTAAACAACGCCAAACCTTCCTGTGAAGTTGTTACACGATTGCGTTTGTGGTCGACTGTGAGCAAACGCGGCACCCATCTTGCGGAAAGCTTTCTCATGCCCAAGTGATCATTCAAAATTGAAACCACTGAGCCATGCGAGATCCCTACGGCTTCCACAATCTCTCGCACTTTCAATCTTCGGTCGGCCAACACCATATCGTGAATTTTTTCGATTGTTTCGGGTGTAGAGACCTCAACTGGGCGTCCAGGACGTTCGGCATCTTCAGTGCTTGTACGGCCACAAAGAAATTCAGTAAAGCACTTTTTTGCCATTGAAATCGATGGTGCAGAGTCCCCATAGTATTTATCAAGCTTAGCCTTGGTCTCGGTAATGGTTTTTTTTCGCAAGAAATAATGCTTAATAAGCACACGAAATTCACTTTTTTCCATTTTCTCCTCAAATTAGTGAGTAGTCTGATAAAAATAGCTGTCAAACATAAACTAACTGACGCAGCAAGTTTAAATTTTGACAGGAGTCAACTGACAGATGCCTGTTGACAGGAGCAGTGTTGCTGTTTCAGTAAAGAGGTCAGAAATTCAAAAAGTCACGGACCCGCCCTCAGGCTTCTTGGTTTCTTCGTTGAGGAGTGACCTCAAGTGACCTCAAAATCAAAAATTAGCATGGGTAATGAAAATGGAATAGTCTTAGAAATTGGATATCTAAAGACTCGAACAAAATACCAACTTTATGTAAATGCCGTTACAAAGGCCAGTATTTTCTCTAAAAATAAGATCCAATACGAAGTTTCTACCGATAGTACTAACAGAGGAATTTTTGTTAACATGGGTCAGGGTCAGGGTACATCAAGGTAAGCCTTTTCTTAAATCATTGTTGTCAACATTGGAGATAGACCCTTACTGAAGAAAGATTTTTTTCATAGAATATACCCAGGAATCATTTTCCGAATTATCGTTGACGGATTAGGGGACACCCTGTATATGTCCAGTATTCATGAACAAGCTGACAACAAAAAAGAAGCGAATTGGTTATTAGCAATCAAATTCTATTTTTGGAATATGTATATGTCAATAGATAAGTCCTAGTTAATAATTTGGACTAATTAGAAATAAACGTGACAAATAACTAGCGTTATGGTCTAATTAATGAATAACTTTTTTCTTTCTGATTTTATTTAATTTTTGCATTTATTAACCTCTAGATTAAAGTTTGGAAATAAATATGTTTACATTATGTTTTGGATATAATATCTCTCCAATGGTGCCCATTCTTAGCTTCAACCTGACATATTTTTTCCAGAGCATTTTCCATAACTCTTGTTAGAATTCCAGTTCCCAACGCCTCGCCTCTTATCGAATTGGAATTAGCTGTTGTATGGCTGTTCCCGGCTTATTTGCGCATACCTTAGCATTTAGGTAGCTCCAAAGAAAAAAATCTGGTGCCGTTAAATCTGGCTAACGCGGAGGACGGTTGAAATTTTAAAAATATTGATATTATTCGATCGCCAAAAATTTCCCTCAGGAGAGCCGTGGTTTGACGGGCTATGTGAACTGTGGCTTTATCTTTTTGGAACTACAATTCTAGGTTGTTTTCAACTTCTGGCCTTAAGATTTTTTCAATCATTGCCCGGTAGGAATTGAATGGCATTCACACTAATCTCAACTTCGTCGTTTTCAAAAAAGTATGGCCAATTATCCTTTCAGATCAACAACATTCAACAAATATTTTTCGATTTTTGATGCCCCATATTCTGCTGTTTTGTTTATTCAGGTGACCATTTAGGTGAAAATGGGTCTGATTGCTCATTATGAGGTTATGAATAAAACAGCAATTCTCTCGGAACAATTTTTGAAAAGGCAGAGGATATGGTATGCGCATTTGTGGATCATTTTGATTTAACTCGTGAACCATTTGTATTGTTTTTAGGGAAAAAGGTGTAACTGCCGTAAAATTCATTGCAAAGATCACTTAGACATCACCAACCGCTGATAACGTCCCCTGGTGGAAGTTTCGGAGTTTTACTTAATACTTGGTCGCACTCTGTAGTTATTGTTTTAAGTGAAGTATGGATTTATAAAAATGAACTTGGTATCTATACTATACCCCGGTATATGGCGTCTTTTGGTAACTGCAATGAGAGTTATTCTGCAGGGGGGGTAATGGTTTATGTTAGAGAATGCAATTTTTCAAAAATTAATATTCCAAGTGCTGATGTTGTAAAACTATCTTTTGAATACCATAATAAGTTATTCACAACGTTGTGTATATATAACATAGATTACAATACGTAACTAAATCTGTTTTTATAGATGACTTGAGAGATATACTATATACTATAAAGGAAAAAACCTTAATTGTCTTAGGTGATATAAATATTAACTTACTTGATCACTCTGATAACGACACAGAGAGTTATATGCTTCTTATGTATTACTTGGACTCAAAAGTATGGTCGATATCCCAACTTGAGTTACGGATTCTTCATCTAGTTGCATCGACCATATATTTATAGTATAAGAATGCATAGAAACTTTAAAAATATTCTTAGTGGATTAGCTTATGATTTTAAAGATCATCATATGATTAGTTTAAGAATCCAAATGGTTGGTGAAAGAGTCAATCGTAATCACGAAAAACCAGGTAAGCAAATAGACTATATGTAGTACGCTGAGAGGAAGGCCTACTTACGAATTTTGGGAACCTATCTATTCTGAAATGGATCCCACAACGGCCTTTGAAAAATTTTCTACAATCTTGAAATACTGCATTAGTGAATCTTTACATGTTTCTAATAGAAAAAGACACATAAGGTCAGGAAGCATCCTCACAATAGAAGATTATATTTATACTATAACAAATTGTGTAAAAAAATACATAAGAATGTTCAAACTACACGAAGTAAGTATTGCTTATACATGTTTACAGTAGCAAACGGTAATAGTAGAGATGAATGGAGAGTTGTGGATAATATTCTCGGGAAGTAGAAGCAACACATTCAAATAAATGAATTAAAGGTGGATGAGGTCCAAATATCTGACCCTGTAAGCATCTCAAATACATATAATGAACATTTTACTGAAGTCTCTGAACAACTGAAGCCTGTTTTGATATCCCACTGCCCCTGTAACTGCACCCTCTCTACCAACATTATCGGAGATACTCTGCCAACAAATATACCATATAATCCTACTAGTGGTGGTGAACTCTCGAAACTCATACTGTCCTTAAAAAATAAAGACTCATGCCCAAGTGATGGTTTAACAAGCATCTTGTTAAAAAACATTGCTTGGCAAATAGTTGACGTGATGCGTTATTTGTTTAACCTAACTATTTCATGCGGTTGTTTTCCTTAATCTCTCAAATGTGCTGAAGTAATTCCACTATTTAAAAAAAATGTATCTAACTACAGACCTATTTCTCTTCTACCAACTGTTGCAAAACTGTTTGAGAAAATGATTAAAGTCAGGATGTTAAAATTTTTAGCACGTAATGATTTCTTCTCCGTTAACCAATTTGGTTTTAGATCTGGTTTATCCGCAGGAGACGCCATTCTTAGAGTATGTAGTCAGTTACACGAAGGACTAAATAGAAATTAATCTACAATCGCATTATTCATAGATATGAGCTAAGCCTTTGACATGGTTGATCACAAGCTACTGCTTAGTAAATTATATAATGCTGGTTTCAGAGGATCATTTTATATGTTGTTCAAAACATACCTGAAAGACAGAGTGCAAAGGGTTAAATTAAACGACTTTTTCAGTAAACCACGTGTTGTAAAAAATGGTGTCCCACAGGGTTCGGTGCTTGGACCTCTTCTATTTTCAATCTACACAAATTCGATTTTTAAACAACAACTAAACGGGTTAGCTACGGCATACGCTGATGATATTACCTTCATACATAGTGTTGAAAACCTTTTTGAATGCTTTGCTAAGATTGGACTGTGGTTTGCTATTCATAAACTAATTGTAAGTGAAAAAATGAAATTAGTTCACTTTACACTATCTCGCAATTACTTATTTGACCTTAATCTGTGCTTTCATGTACCTGACTGAAAGAAATACTGGTTGCGAGTGCATATTTGTGGTATTCAAAATTACAAAGGTAACAACTCGTGCTCTGAAAAGTGCTTTAAAATTGACACCGTTAGTAAATTTAAATACCTTGGGGTTTTGATGGACCGAAATTTGAATTGGAAGGATCATATGTATTCATGCATTAAAATCCCGCACGAATCTAGTTGCCCGTACGCTTTATTTCATTAAGCCTTAGTGCTCCAAAACAGTTCTATGTAAGGTCTACTATGGTCTTGCACACTCGAAGTTGCAATACGGTATTAGTAGTTGGAGTGGAACTTACTTCAGTACAATTAAACCGGTTTTAACTGCACATAAACATTTAGCTCGCTTACTCTCCAGTGCAAATCGTAATATTCATAGTTGGCCCTTATTCAGAAGGCTTGGGATTTTACCATTGAGGCATTTGTACATCTTTAAAGTACTAAGAGAATTTTTTAAGCAAAGTGGTAATATTCCAAGCAGACACAATCAGATTTACAATTTACGTGTTAACAGCATGGCTTTAGTTAATACACCAATTTCACGTACAACACATTTCTCAAATAGTTTCACATTTACCGTCCCAAACTATTTTAATAAACTTCCATACTCCATCCGAATAACAACTAATTAAGGACTGAAACGAATAAAATTTGGAAACTTCCAAGTAAAAAAAAAAATATTTTCATAATTTTTTTTATTTGCTTTAAAACTCTGTTTTTATTAAATTCATTCACAATTACAAAAAATAAAAAAAATTATTTCGGTTCCCATTCTTTCCTCAACTTCTTTCGAATGTCCTTCATAAGGTTGGTGACAGTTACATTCGTGATCGTTTTGGACGATCTTTTCCATTTAGCACTAAAATCTTTGACGCCCTTTGCACACTGCTCACTTTTCCTCAATTTAGCTTTGACCAAAGCGTAATACCTTTCAATGGGGCGGCACTGTGGAACATTGGGTGGATTCATGTCTTCTGGTACAAAGTCGACATTTTTAGCAACAAGAAAGCTCAACGTCGCATGAGCACAGTGAGCTGAAGCTAAAATAATGTTGAACCCTCGTGTTTGTTTAAGAAAGGAATCAACCGTTTTTTTAGGCTCTCGTTAATGTACACTTCTCCGTTAATTGTTCCCGTTGTAATAAACGATGAGCTTCTGTGTCCACATTGGCAAACTGCCAGCCAAACGAGATATTTTGACCCGAATTTTTCCATCCCAATCGATGTTGTTGATTGCGGAAGAATCTCAGCTTCAAACGAATTGTAAAACTGCGCACCTGGAAGAGTAGTAAACTCGGCTTTGACATAAGTTTCGTCATTCAAAACCAAGCACGCTTTCTTGTTGCCGATCAACTCGTATAGCTTTCGGGCTCGTGTTTTTATGACTTTTTTTTTGCTTTTCAGTAACTTTTGGTATTTTTTTGTTTTTTTCGTGTTTTTAGACCGTTACGTTTTTTAGATCTTTGTACCATTGTTTGGTTGGTATTACATAGTCCGGTTTTTTATGATAGTACCCACTACTTTCCTGTCCAAATTTGTTTCATGTGCTCCACTTTTAGCTCCACTTTTCTGTTTCCGCTTAACTGTCAACGTCTTCAAATATCGTTTAATAACAGAATCCACTGTACTGCGTGCTATGTATAAATTTTTTGCGATGAAATAGTTTGGACGCGAAGTATTTTCGAGCCATTTGTCGATGATCTTTTTACGGCGTTCCTCTTGACTCATATTTTATAAATATTTTAAACCGAACTAAAATTTGGATACAAAATGGGATTGCAATTTTTACGCATTGGAAGTATAGCCCGTATTAAAATTTACAAATTTTATTCGTTTCAGTCCTTATAATGATTACGTAAAAAAAGTAAAAAAGTGGTTATTTGCTATTGATAGCCATAACATTGAATTGCTTTAAAGTTACACAAAATATATGTATTAAATTGATAAAAATTTCTCTTTTCTTCTTGTAATTAGCTTATTAGCTTGCTTTGAACTATTCTGAATTAAAAAAAAAAAAAAGACTTTCCGATTGTCACCTCACATCCTAAAGCTTATTGTATTGTATTTAGTGAAGTGTCGCTTAACACTAATTTGGAACAATTGTTTATTAAATTATATAAGGACTACTACATATATGCATTCATCCACCATATTATAAATCATTATGAAATTGTTAAACTTAATATAAAAATCTGTAATATGAAATGAATAATAAAATAAATAATAATAAATAATAATAATAATAACCCGAGCAATATTTACCTCATTTCGAACTGCACGAGATCTTCCGGCATGCGGAAGATCACAGACAGCCCCTGGTTGCTGAAAAGGCTGAATTCATCGATAAATTGTTGGAACACTAGGCATTTCGAACATTAAAGAAATTACGATATGATCTCAGTGACGGAATAATCGAATGCTGCTTCTCAAAATAAAACTGAACAACTTTTGTTCTGTGCTCCGTCATAAATTACCTAAGTAAATAATATATTATTCAATAGTTAAACCATAACGCTAATTATGCGCCACCCTGTACAATACATGTAAATGCTATCGGCTGTATTTTTAAAAGAACAGTAGCAGTAGTAGGCACGTTTACAACTAAAGAAAACTTAAGACAGAACAATCAAACAAATAACTGGTTCATCAAGGAACTTCCCATTTAAAAAAATATAAAGAAAATAAGATATACTTACTACGAGTATATTTCACAAAACCGATAAATGATGAAGAAAGCCGGGATAACTATAAAACTGTAAGAAACCTATATATAAGGTGGAGGTATTGTACATAAAGCCAAAGATAAATTTATAAAACTATTAATTTAAAATGCAGATAGGCAAAAACAAATGTGGAAAGTAATTAAAAATTTAGTGCTTAAAAAAAGAGGATAACTTTAAGTGACGTAGATTTAAATAAAGAAACAAACTGCTCGCATATTGATGGGAAAGAAATACCCAACAAATTCAACATATATTTTTTGATACTATTTTAAGTATCAGAAACGGGATATTGATTCGGAATATGTAAATAATAAAGGCAATATAAATGCAAATTTCAATTTCAAATTATAACATTAGAACAGTTAAAATATATACGTAAAGGATTGAAAAATAATACTGACTTTGATCAAATACGTAAGTCCACGTATCATCCTCGATAATTACGCTTCTTTAAGAAATATGGTACACTATTTTAAATTATTAACCAATCCCTAGATGGAAAGGTTTATCAGAATTCGTGGAAAGACTCGTTTGAAAAAGTCTAAACACAAAAAAATTTGAAAAGTCTAAGCCTATAAATATATTAAGAACATTGCACAAAATACTTGAAAGCGTAGTTAAACGACAACGAATAGCAGTCTGGTTTTATGAACAATTGCTCGTGCGAAATGGTGGTAAACTACGTTATTAACGAATGGAAAAGCGGAGGAATGCGAAGAAAACAATGCCACATTTTACTCAGATAAATGTGAATGCATTGCATTAAAGGGAAAGAGCTGATATGGCTTAAGTCATTTCTCTGAAATACGAGGAGATCACAAAGAACCAATGTGCTCTGCTATTCATAATACTACCTTGATTTCGGAATGTATTCAGAAAATTGGAAATACAAGTTTATTCATTTAAATCTGTATTGTCCCCTTCAGAGTAATCCTCATGGACTGCAACACACTTATGCCAGCGCTTGATCCAATCCTCGAAACATTTTTTATATTCGGTTTTCAGTATGTCCATCAGTGCTTCCTGCGATTTTTCCATTACTTCCTCTTGGCTGCTGAAACGAGTTCCCCGTAGTGGTTTTTTAACTCGATTGAACAGAAAGAAGTCACAGGGATCTAAATCAGGTGAATTCGGTGGCTGTTGGATAGTACGAGTATTTGTTGCATTTTTCGTCAAAAAATTAAGAATAATGATGGCACTGTGCAACGGAGCGTTATCATGGTGCAAAATCCACGAGTTTTCTGCTCACAATTCTCGTCTCTTTCCGCGAACTGCTTCACGAAAACGTCTCATAACGCCTGTCTGGCCTTCTGGAAAAAATTCATGATGCACTACACTGTTGTAATCCATGAAAACCGTGAAATTTTTTGACTGCAAACGAGGTGGTTTTTTTAGTCTCGGCTCATTTGGTGAACGCCATTCACTTGCCTGATGTCTGGATTGCGTGTCGTACTCATAAACCCACGTCTCGTCTCCAGTAATGATCCTTTTGATGAATGTGAGAGCGGATTCACCCTCGCAAATCATCTCTTTTGCGACGTCAACACGGTCTCTTTGCTGCTAAACGACGGAACCCCAAATCATTAACCAAAATATCTTGGACAGATCCATAGGCAAAGTTCAAGTCCTCCGCTATCTCTCTGGTGGTTGATTTGCGGTTATTGACCAACATTTCTTTTACTTCATCAATGTTTTCGTCGGTTTTCAATGTCGATGGTCTGCCACTGCGTTCATCATCTTGGATTGACTCACCACCACTTTTGAACCGCTCGTGCCACTGGTAAACGACCGTTTTCTTTAGAGAATCGTTGCTGAAACACTTTTCCAACATTTACAACGTTGCGCACCATTAAATCCGTTTTTTACGCAAAATTTAATACAAGTTTGTTGTTGCAAATTTAAATCAATTTCTAGAATTGTAAAAAAATCTCCAATACACACTAGGTTAGATGTACTCTTGGCTACGTAACTTTTGCAAATGTCAAGCACTAGAATGTCAACAACAGATGTACCAATTTAACAAAAGAAACAGAACTCAAATCGGAACAATGGGAGCGCCACACGGTTGTGTAGTGCGGGAACTTTTTGATCAAGGTGGCATGCCCTGGCTTGCCACATTTGAAATACGTAATATTTTCCTTTTAGAATCTCCCACGTTATTCATGCCAATGGCTAGTGAAAGTTGTTTCTGTTTTTTTAGGGTCATAATAAGAGTTTTGTATTTGCTTCTGGTATTTTTGCAAAGCAATTTTCAGTTCCGCTAGAATGTCCGCGCTGTATAATATGGTTTTATTTAGCTCCGAGTCGGGTATTGTTCTGATTATGAATTGGATCAAATCTTCTTCATCAACTTCGATATGTGAAGCGATTTCTTGCATGTGCAACATATGTTATAGCATAGTTTCATCTCGGCGTTTTTTTCTATCACGAAGCTCACGATACACATCTGCTGTTGTCACAGTTTTGCGGAACCCACTCTTTAAAGCACTCTTAAGTTCAAACCAGTTTTGGGACAAATTGTCCTAATATAAAATCTCGCCGTACCTATTAGCAGTGTTTTTCAGTATATATATTTGGCTCTCCATCCAGATATATAATTTCTGAGCATTCTTCGAACTGCTCGATCCATCTCTCTATTGGAAAATTGTCATCTCCGCGGAATGGTGTGGTGGAATCTTCGACGTCTTTAAAATTCCAAGTAGTGGTTGAACCTGCAGTAGAAATGGTACCTTCCTCCATTTGCAGTGCACGTAGTTGCTGTCTTAGTTTGGCTATCTCTGTTTTCTTTTCCTTGATTCATTGAAGCTTCGTAAACTCCTCATCCAGACGTCCTTCCTCGTTGCCATCGAGGCTGCCTTCTGTGTCTGACACAGCATGGTCAGGTGCAATTGAATCGTCTGTCCCATTCGAATTTTCGGCCAAAATTGCCGCGTAAAATTGTTTAAAAAAATACAAATATTTATACGAAATCGTATTTCTTTGACAAATACATGAGAAATATGGCTGAAAAGGTTGTGTTAAAATTTCAGACTGATCGGTTGAGCCATTTTTTTTAGAAATCTTGGTCAACGACTTCGAAAACATAGTTTTGAGAAAAAAGCCTTTAAAGTTTCGGAAGAAGTTTACACATAGATACATTTTTTTTTTACTTACATGGAATCATCTATTCCAGGGCTATAAGTTGAACCCTCCGTAGCATCAGCAGATGCACCAAAACTACTGTCATCTGTATCTTTCCTTCTTTTAAATCGTGATAAGTATACTTTCTCAGTCCCTCTTTCTTTCTTACTACACTTGCGTGGCATTTTAATTCAAATTTCAAATCAATATAATTGAGTTAAAAACGCAAAACGGAGAACAGAAAGTTAAAACTGAACACACGACTACACAACGTAGCAGTACTGTTTGAAATGATGTTCACTTGTTTCGTACAAGAAATAACTCGAGTTAGTCATCAGGAATAAAATGGCAGGCAGATGGTAGGCTCATGCGATTTCTGGTGCGTTTGGGAGTAATGGAACAGAGGCGTCAAAGCTTGGTTTTCGACGAATAGGGGCATGAGGAATTGAATAGAACGTTACACTATACAGGTATAACTTTAAGATAGAAATATACTTTGAATATTTATTTAACGCTGAAAATAACATCTTTTCAGAAACTAAATGAAGAGTTACATTTGTCAATTTATGTTCCTTTGTCCTAAGAAGGCAACTGAGTAATAAGACCTTCTCAAGAAACACAAATAAGATGCTAATTATAACAATAGCACTTTTGAAACCAAGATCCTTGGAGTTATTTTCTGTCCCGACTATGCTGGCAAGTTGTAGGAGGCTTAACAGCAAACTTTAGATGCTCTAATGGTCAGAAAAATGCACATCCGTTGCATAAAATGGCTAAGATGTTTGAATCGAATGGTAGTCAAAGATTCGGACCGAAGAAGTTCTTCGGGCACAAGTTGAAGGGAATCTCAATCAAATTGAAAAGCTCAACTGGAGGCAGTTGACCAAATATTGCACTATTGGGGAGATTTATTGGCTATGCCTCACGTCCACCTCAAGGAAATGGCTGTGGATAGGATATGTCCTATCCTTACTCAGTCGGAAGTATGTTTACTAAAGCGACCCGGCAGTCTCGCCCAAAATAAGTTAAAGGGGAGAACAAGGTAGAAAAATTCGACCGCTGATGTAAGAGACTATTAAGAGTATTGCTATTTACAAATGTATATTTTCGAAATTATTCGACTCTGATCTAGGAGGTTTACAACCTTATTGCGTTTTGGTTCAAAAAAAATAGTAACACCAGCTAAGCATTTCGCAAAATGTTCCCAGTACACACGCATGGATACAACTTACTCACCTTTGCCATAAACCGCTCCATTAATGTTGCTTCATTCATTAGCGGACAGACAGTTGATGCAAACATAGATCCCACAGATAACCTCTTTCACTTGAGTGGAGTCTCAAGAAGAACCACAACACGGGATTTTCACAAGTTCTTTAATTATCACTTTAATAAGGACACGTAATTCGGACCATTTCGATGTTAATTTTTATTTGCTCTTGTTCAGTTTTTAAGCATGTGTTCCTCTGAGTAATTGCTCCCTTTTATATTTTAATAAATGAATACAGAAATATTTCTTTACCGCTGATTTTTGGGTTACTAAGTAATCTAAACGACATAATAAGGTCATTATTCCCAATAATATTAAAATCACTACTTTTAGTAACATCACATACGGGAAGAGAGCAAATTGCCCACTAAAGAAGGTGACCATTTTAATGGATATAATGATCTGCCTTTAGATAAGCTAAGACAAATGTTTTTAGAAATAATCTTGATTGCTGATTCTCATAAGATTTTGCCAAAATACATTTTGATGTTTGATGTTAAACTACGTTCTTCAGATTTAAGCAACAATTAAATCAACGTCTAAGAGTTGAAGTTTGAAGAAGAGACAGGGGATACTTTGTTTAAGGTGGCGAATATAAAGATATGGTGTTTCTGATAGGACTAGTATATGGTTGTTTTTATAGCCTTTTTATTAGCCCAACGGTTATACTTGTAAAATTCTTTGAAAAAAGCTGTATGCGTATTTTTTTTAAATGCCCGCCAAAATTGATTTATACTAACGAGTGTCATGAAATTACAGATAAACTGAAGAGTTTCGGCATAGGGTTGATCAAAACAGATTTTGAATGAGAATTTGTAAGGTTCAACGATTACATTAAAAAGTGTGCCGACTCTAGTTTCACCTTAGGAGATCTCAAAACCGATTTTAAAAGATATTTTATTTTGACCTAATCATGCGTGCGCGAATAGTTTTTTAATGAGTGGACAGGAAATGAAATAGTGATCTGCGTGGCGATTGGTGTGCCAATTGCTTGTCAATCAAATAGGTTTACGAGTATTTGTTCATTATCTACCATTTTAGATATAATATATTTCATATAAATCCTTAATACTTAAGTAATAAAGGAAATATACGAGTACATACCTATGTGGCATTTTTGATTTACTGCACTTCAAGCGTAAAAATAGTGTCAAGTGCCACTTCAATGGGCTTAATTGTAAATAAAATTAACCTAATTAAAGCTAATCACAATGTTGTAAAAGCTAAATGCTGCGATACAATAAATTGAGATGGAGAAAAGTAAGGGACAATTATACAAAATATAAAATAAAGACAAGAGAACAATATCGAAGATTCTATTTTACACCAGGATGTCAGAGAATATACATTCCATAGCAGTAAAATCAATACCTAGAAGCTTATGCTTTACAAATTTTTCAAACATTCCAAACAGAAAACCATGGTGCGAGCAAAGGATACTGACACAACATTTGAGTAGGTTTTATGTATATTATGATCAAAATTTAGGCTGCTATTCAAATTTCCTGATATAAAAAGGATCGTTTTTAACATCTTAAAATAATAAAATAATAAAAGTGTCAGACTGGAAGAATTTTCATATCTCGAAACAATGGAAAACCGGGATGTCGACGCTGTTTACGACAAATTTTTCTTATAACATTTTTGTGTAAAATTAATTATTTGCAGATTATATTTTTGACACTCCGGGTGCATGGCAGTAGAATTGCGTTGACACTTACTGGTGTGGACAATTTAAAAATTTTATCTGCAATACGAGTGGACTTAGAGCCCAGTTGATATCAGATACTGAATTTAAAGCGTAGTGAGAGCCATAAAAATAGCCCACATCATCTACGAAGGCCGTAGGGGAGCCTTTAAAATTAAGTCTGAACAGAGAGTTGATGTAAATGAGAAGAAGAATAGTTCCTAACATCGAACTCTAAGGCACTCCCAAATTAGGAGCTACTCGTTCCATCAAAATTGACTTTTTGAGATTTTAGAGGTATGATCTAAGCCAACCATGTAAAAAAGCACTCAAACCCAAAGTTTTTGTCAACTAGATATGTGACATCATTGATCATGTCGAATGATTTTATTATAACTATAACCAAGCAGGCAGGGGACTTTTTTGCTTCAAGGAAATTGGGAACATCTTCAGTTGATTTACCCTTTTGAAAGCCAAATTGGATAGGACTGAAAAATACTGAGATATTTAAAAATGACATTATTCTGTTATTTACTATTTTTTGAGAGATTCTGCTGAAAACTGGGAAAAGGGAGATTGACTTATAATTGCTCATACTAGCTTCTGGCGGAACAACATCCGTGCATTTGAGAGTGTCAGAAAATACTCATGAAAAACCATACGGTTAAACGTAGCTGCTAGTAAAGGGTGTTTTTTAGAGGTATACAAATTAAATATGAAAGAAAACACTTGAAACTAATGTTAAAGTCTATGGTATTACCTATGAAGCGCAATCGTAAAGTTCAATTTCCGACAACTTTATCGAGCAACTGGGGTGGTATATCAGCAATAATACGGCGAATGTTGACTTCCAAATCGTCCAACGTCTCTGGTTTATCGGCATAGACAAGTGACTTCAGATACCCCCAAAGAAAGTAATCTAAAGGTATGAGATCACAGGATCGAGGAGGCCAGTTCAAAATCCATTACGCGGAATTATGCGCTCAGCTAATGCTTCCCGCAATAAATGTATGGTGTCGCGCGCCGTGTGGCATGTTGCGTCATCTTGTTGAAACCAAAGCTCTGTCACGTCACAGCCATTCAACTGAGAAACGAAGAAGTCAGAAATCATGTTTCTATAGCGTTCTCCATTAACGGTAACATTCTGGCATCGTCCTTAAAGAAATATGGGCCAATGATTCCACCAGCCCATAGAACAAACCACACAGTAAGTTTTAATGGCATTTCGACAAAGGCTTCGGGGTTTTTTCCACTCCAAATTCAGCAGTTTTGCTTGTTTACATATCCATTTAACCAAAAATGGGCCTCATCGGTGAACAAAATTTTGCGTTGAAAATGAGGATCAAGCTGAATCATGTTTTCGGCCCATTCACCGAACCTACGATGCGTATACTGGTCACGTGGCTCCAACTCTTGCACATGCTGGACCTTGTAAACTTTTAAGTCAAGATATTTCCGTAAAATCTTCCACAAAGTGGATGGGCATAGCTGCAATTGCTGTGCATGATGGCGAATAGACTGCGCTCCATAACGGCAATAACTTCTTCTGTTAGCACTATTTGTCATCCTTGGGGATGCGTATTATCCACTAGAGTGTACGTGGTGCGAAAACCATTCAATCTGTTCCGAATAACTTGCTTAGTTGGACGATTATGTCGACCGTAAAATGGACAATGGCGAAGCGAACAATGGTTTTCAAAATAAGTTAGCACAATTTTCATGCGTTGTTCTGGCGTTAATCCATTCATCGTAAAATAGCAAATTGTCAAATTGACAATCTGTAGTAATAGTTTTGCTAGTTTAAAAACCAAACCTCTAAAAAAACACCCTTTATATCGAATACAAACTAGTCAATATGTTTTTAGATTTTGCTTGAAATACCATCAAAAGCAGAAGAATTCGAAGGCAATAATGTTCCTCAATACTTCACACGTAGTTATTTGTGCGAATACAAAACAACTCCTCTGTGACGGTTCAGGACAAGTATCTAAAACCGAACACACTGCTTGTGTTAATAAACATCCGGACATTGAACTGAAGTAGTCGATAAAGGTATTCGCAATGAGAAGCTTATCAGATTTAGCACAATCGTTTGCTCATATAATGATAGGTTTTCTCTTGAGGAAAGACTGATTCAAGATGCTATTTACTACCTGCCATTCCCTTTTCGGATCTCCTTTAACAAAGTTAAACCGATTCTGGTAATAGTTGTCACAGCATATAGGAATTTCTATTTTGAGTTCAGAGCATAATCTTTTGTACGAGTATCTGTTTCTCGGCCTAGAGTTGTTGGGATGATTGAGCACTTGATGCCGATTATTTTTTTAATATTAACTTTCTTTAAGAGTTTACTAGTGATCCAAGGCTTAAGTCTGCATAAGTTTGCTGGCAAGAAAACTCATAACTCATAAACATGAATAATTTTAATTTTTGTAAAATCAATTTTTGTCTCTTATTGGGACAGTTTTTGTTAAGACTCTCTCTCTTGTTAAGTATTCTGTATTTACAGTTGCTCAGTGATAAACGGGCAAACCACCCATAAAAATGATTCAAATATCTTTCCGACATAGGATGGTGTTGGTTCCTTTATAAATGACGTAAGACCATACGATGCCAGATTTAAGCTTACTTAATAGACAAGAAAATTCTTCCACGTACAAAACGAATTCTAACATATGCAATTATATTATATAATCAAACGAAACTTTTAATATAACAGCGCTATTGAAATTAGCATTTTTTCATTTCCCTTACTACGTACTCTGTTACTCTTTAACAAAGCACCCAACACGGCATGTAGCACTGTTGCCAGCCGCTTTTAGTGAAATTCCCCATCGCAGACCTTAAAATTCCCCTTTTTCCCCATTCTTTGTGGTGACATTCCCCATGGATTCCCACAATAACTTTTCAAAAAGCAATATTGGCAAGAAAAGGTTTTTTTTTTATGAAAAACATGTAACAAAAATTAAATTTGACTTCATTTCAAAATAAAGATTGAACATAATAAAAAATAGACTAGTAAAAATATGTAGAATCATAGCATACTAAAAAATAAATAAAAATTAATGAACATTATGAAAAAGAACATGAATATTGTGGGATGGCTAATTATGTACATTATTTGTATATTGAGTTATCAAAAAAAAGAAAAATGTTCCTTGGTGGGTTTAAAATTGAAGCTCTCCATATTTCTTGTCTTGAATCCTGATCTTATAAAGCAGATAGCGGTTAAGCAAGATCCACCTAACCGATTACTTTTCTTTATTTTTACGTCGGTTACTACAGAAAATAAGCGCTCAGCGTCGGCATTTGAATGTGGAAATGTTAGTGCATATCTAGCAACTAGACTTAAATTCGGAAATAAGAAATTTCCTTCAAAATCCTTCATTTCTGTTACTTTCTTCCAAAAACGTTCAACACTAAATTGCTGCATTCTATCTTTCTCTGTTCCAGTTATCGAAATAGGAAACTTCCTCCATTCTAAAATTAATTTCCTTTCGCCACAGTTTGGAATTTTTATGGAGGTGAAAGAAAGTTCCTTGCAGCTTACCCTTTTGGGTACATTTAATGCGACTTCTATGGAGAAAGAAACTCCATAACTTGAAGGTCCTGGATTCTTATTGGGAATCGTATTAAAATCTATGCTATCGTTCGAATATAGAGGTTTTAGCAGCGTAACCTAATTTCTAAATTTTGCTCCTCTGTAAAATTTTGTAGGAGCTGTTCATACTCTGGCCCAACGTAAATGTCTTTGAGGTCAATTATACTATTTCCGTACACTGAAGCGAAATCATTACACTGTTGAGAAGCCAGAAGTTTATCGAGATCTTCTTCTTTAATGACATTTTGGGCTAGTTTGAGTAAGATCTTTTTCGACTCACCCTAGAGGAGGTGCAACAAAATTTAATTACTCTGCAAAAGTTTATTAAAATTATTAAAGTACTTTAGGACAAACTTCAAGAAGTAGAAATAAGCTTTAACTTTCAAGTCCACCAAACTTTCATATATAGCCTTTGATCTCTTTGTTTCTATAGAGCCTAATAAGAATAAATGCTGAAGAGTTGTCCAATTCTCCAATAACCTCACTACGCAGGAGTGGAGTACAAGCCACCTTAGATGGACTTAATATTTTTTTTTTTCAGCGTTGAAATAATCTTGGAACTCTTCCAGATTCTTTTGTATTTTCTCCTCATTTTGTTCTAAAAGAGAGAAGATTCCCCTTTTCTCCTTTCTTCAAACTTTGGATTGAAATTCCCCACGAAAATGGAAGCATAGTTTTCACTTGGATTTGCAAAAAAAAAAATTCAAAACCTGGCAAATGAAAGTCGTTTATTTCGAAGCCATAAATTCAAATTTCGGATACAATGACAATATCTGGAATGCTCAAGAAGGTATTTAGTTGGATAACAAGAGAAGGAAAATTCTCTCTAAAACTTTTAGCATTCTGTAAGTGATAGTACTGAAAACATTTTCATAGTTTGTACTACTGAGATCTATGGTTGAAAAGTCGTCGTTCATAATATCACCAATCCTTATTTAAAAAGGTAAATATACAATTTCAAAGCTCTAACTTTCCCACCCTTTTCCTTTCTTACAAGAATTTCGAGTGTTTTTAAACCACAATTTTTTTT
The DNA here is from genome assembly GCA_963966105.1 of Volucella zonaria. Taxonomy (NCBI): domain Eukaryota; kingdom Metazoa; phylum Arthropoda; class Insecta; order Diptera; family Syrphidae; genus Volucella; species Volucella zonaria. The sequence goes on from OZ014530.1 coordinate 167,471,736, forward strand.
ATCTTAGCTTGCATAAAGAGAGCCCGGTTGAGCTTACTAAGTGCGTTATTGATGTATAGGCTGGTTTTAGTTCAGTGATTAACTTGCTTTCTGGTGGCATCCTCGGTACCCATAACCATCAATTTTTATTTATGTAGGCTTAACCACGTATCCGGATAATGATTGGTTTTTGAAATGTAAATATCAAATGTAAAAATTTGACTTAAAAAAGTAGGGTTCTCAAACGACAGATTCCTCAAAATTTGAGGGTAATATTATCTTACCCCTTGTCTGCTACTTCTAATCCAATATATTCCTTCGCTGACGACAGTACTCTCTGCTTTTCATCTTCGTTCCCGCGTTCCCGGACTCACGGCCCTGCTCATGGGCTATAGAACGGGAACGGAAGCGTATGTTAAACTCATTAAATTCCGATATTAACAGCATAACTAGTTGGGGAAACACTAATAGAGTAGAAGTTAATGCTCCCAAAACACAATGCTGTCTGCTGTCGTTAAAGCGAAATTTAAAAACCCAGCCATTACCCATGAATGGCACTTACGTACATCGTCGAAACCGATAAACTTTCCATTCATGGTATGTGTGTCAATGAAAACTTACGTTGGAATGATCACATATTCGGTGTCGTCAAAAACGCTGAGAAATGTCTGGGTTTTCTCAAGCGATGTAAGAAATATTTCACCCCCTCTAATGTGGCCTCAATATATAAGGCGTTTATCCGACCGAAATTGGAGTACAATTCCCACATCTGGTCGGGTGCGCCTAAAACCCCTCTGCATCTGCTGGACAGGATTCAGAACGGTTCGATAAAACTCATAGATGATACTAATATCACTCAAACAATGGACACCCTCGAACACCGACGTAATGTCTCGTGTCTCACTCTGTTTTATCGCTATTTCCACCAACAGTACTCCATGAGAAATCGCCAGTAACATTCCGCCCATTCAAACTTTTAACCGTAACACCCGCCTCGCCATGAATGCTCATCAGTATACCCCCAAGCCCAATTTCGGACTGCCTAGCTCTTTATTTCCTAGTCATTATAACCTTCAAACATTTAAAACCAACGTTCACCGGTACCTCTCTTTCGATCCTCCCTGATTTTCCTTCGCCCGTGCTGTTTAAATCCCTTGAACGCGCGTAAATTATAAAAAAAAGAACCCCATTCGGGATAATTGTCTGAAAGTGTCCGCAAATCTGGCTTAGGCCTGTTTACCGTCAATGACTAGATTTTGACTGCAGATATACGACGAGAGTTAGCTTTGTATATGCCAAGGCATGCGATAAAATATAACGTGCAGGCATGTTAACATATAAGCAGATATGATATTGGCGGCCGCAACGACAATAGTCAATAGCACTAAAATATAAAATCAATTAAGTATATTAAACAGAAATTAAGCTGTCCATACGACATCGATTGTAATGAACTTAATCGTAGGTTCTTATCGATTCCACATCAAGTAACCTCAGAGGTAACAGCGGATACATCATTTTATTTTCTTTACAAGAATAGAAAACACGGGTGTAGTCGAAAGTTTTTTCTCCATAAAATCAAATGTGGTAGGAGTCGATGGGGCTTATCCAGTTTCTATTAAAGCCATGTTACCATTACTGCTTTCGTATATTACACATGTCATAAATACCATTTGTTCTATGGGAGAATTATTGAACGTAAGACTGAAAGACATGGCAACTGAGGACGACATGGAAGGAGTAAGCGCGGAAATTTCTACTTTGAATCAACAAAGAATTAGAACAGATGGAGTCTCGATATGTTTTACTTGAGAGACAAGTGGACTTTCTTGAAAAAAAATCCAATGAGAAGAATCTGGTTATTCATTTGCAACCTGCAGACAATACTCAAAATACGGTTGAGAAAGCTAAAGCGATTTGCTTGGATCTCCTTCTAAAATAACTGCAGCACGTCAAATAAGCTCTGCGAGTAGAACTGCAAATGTTATTGTAGAAATGGCTGTCCATGATGTTGTTGTTGGTGGGCTTGAATCTAAATCCAAATTGCATAGCACTGGTACTTCTATTCACAAGGATTATCCAGCGGCAGCAAGAGAATGCAGAAGGCAATTAAATAAGCTAAAAACCGACAGAATTTCACGAAACAAGGGCACACAAGTTCAAAAAAGAGGCGAAACTCTTCAAATAAACGAAATAAAATGTATTTTAATAGGTGTGGGAAACTCACATCTGATCATGGGGATGGTTTGTTATTGATTCAGCAGAATTTATAGCACGGGAAAGGAGCAGTAATTTAATGGTGGTTGGTGACCTGAAGGGAAGAATTGGAAATGAAGCTGGAAATGAAAATTTAGAAGTTGCAACTCAACGAAAATCGAAAGACACCGCCCTTAATGCAGGAGGGGTAAAGTTAATAGATTTTTCTAATTCTTATGGATTGATAATCCAAAGTCTCGTTCGTGGAAAATGGAATGATCACGTTGTGGATTTCAAAGTTGAACATGCCCCGTTTTCGGACCACCTTCCTATAGTTCTGACTTTTAGACAGATGGCGTTGGAACAGGAAGATAGCAGACCTATAATGCTGCCCAAACTTAAATGGAATCCGGTTAAAGCGACAGAGTATCAAGAGAAGTTGGGCATATCTCTTCGAGGCCAACACGTATGCAACTTAAGCCAGTTAGAGGAAACCATCGAAGCATCTTATTCGATCTCTTCCTCAAGGAACGATAGGTAAGACTGTACGGCTCCTTGGTTTGACCTCGAATGTAAAAAAGCCCGGCAGTTATCATTTACTTGGCTGAGAGCATATCGTAGTTCAAATGAGAGTTATTTCAAAAAAATTTTATTTGCAAGCAAACAGAGAGTACAATTTAATGTGTACACGGAAAAAATCAAGGCATCGAAGCGACTAGCCCATTGCCAGAATTCGAGAGAATTTTGGAACTTGGTTAGGAAGCTGAATGGCAAGAACTTAAACATTCATCATGGATTATGCTCTAATCTTCTAGCAACGCATTCTAAGAATTTATTAAATCCAGTACAAGAAAGAATCAATTTTCACTATGCACCCCTGGTTCCGCTAATGAAGTGTTGAATGCGGTCATAACATAGCAAGGGGTTACTGAAGCATTGATTAAGCTTAAGGATGGAAAAGCAGGTGGTTCTGATGAGATCCCAGCCGAATTTTATGAATATGGCACCAGAGAATTCATCAATAGACTTACGCTTATATACAATAACGTGCTGGAAACAGGATCGATACCGTAAGAATTCAAAGAATCCAAAATTTTCCCAATACATAAAAAAGGAAGTTTGTCGGAGCTATCTACTATAATTATAGAGGCATATCCTTCTTAAATGCTTGATACAAAATTTCCACGCTAATTCTACAGAGACGTCTCAATGCATTGATCAACGATAATAAGCTCTTGCTAGTGTACCAGGCAGGTTTTAGACCAGGCTATTCGACGATTGACCATATCTTTGTCTTGAAAAGTATTGCAGATTCATTTCTCAGCAAAAAGAAGAAGCTAAGCTATCTGCGTTTTTTGTGGACTTCAATTCAGCAGTTAATAGACAGGCTCTATCCTACAAGCTCTATAACATTGGCGTGTCAATGAAATTTGGCAGTCATGCAAAACTTATATACTGACACAATAGCGGCAGTTTAGAACGGTGAAGAGAGGTCTGAGTGGTTTAAAACTGAATCAGGCGTCAGACAAGGTTGTACTATGAGCCCAAGATTGACTGCTTTGTTTTGCGTCTTCTCCTGATTCATTGCAGCTAATGATCAACTGGCTTTCTCAATATTGTGAGCTTTGGAATCTGGTAGTGAATTTGAAGAAATCCAAAATTCTGATTTTTAAGAACGGGGGAGGCAGAAACTGTGTAAAAGAAAAATGGTATTTAAGACCGTAGAACTTGTTAAGGAATTTAAATATCTCGGAGTTTATTTCACAAAAAGTTTAAGTATGGAGAAGCATCTGAAGGAGAAGCTGACAAAAGCTAAAACCCCAATCAGTGCATTATGGAGTAGATGCTTTTATAATAAAAGAATTGCACACAATGGCAAATTCCAGATTTTTAAGGCGGTATCGGAATCAATTTTATTTTACACAGCACAAATTTGGGGAGTGAAACAATATAAAAATGTAGAGAAGCTTCTGCGCTACTACATAAAGCGAATTTTTCGATTACCACTAAATATGCCAAATTATATGATAATGCTGGAAACTGGATTGTCACTTCTTTTTAGTCGTATCATTAAAATGCAAATTAATTACGTGCTTAAGATTATGAAGATTGAAAATCATCGGCGTCCGAAGATAGCGGCCCTCCAAGTCATACATGATGAATCGAGCTGGTATGCTCAATGGATGGATCTAGCTGCTGACTGCGGCATATATTTAATTCTAGATAGTTTCGACTGTGTTCGCTGGAAGGCTTTACTATATCAGTTTATTTCATCAGTGGATTTGAAGTGCAGAGAGAGATTTCTAAGCAACGCCAACAAATTACTCCACAGAGCAATATTATATTCCCAAGTTAACCACAAGCGTCAATGAAATAGCAACGATGGTTAGACTACGGGGAGAGCTGATACACCTAAACTTTATTTCTCACAGAGAAGATTTACCCATCTTGCGCTCTTTGCGTAAGTTGGGTGAAAGAGAAGATATTATCCACTTCATGGGAAAATGTCCTATTTTGGGATCCAGTTTTTTGACGGAAAACGAAGTTATATCACTGCTAAATAAAATAGAAGTTAAAAAACTATACCAATACTGTAATCTGTCTATAACCTATAGGGACTGTGTAATTAGCGAAAGTTTTTAAATTTCAAGACTCATATTTTATTAAGTTTTGTATTTATCAATATAAAGTAATTATCGCATTTGTTATGATGGAGTATTAAATTTTCAAAGTATTTTATGCCTAAAAAAATTTTTCAAGTAGGCAGACGGCAGGAAAGCCAAGCTTTTTTTGATTGTTTGTTTTATAAACCATGTTATTGCATTTGAGGATTACCAAATAAAAATCTAATCTAATAATCTACTAATTTCAATTCAATCTGGATTTCATGCCAAACATACGAGTAGCTGTACGTAGCTGATCTTCAAAGGATCTTGAACTGATCATTTACATCAATCACATTAAACCGTTCAACACTAGAATTTGCTGAATCTTCGAAAAATCTAGGCATGATATTCGATAGGACAGTCACATGCGACCATATAAATGCGATAGTGAGTAGTGATAGCATACAAGGATTTTCTGAAAAGTTTCCAACCAAACAATGATACAAGACATTTTTTCTCAAAATTTTCTTTTATTTTTCTACATAGTCTCCTTGTAACTCTACACACTTCTCCCAGCAATGCTCCCATCTATCTAACCCGTCCAAATAGTACCTGGCTTTTTTCTCTGCAAAATAATTGTTCACGAAGGTGATTGCCTCCTCATTTGATGAAAATCTCTGTCCTCCGAGCGCAGTTTTTAGATGAGGGAACAAAAAGAAGTCGCTTGGGGCTAGATCTGGTGAATAAGGCGGATGGTCAAGCAGTTCAAACCGTAATTCATGCGCGGACAGCTTTCGCATGCCTAAATCTTTATTTAATATGTAACAAACACGTTCATTTGACATTTTCATAACCTCTACTATCTCTCTCACTTTAAATCGGCAGTCGTCTAACACCATTTGGTGAACTTTAGCAATGTTATCGTCAGGGGTTGCAGTTTTTGACGTCCTGAGCGTTCATCGTCTCCCAAGCTCTTACGGACACGTTTAAATTCAGCTGCCTAAAATTTCATTGTGATAGATGATGGTGCAGAGTCCCCATATACAGAGTCCAACTCATTTTTAATTTGCGTAGGTGTATTGCCTTTCAAAAACAAGAATTTAATAACAGCTCGATACTCAATTTTTTCCATTTTCACAAAAAAACACTCACATCGACTCACTCAAACGACTGTTAGCTAAAAACCGCGCGTCCAAAATGACCGAAACTTCGGTAAGTAAAAAGATGCACAACTAGCATTCACTTGTTTTTATTGACGAGTGCCGCTATCTTTACGTTGCGGTCGAAAATTTACCCAACACAAATGGTATAAATGATTTAAAAAAAAATAATTCATTAATTTGATTTTTTGCGCTAAGGTCACAGGTGCTTAGAAACGCTATTTTAGATGTCTGCATTTACAAACAAAGAATGCGCAGACATAGGGTGGTGTGAATAAAAGCTGAGTGTGAGTGTTCCCTCAAGTTTTTAGAGGGAACACTCCATTTGAGGTGAATTTTTATTCACCTTAACGAAAACACTCCCCTCACACATTTTGACAGTTGAGGGTTCCCTTGATTGTGGCGTGAATAAAATTGCATTTTATTGAGGGAACACTCGTAAAAGTTGAGGGTGCTTGAGAGGAACTTTTTTAAACAAGAGAATATGGACAATCATTCGGACGAGGAGTACTTGGACGAAATTGGTGAAAAACCAACAAAAAAAAAAGAGGAGGAGGAGGAAGACGATTTTGTACGAATTATCCAATTTTATCCGTGCCTTTTTGAGAAAAGCCAAACTCCAGCGATGAAAATTAAAAAGCTAGATGCGCTTTAAGCTGTGGAAGAAAAAGTTAAACAAATGTATGCCATTCAGTTGAACAGCTCCCAAATAAGAAAAAAAATTGAAAATATGAAGGGGCGCATCAAAGCAAAAGGAGATAAAAAAAAGACAGGAAATTTTCCAATAATATTGAAATCGCATGAAGAGCAGCTGCTAAATCTAATGGATTACAAAACTAATCCTAATCTGAACAAATGGACATGAACAGATCCTGGCCATTGGACATCAACCCTAGTTAAACAGTCTTTAGCATCACACGTTCCCTGCAGATTCAGAGAAAAATAGCCCTTGCGATTTAGGTACTCATCGCCATGCAAATGAGACTTTATAATTTCTATATGAGTGCAATCTAGAGCGCCAATTGCACTAGGAAAATAGTATTTGGATTGCCATTCTTGTTTTACTTCTATCATTTCCTCCATCGACGATGGAAATTTGATCCATAAATCTGCTTTTGCACATATAGCGCAACACACCTGCCAAACTATTTTCGATACGGTGGATTTATGAATTCCAATATCCTCACCAACTCCAACTTGGAAACCCGGGTCCCCAATGTATCTTAAAAAGATTTTTATTTTTTCAAAGTTTGGTATGGCACCACCACGGGTTTCCTCAGTAATCCCGGAAAGGAAATGAGTGCTAAACCACTCCTAAACAGGCTCTTAAAATTATCACCCGTGTGACCGAAACGCCGAGAACTATAATTTTTTATTTTTCGCGTTTGTACGTTTAAAAACATATTTATATTCCACTTTCACTTGGCCATTTATAAGCAACTTCACAGTTCAATTTGACAGTCCTACACTCAATTTTTAAAACTTCAACTTGAGGGGATGAACCTACTTGAGGGAAATTTTTATTCACACCGAACTGAGTGTTCCCTTTTAGGAAAACACTTCCCTCAAGAGGGTTTACAAGAGCGCGACAAGCATACCATGAACTTTATCCTAACTGACAACTTCATAGTACTTAGAGGAGTATTTGGAAATACGTATCGAAAGCTTCGAGAAAGGATCAGTTTGAAATACACAATCGAATGTGGGAGCTCCACAAGTAAGAAGGATTTCGGCTGATGAAAAAATACTGGAAGCTGTTACAACTGATCCATCAATCAGCATCAATGTTTCCAGACATAAAATTTCTAATGTACAACATGGAGAAAATCTTTATCCATACCACCATAGATCTATACAAATCCCAATAATTTGGAAAGTGGCTTGAGTTTTCTAACTGGTTGCTGAAGCGGAGCTTGGGTGACAACGAGTTTATTAGCAGAATTCTTTGGACGGACGAAACACAATTTACAAGAGATGAGATCACAAATTTTCATAATCTTCGTACGTGGGCTACGGACAATCCACACACAAGGAGACATAAATCATTTTAGCAGAAATTCAGCGTCAAAATGTGGGCAGGTGTCCTAGGGAACAAGGTAATCGGCCCCTTCAAACTACCACCTAGGCTGAATTCTACAAACTATCTGCTCCAGCCCACTATGGTCGTGAGGTTAAGAATTGGCTAGATGAAGTGTAAGGTAACCGTGGGATAGGAAGAAATGTACCAGTTCACTGGCCTGCAAGATCTGCTGACCTTACATTGTTGGATTTTTTTGTATGGGGAAGAACGAAAGAGCTTGTTCATACCGAAATAGCAACTTCAATTGAATTGGAAGAGCGTATTCACGAAGTCATCAAAAGTGTGGCAGCAGTTAGCATCAATAACCATTCGCATTGAAATCCAAAAACGGGCTCTAGCATGCATACAAAACCAAAAGGGACACTTTGAGCACTTATTATAGCTGTTTTAGCACACATAAATTAAAAATTATCCAAAACCACATAAAATAATTTTTTATTCATAGCAAAACACTCTTTTTTTTTTAAATTTCATCTGATGCAGTTTTTCCCAAGAATCATAAAATCTATGGGTTTTTGTGCAAACTTGATTTTTTGCATTTTCTGGAGAAAATTGACCTTAAAATCAAAAATTAGCATGGGCAATGAAAATGGAACAGGCTTAGAAATTGGATATCTAAAGTCTCAAACAAGATATCAACTTTATTTAAACGTCGTTACAAAGGCTAGTATTTCTTCTAAAAATACACGAAGTTTCTACCATTAGTACTAATAGAGCAATTTCCGCTAACATGGGTCAAGGTACACCAAAGTAAGCCTTTTCTTAAACGGGGCACCGTGTGTAGGGTAAAAACGAACTCGAAATCATAGTAAATTGTTTGTTGCCCAAAATATCTGAATTCGCTTCACTTTCCCAAGTAAGAAATAAATAATAGCTGTGGCAAAAGCACTTAAAAGTAATAAAGCAGCAGCACTTGGTTACACCTCGGCCTGAGTGGACAAGGTTACTCCGGCAGTATCGGTAGATCTTTTTCACATCTTCATTAAATGGTAAGCCGTCCATTTTGTTATTAGAAGGGAATGATTGTCAAGCTTTTAAAAAAAAGGATCCTAAATTTTGTAGAAAAATTGGTGTGGTATTTTGATCACTGTACGCATTTTAATTGAACAATTCCTTGTATATAGGTCTTCGCCAAACTTGGAACTCAATGCCAATGGCTTGCCTTAGGCTTTTTCGATAGTGTAAATAGAAAACATAAAAAAATAAAATGTTGTATGAGTCCCACAGGAAAACTATACAAGAAAACTGGTGGCTATTACAAAAGGCAGCTATGAAGGCCCAAAATGTCATGCGCGGCTTGGGGCAGACTGTCTGATGAAATTGAAGTTCAAAGCAGTGTCAGACAAGGGTGTATACTGATACCATTACCATTTCTAGTAGTTGTAGTGTTTTGTTCAGCATAAGCTGCGAAACCCAATGGAATCTATCGATCGGCTTAGTGAGAGAGACGAATAGGTTAGGCTTTGAAATCAAAGCCATCAAAATGAAATAAGTACCTCATCCTGAACAAAGGATTAGAAGTAAGCATTGCTAATCAACCGAACGAAAAAGTGGAAGACTTATAATACTGGAGATGTATTGTTTCAAATAAGGGCGCCACCGGAATTAGGAAAGCCAAGCCCGCTTTAGAAAAAAGCGAAAACCTGAAAAACTGTTTTATTAGCTTGAATAAGATGATACACATTTTCCGCTCAAATATACGAGTAGCATCCGTAATGTTGCATAAGTGTACCTAGAAAGCGAACGCTGTGTTAGAGTTCAAAATTTTTGCCTATTGCTATTTTAGGAATATATTGTGAGTTTTTTGCCAACTAATATCTATAACACGCAGCCAGGAAGAGAGAGAACGAGAAAGGAAGATAAAAAACTGATTATACAAATGGGCAAGCGGAAGCAGAATTGGCATCCGATGTGCAAGTCCGACTACATAACCAGCTAGCTTACGTCATATAATGCGTTGGCTCTAGGAGAGAAGAAGGCTTAATAGTTGGAGAAAAGCTGGATCGAACTGAAGGTGGGCAAGATGATAAGATCTTGGAAGCCAGTTGAAAAATCAGAGCCAATTGAAGGATCAAAATAATCCATATTTTCAAGAATAAGAGCATATACACCGTTGGTGTTAAATAGCAATTTGGTTATTAAAAATGTATGGGGTTAATAGGCCTTTAAAACATGGCAGACGCATTTTTTACTCCGAAAGGCATACGAATGTGTGGTATTCGATAAGTTCTTGTGGAGTAATAAATGTCGTCTTTTGCACATCTCTGGGATGTATCAGTATTTATGAAGGGAAATTTTCAATATGTGTTACAATATCCGTGTATTGGAGGTCTTTAAACTGTTTTAGTGTTGAGAGGTAAATGCTATTTGTTCTTCGGGATTATAGCTGCCGAAGCCAGGTTTACCTGATAGTTACGTGAAGTTACATGAAAAATCCTTTCCCGTTTTATCTTCATAATTGTCAGATTCCTTAAAGATATTATTTCTTTTTCAATATCAATTATTTTAATACCATTTTTGAGAATGTCCATACTCAGTAGTGGAGTATAGTTTTTTTAAACTAGTCTATGTCCGAGAGCTTTAATAAGGTTATTGTTATTGTATCCCAATTCCTTTGGTATGGGAATATAATACGTGCAAGTATTCTGAATTGTGTTACTGTTGTATCATAGCTTTCATTTCTGCCTTTGTAGTATCTAAAATTGTATAGGATGTCATGTTTAATTTTTATTGCCATTGCTCTACCTAGACACAGGATGTAATGCATCTGATTATTTAATTCAATAGCTACTGGCAAAAGTTGTCCAAACCTCAATTCAGAAAAAACCGGTGGTTCTGCGGAATTGATTTTTTGTTCGTTATCTTGTTGACGATGGACATTCAGTTTCTGTCCATCGGAGTTAAATATTATTTATTTGCTCTACGTTATATGGAGGCTTAAAGCAATTGCCTTTAGCTTGGTGATTTTGATTCAAAGTATTCCTATTTGTTTCTGAAATTCTTATATTCCCCTGATCATAGCCTACGAGTATATAAACAAATGAAACTTCTTAATCCCTTGTATATTATATTGGTTCCTCAATTCCCGATTGCAATATCACTTGACATATTTATTATAATACTATGGCGTAATTCCTTCTCCCGCTCAAGGTTTTTACAAAATATTACATGGGTCAGTAAAAATCCTAATTTATTTGTGAGATCATGAACCGCACGTTGATGATTTCTATAGTTAAGTACGAGTACCTTATTTTGATCACTAGACGATAGTGTGGTTTAAAACGTTCCTTCGTCTCTTCTCAAATAGTAACATTGTTGATGAGTAGCAGATCGATTGCCCTTCCTTTTATTTTCGTTTGTTGAACGATGAATTAAATTAGTGGACCAGGTAATTTAAAAAAACAAGCAAAAGGCTTCTTCAGTGGAGTGGGCTTATTATTAAGACTACCTCTTATTGTTCTGACAAAAGAAAAGGAAATTGTATTCAAAATATTACTTTTTGCTTTATTGACAATATTGGCCACTAGGCTCTGGCGCTTTGCTAACGTTTGCATATTGGCAGCGTTTACTCTTTGTGTGCGACCTCTTGGGCAAGTGTCTGATATATGATTTAGCAATAATTGAAATTAGGTTTAGCATTTCCACTCACAATACTTGCAATACTCGCAATACTTGCAATATTTTTAGAAAGTATTAGATCCAATATCTAACTAGCACAATACCCGGATGAAACCGGTGCTTCAATAAAAAGGGATGTAAAACCCATAAACGGAAATCGAATGGAGCGGCTAAGCCCATTGACAAAAAAAAGCCAAGCGGTGGTTTCACTCGCACACTGTGTCCGGATAAAGCCGGCGCTACAACCAGCAAAGGTCGTAGTTCTGGTCGCCGTAGGTGGGTTAATTCGGTGAAATCCACTCTAAGAAACAACTCTGGTGGTGACTTTCCCCGCGCATAAGATCCGGCTGAAACCGGTGCTGCAACCACCAAAGTTGCAGTTCGTGTGGACGGAACTCGGATGTCGCAGGAAAACCCACCACCAAGAAAACACCAAAACGCCAAAGGGGGAAAGGCGGGCAATGACGATAGTCAGAACGACGCTGAGTGCAAATACTGTCTCGCACAACTGTGGGAGCAAGCTAAAGCAGAGGATGCTTACATTCAATCAGAGTGCTACGATATGGAAAACGGAACTCTTAAAATGATGTGTTCCACGTAGCATACTATTGACTGGTTGAACTAGTCTATTCAAACTAAGACTTTTACGATTTGTAGGCCACCGGAACTGGCGCTTTTTATATTGCGGGTTCCGGGGCGTTTTCATACCCAGCACCCTGCAGCTTTGAGGGGCTAGTTTGCACTTTGTTTCCAAATGAGTGAGTGCAAGTCCCACTTCTGATCTATAATATTTGCACAGATCAGCCTTCAACATTCAAAGTCAGCTACTGCAGCCCTGTGTCGGAGGCTTTCCACGGACACGGGTGTGGAATAAACGCATTTGTGGTTTAGGATGTTTAAGTGTTTTCACAATATCAATCATCTCCTAGATTTCACACTATCGTCTGCACAATTGTTGTTGGTTACCAGCCAACATTTGTTACGAAAGTAATCGACTTAACTTTATCTAACAGGCTTGCTAAGGAATTTACCAGCTCGGAAGTATTAACGGAGGTCTGTCTCCATATCGGCTCATAGGTACATCGACTTCGGAATCGGATGCGATGTTTCGATCTTATTGAAGAGGAGGAATTCGCAAAATTCCAACTAGACATGATTTAAGGAGCAGCTCGACAAGTCCGACAGTGTTCCCATAAACTTCCAATGGTACCCTCACCAAATGTTTTGAATTGGCATGTCGAGCCAAAAAACAATCCTGTGGATCTTCCATTCCTTGGTAGAAAGCAGATCTACATACAGAATACCTCGAACATCGACTACGAACACCCGTGTCTCATCTTGTATTATAGCAATTTTCACTACCAGTGCTCCACCGAAATTGACAGCAGCATTCTGCCCTTCAAAATTTTACCCGAAACACTATGAGAAATTAAATTCAAAGTCTGATACCGAACATCACCCTGAAATGCACAAAATTTCAATATTATTCGATAAAAAAAATAACGATTATTAAATATCTTTCTTTTTAGCTATTTTTTTATTTGTTTAAAAAGTAGCTGCCAACAATCAAATTAATTATGTAATCCCAAATGATTGGTCATGTATTCATTTGTTCGATAGTATTCAAGTTCAGTAAATTGATTGCCTTGTTTCGATTAAGGCACGCGTTACTTGTAGCCTTTGATTTGTTATCAATTAAAAACTTACCCAGTCAATTGCTTTAATTAATTACTCTACATATGTCACCATGTCACCAAGCACACCTTGACCATGGAACAACTTCATATTGACTTCACACTCTCTCGCCCGAACAATTTAATTTACCATTGAAGGGAATTGTGTTCGTAGATTCTGGTCGGTTGCTGCTACTGATACTGTTTTCACTTAATTGGACCATGCAAATTTGAACACATTATTGACTCATTGGCGTACTGAATGCATTTCCAAGGTGGGGCCTTGAAAGCTCTCAGCCAAATATTTTGCACTAAATACGCATGATTGCAAAATAAGCCCCCTAAATTAAAACGTGTAAAACAAAGTGTCACACAACAATATGGCATATTACAATTTCACAATAATTTTCATGGTAAGATTAATAGATTCATATTTGCGAAATATTGAACTTGACATGCGGCTAGTATCTATTGAAAGCCAGCTTCAAATCCGGTATGAAGATAAAGACAATCAATTAAAGAATACACGACGAAACAGTGTATTAGTTCAGTGCTCCAATTTAACGTACATTTGCCCAGGGTGTCTCTGTATCTTAGTACTCCAATCGACAAGCATTCCAATGTCGTTTAATTCATGCATATGACATAAGATACCATCAAATTCAGGCCATATTTTCCACAACTATCTATCAAGTGAATGGGCGCCAGCTCGGATAACCGTTGAGAGCTCATTTATTATTCCGATCACAGTAGCTTCCGTATTATATAAAAAAATTCCTAGGCACAAAAATTCTGGTAAAACCAAATTCCAACGCATACCCGTACCACAATTTAGAACGGAGCGGTGCGGTGGTGCGCAATGTAAATCAAAGTTATTTTTGGATCACATAATGATCGTGAAACTGGATCCAATGGAATACTCTACAAAACATGTTAATGCATAGAATTCGATAATTGATATCTTTTCAGTCTATGTAAATATTAAGTAACTTTGATTTTTTCTTTTCTCACAAAACAGTTATGCAAGTATGCACATATATTTAGTGATGAAAAGTATAACCCCAATCAAGAGGAGTGATCGTTTCCTTTTTGTAATTTCCAAGGGTCAAATAAGTAGTTTAAACATAAAGCCTTTCCTTACTAATAATGTGACAAGATGAGTATGCAATGTATAAGAATTAAAAAAGAAGTCGATTATATTATTGTTTCTTTATAAATTCATCTTCTTCTTAAGCCATTTTGACCAGGAAAGCACTCCAAACCAAATAGATTTAAATCTCTTTTGAGAATGGAGGTACTTGAAGCCTGTACAGTCGAACTTCTTGTAGCTCTATTAGCAAGCCCTACTCCATGCCTCCTCGTGGCGTCATCTGGGAATTTCTTCGAAAGTTGGGAAGTGGAAGAGATAAATGGCGAGCATCCTGCGCCACAAAACGGGATTAGTATCGGTTAGTCTGTGGCCCAGCGAGCCGCAGGCATAAAAAACTGTATTTCCTCGAAACGCCACAACAAAGCCTCCGATATTTTGTTGACGACCTTTAGCTATTGACAACGAACAACGAACAATGAAAGGATTCCGGAATATTCCTTAGAATGACTGATTCGTCCAACTTGAGCTAGAGTTTTCACGATATAATGTGGACATCTTGCGGCTTAACGAGATGAGATGGTTTGATTCTGGGGTATACCACTCGCCCACAAAAAGCACCACCTTGCTCTACTCTAGTAAAACAGCTGGAAGCACAAGAGAGTCCGGCATCGAACTGATGCTAACACAAGCAAAACCAGCCTCAGATTTTGGTAACCGGATAGTGACCGGATATTGACGGCCAGATTTCGGGTAAGAAAAATTACCATCATCCATTGCTATGCGCCGACGGAAATCCCACTAGATGATGGTAATTTTTCCAGTTCTTAACTACTAACGGGGACAACATAATTGTACTAGATGGAGTGAAAAGTGATCTCCTTGGGAATTAAAAAAATTTTTTTTTTTTAAATGTTTTTTTTTATATTATTCAATTTAGTCCTTTTTTAGTTTGATACACTTATTCCAGCGATTTTAAAACTTCTTGATCCCGTCCGAAAAGTAATTTTTCGGAAGGTCTGCAAAATACTTCTCCGTGGCGTCGGTGATTTCCTCGCTGGAGCTGAATTTTTTATTTATGAGCCATCTTTTGAGGTTTGGGAAGAGATAATAGTCCGAGGGATCCAAATCCAGTTACTAATCGAGCAAGTCCAAACACTCTTTCGAAGTGCTCTCGCCTTCGTATTTTTGGTCAAAAGTGAGCATTCGCGGCACCCAGCGGCAGGATAACTTTTTCATATGCAGAATATTGCCCAAAATATGGCATGTGCGCTCAGTACTAATCTTTGTGGTATCTGCTAGCTCGCGCACCTTCACTTTCCGGTCAGCCAACACTATTTCATGTATTTTTTTGACATTGTCCTCTGTAACCGCATCGGAGGGCCTGCCGCTGCGGACTTGATCGGTAGTGCAGTTGCGGCCACCACGAAACTCTCGAAACCAATATTTGACGGTGTAATCTGACGGAGCATTAGCCCCATAATATTTATCCAACTTTTCTTTTGTTTCCTTCGCCGTTTTGCCTCTCAAAAAATAATGTTTTATGAGAGAACGAAAATCGTTTTTGTCTATACTCAACATGATGCCAAACACGTCAAAAATAAAACTAAAGACAGTATTGCACTGAAATTTGGTATGTCTGCCTAAATATGAACGGACTTCAAGACTCCATAACCTTTTTTGCAGTAGCAGCGCATTCCGGCGGTCAAGGAGCTCACTTTTCACTCCATCTAGTAATGGCAGATTTCAACGCTGATGTAGGCAAAGACAACACAGCGCTCGAACACGTGATGGGAGTTCATGGCCTCGGAAACCGCAATTATAATGGGTGACGGTATATAAATTCTGCAATACCAACTGGCTAGTCATTGGAGGCACTCTATTCGAGCACAAGGTCTGCTGCAAGATCAGTTGGATCTCATCTGACAGGCAGCGAACCTCAAACCGAATCGAGCATTTTGCGATAAGTCCACGTTTCAGAAATTGCGTCCTAGACGCCCGAAACAAATGTGGAGCCGGTATCGGAATGTCGCGCTACAATCATCTTATGTTAGCTACTATACATTCATGCATCAACTCACTGACTTCGAAGGCTGATGAAGGAGCTAGCAGGTGTGAAAACAGGACTATCTACAGCATCACAAAAGAACTTACTTGTGGCCGAAGTTCTAAACAACAACTGACTTCTGACTTCTAATGAAGATCAGCTCAACAGATGGAGAGAACATTTCGCGTTAGTGCTAAATATAATAGTTTAGACGATAGCATCATAGTCCCAAATTCTAACGAGCGTACCGCAGCAGCAAATTCCCGAATTCGTGCCGGACCACGCCGTAATACCGCTATCAGATCCCTCAAAAGAAATAAAGCGGTAAGCATACCGACTTTTTCCAGCTGCGCCAACTACGTATAATATATACATCGGCAAAGATACATTTTTAGAGCGTGGGACAATGAGCGGTTTCCGGAGGAGTGGAAAAGGGGGGTAATCTTGATAAGCTTGGTAGCTTCCGAAGATAGGCAATTCTATGGAATATAAGAACTGTAGAGAAGTATGCGTTCTCCCAGTCGTAGCCAAGATAATAGCTCTAAAGTGGATAAGAGAGCATACAGACTCAACACTCGATCCCGAACAGGTTGATACTCTTGCGTGATAATTGTGGTAGGGTCAGCTTCAGAATCACGTTGCAGAACTACGTGTTTAGGTTTCCAAAGTGGAATAAACTCACTCGTCTGTTGTGCTAAAAGCAAATATAATCTACCGACATATTTAGTTCGACTTCAGTCCAGAAAGCATTGTGATCTCCTCAGGTTCTGATAGGATTTGATTTGTCAACGCTCTCTCAACGCAATAACCGGCGATAATGACTCCATTCTTCGGATATGTGCACCAATTTACAAACAGCTCCCTAGACAATTCACTCTGCATCATACCAGGCAAAGCTATCACCACACATGGTCCGATGCCCTCGAAATGGTCGATTCCCTTCGAATTCGAAACGTGCCTGAAGATAAGTGGATTATTCACCGCAATCTGCCGCCAAATTCAGGTGTGGAAGACGGTCATACATTTCTTGGGCAACGGGATGCATAGGAATATCGTGCAGATCGGATTTGTGACTCCAGTACTCGTCCAGAATGAGTAAAACATTTTGTGCTCGACCCAAGGCAAACACGGCAATCAAGCATCATCCTTCCTAGGTGACGATCTTTTGTACCAGTGATGTGAAGCGATTTTCTCAATCCTCACGCTTCTCGTGGAAGTGAGTTCCGTATTTGGATTCTGTAATGAGGACGTATGGTTTCATTGTGGGAATTTCAGCTGCCATCAAGTGACGCCCATAATATCGCACTCCACTTGGAAATCGATTGTTTGAATTCTCTTCATGCTTGCCTCGAGATCCGCTTCGGTACAGAGCATTTGTTCAGTCGGTAGATGAATCTGATCTTTACCAGAAACCATGGCAGTGATCTAAATGGAAATGTGAAATGAAGAGCAAGACGACTTCGTATGCGTCAATCAGGGCCACGTACGGAAGAGCGTTCATTAACGATAATCGCCGCAATCAAGCATAATTTTCTTTCCCATGAAATCAAGCATGATGCCCGACCGGCCGAGTTCCTGCATAGCGTCAAGAGGTTTGATTTGAAGAAGATCATAGGCGGTATGTTCTGTTTTGTTCTCAAAGCGCTGGGTAATACTGAACTGCCCATCCACTACTACATTGCTATGCTTCTGCCGCGGCAGAACTGCTTTCACTGTGAGTACTACTTGGTTAGCAGAATAAACAGCATCAATGCAATATCACAATCCTGAACCCATTAAGGGGACCCCTCGCATTTGACCTAACGCGCGACCTCTGGTTAACGCTCAGCAGGACCCTTCCTTTCTCTTGCTGCTCTCAATCTCGAATTTGATTAGGTTTACCATCGACCCAATGGTTTATTAGGAAATCTATTTTAAGTGGAGGTTAGACAGTTAGTAGAGTGCGTACTCGTACTTCATTTCAAAAACATAAAAACAAAGTGTCATGTTGTCATGTCAATCTTCAACATCATACTTGATAGATGGTAGGAAAGTGTTATTCTCAGAAGCCCGCACACATTGCAAATATGCTGCCGATACGTTGGCGGAGGAAGAGATACCATGAAGAACTACAGGAGCAACTACATCGATTTTGTTAAAATGTATCGTAGGACATGTGGCGTGAAAGGACATCAACGCTCTGTCATAATCTTCAATACCAGCTCAGAAAATGGACGCTGTAGAGGAAGCTCTCCGTCTAGCTGACTCACAGAAGTAAAAGAGACTTGGGTCCTGAGGACTGTGTTAAGTGGAGAATCCTTACCGCTAACTCACACGCCGAACTTTAGCGCCACACAGCCAAGAGCATAAGTAAGTTCAACGATTTTTTTCATATCGTACTACACCGTAGTGTAGCTATTGCATTATTTGCGGTACTTATGTGACATTTATCTTCAAAAAGTTCAACGTTCTTGTATAAAAGATGCTGTACTGCTGTAGGCCCTACTTGGTATCTGTTTCGGTTAATCGGCTTTAGCAGACAACCGATGAAAAATGAAACAGCGAGTGAGGAAGAAGTGGAAATGAAATACATTGGTTTACATAATGATGAAATTTCATTCTCAAGACGGTCATTTGTGGAACAGATAGATTAAGGAGATTAAGTATTACAACAATATTTAAATATCCTAAAATGGAGCGATCGTGCATAAACACAGTTGGGCATGTTTGCTTTCACATGCAACCTTAAACCTCAATTCGTTCGTGCAGATATTAATTGCTTCCATGTGACTTCGGTTCAATCAGCAGTTTATCATCAGTAAGTCATTCCGAAAATGGTACACATAGTCCATTACATTGACACAAATTTTGCGCATTATAACTATAGAATGCCATTAACCCAGAGTTTATTGGGCCATCTAAAACGGAACTGAGTTCCGGGGCAAAGATTGGAAAAAAAAAATCCTCAAGTTCAAGGAAACTTGCATCGTTATGTCTTCATTCAGTTTCAGTCGATATCTAGCTGTATATGCATACATATGTACAATACATATGCGCATATATCATATTTGGCTCAATTGCTGGTCGGTCGAACTGCTTTTTTTATCAATTGAAATGCGGCTGAGCAAGCAATATCGCACTCCAAATACATCGTCAATATTTGCCCCATTTCCATCGACTCGGATCTTTCAATGGCAATAGAGTATCCATACCCATATCCATATCCATATCCATATCCATATCCAATGCCAATGCCGTGGCTTAAATGCAGTGCGTGGATCGCTTTTTTTTTCACACAGATCACGCGTGCTTTACTTATTCGCGTAGAGCGTAAGGAAGTTAAACTTCAAAACGTGCTAAAGTCAAAGCACTTACTCGTACGAACTATGTATGAGCAGAATGTGTGGGTAGTTCAAAAGAATCTGCTACCGAATATTCTGGAAACGTACTTGCGAGTATCCATACTCTTTCATTTGCATTATTTGTTTGCACTTTTTTATTCTGGCCATCACTGTTTAGACGGTGCGCTGTCAGTCGTCAACTACCACGGTGTGAGAGAGCAACTTCCTGATATGTGAATGAATTCCTGGAACTTGCTATAAATGAGCTCTTGGGATGAGTGAGAACTCTATGAGGAAATTAACGGAATTAGTAAGAGTTCTTTCCTCTTCCAATGGAAAATAGAGTAACTGGACTGGTGTCCCGCGCTTGGAATAGTAATGTGCTGAATGATGATGGTGATGGTTTTTCAGCATTGCTCGGGTTAAGGAGGTCCGTGTGTTTGAAATTAGCAATGAGCAGATAAATGGCAACTATGGTATTAACTTCAGAATATCAGGGAGCACAGAATGTGAATTGGTTTTCAATTTTGCGCTTTTTAAATTGGTTTAACAAATTAGCATACAGCGAGACTTCACTTTTATGTCCCAGACCTCGTATAAGTTTTATAGATTTATTTTTCTTTTTCTTTTATGAAAAGGAGAACAAAGGGTGGCAACATTCTATCTTAAAGGCATACAATTTTAAAGCGGGATGTATAGTGACTAGTTTCTAAGTTGCAAAGGAGGAACAGTTAACTCATATTTAATTGAAGTGGTAAATGTTCAAAGAATGCCTCTGGTTGTTCACATCGTACTTTTAAATCAGACATTTTCCAGATGTTTTTCTAACATTTAAAGACATGGATAGCAGTGAGCACAGCTGGTAGTTCAATCAAAATGCCTATCTCAAATTAAGGTGTTATCTTTTTGAGAACGCAAATAATAAAATATGTTTATTGGTCTTTTCAAGTGATTTCAACCCCGTCTTAGGAAAACAGAGCACCTGAAAGCATAACCTACACGAAGAGTAGACTAATTGATTTTGCTAATCACTTTAGCTAGCCTACTGTTTTCTCACCTCTTTATTCACAAAGGTATAATACCTCTCTACCAACTGTGTACAATACAGTCAAACCAAGCTCAAGATCACTGAAGGCAGCAAAAACAAGTCCATGGATATCTCAGTCCACGTTGACCGGCTGCAACCGCGACAAACCGTCTGAATCTTTGCCGATCGCAACTTCTTACAATTTGCAATCAGTTCTGAAAATCAGTGGCAGCGATGCAAAGCAGACGCCAAAAATGCCTCAATCAATATTCTGGGTACCACAACCATGAGTCCTTTGGTCTTACATAAGGTAAAGCAACTCGCCGCTGTAAAGGAAAAAAAAGAGCACTAGAAAAGATCGAGCGAAGAATTAGTAGGGAAGCACTCAAGGAACAAGGTTCGAAGGTTTTATCAAAATGCAAAAAAATAAGAACAACATAGAAACTTGTTGAGATGGACAAGAAAATTATATGGTAGAGCCACAGTCACTGTTAAGGATATGGCAAAATCATTTTTGCAGATTGTCCAACCGCTGAGACGAGCAAATCTAGGGTGCCAGGTAGAACAAACCATTCAGCTTTCGCTATGAATGCCAAGATTTATGCCCACCTGAAGGCAGACCGGACGGCCTACCCGCCGACCTATTTAAAGCAGAAATATGTTAGATGCGTAGTTTGGGAACAAACCATTTGTCAACGTTATAGTTGACCCTATCAGTAAGGTTTTCAGCCAGGTAAACCCACGATTGTTCAAATATTCAAGCACCTCTTTGAAAATTTGAAAATTTGAAGACAGCATCTATAGGGTTTCAAACTCTTCAGATTACGCAGAAAGACGATGATGCGCTGTAATGTGACTTCTTCAACATCATACTCGTACTTGAAGGAGCAATTTTCCAAGCGCATGTACAAATATTTACAAACGCATTGATATCATAGAAAGGAAATCGACACGAATAGATTTGGCTGTAACAAAAAAGGACTTACAATGGCGACGAATCGATCAGAACATTAAAATAGTCAACTATAACTTTGAGGTATTGTAGTTATCGATTTGGTCTACCTCGGCTCTTGTATGATAAAGGCACCTCATCAGCAATCGAATAAAGAGTTGCTGTTTTTGGCCTGACAAGAAACTGTCCAGAAAAACTTAGCCGAGTCAGGACCTTTATCATCCAAGTCCTGCTCAATGCGCAGAACCATGGTCGTCAGCAAGGGCGGATGAAGATATTCTAAGTATGTAGTTTTGAACGTAAGATTTCTAGTGATGTTTGATCCTATTTACATTGGCACAGTGGTTTAAGAATAAACACTACGAGATGGCTAGGACATGCATACCGAATGAATACGAACTCTCCGACCCGAAGAATGTTCGTTTCCGATCGCCATATGTGTTGCGCACAAGTGGAAGGGGGCCTCAGCCATCTTGGGATGAATAACAAGAGATAGTTGCCCAATATCTACGCTAGCTGGAAAGGCTTATCGGTTGAAGCCCAGTGTCCGGATGTTAACGCCAAGTAAGGACGTAAGTAAGTACTCATATTAGACTCATGGTATATTGACAAACTCTACTTTATGTCCCGCGACATAAAGTTGTCATTGCTTTTACTAACAACTTAGCTGGATGCCGATTATGGAGGAGCTATTTGGATGGTTATTGTGCCTTTTAAGCAAAACTAATTAATTACAGATGATGAGGTTTCCCCACAAAAGAATTAACCTACACACCTGGTTATCTTTAGCTAGGCAAATCCATTACGCGCCTATCGATAAAGGACGTACTGACTTTGTTCTTAAGCAACACGCTTTCAGAGTCGCGAATGTGGATTCTGATTGTTTCGATTGACACCGAAAAGACGCTGGGCATGAAATTATCCTATCACCATCCGGAAAGATCAGCAAATAGTGGATTATGTAAGTCCTGAGCAACTCGTGATCGAAGAAGAATGCCGGACAAAAAAACATATGAGGCAAATACAAAGCTGCTTCTACGAAAATCAAGATCAGCGATGGAAATCTGCAGAGATAAGAGAAGTTAAAAGGAAATAAAAGATTTAAAAGATATCGATATTGATTTTGTGTAATAATATAAATATAAGTAATATTGTATAAAAAGGCTTGGCCTATGAGAGCTGAGTTTAGACCTAGAAAACAGATACACTGGATCACTGGTAATTGCAGATGGATTTAAAAAACTCCTGCAGAGTTAACCACAGCAGCTGGTTAATGGACATGAGATAGAAAGAGCGATATACGAGTATGTATACGAAAAAATAAATACATATAGTACATGTATAAATACTCGTAGTTGGCGCAATAGTCCGGCTGGTATAGTAGGACAATTTTTGTTCTCCCTGCGAGATTTGAATCCAGAGCCTCTATTGTATGTAGCAGTCGGTTAATTTAACATCTGCGTCACGCCATTCGCGGATAGAGCGATATGGTACGATCAAATCTCAGATCTTTATCTTTCCTTAAATCGAAATTTAAATAGAACTTAAAAGACTGAAAAAGATAAAAGGCACCTACCCCGCCGGACAAGCAAAGGAGTTATTTATTGGAGTTGAAATTGAAGAAAAGACATGGAAAACATTAATCCAGATTCCGAATCTAAATGTATGTATTTTCGATTATTATAATAGCATATCTACAAAACAAGCGATGCCTTACAATCATTTCCGACTTTATCCAGTTTACTATTTGAATGCTAAAATAAGTTTGCCTTCCCGATAAAGTCCTGGATAAGACCAATAATTTTAAGGCTGAAATTCATCTTATCATTATCTAGCAAGAAAATGCTTTTTGACGAGATTTTCAACTTAGAGCTAAAACGGTTAATTACCAAAAACCAGTGCGCTTCTCTGTCGCATAAGATTTTCCAGTAAGATGGAATCCCGATGAATCGGCAGTTTGATATCCCTTCAAATATTTCTTAACAATGGGATCGAGGTGCTAGGAGATACCGGCTTACAAACCAATTTTATTGTATACGACTGAATATCTGCATTGACAGTTTTCTATCGCAAATAAAGTTAGCGTAGAAGTCTGTTGTGACCGAAAAATGTCGCTTAAACTTAAAAATCTGCTATGTACGATATTGTGCGATGAACGAAAAGAAAACAATTAACATATTATGTACGATTCTGTCAACTGATGCCTGGAATCAGAAATAACGGTAAAAGTCAAAACCTACTGCTACCAAAAAGCAAATTGCTGCTCTGAGACTGTTGGAATTGATTTTAAGTGGGTTCTGTTCTGCTTTACCCCTTTTTCTCTTTGCGTTTTTATTATTAAATTCCTTATCATTTACATACATATGGTATATGCTTTTCAAAAACACGCTTTGAAAACTAATATAATTAACTTAACACTCTAGTTATATGAAAATAATTTTGAAAAAAACTTAGTGGACAATTTTGTTCTTGTACATATAATGGCGATTACTAGGATGAGGCCATAGATTTTACAATCGATTTTCACTCTTTATACCTGTTTCAAATTTTGTACCCGCAAACTTTTACTACCTGTGAACCGGTACATATTTTCTCAACAGGAAGTCATACAATTAAAGGGTAAATAAGAAACGGCCGTTGGAATTTCGGAAGATCAAACAATGAACTACTTGAAAAGCGTATAAAAAGATGCGCCACTAGGATGAGGCCATTGCGAATATTTCGTTGCAAGAGTTCACATCAGCGATTTTTTTCAAAGTTTTGTTAAGAATATTTATAAAACCGTTGGAAAGAACTGTTTTTATTTACTTTAAAAAATGGGTTCCGAAAAGACTTTGACAGCGACAGAAGGAGGAAAAATAGATGCTTTCAATGAATTAGGACTCTCAGGCCGAGAAATTGCAAGGAGGCTTACTAGAAGTAAGAGTGTTTTAAACAGTTATATTGCGGATCCAAAAAACTATGTTCAAAATCAAAAAGGATGCAAGAAAAGCGATTAATTCTACGGCGTGCCTCAAATTGTACTCTAGCAGCTACTAAAACAAGGGCCAACAGCGGAGTATCAGCCAGCATAGCAACGGTCCGAAAGATAATACGAAAAAGTGGTACAGAGAAAAAAACTTAAAAAGAAACCTGTTTTAAGGCAAGAACACAAAAAACATCGAATGAATTTTGCAGGAGAACATGTCGCTTGGAGCAGTGAATGGAAACGCCTTGTCTTTTCGGATGACAAAAAGTTTAACCTTAATGGCCCAGATGATTACAACTTTTATTTCCACGATCTAAGAAAGAAGGAGCTTATTTTTTCAAGACAGCAGAGCCGTACATCAAGTGTAATGGTGTGGGGAGCTACTATGGCACAATCCAGTTGGAGTTTTTGTCCACAACAATGAACGGAAACAACTGTTTGCTGGAACGGTCATTTCCAAAAGTGAAAAAAAAATTCGGACCCCTGCCTTGGATGCCCCCACTTCAAGGGTTGTTAGAAGTTGGATTCAATCAGAAGACGTGGCACTTGTGCCATGGCCGCCCTATTCACTGGACTTAAACATAATCGGAAACGCTTGGGCATGGTTATCTCGTAAAGTGTATGAACTCGGCAGACAATTTGAAGACAAGGACACTTTAATCGAAGCTATTCGTGATGCCTGGGCCCAAATTTCTTTTAATTATTTAAAAAAAACGTATGATTCTATTCCAAACCGTCTTATAGAGGTCATATCGAAAAATGGCGGGCATACTCATTATTAATATAGAAAAACATAATAAATAAATGTTTTAAAACTATAAAATGTATCATTTTTTCCTTTCTTTCGAAGATTTTGCATGTGGCCTCATCCTAGTGGTGCATCTTTTTATACGCTTTTCAAGTAGTTCCTTGATTGATCTTGGGAAATTTCAACGGCCGTTTCTTATTTACCCTTTAATTGTATGACTTCCTGTTAAGAAAATATGTACCGGTTCACAGGTAGTAAAAGTTTGCGGGTACAAAATTTCAAACAGGTATAAAGAGTGAAAATCGATTGTAAAATGTATGGCCACTTCCTAGTGATCGCCAATGTAACATATAAATATTACTACAAACTACCTATCTACCTGCTATACTCTTATTTGGATTGGAATGTAGAGGATCCAAATTACGATCATAATTGAAATAATCTTTTCCGAGACAATTTCTCCGGTTATATTACCCAAGTAGATGGCTTACGGCTTATCCACCACTCAAGGGTTGGTTTGATTTTATATTTACTTATATGTATATTTACCATTTTAGATGAGTACCAGTTTCGTTGCCAATCGATTTGGCAAATCACCCTTGGTTGTCGCCTTCGAAATTTTTGGCTTGGAGACTACAGTCCGATTACCCATTCATACCTCAATATCGACAAGTGAGCTTCGCTATTGCTTCCCCTATTACGAGTACTTATAAGAGGCCCAAAAATTCTCTAACGTGTCCAGCAAGCTTAGTGGGCTACATTAAGGATGTTGGAATTTTGTATCCTATCGGGACCAGGATCGACTTTCAAATATTTTAATGGCGACGGAATACTCCTTCTCATAGATATGTATGTGTTATACGTCATTTTGAATATTTCCACCTATATTGTGATTGCTTTAGTTCGATATTGGAGATGCCACAAAAGCCAAATGCCAAATCTTCACAGATTTGTTGGACATTGTCGGATGCGGCTAGACAAATTGCTTGTGTATTTCCAGCCATTCTTTATCCACCTTTTGGTATTCCTTATTAGCGCCGAAGTAAGACCACCACTAGGCTCTCCAGGAGTATTGCTTTCATAGTAGGGGTCCACTGATAAACTTTCCCTACAGTTTATACTTTATTGCTTATACATACCACCTTGATCAAAAAGTTCCCGGGGGATACCACAGTGTGGCGCTCCCATTGTTCCAATTTGAGTTCTGTTTCGTTTGGTAAGTTGGCAAATCTGTGATTGACATTCCCTCTAAATCTTAGCGTCATAGCTTGACATTTGCAAGAGTTATGTAGCCAAGAGTACATCTATCTATGTGTGTGTTGGTGATTTTTTACAATTTTAGAAATGGATTTAAATTTGCAAGAACGAACTTGTATTAAATTTTGCGTAAGAAACGGATTCAATGCTGCGCGAACCTTGAAAATATTGGAAAAGTGTTTTGGCAACGATTCTCTAAAGAAAACGGTCGTTTACCAGTGGCACGAGCGGTTCAAAAGTTCATCGACATCGAAAACCGACGAAAACATTGATGAAATAAAAGAAATGTTGGTCAATAACCGCAAATTAACCATTAGAGAGATAGCGGAGGACTTGAACATTGCCTATGGATCCGTCCAAGACATTTTGGTTAATGATTTGGGTTTCCGTCGTGTAGCAGCAAATTTGGTGCCAAAAGACCGTGTTGACGTCGCAAAAGAAATGATTTGCGAGGCTGAATCCGATCCCACATTCATCAAAAGGATCATTACTGGAGACGAGACGTGGGTTTATGAGTACGACACGCAATCCAGACATCAGGCAAGTGAATGGCGTTCACCAAATCAGCCGAGACCAAAAAAACCACATCGTTTTCAGTCAAAAAAGAAGGCAATGCTCATGGTTTACATGGATTACAACGGTGTAGTGCATCATAAATTTTTGCCAGAAGGCCAGACAGTAAACAAAGAGTATTATTTGGGCGTTATGAGACGTTTCGCCGAAAGAGACCAGAATTGTGGGCAGAAAACTCCTGGATTTTGCACCATGATAACGCACATAGTGCCATCATTATTCGTAATTTTTTGACGAAAACTGCAACAAATACCATCCAACAGCCACCGAATTCACCTGTGACTTCTTTCTGTTCAATCGAGTTAAAAAGCCACTACGGGGAAGGCGTTTCCGTAGCCGAGAAGAAGTAATGGAAAAATCGCAGGAAGCACTGATGGACATACGGAAAACCAAAAAAAAATGTTTCGAGGATTGGATCAAGCGCTAGCATAAGTGTGTTGCAGTCATTGAGGATAACTTAGAAGGGGACAATATAGATTTAGATGAATAAACTTGTATTTTTAATTTTCTGAATAAATTTTTGATCAAGGTGGTATAGAGGAGAAAAGTAAAAGATGATGCACGCGCTTTGGCTGTTGTTTTACGACTGACTTTATTTGAGGATCTGTTACAATTTCAATGGAATTTAAGTACTGGAATTCATACACTTCATCCCTCCGAACGTAATATAAAATTATTGCAATTCAATGTCTTGTCTTAAATCTGCCCATTCCCAACGACATCTTAAATATGAGAATTACAATTTATCTACTAGCTGAACTTAGATGATAATTAGGGCGATATCGTTTTAATTTTAACCTTTCGCATTTTCTTAAATCTAAAGCAGGACTATTGGGTTTTCTACGTGTTTTAATAAGCGCATATGTAATTGTTTAAGTGTTTGATTTTCTAAGTCTGTTTTCGATATATACGATTAATGCTTATTAAGTATACCACTTTTCCTAATTTATTAACTGTCCGGTATATACTGGTATTATTTTCTATCTTATGCAGAATATTTTAACCAGTTTGAAAATTTGTGTGATTGCTACATTCTTCTAACACCTTGTTCTTTTTTTCCGACGAAAATTGAATGCTTAACTTTTTGTTATCACCTTCTGCAGATTATAGCTAATCAAGTCAATTAAAATGCCTGAAGTACAATACTTTTAAATACAAAATTAAGCGGACTCTAATTGGTCGTTGAAGGTATTGATCGATTTTACAACAAAAAACATCATCAATTTGCATCAATAAAAATTTTTCTTAAACTTGATTTAATTGTCTGTACCTCTCGTTCTAAAGCTATTAGATTGAATGTGATAATGAGGACTCCTAACATATTTTATACCATTTCTTTGGCAACAATTAAGGATTGGACTGAACCGAAAGGGGTCTCCAAAAATGAGAAAATAGTTCAAGTAAAACTCATTTACCGAATTCACACACGTTGTTCTCATTAGCTTTACATCCATCCAATAACTAAAACTATCCATTAGTATCAAAAAAACATCCCTCTTAAATTAAAAAAAAAGATCAAAAAATCTATCTGACTTCGGCCAATTGATGCAACTTTTACTCTATCTCACATGCTGTTCAATTTTCTCACCAATGCCTAGTCACCACACATATGATTGCCCTACAACGATTCCAGCAGGAATAATCACTCATTTACGGTAAGAATTGCCCTCGTTCTGTATCGATAGTCTTACTTGCTTACGAAAGTAGTTTTCGAACCATTGTGCAACTGGGTTTTGGAAACTCTGCTTTTAAAAATCTATGCAGTAATTTTAATTCCTTATACTCTTGGGTTTGACTCCCTACATCCTGAAAATTTGCGTAAAGTCGTGGCTTATTTGAATTGAGTTTATGTGAATCTCGTCGATCAATATTTCCGCTGCCAAAGGAAGTCTTGACAAAGTGTCTGCATGCTGGATTTTGGATGCCGATGTATGAACAAGATTATAGTCGTACATGTTCAAATATATAGCCCAAAGATGAATACGAGCTGTAGTTATAGGAAGAGTTCCTTTCTTTGGATCAAGAATTTACCGCAATGGAAGACTTTCACTATGCTAAAGTTCTTACCGTAAATGTGTTTGTGGAATCTATTAACCGTGTGTAGTTGGGAATAGTTCTGTTCAACTGAACATAACGTACTTAACTTAAAGAACACTGATCTTTCTTCCCCATTTACCATGTGTGATAAGATACCCGAAATTCTGTATGGACTCTCATCACAACTAACGATTATTTTTTTATTCGGATCATAGTGAACTTGAATTGAACTACTGAGGAGTAAACCTTCACTCCGATGAGAAGCTTTTTCGTACTTTGACAACCATTCAAATCTAGTGTTTTTCTAGGTAATTTATAGAAATCTGTCAATTCCAAAAAAAAAAAAATGATTTGCAAAATGCGGGTAGTAGCTGACTAATTCTAAATACGACTTAAGTTGTTGTTGATTTTGACCTCTAGTTTTTCGAAATTTGGTTTTATAACCTCATCTGATATTTGGTGATCCAGAAACTTTGCTTAGTTGCAGAAATTTTGCACAACTTAGCTTTGATGTTAAAATTTTGCAATCTTGCAATCAAACAAATTGTTTCTTATCCTCACCACCTATATATGTATATGTTATGGTGGCTTGAAAAATGGTGGGGATTGATAGTGAGGTATTGTAGGGAATTTTCAGTTTCTTTTAATTGTGCGTATGCTCCTTCAACAATGCCAAAGACCTTATATCCAGCTAAACTAGCAAAAATATCATTGTCCCTCGGAAGAGGGTACTGATCAGTCTCGACCTACTTGTTAATAGTGACCTTACAGTCTACGCACAACCTCACTGCTCCCTTCCTTTTGACTATGACTACCATCGGGGAAGCCCGCTCGCTATGCCTGACCGGAAATATAATATTTTCGGAACAAAGCGATATAGTCCGATCTCTACCGTACTTCGCATTCATAATAACTTCTGCTTTGAAATTACTCGTATTAATAGGATTTTTATTGGTTTTCAGAAAAACCGATGAATATTGTTCATGCAGCCTTATAATTCTCAAATTTTTAAATAACACATCCATTCAGCTACATCCTAAAAGAGAAGTACATTCTCTAGGGCTGTCAACTAAATAGAGCTTAAGATTATGTCTTTTACTATCTTTTATCGAAACAAACACTTTGACAACACCTAAAATTTCTCGCAAGGCTCAATAAAAATGTTAGAAAATAACTCTTTAAATGCACCCAAACCTACTTCCATTGCAAGAACTCATGGACGAAACTCCGCCCACCATACAAATTAGGACAGCTCAAATATCAACAAAAGAGGTGGGTCGATTCTACAATTTATTTGCAAAAATAATATTGAAGTTCTAAATTACGGAAATAGCCTTATCTTTATAAACAAAATTAGAAAAGATTCCACTATTTAAAGGTGCTACGTTTCAACTTAAACATCGATGTCTGATCATCGACAGTTATGTTTCGACATCTTTTTAGGTTCAAAAATTGCTGTACGAGACAGACAGATATACATGTAGACACATATAGCCTATAACTCATGGAATCCACGGCCAATTTCTACAACAGTATAAGAGATATTTACAGCGTGGAACTTGGCTTGCCCAGAGAAAGAAAGTCAGGCGAACGCCTGACTTATCAAATGGTGGGATAATTAACCCCCAAATTAAGAACGCACACTAGAAAACTTTTTGATAGGGCGAAACGTGATGGAGAATGCGCTGAATACTTTGAAACACTCACAAAGTACAGCCAAAATATAACCAAGAAATTAGGAGAGCTAAATGAGAATTATGGAAAGAGATCTGCGAAGATCTTTTTAGTGAAACCATGAATTTTTCAAGTGAAGTGAAATTGATAGGGATTACCCTGCATCAAAAACTCACTTGGAACACACTTGTCAAAAAAACCATAGAAAAAACGACTATGGACCAGCAAAAGTCTACTTGTTAAAAACTGGGGACTTAACTCCAAAAATTGCTAGACCAACAGTCACTTATGCAGCTCCAATATGGAGGCGTAAAACTAAACAAAAGTTTACACAGGTTGGACTAAACAAACTTCAAAAACGTACCTGTGGGTCCAATGAGAACAGCACCCACTGCACCATTAGAGGTACCGCTGAACTCCCACTTCGTCGTCTTCAAAAAAAGAAGCTTTGGGTAACACCAACATGACTATCTCGGATGAGAATATATAACAGCAAAATAGTTCACCCTGAGCTTTTACTGGAACTCAGGAAAAATAAACTATGAGGAATTATTCTTACGGAGAAACTACCAATACCTAACCGTACGCAAGTATGGACAGTAGAATCTCTGTATATCAAGCTGAGATATGCAGGGTGACTTACTAGAACTGTAACTTTTTAAAATGCTATAATTTTTTTATTCTTTGATAAATTTTATTGTGCAAAGCAAAAAATGTTGGAAAATACATCGATTTTCAAATTGTATCAGTAGTTTTCAATATGTCCACCTTTGGCGCGAATAATGGCCTTTAGACGGCCGAAGAAAGCATCGCACGCTGCACGTAAGTGGCTCTGCGGTATTTTGGGCCATTCCCGGCGAAATGCTAGTTTGAGGTGGTCCAAACTTTGGTATTTTTTAGTACCAACCTTCGCCTGTAAAATACCCCAAACAGAGAAATCCAACGGATTTGCATCCAGAGAATTTGCAATCCATTGTGTCGAAGAAATGAAGTGTGGAACATTGTTTTTTAACCAATCTTGGTTGACGCGCACCTTGTGAGACGGTGCCGAGTCTGGTTGAAATGTCCACGGTCTCCGACCGAAATGATTGTTTGCCCAAGGCTTCAATACTGTCTCTAAAACAGTTTCACGGTATACGATCACATTAATTTTGACGCCACGGTCCAAAAATACGAGCGGACAGCGACCATCGGCGGTTATGGCGGCCCAAACCATCACCATCGGTGCTGCCTGCTTTCTGGCGGCCGTCCGAAGGTGTAAATTTTCGAAGGACCTCTCTGGCAAGTAAACTCGTTCATTTTGTTTGTTGACATATTGCTCGATAACAAATGGCGACTCATCGAATAAAACCAAATTCGGCAACTTACCACTTTCGTGCAAGTGTAGCAACTCCTTCGATTTTTTGACTCTAACTTTTTTCTGTTTCGGTGTAAGATCATGTGCTTTTTGGAACTTCAATGGCTTGTCAGTATGTGTTGCATCCGTTCCAACGATATGTTGAGCTCACGAGCCATTTTTCTTCCACTTCGACGCGGATTTCGCTCAATTCGAGCCGTCACTTTCCGAACCATTTCTGCCGATGTTGCTGTTTTTTTATGACCACCTCCATGGCGTTTTGCAACGCTGCCAGTATCACGGTAACGAGCTATGGTCTGACACACAAATAATTTATTCACGCTGAGGTGCTGGAGGGCTCTAACGATAGGTACTTGTGATTTTCCAGCTACATATAAAGCAACCACACTCTCAAGTTTGAATTCCATCGCGGATAAAAATTTTTCAACACAGCTGAGACGCAAATCGTTTAAAAAGCTTGCAAATAATAAAATTATCTGTCATGTGTCAAAATTTGAGCTCACTGTCAAGTGTAGTACACGCAATAGAGCTCTGCATTATAGAGAACATGAACAAAACTGGCAGCAACAACAACATTTACATTCTCTTTGACAGCAAAGCGGTTCTGCTTGCCATCAACGCTTTTGAGATAACCTTAAAAACTGTCTGGGACTGCATTATACAATATTTCTCCATTTAATCCGGGTGCTAGGTCACAGTAGCTTCGATGGGAATGAAAGAGCAGTCGAATTGGCCAGAAAAGGTTCGGCCTCACCATACATATTGTTACGACCATTTTGCGGACTACGGACCACAGGTGGCCGTGGCTCAAGTGGTAGTGGACTGGCTTCCAAATCGGAAGGTTCGGTGTTCGAATCCCAACTTCGGCCGAAAGACATTCATTTTTTCAGCTAACGAAAATCAAGTAAGATAGGTAATTGACTGGAAATCAACAACAAGCTAACTTCCACTAAGAATTTAGTCTCCCCATTAAATGTTGGAACACCTTTCTTTCTCTCTCTATCCCATTTTCCATAAAACTTAAAACATGCTGAGGCATTACACTCGTAAGTATATTCATACCCACATTCGGCCATGCTTTAAGGCCGAAGATATTATCTCACTGTTAGCTCACTCAAAGATATAGTCGAGATTAATAAAATTGCAGGCATTATGGATGAGCTCTAACTTAAGCAGATCACATGGGCCTAACCTAGCCGCAGTTATAAAAGTACATAGTCTCACCTCCCCGCTTAATCTAATCTAATCTAATCGCCGGCTCTGGTTTTTAATTCGTAAAAATGATTATATAGCTGATGGATTTTCCTAACTTCTAACGCTTTGTTGGCCAGCCTAGCTGGTTGGCCGTGTGAAATGAGTTGAATTTGGCTACTAGTGCCAAATAGACTTCCTTCTCGGGAGTTACCCATCTAGGACGTTTACATTAAAAATAACTTCATTCTCTTTCTCTGTTTCATTTTTCTGAGAACCATCAGTAGTTTGTTGTTCTTAGTTGCAACTATATTTATCGCTTTCTTGGTCGGCTGAGCTTTTCGTTTTGATGATAGTTGGGTTGCTTGTTTTAAAGTTTTAACTGTATTTCTAGTTTGGGCATTATACACTGCTTCTTCTGCCATTTACTTGAGTTGCTTGTTTCTAAAAAGGTATTCATAATTTCTATCACGAGTAGACCACCACGTCAGAAAATATTTTGAGGGTTCCATAGATACCTTGACTCAGCATAGGTCCCTTCACAGGGTAGGGTAGGGAAAGGTCGATTACTTCTTAACTTCCGCTTCGTCTGCAGCTAGGTCTCTAGGAACCTTCCCACCATCGCAGCTGTCACTGGCTTGTTAATAGTGAGTTAATAGCTGTCAAAACCTGATATTTAGTAGTAGGTAAAGAATTAACTTACCTCAGAGAAAATTGTTCACACAAAAATCGATACATAAGTAAAACCTTGATGGACATTATCCTTAGCAAGAACTTGCTACTTTGGTTCTTTAAAATAACTGCGTTCAAAACTCTTCACTCGGAAAACCTAGTGAATGCTCCTCAAATTCTCTATTGTGTCGGTGATAGGCAGAAAGATGGAGCTTACTCGTTTAGTGTAGGCGTACATTTTCAGCACAATCTGATATTGTATTTAGTGCTGTATGTACTCGTATTTCGATGTAATTCCAAAAGCAATAATCGACATCATTGAATGTGTTATAACGATTGAATGTACTACGAAGGTCTAGCAAAAAGGCAGCTACCGTGGAAACCAGAACTCTTAAACTGGATAACTATGTAGTTTGCCGAGTATTGATGAAAAAATTCTGTCATAACATTGTGCTGCAAGTTGATTACAAATCAGGTTTGACAAATTGTCCAAACTTTGTTAGGATATAGAAAAAATGCGAACCATATATTGCAACATCTTTCGGACGTGAAGCCAAATCTGAAGATATATTGTACCAACAATTCCGCGTTCTGGTAAGGTAAGTGTTGAGGATGTGACCTCATCGAACATAATGCCCGGTTTGTATGTAATAGACATGAACACTCTTATTCTTTTAGTCATTCCGCGTATGTTGTTTGGTTAATGCCCACTAAATGTCTGATAAGAATTTCATAGTCAAGTCCTACTCCCGTCAATCCAATTGAGGCCTCATTCTAAATAACCATCACACCGACTATTAGAACTCTCCTACGTCATTTTCAATCAGAATTTCAGAAGCGTTCACTCTGACTAAGTACATTAGTCATACGTACATATGTACATAATCGTTTTTGTTTTTGTGTACATGTTTTGAAATTCTTCGACTGACAATTACTTATGTTGTCCATCTTCGTATAACAAATGCTTACAACATTGAAGGACGTACATATATACATACGGATTCAACAGGTTTTAATGAAATGAATCATTGCTTGGAATAGATTATGGTCATATCTGCGATGCTTTCGACATTGAACGCTATCCAATTATTCCCTCAAAGATTCATCCGTAATATTGGATAGTGAACGTAGTAACACGTAGAAATAGTTTGTTTTTTTTTTTTTTTTAGCTGTCTTCTATGGATACTACTATCACCAGTTGGTTATCAAAACAGGTGTCGTCATTACAACTCTAACACGATGCATAATTAAAAAATCATGATGTCATCTACGTAAAATAATTGCAGTTATTCAATATATCTTCTTCCCACTTAGTACCAGTATCCATCTCCGGTTAGAGAAAATTGAAATTGAAATGGAAATGAATCATTAAGTTGTACTCGTTCTTTATCCGTCCATCGCAATCATTGCTAAGTCCCTTTTTAATGATCGGTTTTAGGTTGCTCATATAAACGTTGACTAGCAGATGTCATTTCACTTCAAGATTGAAGTCATACATACTCAATAAGAACAGAACCAATAATCACCGAAATAAATACAACCACCGAAATGGTCTATTTCAGCGGTAGATACCGATATGGGTACACGTGTCGTATCGAACTCAAGATATCCGACACCAACAGTGCTAACCTAATTTGACATGAGACAGGTTTGTCTCTACGCATCTCCCATGGCGCCATGTATCATTTGAGATCGTGTAACATAAACGTCAGCATTTGTTCAGCAATCTGTCAATAAATAATAACCGCTTTCTCACTCTTTAGATACAGGTTGAAATAAATGTGTGGTGAGTTGGTTGCCACTACCATCGATATCGATCATTGCTGATGGATTCCTGTCAAGATCAGAACAACAAAAACAACCGCAGCTAAAGAAGAAAGGTTCTTCATAAGATTGGCTTAAACAGTCTATCAGTCAGTCAGTTAGTCAGTCATACTCACAATATCATGATGGATGTAGCGACATAACGCTACAGCGATGCAGTGATTTTTATTACCAACTCGTCCCGTTTAACAGCGATAAGTTTCGATTTTACGACTTTTGGGAACTCTCGAGTAGGATTTTTAGGTTGGGAATGAATAAAATTTCGTTATTAGATGAGTTAGGTGATCCGTTTCTCCGACTCTTTGCGGATGCTCGTCGAGCTGAGCAGGTAATAATAACAAGTATCCCCATTCGATAGTGATGATAATAACAACAACAACAGGGGAAAAAAATAAACATCAAATTGACAGGAAGTACTAATTTGATTTACAAGCAAATTAAGTTTATGTTGGACCATTAAAAGTAACAGTGCTCGTGCAATGCTTACTACTTATACCATTGGGATTGAAAGTCCTGGGTTGAGTTGAGTTGATTTGATTAATTTCCGACTGAAGAACACAAAAAAATTTCTAATTTCCTAAAGAATCTATTGGATAGAAAGTGGTTTTAAATCTGGTGAACAGCAGTGAGTATATGTATAGCTGGATGGGGGGTTTAATTAGATCGGCAATATTGCGTTTCGTTAGGCATTTGTATCTAATTTATTAGACAAGTTTGCAAATTGCATCCTGGTTTAGATTCTCAGAGTGCGGTCGTCACTTTGTAGCTAACATTCCGACTGTAGAATGTTTTGATAACCCACTGAGAAGCTTATTTTAATACCTTTAGTTCAGCTAAGCGGTAATAAATCTGCTTTCAGAGCAGGAAATAATAGTTTTGTTTTGGATGTTTTTCCACCGTTAAAAAAGGTAGTACATCTAGTTAATTATCTCTCACACTTTTTTTTAATTAAAAGCTTGTTGCCCGGACAAGACTCTATTTGCACTGAATAAACAGTTTAGAAAATCGCATATTTATTTCAGGATTTTCTTAACTGAGTAGATGGCATTGTGCGGGTACCAGGTATTCTAGCATTCATTTGTCAAAAGGGTAGCTTTTCTACCAAGCACAAACATTATTATTATTATTATTTATCACTATTATTTATTAATCAAAACATGAATTTACATGATTAATCTTAAAAAAACTGCAGCACTAGCATACAGGGCTTTTGGCTGAAGGAAAAAACAAAAAAGATCCGAAATAATAAACAAGCTTCGGATATGGACGACACCTGCAAACAAAACAAGGACAACGACTTTCAAAACTGTATATGAAATCTATAGACCCTTAACCAGCCAAGGTAAGCCGAACAGTCGACGTCATTCACTGCTGTCATGCGGATATTCAGGAAGTGCAATGGGATGAGCCGAGCAAGTGAAAGGTGGAAACCTGCGACATCAACTACGATGATTCCTATAGGAATCAGGGGCGAGTTTATCATATGCGGTATTCTTAGGCGTGAAGGAGCGCCTTATGATAATCCGTATAAAGGCTGGATTCGCTAACATTACGCTAATATGTGCTCAGGCCCCTATAGAAGACAAGGATGCCGCCACCAAAGAATGTTTCTACGAGCTCCTTGACGAGACTTATCAGCAGCGTCCTAAGTATGAAGTTAAAATCATACTAGATGATTTTTAAGCTGAGATAGAAAAGAAGAATATCTTTGTCAGGAGAGTACGAAAGCACAGAATATATGACACTACGTCTGGCAGTGGACTTAGGCCTATTGACTTTGCTGCGGACGAAATATAACTGCAGTAAGCACACAATTTTCTCATCTTATTAAACACAAAGTTTTACCAAAAGGTAAAAAGAACGTGTCAAGGCAATAAGATCCGCTCTGAAACCGGTGGAGATGTAAAAGGAAACCTTGTAATAGAGTCATAGTCGGTGCTGACTGCAGACTGTATAATGGCGTATCTCGCCGTAAGGCAGAATAGACCATTCAACTTAGAGGATGATGACGATATACATACATATATATGTACGATTATTATATATTGTATATGTAGGATTAAGTTCAATAAAGCTGCAGGATCTGACGACTTACCAGCCGAGATGTACAAAGCTCATTTCTCAGATCAGGGAAGAAGTGTAACATATATACTCATACCTGACGAGTGAAATCTCAGCATCATTTGGCCCGCCCACAAAAAAGGCGACCCTTTCAACTACACCAACCATAGATATCTAAGTCTCCTCAACATTGAGTCCAAGAAATTGATTACCCCCTAGCAGTGTCGTCTCACACCGGGAAATCGACCAAATTTCAGACTCTGGCAAACCTTGAAAAATACTCAGGAAGTCTAAAAAGATAGCAGCATAATTGGCAGAACTCAGCGAGCTATCACCTACCTCGCTAGTATTGAAACGGACGCTGCCAAAATGGGTTTTAGCGGTAAATGAGGGCAAGTTAAGGACGTTGTGTTCCTTGGCTATGCTATCAATTCTGCCACCAACACTTCCGTAATAATAAAAAAAATGCCAATTGGAGCGGACTTAACAACTTCTTTAGGAATTTTAACTGGTCGTTACGTTTCCCCGATAACGACGTGGATGCCGCTGCATGATCACAGAAACTATTCTCTTTGGAATGAGATGCTTTATCCCTCATCGGATGAAGAGTATCAGACCAGAAGAAAAGGCATGGTACGACTCGAGCTGTAAAGAGGCTGTCAGGGTTAGAGAATTGTTTTTTCGGTCCTATAAGACCAACCCAATAATGGAAAACCGAAAAAAGTTTAAACGAACCAAAAATGACAGCAACGTCTTTCTCAAGTGTGTGAAATTCCATACCTCCAAAAACCGAGGCAAAAAATACTGCAATATCCTAAAGGCGGTAAAAATGTTTGGTCATTCGTCAAAAACATTAGAAATTCTGCCTCATCCTCCATCCCAAGCTCATTTACAATGACATTCGAGCAGTCAGCTCTTTGGACAAGGCGAATCTGCTTGCTGCACACTTTGCGGCTAGCTTAACACTCCCAGATTGTGCTTTGTCCCCGCCCACACTTGAGTGGATCGAATCTTCAATGGGACGAATCCACTCGTGTAGTAGCAAGAGTACTTAAAGATCTCAACATACACAAATCCGCTGGTCCAGATGGTATATCTCCCCTTCTTCTGAAGAGGTGTTCTTCCACTCTGGCAAGACCACTGCATAAGCCTTTTCATCAATCCTAGTCTTTAGGATCATTTCTGAGCAGATGGAAAACAGCATTTGTCCAGCCCGTCCCTAAAAAAGGCGAATCTTCTACTCTCTCCTCCTACAGACCCATTGCACTTACGCCCCTTCTTTCCAAAGTCATGGAAACACTAATAAACCGTCAGCTTATGAAATATATCGAAACACGAAAACTTGTCAATGACCGGCAGTATGGTTTTCGTAGCAACAGGTCCACTGGTGATTTGATGGCATGTCTCACCGAAAAGTGATAAAAAAGCGTACATCAATCTGGCGAAAGCAAGATAGTTGCACTTGATATTTCTAAGACATTTGACAGAGTTTGGCATAAGGCTCTTTTGTCAAAAATGTGTGCTTTTGGGATCGATGACTCTCTTCTTCAATGGATTAGAAATTACCTTTCGGAACGTTCAATTCAAGTTGTCTTGGACGGTTTCAAGTCTGATATTCACAAAATAAATGCTGATGTGCCCCAGGGCTCCGTTCTGTCTCCGACACTCTTTTCAATTTTTGTTAATGATCTCTTGTCTACTACTTCTAATCCAATATATTCGTTTGCTGATGATAGTACTCTCTGCTTTTCATATTCGTTCCCAGACTCGCGTCCTGCTCTTCGGCTGTAAAACGGAACGGCAGCGTATGTTAAGCTCATTAACTTCCG
This sequence comes from Volucella zonaria, assembly GCA_963966105.1. NCBI lineage: Eukaryota > Metazoa > Arthropoda > Insecta > Diptera > Syrphidae > Volucella > Volucella zonaria. The sequence continues at coordinate 167,511,672 of OZ014530.1, forward strand.
ATATTAACAGCATAACCAATTGGGGAACTATCAACCGAGTGGAATTTAATGGTTCCAAAACTCGATGCTGTCTGCTGTCATTAAAGCGAAATTCAAATACCCAGCCATTATCCATGAATGGCACCTCCATCGTCGAAACCGATAAACTTTCCATTTTCGGTTTGTGTGTCAGTGACAACTTACGTTGGAATGACCACATATTCGATGTCGCCAAAAATGCTGCGAAATGTCTAGGTTTCCTCAAGGGATGTAAGAAATATTTTACCCCCTCTGATCTGTCCACAATATATATGGCATTGTTCCACCCAAAATTGGAGTACAATGCCCACATCTGGTCAGGTGCTCCTAAAACATCTCTGCACCTGCTAGATAGGATTCAAAACCGTGCGATAAAACTCACAGGTAATACTAATATCAGTCAATCAATTCACATCCTCGAACACCGACGTAATGTCTCCAGTCTTACTTGGTTTTATCGCTATTTCCACCACAAGTGCTCCATTGAAATCGCCTGTAGCATTCCGCCCATTCAAACTTTCAACCGTAACACCCGTCTCGCTATGAATGCTCATCAGTATACCCTCAAGCCCATTTTCGGACGTACTCTGAAATATCGTGATTCTTTCCTAAGCCGTACAACTCGCTTATGGAATTCCCTGTCGATCTCTGTGTTTCCTGGTCGTTATAATTTAGAAACATTTAAAAACATTGTACATCGGTACCTGTCCTTTCTTCCTCCCTAAATTTCCTTCGCCTGCGCTGTGTACGAACATTTTAAGGGTACAAAAACCCCTTGAGCGCGCTGATAATAAAAAAACCAACTCTTGATATTGGGGTAAGAATACAATTGAGTTATAAGGTCCTATCCAGAAGAAATAAGGAGACTTGTAGAAAGATCTTAATTATATGTCAATAAATTCAGCTTTAAATTAAACAGTTAAATAATAAAACAATCGTCTTGGATTTCTAACAGGTTATGGGCCTAGGCAGATAAAAATACTGGACAGTATGGAGGAATACCATACATTTATTTGGTGGACATGAACATTTTTTGCCGAAAAACCTGGCCTTAGCATCAAAATGAATATGATCGACAGAACCCAACTATTCAGTGGAGAGAATTAGGCCTCATGGAAACCCCAAATGGAAGCGGTGCTACACAAAGCACGACTAACTGGTTATATCTATGGAATGATTGCGAGGCTAACTAGTGCAGGCATGAACCGGCAGACTTGGGATGAAAAAGATATGGATGCAACACTGTCAAAAGACGTTTGGAGATTCGTAGGAGACCGGAATGGATCGAGGCAAAAAACGGAGGAGTTCAGACGCCTCATAAGTACCAGGATGGGATCAGCTAAAAATACGGACGGATATTTTACATCAGGGATGTAAAATACATGAGGCTGCACTAGACAAGAACATATTTATGATAATTCTTCTGAATTGGTTATCGGAAACTTAAATAGGTTTCCAAACCGTGTTTGACGCACAAAGTATAATAACTATCCAGACTTTCACGTTGTTTGGCCTGGATTTCTCGAGGTCAGCGGTCGGAAGGAGAAACTCAAATGCAACAGACAACTCGGTTTGGTAATGCACTCCAAAAGGAAGGACGGAGTAAACAAATTTTCATACAACAATGCAAGCCATCCGTTTCCATTTAATTACCGTAATTGCGGCAGTTTAGTTTCAGTTTTAAATGCATTTTATTTTCTAAATCATTAATTCTTACATACTAACAAAAAATGCTTAAATGCTAGCTTAAAATTACTTAACAATCTTATACTAACTTACTGGCCCCACACAGGCACTCTAAGCTACTCTAAATTCTTATATCTATGTTTTTCGACTTTATTTACATTTTATTTAGGTACTTATTTTCTATTCTTAAGAATATGGCAATGGCAAAAGATTGCTACCAGAAAAAGGGAAGGTCCAACACTGTACAGTCCGATGATGACAAAGAGACGGATTATACATAGTTTAATAATAGAGGGAGAACGCACATTCAAAATCTCAAATTACGGGGCAGCCTGGGGTCTAAATTCTGGAGCCACTTCACACATATGTTCAATGCAGTCTTTGTTCAAGGGTTTGGGTATACCATATGTATACATGAAGGATAATTACGTGCCGTTGTAAACGAGAAAATAGCCAGTATTGGAACTGTAGTAATACCTCCACACTTGAGCTACATCGGCCAAGAAATCAAACTTTATAAAACTCTTTTTATTCAATAATTAAAAGAAAATTTAGTTTCAGTGAGCAAAGCAACTGCGAAGAATCTGAAGGTACTCGTAATTTTCGACCACAATCAAGCCAAGATGTATACCAAAGATGAAGTGTTGTTAGCAACAGCTTATAAAAAAGGCGGATCATACTCGTACTCGGACTATCTCTATGGAAACAATCCGGCACTGGGTGCGATAGTGAACGAAACCTCATTGAATTTCTCACATAAAAGACTGGGACACCTTAAATATACGTCAATGAAGCGAATGCAACCGAATGCAATGATGGCTGGATTACCACAGTAGTTGTGTTGTACTAGATGGAGTGAAAAGTGACCTCCTTGGGAATTAAATTCTTTTTTTTGTAAATGTTTTTTTTTTTTATATTATTCAATATAGTCCTCTTTTAGTTTGATGCTCTTATTCCAGCGATTTTCCAACTTCTTGATCCCGTCCGAAAAGTAATTTTCCGGAAGGTCTGCAAAATACTCCTCCGTGGCGTCGATGATTTCCTCGCGTGAGCTGAATTTTTTATTGACGAGCCATCTTTTGAGGTTTGGGAAGAGACAATAGTCCGAGGAATCCAAATCCGGTTACCAATCGACTCCAAAAGTCCGCCCGATTCTGCATCAGCAAGTCCAAACACTCTTTCGAAGTGCCCTCACGTTCGTATTTTTGGTCAAAAGTGAGCATTCGCGGCACCCAGCGGCAGGATAACTTTTTCATATGCAGAATATTGCCCGAAATATGGCATGTGCGCTCAGTACTAATTTTTGTGGTATCTGCTAGCTCGCGCATCTTCACTTTCCGGTCAGCCAACACTATTCCATGTATTTTTTTGACATTGTCCTCTGTAACCGCATCGGAGGGCCTGCCGCTGCGGACTTGATCGGTAGTGGAGTTGCGGACACCACGAAGCTCTCGAAATCAATATTTGACGGTGTAATCTGACTGAGCATTAGCCCCATAATATTTATCCAACTTTTCTTTTGTTTCCTTCTCCGTTTTGCCTCTCAAAAAATAGTGTTTTATGAGAGAACGAAAATTGTTTTTGTCCATACTCAACATGATGCCAAACATGTCAACAACAATCAGCTGTCAAAACAAAACTAAAGACAGTATCGCACTGAAATTTGGCATGTCTGCCTAAATATGAACGGACTTCAAGGCACCATAACCTTTTTTGCAATAGCAGCGCATTCTGGAGGTCAAGGATATCAGTTTTCATTCCATCTAGTATGTATTTGCGTGATACAATCACTCTAGCCATTTGTTGTATGTGGTGAAAAAAGACAATTAAGAAATTGGAATTGGTTAATTTAGATGTATGCGGACCTATGCGTACGCAATCGTTCAGGGGGTATTCTGATCCTGAATAGACCAGTCCTGCCGGAGTGAATCGATCAATAGACCTTTTTCTCGAAATTACTAGTTTTAGTTTTAAACGCATTTTATTTTCTAATTCATTAACTCTTACATACTAACAAAAAATGCTTAAATGCTAGCTTAAAATTACTTAACAAAGTTATACTAACTTACTGGCCCCACACAGGCACTCTAAGCTACTCTAAACTCTTATATATATGTCTTCCGACTTTGTTTACATTTTATACTTATATATACTTATTTTCTATGCTTAAGGCTAAGAAAAGAATTTAACAAAAAACTTAGCATATGGACATATTTTTTATAAAAACTTAACAACCTTCTCGAAATTACTCTTTTCAAATCTATTCACACGATATCTCAAGTTCTTATGAACCAATTTATTGTACTCGAAATTTGGTACACACTTTCTTTAAATAAGACTCCAACCAACAATTTTGGTTTAGAAATGTTTTTTTTTTTTACTATATTTTATTGGAAAATTGTTCGAAAGGGTTTTGGCAGACCATATTAATAATACCATATATGTATGTGAAGACCAATTTGGATTCAAAAAGGGTCACTCCACAGAGCACGCCCTTTTGGTTTTACATAACAGAATAATTCAGAACTTAAGAAGGAAAAAAGTTACACTCTGCCTAGATATAGACCTAGAAAAGGCATTTGATAACGTTTGGCACTAGGGTTTATTATTCAAACTTATCTCCTAACATTTTCCAAATTGGTTAACTAGAATTATCCAAAGTTTCTTAACAGACAGATTCACCTCTGTTTATATAGGATCGGAATTTTCTGAACAAATTTTGGGCCCATTATTATTTAATATTTTTCTGCACGATTTTCCTTTCGCAAATTTAATGACCATCTCTTAGCCAGTGACAAAAAGCCAGGTATTGCTTTGTGTAAAATAAAAGATAACATTCGCATATTAGAAGATGAAGTCTAAAAATAAATTCAGAAAAGTGTAGCTTAACTTGTTTTAGGAACTCAAGCGGGAAAGGTCATTATCTTGCTGTGAAAGAAAGCAGAGTTTTGCCACTGCGAAGTAATGGTCGTAAAACTGAACCCAAGATATTCGGTATTCATTTTCATAACAGATTCGTTTTTAACAAACACGCTAGAAAGACAAAAATGGGCACAGCAAATTTAAAACATCTGATAAATTCCAAGCATTTGCCCGAGAGCACAAAAGTATAAACATATAAAACACTTATATGACCCGTACTGACCTATGGTTTTGGTATTGGGTTTTCTATTTCGCCAACTGTTTCCAAAGAGTTAGAGAACTTAGAAAGAAAAATTTTAAGATTCTGCAGTGGAAAGCTCCGAAGACCTGACAAGAAATGATTCTCAATCAAAATGTTATATGAAGCAACAAATTTATCACCCTTAATGCTGTACCAACTTCAATTGTTATTGAAAAGATTACAATGTTGTAGTGTACATTCTAACCCTCTAGTGAAAGCCGTTTTCGACTCAAACATTAGCGAGAGCATAAATGACGTCTGAGCCCCATCTGAGCCCAGAAACAAATACAAAAAAATACAAAATACAAACCTTGCCGTTCCTTTTTAACAACAGGGCAACGCCTGGCAATCTTAAACGATGGATATAATCTTAACTCAAAGTACATAACAACCTTTTTTTTCCCCCTCATCTGTTTCAGTTTATATAGTAATACCATATATAATTCAGTAAGCAGATGAGGGGGAAAGAAATATGTACGTTTAGGTGCACTTATCTTCCTGATGGGTAATACTTGACCCACTTCGTCTCAGTAATATTTTTAATTTTAGTTAGTGGTTTTAAATATTAGTTTTAAGTGCTCAAGAGAGCTTAATTGAGGTTGTATGCCGTTAGCAAGCAAACTCATAAACCAATTTTGACTTAATAATTTAATGTACCTAATGTAAAATTAAACATTTAAAAAATGTCTATTGTACATCACTTCAGCCAGACATACGAGTACCTTGATTTCTTAAACAGTATCCAGTTGTTTTTTTTTCGCATGCCTACTTCACTCTAAGTATACCGTTTCCGACATCGCAAGCCTCTGCTTGAATGGAAACATTTTCTACTCTGGCAGTTGATCTCTACAGTATTTCCATTCTGGGTCATTCAAGGAATGACACTTAATTTTTGGTCACTAGCGCTGTGGGCTTAGGGTTGGGTTTCTGGGTTGTTTTGACCGCTGCAGCCTTTTCGTTCTGGACATCGTGTACGAGCAAAAGCACCACTATTTTCGTTTCTCGATGTACTCGTATTTGATTTCATCAAAAGGCATCGTGTGGGAAAAAAAACACCATTACCAGAGGGAGCGGGAGAAACTTTTTTCATCCTTGCACTGTTCTAAACATTGGAAAGAGATTGACCGTTTTTAATTGCTGTGACTTCTACCGATCTGTTTCTCTTAATCACCGCCGCCGAAAGGATGTTGTTTTTGACACCCGCGCTTCTACTATATCTGCCGTCGCTTTGCAGAATATGTCGAATTTATACCTTTTTTTCGTTTTAACCGTCTCTAAGACGATAGGTATTCCTGGCTTACCTTTTCTATAGCCCGAACCACAGGATCCATAGGAAATAGGTATGTAGCAACTTCTTGGTCAGGTCCCTAATCAGCAGAAGTTTTTAGTATTGATTTGGGGCTTCCGGAATGCATGCTCCACCCGAAATCCACGGGTGGGTTGGCTCTATACATATAAAACCAGTACTTATAACAGTCTTTGGTATTTAGTCAATGTATCGCCTGTGTTTTTTTTTGGATACTTAAAGTCTTTGGCCCTTAACCCTTTTTGCTGCGACAAGATAGGCAAGAACTATCAAGAAACGGCTTTCAGGGAATGACATATATACGGTGCGGTTTTCAATACTTCTTGACAAAAATGAAATGTACGCTTATAGGTATATAACAGAAATCACTTCTAGATGAATTTAATAATATTTTTCAGCGCAAGTAAGATTTACATAAGGCCTTGTTCGTATTGGGTTCTACCACATGAAATGTCCGATTTTCGCTCAGTCGGAAATAAGAAGTTCTCTAGTGAACATCTGTGCCAGAACGTTAAATTTTCATTTTTATAAAATATGTTAGAGTGTGAGAATTTTAGGGTTCATTACAAGTACCGTTAATTTTTTACTTGGAATTGTTTATCATGCTGTCGGCAGTTCAAATTCGAACCCTCTTCTTTTACGAATTTTAAATGGGACATAGTGCGTCATAGGCAATGAAAAACATTAATGACGCATTTGGAGGATGTAGCGGTAAACGAACGCACCATACGACGTTGGTTTGGAAGTTCGGTTCGAGAGATTTCAGCCTCAAAAATTAACCACGTGGGAAGCCGAAAACGTTAGTTGACGATGATGTTGGTGCGGGAGATCGCACAAAGCATGGGAGTATCCCCAATGACAATAAGTCGACACGTTTCTCTCATAGGAAAAGTAAAGAAACTCGATAAGGGGGTACCCCATGAACTGAACGAATCCCAAAAATTACGGCGCCTAGAAATCTGCGCATCGCTTACACTAAGAAACCAAACTGAACCGTTTTTGCGCCGGATAGTCATCTGTGATGAAAAGTGGATACTGTATGATAATCGTAAAAGATCTAAGCAGTGGTTGGATGCAGATGAAAAATCAAAACACACCCCCCAGCCGGATCTTCACCCAAAAAAGATTATGGTAACAATTTGGTCGACATCGAAAGGACCAATCAATTTTTCATTTCTTCAACCAGGAAAAACTATAAACGCTATCAAATATTGTGAGGAAACCGACATATTGCATGTCAAATTGGCTGAAAAGCAACCTGCGTTGGTCAATAGGCACGGTCCGATCCTTTTGGCATGACTATGCTAGACCCCATACCTCACAAGTAACGGTGCAAAAACTGTTGCAGTTGGGATTTGAAATTCTTTCGCATCCACCGTACTCTCCTGATATTTCCCCAACGGATTACCATCTTTTCCGCAATCTGGCCGGAACCGAGTAAAGTTCATAAAAGCTTTTGATGATTTCATTGCCTCAAAAATCAGCACTTCTACGAAAACGGAATATTTGACCTTGTATCACGTTGGAAGAATGTCATAGATGCCAACGGATCCTATTTTGATTGAATAAAAATTTAGGGAAAAATTGTTACTACAATATAAAATCGGATATCTTATGTGGTACGACCCAATAGATCAGATATCTATCTATCTGACACTACGAGTATGTGCAACAGGAATAGATATTTCTAATTACAATATTGTAAAAGTGTAGTGCACTGAAGTATTGTAGTTTTTTTTTTTTTTTTTTTACCTTGCATAGGCACCAATGGTCCGACGTCCATTGGTAGTGTCAGATTCGTATTGACTAAAACCACCTCCCGGGAAATCTTTCCGTTTAGTTCACCGCAGCCCAAAGATCTTGAGATTTCAACATATATTAAACTATGTTTTCGGTGGTGGCCGTTCACCAAATTCTTCACACAATATAGCTCTTTCGTTTACATACCGCGCACATTCGAAGAAAACGTGCTCCAGGTTCTCTACCACGTTTATGCAGCGAGGAAAGGACGGACTCAAATCACGGTTGCGCTTGAATAGATATTCCCGGAAACAACCGTGACCCGTCAAAAAATGTATAAGATGGTAATACAGTTCGCCGTGTTTTCGTTTTACCCATCTTTCAATCCTTGGGATTAGTCGGTACGTCCATCTCTCTTTTTGGGACTCGTTCCATTGTTGTTTCCACGCTTCTATACTGCAGCCTCTTTCGAATTTCTTGGCTTGATTTATGTATGGCCCGATTTACACGCGATTTTCATAAAGTCGTCTAGCTTCTAAAGCTAGGATATCGATTGATACCATAGAGGATAGTACCAATATCGCGTCGTAGGATACCGTTCGAAATGCACTGCTAACTCGCAGTGCATATAATCTGTACACAGATTCGAATCCCTTCATGTGTGTCTTTTTATTCGTGACGTCAATCCATATTTGTGCCCCGCACAGCTGCATGGAGGCTACAACTCTCGCAAGCATTAATCCTTTGCCTTGTTTCAGGCCGCCGATATTCGACATGAGTCTCGAAAGAACGCCTGTCGCTTTCGACGGTGGGAGGTGATGCTTGAAATTAAGCCGAGCATCAATCATCACTCCCAGGTATTTTATAAATGGGCTGGAAATAATTGTGTGCTCTCCGACTTTTATAGTTATCGTCTCTAGCACCCTTATACTCGTAATAAGAACGGATTCCGTTTTATGTTCCGCGAGGTCTAAATTCATATCGCGTAGCCAGTTTTAACAGTGATATTGCTTCGTTGCAATACAACTCGATTTTTTCAAGTCGTTTCGCCACGACTAAAACAGCAATATCGTCCGCCAAACCTATAATGGCGGCTTCCCTGGGGACGGGGAGTCGTAGAATGTCGCCAAGGGACCTAACACTCATCCTTGGGGCACTCCCCCTGTAATTTTATATAATTTCGTCCCGTCGTTGAAGTCGTAGAGGAGCAACCTATCGGTAAAGTAGGTCCTGATCAATCTTAATATATACTTCGGTACATTTAATCTTTCGAGGCATTGTAAAATACGCGACCAGTTCGCCAAGTTAAAAGCATTTTTCACGTCAAGTGTAACCACGGCGCAGTACTTTTTACTGCCTCCTTTCCATCGTCTACCTTCTATGGCCGATTGGGCTTTGTCTATTACGATTTTAATCGCGTCGATTGTCGATCCGCCCTAAAGCTGTATTGATATTTCGCGAGTCCATCATTGGCTTCAATGACACGCTGTAGTCTATTGCATATAATTCGCACTAATATTTTACCCATAGTGTCGCGCAGACAGAGCGGCCGATAAGATGAGGGCTCCTCCGGCAGTTTATTAGCTTTTGGTAATAATACCAACCGTTGGTATTTTCATTGTTCTGAAACGAAAATGTCTAGGCGGGTCTTTATCGCTATTTTTAAGGCCCTATTTGGTATGCCGTCTGGACCAGCTTTCCGATATTCTACCCTCTCGATTGCAGCGGTGAGTTCATCGGTTGTTAAGGCAGGAATGTGTTCACGTAGTTATTCGATCTCGCTTAGTAGAACTCCGTCATGTTAAGAGGAAAACAGAGTTTCTACGATTCTGCTGCGAAATAGAGGGCAAGTTGGTGCCGGTGTCTGAGGCGTTTTGAGCTTCGCGGTTATGAGCTTGTACGCTTTGCTCCATAGATTTTCGTTCAATTGCGTACAAAGATTCTTAAAGCATTGTCTTTTGCTAGACTTAATGGCGGATTTGAGTGCGGCGCGTGCTTCTTCATACGCTGTCCTCGATATCAAATGTCTATCCGTATCGCATCTAAACCGTTGGTATTTTCTTCGTACCTTAAGTCAGGCTGATCGAAGTTCCTTCATGTCGTTGTTCCACCAATACGTTGGACGCCGACGGTTTTGTGTCCCCGATATATCAATGAAGTATTGTAGTAAAAACTTCATTCGATAGTGAGGTGCACCAGCACATACTCGTATACCAATCCAAGTATATCGATAGAATAATAACTTTTTTAATTTGTCTGTACAATCTTTTATCTCCGGTGCATTGGTCAGCCACTTACCTTAATGTATGACAACATTCTCAACCAGTGTTTTCATTAATAGCCCAAAGGCTTTAAAGGGATAGATCGTAAAGTATTTGAAGTTTCCTCCGGTTGATGATGTACCATTATAAACGCAATTTCGTTTCAAGTCATAATAATGCAGCCTTCACGATAAACTAAACACAAGACTATTTCCAATTTCATTTGGCGACAGTAGTATGTCATAAATTCGAGCCAGCAATAAACTCAAGTCAAGAAACTGGTTAACGACTCAAAATTATCACTTCTTTCAGAAAACCAAAAAAGGTTTTGAGTTTGTTATCAATTTATGACGTGCTATGCACCTTCTATTGTCGAAACTATCTGGAGTGTGCATGTTTCTGTTCGATTCAACAATTTAAGATCAAATTCTTTTCTTTGGATCACTTTAAGTTGGTTATATTATTATTAGACAAAAATTTCATTCCAATGACTTCTGAACGCATTTTCAATTACTTTTATCAGAGAGGATTACATTTTGCAAACGATTTAACAACAACGGTAGGGAACTTACGAGTACTGTCAGTTAGTGTTCCTCTTTTATCGTCATGGAGGGAGGTCAACAAATTCTGAAAATTCTAAAGTAAAACTTTCGATAATTCTCATAGCGGATTTCTCTTTTAGTTAGAAAAGTACTCATCCCATTGTGAAAGAAAATAATAGATAATCGATCAATTGATCTGCAGAAATTCTGTTCGATAGACAGACTCGCATCTACACAAAGGAAAGTAACACGGGCAACAATATTTTATTTTTCAATCGAGATTAGGGTGTCAATTGTTGCTTAAAACTAGAGCAGAGATAAAAAAGTAAGTCCATAAGAACGAATCTTAGACTTTAAGATCGGGGATGGAGGAATTGACTTACATAACCACTCAGACGGATCTTATCAGAGTCAGTAAAATTAGCAATTAAACAATATGGCGCTAAGTTGCTTGTATTCAAATTACAATTTTTAAATTTGTGTACGCCGTTCGGCACCACTGGGCTCAACAGTAAATCGATTATCAGATTGAACCTGCCTACAACCACCTTTGTTTTTGTTGCTTTTTCGGTTAGTTAAGTTATTTTTTATTGTTTTTCAGTTTCTTCTGTGTGTGCATCTGTTTAAGTCCATGAGTAATAGCTGGGATTTAAATATCTTAACTTTAAATACAGTAGTTTCATTGTTGTTGATTAACATCTGTTATGATGGTGATCTACTTAAGGCACCGTTATATTTGTGTGTGTATGGGATAATTTTCTACCATACGCATTTGCTTGACCATAAGGCTATGGTATTTCAGTGAAAGAAGTTCTAATTAAGACACGTATCTTCCACTTCAGGATGAGAGTTAAGACAACATCTTTAGACCTATACTTACTGCAAGCTCTTTAACCTCGAAGTTTATTTACTTACTTGCAAGTTTAGGTGGCGCTACAGTTCAGATTGAACGTCTGATTCAATGGAGGGTCATCCATCAAGCGCCATTGTTGAGCTGTCAACATTAAACTATCGCTGCGATGAGCTTTAATAAATAAAAATAATGGGCAGCCTAGAAATCTGGGCGATAGAAGAGCAACTCATGAAGCTCGATATACGAGTACTTTAGTTAAAATTAGAATACTTACCCTAGGTTACAAGTATTTAAAAAACTTATTTTCTTTGATAAAAAAAAAGGCATTTTTCTTTACTAAGGAATTTTTTGGCGAGTATTTCTCATATCATTAAAACTTCACTAACTTCGATACACTATATAAACTCGATACATAACAGCTGATGAGAGGTGCTAGGGATAATCTACAGTGCAGCTAATTTCCATGTAAATTCTCAGGAGAACTCGACATACTTATGAAAAGCCTGCCGTGACTCTACGTGCCTATTTTGTTTTATTTTTTTTTTATGTCGGAACAGAGCACCAGGCAAAGAACTAGTCCATTGTATTCCCTATAAGTTCCTATTAGATTCCTATTGGAATCGTTCAGTCTTCCGAAGAAAGATTAAGAAGCGCAACAGTGATAAAGTGCCTCTAGAGTACCAGCACCCACCAAGTGAATGCCGAGTACCTGCAGCCTAATGTGAACGTAAGTCGAGCATTCATTGAGGTAGTGCGCTGCGATGTCGTCAACGCTTTCACAGCAAACGTCGCAGGATGTTGTATCACTGTTGAGGGACAACAGTAAGGCCGCTTACGTCTCAGAGACGTCCGGAAGCACGCCTGCAACCTGAAGGGTCATCCCATCTGCATTTGTGCTCAATGAAACCCATCTGTCAATGGAAGCCTTAGCCGAGGAAGCAGACAAATCCAATGCAGGTTCGTGTATTGAAAAACTCTGAAAAACTCTCATCTGAGCCTTTCATCGACGATTTCATTGTGACCTGGGACCTGGAAAAGACTCAATGAATTCAGCCTTCCGACTGCGATCAATGATGTCTTGCATTCTCGGACAGGCTTGGAAGTCGTAAGAGGGTTCAGCGCAGTTTGACTGTAGCTACAGATGCAAATGCTTCATTGCACTCAGGAATGTATATACTCGTATCTCTGCTTGGAACACAAACGCAAGTTTTCCTAACGAGAAGTGAAATTTAACGTTGTCGTCCTCCAGACGACTACATTTGTTTTCTGGCTCATCTTCTGGCTATAATCGGGTCTATAGTACGGACTCGAGATGGAGTGTCGATATCCCGTGTCAATTAAATCAGATTCAAAAAGATCTTTTTAATTTAAAATTTTATTTTACGAAGGTTAACAAACAACTGTCCGAAGAACGGTCAATTCATTAAAAACATTGAACATGAACTGGGATAACCCGGCCTACATAATTAGCATTATAAAATATTGCATCTAAGAAATGTAGTACAGTAGCTTCACAACACCTAACTCCTGCCGTCTTTGAACGAAATTTCACCTGAAGTTCTCCAAGGTGGGCGACTTTCTCTCTTTGATATCTTTTCCCGTGTTATGTATTTTAATTTATATTTCCCCAGTGCTTCGGACGTTTTTAAGAATTAAGATTATTACAATGACAATTACAATTAAAATTGTGCATGTGTTTTTAATTTATGATACTTTAACAGTTCTATAGGTGACCAGATAAGAACGGTAAGAAAAAAAACTTAAATAAAACAACAACGATGGCTTTATTTTGAAGCTATGTTCTTGCCATTATGTGTGGAATAGCACATCATTCAAATGGCTGCCTAGGCTTTGCTGTCAGTGTTTCAGCCGGTCGGCCCAATTTTTGATGACTCGGTCCAATATGTGCGGCGTTATTCCGTCAATAAAGTGTCGAATGTTGGCCTCGAACTCATACAAAGTGGTTGGCTTGTAACGTAGACTTGACGTAGCCCCAGAGAAAATAATCGAGTGGTGTCAAATCGCATGATTGCGGCGGCCAATGGATAAACGCTCGCCGTGAGATGACCGTTGCCAAATTTCTCCTTCACAACTTCGAGCGTTTCGTCGCTTGTATGGCATGTAGACCGTCTTGTTGGAACCAAAGCTCGGATATATCAATGTTGTCGAGCTCTGATCACAGAAAGACGGTTAACACCGCTCTATAGCTGAGACCATTGACGGCAACGGTATCTCCTTCCTCATTTCGAAAGAAATAAGTCTGATGATGCCGCCATGCTATAAACCGTACCAAACAGTCAATCTTTGTGGATACATTGATGCTTGGCCGAACACTTGTGGATTATGTTCGCTCCAATAATGGCAATTTTGCTTGTTGACGTAGCCGCTGTGCCAAAATACTCACGGATGTAGGCCCAAAGCCAACGACCAAAATAAGACGGGTTGACTCTCTGGCGATGTTCAATTCAGCTGATCGGCGCCGAATCGACATTTCTGGGTCTTCTTCGATACTAGCCGCTACGGCGACTATGTTCTCTTCATCGCGCACCAATCTCTGTCTGATTGGTTTAACTTTGATAAAAATTGAAAACGATGCAACGAATTATCTTTACACCGAAGCCATGATGACGACCGACCTAACAACGAAACTCACGTTGCGTATTCACAACTGAGCCGGAATTTTTTTAAAAATTTCCGCACACGTTCGGCAAGCGTAAAACTATGAATGATAAAATGGCAAACCATACTGAATATTTTGACAGCTAGATGTTATTGGTAACTTTGACAGCTGCTGAAATATAACAATTGGAAAACTATCATTGCTATCTGGTAACCCCTTATTAATTTTACATTGGCAATTTTTCTTAGTTATACAATCATCGTATTTTCTCAACTCATTTAATGTTATTTACTAATTGATTGTATTTGAATTGTAGACCATCTACTCGTATAACAATTACTGTGAATGGTTCTAAATCTACTTCGTCTTTTTGACTATATGACATAGGAACAATGATTTTTAATGGCAGAGTGATTGCCTGAATGGATACTTTTAGAGCTACACTAATGTATGATTTTGATGCTGCATAACTCCGTTTTTGTGTTTTTATAATAGTTTTTAAGTCCATTTTTGTCATTGTGAGTTCTTCCCTGTTCTGTAGACTAGAATGGGTGGCCGCTAATTTGATTGAAGCTATTGTGTCAAATATGTTGTCAACTATTTTTTCCAAGATATGAAGCCTTACGAGAACCTCAGTCCATTGTAATCATATTAAAATTGTCTTTTGCAATTGTTAGCTTTTGTTGATATATCGCTCTAATTTTTTTATATTGTCTGATAATTGCTTATTGACTTTAAATTGTTTAATAATTTCATCTTTGAGGTTTTCGTTGTTAGTATCAATAATGTAAAGGCGTCGTTCGATTTTCTTCCTGTCTTTATTGTCCATAGTGCTAAACAACCACTTCTGCCCTTTTCAAATTAAGTTTCTGATTCCCCTTTTAGAACTTTTTTTTATGGCATTATACTTAAAATTGTTGTATGTACATATATATGTCAAAGCATACGACTTATATTATATTTAAAGAATTTCTTAATTTAAAACTTTATTCTATGACGGGTAACAAACAACTGTCCAAAGAACGGTCAATGCATTAAAAACATTCAATGCATGAACTGGGTTTACCCAACCTGCATAATTGGCACTATGAAACATTGCATCGAAGAAATGCAGTACAGCAGTTATGTGAATTTAATAAAGTGCAGTGCATTGTAGATCAGGTGAACAACCAGATTATGTCCAATACTTAACTCGCGCTGGTTTTGTATATATTTTGTCCAGCCCTTACAAATAAAATACAACTTACTCGTATTTGAATAATGTCTCCTTACTACAAGGTCTTTCACGCGATTGACTTCTTATCTTAAACTAACTTAGCATAATATCTAGAATAACACAAAACATTATACAATGAAGAGTTGATAGTAAACAATCATGCTATTCCCAAGCTAGGTCTACCGATGTTGCTGGAGCAATTCTGTTGCTGGAGCAATTCTGTTGCTGGGCTGTTTTACGAGTATGCTGCTTATATTTTGTTTGTCAACAAAACCAAATTTTGTTGCTAACCCTCTACTGCATGAACTAAATCCTGAGCAGGAAAAAAATTAAAGTCTTTTAAAATGGTTTTGTTTAACCAACTTAACAAATCTCTTAACCAAATTTTATTAAAATAAATTAAAAATTGTTATTTGCTTAAAAAATATAAAACCAAGCCGTAAATGGCTTCGTAAGCGTTAACCTTCATCTCATCCTCAAAAAAAAAATCGCGTTCTCTAGCCTCTTTGTAGATTTCTACACATATGGGATTTTAATGTATTTTCTAAATTCTTTTTTAAATTAAACCCAAAAATTGGTTTTATAATTTATTTCTAAAATAACAAGAGAAGGTAGGTAGGTTCAAATAAATTTTTCTTGAATGCATTTTACACATACATTTCGATTATGTTGATTTTTACATGCAGCTTTTGTGCAAAAACAACAAATCGTCTCATAGACATTATTGTTCTTTATAGCAAATGTGACATCTTGCTCTGCCTTTAATTTGTGGTGGAACGCTTCTTGACCGTTTTGGTGGATTTGTTAAAGTTGATGAAGAAACATCCTCTAAAGGTGACGATGGTAAACTTTCTTCCAAAACAGTTGCAAGCAGTAAAGCAGACGATGCTTGGCTTCGCACTTCTAGCTTCCATAAGTGGTCTTGCAAGGGATATTCCAAGTTCACGTAGAAAATTCCTTCTTACTGTTTTTTTTTGTTGCTTGCCAATTCGGATTCACTTCTTTGAAAATAATTAGTGCATTCAAAGCAAAAATGTCAACCGTATCCACACCGCCTACATTGAATGAAAAAAAAACATTGAGGGTCTTGAAATTTCAAAAAGTAGTATATGAACAAACCTTTTGTTTTACTGTAATACACTATAATCGCTGGTAAAATTACCAGTTTCAGTCCATTCGATTTCAATTCAGTTATGCAAAGTACTTTGCAACACGGTACACTTATTTTTCCGTCCAATGTACGAAACAAGTGTTGTGTTTTTGGTAAATGCAAAAGTAAATTCATACAACGGTCTATTTTTGCATTCAAGAAGCTTTGGTGGGATGCTTCTTTTATTTTTTCTCATCGTGCCATCGTAATGCCCTTTGACAACAATTTTTGCCCAAGCTCATATGAGAAAAAGAAGTTATCCATTGTTATGTTGTGACCTTTCAAGCCATCAACGAGATCCAAAACTACTCGTTCGCCTTGTCTTTTTTCACTCGAACTGGCTCCAATCGCCTTTCCCAAATATGGCTGGATTTTCCAAACACAGCAGGTATAAGAACAAACCAGCAACCAGAATTTTAGTCCGTATTTTACTGGTTTTGATGGCATATATTGACGAAATTTACATCTTCCACGAAAACCAAGTAATTGCTCGTCAACTGTCACACATTCATGTGGATTGTAGTAGTCACTCAATACATTGGACCATTTATCAAATATATCCCGAATCGGTGCAAATTTATCTGTAGATCATTGCTGTCTTCTGCAACATCATCAAAACGAATAACTCGATTCAAATACTCAAATGTTTTCTTCGACATAATTGCCCTAAACACCGGAAGACCGTTAATATCATCAAACAATTCAATTGTAGTTTCGTTTTTCGATCTAAAAGTAAAAAAATCAAGAATCAGTTGAAATAAGAAAGAAATCAACTACGACTTACCTATAAACACCAGCTAAAATCAAAACACCAATATATGCTTGCAACATATTCGAATCGAGTTTTTTGAAATCCTTACCATATGTTGCTTGTGCATAACGCATTTGAGTGCTTCAAAATGGTATTTTCAATTTGTGGTGGGAAGAAAAGCAAAAAAGCATCTTTGATGCCATCAACACGAGCTTTGGCATATCTTGTTGTTCCAGGATGAAGAGAAATTATACGAGTATTTTCATTCCGCAATCTACCACTTTGATGCTGAAATGGCTGTAGTTGCCAAACAATACCATCTTTCGAAACAAGCAGTGTATCCACATTTTCAACTTCAGCAATTGACTCGTTGGTTCCATTTGAGCCACTCGCTTGCTCTTCGTCAGAATCGCTATCGTCTGAATATAAGTTATCGTCATCATCAATATTCTCTTCTGGCACAAATTCGTCATCACTGTCTCCAGAAACATCACTGATATCGCCATCGCCTTCATTCAAAAATGCTTCCGTTTCTTCCGTTTCTGTCAGATATCTTGCTTTTGACATTGTTATCTTTTATTATTTTTAACATATAAATTTCACTAAATATACCAACGATATTCACTTGCTAAAACACTTAACGCAAATGACTTTTTATATGACATGCACTTACTGTCCATTTGTGTAGAAATTTACACATGAGGGTAGACAACGTAATTAGTGCATTATTAACCGCCATAAACATTATTATTATGGGAAGGTACGTTTTATTTTCGGTAATCAAGGATATAAACAAAGTCTGAAAATTCCGGAAGTTTGCAATTAGTGGTTTTTGAGAAATTAAGAAAACAACAATTTTTTGTGTAGTTTTCTACACAAGGATGAGATGAAGGTTAAGGGTTAGGATAACAGTGTAAGGTTCATGTTATACATTTATCAAATCTGATTGCAGCTGACTTACTGCAAGGCTAATCACATTTTTTCAAAAGTGATTTGTTAATTTTGCGGATATTCTCAAAAACGACTGGTGGCAGGCGGAAGTCATTCTGACGGAGCCAGACGTTTACTGAGCATAAATCGATCATGCGAAAATATGTTTTCTTCTAGCACTTTTTTGTTCGCAAAGGGGCTCTGTATAACCCGAGCGTGGAATCCAGCAAATCAATGCCACCCACATATTTGTTATTTGAGGTATAATTCCAGCTAGAGGAGCAGGAATATCTCTATATTGTTTTTCTTTTCTCTGTTTGTGATAATTGGCTTATTTCCAACACACTCTGAGAGCATGTTTGCAGGCTTGTTATCAAACTAAGATGCCAGTCCCAATTTCACTCCATCAAGTGTAATCATTTTTTCAATCATGCTTCCACAACCTTGTTTTTTCAGTTCTTTCTCTGTTGGCATTTTAGAATTGGGTACTCGGTTTAGTCTGACTGTGCTCAAAGATAGTAATCCATATTTGTACAGGTGAACTTGCAATTTGGGACTGTGATACCAATTGGGGAAAAATTGGTGGTTGACATGTTTATCCACTGTAGATGTAGGCCTCGTCAATACGTTTCCAGTGTTTTCTAAATCAGGTGTAGTTTAGTTTTAAATGCATTTTATTATCTTAATCATTAACCCTTACATACTAACAAAAAATGCTTAAATGCTAGCTTAAAATTACTTAACAATCTTATATTAACTTATTGGCCCCACACAGACACTCTAAGCTACTCTAAATTCTTATATCTATGTCTTTCAACTATATTTACATTATACTTAGGAATAATTATTTTCTATACTTAAGGCTAAGAAAAAAATTGTTAACAAAAACTTAGTATATGGACTTAATTTTTTATAAAACTTAATATCTAACTTAAAATAAACCTTAGTCTACCTAACCTACATACACAATACACACACAGAGAAGGTGTTACTCTGCTCACCAGCAAAAATTTTGAAGTCGTAACTGAGTCCGGAAAAACCACTTAGAACTTTGTTCTTGTAACCCCACTTATTAGGCTTGGTTGGGTTATACTGTTCCAGTTCGTGACGGTAGTTAATGGATATTATTTGCTCACCCACCGCAAGAAGCTCTACTTTTGGAATAGGTATTGTGGAATCCGTTGATTTATTTTTTCCAAAAATGGTCTTATTTTAAAAAGATAGATGGATATTCAAAATGGCTTTAAATCGGTGTTATCATTGAAGTGTAAGAACCTTTTTATTGTTTTCCACCTGCTGCATGTCATCGTGTCAAAAAGATTTTACTGGCCAAGGGATTTGCTCCAATAATGTCGCGAAGATGGCAGTTGAATACAAAACATGCAAATCACCATGTCAACGAACTGCTCAATTTCGGTTGTTATTATGTTTTCTGGCTTAGTTAAATTGCATTGAAGAGCTTTTAAGTTTGACTGATCGACGACCAATTAAATTAACTCCTTCGTAAAAAGAACGAAAAATAATCCCCTGTATTTTCAGCCCAATCACCGATTTTGGCTATTTAGTAGAACCCATAAATTAAAAATTCTTTTCATCGTACGGATCCAATTGTTCTTTCCTCCAATACAAAATATTTGCAGGCTTGTCTTTTTTTGTTTTGAAGTTAAGATTATGGAGCAATCAATAATGCTTTTATATCTAGTGTTTTTAATAAACCAAGTGTCACCTCCAATAATGACGTCATTCTCCACTTTGTTTTCGACTTGGATATTGTTTCCGAAACTAATGTAGTCAATACGGTATGAAATTTAAAATACATTGCTCTAGAAGAAGATAGTGTATCTATTAGTTTCATAAATTTCCCCATTACTAATTCAACTTTTCCTGATAGTTAGTAATTGGGTAAGATCGTGCATGACCCTCCTCCCCTACCCATTTCCAACTGATAAGTATATTACCATTTCTGTCAAAATTCTTGGAGAAGATCTTTGCACACCAAATTTCCATTCTCTTAATCAAAACGGTCTATTATCCCGACTTTCTTACGATTCTGCGTTTGCTTGATTTTTTTAAGGCTTTTGATTGCGTCGATTATAAGCAACTCTGTCAGAAGTTTAAGCTATTTTTCTGTTTCAGTGAAAGATCAGTGCGCCTAGTTTAGTCGTTATCACAGAGTAGTTCATAATGATGTTTTTTCTGTGTTCGGATATCAATACACTTATAATGCCTCAGCAAGTTTTTTTGAAAATGGGATAGAGAGAGAAAGAAAAATTTTGGGCTCAGTGGTTATTTCGCTCCATGGGTGGCATCCAACGTTTAATGGAGAGACTAAATTCTTAGTGAAAGTTGGCTTGATATTGATTGCTAGTCAACTACTCATCTTACTTGATTTTCGTTAATTAAAAAATTGGATACATATGTCTTTCGGACGAGGCAGGGATTCGAACAACGAACCTTCCGATTTGGAAGCCAGTCCACTACCACTTGAGCCACTGCCACTACAGGAGTACCTCGGGGGTCAATTCTTGGCCAATCTCATTCTATCTCTTCATTAATAACTTAACTAAAATATGTTCGAATGTCCAAATCCACCTTTATGCCAGACCCGTCGGGCTTATTGAGTATCTAATCGTCAGGCTTAATGATGGCCTGTCAGAAATACATAATTGGTCATTATGTAATGTGCTGAATATAATCCCAAACAAATCTCAGCTTGTCTTAATAAGTAAAAAAAACATGTTGACAAGGACAAAATGGCATCAGCGTTTTTGTTTATTTGTTTTTATTGATACGGTTACTAAACTTGGGTACAAAACAAATAGTTCACTCTCTGCAGTTAATCATACGAACTACGCCGTTGGCCATATCTATGCTGGAGTACATAAACTTTGGCCTACATACAGTTTCACTGTAATAGGTGCTAAGCTTAGACTTGTTTAGATCTCGTAGCTATGGTTTACTGCAAGCCTGCAAGTTGTTTTCAACAATATAACCACGTTTCACAATAGCACACATCAGTTCTTGGTTGCTCTTTCAAACAATTTTTTTATTTAAGATGATGTGTATAGTATTCATGCATAAAACTATACAAAACAGATGTCACACCTACTTGCTTAATAAGATACAATTTACCCAATCTAGCAGGAGGCAAAATATTATAAATACTTCCTTCAATTACTTGAACTACTCGCGCCTTTTCTTCATCCACGCTACCAGGCAAATAATTGGAGCTAAAACATCCGATACTGTTTAACATTTAGACAAGTGATCTAGTAGGTTCCCTCAATTATGCCATAGCGTACGCAGACGATTTAGTGGCGTACAGATCAGGTCCAAAAATCGAAGTCATCAATACTCTTCTGCATCGTGATTTCGATCATATTAAGGCGTTTTGCTACGATTGCAAATTGAAAATCAATTTTTAAAAGTCGGAAACAATCTTGTTTAGAACTCCATTGAGATGGGCTTCTAGGGATACCAGATATAACTGGCGAAATTTGCTCATCATTGGACAACACGGACTGCCATTAGCGGTGAGAAGAGTAGTGAGGTACTTTGGTATATGGCTCGATAAGTATTTGTATTTTGACAAACATATACATAGATGCTTGTCTTGCAGGGGCCAAGAAGGCTGTTTCACAGCAGTCAACTTGTATCCAGGGTGAAGGTCATATGCTATGTGGCCCTAATCAGGCCAGTCATCGCGTATGGTTGTCCCGTGTGGTTTAATGTATCGCCGTATCAGATGGAAAGGATTCGGGTGTTTGAAAGGCAGTGCCTTAGGACCTGTGTTGGCTTGTACAGAACACCAGAATCAGAGTACAAAAAATAATATCCCAACAAAGTCTTTTACGATGGAGCTAACCTGAATAGGATTGACAATTTCCTGATTAAGGTGATTCGAAGACACGTTGCAAGGCCAATGACCAACGATAATAGCCTGTTAGTACAAACCAGGGTTTGTATAGTCAGTACAAACCAGGGATGGTGTCCCGGTAATGTACCACCGCCACCGCGGTGGTAAGGACAAGAGGCTCATCTACGGCGGGTATGTTGCCAATGCTCAGGTGCTCCTCCGTTTTAGTCCCGCGATTGCGGACAGGGATCGGATCGATGCCGAGAAACAGGACACCGAATTCTGGTGGCTTCAAGAAGGAAGAGAGTTTGCTCGCTCTCCTAGGTCGGTACGTTACACAAACCTCTTAGTTGTAAGTTAGATTAAGAACAGTTAGGAAGATCTCGGTGGAAAGGTGGCGTTGGTTAGCATGAGGCCTCGCCTCTGAGAAGTGACCGGTGGTGTATGGGACTGGTTAAATCTCGTTGGTGCGTGTGCACGTTGTTGACGGATGACAGGCGCCCGAAATCGCAATCGGGATGGAGACCACCCGTTGCCAGAGATTACGAGAGCTCACCACTCCGATTACAGTTAAGTTAGGCTAATTAGCTTGGGTAGGTTAAGTAGAATAAGGACTTAGTTTTAAGTTTTATAAAAAATTAAAAAAAATATGGCATCTAAGTTTTTTCTAAAACTATATTTCTTAGAAATTGTATATATTTTATAATAGATAGATAAAATTAATAGTAAGAGAGTTGAATGAAATTGTTAAGTTTAAAGTGTTCAGTAACAGCCACTATGAATAAATAAATAAATGAATTTAAAAGTAAAAAAAAAGGAGCTAAAACATTCAAAAATGCCGCGTTAGAAAATATAAAGTAATTGCAAGAACTCGCGCCTTCTTCCATTCTTCCCCATTTTACTATCTTCAATATTCTTGTTTCCTTTTCTTTCTCCTTTCACCTTCTCTTTTATTTTTGTCACTACTTTTCATTGTTTAATTTATAATTTTTTATTTAACCAGATCAAATAAAGGTCTCTTCACCTTAATTAAAAAAAAAATATTATTAACTAAATTTTAATTTAGAGCCTACAGGATGTACAAATTTATTTAATTGATTGTGACATTATGGTACAACAAATGAACAATATTTTCTTAATTTTGGAAAGAAAAATATTAATAATTAAGCCGATGGCAGCAAATCTTCGGAGGCGTCTCAAACAAAAGTTGTCCGCCGGTGAGCCGTATAACTAATGACTGGATCATCTGCAATCAAAAAATCAATATGGCATCATTAGATCGCTTTGCCAAAACACCGATTTTCGCCTAAAAAATGGGTCAATTTGTTATCATAAAATTAATAATTATGAAAAATAAGAAAAAGCTCCAAGGGATACCTGGTCATTTATATAAGGAAGTAGTACACTAAATTTCAAAAGAATCGGTCGAGTAGATTTTGATGTAAACCGTTCACCGTCCTCAAAAATGACAAGTGCCAGAAAATCGCTTTAAAAAATTTTGTATATCAGAAAATCCAATATTACATAGACATGGAACAACGAACGCTTATAGTTCTATATCTTAGTTAGTTTTGTTGACACAATAATCTTCAGATGTTGTACAATTATAAAAAAAAATTAAAAAAAAAGTTTAAAAACGTTTCCCCTCTTGGATATGCAAGAGACCCAGTCTTCTTCGTAACAAGTCAGTTGTACGCCTATCCTAGTCCCCTGCAATTAGATTAATACTCGTATATACGAATTCCCTTGGCATACAAGTGATTGGAATGAGTTTGGAAAGAGTGATGCATCTGTAATTTGATTTCTATAGAATATTCTCGCATATTATGTAAGGCACACGATAGCTTGTCATAATTTAAACGACCTTTAAAGCGATCTGACTTTAATAGTTTTTCAACAAAAATTATATTGATAACTTCCCCCACTTTCAATTAAAAGAAATCTTAGCTCTCTTAAGTGTTAAGCCCGGAAATTAATATTGTGAGACCTTAGCCGGGTGTTTATCTAAGGAATGCGAATACATAGATCTCGCGACTAACCGACTCGTCATCATTAAAACCCCACAAATTTAATTACTTCATGGATTAACTAGAATAACTGTATCGACTATGTAGTATCAATTATTGTATTTCTCAATTAACAGTTCTCATTCAATGGCACACTTGAGATGATTTGAAATACCCGTGCCGATCATCACGATTCTCCAAACGGTGTTGCCGTTTGTGTGCATACTCGAAGTCCGGTGGACAAGTTTCTACAACATAAGGTTATTACACCCTCCCCAGATTAGGCAAGATTAGCATGTTTCTAATGTTTTTAATCTTGAAGTTCAACGTTCGCTGTGTTAGAATTTTGTGTTCGTTATTATTACTTTTTTTAATTAATTCGAAATCGTTTCACCTTGAACTTGAAAATTGAGTTTGCCAGTCCTATATAGATCGAAGTTACCTGATAATGACAATTTCCACGGATCATTAGTCATTCAGAGAACTTTGCTATATTCATTTACAAATCCGTATATACCAATCGGATGACTCAAACTCAGAATTCAGAATTCCTTTCATTAGATATTCTTGAATCGATGGAACTACACAATAAAGACACAAAAATCTGCCATAAGCTATCGATTGAGGAAGATAGAAAGGCAGAAAGATGGAAAGATGGAAAGACATGCTAACAAAGCAGTAAACCGGATTCTCATTAGTTACATGTAACGTGTAATAACTTAATTACACCGTAATTGCAT
Source organism: Volucella zonaria (assembly GCA_963966105.1). NCBI lineage: Eukaryota > Metazoa > Arthropoda > Insecta > Diptera > Syrphidae > Volucella > Volucella zonaria. Next base: position 167,536,510 of record OZ014530.1, read on the forward strand.
ACCACAAACCGACCGACCGAAGGTTTAGGAAGACGACTGGGAATTGGAATCTCAGAATTATTTGGCGCCGCCGTCTTTATTGGAATTGCTAAAACGCTTCAACTCCAAAAAAGCACGCTCAGGTGTATGGAAGTGAATTTTCTGTCAGACACTAGAAAATTTTTTTCTGCGTTCAAATTCTATACTTGTGACTAATTGATTTGGAGATTTTGATTTTACTCGTAGGTTTAATTGAACTGGGTTGTATTTGTATTTTGCGTCATTAGGCAAATCAGCAGATTTTTCAACTGCCAACCAGAGGTACGTATGAGCACTTTTTGGATTCCTGGGAAAAGTATGGAATTTTTACAAATCGAATGAAATTATAAATTCCCCTCAGAAGAGATGCGTCAACGACTGAATTTGTATTAAGGCATTCCTGTGGGGTGGTACAGAATCAGTTGTTAATCTCTTGGATTTACGAGTGAGTAATTGAAGTACACAGTTTATTTGTACTTTTTTTGGGCGAGCATCTGATTTTTGTGACTTGGGGGAATAATTAAAATTTCTCCCATGAAAAAGGTACTGCATGTGGTTTGTAAGAGTGGAATTTTGATATGAGCACTTTAAGAACAGATTTTTTGCAGTTAAAACTTTGTCCATAAATTTTTTTAATTCTGATCACACGATAGGGAAATTAAGTTGATAAGGAAGCAGGGGATTTTCTGTCTTCTGTCCGCACTTGGTCATAGTTAAGGAATAATCACTCTAGATTCTCTTTGAAATCATGAAACCAAAGCTCTCAGAGAGAGCCATGCCAAAGATATAAAGCCAGGATGCCATGTGCTTTTTTCAACATCGTTCTTGAAAAATTTGTCTTTATATGTATCGCAGTAAAGGCACGTCTTTCAAAAGTCTGTTTAGTTACTCACATACACAGAACACATTGACATAAAAGACAGTGCACACCGAGCAGTCAATGGAGTGTTGAATCACCAGTTGGAAGAAGGGAATAAATCCATCTGAACTTACTTTTGGGAAAACGCAAAAAACTGAATAACTTCTTTACTTGACGGTTCTCAAATTTTTGACATATGGATAAAATAAGGTTTTCAATGTTTTGAGTCGCATGAGATAAATTTTTTGTTTCTATAGCTTCCTAGTAGCTAGATATACCGTGTGGAAAAGCTCGGATTTATTTCCTTCTTCCAACTGAAAATTTAAATTTCAACATAAAATACAAAGTTAACGGAAAAAAGTTTTTATTTTTCAAACATAAAGCTAAAACTATAAAAATGGATAAAGTTAATAAAAGAATAGGGTTTTGAATAATATATTAGTTTATGTCTGTTGATTTAGACATTAACCAGGTCGTATTAAGTTCCAATAGAACTGAAAATGAAGGACTAAGTGAAAACATCTATTATTTGAGAAGATATTTATTGAAAATATTCTTGTACCTCTTCAGCGGCTTCAGTAGTAGCAGTAAGCCAGGTCAATATGTTAATGTAAAACTCTTTTTTATCGTCCTCTATATACTGAACAATTTCCATCTTCTTGTAGTTTATTGGTATCTTATCCAAATATGCTTTTGTAGTAGGTAGTGTAGGTGTTACGCCATTCTTCTGGAGCAAGAAATCATGTTTAACAAGTCCATCAATATATTCCGAGGCATCCAAGTAGCCCTTAGATTCTGAACAGTATGTCAGATGTCTATACTTTGAAATCATATACATGGAATCTTTAGAAACTGACTTGCAAATTTTCTTGTAAAAACTTGGCCATGTACTTTTAAAATCAAGTATGTCTGCGGAAGTAATGCTTGTCACTTTAAATCCAGTCTTTTTAACAGTGGATATTATGCTTTCATACTCCAATGGAGTGTAAATTCGATCCTTTTTTCTGATAAGCCGTTTAGCTGTCCCAAAATTTCGATCGCACTGTAAGATCGAGTGACTTCGTACGAGAAAGTATTGGTATATCTTCTTAAAGCACCCCAGTGAAACCAGGAGTAGGAAGAACATTATGAGGGTATTATTTCTGTTTTGCCCTCCACAAGCACCAATGAATATGTCTAGTTCCTGAATGGCAGGATCAAGATTCTGAATGTTCTTCCTTAACAAACTACACTTGTCGTCAGATGCTCGCTTAGCTTCACCCTCATGGTACGTATAAGAATCTGCATTGTTTTCTTCAGATTATGAACGCAAAAGACATATACGAGGGCGGGTCGAATTTGAATTTGAATTTCTGACCTCTTTACTGAAACAGCAGCACTGCTCCTGTCAACAGGCGTCTGTCAGTTGACTCCTGTCAAAATTTAAACTTGCTGCGTCAGTTAGTTTGTGTTTGACAGCTATTTTTATCAGACTACTCACTAATTTGAGGAGAAAATGGAAAAAAGTGAATTTCGTGTGCTTATTAAGCATTATTTCTTGCGAAAAAAAACCATTACCGAGACCAAGGCTAAGCTTGATAAATACTATGGGGACTCTGCACCATCGATTTCAATGGTAAAAAAGTGGTTTACTGAATTTCGTTGTGGCCGTACAAGCACTGAAGATGCCGAACCTCCTGGACGCCCAGTTGAGGTCTCTACACCCGAAACAATCGAAAAAATTCACGATATGGTGTTGGCCGACCGAAGATTGAAAGTGCGAGAGATTGTGGAAGCCGTAGGGATCTCGCATGGCTCAGTGGTTTCAATTTTGAATGATCACTTGGGCATGAGAAAGCTTTCCGCAAGATGGGTGCCGCGTTTGCTCACAGTCGACCACAAACGCAATCGTGTAACAACTTCACAGGAAGGTTTGGCGTTGTTTAATCGCAATATGGAGGAGTTTTTGCGCCGTTTTGTAACCGTGGACGAAACATGGATCCATCACAACACACCAGAGAACAAACAACAGTCAAAACAGTGGGTTTCTAAGGGTGAATCGGCGCCAAAGAAGGCCAAGGTGGGTTTGTCAGCCAATAAAGTTATGGCGACTGTTTTTTGGGATGCATGCGGGATAATCCACATTGACTACCTTCAAAAGGGAAGAACAATCAATGGGGAATATTATGCCAACATATTGGACCGATTCAATGACGATTTGAAAAAAAAACGACCTCATTTGGCCAAGAAAAAAGTTCTTTTCCACCAAGACAATGCAAGGGTGCACACATGTGCAGTTGCCATGGCAAAAATCCATGAATTGGGCTATGAATTGCTCCCTCATCCACCCTATTCTCCAGATTTGGCTCCGAGCGACTACTTCTTGTTCCCAAACCTGAAGAAATGGCTTGGTGGAAAAAGATTTGACTCCAATGATGAAGTCATCTCGCAAACAAAGGCCTATTTTGAGGACCTCGACAAATCATTTTTTTTGGAAGGGATAAAAAAATTGGAGAAGCGTTGGACAAAGTGTATAGAGCTCAAGGCAGACTACGTTGAAAAATAAAATTATTTTTTTATCAAAAAATCTGTGTTTTAATCCAAAAGTCACGGACTTATTGATCCGCCCTCGTAGCCATAGTTTTCTAAGGCAAAATATTTCTTGCACTGGGATCTTTGGCAGGGGCAGGTTCTGCTTGTAATCGAAAACGAGCGCTCCGACATCTGCTCTTTCACGACACAAGGCTTTTTCTTCTTGCTGTTTATTGTAAAAAATTTTGGCACGACTGAGCTGGACAATTTTCCCTGCGGTCGCTACACGTTTAGCACTTTCATTCAGCGTTGCACTATTTATTTTTGCACTGTGCTCCTCGTATGTAGAACAAGCGTCAACTTGTGGCCGTCCAAATCGATAGGAGTAGTTTGTATGTAGAAATCATACATCACGATGCTAGCATGCTCAGGGTACTTACTGTAGAATACCTCATGCATTATTTTAATGCTGAGTGAAGCATCCAAATTCTCAATATGTTTCCTACTATAGTGCGACTTTTTCAGTGGGAAGGATCAGATATGCTCATTGATTGCTACGATTGCATTGGCAGCCAAAGAATTTCCAGGCGTAAGATGTTTTCCACGCTGATCTACAAGAACTCTTCCTTCAGCAACGAGTGATGATAACCGGAAAATAACTTTACTTGACACAGTGTACAGAATGGAGAAAGCTTGCCTGCAAACTCTTTTCTTTTCATTTACCAGCAAGACGTAATACCGGAAGGCGTTGTCACGTTTTGTTAAGTTGTTATTATTAGACCGTCTTCGAGCTACTGGTCGATGTTCTATAAGCCCCATTAAAAATCTTTGGCCGCCCAGTGCGCACGCTCTGAAGTAGTTCTTGTTTTTGTTGTAGGTGTAAGTTTCTTGTGCAGTTCAGCTTACAAGAACAATCGCGCCCTATATTTAACCTATGCTCTATAAGTCTTTGAGACGTAACGCTTTTGTGTGCCTCCCCACGAAAACGATGTCTTTTTTGCACTTCCTATGCATGCAAATGTATATTTCTTACCCCTCTCTTCTTTTTCCTTGGAGATTCTGCTTCTCTGTTTCTCGAATCCGAGTCGCTTGACATTTTCTCGTCCAAAATATACCGACCAAACACTTTTGCCTACAAAATTACCGCTACAAAAAATTAACAGAACCGAGCAGACTACTTTCACCTAAACAAATACGGTTAACCTAACCTCTTGCTTCTGCGAATTTTAAAGATTGACGCCTTTCAAATAATCTGTACTCGCACTCAGCGAGTATATAAAGCAAATAAAACTGAGTATATCAAGCAATTCAAGAGTAATGTTAAAAAAAAAATAAAATTAATTAGTAGGAAGAAGGAAACAAATCTCGGATTAATTCTCTTCTTCCAACTAATGCTTTTTAAAATTACAAATATTTCTGTTATGAAAATGGTGTTTGTTTCTTTCTTCGACCTAAAAGATGCGTCTACGTATAGAGATGACATTTGCATTAAAATGTCCTTTTGCATTAAAATGGGCCTTATTCCCTTCTTCCAAATGGTGATTCATATATAGTATATGCTGTCACAGCGTAAACGTAACAATTTTGAGGTAGTAAGTAGCTTTATGGACCTCTGCTCCGCTATCAACTCCGACAATGACAACATCATGGAAATCATATGAAGAATCTCTTGCGAATCACTGCTTCTTTGCGCTTAAAAGGCAATTGAGTAGTAAAGCCCTATCTTGAGCAACCAAAAAATTTTAAACAGGACTTTAATCATCCCAGTCCAGACACTATTGACAGTGGATGAGAATGCTCTAAAGCGCTTCGAGATAAATTTTCATTCCCGTTTGCATCGATGGAGAAGACGTTTAAACAGCAAACTGCGAATACTATACAGCGACACCGATCTCGTCAGTAAAGCTCGGATAAGCGCCTTAGATGGCTAGGTTATCTTGAACGCATTGACACCAGCGCTATGGCGCGGAAAGTTTTTAACGTTAACCCAAAAGGACAACGCCATAGAGGACGACCTTATCTGAGGTCAGCTGAAGAAGAGGCATGTTAGCGGAGGCCCTGGTCCACCGCGGACTGTAGCGATCATCTTAGTAAATGCAATCAATCTTGCCGGTCAGCAGTTTGAGAATAACTCGGCTATTTATACAAAGTGTTATTTGTTACCTCTTATTTTATTCTATTCACCCCTACAACTTTGAAGGCAAACGATTAAGATCCCATAATCAGGTGCAAACTCCTCTGGGGAAAGAAGGGTAATAGTAGAGCTTATCAAACACTCGTAGAACTTGCATCGTATTTGACCCTATCCTCACTAATATTCCGCGAACGAGATTTTTCTGGATCATTTGACGGTACGTGTATTTGGGCACCCACTCTTCTACCATTTTGCAAAAGTGGATTCGGATACAAGAGATATCTTGCAATAGTATGTACTTCTCATACTGCAGAAAGTCACCGAATCATTGCCACTTTCTCTTCTATATGAGGATAGCAACAAGCTCTAAGCTTTTTCACAGCTGTTCATCAGCAATGTTAAGTATTGTTAGTTAGTTAGTTAGGATGACAGCAAACTTTTGCTTTTACCGAGTACACCCTTTTTTGGTTTGCTTCAACTTCAAAATTATGAGCAAGTAGGAATATAAAGTAATAGAAGTGTGCCCTAACCCATGTTCGACTTCAAAATAAGACGTAGTTAACTCTTTTGTAAATAGCCTTAGAAATATCGTTGATTAGCTATTTGGACTCATCTCCTGCGAGGATTCGAAAATGGATTCGGGACTTAATCAATCGAAGATTTTGTGAAGTCAGTGTGGGAAGAAGACGTATATTGAACACGTTGAACACCCAAAATTAATTTTGGAAATTTTGTCATTGCTTCAAATTTATTTTCGCCTCAACTAAAAAATACGGTTTAAATCTTTGTATTGAGTTCTGTGTATCTACACACCCCGATAAAAATTTGGCACAGTCATATTATTTTTTAAAAATACGGTTAGCAATGAATTTGAGCACTACTCTCTTCGTTTAATTTTGAGTGATAGTTGAATGTGTTTCATGGTTCATAGAGGTAAGTAAAAACACTCAAATAGATTCACCATTATCCTGAAAAAAACAAATAGTGGTGCGACAAAATAATAGCATAAGTAGTACATTGAATTTGCATTCAGTTTGTGTATCTTCGACTACATTCATCTTCTTTCTTCTTTCCGCAGTACTGAGATTCATGCTCCATAGTCACTATTACAAAGTGTGAGCTATAAATCTTAAACATACCTTCTTCCGTCCACCAATTCTGTAGATGAATAGTTGCTGCTTTTTTAAAAAAAAAATCACATTGACACAATTTCAGTTGTCGTCCATGATCAGATATATTCATTACTCATAGACAACACTCACGGAGCGGAAGCTTTTGTCAGCTGTTGGTATGATAGATAGTTAGGAGATATGCGGAGCATATGTGTGCGGATTCTCTTGGGGAATGCGATTTAAAGTTATCTGCTAGCAGTCAGAAGGTAGTGGCCACTCGCATTTCTGATGATGATTAAAAACCAGATGATGATTAGCAACTAGTTCATTGCGGCTCAACTAACCTGTAATTAAAAAAATAACATTTCATCATCCACAACCTATTACCACGCATTACGATATGAGTTATCTGGATGCAATCACTCCAAGGTGTAATGCAGAAATTCATTCTCTATTTGTACAACAGATACTCGTATCTGCAATTTTAAGTCATTCTCGAAACTATTTGTCGTTCATTTCCCGTATTCCAAGGTGGTCAGCATTTTATAATGTTATGCGAGGCATATTGTTGCAGTTCAGAACCAGTTCTTTTTATAACTGCTATGTCAACTGACACATATCTTTCTTTGTGGTCTACGAAGCTCGTTAATTGCGCTCTTCAATTCGTAGATCAATTCTACCCAGGAAGAAATTGAGAGGGTGTTGTTAGTTTTTTCACTGTCTCGTATTCCCGGTACTTCATTAGAACCTCTGGGAGCTCTATGAAACACACATTTCGGATCACTGACAGATCCTTACAACGCCACGATTTTTCTTCATCAGTATCTATAAACTTTGAATCGCATCGTTTGTCAAGCTGCCCCCTACAATAATATATTGACTGCCATGACTTGAAAATTATATTGCGCTATCAGCTATCGGGACAGTTTCCCGTATCGTCTTTGACTTTATACTGGAGGGAAGCTTTCCCTCAGTTTGTAAGTCATCCTTTCTACTCTCATAGCTTTGCAAGTTGCGAGACATTTGAATCAAAGGTTTCCATTTTCATTTCTGAATGTTATGTGATCTAATTCGTTTCAGCCTCCGTGCTGCCCCTGGTCAGAGTGATGTTGTTTGCACTCGGCCACTGCCGTTACTGTATAACTCTGTTATGCAGCAGAGAAAGTGACTGATTGCATGTAACAATGATGAATAGTGGGTTGCATGTGTGAATTCTACAACAATCTGATTCGGTAAATTAACGTCAGAGTTTTCACGTTGCAGCCTTGCTTAGTATCGTCGATGTTTATGTCTTTTGTGTTTGTTAATTTGTAATGACTTGGGAACTTAGGGTGGACATAGCAAATATACGCGGGCTGACACGTAATCACTTTTCTGCGTACGTCCACGTCTGTAAATTCAGACTGGCTGTTTTTGCACTTAGTGAAACACAGCTAGATCCCCGACCACACCTCTCAGATCACTCTGATCTGAAGCTACCTGGCTATGAACTAGTGCCTCTATTCTTCTCTCAGCGCGGTCTCGCCATTTATATGCGTAGTGATGTACCACAATGTAGTCCCTGTTCCATTCCGGAATTCAATTTCATGTGGTTAAAATTCCATACCCGTAAGCAAATTATCCACTACTGCTTTATTTAGAGAAGCCCCAAACTAGACAGCAATTAGAATTTTAACGAATTTGATGCGCTGTCTGACTCTATTCAAACAATTCAAAGAAAATGCATGTATCCTCATACTGAAATCGTGATTACGGGCGATTTCAATATACACAATTCAGGGTGGCCTCGACATTCTGGACAGATAACACCCGAAAGACGGTGTGTTGAGATCTTCGCTGGTGAAAACAACTTAACGCAGCTTGTAAATGAGCCCACGCGAATACCAGACGTTGATAGTCATACCGCCAAAACCCTGGATTTGTTTTTAACTTCTCACCCTGATAAGTACTCCCTTGATGTGCTCTCCCCTCTAGGCTCGTCGGACCACTGCACTGTGTCATATCAACTAAATTCTCGTACACCCATCACACAGTTAGAGAAAAGTTTCCTAAAAGAACCGTATGGCAATACCAGAAAGCCAATTGGAGAGGACTTAACAATTTCTTTGGGAATTTTAACTGGTCGTTATGTTTCCTCGATAACAACGTGAATGCCGCTGCTGATATGATCACAGAAACTATTCTCTTTGGAATGAGATGCTTTATCCCTCGTCGAATGAAGAGTATCAAACCAAAAGAAAAGGCATGGTACGATTCGAGCTGTAAAGAGGCTGTCAGGGTTAGAGGATTGTTTTCTCGGTCCTACAAGACCAACCCGACAGAGGAAAACCGAAAAAGGTTTAAACGAGCCAGAAATGACTGAAACGCCTTGCTTAAGCGTTTGAAATTCCAATACAAATTGCAATGTCCCAAAGGCAGTACAAATTTTTGGTCATTCGTGAAAAACATTAGAAATTCTGCATCATCCTCCATCCCAACGCTCCATGGCATTTCAGCTGTCAGCTCTTTGAACAAGGCCAATCTGTTTGCTGCACACTTTGCGGCTAGATCAACACTCTCAGATTGTGCTTTGTCCCCGCCTACACTTTAGTGCGTCGAATCTACAATCGGACGAATCACTTTCGCACTCGTGTAGTAGCAAGAGGACTTAAAGATCGCAACATACATAAATCCGCTGGTCCAGATGGTATACGAGTATCTCCCCTCCTTCTGAAGAAGTATTCTTCCCCGCTGGCAAAACCACTGCGTAAGCCTTTTCATTAATCCTACTCTTTAGGAGTCTTTCCGAGCAGATGGAAAACAGTATTTGTCCAGCCCGTCCCTAGAAAAGGCGAATCTTCTTCTCTCTCCTCCTACAGACCCATTGCACTTACGCCACTTATATTCCAAAGTCATGGAAATGCTGATAAACTGTCAGCTCATGAAATATCTCGAAACACGAAAACTTCTCAATGACCGGCAATATGGTTTTCGTAGCAACAGGTCCACTGGTGATTTGATGGCATGTCTAACCGAAAAGTGGAACCAAAGCGTACATCAATCTGGCGAAAGCAAGATAGTTGCACCTGATATTTCAAAGGCATTGGACAGAGTTTGGCATCAGGCTCTTTTGTCGAGAATGCGTGCTTTTGGGATCGGTGACTCTCTTCTTCAATGGATTGGAAATTACCTTTCGGAAGGTTAAATTCAAGTTGTCGTGGATGGTTTCAAGTCTGATATTCACAAAATAAATGCTGGTGTGCTTCAGGGCTCCGTTCTGTCTCCGACATCTTCATTAATGATCTCTTGTCTGCTACTTCTAATCCAATATATTCCTTTGCTGATGACAGTACTCTCTGCTCTTCATATTCGTTCCACGACTCACGTCCCTGCTCTTCGGCTGTAGAACGGGAACGGCAGCGTATGTTAAGCTCATTAAATTCCGATATTAACAGCATAAATTTTGCATTTAATTTAAGCCCTTTGGCTAATGGCCGTTTCTATAAAAAAAAATTAAGATCCCTGTTTGAAAGAATATTTTTCAAAAAGTCACTGCAGATGATTTGTGTTCATAAATAAGATACTGCATAGCAGTCCTTTTATTTTTGTTGAGAACTGACGTATACTGCTTCGAACAACTTACTTTGATTTGGTTTCATATTAGAAATATTCACATCTTCGAGAACTAAATCGATATATTTCTTACGTCCGTTTAGAGTGTCCGCACTCGAAATGAATAGAGGACCGCTTAAGACTTTTACTGGGTCTTGTCAAGAATTGTGCACATCTGAGATTCTACTGACGATCCTATTGTGTGCTTCTTCTGCTTTCGGGGACAAAGGACTGATAGTCTTTTTCCCTGCCACTGGAGTGGCTGTAATTTATAGTAATATCAACATTAGAGCCTTTGGTTGTTCGATCAATCTCTAGAAGTTTACAGAACGTCACGGGCTCTCGCGCGTCCGCTTAAATATTTTTAAACTGAAGGTTTAAATATTTTGCAGTTGTTTTTGAATGCCCAATATTGTAGAATATTTTAATGCAATTTATGCTCGTTTGGTGCCATGTCTGTTTCGGATGTTCATTAGCCACAATTTTAAACGCCGACTAACAATTTGAAAATTTGTTCGTCTATAACATATTTAAGCGACCGATGCTTCGCTGTAGAGAGCTCAGCGTATGTGTATATTCCGCCCTCAGTCGCAGGATTTATTGTCACATAGTACTATGTATATTATCGCAACGTTTTTTTACTTAATCCTCTCTTTTGCTAACAAAGAACCTGATTTTCATTGACACACATTTTGCAAAATCATTTCAATAATCACAGTCTGGCATCATGCTGATATACAGCATTCATTTAAGATTCCGTAAGCGTAGCGAACTTACCAAAATCTATATCTAAATGATTTTCGATGGTAAGTAGCTTCAACTGTTTAGTTTGCAGCTGTTAGTGATTGAATCACTCCCTCGGCAATTCTTACGTTCCAGATTCAGCAGTAGTCAGTTTATGCTTTGTGCGTGTTGACTTAAAACCTCTAGACGACTTGATTTGTAAGCCAATTTAACAATTAAATGAATACATTACAAGTGCCTTTGATGTGGATCACGCCAAAGGTGAAGAAATCTGAGGGATAAAAAACTAAAAACCTGAACTTAATCTAAAACTCTATGTTTGTTCAATTGAACTCAGATTGACCATGACCCATTAAGTCATTAACATTGTCTTTTATATGTACATATATAACTTTCATTAATTTCGTCATATTTTTCAGCACCGAATGTAAAGACGTCAGCTTTCCGGTCGTGACCACCACCCACACTCTTGCAACAATTTGTTCCAATAACACAACCTGTCACTGTCATAACATGTTCATACCGTCTAGTAGATAACAAAACGACAACGCATTGAAGTGCCCCTAAAAGGATTCAAACCATTAACAAGGTAAAGCATTTAACTGTAAATTGCTTCTATTCACACAGAGATGCACCAGAGTAAGATAAATTGTATCTGCGGCAGTTAATAGCCGTTCATTTCGCTTGAATGTCAATTTGATTTGCCTGGGGGCCCGTTCGTCAGTAGAAGGCGTGTTAACAAACGCTCACATACTCATTCGTAGAGCGCATAAATTGAGGTAAATCTTTCCCGCCAGCGAGAAATAGATTCATGGACTTGTGCGAATATTGACTGGAAGGCCTTTAAGTACACAAATCAAAATCATCGTTAAGATTCAGTTATGTATATTTCTTCTTGTATTTTCAGATTATGCATAACAGTCATTCATTAATCCGCACCTGAGATTTATTGCATATCAACGTTTCCATAAATCTATTCACTTTGGGCGGATAATCTTCTCATCACCTACTATAACATATACGAGTATGCATAGCTATTTATAAAAGAACAAAGTTGTTCTGTTGTAGTGTCTATGCATATCAGCGTGCCGTCTTATTGTGTTCTTTGGAAAAGATTAATATAACATGCTGCGTAACAATTAAAATAAATCTTAGAATACGTACGTTAAAAGATTGAGATTTTTTTTTTACTAAAGTAATAGGTTAGAATAAAAAAGGCCGCTAGTTTGGCATCCAGCTAACCTTTAAGATTTTTTTTAGATAATATTTGTAATCCTTGTTTCCATTTCATTTACTGCCTTCCAGACCATTCTCCTCCTCTTCAAAACCTTCAATCTAAATTCTCCGAAAACGCTTAGTTATATTTCCATAGGTTTATTAAGATTGAATAATGGGCTGAACTCGTAAGCGGTACCGTGCAAAAAGCCTGCAGACCCGCAGTCGGTGCTGAGAATATGGAAAAACTTTTTCTGCAGACTGTATAATGGCGAAGAAGCCCAACATCCGCCGCCGGGCAGAATAGGTCATTCAACTTTAACTATGATAGCCAAAACTTCCGTCGACCTGACCAAAAAGTAACGATAACAATATCTAAGCTAAAATCCAATAGATCAGGTATTCAAAGCAGCTGGAAATGACCTTGTGGAGAGCATGCGCCAACTCATTTCTCAGATATGATCAGAGAGTGTATGCCTGATGAGTTTGCCCGATTCACAAAAAATGAGACCTCCTCAACTGCGCCATTTATAAAGGTATAAGACTCCCCAACATCGGATACAAAATCTTATCCGCGATATTGTGTGAACGTCTGAAACTCTTCGCCAACAAAGTGATTTGTCCCTATTAGCGCGGTTTCAGACCAGAAAAGCCCACAATCGACTAAATCATCACACTGCGGGAGATTTTAGGGCCGCATATAAATGCTGTTATAAAAATGGAGCTACGAGTATATAGAGCCATGTCCAGTTTTGACATCAATGCCAAATTCGTCTGACTTTGCAAAATGGCAATTGAGAACACTCGCTGCTCTGTCAAATTCTGTAACGACAGAAGCCATTTGGCTTCTTTAACATCATAATCTTTCAAAAGTCTGTGCAACTACTTGTGTACGCCGTTCGTTAGTATTGAAACGAAAGCTGCCAGAATGGGTTTGCGCTAAATGAGGGCAAAATTAAGTATGAGGATATGCTGTCAAGAAGAAGGGACACTTTTGACAGAAAGTCACAATCGACAGCTATAATTTCGAGGTAGTGAAGGACTTTATCTACCTTTACTCTGCTATTATTTCTGCCAATATCACCTCATCAGAAGTAAAATTTTCTTTGGGCTAAGAAGGCAGTTGAGTAGAAGTAAGAAAACTCTATATAATACCTTGGTCATCATAGTCCTACTTTCTGGTGCAGAAGCATGGATGGATATTCGGTCGCGTTTGCGTTGACGGACTTTGGAAGAGAAGATTCAACGACGAACGATTCGAGCTGTAGAGCGACATCGATCTAGTCAGAAAACATCATCAGTCGCTTTCGATGGTTAGGACAACTATGCTCCTGCATGCAGAGTCTTTGAATCTAACCTGGAAGCGCAACGGAGTAGAGGAAGACTTTATTTTAGGTGGCGGGCACAAGTAGAAGAGGACCTCAACCGACTTGTAGCGCATAACTGGAGGCAGTTAGCTTAAAATCGAACTAACTGGGGAGGCTTGTTAGTTGAGGCCCAGATTCATTCTGAACTGTAGCGCCACCTAAGTAAGTAAGTAAGTAAGATGGCTTATAGGATTTATGGTTCAATAGGCGGTGTCACTTACTACACTACGAGTGCAACAATCGACTTATAGGAGGCGAAACTCGTTGATCGTCGTATTGCCAGCAATGGTCATATCCATTGATTGCCCAGCCTGTGTGGTTTGGCATCTGTAGTCTCTTTTCTTTGGGCCTGAATTAAGTCTAAGATCTATGCTAACAAGTCAGAAATTTCAAACGATTTGGAGTGAAATTGCTGGAATATTGGCCGAATTTTGCAAAAACAAAAATTGGATATATTGTAGTTCCAGCTTTTAATGGAATACCGAAATTGGAGAAGGTAGAAGGTAGCAAATATAACAGCAGAAGTTCTTTTCATGCAAGTAAAACCAAATATTGTCTCGATCAGATGTACCAAGTAAGTTAAGCTTGATCGTCAAAGTTTAGGCTTTTACAGAGAAACTGGTTCCTCAATTCCAGATTTCTGCCTGTTCTATTAGGATTTGTTTGTACGAGTATTCCTTATCGTATCCGATATCCGACATACTACCCCAGAGATTTGAGCCAACCATTCATTCTGCTACTGTGTAAGTATAAGGCCGCAAGGTATATTAGTATATTAGGTGTACACAGTTTAGAAAGTTCACCTAACTGTGCGTCAGCATTTGTGTAACAGTTGATGAGTGATGGCTAAGCAGAAAGATGGGTCCTGTCATATATTATTATTGACATAGCACCGTTTGAGTCAGCAGCAAACTCAGGAGTATACACATATTCACTTTATGTGTCTTCGGCAATATTGGCTGCAAGGTGACTTTTTAATCTGAGCTCTGAATTTATTATGACTACTTAGCATGCAGACTCAAGATGCAAATCTGGAGGAAGCTGAGACCTCAACACTTAACTATATAAAAAGCGTACCTGTCTTACTCAAGAAAAAAGAATAGTATACTGAAGGTATTGCTTCTTAAATCTCATCCTACGTCATGAAAATAAGACCGAGGAGTTATTGTCATTCTTAAAATTTGCGGATTGTGAAATTTAAAATATTTTTTTAAATTCTTAATAAATATCGTTAACTCATTAATTAAATACAAGCTACCATATATACATATTGATTAAAGACATGCAAGCTCTCAAAGATTTGTGGTTTTGTACTTTAGTACAAAGATGCATGTAATAAGCTATTTTTATCAGTAATGGAAAGATGCCGTATCTAAATTAAGAATCGTTGGAAAATTGTATGATACACGTTTAAATAAACAAATCTTGGTAATATGACTGTTCATAAGTCGTGAGGTTGGTAATAGTCTAAGCACTATGCGGTTGCGGATATCCCAAAACGTTGCCAATTAACAGTAGATTTTGGCTTGAAATAAACTCAGGCCTAGTCTTGGTCTTTCATTTAGAACCCAAGTTGGTGTGTTAAAATGGATCTTGCCCTTCTTTCTGGTCTAGGATTTGTTTATCAGAGTTGCCGGTCTATACGTATCAGGTAGCTCTATAAATGGAATATCATATGGTATATATTGGATATTCAGATAGTGTAATGTATCAAGAGAAAAGTCGAAAAATGCTACTCAGGATGTTCCAGATTGGGATTTTCAATGAGTGAATCTTTAACATATTTTCTAAAACAAATGGATATAACGCTGTTAAGCAAAGGCTTGCATTGCCCCGATTTCCTTTCTACTGAACATAGCATCCTTGAGGTTAACACCTGTGTGGTACCAAATGGTAAATCGCTGAATTCATAATTATGAGTGCCCTAAATGTTTAACATTAACTTTTGCTCTGGAGTCATTGTAACTAGTCTGAATTATGTTTTCTATAAAATAGAAATTTTAATTTCTTATTCGCTGTAATTATTCCCATTTTCCAGGTTAAGAGAAATGGGATCAGTGCGGACGGACTCATAACCTACTAGGGCAGAATGTGCTCAAAGTTACTGCGATATTTTGCATTAAGTTTTAAATCGTCCAAGTTTCACCCTCAGATAAGATGGAAACACTTCTTTCAAAAAATTTGCATAAATAACTTCCACTTCACGAGAACTTTTCAACACAAGTCCAAAGTTAATGTGTGGGCAGGAATATTGGATAATAAGCTAAATGAATGCCTCGGCTTCCTCCAATGCTACATTTGGAACTTTTAAGGAATATGCCAACTGTGCTAGAGAGTTGTTGTTTCGTGAGTGTGAAAATTGGTGGATAGTCTGAGATCGACCCATCATCAAGTTATCATTAAAGTTTAGAGAGTTATCACAGCTGACTATGGCAAAAACTGTCACTTCAGGAACTGTGCTTGGCAAAACACAAATATGCCGGGTACCATCACAACTTCAATTAACCTGAAATCCAAATAGTCTCAGAAGAAATGTTGTGCACACTGGCAGTTAGGTGTTATTCAAACGTTAAGAACGCTAAAAGAACAAAAAACTACTGTCAATCCAAAAAAAGAACGTATGTTTGTTCTATAGCTGCACTCATAACTTTACAACTAGGCAAAAAAAAAGGTATGTTTGTTCTATAGTAGCATTTATAACTTGGCCCTGCCAATTTGAAACACGTACGAAGGTAAAGCTGAAGATGCTGCACATATCTTGTGGAACTGCCCAACATTCGTGAGCCTAAGAATGATTATCTTTACTTCTGTAGTGGTTTAAATGAACTCTTATAAACAGGGATGATGGACATTCAATCTGGTCCCACACTTTGAAAGGATCTGTCTTTTTTAATGCAATATTAGGTAGAAGTTTATTTGACGTAACTGGTAATATTTCTGCTGTTGTCAATTCTGTTACTATGAAAAGTACATACATAAAACATTCAGTTACAAAGGTCCAAACGTAACGATGATAACATTATTTAGCATTAGGACAATAACGAGTCGAACTTGCGCTATTACAAGTACACGGTGAATGACTCGAACTCCAACTTTTTAAAATGCTATAATTTTTTATTTTTTGATAAATTTTATTGTGCCAAAGCAATAAATTTTGGAAAATACATCAATTTTCAAACTGTATCAGTAGTTTTCAATATGTCCACCTTTGGCGCGAATAATGGCCTTGAGACGGCCGAAGAAAGCATCGCAGCCAGCACGCAAGTGACTCTGCGATATTTTGGCCCATTCCCGGCAAAGTGCTTGTTTGAGGTGGTGCCAACCTTCGCCTTCAAAATACCCTAGACAGGAAATCCAACGGATTTGCATCCGGAGAATTTGCAATCCATTGTGTCGAAGAAATGAAGTGTGGAACATTGTTTTTTAACCTATCTTGGTTCACGCGCGCTTTGTGAGACTGTGCCGAGTCTTGTTGAAATGTCCACGGTCTCCGACCGAAATGATTGTTTGCCCAAGGCTTCAATACTGCCTCTAAGACAGTTTCACGGTCGCATTAATTTTGGTCCAAAAATGCGAGCGGAGAGCGACCATCGGCGGTTATGGTGGCCCAAACCATCACCAGCGGTGCTGCCTGCTTTCTGGTGGCCGTCCGAAGGTATAAATTTTCGAAGGACCTCTCTGGCAAGTAAACTCGGTCATTTTGTTTGTTGACATATTGCTCGATAACAAATGGCGATTCATCGGAAAAAAACAAATTCGGCAACTCACCACTTTCGTGCAAGCGTAGCAACTCCTTCGCTCTTTCGACTCTAACTTTTTTCTGTTGCGGTGTAAGATCGTGTGCTAAGTTGATCAAGCAACTGCAATGGCTTGAGCCCAAGCTCATTTTTCAGTATGTGTTGCATCCGTTCCAACGATATGTTGAGCTCACGAGCCATTTTTCTTCCACTTCGACGCGGATTTCGCTCACTTCACTTTCCGAACCATTTCTGCCGACGTTGCTGTTTTTTTATGACCACCTCCATGGCGTTTTGCAACGCTGCTAGCATCACGGTAACGAGCTGTGGTTCAAAACACAAATGATTTATTCACGTTGAGGTGCTGGAGGGCTCTAACGATAGCTACTTGTGATTTTCCAGCCAAATATAAAGCAATCACACTATCACGTTTGAATTCCATCGCGGATAAAAATTTTTCAACACAACTGAGACGCAAATCGTTTAAATAATAAAATTATCTGTCATGTGTCAAAATTTGAGCTCACTGTCATGAACGGTTTGGAAATTATAGCAGTCTGAAGTTGGTTGCAGGTCGAGTCATTCAGGGTGTAGAGTCTTCTCTCCTAAAGTGCAACCACTCAACCTAACCTTACTTTACCCAGTGCCATAAGGAGCCCACTGATGACTTGGAGCTAATTGCGAAGGGTCAGCAATAATGATTTTAAGCACCCTAACTCCGCGGTTGGTCGCACAGATAGGCCTGTGTGGACAGGAATAAAACGTAACGTTCGATACCTCGGCTCCCCTGGAATAGCCAAAATCTACTACTAAGACACGCAGATGTCATCGATATAATCAGTCGCTACCAGCGTGACGGCAATCCATGGCACTGGTATCTGCTAGAGTTTCCATCATTGTTTCCACTTTGTTACTAATCGTCCTAATCTAACTAACGTCTTTGTTTTTGCTATACTCGTAGATCTTTTTTCGTGATTAATTCCGTAACCTATCCCTTACATATGTAAATACCTATGTAAACGAAGTGAAAAAAACCTTTTTCTAAATACCCTGATAAGTTTTTAAGGAAAGCGCAATGCGGAACAGCATCATTTTTGAAAGGTCTTCTCTGAAGCTGTTAGAAATCTAGTCAAGTAAGAGGCATATCAGTGATTTCCTTTGCCTGATAAAAGTCCATGTTGCCACAAAAACGCATACTTACGAGTAGCCAGTAAGGTGACCAGCGCCAACTTTGTCCACCCTATGACTAAGAAAGACATTGACATCGCCCTCATCCAGGAACCTTGGATAACTCGAAGCAAAATAGGAGGGCTCAAATCAGCCGAATTGGTTACCTACAAGACCGAATCAGGTAATCAAAGTAGAATAAGGGCATGCATATTTGCAAAATCTAATATCAAATTATCTATCTCCAGAAACAATGACGAACAGACAGTAGTCAACTATGAGCGTATAATAAACCGAATAGACTGCTCCTCATGCTCGCCTCGACATATATGCCGTATAAATCGAATCCTATCCACGGTACCAACGTTTGTAGTGAAAAGCAGACTGTAGGTGTTAGATATCACCTTACTGAATAACACCGACACTCTGGCTGTAAGCAACTGGAAGGTATCTTCGGACATATCATTTTCTGGTCATAAAATGGTAAACTTCAATGTCAAAGACATACCTACATCAACTGGGAAGACTTTACAGCAGAAATAGATCAAAAGCATTGTGTTCTCAAAGGACTCAAAATGGAAGCGCCCGCTGAAATAGACTTATGCAGCGGAAAAACTGGTGATGTTCTTCACCATGAAGATCAGAAAATCCAAGAACGCCCCACATTGGTGAACTAGAGAATTTCAATGCATTAGAAACCCATTTTCCTGGATGCACTCCTATTCCAATACCTGTAGTAGATATGGACACCCCAGAGGCGATACTAGAAAAAAGTGGACTGGCTTCCAAATCGGAAGGTTCGGTGTTCCAATCCCAGCCTCGCCCGAATGACATATCATACATTTTTTCGGTTAACAAAAATCAAGTAAGATGAGCAGTTGACTAGAGATTAACAACAAGCCAACTTCCACTAAGAATTTAGTCTCCCCATTAAATGTTGGATGCCACCCATGGAGCGAAATAACCACTGAGCCCACACATATTTCTCTCTCTATCTCATTTTCCAAAAAACTTAACACATGCTGAGGCATTATAAGTGTATTCTTACCCACTTGAGTGTTAAGTTCCTTAAAAAAAAAAAAACAAATCGTCTGACCCACCTTAACCTACAATAAAACATGCAGCTCTAGGTTAACGGCAAAAGTACTGAGGATTGCGTGTATAGGTAGGACTCATGGCATGAGAGCCAATGGCGGGACTAAAAAAATGTACTTGGCCTCCTGCCGCTAGATCTATATATGAAAGAACCTACTGCGAAAAGCACTTTAAGATTAAGTCAGCTTAATCCATACAATTGAACTGGGTTTATGCTCCAATACGGACTACATAGTACCCCACCACGACTTGAAGCACCATTCGACTGCATTTTTCCAAGCAGAGAGGAATGGAAGAGGAACCAAATGGTTCCAGACTCGATATCCATATTCACGAATGGATCATAGAACGAGATAGGAACCGACGTCAGGATTTTCTCAATCTATTGAACTTACGTTGCTCACTATGCCTGCCGGACTACAACATTGTCTTCCAGGCTGAGATATTGGATATAGTCTCTGGTTTTTTTTAATATAAACCACCTGTCGTGTAGACTTATGTTTACGGGATGCCCGTACATTCATGGGACCGGGGATACGACTTTCCATCGCTCTGCTGCCTTCCTGAGATACCAAAGAAGAACTTGTGTTGGAGGCACAAGTTCCATCCTTGGTGTAGGTCGAGGCCGATCTAAAACCTCTTACTGTTCTTAGGATCACAGCACCCAGTGCTTATTAAAACTCTACATTGGGTCAGACCAACAGGAAGACCCTTCCCGCGACTTTGGGTTTAAACCACAGCCACCATGACGCTCCAACAATTGGACCCACCTCAACAAGTTAGGCCCGGACCGAAATCCGGGGGCTCCTGATCCCCATGGTACCGTGATTTGAGTCCTGGTAGGGTCTACCGGTGGTCCTGCCGCCAGCAAGACCTATGACCGGCAACTTGTAACTGATCAAATCGTACCAATCTTCGGTGGCGTCATCTGAAGATGTTAACGATAAGGCCAGTAATATACTCTGAACCCCTTTTTATTAGACAAAGTCATTGATGTGCGAAGCCTTGATAATTGGGCGGGGGCCCAGATATAGAATATAGTAGAAGCACCCAATTTGCGCCAATAAATGCAATATCCGACAAGGATATTACTATATTTATTGACAGCCAGGCTGCCATTAAGGCCATCGCAGCAGTCAAAATTACATCGAAACTTGTGAAGCGCCGCGTTCAGTATAAGGTTGCGCTGGCTGAGTCCCTGGCCACAAAGAAGTGGCAGATAATGAGCATGCAGACGAGCCATCCCGAAAAAGATTCTTCCTAGAAAGATAAATGGCAGATCAAAATATCAAACCTGCACTCTGAGAATACAAGTGGAGTGAACGGTTCTCTGCGGAACGGAATAAAGCCGCCCCCTACCGACGATGACATCCGTAAAAACTATGGGTACATAGGCTCACGGAAGAATACCCACTGCTTTTTATACCACTGTCACAGCCTTAGTAACCTGAGTCAAATAACTTTAGAAAGTTATTACGTCCCCGATCTCTCAGAACTGTCTGCTACTTCACTTACTTCTTTTTTTCAGATTCAGAATCAGATTCATGGATGCAACAAGATGGCTTAGAGACGATAAGGGATCAAATGACAACTAACTAACGGGAACCAGAACTAGGAACCGCAAGCAAATTCCCATCCCCGTCCAATTCCCCCGCTTGGGCATAACAATGCGTCTACACGGATCTAAGTGTGATGAAGTATAGAAAACACTCGGTCCCAGACACCTCATCAATCCGCTAACCAAGCCTAACCTAACCTAGGAGTAGCTCTTAGTATGCATGGACAATACACCAACCCTATTTTTTAGATATAGGAGTACATACATGTATCTGCACACCATGCAGATGTAACATACATATAGAGAATGTAAGTCAAGTATTGGGTCTACAAGTAAGTTTCCAGCGTTTTTTTTCCAAAATTTGAAGTTTTATTATGAAAACATAGTTACAATGCTTTATTCAAAGTATCGTCCATCGGAAGCTACAACTTTTCCCCATCTTTCTGGCAATTTATGAATTCCGGACCAAAAAAATTTCTCGTCTTTCGAGCCCAAGAACGTATCGAGCCAATTTTTGATTTCCCCTACTGAGCTGAAGCGTATTCCCGTAAGAGCGTTCTGCATCGAACGAAACAAGTGGTAGTCAGACGGTGCCAAGTCTAGACTGTAAGGCGGGTGAGGCAGAATTTCCCATCCACTATTTTCCAAATAGTTTTTCACCGAAACCGCAACATGTGGCCGAGCGTTGTCGTGATGAAAAATTACGGACTCATGCCTGGTCTCATATTCTGGCCGTTTTTCTTTTAATGCCCGCTTCAAACGAATTAGTTGGGTTCGATATAATGGTCCTTTGATGGTTTCACCACTCGGAAGCAGTTCGTAGTATACGACACCCTTTTGATCCCACCATATGCAGAGCATGACCTTATTCACGTGAATATTTCGTTTCGGCGTCGATTGGGCGGGCTCGCCGGGCTTTGTATACAATTTTCTGCGTTTAGGATTATCATAATAAATCCATTTCTCATCACCAGTGACAATATGATGCAAAAATGATTTATTTTTATACCGCTGCAGTAACATTTCGGACATGCAAAATCGCCGTTCGACGTCTCTTGGCTTCAATTCGTACGGCACCCAGTTTCCAACCTTTTGAATGAATCCCAGTGCTTTTAGGCGCAGGGAAACGGCTTGTTGCGCGACGCCCAATGATGCAGCAAGTTCTTCTTGAATCTGACATGGATCCTCATCCAGTAAAGCGTCCAATTCCTCATCTTCAAAACTTTTCGGCTTTCCGAGGCGATCTTTGTCTTCAACTCCAAAATCACCACTTTTGAACCGTTTGAACCACTCGCGGCACGTCGATTCACCAATACATTCCGCCCCATAAGTTTCCGAAAGCAAACGATAGGCCTCAGCCGCACTTTTCTTCATATTAAAGAATAAAAGCAGCGCTTCCCGCAAATTACGTTTATTTGGCTGGAAACTTGCCATGATTTTGCTCGATAAAATGTACGACACCGATAGAACTGCTCAAATATAACGCTGCAAAGTTGTTGACAGATACAAAACCTAGAATACAAATAAAACACATGGGGTCTAACATTTCTGCCCGGGATCCACTGGTGGCGCCATCTCTGACAAACGCTGGAAACTTACTTGTAGACCCAATATTAGTTGAAAGACTAGCTGGCGTCCAGGACTTAGTTTGTTCAGTCACTGTGCTACTGGTCATTTTGTTACTAACAATCGTCAACTCACCTGGAACGACTAGGAAGACCTTATGATACTCGTAGCTAGGTTTCCTTTTTGAAAGGATGCTGACGTCAAAAAATTTTCTTTGTGTTTATTCATATTCTGGTTATTCATATTTTCTAAAAATTTTTTTTGATTTGATTTGCGGCCCGGGTCAACCTCGGACAGATTTATTAATGCTTATTGCAAGCTTATTCTTAAAACTAACAATTTTCACTTAAAACCAAAGATAAAAACAAAAGGGTGGGAGCAGTTAAAAAAAAGTTGGGACGTGAGGCATAAGTGGAAATAAGAATTTTCTTAAGAGAGAGTTTGCTGAGATGGTAATCGAAGAGAGGCAGAATATCGTTAACTTCACGAAGCATTCTAGACATTGGCTCCAAGTGTCCGTAATTCGTTCGGTGAAGATTGAGCCGGAAAAGTGGCACAGACCTAAGATTGCGTGAGTTGGTGTAAAAAGAAATAAGTTGGAGTAAAGAAGGACAATCGATATTACCAACTAAAATTTGATGAATAAAGAGAATGTCGACAACTTTTCGACGTATAGAAAGGGGTTGCAAATTTATAAGTTTCAGCCGGCCAGTATAAGGTGGTAGGTTTTGGCTATCATCCCAGGGAAGACCACGTAAAGCAAATCGTAAAAACCTGCGTTAAACAGTTTCTATCCGGAGGATGTGTGTTCTGTAGTAGGGTGACCAAACTTTGCTTGCATATTCAAGAAGAGGTCTAACAAAGGTTATGTAAAGAGATTTGGTAACATAAGGATTGGAAAACTCCTTAGACCAGCGCTTGATGAAGCCAAGGGCAGAGTTGGCTTTTTTTATTATATTATCAATGTGAGAACGAAAATTGAGATCCTTATCACAGATAACACCTAAATTGCGCAACTCATTCACTAAGGGAACAGGCAGATTAAAGATTAGATAGCAGCGAGATGAAGTAGGGGGGCGCTTACGGGTATACGTTATAGCCTTTTCACTTATAGTGAAAATCTTCCTGCAGTGGTAGGCTGTCTGAGGAAGAAGATATACTATATGTCTAAAGATTTTCATATCGTCTGCGTAAACAGATATGTGTGAATTTTTAGTGATGCAATCAACATCATTAATGGCCAGAATAAATAATAAGGGACCAAGGTGGCTGCCTTGAGGGACACCAGAAGAGGCTTTAATTAGGTCAGAAACCATGGACCTAAATAGAGCATAGTAATGTCTTTCATTGAACCCATGTTACAAAGTTTATTTGGAAACCAAGAGCTTTTAATTTCAGAAGGATTATATCATGCTAGATCCTATCAAAGGCTTTGCTGAAATCGGTGGCAATCACATGAACTTCATTTCCAGATTCCAGTGCACATAAAGTGTTTGATACGTATTCCGTTAAGTTGGTGGCCGTAGATCTACCTTTGAGAAATCCGTGCTGGTTTTGGGAAACAATAGGTTTACAAATAATGCTCTCGAAAAGCTTAGGTATGCAGGACAGCTTAGCAATTGGTCGATAGTTGGAAATATCGTCTTTTCGGCCTTTTTTATGTAGGGGAATAATAAATGACTTTTCCAGGTCGAGGGAAATAATACCTGGGTGATAGAAAGCTGAAGGAGAGCTGTAAGAGGTTGGGCTAGGTGCATTTCACATTTCTTTAAAAATATAGGGGGAAGATCATCAGGGCCAGCAGAGGTTTATTATTTTATCGTTAACCTGCTCTAAAGTTAAAGACACAGATTCCAAAGTTGTTTGTGGGCAGCTATTTAAGTTGGAAAAGTAAGAGTGGTCTGGCTCTTGGGAATGGGTGGCGAACGCTTGGCTAAAGAAAATTGCGAAGAGATTTGCAATAATTTGGGGATGGCCCGAGGACTTATCTAGAAAATTCACAGATGATGGATAGTTATCCGATTTACTTTTAGTTTTGATGAACTGAAAGAATCGTTTGGGGTCGGAAATGAGTGTATGGGCCATTTGATTTAAATAGTTGTCAAATGGAGTTTGGCAAAGTACAGAGAAATTTATTTAGGCAGACTGGTAATAAAAGAAATCGGTGTCGGGACGCGATTTTAAGTAAGTATACCAAAGCTTATTTCTCTTATTACGAAGAGATCGTAGCTCTTTATTATACCAGGATGGTGATGATGAGGGATTCCTTTTGGGTAAAAAAGGTACAAATTGGGAGACACATTTGAAAATTTCGGTGTAAAAGGATGAGAGAACATCGTTAACCGTAAGGTCGGGATTATCGTAAGGAAATTGGCCATACTGAGGAGGTTGTTCAGTTTGGCGTAGTTAGCCCTATGAAAATTAAAACTGTAAGAATAGGAAACGCGACTAAGACCATTATCATACACCAACGTAAAAGAAAGGGGAGGGTGTTAACTATCCAACTTAGAAAGAAGATGTCTACTTTCTAAAACGATGCAGTTATCTGTATCAGTGGCGAAGTCTAGGCCGAGTTGTCTGCCAATGTTATTGGTGACACCACTTAATTGAAATTGAAAAGAATTTATTTATCAGAGGTGGGATTTGTTGCTATAAAAAAAGACTGGTCAGTCTGAGCCCATAGAAGCTTAGGTAGATTAAAATCACCTAAAAAATTAACTACGTCGTTGGGATCAGCTGTCGATTGCATCAACAGCTAGCTGGTAATTGTTGAATTGTTTGAGAGGGGCGAATATAGCAGCAGCAAATATATAAATATGTAGGTTGCGCTTGCAAATGGGAAGTCTAGCGCAAACAAATTCAAAGAATTCAGTGGACGATTTTTTAAAGAGTTTAAACTCGATACGAGAGTGTATAGCTTAAAGTACACCTTTATCTAGACCATCGTCACGGTGCAAATCGAAATCTTGGGAAAATAATTCATTATTCTTAATATTAGGGGTGAGATTGGTTTCTGTAAGGACAAAAATGTCGTAGGGCAGAATCTGCGAATTAAAATATATAGCAGAAATCTTTGTTCGTAATCCTCTTATGTTTTGATAATACAGGGACAAAATCCCTATCTAGCTAAAACATTAGTGCTTGGCCAAAATTGACAGCTTCGTAACATTCATTCCAAGTGAAAATCACTTGTTTTGGTAATGCATTTGTGTATAAGGCTTCATATAAATATCATCATTCTGATTTAGGGCCGTAGTTTTATAATTTCATTCAAGAGATCAGAATTACTGCCTTTAGCAGCTGACCTTATAAATAGGTAAAAATGAGTGCTAACACTTTGCCACTTGAGCTTGAACTTTTCGTCATTTTTCGGTCAATATGAGTCCATTTTCAATAAAGAAACAAAGTCCAGAATCACTATTAGCCCTGTGAAGAAAACCAGATCAAATGAATGCCTGTAAAAGGACTACAGAAAATATCTAAGTAAGCGTTGAAAATCATTGTTGATAATTTGTTTCTTTTTTCTTTTTCTCAAAATAATTACTGTAAGCACACGAATTATGTTTCTTCTTAAAATGTATTCTTGTGAGATAATCTTCAGAGTACCTGGATTTTATCTTGAACGTATCTAAATGTATCACGCCTTCAAACTTGTATTTTTACACAGGTGTGTCTCCCTCATTGTTTGCAATGCCTGTCCTTGTTTTTTTTTTTTCTTCAAAAAGAGCTGAAAGCTTTTCATTGTACTCGTATATGCATGAATTTATGATTACATCTATGGATATCTAGATATTGCGATTCACAAATTTGATGATGTTTTCAATTTTCGGTTTTAGTTCAATGACAGAACGGCTTCATAAAATTCATCACGTATTTTTCTTAGATGAAAATGAATTTGTTTAATCAAGTTAATGTAGAAGAACAACCAGATACAACGAATATCAAAATGTTGTTAATATACTGGAGAGGTTCGTCAAAGAAAGAGCGAATTGAAGGTGTAAACCTAGAAATCACTACTTGTTTTACGAGTAATACTAGGTCGACTATTGACTCTTCGTAATATGTTAACAAAGTGAGCCACTTAATAAAATTCTGTAGCGACGATTGCCATTTACGATAGAAATATCGGAAACGATAGAGTGCGTCTTGAACACAAACTGCAAAAGAAGCGAATAAAAGCGGAAACAAGAAAATTCGCATGGGTCCTAGAAACTCTGCATCGGTGTTTAAAATATTTTCTAATGTCATCTTCAAATAGGCGACAAAGTTCAGAAGGACTGACACACTGAAGCAAATGAGTTAATATTTGTAAGTACCTACTAAGCAAAAAAAAAACCCTTACAATTCGAATATAAGAAAATAAACAGCCGCGTTTTCTAATAGGAAACGATGCAAATTGTTTTATAATTGGCGCGAGCACAAAGAATTTTGTGTACCCTTAAGATATTTGCACATAGCGCTGGCGAAGGGGAAGTTAGGGAGGGAAGAAAGAGAGACACCGATGTGCGTTGGTTTTAAGTGCTTGCAAGTTATAGTGACTAGGAAATAAAGAGCTCGGCAGGGAATTCCATAAGCGAGTTGTACAGCTTAGGAACGAATTACGGTTAAAAGCTAGAAGGGGTGGAATGCTACTGGCAATTTCGGTGGAGCACTGGTGGTGAAAATAGCACTATGACAAGGTGAGGCAGGTGACATTACGTCTGTGTTCGAGGGTGTCGAATAACTGTGTAATATTGTCACACCAATGAGTTTTATCGCACGGTTTTGCATCCTATCTAGCAAGTGCAAAGAGATCTTAGCAGCACCTGACCAGATGTGAGCATTGTACTCCAATTTCGGACGGATAAACGCCTTATATATTGAGGTCAGATCAGAGGGGGTGACACATGTCTTGCATAACTTGAGGAAACCTACTCGTAGACATTTGGCAGAGTTTTTGGCGACATCGAATATGTGGTCATTCCAACGTAAGATGTCAGTGACATACCACTTTGATCAAAAGAAAATTAAAAATACAAGTTTATTCATCTAAATCTATATTGTCCCCTTCAAAGTAATCCCCATCGACTGCAACACACTTATGCCAGCGCTTGATCCAATCCTCGAAACATTTTTTCTATTCGGTTTTCGGTATGTCCATCAGTGCTTCCTGCGATTTTTCCATTACTTCCTCTTGGCTGCTGAAACGCGTTCCCTGTAGTGGTTTTTTTTTTTTAACGCGATTGAACAGAAAGAAGTCACAGGGAGCCAAATTAGGTGAATTCGGTGGCTGTTGGATGGTATTTGTTGCACTTTTCGTCAAAAAATTACGAATAATGATGGCACTGTGCGACGGTGAATTATCATGGTGTAAAATCCACGAGTTTTTTGCCCACAATTCTGGTCTCTTTCGGCGAATTGCTTCACGCAAACGTCTCACAACGCCCAAATAATACTCTTTGTTTACTATCTGGCCTTCCGGCAAAAATTCATGATGCAATACACCGTTGTAATCCATGAAAACCGTGAGCATTGCCCTCTTTTTTGACTGAAAACGGCATGTTTTTTTGGTATCGGTTCATTTGGTGAACGCCATTCACTTGCCTGATATCTGGATTGCGTGTCGTACTCATAAACTCACGCCTCATCTCCATCATCTCTTTTGCAACGTCAACACGGTCTTTTTTTTGCATGGAATTGAGGTCTTTTGGCACCAACTTTGCTGCTACACGACGGAAACCCAAATCATTAACCAAAATGTCTTGGACGGATCCATAGGCAATGTTCAAGTCCTCCGCTATCTCTCTGATGGTTAACTTGTGGCTATTGACCAACATTTCTTTTATTTCATCAATGTTTTCGTCGGTTTTCGATGTCGATGGTCTGCCACTGCGTTCATCATCTTCGATTGACTCACGACCACTTTTGAACTGCTCGTGCCACTACTAAACCACCGTTTTCTTTAGAGAATCGTTGCCGAAACACTTTTCCAACATTTTCAAGGTTCGCGCAGCATTGAATCCGTTTCTTACGCAAAATTTAATACAAAGTTGGAAATTTAAATCCATTTCTAAAATTGTAAAAAATCGCCAACACACACATAGATAGATGTACTCTTGGCTACGTAACTTTTGCAAATGTCAAGCTATGATGCTAAGATTTAGAGAGAATGTCAACAACAGATCTACCAACTTAACAAAATAAACAGAACTCAAATCGGAACAACGGGAGCGCTACACAGTGGTTATTCCAAGAACATAAATATAATGGTGGTACATAAATCCGCTGGTCCAGATGGTATATCTCCCCTTCTTCTGAAGAAGTGTTCTTCCTCGCTGGCAAAACCACTACATAAGCCCTTTCATCAATCCTACTCTCTAGAACTCCTTCTGAGCAGATGGAAAACAGCATTTGTCCAGCCCGTCAGTAAAAAGGCGGATCTTCCTCTCTTACTTCCTACAGGCCCATTGCACTTACGTTCCTTCTTTCCAAGGTCATGGAAACTCTGATAAACTGTCAGCTCATGAAATATCTCGAAACACGAAAACTTCTCAATGACCGGCAGTATGGTTTTCGTAGCAACAGGTCCACTGGTGATTTGATGGCATGTCTCACCGGAAAGTGGAACCAAATCGTACATCAATCTGGCCAAAGCAAGTTAGTTGCACTTGATATTTCTAACGCATTTGACAGAGTTTGGCATCAGGCTCTTTTGTTGAAATGGCTCTATGATTCTCTTCCTCAGTAGATTAGAAATTACCTTTTGGAACGTTCAATTCAAGTTGTCTTGTACGGTTTCAAGTCTGATATTCACAAAATAAATGCTGGTGTGCCCCAGGGCTCTGTTTAGTCTCCGACACTTTTTTAATTTTCATTAGTGAACTCTTGTCTACTACTTCTAATCCAATATATTCGTTTGCTGATGATAGTACTCTCTGCTTTTCATGTTCGTTCCCGGACTCGCGTCCCTACTCTTCCGCTGTAAAACGGAACGGCAGCGTATGTTAAGCTCATTAAATTCCGATATTAACAGCATAACCAATTGGAATTTAATGGTTCCAAAACTCAATGCTGTCTGCTGTCATTAAAGCGAAATTCAAATACCCAGCCATTATCCATGAATGACACATCCATCGTCGAAACCATTAAACTTTCCATTCTCGGTATGTGTGTCAGTGACAACTTACGTTGGAATGACCACATATTCGATGTCGCCAAAAATGCTGCGAAATGTCTAGGTTTCCTCAAGCTATATAAGAAATATTTTACCACCTCTGATCTGGCCACAATATATAAGGCATTCATCCGCCCAATCCTGGAGTACAATGCCCACATCTGGTCAAATCCTCCTAAAACATCTCTGCACCTGCTAAATAGGATTCAAAACCCTGCGATAAAACTCACAGGTAATACTAATATCAGTCAATCAATTCACATCCTCGAACACCGACGTAATGTCTCCAGTCTTACTTGGTTTTATCGCTATTTCCACCACAAGTGCTCCATTGAAATCGCCAGTAGCATTCCGCCCATTCAAACTTTCAACCGTAATACCCGTCTCGCTATGAATGCTCATCAGCATACTCACCAGCCCAATTTTGGACGTACTCTAAAACATCATGATTCTTTCCTAAGCCGTACAACTCGCTTATGGAATGCTCAGCCGATCTCTATATTTCCTGGTCATTATAACTTACAAACATTTAAAAACTATGTACATCGGTACCTCTCTTTTCTTCCTCCCTTCGCCCGCGCTGTGTACAAACGTTTTAAGGATACACAATTTCCTTGAGTGCGCGCTCATTATAAAAAAAAACAAAAAAATATCTAAATAATTGTTTGTGCCATAATACGAGTATACATAGTATATTACAAATATCTATGTCTGTCACTTCTACGGTTAGTAGCCGCAGGAAAGATATTTATGTAGAAGAATGCTCACAAATTTTGTCCGAAATACGTAGTGGAAGTGCAAATGAAGGATATGACCAATCTTGCGAATCAACTAAAAAACCTTCACGGGAATGAATACGAAAGTGAAAACTATGAATAAACCAGGAAACCTCTTCGCTGGAAAAAGAACATATTATGTAGTTTACTTAACAATCAGCTGAAATTCAATAATGTAACTGATTATCACGGATGATGTGCGAACTTAAAACAGCGTATGAAGTCAGCTTTCATTGACTATGGACTGATTGGTTCGGTTAATTGTACAATTTATTGTAGCTGAATTCTAGTCAATTATCTTTAGATCGTAAACCATTGTTTTACAGGCTAAGTATTTACTTCTTTGGTGCTTTAAAAATCTATGATCTAAACAGGAATTAAGACGAGCTGGCTCACGAAGCACAGACTCAAAACCGAATGAAGTCACTACACATAAAAACTATCATGATATTAATATTAAAGTCCCCTAACAGTACCATATTTTCAAATTTTTTTACGTAACAAAAAATATGGAAACTGTTCCAAAAAGTCTTGACTGTGCACTTTTGGGGTTTGTAAAACAGTAGTCTACACTGGAAACTACGCAATTAACGCTGATTATATCAGCGCTTTCAGAATTATACTTACTTATTATACACCATACGATATTGCTTCTATACTTGTAAAATATCGCGACTCCGCCAGTTGCACTCAGTATAAGATGCATCGAAAGTAACATATAAGTATACAGACTCTATCGTTAATATTTAAAGGCAGACCGTCAGATGAAATAAATGCATTTTTAGAGGCGTCAACTTTATGGCAGCACGTTGACAAATTTAGCGGATGCTCTTCTGAAAATCGGCGAAGCTAACGGTATGATTACTCGCATATATATTAAATCGTGAATTCTGTAATATTGTTCACAGTACAGAGGAATTGGGGAGCAAAGTTTATCCTGAGCTGCAAGCTAATATGGGAAACAAAGAATGGTTGTGTAAGAGGGCAATTTTGGCGCCGATCAAAGAAATCGTAGGACAGCTAAAAATTACGTTGCGGGATATTGTAAAATATTTGCCTGTGGGTAATGTTATGATCACTGAGCAAATCATCTCATAACCTATAGAGTTTAGTAACTCTTTGGAGTGTCTTCTCATAAACTAAAGTTAAAGGTTAGTGTTCCGATCCTCTTAAGGCGAAATCTTGATGCGTCTAAATTATGTAACGGTACATATTTATAAGTTACATATCTGGGCCGAAATATTGTCAGGGCTTTATTGAAGAAATTAAAGGAGAGAGTAAATCCCAATAATACCGCCGCATTTGACTTATCGATTTAAAAACTCCCATTCTGATTAAAAATTGCTTTTGGAATGACTAGAAATAAAGCTCAAGGTCAAGCACTCAAAGAAGTCGGC
Source organism: Volucella zonaria (assembly GCA_963966105.1). Lineage (NCBI taxonomy): Eukaryota > Metazoa > Arthropoda > Insecta > Diptera > Syrphidae > Volucella > Volucella zonaria. The sequence continues at coordinate 167,568,510 of OZ014530.1, forward strand.
GTGAATTTAGAAAAACCGAATTTTTCGTAAGTCTCCACAAATTCCCTTACAAGAATGTAAGACCAAAAACCGTGTTGAATTAAGATCTTGAAATACATAATTAATAACAAGGAATAATTCCTTGTTTTTAAATATACATATGGACGTGCACTATATATATGTATACATATACACATCGCCATATCTATACCACTATACACCCAGTTACTTATAAATACTTATATCATCATCACTCACCACAACAAAAGTATTGCCTAGTGAGCGAAGCCGCGGGTTTCAGCTAGTATCAAATATCTTCTCAAACAAAGAACTTTATTAGGAAATGGACCAATAACTTATAGATATCACCTTTCGGAGGAGATAGATTAAACCCTATGCCACAAGGATGTCCTCATTGCAAAGTATACTATGCGGTTGACTCCACCTTGCCCAAGCTGGCAAGAGAGTGGATCTTGCTACATGCCATTGGCGTAGGGCAGTTAAAAACGAATTAAAATGTTTTAAAGGCAGCTCGAACATGTTGCAGGAACCAGATACATCCTGGGTCGATGACACGTACATGCTTTTTGTGTATCTACATATGCATAAATTTCTGTGCCCCAAAGGTTTATTTTTGACGTTAAAACTCTCAATTAAGAATTTGTTGCAATTTATTTGCTTTCTACGATAATTCGTATTCTTGTTCCTAATGAGGCTTTTTAAAACATGTGTTTCTGATACAAAGTTGTAAAAAATAATTAAGGATTACCAGTTGCTGCTTTTAATTGGAAATTTGTACACCAAGTCTAAAAGTGTAGCATTTCCAATTTGATCTGCAACGTATCTACCTAAATAAAATCAATTCATCGAATAATAATATCAGCATTACCTATAAAATTGTTTACAAAATCCTGGCTTAATCATCGTCTTCGCATGACGTTAAAACGTGCCCCATCTAATATTCATACTAAGACCTATTGAGTGGGAATCTGTTTAAGATGTCTTCATCACTCGAAATCATTAAATGCAAAATCATTTCGAATATGTAAACAAAGACGTACGGACGTACTTCGACAATTTAAAAGTCGAAATTGATATTCCAAGCATCTATTGCATCTATGGTACGAGTATTTCGATTTTCAAAATTATTTCTTATTTAATGGTTAACTCGTACTAGAACAAATATTTAGTTAAATGGTTACGAAGCTTACGGGTACGCACTCATATTGTACGTTTCATACAGAAACATTAATATCTTTATTTCCACACAAATTTGAAATTCAATTCAAGGTTGAGATAATGAATGGACCAAAGTCAAGGTGAATGCTGCCATACTGATTAAAATAACGATTTGTCTGCTTGTATCTATATATTTCTACATTATGTCTCAGCGAACGGAGAATATATGAATCTCATGTACCCGTAGATATGGCCTAAACTATGTAAATGTGCATATGAATGTGTTAATGGATTTTCAGTTCGTAAACACAGTACATACAATGTCTAATGCCACCATAAAATAAATTATTCGCAATAGAAATAGCAAATGCAAAAGATTTAGAAATTCATAATTTTGAATTGAATTACAAAAATTTGTATTTCTCACGAAATGAGAAAATTCAGGCAAATGACCTTGTCATCGATTTTACGTATCTATCAGTTTACCTTTTGAATATGAATCCTTTTCTTCACTCAGACGAGAGAAATGGATCCAAGATGAAATATGGTTGCGCCGATTCCCTCAAAAAGCTTAAGTAGAAAAGAGACTACAGAGAAGCTTACATATCCAATATGTGGCATATCTTTTTCAGGCTAACTTGGAAATGGGGTTTAAACTTGCAGTAGATTTGCAATTATCATATGAAATACAATTACATAAAAGGTTTTACATAAATAAAACGTTTCTCATTATTTTTCCAAAAGGGATTTCTCTGGCCTCTCGGATACCGTCTTTTGTGACAGATGTCATGTTTGTATCCCAGATCATCTACCATTTAATCATGGAAAGGTATATTCCTCAACAATGTTGACAAATCATCCAAATTCTTAATCAAAAGCCACGGCCAGTTAAGGCTACGTTATGTGCGTTAACTCCAACTCCAATCCAACACATATTGGTTCCCAAAAGACAAGCAATTCACACGAAGTGATATGGAACCAAATGCTAGAACAGGTGCACTGTTGCATACATCGTTTTACTATTGTAGTTTTATTTAAATAGTTATTGAGTGGATAAGCTGTAAGGACAAGCTGTCTGATCACATGCCTTCAAAAGTATGGATAAAAAGTGGAAATCTTGGATTCTGGTGCCAAGTGGAGGGAGAAATTTTTCGTTTACTTTCTAAAGGCAGCCGAAATACATACTACAGGGCTTTACGCCTGAACATAACTATGGAGAAAGGTCTACATATCATCATCGATCTTAAGAATCGATTCGACATATTTCCGAGAAATCTACAATAATTGGAGACTTATATAAAAATGTTACACGATATGTTATGTACGATGAAGTTAAGACACAAGTTAAGTGCACAGTGAAAATAACCGCAGAATTTGAATTTGAGAGCAATGGAGTACACCATGATTATGCTTGAAGTCCGTTGATGCTTAAGCTCGTGCAAGGCTCCGTAGCGCTCACTATTGTCCGAAATGACGTTTACAGTAGTATTTTCCAAATAAAATGGAAAATGAAAATGCACCTCATCAGAAAAATGATTTTTCGGCCAAATTCGACGTCCAATTCGAGCTGATGGTAGTTTGCCTTCAATTGATGAGTGGATTGGACTTTGTAAGGGAAAGATCTATGATTCGAATCGAAAACGGTATCGTACAATGACGGGGACCATGAGCGTTGTCCGCAACCAAGCTAGTCCCACGAACTTTTTGTACAAACTTGTGTACAACATGCGCGGTGGATGCTTCTTTTCGAAAACGCACGGTTTGGGCAACACAGCCCTTACTTCTCTACTATTAGGCGTGTTTTATTCCTCTTCATATAAAACTGAAGCAAACGTACTAAATGAAATTTAAAGTACGATTGAATTCGCCCAATGGAAAGCCACTCAAAGCAACTTTGAAGCCAACACTGCGAACATAGCCGCGAGATTTAATGTCAAACTGAAATCGAGTCTGCCAACTTTGAAATTATATGTAAAAGTGAGTATAGAAGTGAGTTGGAGCGTTTTCTGGAAAAGTGGATACGCACTTTTGAATAAAACACGCCTATTGTATTATAAAATTGTAATGAACTCATGTCTGCATATTGAAGATACTTAAAAAAAAGACACATATCGTATGAGTGTGTCTGTATCCGAATCTATTTTATTTGGAATTGTTGCCTGTTTGTCCGAGACTCACAAACAAACTACTGAACCAATTCTAGCACAACATTCACTGGTCAATAGCCCATTTCTCAACTTACAAACTACGATACGCCTCATTACACTCGGTAGAATAGAGCCAGAATCACAATTAAAAAACATTTCAAAATAAGAATATTCTAAAAATTTCAACTACTATTAGGTACGTCTGGTATACACATATATGTACTCATGTATCTATACGTATACATGCAGTCATAAACATCAAACATGATATACTCGTATGTACATACATGTCCACGCCCACTTAAAAGAGAAATAAAGAAAAAAAAACAATAAAACAAGTTTTTGTTTTCAATGCTCACTGATGTATCATCGGTTTCAATGATTTTCGCTGCGTTGTAATTAGATTTTGTGAGGCTAATAAATCTATGTACTAATATTAATCGTTTGGGGTAACGTATATAAATGGGTGGTAACCTATTTAATTAATTTTTATTATGTTTAGCACTTTTCAACGATTAGAGATTAATTAAACCGGATACACCGTTTTTGAGTAATTGATGTGCAAATGTAAGAAAAATTTTAAAACTATTCAGTGGTTTGACCCCTGTGTGGAATAACGGAATAATTTATGAATTTTGGCGTCAAAAAAGTCACAATCTCAAACGAATGTGTCCGCGAATAGGATGTTTTCATCTCACGAATTACGCTGATTCCTTCTAAGTTTCCTTTCCAGTTCAAACGACCCCAATTCCCCATCACTTCATCATGGCCGTCAATAAGTCGCAGGGCCATACGCTAAAGATGGTCGAACGCCTTGCTTCACCCACGGCCAAGTCTCCGGTTCGAGGGTCAGGGGCCTCGCGAGAACCAAACAAGTAATGTGGTATACAGATTGATGTGTATATTGATTTAAGGTTAACTCCATATCGTTCAGTTTGTTTTGATTCCCTCCCTCTGGTTCCCAATGTAACCTGGTACCAGCGAAGCGATTCATTTCGTTCTGCGGAGGTATGATACTGATTGACCATCATGATTTTTAGCTGGAAAGAGCTGTACGTTTCAAAATAACATATGATTCAAAAAGAAACTTATTTTCGAATCATCCGTTGCATTAACGAATCCAGAGCGACTTTTCTTTTATTCTTCGACAGCGCTATCAAAAGTGGCAGGCATTCAGGCAATACTCAACAGTTGGATAAGAGCGTTCGAAGTTAATGATTTATAAATCACTCGTGCAAAGTCCGAATATCTACATCACTACTTTACCGAACTGATTAACTCAATTCCCAATATTTTGATAGAAAGATTTCTTACCCAACGATCAGGAGTAATGTTATACTGATACAACACATTTGAGTTGAGTTGAGCTAGTTAGCTCAACAGTCGTTGGGACAATTGATAAGCTGAAGGGTTTGCCTTCAGGTTTCGGTCTTTACGGACTACACCGTAAACCAGAAATTACTTATATTGGTCTGAACCAATGTAGAACATCGGAACGTTGCAATATGAACAATCTATTTAGGCATTCCTTCATGAAGTTTCTTTGGAGCTGAGGGCAATGTGTGCTGTAGCTCTGATAATATTTCAACCACCAAAAAAAAATGATAATAATAATAATCAAGGTCTGCTTTCGGCTACTGCGATGCACAGTGTTGCATACGAATCAAAGAAAAGAATAAAAAAGCAAGACTTCTACTTTTGCTGGTTCCGCGAATAGATATATTACCTTGATCAAAAATTTCCCGGATGTATTCAGAAAATTTTAAATACAAGTTTATTCATCTAAATCTATATTGTCCCCTTCAAAGTAATCCCCATCGACTGCAACACACTTATGCCAGCTCTTGATCCAATCCTCGGTATGTCCATCAGTGCTTCTTGCGATTTTTCCATTACTTCCTCTCGGCTGCTGAAACGCGTTCCCCGTAGTGGTTTTTTTTTTAACTCGATTGAACAGAAAGAAGTCACAGGGAGCCAAATCAGTTGAATTCGGTGGCTGTTGGATGGTATTTGTTGCATTTTTCGTCAAAAAATTACGAATAATGTTGACACTGTGCGACGGTGCGTTATCATGGTGCAAAATCCACGAGTTTTCTGCCCACAATTCTGGTCTCTTTCGGCGAATTGCTTCACGCAAATGTCTCATAACGCCCAAATAATAAAATAATGTCTGGCCTTCTGGCAAAAATTCATGATGCATTACACCGTTGTAATCCATGAAGCCATGTAATCCGTGAGCATTGACTTCTTTTTTGACTGAAAACGACGTTTTTTTTTTGGTCTCGGTTTATTTGGTGAACGCCATTCACTTGCCTGATATCTGGATTGCGTGTCGTACTCATAAACCCACGTTTCGTCTCCAGTAATGATCCTTTTGATGAATGTGAGATCGGATTCAGCCTCGCAAATCATCTCTTTTGCGACGTCAACACGGTCTCTTTTTTGCATGAAATTGAGGTCTTTTGGCACCAAATTTGCTGCTACACGACGGAAACCCAAATCATTAACCAAAATGTCTTGGACGGATCCATAGGCAATGTTCAAGTCCTCCGCTATCTCTCTAATGGTTAATTTGCGGTTATTGACCAACATTTCTTTTATTTCATCAATGTTTTCGTCGGTTTTCGATGTCGATGGTCTGCCAGTGCGTTCATCATCTTCGATTGACTCACGACCACTTTTGAACTGCTCGTGCCACTGGTAAACGAGCGTTTTCTTTAGAGAATCGTTGCCGAAACACTTTTCCAACATTTCCAATGTTCGCGCAGCATTAAATCCGTTTTTTACGCAAAATTTAATACAAGTTCGTTGTTGCAAATTTAAATCCATTTCTAAAATTGTAAAAAATCGTCAACACACACAGAAATAGACGTACTCTTGGCTACGTAACTTTTGCAAATGTCAAACTATGACGCTAAGATTTGGAGGAAATGTCAACAATAGATTTACCAACTTAACAAAAAAAACAGAACTCAAATCGCAACAATGGGAGCGCCACACGGTGGTGTGGTGCGGGAACTTTTTGATCAAGGTGGTATTTGACTGACTGATTGGAAACAATTACAAAGGCACGTAACTGAGAAATGTGACGTCATCGGTTTTGAAGATTCATTTAAGCGCCTTCACTGTATGGTTCTGTAATGGATTTGAGCGGTTCTCCTATTATAAAATGACCCGGTGTTAGTTGTTGGAGATCGTTGACATCAGGAGATGTAGGTTTCTGTCCGAAGAGTCGAAAATTCCTCAAATTTCAATAAATGCTCATGCAAAGTGCGTCGCAGACGAAAATTCACACGTTTAACAGCAGCTTCCCGATATCCGCCCATAGGAGGATTAAAATGCCAATCCATGTTGTCATCTCGTAAATATTTGGCTAAGCTCTCGTCTTGCGTTGCTACGAAGAATAAATCTCAAATGTCCTTTTCGGCTCCAACAAAATTTGTGCCCCCGTCGAGATACGAATCTTTTCAGAACAGCTATGAAGGTACTCGCTGAAATGTCACTAGCTACATGGCACCAGTTGACATGCAAATAAATATGGAGATGTAACCCTTCATGGACTTGCAACCGCGTCCCTTTGATAAGCGAAGCCATACTGGTCCTGCAAAATCAACGCCACTTCTGAGAAAGAGTCGACAAAGCTGCAGTCTAGGTATAGGCAAGTCGCTCATCAGCTGCTGTTGAACAACGTTCTGGTATCTAAGGCACTTGACACAAAATCTGACAATCTTCCTCAGTAAATTCCGGCCGTTGATTATCTAAAATCGTCCCTGTATAATCGCAAGCATTGTGGTAGGGCCTGCGCGAAGCGAAGTGCGATGAACATCCTGGCAGATCACAGTAATAAATCTTGCGGCAGCTGGTAAAAAAATAGGATGCTTTCTGCTAAAGTGCAAGGAATCATTTCAAACCCTACCCGCCTACACGAAGGAGCCCATTCTCGTCAATAAATGGATTCAACTTTAAGAATCTGCTTCTTTTTTTAAAAGTATGCTTTGTGATAAGTCGGCGAACATCATCTTCGAAAAAACACCTTTATCCAAACGTGAAATGCATCGTTAATTTCATCGAGTCTGAGAAACCCACTACAAAGACCTGGAATAGGCAATTCTCCTTTACGATATGCGATTTGACGGCGAATGTTATTTATGAATCCATAGATAAATGGAGTAACATGTTTCATTGTAGATAGATAGGAATACTTATAAACGAGATCCCATATTTGAGGCGAATTTGCGGCGGTAACCAGAATAACTGCATTATCTGCATTCTGGTCTATAGCAGTAGACCATAAGTGACAGCCATGCGGGCCTTCCTACCATACGTTGAATCCCTTTCGCTCCTGAGGTGGCAATTTGCGAGATGCACAATCGGTTGGGTTTTGTGAGGATGGAACGTATAACCATCCCTCTGGTAGTATAACCTCTTGTATTTGAGCAACAAACGTGCACCATATGCTGGGATGTTGATGAAGCCAAGCTATTGTTACAGATGAGTCGCTCCATCCGTAGACGTTACTAATACACAAGTCGATTGCTTTTCTGATATGCATGATCACTCTCGCTAACAAAGCGGTAGCGCATAACTCTAGGCGCGGTAATGATATCGGCTTAATGAAAGCTACCCTGGTTTCTGCAATAAAGAGACGAACAAGAATATTATTAGCGTTATTGGTTCTATCGTAGACCACAGCAGCGTACGCGGATTGCGATGCATCTGCAAAACCACACAGATCTGTGTCTGCGGCCGGATCACCAACTCCTATCCACCTCGATATTTAAATAGCGGCTAAGATTAGAAAGTTTGCGCGATAGTCAAACCATTTCTGTTTAATCGATGAAGAAACTCGATCGTCCCAATTTCTTTTTGGCTTCAAAAGACGCTGAAACAGTAGCTTGGGAATAAGTGTCGTTGGACCAAGCCATCCCAGCAGATCAAACAGCTTTACGGCGTCTGAAAGAAGCAACCGTTTAGTACTATGTAAAATATTTATATCATGAACCTGCACATCAGAATATGGGTGCATTGGTTAAATCAAAGGTTGATTTGATTTCATGATGTTCGGTGGAAATGGAATCAAGAACGTTGAATTTGATGACCATTTACAAAGATGGAAACCACCACGTTTTAAAACATTGTTAATGGTGATTTGTAACCGTTGTAGTTCATCTTCATTATAACTCACCGTTAGTAGATAGTCCATATAAAAATCGCTCTGAATTATTTTGGATGCGTCAGGAAAATTGCGACCTTCGTCATTCGCAGCTTGTTGTAAGGCTTTAACAGCTAAATGAGAAACTGATGCAACTCCATATGTCACGGTCAGCAAACAATAATTTTCGACAGGATCTGTTGGCTTTCGACGCAAGACGATATGCTGGTAATCCACGTGATCAGCATGGGCACGTACTTGGCGGTACATTTTTGTGACATCAGCAGTTAACGCAAGCCGATGACACCGAAATCGTAGTAGAGTTTCAAAAAGATCAGCCTGAAGCTGCGGCCTAACCAATTGCGCATAATTTAACTGCCCAATGTGGTATTTTATAATGCTTACCTGGAATCGGGACATCAGTGGCCATTTCCATACGACCCAAATCGATGAATTCCTGCATGAACTCTGCGAATTCTCTATAAAACTGTTGATCCTTCGTGAATATTTTCTCCATACCTGCTGCTGCATCTCGAGAATTTCCAAGCGCAACAGTGGCTTTGAAAGGTTGTTTTACCACATAGTGACCATCTTCTTGACGAGAATGAGTTTCAGAGAAAAGTTCTTCACACTGTATCTCTTCGTTGATGAAATGTCAAGCCACTGCTTTGGTTAGCGCGGAATCTTGGCGAACGATAGTTGTAGAAAATGCGTAGGCGGAGTCTACCGTGACCGGTTTTCCGAAAAGTACCCAACCGAGAGTTGTTTGCTGCGCAATTGGAGTGCCCTTGGGCCACGAGTCAACCCATCTAATAGGAACCTACCTAGTTGATCACAACCAAGTAAAACGTCAACTTCAACAGGTATGTTAAAATTCGGATCAGCTAAAATTAGTTGATCGATATGTTTAAGTACTTGAATAGTTTCTATGCAACTGTCGCCCAATGAAGATAAGACAAGCTGCACACTCCCCTTGGAGCTACCACCTGCTACAGCACCTATTCCTTTGATTGTAGTTGTTGACGGCGTAGAGTTAATCGAGATTTTATCGGGACATCATTTTGTAATGAAGCTAAGGTGTGAAGCATTGTCGAATAGAATTCTTATTTTTTGATATCGACCGGAGTTGTCCAGAACCTTGGCGATAGCAGTGCCTAAAAGAATTTGGTGATTCGAAATGATCACGTTAAATGAAGACGTCTTTTGCGACGGCGATGGCTGTTCAGAATGCAGCAACGTATGATGTCGAACCTGACACAAACGACGAGAGCTCTGCGGTAAACTGCTAAAGCTCGGAATTGCACACAGAGGAAATTTTTTTGTATTCCTGAACAAAAATAGCTGTCTTCTTCTTCTTCTTAGGCACAAAGAGGTATTTGATTTTTGTCTTAGTACTCGTAGATGTAGCTGGTTGTGCATTGTATAGATCAACTGCATCTAGAGACCGACATCTTGCTTCCAGGAAGTCTACGAGTTGGTCGAAGATGGATACCTTGCCTTCTGCTTGCGAGAGCTCCCATTGGCGATGGGTTTCAAGATTGAGCTTGCTGATCATCAAGGAACAAGCTAGTCATCCCAGTTTTCTACAGATCTACGCAGACTCTTTAGTGAACGACAGTTTTCCTGGATGTTATCTATCAATGCTCTTGTACCTGCGGTTGACTCTGCTGTAAGTTTTGGAAGTGAAAATAAGGCTCGAAAATGGGCATCGACAATAACGCGTTCCACATTATACCTCTTGCATAGTAACTCCCAGCCCTCTGTGCAGTTCTTGTCAGTGATGGGAAACGCCTTGATGACTTTGATGGCTTCACCATGTAAGCTACATCGCAGGTAGTGAAGCTTCTGTGAACCTGTGAGAGATGGTTCGTTGTGAATCAACGATGCAAATGAATCGTGAAACTCTTTCCATACTAAAGGATTCCCGGTGAATTTTGGTAAGTCCATACGTGGTAACTTAACGTCAGCATACTGGTGATGTTTGTTCGGCGTACTGTTGGAAGTACTACTGGAACTAGATTTAAGCTGTGACCGCCTGAAGTTGAAGAATACCAATCTGTATCTACCACTCTTCGTCCTGTTCACGCTGAGCTTCTTCTGCCGCCAGAGTATCATCGCCACATTTTTCCTCTAGCCTACTCTGCTTTTCATCAAATTTGATCCACTGATACTCCAAGAGTTTGAGAAATGCTTGGATTTCCCCATCGTCGTATGTCTCTGCTTTTCTACTCGTACTCACTGAGTTTCTGAAAATATCTCGCTTATTAGTAGACATTATGTAAATGTAATTCAAATTATTCGAAATGCATTGGAAATAGAATGCAATTAAAATTATCTGGTTTAGAAGGACCAAAATGTTGCATACGAATCAAAGAAAAGAATAAAAAAGCAAGACTTCTACTTTTGCTGGTTCGGTGAATAGATATATTTGACTGACTGCTGAGAAGCAATTGCAAAGGCGGGAAAAAATACTAAAAACCGGGAACAAATCAGTGTTTCTTGAAACTTGAATTTGGTCAGAACACACAGGTTATGTTTTTCAAGTGTGTTTGTAAAAATGTAATTTGTTTGAGTTTGAGTCAGGAAGGAGTTTGAGCTATGGAAGCAATTTTTAGAAAATAAATGCTCTTCCTCCCGGTCTTATTTCTTGTTCAGCTGCCTTGGGTCTGTAAAGCGTACTAACTTTGGGCTCTGTTAATAGTTTTGTTTTGTTGCCGTGTACCAACCGCTTTACGTTAAAAATTGATAGTTGTAAAATATTATCGTATTATATTCCAAAGAAGAGATTCGATATCGGCACCCCTTGAAAGGCCTTCAAAATATATCCGTGGCTGGTCATATATCTGACGCATTCTCGGTGTCTAGTGTTGTCACTCTATAATAAATTTGTTTTTTATTTTTCAATTTCCTTATCGCACTGTGTACTGATTTCTTGGTGATTAAAATCGCTTTGCTAATAACTTCGATATTGCCTGCAACCCTGCATACTGAGAGGTATGACAAAAAAACAAACCCTTTTCTTGTTCATGTTGGGAGAATTAAGAATTGTTTGATTGTCGAAATATAGTAGGGTCGTTTTGATGAAAATCGAAGAATTGCGAATTATTTTTTATTACAATTTTATAAAACATCTTTACACATTTCTAATTGGCCTTGATTATCTACTCGCAGAGAGCTGTATATGTATATTTAAAACAAAAAGCTTTCGACGTTTGCCTATATGAAACCATCTTCGTTTTGTTACATGATTTTCCAAGGTGAACGTTTACCATACGCTGATATTTCTAGTTTACCTGTATTATAGGTAAGGCAGTGTCTTCTGTCTGATACTTATTTTAAGTTCTTATAGAATTGCTTCAGCTCGCTATTCCTAAAGTGATTTTGACAGATTTGATGTAGATGATATAGATTTGGTTAACCCCTTGCAACTTCACTTTTTCGCGATATCATTTACTAAATCTGTGTAAATACGAGTAGTTCACGTGGTTCCTTTTTCGCAGATACCGAAATTCTAGCTTTCATCAGTATCACTGAAATTCCCAACAAATGGCCTATCAATTTATTATTTTGACGAATTTTAAGAATTAGTTGTTGCTTCTTCATATAAGCTCCGAAGCGCTGCCTTAGTAGGGTAAACTGGGGCATATTTGACACCGGGGCACATTTGACACCGGAGCACATTTGACTTTGCGATTTTCTTTATGAATGCAGCTTTTAAGAAGAAAGGCTGGGATGCCGAACGAAGCCTCATTTAATATAAAGAAACGTTATGAATTTTGGCAGTTTTGCTTCAACTCTTCTTCGAGTAACAGGTGTTTTGGTGATTTCTGGATTTTTGATGTAATTTTTGACCACCGGTATGTAAGAGATTTGTGAATAAAATGAAAGAGTTTTTTTTATTGTGAAATAATATTATGATAGCACTGTTCTTAAAATGTTAATATTTTAAGGCCAGCTTTGTGAAAGTAAAACATTAATATAAAAAAAAAAATTAAAAAAATTGTAAATAACTTTTGGGGCACCTTTGACTTTTGCGAAGGAAGTACATTTGATCTCTTATGCAAATATTTGTGTTTTTAATTTTTAATTCATGTTTATTTTAAAGAGAAAAAGGACAAATAGGAGTGCAATCGAGGAAGGAAAGGTGGAGAGGGCTATTTCAGACATACGTAAAAAGCTTTGAACTCCAACATCAGCAGCTGAAAAATATGGGGTAAATAGAACCACATTGATAATGCGTATGAAAAAGCAAGACCCCTTAAAAGATTGGGCAGATTCGGGTAATGGAAGTAGCTCTGACGAAGGTTTCACTTTTCAATCGAAATATACGCAGCGACAAACCTTTACGAAGCTGCAAGAAAAAGAACTGGTAGAATAAGTGAAAAAGTGATCTTTTCACGCCTACGGCTTGTCAAGCGAGACTTTCAAGAAATTTGTATATGACTTTATCAAAGCTAATAACATTAGCTGCCCACAAAGTCGGGAAACTGCAAAAAAAAGCAGGAGACGATTGAAGTTGATAACTTCTTTCAAAACCTTCGACAAATTTACACACAATATCCATTAAGGATATTTACAATTTAGATGAGACGGAAATAACAACAGTCATGGATTCACCAAAGACAAAACTATGTAGAAACCATTAGTTCATATTCAATACATATACCACCTTGATCAAAAAGTTCACGCACCACACCAAGGTGTGGCGATTTCAGTTCTGTTTTTTTTGTTAAGTTGGTAATTCTGTTGTTGATATTTCCTCTAAATTTTAGCGTCATAGCTTGACATTTGCAAAAGTTACGTAGCCAAGAGTACATCTATCTCTGTGTGTTTTGGCGATTTTTTACAATTTTAGAAATGGATTTAAATTTGCAACAACGAACTTGTACGAGTATTAAATTTTGCGTAAAAAACGGATTTAATGGTGCGCGAACGTTGGAAATGTTGGAAAAGTGTTTCGGAAACGATTCTCTAAAGAAAACGGTCGTTTAAGAGTGGCACGAACGGTTCAAAAGTGGTCGTCGTTCAATCGAAGATGATGAACGCAGTGGCAGACCATCAACATCGAAAACTGACGAAAACATTGATGAAGTAAAAGAAATGTTGGTCAATAACCGCAAATTAACCATCAGAGAGATAGCGGAGGACTTGAACATTGCCTATGGATCCGTCCAAGACATTTTGGTTAATGATTTGGGTTTCCGTCGTGTAGCAGCAAAGTTGGTGCCAAAAGACCTCAATTTCATGCAAAAAAGAGACCGTGTTGACGTCGCAAAAGAGATGATTTGCGAGGCTGAATCCGATCCCACATTCATCAAAAGGATCATTACTGGAGACGAAACGTGGGTTTATGAGTACCACACGCAACCCAGACATCAGGCAAGTGAATGGCGTTCACCAAATGAGCCGAGACAAAAAAAACCACGTCGTTTTCAGTCAAAAACGAAGGCAATGCTCACGATTTTCATGGATCACAACGGTGTAGTGCATCATGAATTTTTGCCAGAAGGCCAGACAGTAAACAAGGAGTATTATTTGGGCGTTATAAGACGTTTCTGTGAAGCAATTCGCCGAAAGAGACCAGAATTGTGGGCAGAAAACTCGTGGATTTTGCACCATGATAATGCACCGCACAGTGCCATCATTATTCGTAATTTTTTGACGAAAAGTGCAACAAATACCATCCAACAGCCACCGAATTCACCTGATTTGGCTCCCTGTGACTTCTTTCTGTTCAATCAAGTTAAAAAAAAAACCACTACGGGGAACGCGTTTCAGCAGCCAAGAGGGAGTAATGGAAAAATCGCAGGAAGCACTGATGCACACACCGAAAACCGAATATAAAAAATGTTTCGAGGATTGGATCAAGTGTGTCGCAGTCGATGGGGATTACTTTGAAGGGGACAATATAGATTTAAATGAATAAACTTGTATTTTTAATTTTCTGAATAAATTTTTGATCAAGGTGGTATATTTATTATTTCTACCAATATCTATCAGGTCTTCGCAGCAAAGGGTCAGCGTGCTGTCACTCAGGCAGTATTAGCTGAGCGTGGCTGTTTGGTGAAAATGGTGGGCATAGTGAATGCCTGTGGAAATCGTTTGCCACCAGCATATGTGTTCCCTCGCATCCGCCTTAACCAACGATTTTCAAATGGTTGCTTTCCTGGATCGCTTATTTTAAATTCGAAATCTAGATGGATGATTTCTGAACTCTTCGTCGATCTCCTAACACATATCCAACACTTCACCAATTGTTCAAAGGAACGACCAATTTTGATTATCCTTAATAAGCATTGACTTTTTTTTACTATTTTTTCCACCATACACGTCACATCAACTTCAGCCATTGGACGTTTCAGTTTTCGGGCCGTTCAAACGTGTCTGTAAGAAGGCATTTAATGATTTTCTAAGCCCCGATCATGGAAAGCAAATAACAATTTACGACTTCGCAAAACTGACCAACCTTCCATTACAAATGGCTTTCTCTTAAAGAAATATATTAAATGGCTTTCAAGTAACTGAAATAAATCCCTACAACTCCCAAATCTTTGGAGATGATGCATTTTTAGTGGACACACCAGATGAAGAAAACTTAGTCGAATCTGTTCCGGCCATTCAAAGCAACACTAATACGCCTTTAAACACACCTACAACTACCAAATCTCCAATCCCATCTGTAACACCCATAGCACGATTTAGTACAGCTAACAGAACTGCTAGGAGTGGATGTTCGCAAATTCTTACAAGCTCCACGGAAAACGGTCGAGTACAAGAAAATGAAGATAAAAAAAATGCAAAAATCGCTAAACGAACGCTTAAACTTTTAGACAACGGTGAGAAAAAGCCGTAAAAAAAAGTTCTTAAACTTGAACTAGACTCGTCGGCCGAAAGCGATAAAAGCATTTCCTATGCCGAATCGGATAAATCTAACGGTTTTGTTTCTGACCAAGAAAATTCCGAAATGGAAAGAGCAGAGTTTTTGAATAGGTATAAATCTTACAGATGATGAGAGATTGGAAGTCAGATATTATGTTATTGTGAAATTTGGTGAACATTTTAAGAAGCCATTTTATTATGCGGGTGAAATTTCAGAAGCCAACAGTGATTCTACTTACACTGTTAACTATTCACGAAAAGCATCATTGGTAGGTTGGCTTTTTACCAAACCAGCCGTTGAAGTTGACGTTAAGGAATGAAATCAAATTCAAACTGCCACAACCCACAAACCCAGCCTCAACTTCTCGCTGTCGTCAAAAATATTTATTTAACGTTGACTTCGGCAAACCCTTTATTAAATAAGATATTTAAAAATGTTCCTATGTATTATTCTTAAAGACTTTATGGACTGATACAGGCAGAATGGACCCGCTGATACGTTTTATGCATACGATTATGTTAAAACTGCAATTGTCAAATGTTCCCCGTGCCCGGGGCACTTTTCGCAAAATGACTTTTTTTGAAAAACGAATTTTAAAAAAATGATGAAGTTGTTATATTGGGTCTATAACTCGTGCGGTTTGCTTAAAGATGGCGTAACTTGTATTATTCCATTGTTATTATTCCATTGGAGCATGCGTTTAAAAACTACTGTTATTGTACGTCATTTCAGTATATGTCATTCATTTGAAGCGTAAACAACAATAATTTTTTTTCACTCAAATATGTCGAACTTTGTGCCTGAAAAAGTGTTTTTGCGGGGAGATCTTCTTCATTACTTTAATATGAAGAAAACTGCTGCCGAAAGTCATCGTATTTTGGTGGAAGTTTATGGTGAACATGCTCTAGCTGAGCGAACGTGCCAAAAGTGGTTTGCACGATTTAAAAGTGGTGATTTTGGCTTGGAAGGCGATGAACGTCCTGGGCAGCCAAAAAAGTCTGAAGATGAAGAACTGGAAGCATTACTCTATGAAGATTGTTGCCAAATACAAGAAGAGCTCGCAGAATATTTGGGTGTCACTCAAGCCGCCATTTCAAAACGTTTAAAAGCACCTTGCCCCTTCTGACTACCATTTGTTTCGGTCGATGCAGAACACCCTCACTGAAATACGGTTCACATTAGAGCAGAATATCAAAAATTGGCTTGATTCATTCTTGGCTGCCAAGCCGGCGCAGTTCTTTTGGGATGGGATCCACAAATTGCCAGAAAGATGGGAAAAAGTCATAGCTTCAGATGGGCAATACTTTGAATAATACTATTGTATATGTTTTTCTGAAATAAACGTTCAAATTTTAAAAAAAAAAACACAGGAATTAAGTTATATACCCAATAAAAGTAAAATGTATCTGTGAGTCTTATATAGAATAGTCAATGCATCATATAAAAAAAAAGCATTGGAATTCATCTATAATTTTAGCAAATACAGACATTTAAAAATTAAGTGTCAAATGTGCCCCAGTTTTCCCTACTGCGGTACAGTTTTCTTACACAAGTTCCTTATTGCAGAATCTCTGACTTGGAATAGGGTTCAGTCATGGGATATAGCACGCCTGTCAGCGTCGGAGCCTGTTAACTACACTGGAGTCTCGCGTCTTTGTTTTACAAAATTCCTCTCCGATTATTGTATTACAGGGACAGCTCATCTCACTTGAGTTTTCGTTGAGTTTCAGCAAGATCTCTCCCTTTTATTTATTTCAGATACCCGCCGATTTCTTTTCGAGACGCATTCATTCTTGTATAGCTTTTCATATGTCGTAGGATTTCCATATATGATACGTGATGGTATTAAAAAACCGTCCGGTATCTTTCTTTTCAGATTGTCTACATTTTTCCCTGCAATCCTATTGTAATCGTTGAGAATTTCATGGATGTCTGATGTTCCAGATCACCAAGAAGCTATGATTTGTTATCTTTGAGATCTGTTCTGCAAAATAATCTATAATCAAGCTTCTAGCTCGACATTAGCTCTTTCAGTCCGGGTTACCTTAAAGTTTGCATACGTTTTGGTTCCTTACACAAATAAAGTCTTATTATACATCAGGAAATAACCTTCTGCTTGAGTAACCTATTAATGCTTTAACATGCAAATATTGACATTCACAAATTGTGGTAACGTCTTTTTATGTTCCCGTGAGGGAATGCATAAAAATACGAGTGTGTGCATAGCTGTCGTGATTGCATATTCCTAATCCATTCGCTCATTGGGCTCTCTGTAAATCATCCTTTCGGAGTCAGATGCCTCCGGATATACCATATTCTAAATTTTTATTACTTATCATATTTGTACGTGCGTGGGTACTTGTTTAAAGGACGGTTTTACTTATCCTGTCGAATCAGATTTAATATGCAATTTATCCACACACTTTTCTAAGTCGAACTTTCGTGTATGGTATTCATAACTAGCCTGTATGCATATCTGTAAGCTGATTCCTGCAGCATATAGGTGTCTGCGAGATATAGACAATTGTCGAACGTCCAATTCAAATTGGTACTCCCTCCTGTATGAGACGTTTGATAGCTGTTATGATGGAATTATCTGCACATTTTTTTTTTTTTTTTTAAGTGTAAACATGAATCATCTCAAAGCTAATAGAATTACAATAAGTGGTAACTAAATTGATTCGAGATTGGAGCCAAAAATCCAAACAATTTTACTATTGTACGAGTATTAACCTGCAACCCCAAAGATTCAGTGCCCTCACCGTTGTGTGCATATTTTGAAGAATATTTCATTAAATCTGCTATGACCTCTATGGTTAATCTATGCATGATAGCATACGACTATACTACATACGAGAAAGACCATGTATCTCATTGCTAACATGACCCATTTTGTGAAAGAACGAGGAAGATTTTTGTTTGCTTTATTTAGGATTAACAAACAGAATAGAAGTTGTAATTCCATCGAAAAACTAATGTACTGACTGGTCTCTCAAATACAAACAAAGACGCACCTATTTTAGCTCTTTCTCCATCTGGGCTCATCTTTAGAAGATGGAAATGATATTTTGTATCGATTTGCCATTTATAGATACGTAGAGATAGCAGGGGACGACGATCCCATGTAACATTATGTTTGTACATTTTAATTGCACTCAAAATATTGTCTTAACTGCAATCGGCCATAAACCCCTCTCTAGCAATCTGGCACTCTGGCCAATATGCCATACAACAACGGTGTACATATCGATGCCAATTTTAGCACTTCAATGCCAATTAGTCTACTCACCTTCTTCATTAGTCCCCGGAGGGACAGTACCTACTCACTGTTATTCGAAACATTGCATTGCTGAGATTAATACTGGTGCTGGGGCTGGTACTGGTACTGGAACTGGGGTCATCATCCATTCGCAATTCAGACAAGAAACATCGATATGCTCTTTCTCTCTACTCCTGGCACAGAGGTTCAATCGATGGTGGATGATGGTCTTGTGAACCTGTAACAAACGAGATGGGAGGCTAAGTAAAAACGGGTTGTCCGTCGCCCTCAGTTGTATGCATATATGCACGGCTGCACCTAACCACTAGCACCACCATCACGAACACCAACAACATCACAAGCACCATGGCTACTATTACTACCACTACTTAACCTCTTTGCAAAATAAATGCGTGACAATGACACTGCACTAGATTGCATTGCCGAGACAACAGTCAATGTCAAGGCAGTGTGCTTGCACTACGAAATGCAAAATTCCAAGTGAAGCTGGAGACTGGAAACTGTGCAACGAAGCATACTCGTACAACACACCACATACCACATACCACCAGGCCGAGCAATTATCATTATGTAATTTATAAGCCCACCTATCAATATTATATAAAACGAAAATAATATTCGTATCTGCGGGTAGCTAAAAATAGACTTCAGACCGCACTCTCAGTTGGTGTCCTGTCCAACCAGTTCTGCTAGTCAGCGATCAGCTGCCACACCAGACGGAGCTCTGTTACTCTGGTACTCCGTTGCTCTGGGTCTCTGCACTAAGCTTCGGATTCGCTGGTGAATTCAAAATCAGTTTCTTTTTTCGCCAATACTGCTGTTACAAGTATGAATTGCTTCCAGGGTTGCCATAACGCAATTTTGGATTATCATCCAATTTGTAAATATTGTATGGCATTGACACATACAGTTTACTGTTGGGGTGAGCGTTGTCAACCCAATTCATCACACTCTCAATTTTTCTGGACGTTGCAAGAGATATGTGGCTAAGCTAAGTCTAAGTGCCTTTAAGCAGGATTTGAGTTGACTCTATTAAGCTGACTCAAGCAGCGAAGGTTTTTGAGTTTCATTCTGCATCAAGATGAACGTTTCGAATTAAAGCTTGACACTCCGAGATGTTAACATTGCCTAGGTAAAGAAATCGTATTTACGATACGTACAAGGACATTTTCGTGGGGTGACTATTTGATACAGCCCAATTTAAAATCACGGAGAAGAGTTGCTGAGAAACGAAGATAACGTCTTTAATCGGGTTTCAGCTATGAAATCATAATTTTTTCTTTGATACAGTTGATATCAATTCTTTTAAATATTTCTCTGGGCTTATTGGTGTAAAATAGTCAGTGGCGAAATCGTGGTAAGAAGGGTGTATCACGTAATCCTCATGGACCACCCCCAGTTCGAAGACCAGTCTCAAGTCTCTTTCCTCACACACTCATAATCATCCTTCATAGCGAAATCAGCGCGGTTAAATAAATTCGGTGGGAGAGATGCGCACCTTATACTCAAAGTGTAAGTATCAATCTAAAAGCTTAAATTCCAGCCCTCAGATAGACTTATAAACTCAGCCAATGCAAGAAAAACATTGATCTGCATGTTGTGATTCTCAGAACTCAACTGACTTTAATCAAAAGATTCCATCATGGTCACATGAGTCTTTAGAGACTATACAAACCCTCTGAAATTACCTATTTCTCACTCTTGAGCACTTTGACTACTTCGTCGATGAGGAAATTAAAAATTTCACTGACTTTGACTTCAGCAAAATCAGCCATTTGTCACGAATCGATGACTTAGATTCTTGGCGGAAAATTCAAATTAGCTTGTGAATGCACAACTCTCGGAGGGGATACTGTAGATTTAATTCATCACAAATTGTAACTAAGACTTCTGTAACAAATTGTAACTTATTCTTTGCTGCTGCTATTTGAAGCTGTTTCCAGAGATGCCAGAATAGACGTGTTACGACCCGGTGTTGACTTTGTATGAACGCGAATCTTCCTTAGAGCCCGTTGATTCTATGGTTTCTGAGACAGAAAGTATTTTATCTTAGTTTGTATTCAAACTTATAATAAGAAAATCATTTCTTCCAGTGATTGGATTAATATGTAAGGAAAACGACTGTAAGATGGAAAACGACTTATTCTGCAATATTAGGAAAATACGTGTTGCAAACATCGTATGTAAGATAATTTTTGTATCAACAACAATACTATGTACGTAATCGAAGCCGCTATGTGGATTGATATGTTACGGTGCCATCTATAGCTGCAATCTTAAAACATTGATCATGGTACAAAAACAAACATTGAGGGTTCTTTGGAAGAAGCGACGGGAAATGTTATTATGATTGTTTTGAATAACAATTGCATTGAGAAAGGATATTATGCAACCAAATACGACAAATTGGCCAAGTTCATTCACATGGAAATTCAAAATGGATAGGCCTTTGGTTAAAATGGAAACTGCGCTACAAATGTGTATCCATGTACCGGAAATATAAGATGCCAATTTGCATATCAACCACCAATACGAAAGACAAAGAAAGAAGGAGCAAAAAAGAGCCATCCTCTAGACGATACTCGGAAGTGTTAATAAGATTTTTTTATGGACGAATTTATCAGTGATACCAAAGTTTATCAGAGCTTTAAATATCTTATACGAGTATTATTTAAACAACTACATATAAAATGAATAAATATGAAAGCCGCTCTAAGGAAGGAGTATTACTTGTTGGGAACCAATTTCACCCCGAACTGTAGCACTGTTCAAGTAATTAGGTTGTCAAACCTTATTTCAATTGCACTCGTTAACTCGAGGCTCTCCTGTCATAGATCTTTAGCACCTTGTCTGCTAGGATAATAACGGAAACCATTCTGAATATGACTAAAGTTACTTTATTCGAGATCGTTCGAAGCCCACTAATATTAAGTCGTTTATTCACAAAGTTCCTACCACAACTAGCTCCTACAATAATTTCCAATATTCGCGTTTTTGTTCACGTCATTTACATATAACACTACGTACAATGTGAAAGGAGTGTGGAAAGACCAGACTGTTGCGCCATCAATTTATTTTTTTATTTCTACCTTCCATCATTACTTTATTTTAAACTCTTTGATCTGTCGGCTTAATGTTCATTCCTAATATTCTCGTATTCTATTTTGCAGCATTGTTAGCTAATTCCGGGTCTTCAGATGCTAATTTGTGGATGATGCTAAATGTTCTGTCATGGCAGTTGACAATAAGTAATCTTAAAGGACCCAAACTGTTTCCACATCTTATAGCAATATTTATCACAGAAATTCGTCGTATATAGTATATTATGGCAGTCTTGTGGGACTTCCGCAGAGACATTTCAGTTGCCTACCTCTTCCTGTATTGTATTATTGCTTTGAACATGTTCGGCATCTGTTAAGCCACCATTCAGTATGTAACCTTCTCACCACAAAAATATCTGCTGGCCTGAATATCTTTACACGTTCCTGAAAGACAAAATGACCTCTTTTAATTCTCCCATAGTATTCATTTAGGCAGCTGAACTTAGTGCTTGTCCACATTTGTCAACCAATTTGGTCCTTCCCCTCTTCCGGAAAGTTGTTAGCAGATTTCCGATTCGAGTCCTCTGTTTCCAAATATCATCTTGCCAGTTTGTTTTACTCGTATGTTTGTTTGAGGTTGTCCTTTATGTTAAGTACAATCTCGGCGCAGACCAGTTCAAACTTCGTTTCGATTGCATGGTATCGCTTGATGACTTGCAGCCATTATTTTTTTGGAGGTTTGCCACTGCTCGCCGAAAGGTTGGTGCCGTCACATAAATAAATTGTTTTCCCAGCTTTTTAGGGTTGACCAAGATTTAAACTTAGATCCTATTGCGTAGCTATCAAAGCAGTCAAAACCACAACAAAAGTCAAGAAAACTTTTAAAGAAATTGGTTTCGCATGTTTCTTTGTCTGCATTTATGCTCTAAAGCTTTTATAAATCTCAAATCAAATTGTCTTGTCTGCAGCTTTTGCTTTTTGTACAAGATATGTATAGACTGAACTAATCTGGCAACCATGAATACGAATACGAATCGAGTACGATATCTCGGGAATATAGTCGCAGAGCATTTATGTGCACTTCACAAATCGCAATCTGGTTCTATATGGTTTGGCCGTAGAGCTCATTTGAATACGCGAACATGTTCCATCCAGAGAAGAGTGTGCTGTACATGGAGATGCAGTGGCCGTGATTTCTGCTGCTATAATGTGCACGACACAAATAATCTTAGCCACTTGACATAATAATATCGCATCCACCAACTCACTTAATTGGATCACTTGAATAATAGTTTTCGTATCGCTGATGCTGATGCATTATTTATGTACAGTAGACTGTTCTGATCCTTGGATGCTTCTGCAGGGGCGGAATATTTCAGAGACTCTGCTGGCTTCTGGCTGGTATCTGCTGGCGGTGTTCTACAATACATGAGAAGTTGGGGCATTTTATCTTTATGGCAATGGTTATCTGCGGCAGGAGGTTTTGAGGCCGCCAGGAGGTTTTAACTGCCACACAAGACTTAGTGTTTTTCACTTTAAATTAATTATTGAGTTGAATTTTTACAATATTTGTAGCAGAAGTGAAAGTAAACATAGGCACATTGAATATTTTAACGTATGATGCAGAGATGAGCTAATGAAAACGAAGTAGCTTTAGGAATGTATCAATCAAAATAGCCAAATTCTTCGGTCTTCTATATCATTATAGAAATAATTCAGAATATGTTTACTGGGTTTTCATAATCCAGGTGGCATTCACACTAAATGTGTTTTATTTCTGAATTATGAATAGTTAGAACTTTCGTCTCTGAAGATTTCTGTAATTGTTAATACTTCCAGTGCTGGAGGCTCTCAGCTGGTTTCTTAGAAATTTAATCCATATCCCTGCATTTCGTAACTGATATGACGAAATGCCATAAAAAACAACTCGGTTTGTTCCAAAAGGAAATGAAACAAAACCTAAGGACCAATGCAAGTCGCAAAAAGACTGTAGTCAGATTCAGTGAAACCATATTCCTTCCTTGAAAACATTGCAATATCACGACTGTAGTGCTGCCTCCTTTATTTCTGCTCTAAATAGGAGTTATATCACTCCTTTTTAGAGAACTGTGTTAGAAGATTAAGCGGGCTCTTCGTCTACCATAACAAAATATAGATCAGCTGTAGATAAATCGTAAAACGATATTCATTGACAGACTGCCACTCAACAACACATGTACAAGTATACTCGTATATAGTGGATAGAGCATTCACTACAATCCAATAATTTACGTTCATATCATGGACTACGCCATCAAAGTAATTGTTGTGCCCTGAATGTCCCTACCCGTTGAAGCTTTGAGCATCGCATAGCAATTTGCTGAGCCTTCAAGCCAATGTGATTCGACGAGATCAAGGACTTGTTCAACAGAAACCATTTTTTGGTATTGATGTTAATGTTTCGATTGACATTAGATTGCAAACAAGCTTATCAAATCAATTGAAGTCACCTGCGGTAGTTATATTTAGCAAAGCAGCAAAGCAAATGCATAAGCGTGATATGTTATATAAATCCTTGCATGTGGTAAAATACATCCTATCATTTCCGTACAAATCCAATGTTACAAGCAACACGTCTCAGTTGTTGGCTTCCCAAAACTCAAGATATCTGATACTGCATTCGGTGGAGGATGCAAGACTGAGTCATAGTAAGCATCTATAATAAATCATTTCTCTAACCGTGTGGTCTGAGTATTAGAAATGAACTGACTTGACACAGTGATCTAACGAGTTGTAAAGCCAATTAAGACTAACTGTGTACTATCGACAATAGGAAATCATATTCTTCTCCGCATCAAATTTCTCGGTATACCTTCCTTAAAGTGTTATCTATCATGATTGTTGAAACCACTCAAAACATTAATTCATCGAAATAGTCCCCAATAGAGATTTCAGGACGATAGAAAAAAACACTCGCAGAATACTATTGTAGAAAATAGTAAGAATATAACATACAAGTATACATTTTCAAAAAACTCGAAAAAAATCGAAAACCATTCAACTTCTTAAGGGAGAAAGGTAAAAGTTTAAAAGGTACTCGCAGGCAATAGATTTCCCGTAACATCAAATTACTAGGTCTTTCCAAATCTTGCGAGCGAGGACACGAGAGTTGATTTCCACAGTAAATTTGGTGCGGACTAGCACTCAAAACCAATAGTGACATCTACATAGCTTGGGTCGATTTCAACATCAGGATAGGCAAAGACAAGATATTGCCCGCACATTTATGTCAAGAAGTCATTAATGGAACACTATTAGCTCAAAGCTTGTCATAAAATCAATTGATCCTGAACTAATTCATAACGGACCTTCATTTCAATCGACCGCCTGGCGACTAAACGCTCTTCTATTAAATATTGCAATAGATACCATACCATATGTTCAAGTGCAATTTTGTCCTTTTTTTTAGTATTTTGTGCGACAAAAGTTTAAGCAATATTCTACTTCGAGTCTATGTAAATATGGATACGGTTGAGAACCAACTCAGCATGTGGAGCACTTTGCTGAACTACAGAGTTAACACTGAAACACCCTTAAACCCCCAGGTGGCTCAAAGCAGAAGATCCCAGTCTATGCTCATAATCCACAAGCAACGCTTAGATGACAAAACGACTGCTATGCGTAACTCTATATTTCCATGAGAAGCCTTTACATTGCTGTTAGTTGATAGAGAAAGTGGACAACTTCATGTAACGATTACTGCTGACGGTGGCATAAGATATACATAAGAAAAAGAACTGAGAAATCAAAGACTGCTTCTTCAATGCTATCAAAATCTCGAATAGTAATGCGCATAGCACCAAAACAAAGGTGGATGAAGCATAGGGTCTTCCAGTAGGGGATTCCGAACTTTGAACTACATCTGTCAAATTGGCTGTCATTTATTCAGCCTGTTTTGCCAATCACCAGCGTTCAACAACACGTACAAGTGATAAAATTGTTTTATCAAAATGGGTGATCTGTTCCGCATTTTACGGTCGCCATAATCGTTCTACCGAGAGGATTATTCGCAGAGTGGTGGATAAATTTGAGTCCACTGGTTCAGTAAACGATAAACCAACACGCGTACGTCGACGAAACGAAAGATTTGCCGAAAACATCGCCGCTGTCCGTGAGAGTGTGCACGAGAATCTGAGGCAGTCGATTTCGCGTCGCTCGCAAGATCTCGGCCTTTCGCAGACCACAACTTGGCGAAGTTTGCGTCGTGACTTGGGCGTGCACCCGTATAAAATTCAACTGATCCAGGAACTGAAGGTAAACGACCATAGATAACGACGTGTTTTCGTTGAATGGGCTCTGGAGCAGTTGGAAACTGACCCTAATTTTCATTGAAAAATCATCTTCAGCGATGAGGCCCATTTCTAGATGAATGGGCACGTCAACAGACAAAATTGTCAAATTTGGGACGAGTCAATCCACATGCGATCCAAGAGCGTCCAATGCATCCCGAAAAAGTCACTTTTTGGTGTGGATTTCGGGCTGGCGGCGTCATCGATCCATATTTCTTTGAGAACGACTTTGGCCACGCCATCACCGTCAATGGCGAGCGCTATAGATCGATGATAACCAACTTCTTTTGGCCTGAAATGGATGATATGAACAGCAACGACATGTGGTTTCAATAGGACGGCGCTATGCGCCACACAGCTCACGAAACATTAGAAATTCCGCACGAGCGATTCGAGTGCATGGTCATCTCATGCGGAGCTAATGTGAACTTTCCACCGAGATCGTGCGATTTGACCCCGTTAAACTTTTTCTTGTGGGATTTTCTGAAGTTGCAGGTCTATGCGTATAAGCCACAAACTACAGCGGCTGATTTATGCGCGCGAGTCATGGAAAATTGGACATTTCGGATGCGCGCCACCCAGAGAAGGCATCGATAGGCCTTTCAAACGAATAAAAAATTTCGATGATATCTCACACACACTTTGTTTTATTAAAATTTAAAGATAGGAAGCGCTTAATGAAAGACCCTTTACTTCGAAATCTACCTGCAGTTAGCAGGCTAATGTCCTGTGGATGTGGATAAGCCATATTACAAAGAGAAAAATCCCTGCTTTTGGCTGACCGCGTTCTTAAGGTAAAGTTGGTTGATGTCCCAGAACCAAAAGCATGGACTCTGCGCTCACCCATTACCTATGTATTGTAGGATACACATATACAATACTTGCATACATGTATGAAAGTATGAAAACTATGCAATAACGGCAGCAGTGATTGATGGTTTTTTAGAACGAAAGCGAATTTTTAAAATCGTTATTATGACTGTTGGTCATTAGGTTCAATCGATCTAGTGGAGAGACTGCTTTAGCCTCCCAGTATAATAGAAGTTACAATAGTCTTGGCTCATTCCGTCATACAGATACAATGAATATATTGCCTTATAGTGATCATCTAATCTTAGGCGACTTCTAATCTCTTTGAACTCAACTTTTGGTCACATTCTACAATAAAACATCTAACACGAGATAAAACGCAAAATTTCATCGCATTAAAAGCATATTTTAGGTAAACTGCCAAAATCAACAGGAAAAACCTGATGCCATTCAGAGAAAGTGTTCCGTCACACATGCTGGCATACCTACTCGTATTTGTTCTTTGCGGTTCTGTGGAGCTTCTTGCGAGCTTCAGGAGAAAGTAAGCCATAATCACTTTTCGCTTTTCTTAGCAAATTAAACATCATAATCCGTTTGATTTTTTTTTTCTATATTTTTTTATTTTTATTTTTTTTTAATTTTTTTGAAAGGCCTCTTCTTTGTCTTACCGCAATCTAGTTTAGAACGTCCGGCTAATAACTCCAAATACGAATACGCGCGGCGTATTAATTCAAAGTGAATGACACTGACACACACGTTTACCTGAAAGCCGTTTAAATAATTGGAGTAAAGACTTAAGTACGTGTTAACAGCTAGTTGAATTTTGTCTTTTTTTTATTATTTTTTTTTTTGGGGGATTTTTATTTTCGTTTTTATTTTAGGATTTTACTTTCCAAAGTGGAATTTTTTTGACATTACTTCTTGAACAGAGTGGTAATTATTCTGTTTTCAGTACACCATGTTATTACCCTCCATTATTTGTTTAAATATTTGACATATTTAGCAATGGACTTTTAATTGAATTTCTCTTTAATTACAGGGTTAATACGTCGCCATAGTTAGTAGGAGGTTGAATGGTTAGACGAATAAGCGACCTTGACAAGACACATGTGAGATGTTAGTCTTACGATAGTGACACGTGTAGAAAAGGAAGATGTTAGAACGAGATCGGACCAACTCCGAATTCAGCCAAAACGCCCAATTCAGAAACCAATACAGGCTCTATAGTACAAAATAAAATGGCTAGTTTAGATTTTGCAAACCTAGAGCAATCTAGTACAGCAGTACGCTACAGGCCAATGTAAAATTACAATATGGCACTCAATGCATTTTGATCAAACCCTGACCGCTTAACTAACCCACTGATATAAAGAAAGGCCTATTGTTGGATGTAGACAAACGATCACTCCACAAAATCAGTTGTCACCTTGGCAAACGACGTTTGACTCTCTCATGACATGAAATGACACAGAAACAAAGAAGTGACTAATATCACCAGTGACCAGAAACAAGTTTTGGCAAAATCAAATTCTTAACACAATTCAAGCTGTATACATGCATATGTATATTTGCGTTTGCTTTGACGATTTCACTCCCAAGAGTCTTTTTCTAAGTATTAGAGCTTGGCAAAACATTGATGTGTCTATGTGTTGATGTGTTTTTTTGGTTAATCCCTAGTATAGCACAAGAAAGAAAATCGAGGAGACTAACTTTTGTTTTCTCAATGGATAAGAAATCTAAAGAGCATATTATTCAGAAGAACGAACGGTTTTCTTCAATTTCTCCCAAATTATGATCAGAATCAAAGGCCTGAAACCAAAACTAATGACAAGACAAGCTAACTTACAAGACTAACTCAGAATAAGAGCATATAAGCGCTCGCTGTGTCTCTAACTCAATATCTTCTGGCATAAGCAAATAGTTCGATAAAGCAGCCACTTTACCTAGGTAAAAGCCGTCTGAACGATTATCTTCAATTAGCCCTCGAAAGAAACCCACTGGACGAACGAGAGCAATTGGATCTAGATAACCCACGTCAGCTTCAATGGTCTTGGGCCCCAGTTTATAAGACTCGCCTAAATGTGGCATACTACCTTGATCAAAATATTCAGAAAATTTAAAATACAAGTTTATTCATTTAAATCTATAGTATCCCCTTCAAAGTGATCCCCATCGAATGCAAAACACTTATGCCAGCACTTGATCCAATCCTCGAAACATTTGTAATATTCGGTTTTCGGTATGTTCATCAGTGCTTCCTGCGATTTTTCCATTACTTCGTCTCGGCTGCTGAAACGCGTTCGCCGTAGTGGTTTTTTAACTCGATTGAACAGAAAGAAGTCACAGGGAGCCAAATCAGGTGAATTCGGTGGCTGTTGGATGGTATTTGTTGCATTTTTCGTCAAAAAATTAAGAATAATGATAGCACTGTGCGACGGTGAGTTATCATGGTGCAAAATCCACGAGTTGTCTGCCCACAATTCTGGCCTCTTTCGGCGAATTGCTTCACGCAAACGTCTCATAACGCCCAAATAATGCTCTTTGTTTACTATCTGGCCTTCTGGCAAAAATTCATGATGCAATACACCGTTGTAATCCATGAAAACCGTGAGCATTGCCTTCTTTTTTGACCGAAAACGACATGTTTTTTTTTGATCTCGGCTCATTTGGTGAACGCCATTCACTTGATAGATGTCTGGATTGCGTGTCGTACTCATAAACCCACGTCTCGTCTCCAGTAATGATCCTTTTGATGAATGTGGAATCGAATTCAGCCTCGCAAATCATTTCTTTTGCGACGTCAACACGGTGTCTTTTTTGCTACACGGCGGAAACCCAAATCATTAACCAAAATGTCTTGGACGGATCCATAGGCAATGTTCAAGTCCTCCGCTATCCTTCTGATGGTAAATTTGCGGTTATTGACCAACATTTCTTTTACTTCATCAATGTTTTCGTCGGTTAGTTTTAGTTTTAAACGCATTTTTATTTTCTAAATCATTAACTCTTACATACTAACAAAAAATGCTTAAATGCTAGCTTAAAATTACTTAACAAACTTATACTAACTTACTGGCCCCACACAGGCACTCTAAGCTACTCTAAACTCTTATATATATGTCTTTCGACTTTGATTACATTTTATTTATTAATACTTATTTTCTATGCTTAAGGCTAAGAAAAAATTTAACAAAAAACTTAGCATATGGACATAATTTTTTATTTCTTATAAAAACTTAATATCTAACTTAAAATAAACCTTATTCTACCTAACCTATCTACACAATACACACATATAGACATTATACATAATACATACATATACTAGTATATACCTTTATATATACTAATATATATATGTATTCCTTAAATGCTAACCTAAACCTATGCAAGCTGGCCATCGCTATTTACAGAACAAATAGACTGGTCAGCTCTGCCTCATTAGTGAGGCTGGTCTGTAATTGACGGAAACGACGACGTAACATCTTCTCCATCATTCAACCACCAGAAATGCTGGTGCTGCTGAACGACATCCCTCTTATCGCGATTCCCCACCGCCCTACTGAACCTGAGACGATCCACACTGCCGTGTGCGACGTCTCTGTTGTAGTTGAGTCGCCTGTCCCCAGCTTTTCGAGCGACATGGAAGATTAACGGGGCCGCTGATCTATCCTGGATCAACCCTATCTGATCTACGTAGAGGAATGCTTCCGGTGGAACGAAGCCGTCAGAGCGCACTCTCTCGTGGTAAAGGTAGTTGGGGTAGTAAGCCCCATATATCAGGTTATTCGTCGAGGTCATTGCTCTTGCAATGTGCCTTCGAGTCAGCTTAATTACGAAGTTGTCCACTCGTATTAGGTTCGCCCTGTTGTAAAGGACCTCATTCCGATAAAATTTTTTGTATTCCGACTCTGGTGTTCTGTACAAGCGAAGGCAAGCCCTAAGGCAAGCCCTCTCAAACACCCGAATCTTTTCCATTAAGCTTGCTCGCACATTGAACCACACGGGACAACCAAATACCAGCATGGGCCTGATAAGGGCCATGTAGCAGATTACCTTTACCCTCGCATCGAGTTGGCTGCTATAAAACAGTCTCTTTGTAAGGGCAAAAGCTCCTTTGGCTCTGGCCAGAGCAGCATCTACATTTTTGTCAAAATACAGAAACTGATCTAGCCAGATCCCAAGGTATCTGACTACATTTCGACAGGCAAGAGGCTGTCCGTGTTGTCCAATGATCGAGAACCTTCGCCAATTTTTTCTGGTATCCCTAGAGGCTCCAGACAACGGCGTCCTAAAGAGAATGGTTTCCGACTTCTGAAAGTTGATTTTCAACTTCCAGTCATCGCAAAATCGTCTTATCTTATCGAAGTCACGCTGCAAGAGAGTATTAATGACCTCGATTTTTGGACCTGCTCTGTACGCTATCAAATCGTCTGCGTACGCAATAGTATGGGGAAGTGAACCTATCAAGTCGCTTGTATAAATGTTGAATAGGATCGGCGAATTGACCGCGCCTTGCTGAAGACCATTTTTAATTTGAAATATTCCAACAGAAGTCACATCGCCATTTTTCACGATGAACTGTCTGTTGGTTAGCATATTATAAAGAATGTACAAGAGTGGTTTACTGATCCCCAGCCTAGTCAGCTTATAGAAAAGACCCTCTAACCATACGGTGTCGAAGGCCTTCTCCAAGTCAACAAGGCAGGCACCAGTACATTGGTTTTTGCCTTTATTCCATTGGATATCGGACACCAGTTTAGACGCGGCATGTGAGATATCATGTCCCGCCTTAAAACCGAATTGATTATCCGGAACTATATGTTTGTCCTCAACCCACCTAGAGAGAGCTCTATTGATTACTTTTTCAAACACCTTACTGATATTCGGAAGGAGACTTATCGACCGGAGATTCGCTGGATTGGATACATCCTTTCCCTTTTTGGGGATAGGTTGCACCACCGCCGTTTTCCAATGCGCTGGATAATGTGCATTATTCATTGCATTATTAAACAGGGTGGTGTAAATGTCCACCGCTTCTAGAGGAAGATGTCGAAGCACGATGTTCGGAATACCATCGGTCCCCACTGATTTCTTAGCCCTGATTGTGTCGAAGATCTCATGGAGCTCTTCCTTCGAAATGAACGGGGGTAGGTCACCCTCTCTGGTAATGACATTGTTTGCCATATTTTCTTCGCTGAACCGACTAAAACCAGAGCCCTCGGATCGCCAGTTCTCTACTTCATTTCGAATGAAGAAGTCGTGCACCAAGACGCGATTGTCCAGGTCATAATTAGGTCCAATGGTATCAGTGGCCTTGTATATTTCCTGGAAAGTCGCCCCTATGGCTTCAACCTTCTCCTGTGGATCCTCGATCACAAAGAAGTCGTCATCATCAGCGGCCTCATTTGGATCAATACCTGCTATTGTCAGTAACCGTTCGTTGTCTGTTGTCCGCGCTATTTTAAGACACTGAAGGTCGTTTTGATTTTTTCTCCGAAATAGTTTGTTTATTTGAGGGAACATATTCGGGTTGCTGGTGTTTACAGCCCGAACCCTGTTGTTCCAATATGAACTTACAGAAATTCTGTAATTCTCTTTTATTAACGTTTGAATATTTTTAATCGACGCCTTCAGTGTCCTAATCTCCGGGTCTTGTCTGTCAGTAAACTGTCTGTACAAGTTTTTGAGTCTTGTCAGAAGTCTACTTTTCTGTCGGTGCAGTGCATCAATAGTAGGATTGCGGAACAGGTCTTCGTTAGTCGTATGTCGATATCGCGGTATTGTAGCGTCCATAGTTTGTTTAATTGTCTCGTCCATTTGGTTTAGATACTTGTCGATCTCCTCGTTTGACAAATTCCTATTGGACGGTGGACGGTGGAGCGTATTCGAGGAGAGCGCACGTGTCATGGTTGCGGAGAAACGTGTCCATCGAGTCTTACTGTAGTTGTAAGAATATCTTTGGACAAACTCCTCCAATTCCGCAATTTCGTTGGGAACTGTAATTTCGGTGCTAAAACCGCAATGGTCACTGTCATACACGAATGTGCGCAGACAGTTTAGCGTTTGTAAATTCGTACCTGTCAGTCGTATACGTTCGTCGTACAGCAGTAGATCCAAATAAGACCCGCCTCTGAATGTTTTCGTCGGTTTTCGATGTCGATGGTCTGCCACTGCGTTCATCATCTTCGATTGACTCACCACCACTTTTGAACCGCTCGTGCCACTGGTAAACGACCGTTTTCTTTAGAGAATCGTTGCCGAAACACTTTTCCAACATTTTCAAGGTTCGCGCAGCATTGAATCCGTTTCTTACGCAAAATTGAATACAAGTTCTTTGTTGCAAATTTAAATCCATTTCTAAAATTGTAAAAAGTCGCCTATACACACAGAGATAGATGTACTCTTGGCTACGTAACTTTTGCAAATGTCAAGCTATGATGCTAAGATTTGAAGAAAATATCAACAACAGATTTACCAACTTAACAAAAAAAACAGAACCCAAATCGAAATAATAGTAGCGCCACACGGTGGTATGGTATATCAATGTAGTATATCTACATAGCAGCTTGGCTCTAAGGCCTTCTACAAAGGCAACACTTAAATTAAAGCATGGTGCAGCAATAACTGACTCCTATAATTGGGTGTTGTACAATTGACCGATGACCGATGATGCCATTCAATGATTCAATTATCTTTTTTCATCTCATGCTCTGAGCATGAAACAGAAAAAAAAATTATGGGAACACAATGTTCCCCAAAAAGGATAATGACATTGGTATTCGCACATGAAATCTTCAATATTCTAAGCGGTAACTTGAAACAGAACACCTGAAATAGGCTGCAGACTGCTATAAATCAGGTATAACTGCCATTTAGAAGGTGCAGTGGGATGGACCGGACAAAAGGAGAATAGACAACTGCGATATACGCAACGACAACTGTTACGGGCAGAATTAAAAGAGTGTATTTGCGCGAGAAATCAAAAATTGTAGGGAAGAAGTCTTGAAATTTTGAGAGTTGAGCGGATCCATAGCAAGACCTCACTCTCCTGCATCAGCCTTCCCAATTAGTATTTCTGCCAATTAGTCTTGCTGGTTTTTATTTTTTAATTAGAGTTTCATTCATTGTCAAAATGACTGGAGAATGATCAGAGGAAAGGTCAAAGCTTTCATCAACTCTTACAAAATTGTTAGAATTCCTTTTTGAAACGAAGAAAACGATACGATCGGATATTTTTGTGGTATGATGCCTTGCCGTCGATTGGAAGTCACAATTGTTCTCCATAGAGCAGTCTACCTTTCTGTGAGAGGCATCTTGAGCCAAAGAAGGTGTGCTGTGCATTAAAATCACCGCCAATAATAAAACTAGGTGCAAACCCCCTTCGGGTTAGGGGTTAGAATATACCCGAGGTAAGGCATGCCTGTCGTAAGAGGCGACTAAAATCCACTGGGCCGGATTAAGGTGTTAAGCGACCCGTGCCAGAATCGACCAAGTTGGGGGCCCAGTATAAAAATAGCTCAATCTTTAACGGAGCATCCGGATACTTGGCGATCTCCGGATCAGCCAGCCTTACCTGTCTAATGCGGATCTCTGGACAGACGGACTACCTTTTCTCCGCTACTCGTGGGAACTAAAATGAGTTCAGATAATATTCAAAATAATACAAATATAAACCAGGACCCCTTTAAAAAATGCTCAAGGGTCACGAGATCTCCAGCACGCGAATCGCTAGGAAAATCATGCGAAAGCAAAGACCAAGCACAGTCGGTAGCTCAGGGCAATAGCATTACACCGATTAAGCTACAAAATCTCGAACGCGAAAATTCTGATCTCCGCGCCAGACTCCAAAATATGGAATTGCTCTGTGCCGGACTAAAAAAGCAACTAGATGCCATTAAGCCGCAATCTAAATCTGAGTCTGAGTCTGTTTCGCTACTTGACCGCCCCGAAAACTGGAGTTTTCACACGGATGAAGAAGAGCTAGTCCTCGAAACGGACTGGATACTTAAAAAAACAAGCCAGGTAAGAAACGCAAAGCTACTTTCCCCCCTGATATCGAACAAACAAAGAAGCAAGCCAGCTTTAACACCGCTGAGGTCGATAAGGCAACAAAGCAACCCAAACAAAGACCGCCGCCGCCAATAAACGTTTTTGGAATCTCGGACTACAACAAGTTGCACATAATCTTGAAATCATTGTGCTCAACCGATTATAAAGTAAGATCTCGTAATAATGATACATGGACTATTAATGTCCTTAATCCAGACAACTACAGTTCGCTTTCGCAAAAATTAAATGCCGAGAAGATTGAATGGCACCGTAAATGACCTTAAAAATAAAGACTAAGATAATCGACACAGTTAATATACTTGCGCAAAAACAGCGCAATGTTGAAATCGGTCTTCCTCTCTTTAGGCTAACTTTCGACAAAACCGAAAGCCTAGAAAGAATTTATGCCATAAATTCCATTTTAGGACTTGTTGTCAAAATTGAACCTCCGCGGAAAAACTCTAGGCTGATTCCACAATGTACACGTTGCCAGGGACTCAGCCATACTCAGCCCTACTGCCAGAAGGAACCTCGCTGTGTAAAATGCTCTGGCAAACATCTGACTCGAGAGCGCAATGCCGCGAAAGAGTCCCCAGCCATATGCATTAACTGCAAGGGAAAACATTCAGCTAATTATCAAGGCTGCGAAGTCGCTAAGGAGTTGCAAAAGCTACGAGATCATTCAAAAACAAAGCCTTTGAAAAACGCAGGGACAGGTAGAATGAGAAATAACAACAGCGGTCCTACTCCAAAGCCGTTAAAGAAGGTAATGGTGACAAACGCTAAAATCACCAATAACAACAACGTCAAAAATAACAATGCGCAAGTAGAAAGTGGAAAAATTTACGCGCAAATAGCGGCGCGAGTAAACATGACTAACTGTACACCACCGGATCCTTCCTCAAATGTGCTCTCAATAATTCTCGAGAGACTAGAAGAACAGACTAAAATAAATAAGATAATAGTCGAACGGCTTCTTAAGTTCGAAGCCAATTTCTGCAACTAATTATGGCAAAGAAGCTCAATATACTTGCGTGGAATGCCAACAGGCTACAGAAAAGGCTTGATGAACTAAATATTTTCATGCAGGAAAAAGTAATTGACATATGACAATTTCTGAAACTCACCTGGTGACAGAATCGCGCGTGGAACTAAAAGGTTACCGCGACTACCACGCTCATCATCCATCGGGAAACGCAAGAGGCGGGTCATCCCTATTCATAAAAGACTGCATTGAACATACTCTGGAAGCAATAATTGAACTTGACAAATTTCAAATGACCGTGGTGCGCGCTAAAAATAAAAATTACTCTTTTAGTATATCCTCAATCTATTGCCAATCGCGCTGCAAAATAGAAAAACACGAATTTATTGACCTATTTTACTCTCTTGGACCAATCTTCATTATTGGTGGCGACTTTAACGCGAAGCACACCTTTTGGAGCTCAATTTGTATCTCTCAAAAAGGCAAATCTCTTTACAGGGCTGGTATGGAATATAGTTGCTAGTTTTACTCAACAGGCAAGCCGACATACTGGCCCTCGGATGTCGCCAAAACAAAGTTGAAGAGGGCTTCAATCTTTCCTCCGATCATTCTCCAGTTATCCTCTCACTGTGCGAATCCTTGGTTAAGAAACAAAGACCACCCAGATTAACTAACAGCAAAACTCACTGGGAAGATTTCCGAATAGACAATACTGAGTTGAAAGTAGCACTTAGAACGCCGTATCAACTTGAAAAAGAAGTTGAACGTTTTGTTGAAGTCATACAGCAAGCGGCCTGGAAGAACACTCCCCGCGAATCGAACAAAGTTCCCAAAGTCGGAATAAGATACCCACCGGAAATCAGAGAAATGATAAGGAAGAAACGAAGAGCGCGGAAAAAGTGACATGAAACCCGGGCACCACAAGATAAAACGTCCTTCAATAGGCTCTGCAACTTGCTGAAAAAATCGATCAAGGACTTCAATAATCAAGGTATTAATAACTACCTTGAAAGACTCACAGCGACAAAGGATACCAACTACTCCATATGGAGAGCCGTTAAAAGTGTTCGAAAGCCCCAAATACACGTGGCGCCAATAAGAAGAAACCAGGATGACTGGGCGAAGGAGGATAAGGAAAAACCTAATGTTTTCGCCGACCATCTTGCAGAAACGTTTAAACCATTCGACGGGGAAGTGCTTCCAGAGAATGTCAATACGCTAGACGTGACGACAAACTTAGACAAGTTATAGACATTCTTAAGCCCAATAAAGCCCCGGGATATGACTTAATTACGGGAGAGATACTTAAAGCGCTACCGAAAAAAGGTTTGCTAAAGCTGCTCTATCTTATAAATGCCGGCATTAGATTAGAGCATGTACCGCACCAGTGGAAAGTAGCCGAAGTTATTATGGTTCCGAAACCCGGTAAACCGCTGACTGAAGTCAAGTCATATAGACCAATAGAGCGAATCCTTCTTAATCGTCTTAAACCAATTACCGACACAAATTCCCTCTTGCCGGATCATCAATTTGGCTTTAGAAGTCAACACTCCACAGTTGACCAAGTGCATCGAATAACCGATGTAATTGAACGAGCAATCGAGTGTAAGTTAGTCTGTTCAAGCGCATTCCTTGACGTTTCGCAAGCCTTTGATAAGGTATGGCACGAAGGCCTAAAATATAAACTTTGACAAGCCCTACCCCAGCAACTGTTTTGTATTTTAGGTTCATACCTGGAAGACCGACTCTTCCGTGTGAGACACGGAAACGAATATTCCTCTTTTAGGACAATAAAGGCGGGGGTGCCGCAAGGAAGTGTACTTGGCCCTCTGCTATATTTACTTTTTACCCGCGATATACCGCAAACGGACGACACTGTCCTAGCCACATTTGCTGATGACACTGCCATTTTGGCAACGGTTAAAACAGTCGAAGAAGCAACTGCCAAGTTGCAACATGCCCTTACACTAATTAACAATTGGACAAAGACTTGGCGAATCGCGCTTAATGAAAACAAGTCTGTCCACGTGAACTTCACTCTCAAGAAAATTGAGAATCCACCGCTGTTTATCAACGCAGTACGAATTCCTTACGCGAACGAGGCGAAATATCTCGGTATGATACTCGACGCTAAACTAAAATGGAGAGCACACGTCAAGAAAAAACCTGAAGAGCTTGAAATCAAATATAGAGATATTTACTGGCTTATTGGAAAGTATTCCAAGTTTTGCTTAGAGAACAAACTGCTGTTATACAAGCAAGTGCTAAAACCGATCTGGACATATGGTGTACAACTTTGGGGTTGTACTAAAAATAGTAACATTAATGTAATACAGACATTCCAAAACAAAGTTCTTCGAGGAATTGTTAATGCGCCGTGGTACATTAGAAACGATGATATCCACAGAGACTTCGGAGTCGAAAACGTTCAGAACGAAATTAACATGTTTGCGCGAAAACACAAAAATCGACTACAAGGACATGCAAATATTTCTGTTCAACAGATCCTCGACGAGACAAATTTACTGCGCCGTCTGAAAAGGACTAAGCCTTTCGATCTAGCGCGGTGATTAGCAGCGCGTAATTTTTCTAAAGTACACAGGAATTTGCAATGGAAAATCGCCTGTAGGATACCTTAAAAAAAACAAAATAAAATGCGATAGAAGAACTGCTTGTTGAGTGTGAACTCAGTCGTGGTTTGCAGTAGGGAGGTGTAGGTAGGGAGGGAGTAAGAATCTCACACTACTATAGGCTCCGGGCCTATAGTGTCTATGAAGATTTCTCACCTTCCCAAGAAAAAAAAAAAAAAAAACTCTTTTCGAGCGCGGACATCGGTGGGTAGTAAATGGCTGAAATGGTAGGGACATCATGTCTATTTCTTACATGTACCTGCACTACTTTCACAGATTCGAGCTCTATTGTAAGATCTTCAGTATATTCAATAGACTCTTTAATGTACAAGGAGGATCCGCAATTCACCTTTACAGGTGCTCTTTCTGGCAATACGTTTGCCTGTGATTAAACCCTTTAGAGCGATTACACTGATTGATTATTTGTATTTTCTTAAGCAGAGTATCGATTTTGATAATCATGTTGAGAATCGCTTTTTCATAAATTTTTTGAAGATCCTCGGCCTTATCAAAGTCATTAAAAGAGGAAGGCTGTGTTTTACTGTAAATTCCTTCCTACATCAAGACATTTAAAATGCATATTTTTCAGGTCACTGACGACGTCTTCCTTTTTGCACGGTGGATGGAGTCCTCTAGCTATGACACATATTGGCCTTTCCGATTTATTCTCGTAAGTGTACCATTGAATTTTCGCGGTACTTAACTTTCGAGAGAGTAAGCGATAGCTGTCATCATCTTTGATGTTGACTCTCCACAAGTTGGTATTACCCGATGTGATGGTATAATCAGATCGCAGCAACGTTTTCAAGATGTTTTGAAGTTTGTTGTAAGTCGCAATCCCGATCACGTTGCTTGGCGCCGGTGGTCGATGATTGGGATTTCGATTTTCTTCGGAACCTCTTTGCCTTGGCTTCTTATTGAGTGATGCTTTTGGGTGAAGAACAAGGTTGCCGTTTCCGCAGTATCCATTTCGTTTCATGACTTAAGTTCTCTTCTTCCGTTTCATAGGTTGTTTTGCCTGTCGAGTTCCAACTTACTGCAGACACTTTCCGAGTTTGGGTTATACCCTTATTAGCTTCGTCCTTGGCTCTTAGTCTTGCAATTTCTTTCTTAAGTTATTCGCAGAACATTTCCATTTTAGATAGCCTGGACCGAAGTCCCATAATTTCCTCACTGAGGCTTTTAGTTTTCGCTGAACTTTGTTATTCATGCACAGACATTTCGGTATCGTGGTAGTTATTTGATTTTTTTGAATGCAATAAATGGGCAGATTTTAGTCGCCTCTTATGACAGGCATGCCTACCTCCGGTATATTCTGACTCCTATCCGAAGGGATTTTACATTTCACCTATTTTGAGATACTTTTGAGTCGTATCTTAGAAATTATGGGCTTGACAAGAAAGGGGCTGGGTTTTTTTTGTTTACTAATATCAAGTGTTTATGTTTTTATTACAAGAAGCTGGGTTTGTAAAGACATTTTTCTGACTTTGAGCAGCGGATCCCCATTTTATCGATTCTGAGTAAAGATGTTGGTCTCAAGTCTTGCACCAATTGGTGCAAGAGCTAAAGCCTCGTGAACGTATATTGCGTCGGATATGGGTTTTAAATCACCTGGAAGTTGACCCAGGTTTCTACCGTAAGCAGTGATGAAACTGCGTAAACAATCAGAATTGCCGTATTTGGATTGAGGACAATC
Organism: Volucella zonaria; assembly: GCA_963966105.1. Taxonomy (NCBI): domain Eukaryota; kingdom Metazoa; phylum Arthropoda; class Insecta; order Diptera; family Syrphidae; genus Volucella; species Volucella zonaria. The sequence continues at coordinate 167,608,669 of OZ014530.1, forward strand.
CTCAAGAAGTTCTCTAGATGCCATAGCATCCAGAAAAATATACCGTATGCTGTGGGTTGTGCTCCGGCATCGGTTCTTAGCCTTCAAAAATGAGACCGGAGCACAAGTTACTGTCAATAGACAACGATACAATGCATAGATCAATTTTGGGGTAAGTCTAGTTACTTGTGCGAATGTATTAAATTATAAATCTTTGTTTCGACTATTGTATAAGCGATGGCATACAGTTGCAGCAAACTCCAAATGGTGAAATACAAAGTACACAAGATTTAGTAGAGAAACGTTATTCGATTATTTCGAATATCCGGCTTTCTTCTTCTTCACTCATTAACCGATGAAATATGTAATGGTATAATTACTTTCAACTCGTAGTTTTTCAATATATCTGCATTGCTACTGCGCAGAACTTAGTACAATTCTTCAGGTTCCTCGAATTCGGATCACCCCTTTAGAGCATTAAGGGCTTGCTGATATTTTTGCATTTGAATGGTACAATTATTTTTCTTTCGACTGGAACTTGAGCCGTGATTAAATTCTCGATCGGATTTTTGAACGACCTTCGTTGAACATATCAAGACAGCTGCTTTGCTCAGCCTATTGGTTTTTATAATGCGGAGGCTTTCGCAAATATTTGTATTTCTTATTAGAGCATGTCTTGTCACTCCTGCTGATATTTGTTACATATTCAGTTGTAACAACACAACGTTCAACACTGCGATGCGTTTGTTAAAGCCCGACAGACTGTAGCGTATAATAAATATTTAAATTTAAGCACCATTTTTTCAGACACAAAATACTTTGGGGCTTTCGTCCCATTCAGCCCCCTGCTAACTCTATGTGCGGACATATGTATTTACATTGTTTGCACTTTGGCGCGGCGACGTTCAAATAAGTACGTGTCAAAAGTTGAGGTTATTGGTTCAGAAAAGCTGTATAGATATTCAATCTTAGTATGTACAACTAATTTATAACCCGTTATCTACAAGCGATTTTATCTGATTATTAAAAGTTACCTTAGGGCCTAAAATATGGCTTCTTTTTATAGCGCTATTATTGGCAAAAATAAGAGAAGTAGTTCCCAACTCGTCAGTCTGGTGCTTCAATAGAAAATCTTGAACGGCTTTAAACACTGCATTAGTGCAGTTGAACTCATGTACCGGATTTATTCGGTTAACCCCTCTGTTTCTTAAGTTTTGTTAAAAAGTCATTGCACATAGTGCGTACTATGTAGGTCTCAAGCAGATTTTGAGACCTTAGTTCCGTCCACATAAGATCTCTGTGACGTCTATCGAACGCTTTTTCCAAATCGATGAAAACCTCATCCTGATCTAGAACTTTCTCGTTTATTTTAATGCAATACGACAATAGTTTCACCAACGGGGTAGTTGCTGCAATTTCTCGTGTCGCCTTTGCCTTATTCAGTGAATTAAGAAAGCTTACACTTCATCGCTTAGGGCTGCCATCGTCTCTCAGCATTTGATTGAAAAAAAATCACTTCAGATGATATGTGATTCTGTTCAACTGATGGCTTTAAGTTGTTTAAATGATTCGATAACTGTAACTTTAGTAAAATCTATTGTTACCTCTTAGAGCGCTATAGCCAAGAAAATTTCATTTGCCAGGAAAATCCGCAATTGACCAAATCTTCACACTGCGCCAGAGTGCACAAACCGATACCAACCAACTTTTCATCATAGATTTAAGGCCGCATATGACAGCATTTATAGCGACGAGCTATATAGGCCCATGTATAATTTTAGCATCTTTGTCCGTCTATTCAGAATGACGATTGAGAATGCCCGCTACTCCGTCAAAGTCGGTAACGACGTAACCCAGGCCTTTGATGTTATCGAAGCTTTTAGACAAGGTGACGATAGCGGGCCTTCTTTGAAATAATAATTGAAAGAATTGTGCGGAACTCACAAAGGCTATGCAATACTTTGCGGTAAATGAGGACAAACCCAAGTATATGCCGTCAAGAAGTAGAGACGAATTGAATTGTGATGCGCACAAGTAGAAGGGACCTCAACCGACTTGGAGTGCGCAAATGGGGACAGTTAGCTAAAGACCTGACTGATTGGAGAATCTTGCGAAATGCAACGCTACCTAAGCAAATAAGAAAGTTAATGCATTAACTGTCATAACTAGTGTATCAAACAATATTGTTGGCATTGTCTTTCCATTACAATCTGCAAAAAAATAATACATTTGAGTAGCTGTTGAAATTTCTCTGTGAAAATTAGCTAAGTTGAGATCGCCAAGTGTAATAAATAGGTAAATTTGGAGTATAGTTTACCAAACTCCACCACAATGTGATTCATGTTCCAATCCGGAATTCAACTTCATGTGGTTAAAATTCCATCTCCGTAAGCAAATTATCCACTATTGCTCTATTTAAAGAAGCCCCAAATTGGATAGCAATTCAACCTTTAACGAGTTTGATGTGCTGTGTGACTCCATAACAGAGAATTGTATCGTTGTATCCTCATATTGAAATCGTGATTATGGGCGATTTCAATAAACAATTCTGGTTGGCTTCGACATTCTGGACAGACAACACCCGAAGGACGGTCTGTTGAGAGCTTCGCTACGGAAAATAACTTGACCCAGCTTGTAAATGAGCCCACACGAATACCAGACGTTGATAGCCCTCGGATTGTTTTTCACTTCTCACCCTGATAAGTATTCCGAGAAGTATACCATATTTCCCCTTCTTCTGAAGAGGTGTTCTTCCTCGCTGGCAAAACCACTGCATAAGCTCTTTCATCAATCCTACTCTCTAGAACTATTTCCGAGCAGATGGAAAACAGCATTTGTCCAGCCCGTCCCTAAAAAGGCGGATCTTCCTCTCTTACTTCCCACAGACCCATTGCACTTACGTCCCTTCTTTCCAAGATCATAGAAACGCTAATAAACCGCCAGCTTATGAAATATCTCGAAACACGAAAACTTCTCAATGACCGGCAGCACGGTTTTCGTAGCAACACCTGAACTGGTGATTTGATGGCTTATCTCACCGAAAAGTGGAACCAAAGCGTACATCAATCTGGCGAAAGCAAGATAGTTGCACTTGATATTTCTAAGGCATTTAACAGAGTTTGGCATTAGGTTCTTCCGTCGAAAATGCGTGCTTATGGGATCGACGACTCTCTTCTTCAATGGATTAGAAATTACGTTTCGGAACGTTCAATTCAAGTTGTCGTGGATGTTTTTAAGTCTGATACTCACAAAATAAATGCTGGTGTGCCCCCAGGCTCAGTTCTGTCTCCGACACTTTTTTTTAATTTTCATTAATGATCTCTTGTCTGCTACCTCCAATCCAATATATTCCTTTACTATATTCGTTCCCGGACTCACGCCCCTGCTCTTCAGCTGTAGAACGAGAATGGCAGCGTATGTTAAGCTCATTAAATTCCGATATTAATAGCATAACCAATTGGGGAACTATCAGCAGAGTGGAATTAAATGCTTCCAAAACACAATGCTGTCTGCTGTCATTAAAGCGAAATTTAAATACCCAGCCATTATCCATGAATTGCACTCACATCATATTCGATGAAGTCAAATTTGCTGCGAAATGTCTAGGTTTCCTCAAGCAACGTAAGAAATATTTTAGCCCCTCTGATCTTGCCTCAATATATAAGGCAACCATTCGCCCAAAATTGGATGCCTACATCTAGTTATGTACTCCTAAAACATCTCTGCACCTGCTAGAAAGGATCCAAAACCATGCGATAAAAGTCATAGGTGATACTAATATCAGTCAATCAATTGACACCCTCAAACATGACGTTATGCCTCCTCTCTTACCTTGTTTTATCGCTATTTCCACCACCAGTGCTCCATTAAAATTGCCAGTAGCATTCCACCCATTCAAACTTTCAACCGTAATACCCGTCTCGCTATGAATGCTCATCAGCATACTCAGCAGCCCAATTTCGGACTTACTCTAAAATATCATGATTCTTTCCTAAGCCGTACAACTCGCTTATGGAATGACCAGCCGATCTCTATATTTCCTGGGCATTATAACTTGCAAACATTTAAAAACAATGTACATCGGTACCTCTCTTTTCTTCCTCCCTCGGCCCGCGATATGTACAAACATTTTAAGGGTACACAAATTCCTTGAGTGCCCGCTCATTATAAAAAAAAAATATCTAAATAATTGTTCGTGCCATAATACAAATTTTGTTTTTAGATGTTCGTCACTTCTACGGTTAGTAGCCGCAGGAAAGATATTTATGTAGAAGAAATGCTCACAAATTTTGTCCGGAATACGTAGTAGAAGTGCAAATGAAGGATATGAACAATCTTGCGAATCAACTAAAAAACCTTCACGGGAATGAATACGAAAATGAAAACTATGAATAAACTAGGAAACCTCTTCGCTGGAAAAAGATCATATTAGTTTGCTTAACGATCTGCTGAAATTCAATAATGTAACTGATTTATCGCTGATGATCTGCGAAATTGTATGAATTTTTTCGATATTTTTTTGATGATGAACTTGTATCAAAAATTGTGGAGCAGAAAAATATTGGGGATCTATTCCCCGTCAAGAAATATGACATTCTAAATCATCTGTCGATGGGTTTTCCAATACACGACTTTACTGGGATAGATGATGACCGATATGATTTAGTTAAAAACGCAATGACTTTAAATTGTTTTAAAAAAACTTCGACTCGTACTGTATTTCAATGAACATTTTAACATTATAATCAATAAAATTGACACATATTTTGACAAGCTTTTTACAATTCATCCAATTATTGAAGGACTTAAAAATAAGTTTTATAGATTCCAGCGGAGGAGCATCCCTCTGTTGACGAGCACATTTGCACATGAAAAGACAAACGCCATTTAAAGCAGTACTTGCGGCTTAAGTCACACAAATGGCGGTACAAACTTTTTGTTTTGTGCGGTCTTTCTACAATAGTTTTGCACATAAATTTGAAGTAGGTATACCATATACCCGGCTTAAAAATAATAAGGTTGAATGTGATAAATTTATAGAGCTAGTAGCAACATTGCTGTGCGACTACGTCGGAATATATCTCATGTGTTTATATTTTGGGAGTTGTTGTACTACCCTCCAACTTGGGTGTAATCCGGCGAAACTTGGAATATTTTCATTGGGAACAGTGATGCGAAACCGAATTATAAATTGCAAATGTGGCAATTTTTCCGCGATTTCTGCCTTCAGCTTGGCAAGTAATGATGCGTAGTATGCTCCTGTAATGGTTTTTCCTTATTGAAGATAATCGATTAGGATAACTCCTTTACTATCCCAAAAAACAGTCACCATCACTTTTCCAGCCGAAAAACAGTTTTTGATTTTTTTGGAGCCGTCTCGCCCTTTGCAGTCCACTGTTTTGACTGAATTTTTGTTTCGGGCGTATAATGGTGTATCAAAGTTTCATCTACAGTAATTAATCGGCGCCAAAACTCGGATTTATTGCGCCTAAACTGCGCCAACAGAGCGTTGGAAATGTTCATTCGAACACGTTTTTGGTCTAACGTAAACAAACGCGGCACTCAATGCGCGGACAGCTTTCTCATGCCTAAATCTTGATTTAATATGTAACAAACACGTTCTTTGGACATTTTCATAACCTCTACTATCTCTCTCACTTTAATTCGGCGGTCGTCTAACACCATTTGGTGGACTTTAGCAATGTTATCGTCAGTGGTTGCAGTTTTTGGACGTCCCGAACATTCATCATCTCCCAAGCTCTTACGGCCACGTTTAAATTCAGCTGCCCAAAATTTCACTGTGGTAAATGATGATGCAGAGTCCCCATACACAGAGTCCAACTCTTTTTTGATTTTCGCAGGCGTATTTCAGAAACAAGAATTTAATAACAGCTCGATACTCAATTTTTTCCATTTTCACAAAAAACACTCACATCGACTCACTCAAACGACTGTCAACTAAAAACTGCGCATCCAAAATGACTGAAACTTCGGTAAGAAACTGTCAAAAGATGCACAACTAGCATTCACTAGCTTTCATTGACAAGTGCCGCTATCTTTACGTTGCGGTCAGAAACTTTTTATACAATCCACGACTTATGGCTTATCCAATGGCTTATAATGGATGATTTTTTAAGCATTCGGTTTTTGATTGTCAGAAAAACACAGGAAAACTACAAAAATGCATTACGTTTTTATTTCAATTGATAAGTCAATACTTGCCATTTACTTTTTAAAGATTGTTTCATGTAAATATTGTCCACGACTACGTTTGAAGTGGTCCGTGAAGAGAGTTCAATTTTGAACCACATTTTCGAGCATATTGACTGATATCTAGCTAACAACACCTGTAACGTTGTCTTCTAAGGCTCAATTGACGCCGGTTTATCGCCGAGCGATTTGACGTATCCCCTTAAAAAATAGTCCGGCATGTTTATTAACATACCCATGCAAACTGAAATGGGCTTCGTCGCTGAGGATAATTTTTTGATAAAAAAGCTTTTCTAAGACCCACACACCGAAAACTCGACGCTGTCGTTCGGCTTCAGTTCTTGCACGAGCTGTATTTTGTAAGATTTTAGACAAAGGTCATTGCGTAAAATCTTCCACGTAGTCGAGTTACACAATCCCAATTGGTGCGAACCAGACGAATAAATAAATCACGGTCTTCATTATCACTTGCAGATATAGCAGCAATATTTTCCTCTGTACGAACCCTACGTATACGGGTAGGTAGCCTGATATCCAATAGCGGGATTTTGGTGCTAAACTTCGTCACTATGTCTTGAATTTCTTGCCCAGTCGATTATGATGACCATATAATGGTCGAAGTGCGTCAAAAACATTTTTCACAGAGCACGAATTTTGATAGCAAAATTCAATAATTTGTAACCAAAAATATTAGCTGATAATAAGTTACATCTCTTGCATGCAGATCTGATATTTATCACCTTGGATATTACAATAATTGTTTGTAAAATGAAGTCGTAAACCTCTCCAAAAGAAAGAATGGGTCAGTGGGCGCCAAAGGTGAAATATCCATCGTGCACTTCAAAAGCCTTCATCTACTAAATGCCGTTGATGTGGTGTTGCTCTTTGTTTAAATAAAGACAGAAATGAATATTCAAGTTAAGTTCAACGTCCTAGAAAAACAGAGATCTTGAATTATTAACGAATTATGATAACTAAAAATGTGTTTTATCTAAATTCACATATTGTTCTCAATTTCCATATTGTCCAAAAGATAATTTCAGGTATTAAATATTTTCTAATATAACACCATATGCTTATTTTGATTCGGTTTGTCAAAATTGAAAATTATTGCTAAGAAAGTTTTTTTAGGGTCAAAATTTAAATAGGAGAATTTTAATTCAGAGTTATGAAAAATCAAGCATCGAAGAGTTAAGAGATAATTTGGGTTTATTTTAGAAGGGTTTCACAGCTCTTTGGCACGTCGAAGATCCTATATATTCTCCCAATATGATAGACATATTATGTTGTCCCAACTTTTTATAGTTGAATTTATTGCTGAACACGGGATGCTGCAGAAACGCTTTGACCCAAACAGAAACTTTTCGGGCAACTTTCATTTCATTTCCTGCAATAGCCTTGTGCTCTGGTATTCACTAGAGCTTGACTTTGTTTCTTTTAGATAAATACTGAAGAGTACTGAAGCAGTGAACTATAGGTTTAGAGTCAAACAAGTTTTAGCTTAACGCTTTCAGTGCTGCTTGACTGTCATGAAACTTAGTTTATAAAACGATGCAACTTTTCCCCATCAGCCCCTCTGCGTTTTTATTTGGACCGTGGGTACCTGCACCTACCTCAATGTTCATTTTAGATCAATCCGTTTACCATCGAAGCTGAAGCTCTTGTCGAAGCATAAAAGAAATCTCTGATATTTAGTGTGCAAAGTTCGATTGTACAGCGAGTTTCATATTTTCTTTATGCTAAGAATTTTTAAACATATGTGAAGTGATGTGAGGCGTGTTTAAGATGGTACCTTTCCTTTCATACTACCACCATATTACCAACATATTACCACCATATTACCACCATATTACCACCATATTACCCAGAGACATAATGGGTGACTTTTGGCTACCTTAGGTTTGGTAGCTTTGGTAATTATGTTATTGTATTTATAAGTCAGTTCCATATTAGTTTTTTTGTCCATAACTACTCCCAGATATTTAGCTTGATTGTTGAACTCTATAATTGTGTCATTCAGAGACATAAGGTCAAGACTCTGCTTTCTTCTTTGACTTCTACTGAATGTGACTAGTATAGCCTTTTTGGGTTTGATTGAGGGGTTTTCTAAAACGAACCAGTCAGGCACTACTTTAAGGACGTTTTGCATTTTGTTCCAAATTCGTTTGGCTGTTTATCTTTCGTGATGATTTTCTCCATCTCTTTCTGGACAGCCTTTGGCTGTTGAAATAGTGGTTGATGAATCACCGAAAGAAGTTATTATTCATACGGTTTTGAGCATCGGCTTTATTCGTCTGCTCGTAGGATGACCAGTATGTCTTATTCCATGGCTTTTGAGATGGCATCATACACGGTATTGTATCGTCGGTGTTTGTGTTTACTGTGTTTGTTTGTAATTACGACTAGGGAATTCGGGGTGGATGTAGCCAATATACGCGGGCTAAAAAGTAATCACTTTTCTACGTACGTCCATAAATACAGACCAGCTGTTTTGACACTTAGTGAAACACAGCTAGATCCCCGCCCACACCTCTCAGATCACTCTGATCTGAAGTTATCTGGCTACGAACTACGCCTCTATTCTTTTCCTATCGCTGTCCCGCCATTTACTTGCGTAATAATGTAGCTTACCAAATTCCACCACAATGTAGTCCCTGTTCCATTCCGGAATTCTGCCCCAAACTGAACAGCAATCCGACTTTTAACGAGTTTAATACGCTGTCTGACTCCATTCAAAGAATTGTATCACTGTATCCTCATACTGAAATCGTTATTACGGGCGACTAACAATTCAGGGTGACCTCGATATTCTGGACAGACAACACCCGAAGGACGGTGTGTTGAGTTCTTCGCTGCGGAAAATAATTTAACCCAGCTTGTAAATGAGCCCATATGAATACCAGACGTTGATAGTCATACCACCAACACACTGGACTTGTTTTCAACTTCTCACACTGACAAGTACTGCGTTGATGTGCTCTCCCCTCTGGCTCGTCGGACCACTGCACTGTGTCATATCAGCTAAATTCTCGTACACCCACCACACAGTTAGAGAAAAGATTCCTAAAAGTACCGTATGGCAATACGAGAAAGCCAATTGGAGCTGGTCATTATGTTTCCTCGATAACGACGTGGATGCCGTTGCTGACATTATCACAGAAGCTATTCTCTTTGGAATGAGATGCTCTATCCCTCATCAGATGAAGAGTATCAAACCAAAAGAAAAGGCATAGTACGACTGGAGTTGTAAAGATGCTGTCAGGGTTAGAGGATTGTTTTCTCGGTCCTACAAGACCAACCTGACAGAGGAAAACCGAAAAAAGTTTAAACGAGTCAGAAATGACTGCAACGTCTTTCTCAAGAGTGTGAAATTCCAATAAGACCAAAAACTGAGGCAAAAAATAATGCAATGTCCCAAAGGCAGTAACAATCGCTGGTCGTTCGTCAAAAACATTAGAAATTTTGCATGATCCTCCATCCCAACGCTCATTTGCAATGACATTCCAGCTATCAGCTCTTTGGACAAGGCTGCTTGCTGCACACTTTGCGGACAACTTAACACTCCCAGATTGTGCTTTGTCTCCGCCTACACTTGAGTGGGTCGAATCTTCAATGGGACAAATCGTGTAGCAGCAAGAATACTTAAAGATCTCAACAAACCTAAATCCGCTGGTCCACTTGTATATCTCCCCTTCTTCTGAAGAACTGTTCTGCCTCGCTGGTAAAACCACTGCTTAAGCATTTTCATCAATCCTACCCTTTAGGACTCTTTCCGAGCAGATGGAAAACAGCATTTGTCCAGCCCGTCCCTAAAAAAGGCTAATATTCTTCTCTCTCCTCCTACAGACCCATTGCGCTTACGTCCCTTCTCCACAAGGTCATGGAACTGCTGATAAACCGTCAGCTCATGAAATGTTTCGAAACACGAAAACTTCTCAATGACCGGCAATATGGTTTTCGTAGCAACAGGTCCACTGGTTATTTGATGCCATGTCTCATCGAAAAGTGGAACCAAAGCGTATATCAATCTGGCGAAAGCAAGATAGTTTCACTTGCTATTTCTAAGGCATTTGACAGCGTTTGGCATCAGACTCTTTTGTCGAAAATTGCGTGCTTATGGGATCGATGACTCCCTACTTCAATGGATTAGAAATTACCTTTCGGAACGTTCAATTCAAGTTGTCTTGGATGATTTCAAGTCTGGTATTCAAGTCTGGTGTGCCCCAGGGCTCCCTTCTGTCTCCGACACTTTTTTTAATTTTCATTAATGATCTCTTATCTGCTGCTTCTAATCCAAAATATTTCTTTGCTGATGACAGTACTCTCTGCTTTTCATATTCTTTCCCGGACTCACGCCCCTGTTCTTCGGCTATAGAACGGGAGCGGCATCGTATGTTAAGCTCATTAAATTCCGATATTAACAGCATAACCAATTGAGGAACTATCAACCGAGTGGAATTTAATGCTTCCAAAACACAATGATGTCTGCTGTCATTAAAGCGAAATTCAAATACCCAGCCATTATACATGAATGGCACTTGCATCGTCGAAACCGATAAACTTTCCATTCTCGGTATGTGTGTCAGTGACAACTTACGTTTGAATGACCACATATTCGATGTCGCCAAAAATGCTGTGAAATGTCTAGGTTTCCTTAAGCGATGTAAGAAATTTTTTTTGCACCCTCTTATCTGGCCACAATATATAAGGCATTCATCCGCCGATTTGGTCAGGTGCTCCTAAAACATCTCTGCGCTTGTTCGATAGGATTGAAAACCGTGCTATAAACCTCATAGATGATACTAATATCAGTCAATCAATTGACACCCTCGAACAAGCAAGTAATGTCTCCTGTCTCACTCTGTTTTATCGCTATTTCCACCACCAGCGCTCCATTGAAATCGCCAGCAACATTCCGCCCATCCTAATTGTCAACCGTGACACCCGTCTCGCTTATGGAATGCCCTGCCGATCTCTGTGGTTCCTGGTCGTTATAGCTTACAAATATTTGAAAACAATGTATATCGGTACCTGTCTTGTCTTCCTCCCTAAATTTCCTTCGCCCGCGCTGTTTACGAACATTTTAAGGGTACAAAAGCCCCTTGAGCGCGCGCTGATTATATATAAAAAAAAGGCACCAATGTCTAGGAAAGCACATAACGTGATTTTTTTTTTTCGTCGATAGGCGTCTTTTATCTATGACACTAGATTTACGAGTAGAAGGGCGCCTGTCGTAGATCGTTCTTTTCTGTAAACATATTGATTCGAAAATGTTGAAGCCATCCGTTTGTATAAAAAAGGAATTCCTAAAATCGCTTGGATGAAACATAGTACGCCGGCTATATCTAATCAGCAAATTTCCAGCTTAGAAAATATACCACTCAAAAAAACGAGTTCTCCTTGATGAGTAGTACGAATTCCAGCTGTCTTTCGTTCTCTTGCTCTTGGGATTAAACTACATGAGAGATAGAAGGACAAGTTATTAAATTATACATATAACTCTGGATGACATTTAATTATTAGAAAATATGTTTCTGCATGTCGTAGATACCCAATATTCACTTATTACTTAATTTTTTATTTTTTTTTTACAATTATGCGCAGGTGTCTAAGTTTGGGGTGTGCATATTTTTCAGGTTTACCTCGTATAATATCTTCTGAAAGAATTTAGCATCAGATACGAATACATATTCGAGCATGTCAATATTATAACAAACGCATTACTGATAATTTTATTTATAAATTTAACATCTGCCAACTGGTGTACTTAAGAAATTCATGCATCAACGGCAATTATTAATTTTCGATTATCTTTTCTCAAGTAAATATTGACAAATTAGCAAAGGTATATTGCATGAGTACATTCACATACGGAAATGATCATCTCGGCTTCAAAAATGTAGTACAGTGACGGATGAAGCATTTTGACTAACAAAAATGGAAAAAAATTTATTTTGAGTTGAATGACTTTTTTGAAAACACAACATCTTTTGATGAGAAGTGTAAATATATACATGCCAATAACATGATAATGTTTATGTTTTATAACGATCTTTATCTAAAAGAAGGCAGACTTCAAATCACTTCAGATTTTTAACTTGTTTTATAAGATTCATAATATCATTTTCGCCATAGCTACTGATGCTTGACCAACATGTAAAATGAAACGTTAAGAAGGCATATGGAAACACAGGTATTATATACGAATATAACTATGCCATTCCCAATGGCGGCATCTTTGACGCAAAGCTAGTCTACGAGTACCAATACCAGTCTATCGACGTGCAAGTGGAATTAAAAAACTGCTAGTTAGATATGTTAAAAGGCATAGGGTAGCTAATAAAAATACAGCCTTTATATTATTTAGGTGGCGCTACCGTTTACAATTCAACTGCGCCTCAACTGCGTATACCCTTACTGCATATTTCGAAGCGAAAAATCTACAGAACAGTTGATATTCACTAGATTTAAGAGCCCTAGTCATGCGAGCTGATGAATTTTGACCCTTCTGAGAAAGCCGATGTCGCTGTGTAACTCATAGTATGCAAAACCATCGTCTTTTTTTCTCGCTTATCCAAGGCGAAAGAAATACGATTCGCTGAACTTTTCTCCCAGGATTGGTTAAGGTATGTGTGATCGAAGTTTCATTGAATATGAATGGAATTAACTAACTTTTCAATCGCCTTCCTAGTCTTAAGTTATAGCAACCTGCAAGGACTTAATAGAGCTATTATTTCCAACACTACTTACTCGGGCGCTCCTTATTTTGCCCGTATTCAAACCGGAACTCATTCAAGTGCCTAACAGCTGCGTTTGTTACAGCGCTAATTATTGTCATAATGATATCAGGGCTCACGAGCAGTTGTACATGACAGCACATAACTTTATCGAAATCCATATTTAACATCAAAGGGTTGGGTAGTGTCCTTACAGACGATTCTAAAGCAGCATGTGTACTTTCTTCTCTCAAGGATACCAAATCTGAACTCTTACAAAATTGCTCTCAATGAATTCTGTCATATGTAGTCTTAGAATCACCGAATTGGTTGTAGAATCGATGTTGGACTTACAAAACTTCAAACCACATTGATGGTAAGCCCCTTCCAACTGAGAGGGTCTTCTCTCTACCAAATAAGTTCTTGTTGATTTAGATTTTGTTGCAAAATCTTGTTAAACCTCGCTATCTAAACATTTGCGATCAGATGGATGAAATCGCTGTCGATGGTTGTTCATAATAGGGGATTCTTTCTGACTTTCAGCATAATGCTGATCATCACCTCTGTTAAACCGTTCGTAGTACTAATTTTATCAAATATGTTAGATTACTACTTACTACTACTATCACCCTCATGCCGTATACAGGCTTTGTTTTCTTGGAATTCTCTTACCCATACACGTAGTGTTTATGCATATGATTGGCTGACCTCAACCTAGAGGGTCAGATCTTCAGAATCAAAGTGTCATTAGAAGCGTTAGTACAAGGTATATTGTTTTCAAACTCCTCCGATATTATATGTATGTATGTATATACGAGTATTAAGATATCTGACTGCATTTCGACAAGCAAGAGATTACCTGTGTTGCTCCTGGATCGGAAATGTTCGACAGATCTGTGTGGTATCTTTAGAGTCTCCAAACATAGGCGTCCTAAAAAGAATGGTTTTCGACTTCTGAAAGTGTGTCTTCAACTGATTTTTGCGAAGTCACTGTGTAAAAGAATCGTAATTGCCTCGATTTTTGAAGCTGGTTAAGTGTGGATAATTTGTATAAATAATCCAGCAAAAGCCCCACTGGCATTCTTCACAATGTACTTAGGGGAGTCCCCCCGACCGTTTTTTTTTCTGTTGGAAGAGAGCACTCAGAAAAGAAACTAGTCCATTGTACTCCTCGCAAGTTATTTTTAATGGCATCTTTCAGTGATTCGAAGGAAGATAAGTAAACGCTTAGTAATAAAGTGCCTACAATACCAGCACCCACCACGTCAAGGCCAAGTACCTCCAGACTGATGCTAGCACAAGCCGGATATTCATAGAAGTAATGCTCTGTGATGTCGTCATCACTTTCATAGCAAGCATCACATGATGTTGTATCACTTATACCCAGAATACTTATTTAAGTGCTTAGCAAAAGTGTAGTGTCTAGTCACAGCCGCAGTAAGCAACCTGCAGTAATTCCTGCTGAGGTACAGTAGGCGTGCCGCTGATTTCTTAGAAACGTAACAGTCATGCCATCTGCAGTTATGTTCATATGCGACCCAACTGTCAATGGGAACTCTAATCGAGGACGCAGGCAGACCCAACGTAGACCCGGGTCTTCAAAAGCTCTCCTAGGAACCTTGCCTGGCAAGTTCATCGGCTATGAACATAAAATAAAATAAACAAGACTCAAGCAAGACGCCTTCCGACTGCGTTCAGTGATATCTTGCATACTCGAACTAACTTGGAAATCTTAAGACGGTTCAGTAAGGCTCTAAGCGCAGCTTGTCAGTCGCTGCAGATGCAGATGCTTCGCCGCCTCAACCGACCGGTTCTTCACAAAATAGTTCGTTGCTATCAGAATTGCGTATGTCTCCACATGGAAGACAGACGCAAGTTTTCTTAACGAGCAGTGAAACCTCCCGCTGTCGTCCTCCAGAAAAACACCAGCGCCGCATCCTATATCAGTTTTGGAGCCATTCAGGCAAATAGTCAAAGGACTACGTTCCTTTCCTAGCTCAGATTCTGGCCGGTGCCTGTGCCCAAGGCTGGTTTCGTATTTTTTCTGTAGCAGAAGTTCTGGTATCATAGCGTCAGAGTGCATGTCTATAAGATCAGAGTCAAAAGACGGCCGGCGCGCAAGATCATCAAAGCTCCAGTCCAGTGCGTGGTGTACCAAAAACCACTTCTTTCTAAACGGAAGAAAGCTTTGAGAGTAATGTCCATGAAATAAATATCAAGGGGAGGGAGACTCATCAACGCGTCTAGAGTGGAGCCAGGTAGGCTAGGGAAAGCCTCCATGCAGTAGAAACAGACCACTGTTTGAAGTCTGGCAAAAGGAGCAATGAGGTATTTTCGTGTGAGCTTATTTCACCAGACAACCGTCACATAGGATATAATAGGATTTATCATAACCGTGTGGATCCAAAGCACCCTTCTAGGTGACATGTCTAACAGACGGCTCCTTAGAGGCTTTCGATGTAATATATTTAGTCCAAAGATGTTTGCTATACAGGATGACACCCTTTGTAGAATTTGATGGTGATGCCTTCAAGTACTAGATGAGTCAGACCAGAGAGCTTTCTCCTTCTCGTAAAGCGAACAACCTTTAACTGAGAGGATTGACTGGAAGCCAATTTCTAGTGTACCAACCGTCGATCACATCTAGGACTGCATGCGCTAGTCACGATCTAACAGACAGTACAGCTATATGATCCACGTATGCTTGTGAGTAGACATCAGAGCTATTGAGCGCGTTGAGCAGTGAAACGACCAACATGCACCATAGCAGTGGATACAGAACGCCCCCTTTCGGGCAATCCCTGTTTACCCTCGCCATCACAATCAGCATCCGCAATTAGTGTTCAATTCACCAGAATTGCTTTTGTCCACACAAACAAGTGATTACTCTACGCCGTGTTGTATGGCTCAGCTACACATGTCGTCAAAACACCCTCAAAGTCGATGAAAACGTCCAGCGAGTATTCCTTCCTGTCGAGTGCGCCTTTAATTCTGCCTGCCAGATTTTGAAGCGCATTCACGCAGGATCTTCCACGTTTGTAAGCATGTTGCATGGCAGACAGGGGGTGCATTCGCAATTTTGCGCGACCATTCTCTCCATGCTCTTTAACGTGAGGGAAATCAAGTTTATAGGTCTGAAGCTCTTGTCGTGGATGTATTTCTCTTCTCGGCGTAAAGGCTACTCTCACGGTTCGCCAGATTCTCTTCAGAGTTACCAACAGTCAATTTATACCTTTTTGTAAGATAACTGGGTATATGCCATCGGTGGTTGGCGACTTGGAAGCAACAGCATGTTTAAGGGCCTCATCCATCACCACAACCGATGAAATATATGTACCAGCTGCGGCGTGTTGAGTTATTTAGCTCACTAGCAACTTCGTTAATAGGAGCTAGTTATGAGCTGGTTCTGATTAGATTACTTAGAAAGTCTTTCCCAAGCATGAGATGGGCCGTCTCAGCTTTTGACTTGGTGTAGGTTTCATTAGATTTTTTAATGATTCCAGCCTGATTGATTTTCTTCTTTTGAGGACTTTGATCAGCCTACTGGCTTCACCGACAACGAAATCAGATCGAAATCTTTTCGCAAAAGTATTTATAAGAAGCGCTCTTCGATAACCAAATAAGCTTCTTATATTCGTTTTGCTTCGATTTTTACAGACTACAGTCTTCCTTCAAATTAGTCTTAGGTGACCTGTTTAGAAGTTTTCTGGTTTCTTCACGAAGACCCTGCCGATTTGCGTTTCATCAAGCTGTTTTTGAATGGCAAAATGCTTGGTGAAGATGCCGTTTAGGTTCTGAACAGCTTCCTCTAGCTTCTCTGTGGTCTGACATTGAGATCTCTGACGATTCTGTATCGACGGCCTTCTCTAGGCCAAGCACTTCTTACTTCTTGATGATTCAATAATCGTCTTCCATCAAAATGAACGGGAGCCGTCCTTTCTCGAAGACGGTGACATTATTTGTCTTTTTATCGTCATTGAACTTGGTAAAATTTGAGTTCTCGAAACTCCATATCAATTCGAAGCAGAAATTGCGCAAAAGTACTCAACTTTTCAAGTAATAGTTTAGCCTACTGATATGATTCGCCTTATACGAGTACATTTTCCTCTCGAGTCCCTCTTATAACTTTTACCCTTTCCTGCTGATTTTCGATCGCAAAGAACGTCTCATCATCAAAAGCTTCATGATCGATATCTGCTATTAGCAGTACTAGCAATTGTTCTTTGTAGGAAATTTGGAGGAAAAACTTATGTCTGAAATATTTGTTTTGTTTAGGAGTATATACATACGTACATATATAGTATGTACGCACGTTGTATTTGCATTGTGCTTAGATCCGGAATTTTATTGTACTATACAACTTGATCAAAATAAATCCCGGAATTTATTCAGAAAATTAAAAATACAAGTTTATTCATCTACGAGTAAGTCTATATTGTCCCCTTCAGAGTAATCCCCATCGACTGCAACACACTTATGCCAGCGCTTTATCCAATCCTCGAAACATTTTTTCTATTCGGTTTTCGGTATGTCCATCAGTGCTTCCTGCGATTTTTCCATTACTTCCTCTTGGCTGCTGAAACGCGTTCCCCGTAGTGTTTTTTTAACTCGATTGAACAGAAAGCCAAATCAGGTGAATTCGGTGGCTGTTGGATGGTATTTGTTGCATTTTTCGTCAAAAAATTAAGAATAATGATGGCACTGTGCGACAGTACGTTATCATGGTGCAAAATCCACGAGTTTTCTGCCCACAATTCTGGTCTCTTTCGGCGATTTGCTTCACGCAAACGTCCCATAACGCCCAAATACGAGGAATACTCTTTGTTTACTGTCTGGCCTTCTGGCAAAAATTCATGATGTACTACACCGTTGTAATCCATGAAAACCGTGAGCATTGCCTTCTTTTTTGACTGAAAACGACATGGTTTTTTTGGTCTCGGCCATTCACTTGCCTGATGTCTGGATTGCGTGTCGTACTCATAAGCCCACGTCTCGTCTCCAGTAATGATCCTTTTGATGAATGTGAGATCGGATTCAGCCTAGCAAATCATCTCTTTTGCGACGTCAATACGGTCTCTTTTTTGCATGAAATTGAGGTCTTTTGGCACCAACTTTGCTGCTACACGACGGAATAAAAAAACACACGGTGGTGTGGTGCGGCAACTTTTTGATCAAGGCGGTAATTTTTTCATTAAGATTAGAAATTTTTCGGTTATGACATTGATAATTTCCAACTATTGGCTTCTAGTGAAATCTGCCACAGTTTTCAGTGTGTCGATACCACGATATCGTGCTGTCCCATAGTTTGTTTTATTGTTTCGTTTACTAATTCCAGGGTATCTGTCAATCTCCTTGGTGGTAGGGTGAGTTTGAAGAGAGTGCTTTTGTCGATGCTTGAAATATTATCGCCTTCAAGCTGCTCAGGCACACAATCCGTAAGCTCTCCTCGCAAGCCACGAATACCTCCACCGGCTGGATCTTATAATTATAATGACCCAACACCAACCACAGGACCAGTTGTTGTTTCATTTCATATTCCTCATTGAAGGTCTGCTTCAACTTGTCTTTCTTTTCTCTTATACAAAGTCACAAATCATCAAAGTCTTCACGCGTATTCCTTTTCCTCAGTGCCTATATCCTTATACCCTTCTACATTGTATGTGAGTATGTTGCAATGGCATGCCTCACGTATGTAGATAAATTACTTTGTTCCTTATCGAGCCGAATACTTAACAATTAAAGATTTAAAACAATAAAAAAGAAAAAAAATTAGAAAATACAAGTGCGCAAAGTGAAAGTATAAAGTTCAAACGCACAAAAATACATATACATATATATATATAAAAAGATAATTAATGGACTACACAAAACATTAAACATTTAAAAGAAAAAAAAACATTGGAAAGTGTAAAGTGCAAGTGCAAGGACAAGTGCAAGTACAAAGTGCAATAATTTTACATACTACGTACGTACGTATATACTCGTAAATATATTGATATATCCGAATTCCCGCGCCGTGTAAAAAGACTGGAGCATCACGTCGTACAGCCAGCTATCTTTCAGGTCGTCTTCTTATTCTATTGGGTCTATAACTTAATTCGCGCGGTTTGTTAAGAGATGGCGTAACTTGTGTTATTCCATTGTTATTATTCCATTGGAACATGCGTTGGAAAGCTAGAAGTTTATGGTGAACATGCAGCCAAAACGTTTGAAGATGAAGAACTGGAAGCATTACTCTATGAAGATTGTTGCCAAACACAAGAAGAGGTCGCAGAATCTTTGGGTGTCACTCAAGCCGCCATTTCAAAACGTTTAAAAGCAGCTGGATATATTCAAAAGCAAGGAAATTGGTTTCCACATGAACTCAAGCCGAGAGACGTCGAATGGCGGTTTTGCATGTCCGAAATGCTGCTGGAACGCCACAAAAGCAAGTCATTTTTGCATCAGATTGTTACTGGTGATGAAAAATGGATCCATTACGACAACCCCAAGCGCAAAAAATCATATGTGAAACCCGGCCAACCAGCCAAATCAACGGCAAAGCCGAATATCCATGGCGCGAAGATAATGCTCTGTATTTGGTGGGATCAGATGGGTGTGCTGTATTATGAGCTGCTAAAACCGGGTGAAACCATCAATGGACAACGCTACCGAACACAATTAATCCGTTTGAAGAGAGCAGTGGCCGAAAAACGCCCGGAATATGCGACCAGACACGAGGCAATAATTTTCCATCATAACAACGCTCGGTCCCCGGTTAAGAAATACTTGGAAAACAGTGGATGGGAAGTCTTACCCCACCCGCCTTATAGCCCAGATCTTGCCCCTTCTGACTACCATTTGTTCCGGTCGATGCAGAACACCCTCACTGAAATACGGTTCACATCAGAGCAGAATATCAAAAATTGGCTTGATTCATTCTTGGCTGCCAAGCCGGCACAGTTCTTTTGGGATGGGATCCACAAATTTCCAGAAAAATGGGAAAAAGTGATAGCTTCAGATGGGCAATACTATTCAAAGTACATGTTTTTCTTAAATAAACGTTCAAATTTTGAAAAAAAAAAACCCACGAATTAAGTTATATACCCAATAGAAATGAACTTCAAGAACGCGCTTAGTCTTCAAGGGAAGATTCGACGAGGATCAGTAGAAGAAACTCTGGAAGAAGAAGATTATGATTACATATTTGATAGGTTACAAGAAACGTACTGCACTTACCGTGGTGAATTGGTCGATGCTATCGACATTGCAAAGTCATCATCTAAGGAAAAGAAGATGGAAGGCGAATCCACAGGTGCTTCTTGTAATGAGCTTTCGTTACTCCAAATCCAAATACCACATTTTGAGGGCTCGTACACGAAGTGGCGGGCTTTCCACGATGTTTTTTTGTCCTTAGTCCACAGTAATAAACGGCCAGGGGAATTTCAAAAATTACACTATTTGAAATCGTTCTGGCAATTATGGCAAAGCATGGGAACTGCTTGTCGCCAGATACGACCACAAGCGAGTGTTGGTAAACGCTCACTTCCAACTTTTCTTTGAACAGTAGCAGTTGATAAAGCAGACTGCAGGTAACATAAAGTGGCTACTTGGATTGCCGGTTAGTTCTTGGGATGACATATTAATTTATATACTAGTACAAAAATGACCTGCTGTTACTCAGCGTTTGTGGGAGGAGAAGTTAGGTAGTTCGAAGGAGTTGCCCACACTAACACTATTCACAGAGTTGCTGGAAACACGTTTTCGAACCTTGGACGCAGTAGCTGAAACGAGTGGCACGAAGGGCAGCAGTTCTTCTTCACACAAAGCTGTTGCTGTAGAGAAGAAAACGGTGTTGCACGTCGGGAAGAAACAGTTTGCATGCCAGGTATGTGGTAGAGGCCAACATTCCCTTCTATCTTATCAGAGGTTTATTGACATGGAGATCAATGAACGATCTAAGGCAGTGGACAGAATCGGTGTTTGTCAGAACTGTTTGGCGTTTTGTGACTAACCATTGCTAAAGCAGTGTGCGCTGCTATTACTGCAAGCAGGCACACCATTATCTTCTACAAGTTAATAGTCTCAGCTCCAAACCTACAAGAGATTATACAAATACAACTATAGGTACACAAACTTTTCATACTAAAATAAATACCCTACACACCCGAACATTTGGGTGGGTGGCCGTGGCTCAACTGGTAGTGTATCGGCTTCCCAATCGGACGGTTCGGGGTTCAATACCAGCCATGGGCGAAAGTCGTTTTTTTCAGGCAACCAAAATCTCGTGAGATGAATGGTTGCCTAAATATATCATCAAGTCAATTTAAACCTAAAAATTAGGCTCTCCATTAAATGTTGGATGCCACCCATGGAGCGAAATAACTACTGAGCCCATTTTCCGAAAAACTTAACACATGCTGAGGCATTATGAGTGTATTCATACCCACTTGAGTGTTAAAAAAAAAAAATTACTATACTCTAAGGTTTTGTTCACTGCCTCTGTTTTTGAAATTTTCCACTTCGGGCCATTTTACTAATTTTAAGGGCTGATTTAGATGTTCGGTAATGCTCCCCAAGTCGAAATCCTCCTCTTGTTAGCTCGTTATCACCACACCTTACAAAAATTTTATTATTTAACTTATTCTTATCACACTTTTAAAGTGTATTATCAAGCTTGCGCTGATTTAGATCTGAAGAACTCTACTAGCCACTTCTCGAGATTGATCATACATTGCCATCTTATCTTGCAAAACCGTTCCTAATATTTAAAGCTTCTGAGTCTCTTTAATAAATTATTACTAATATCAGTATTCATTATTGCACTCTACTGTAGAAATCACTAAATTGCCTTTTAGAATTATTAATACATACATACTCGTAGCTATCTTAAATGCCAACGGCTACTACTAAGTACGACTACCATACGTACTCATGATCCCAGATATTTGTCAATCCAATTTGGGATTATACAATTTCCATATATCCATCTTGTGAAACAAGTACAATATTTGGCTTTGTCTGTTGATTCTCTTATATAACCGGAATGAAGATGCAAAACAAAAAAATTGACATAAAAATTTCAAGAGAATCAAAGATTGTAATTGTTAATGCTTATCCAAATTCGAATTGCTGCCAAATCGGCGAAAAAAACTTGCAAAATCTTGACATCATCAGCAAAGTATTGTATGTACATAGATGCGCCAGCGCTGGCGAAACACTTGATTAATCTTCGCATCCACACTTTCATTGTAATTTACTTATTCAGATACAATTTGAATAAGGGCCTCGAGTGCTCTTGTGCGATTAAAAAAAGAAAAAAAAAATATTCAACAACAAAATTTTAATATGATGAAATGCGTAATTGATAATCTCTCTTATTTGTCACAGGTGATACGGTGATTTTACTCGTCTATACCGTCTTGTACTTAACGGTTATGAATTGATTGTAATTGGCGTGATTGCAGCAATTGCGTTCATCTTAATAGGATTTAAAAATTTAAAAAGACTGTCGACTGTTGAGTACCTGCCATAAGTGAGAGGATGAATGAGTACGCGTAGTATTTGTATAAGCAGCGCCAGGGAGTTTGGAATTGGATTTCCAAAGATTAGTGCAACTGAATTTCTCAAACGTGTGAACCAAGGTTCAACATAAAAATGTATGACAATACGATGCGAAAATCAAATCGGGTTTCTGTGAATAAAATAATAGATACAGAAATTCAAATTTGAATTTCGCATCTATGGGAGTGAAACGAAGCCAATGAGTTTAAAATTAATGTTAAGTCAATTGGCAGTAAAATGAAAATATATGCACGCGAGTGCATATGAATATACATTTGTATTTCTGTGACACAATAATGGAATTTAAGGTGGTAATTTTTCATTAGGACAAGAACACTAGTGTCGATTTTGTTACACTCAGAAAAAGGATTGCAACCCTAAGTGTGCTTGGCTCACCACATCAGCTAGATACGTATTTGTTTTTAAATATGGAATGAAAAATGTCAAATGAGCCGAGCGGCAATGGGTTAGGTAGGTAGATAGGTAGGTAGGTAAGAGTGGCTGTTGGAAATACCAACCCACTTAGGCCTATTGGCCCATTGTGATGCCACGTGGATCTATGATCCTCTTACTAATGGAACCAGTTTGAGCTTACAATGAAACGTTGGAGACTGTTTGCGTCTATATTTTTTAGATCGCTTAAGTCATTTTAGAAGTAAACTCCTAAATGAAGTTTCCTTCTCTGGGAGAGAGCTGCACCTGTACAGAGAAGGTGGAGGATTATCTTCTCTTGTTCCTCCTCCATTCAGCTTCTACAGAAATCATTCGTAAATGCACCAAGCCTTCTTGCGTGCTTGCCTATGAGACAGTGTCCAGTGATGACACTTATGATAACGCTGAGATGCTTCCTATTTAGAAGGATTCTGATCTAGCTTTGGCCAGATCTGTTTAGTCGCTAGACATGTTGGTCCAACAGTTAACCTAAGGTCTGTTTTTTTATTGGCATCCAGCTTTAATGTTAGTTTGCACGCAACGATTGGTATACCTATGCTACCCTTTTCCGGTAGAATAGGTAGAGTGGTTCCAATTTTGGCGAGTTCATCGACTGGAATGCCCGGCACCCAACAAGCTGAAGGTTGAACTGCTCTGCCATAAGAGATGATCGGTATTCAAGGGCGGTTTTAGAATTTAAGGAGACCGAGTCCAGGGATTTTATAGCAGCCTGTTTATCCGAAAGATGCGGATATCCTTTGCAGATATCACGTTTTTCCTCAGCCAGGACAGAGCTTCTTTAATTGCCAAAATTTCCGCCTGGAACACGCTACAGTGATTTGTAAGAAGGAAAGAGAGGCTTAGATTTAGCGTATCTGAGAAAACACCCCACCAACTCCGCTATCGGTTTTAGATCCATCTGTGTAGAAATGGATTGGCTTGTCCTCCATGAAAGCATCTTCTTCGCAAAAGAATCTAGAGAGGAAGCTTACATGGAAATTCTTGTCAAAACAAAGTTCAGGTGTGGTGTAATCGAACTGTTTAGTCGCTTTAAGGCGACTGCTGAAAATATCGAGGAGTGTCAAATGAAACAGAATTTCTAATGCCGCAGAGGGGGTAGACCGCAATGCTCCGCTTATGCATAGACATGCTGTTCTCTGGACTCTGCTTAGTTTAATACAGTTAATCGCACTTTCTAAGGCCGTCCACCTGACTACCACTCCGTAAGTAAGTATCGGTCTTATGACCGAGACATACAGCGTACGAGGTTGAAAGCCCCATTTATTCCCAATGGCTTTTTTGCAAGATTATAAAGCTATTGTAGCTTCATTGACTCTTTCGTGAATGTTAGGTTTCCAGTTTAGTTTTCTGTCAAAAATGAGACCTAGATATTTTGCTGTATCGGAAAACAATAGACTGGTACCGTTTATTGAAGGAGGGTCTATAGTTGAAATTTTGTATTTTCGGGAAAAGAGGACAAGATCAGTTTTATGGGGGTTTATCCCCAATCAATAGCGATCTGCCCAACGGGCTAATCTATTGAGATTTACTTGAAGGAGTTCTTTAATGGTATTAAGATGCTTACCTGAGACGGCTATAGCAACGTCATCCGCATAGGCAATCACCCTGCTACCACCCGCTTCCAGGTATATCACCGGTTCATTTACTACTAAGTTCCAGAGAAAGCGAGAGAGAGGACACCGCTTTGTGGCGTACCGCTGCTGACAAATCTTTTAGCAGAAGTCTCAACCAGTTTGGGGTTGATTGTCCTGCTTTTTAGCATAAAACTGATCAGTTCCCCAAGTGAGTCGTCTACCTGCAGCGCAGTCGTGATCGCGGATGTGTTGACGTTGTTAACACATGTCCAGGAAAGCAGCCATTGTGTACTCTTTACATTGTAGGGATCGTTCGATGTGAAAACAGAGCCGTTTCCACCGACTTTCCTTTACAGTAGGCATGTTGAGCCGTTGACAGAAGTCTTGGATAGATTTTAGCTCGTATATGGATATCAATCAGTCGTTCTAGAGATTTCAGAAGGAAAAATGGTAGACCTATAAGTCTAAGGTTCTTTAGGACAACATGAGAACTTTTTCCACCTTAGGGAATGAAAACTACATTGACATCTCTCCATGACAGTGGAATGTGGATCAGTTCTACACAGCTCCTCATAATATTTTCTAGCGAAGGTAGAATAATATGTGAGGACCTCTTTAGCTCGGCGGGTACTATACCGTCCGGACCAGCAGACTTGCATGGTTTGAAGCCATGCAGCGCCCAGAGCAGTTTGTCTCTTGTGATCAGACCATGCATTTTGGTCCCGGTTGCAGTAGGCCTGTTTGGGTTGCTACTGGCCGCGAATTGAGAGCTACCTTTAAAGTGGGTGTCCAGTTGCAGGTTGAGTGATTCCTCACTTGAGGTTGTCCAACAGCCATCGGTTGTTTTCAAACAGCTAGGCATCATAGGACTTGTAGAGAGGATTTTTCTTAGCCGTGATACCTCAGAGGTTTCGGTGGTTTTGTCACAGAAAGACCTCCAGGATTGTCGCTTTGCCTTCCTCAGTTCTTTTTTGTATAATTTGAGGGATTTTTTGTATGAGTCCCAGTCAGTCACTTTTCTTGTGCTTTTTGCTACGTTGAAAAGTTTTCTGTAAGTGTTTCTGAGCAGTCTCAGTGCTGATGTCCACCAATGTGGGTTTTTCTTGCATCTAGGTTGAATAAGAGGCCAGGAAGCGGCCATAGCCTGATTGAGAGCCAGAGTGAATTCCCTGACCTTCATGTCAAGCTCATTTGTGTCACGTGGAGGACTTGATAGTTCAGAGGATAACGTTTCTGACAGTGTTCCTCTGTATTCAACCAGTTTTCCGGTGGTTCCGGAATGATGGTTACTGGGAGGAGCATCATCCGGGCTGAATTGAATGTATCTGTGGTCTGAAAAAGAGTGTTCAGACGATACCATCCAGTTCATTAGCATTTGAGTGATGCTGCCGGAGACAAGAATTATATCTAGCACTTCCTGTCGGTTTCTAGTTATAAAAGTGGGCTCATTGCCAATATTGCAAATAAAGAGGTTAGTATTTATAATATAGTCAAAATGTGACTCACCTCTATTATTGACGTCGGTACTGCCCCATGAGCGTTAGCGTCGCATCCGATGATGAGGCCAGTTTTATGCCTTCCACCCTTTAGTAACACCCTTTCTAGGTGGTACTGGAGGGCCCATATGATCGTGGCCAAGGTATGCCGATGCTAGCCAGTAGGAGTCTTTAGCAGTCTCTAGTCTGACAACGGTTAAGTCGGGGTCGCTGAGATTAGGAAGTAGAAGTGCATTAAGGCTACGTTTCAGTAATATACAAGTTCTGATCTTACCTTTGCCTCATGTATAGAGCGGGACGTATACGGGTGTCCTAAGTCCACGAACCACGCCTTCTACAATCCATGGTTGCTGGATTAGGATAATGTCTTCTGCGTTTTTTGAAAGACGCAGAATGAGTGCGGCCGAGGCCTTTTTCGAGTGATGGAAATTAAGCTGGAGAAACCGAATCATTCCTACGGTTCTCCAAGAGTTTTCGAAGAGCAAATCGAAAGATACGACGTTGAATGTTGTCATTTCCGTATATATGAACTCGCTGAAAGGGACCCCGCGCTTGGCTGGCATATTCAATTAGGGACCGGCCAAAGGTAATGGTATATATGTACCTATTCACATAGAGGTTGTAAAATTTTTTTGGATCATCGTTTAATAAAATCAAGTGATGAGCTAGCTTTCAGCATTTTCTCACCAATATGTGAGCGAGAATTTAACTCTCTTACTTACTTACTTAGGTGGCGCTACAGTTCGGAGTGAACCTGTGCCTAAGATAACAAGCTCCTCAAGTCAGCCCGGTCTATAGCTAACTGCCTCCAAGCCGATTGATGTCCCCTTCTACTTGTGTGCGTAACCTAAGGTGAGATAGTTTCGAGGACTATTGGTGACCATTCGCTCTACATGTCATAGCCATCTCAGGCGACACAATTTTCACATGACTAATTTTCTGACTAACTCGATCTCGCTGTACAGCTCGTATAGTTCGTCGTTGAATCCTTTTCACCAAATTCCGTTAACGCAAATGGGACTGAATATTTTTCTAACGATTTTTCTCTCGAAACGACTGAGGATATCTTCAACTGCCCTACTACTCACTTGCCTTCTTAGTAAAAAAAAACAGTGATTGGCAGAGTGATTCCACGTTTTATTTCTGCCAAGGTGTTATTGGCAGAATTTATAGCAGATCGAAGATAGAAAAAGTCCTTTACTACCTCGAAGTTATAGCTGTCTATTGAGAGGCTATGCCGAATTCGTCGATTTGTGTGTCACTTCTTGTTGAAAGCACATACTTGGTTTTGCCTTCAATTACCGCTAAACCCCTTTCAATACTAGCGAACGCAGGGATAATAGCCCCCTGAGTTCACCCAATTATGTCAATATCATGCGCGTACCCTACTAGTTGCATAGAATTGTGAAAAATTGCGTCTCCAGTGTTAACTTGTAAGTTCGCCCAATTTGTAGCAACTGTGGTGTTGAAGACAGCGGTTCATCTTGTCTGAAACCTTTTCTGACATCACAGGTCTCGGTTAAGTCGTTACCGTCTTTAACTGCTCGTCTCTATAAATGCGGGCATATGCAGCCTTAAAATCGATGAAAAGAAGCTGGGTATCGATTTGAACTTCTTACGTTATTGCCAAGATCTGCCATAGTGTGGAGATTTGGTCGATTGTGGTCTTTCGTTTTCTGAATCTGCACTCATAGGGGCCAATTCCCTTGACAAAGTGTTTCAGCTGTTCACACAATAGTGTGATGTTAAGGAGATTTCTACATCTATAGTTAGCCCAGTTTGTCCTTTTTTGTGGATCGAGTAAACGGTACTGAGATTCCATTCATCAGGGATACACACTTCTGACCAAATCTGAGAAATCAGTTGGCATATGTTCTCCATAAAGTTATTTCCAGCAGTTTTTAATACCTTGGACGGTAAGCCGTCAGGTGCAGCTGCTTTTTTAGATTCCATTGTAAATATTGCTATCCTTACTTAATTGTGGTCAGGTTGACGGAAGTTTTATCTATCATCATCTAAGTTGAATAGTCTGTTTTACCTGATGGCGGGGTGTTGGGCATCTATGTCTCTATACAGTTTGCAGAAGAAGTTTTTCGTATTCTCAGCGTCGACTGTAACTCCACTGCAAGGTATCCTTCTTCATCCTTACAGGCTGCTGTACGGGTCTTCTCGCCTTGACACCTTCTTTTACCTGTTACTAAAATTTCCGTACGTTATTCCTGAAGTACAACCTCTCAATGCCTTCGATCCGCCGCACCTCGTGCTCTTTTTTCTTCTTCTGGAGAAGCCGATGTTCATCTCGTTTCTTCTGCTCATAGGGCGGCTCTCCTCCTTCATTGCAGCGCCACTTTGTACGCGTCTTTTTTAGCTGCATGTGCTTACCGGTATTCTTAATGAAACCAGGAATTTTTGCTGTGAAACCTATCACGTCAAGTCTCTCATGACATTGGCAACTTTGCCACTGGTCTTCAGTACTTGCTTCTGATGGCATAGAAGTTGTTCAGATATTTTGGGATTTGTGTTCGGCAAAGATTCTGGCAGTCTCTTGTAGTTGCGCCTTGGGAAATCCGCATTCGTACCTTGGCTGCAACAAGGTAGTGATCCGAGTCGATGTTGGCTGACCGGAACTTTCGGATGACAAGAATACTGGAGACATGCCTTACATCTATCGCAATGCGATTAATTTGGTTTAGCGTTTCATAATCCGGAGAACGCCATGTAACCTTATGTAGATTGAGATGAGGAAACCGTGTGCTTGCTACAGTAATATTTGCTCCCGCCGCAAAGTCAATAAGCCTAAATCCGTTGCCAGCTGTGGAGTCGTCTAGCCTATGCTTACCAGCTGTCCCATCAAAAATGTCCTCCTTTCCTATCCTGCCATTAAAATCGCCCACTATATTTTCGGACATTGCTCATATGTCTTGTCGAGGAGCTCGCAGAAACATTCATGCGTCATCCTTGTCTTCAGTAGGGGCATGGGCGCATATTAATCTTCTGTTAGCGAATTCAGCCTTAATGCGTATTGTAATAAGAGAGTCGTTCACATGGTCGGAAGCTCAAGACTTCCTACCTAAATCTGCCGCATAAACGCTGTTTCTTTTCCGTATACCAATCACCATAGTTTTCGTATGTATATATGTTTTTATGCGCCTTATGTCCGACCCATCACACTTCCTGGATGGCGTTGATATCTGCGTGATAGCAGTCAAAGCGGCACTGAATTACATACTGCAGTTGTGGATGCTAAATCTATATACATAGATTGCCATCTATGCTAAAATAGTGTGAAATGGGGAATGAAAGATACTTAAATAATCTCAGGTAAACTAACTACAAGTCATTACCGACTTTTGTCAATAAAATTGTTCTTAAAGAATAAATTTCGATACCACGACTAGCGCGAGGCACGAAAGCTGAAAGATTTTTCTTTAACACAACAATCGTTTGTCCAGTTTTAGCATTCGCAGTGTTGAAAGATGTACAGAAACAGAAAGGAAAATTACAGCGAATGTTATGAAAATATTACGAATGTCAACCGTAATTTGACAATTTGATCTAATAGCAAATACGGGCATTTGTGAAGTTTCACATTAAGAAAAAGCTGAAAAGCTGAAAAGCTTCGGGATAAACAAACCTGCTGGTTTTTCCATGTTCAATGCTGGTCGTCAAAAAACTAGGTCGAAAAAGCATAAGACACTCAGGGTCCAGCCGAGGTTCGAAGAAATGGCCGAAAAAAAGTATTTGGATGACGCAAATGGAAAAATATCAGCAAACTCTTAGCCCCACTAATGAAGTGATTCAAGTGTACCCAGGTCCACGAATTCAGCCAACTTTACAAGCAACACCCGTATTAACCACTTCTCTCGTGGCTTTCATTGAAACGTTTCCTGGAATTCTCGTCACTTATCTAGCCAACATCTACATTGGGAAGTACTAGGGGTTTATATGTGGCTTTGCATTGAAACCTGCAGAAATTTTGTTTACAAAAATTGGGGAACATGCTTCGCAATACAAGGATTGGTGCCAGCTTTAATAATGGATGTTTCTTGAAGTTGTATTATTCACGAAGGTGCGTAAGCTATCTATTGTACATATACCTAGTAACTAGCCAGAAAATAATTTCCAAACTTCTTACGGCTGCTGAGAGAGAGCCGGTTCCTCGGTAAAAAGAAGGGCACATTTTCCATAGTTCCAGCATCGCTCAGTCCATTTTGAATGAAAGCATCTTCAATGTCTAAGAAAGTACTTAATATGATTTTTGTTCGTTTTCGTATATCTCTTTTTTCTATAGGCGTATCGATGTTGATAAAGAGCCATAATGCCGTTCACGCTTTCTTTTACAGAGAAATCTGCCTTGAGGTATAAAAGCTAAGACAATCTACAAAGTTTGTCGCATAGTTGCCGACAATTTAGTTGGATGTTATCTCAATTAAAGTTGTGGATATGAAGAATTTTAAGTGTTACATCTACATCTGATTGTCTTAAATTATTTATATGAGATTACTATCCAGTTAATATCGTCATGATTCTAGATCTGAGCAAATTCTCAAAATATTTCTGGAAATTGGTAGTTACATATACTCGAATTTAACTCATCCATACTTCATAAGCCAACTAAAAAAATGAAAGGAAGTTAAGTCCCTCAGCTAAAAAGACCTTATAAAATGGCAATAAATCAAAGAACGCCTCACTTTTTTTTCAAGTAGACAATTTGCAATAACAACAATACAACAAAGGGCGCTTACCGCAGTAGGTATGCACTCGTAATATACTCGTACAGATATCCACAGCATGAAGCCCATGAACCTGGCCTAGACACTGAAACATAAAGACTGAAGACGTTAAGACTGAAGCAAGTAATAAGAATACCATCGAGAGGAATAATTCTATTTTTATTCTGCATACCTCTGGAAAGTTAAACCATTTCTAAAAATAGAATAGAATACGTGAGTATTAATACGGTCCAAAGAAATTTTTATTTTCTATAACTTTGTCGTTGCTCCTTTTTTCTGTTTTTTTTTTTTTGCATTTTTTTTTGTATTTTTTTTTTTTTATAAAAACGCGTCTCCCTTATATACAGGTAGGTACCTATCCTACAACTCATTAACAGGTGCCGGCCGGACCGGAGTCATGCAATAAAAAAGGGGGAACTCTGTAAACATCAGCATTGCTCCGTGGCTCAATCGTCGTTAAAAATCACGATGCCTAAGAATGGTTCCCATTCTATGCGTTAATTCATTAAGAATGCAAATATATACTAGATTTTTCTATACTGAAAAAATAAAAAATAAAAACAAAGTTAAAATATATCTAGATACATATGCATGTGTACTCGTACTGTACACATGTCCATATGTGCGTATACACTATTATTAATGGCCATCGAGGCATTGCTTGCGTCTTGGGTTCTGTGTTCTGCCTTCTACGTTTTGCATTGGGATGGTAGATTTATTCAAGTTCTTTGCTATTCGTTGTAACTTAACTTTGTGGTTACAAAACTGTTCGAAAGATACTACGTACGCATGCATACATCGATGTATGAATGTGTAAGGTAAATAAAACCGCAAAGGGCTTAATACTATCCACAATTATGAAGACGGATGAGAGATATTTTCTTCTGTCTGGCAGAAGACTGAATCCCTTCATGACATAGTGAAACAATCACAAGTTCACCTGATATGAAATTGTATCTTTTGCTTAGTACAAATATCCAGACCTATAAGTATAAAAGGCGATTTTTATGGCCAAGCTGTAAAGGTTCACTTTAATTGCGAATTTAAGTTTTTTCCTCTGTTTCTCTGCATTTTTGCAGTTTTTCCTTTGTCTCTCTGATTTTTCCTCTTCATAAGTTTTAGTATTTACCCTGTGGGGTAGGTTTATGTCTTTGGGATGAAAACATAACGTAAAATCTGAATTATAAATCCCTTAACTAAAAGCTGGATTTTTCCATCAAATACGTACATTTTTCGCTCTTCGATCAAGATATCTGTAGTTAATAATAATAACTTCTTTAATAACTTCAAATTGATTTAACGTTGATGAGGGAATTGATTGCCTTCTGAACATCAAAATGTCAATTAGTGATTTTTCTCTGAAACCATCACAGCTCTTGAGAAGACAACCAATCCGAAAATATATCTTGTAAAAAGATCATGAAATCTTTGAACCTGTCACCTGCATCAGTTTGACTTCACTATTTCACGATGTATCGTACATATGTACATTCATATGTATATACATAGCAGCAGTCCTCCTATTTTCAATTCAAAATATTGTTCAAATAAGTTGGTTTCCTCTAAAGGACTAAGCTATGAGAAAATAACTTTAAATTTACAAAACTTCTGTTAACGAGCTCGGGATAGCTTCAAGACTCAATTATAGTCCAATGGGCTATTATCGGTACGACAGCTACACTTACCATCCACTAGATTAGGTGCATCCTATAGAGTTAGGAAATCGGTTTGGATGGCGTCTTATTTCTGAAGTTTCGGAGAATTGGACAGTGAAAAAGAAAATGAGGATATAAGGATATATTTTCTTTTCTTCGCCCCGTCCGATTGCGAAGCCAATACACTACCACCTGAGCCACAGAGGTTAGAGTTTGAACCACATCTGATTACCCGAAGGGGTTTACTCATTTTCTTCTTTGTACTGTCTCTGAACTCAGGCACGAGTGATGTAATACCGACTGCTGACACGGGTACTTTCTTTCTTACACTGATGGATCAATTGAGTCAAAGGTTTTGATTAATTCCGGGTTGAGGTTGAGTAACTAAAACGCTTTCAGGGACATCATCTGAAATTCAAAAAACTTGAAAACGTACAGCTCAGTAGCAAAACACCTTATGAGGTGTGGAGGACTCGTCTTTCTCTAAAGCACAGGTATCCCTATATGGGATTAATGACTAGTGCATTAGAAATATTGTAATTTTTGTGAGTCGATCCCCACAAAACTGAGGTTGCTCTCTTTAAATACAGGAAGAAGCCGACTGATCTGACATATCATCAGCATTCCGTTTGAAAACAAGTAGTCTTTGGTTCAACACACTCACCGGCACCAGAACCCCTTATGCTGTGAAAATAGAAAATCGATCTCCTATGTGCCCAGAAATAGTTTCGATTAGAATCTGCGCCAGGAAAGGAACACACATATAGGGTCGTCCAGCAAGAGGTGTAATTTTAAGTCAATAGAAAAAAGCAACATTGTTATAAGAAGTGGTGATATTTTTACTCTGATATTTTCTTTAGCATAGCGTCGAAGGAAAAAGTTTCATAATGTTAAATCGCGCGATCTCGGCGGACAATTGAGAAATCACATTTTCCGGAAATGTGCCATGTGGAATAGAGCCATTGTTTCACCAGCTGTGTGGCATGTCGCCTCAAATGCTGAAAATAAACGTCGCCCGCGTCCATAGCATAAATTTCAGGCAAAAGAAGTTCACTCGCTGTGGATGGCGAGGTAGTTCCACTATTTCTCTTGCGTTCTCGGAGCCCCAGATGTGATAGTTTTGTTTGTTGACGTATCCAGCTAAATAGAAATGAGCCTCATCACTCCGAATAATTTTGTGTAAAAAATCAACACCTAATTAGGGAAAGTACGGCCTTGTTCGTGGTCTGCTAGCTTCAGTTCTTGTGCCAGCTGGACCTTATAAGTACGTAAGCACAGATCTTTATTCAAAATACTGTGAAAAGTCCCCCCTTCGGGTAGGGGTTAGAATATACCCGAGGTATGCATGCCTGTCGTAAGAGGCGACTAAAATGCACCCTCCGTATACCGAGCGCGAAGTGTATACTAATTATGCAATGAGTAAAACAAATGGAATTATTACCCCAGGTGGCAGACCAGCTATGCTGGAAAATCCACCCTCTACGGAGGTCGGCTCGATGGATTCTGGGGCGAGCCAATTATTGCATCTTATCAACCCGTTCGGAAAAAGTTCACGGGTTTCGAGATCTCCACCACCTAGATCTCCAAAACAAGAAGATAACAAAAGAAGTCCAACGACACCAAAAACGTCGTCTTGCGAAGAATGGACCTCAGCGAAAATAAATAGCCTGAAAGACGAAAATACCGAACTTCGTACTAGGCTAACCAAAATGGAAGCGACATGCGAAGATCTTAAAAAAGAACTGGAAAAACTGAAAACCAAGGAAAAGTCAAACAGCGACGTTATGTCTGTTAAAAATATCTACGAAACAGATGAAGAAGAGCTAGGTCGAGAAACCGACTGGATCTTGCAAAAACGTCCCGGAAAAAAGCGTAAAGCTGCGTCTTCTCCCAAAATCGTCTCTCAACGTGAAGCAAAGGGAGATGAATCGAAGAAAAATGTCAACAATAACATGAATCCTGAAAAAATCAAAGCGGAAAAACAACGAACACCCCCGCCAATCAATGTCACTGGAGTTTCAGATTACAAGAAACTCCAAAACATATTGATGACCCTGCCGAGATCAGACTATATAGTAACATCGCGCAATAATAATGTATGGAAAGTCAACGTCAAGGATGCTGACAACTATCGCATTCTTTCTCGCAAGTTAAGCGTCGAAAAAATCCAATGGTTCACATACGAGAACAAGTGCGAAAGACCTATTCGTGTCGTCGCCAGAGGACTGCATCCGTCTTGCCCAAAAGAAGATATCGTAAGTGGTTTAAAAACCAAGGGTTTTAAAATCATTGATGTCGTCAACATCGAAAAGCGAGAGAAACAAAAAATTGAAGGAAAGGATATGACAGTTAAACGTAGCCTTCCCCTCTTTATGCTAACCTTTGAGAACACTGAACATACCCAAAAAATATACGATATTAAGTCAATCCTCAACATTATTGTTAAAATTGAGCCTCGACGCAAAAACTCGAAACTGATCCCGCAGTGTAAGCGATGCCAGGAATTTAACCATACGCAAGCTTACTGCCAAAAAGAGCCTCGGTGCGTAAAATGCGCAGGTAAACACCTGTCCAAAGAATGCAACGTAAGCAAACAAACCCCTCCGACTTGTGTCAACTGCAGGGGTAAACACGTAGCAAATTTCCGTGGCTGTAAAGTAGCAAAGGAGTTGCAAAACAGACGTGACAAGTTGTTTAAGCCACAAAAAGAGAATCCCAAAACTAAAGAAAAAACATCGGGATCTGCTCAAAATATCGTTAAAAACGCCAAGGCGAAAGTGATTGATTCCAGTGTTGAAAAGAAAGCATCGGAAAAACTCACATTCGCTGAAGCTACCAAGCTAAAGGCAAAAGATTCCGGAGATCCTGCTTCCCAAGTATTTTCCGTTATTCTCGCGCAGCTTGAGCAGCAAAACAAAATCAATGAACTTATTTTAGATAAGCTAAAGAAGTTTGAAAATAGGTTCAATAAAAAACGTCCTTTGCCTAAAAAATGAAAAGGGAAAAATTAAACGTACTCACCTGGAATGCAAACGGAATCTTAGAAAAACTTTATGAACTTGAGTTATTCCTAAGGAAAAACGACATTGACGTTTGTTTGGTTTCCGAAACCCACTTGAAAAATGGGTCATCTGCAAAAATTAGAGGTTTTAAAGATTACTACGCGTATCACCCTTCGGGAAACGCGAGAGGCGGATCCTCTGTATACATTAAAGAGTCTCTTGAGCACAACGAAGATATAAAAGTAGAGCTCGAGTCTGTACAACTAATTGCGGTGCGCGTAAAATTGGTACGGAACTCCTTTACTATTTCAGCCATCTATTGTCCTCCACGATTTACGCCTTCAAAACATATATTTAAAAATATATTCAATTCTCTTGGATCGGCTTTTATGATTGGCGGTGATTTCAATGCCAAACACACTTTTTGGGGATCAAGATGTGTCTCCCAAAAGGGTAAGATACTCTATAAAGCATGTATGGAACACAATTGTGACTTCTATTCAACGGGCAAGCCGACTTATTGGCCAACAGACACAACGAAAATACCCGATCTTGTCGATTTCTTCGTTGTTAAAGGAATTCGTAACTCGGATATAAACGTTGATGAAAGCTTCGATCTTTCCTCCGATCATTCTCCAGTCATACTGACAATGAACGACACGTTTATTAAAAAACAAGGACCATTAAGACTAACTGGACGAAATACTAATTGGGAAGGATTCAGAAATGAGATTAATAATAACCTAGAACTAGATGTTTCACTTAAAGCAGCACTTGAACTCGAAATCGAAGTGGATTCTTTCGTTGAAATAGTCCAATGTGCTGCGTGGAACAATACACCTTGTCAACGAAAAAACACGGCTAAACGTAACTTAAACTACCCGCCTGAGGTAAAAGATATGATAAGAGAAAAAAGAAAAGCTCGCAAAAGATGGCAAACAACTCGAGCGCCGCAGGATAAAACACGCTTAAACAGGCTCTGTAATCTGCTCAAGGAGACTCTTAAAAGTTACAGAAATTCCGAAGTAAATACATATGTTCAAAACCTGACGGCAGGAAAAGAAACAAACTACTCGCTTTGGAAAGCTTTAAAATGCTTAAAAAGGCCCAAAATCCCCGCGCCACCAATCAAGGTCGGCAATAACGAATGGGCTAAGGGGGATAAGGAAAAAGCGGAGGTTTTTGCCGACTATCTTGAAGAAATTTTCAAGCCCTCCGACGGCCCGACACTGGCACCCGGCACCAGTTCTTTAGAAATAGCATATAGTAATTTTGTAATGACAAATGCAACTCTTGCTGAAATCAAAACTGTAATAAGGAAATTAAAACCAAAGAAGGCTCCGGGGTATGACCTTATTACCGGAGAAGTTCTGAAAATGCTACCTCAAAAAGCACTTATAAAGCTCTTACACATTATTAACGCGGCTCTGAGGCTTGAATACGTGCCAAGCCAGTGGAAAGTTGCAGAAGTCATTATGGTACTAAAACCGGGAAAACCTCCAAACGATAAAAAATCATACAGACCCATTTCTCTTCTACCGATCCTGTCGAAAATCTTTGAGAGGATTTTGCTAAAACGTCTTCTCCCAATTATCGAAAACCAAAATCTTATTCCCAGCCATCAATTTGGATTTCGGACTAAGCATTCAACAATTGATCAGGTGCATAGAATTACTGATGTAATTGAAAGATCCCTGGAAGAAAAAAAGATTTGTTCGAGCGTATTTCTTGACGTCTCACAAGCTTTTGACAAAGTATGGCATGAAGGTTTGAAGTTCAAACTGCGACGAATTTTGCCATTAAAGCTTTATAATATATTGACAAGCTATTTTGAAAATAGAATTTTTCGCGTTCGATACGGAAATTTAAAGATATCCTAGCCGGAGTACCGCAGGGAAGCGTACTGGGCCCACTTTTGTACCTTTTATATACAAGAGATATACCACACGTCGAGGATACTGTTCTCGCTACTTTTGCTGACGACACCGCTATCTTAGCGGTTGGAGAATCAGTAGAAGACTCAACGGCGAAACTTCAGACTGCTTTAAATAAAGTCTACGAGTGGACAAAGATCTGGCGAATTACCCTTAATGAGACAAAATCTGTACATGTTGACTTCACCTACAGAAAGATAAATCACTTGCCCATTTCTATAAACTCGGTGTGTATCCCCTTTGCAAACGAGGCTAAGTATTTGGGAATGACACTTGACGCGAAGCTTAAATGGAAAACGCATGTTAGAAAGAAACGAAAAGAACTAGAGGCCAAATACAGAGAAATGTACTGGCTACTTGGTAAATATTTCAAGCTAAGCTTAGAAAACAAGCTGCTTCTTTATAAGCAAGTGCTAAAGCCGGTGTGGACCTATGGTATACAACTCTGGGGTTGTACTAAGAAATCAAATGTAAATATAATACAAACTTTTGAAAATAAAGTGCTACGACAATTTGTGCGTGCCCCATGGTTTATAAGAAATAATGACCTGCATCGAGACCTCGGAGTTCCTTTCGTGGAAGATGAAGTCAGGAACTGCGCACGAAAACATAAAGTCCGGTTAAGCGGCCATATCAACAATACAGTCCTAGAAGTCTTGGACGAACGAAACATACTACGCCGTCTTCAACGAACTAAACCGTTGGACCTTGCGCGATAAATTGAAACCGCATTAAGAAAGCGGAATATGTAGGGTCTTCCATTGGAAAGTATCCTACCAATCGTGACTAACTTATGAAATAAAAACTGCTTGATAAGTTCTACTTAGTTGCGGTATTAAAATCAACAATGAAGGGAGGTGTTTTTAGTGAGTAAGAATCTCACACTACTATGAGCACGCGCTTCTGATCCTCATAGTGTCTGATGGAAGATTTTCACCTGCCCTCGCCGGAAATAAAAAAAAAAAATAAAACTGTGCAAAGTGGTTGCGAATAGGCCCAGTAACTGTGATCGTCTTAAAATCTAAACACCTGAGTTTCAGTCATGCTCTCAGCTACGGCGGCGATATTTTTAGCTAAACTTGCCGGATGAGCACCACTAACCTGTCCAAGACGATGAAATTTATCGATTAAAATCACTATAGCTGTTCGAGAAGACGCTTGATGGTGACCAAAAACAGTACGAACTTTGTGAAATGTTTGTAGTGAATTTTCACTATTTCAATACGTTATGCGAGTGTATGTTGATCCATATTTAATAGCTTCTAAGACCATACCTGAGTGCTGACAGTTCAACAATAACGCGGAATTTAAAATGACACCTCTTGTAGAATCTTCTTTTTGGAGCACGAAAACGTTAGATTCCAGTTCTTGTTAGGATAATTTGAGATTGTCTTTCAAACGGAGATATGGTATATGCAACCTTGATGCTAATGAACTATATTCTGAACAATTGGTGGAGGGGAGAATTTCTGCGTCTGCTGTGACGGCTAGTTCTGGAATGCGACCATCATTTATGGGGTTTAAAAGTAGATCTACTATCCCTCATAGTTATTGGGACGATAATTGAAGATATAATTGCACATGAAATGTATAATAACTCGAAGTCAAAACGTGTAGCGCATTGATGTTCAAGTTAAAGACAGGAAAACACAGACATGAAATGGTGCTATCGAAAACTGTGGAACTTAAATATGTACGTAGACAAAGAATTCAGAAGCCGGCAATAGAACGCTTTCTCAATGCATATCAAAAAGCGAGAAGTCGAAGAACTCATTTATCTTCAAGCCTGAATAGTGGAGACTCAAAACAGGATAAAAAATGTCTGAGAATTCTAAATATGTACAATTGTGTAGCAGGACATATGTCTGGAGGCCGCATGAATTAGATCTTAAGTTCGAGGAATAGGTGTTGTCTGTGATGTTCGAATTGAATCATAAAAT
Source organism: Volucella zonaria (assembly GCA_963966105.1). Classification (NCBI taxonomy): domain Eukaryota; kingdom Metazoa; phylum Arthropoda; class Insecta; order Diptera; family Syrphidae; genus Volucella; species Volucella zonaria. The sequence goes on from OZ014530.1 coordinate 167,647,904, forward strand.
ACTTGTCGTAACTTTAATGCAGTCATCAGTTAATCATTATCTGCTAACAAAGTGGTACCATAGATGCTACAAAATGGTCAAAGCGGAACCGTCGAAAGTAACATGGTGGTGCTTGCACTCTTAAGAATATAGAGTACAAAAGCATAGCACACTGTTCAAAAATAAAAGACTAAGGTAAGTTTTCTTCCAGCCCCCGCCAAGTAAAACCCTCAAGACAAAATTTAACTAGGACACGTATATGGTACGTGGCTATTATAGTGGCAAAGGGTATACTCTACTCTTTCTTCTTGATTAGCAGTAGAGGCTATTTATGTACATTGAACCCTTGGACCAGATGGCCACGATTCTACCTTTTCTAGCCAATATTAGTTATTCGGGATAATAACAGTCATGCTTGTCATAAACAAGTTCTATGCTATCTACTCGTACCTATCTAACTACGCTTATGTACTTAGTCGTGTTTCCGTAAGCTTAAGGCTAGCCCCGCTCTGTGGAACTTAACTCACTTAAAGATATGTAGAGTGTGTAGATTAATATTTAATATTATGTGGCGACTATCAAACATTAAGGTTTCTATTAGTCTTGAACAATTTTAAGTTCAGCTATTTTTATAAATGGGATACAGAGCCCAAAATCTAAGGCTTCTTCTCTAAATCTGTTGTTTGAGCATCAATCAAGTCCAATGTTGACGCAAAAATTTCTCCGGCCACAGTAGTCCAAAAGTCATTTCAGACAGAAATTTTGGCCGTCAGTGAACTGTAGAATTGGAATAATTTGAAGATTGTTTTTTTGTAAACAATGCAACCCCTTGGTCTGCCCTTTTTAAATAAATCATAGGGTAATTCACCTTTCTAGATCTATGGCTCTTGAATAAGCGCACGTTATTCACACCACATTTGCCCTAAACACGTGTCAATTGAATGATTTTCGCAATCCATCTGGAAATGTTTTAGATTTACTTTTTTGCGCTGCTCTGATTTTCCTTTACTTAATGAAAGCATTTTTCATGATGCGGTGCAGATTTCATTTGAATATACATATTAATTCCACTCGTAACGAGTCGATGTGATCAAATTTTAAAGTACGGTTTCAATAAACTCGATTACAGTGCAATTAATAGTTTTTTTAAGTTCTATGGAATGGAACTGCATCATTAGCTTTTCCAATCTAACCACTGTTTAGTGGGAATTCTTCAGTTTGCGATATCTGTTTTTATAGCAAAGACAGTTCAACTTTTTAATAAACCAATATAGTTCAATAGAAGTTTGTCTAGATTGAAGAATGTCATGAATAAGATGCATAAAAATCGTAGCAAATTTTTAAGATTAAAATACGAGGGCGGGTCAATAAGTCCGTGACTTTTTTTAATTTCTGACCTCTTTACTGAAACAGTAACACTGCTCCTGTTAACAGGCATCTGTCAGTTGACTCCTGTCAAAATTTAAACTTGCTGCGTCAGTTAGTTTGTGTTTGACAGCTATTTTTATCAGACTACTCACTAATTTGAGGAGAAAATGGAAAAAAGTGAATTTCGTGTGCTTATTAAGCATTATTTCTTGCGAAAAAAAAACAATTGCCGAGAACAAGGCTAAGCTTGATAAATACTATGGGGACTCTGCACCATCGATTTCAATGGGAAAAAAGTGGTTTACTGAATTTCGTTGTGGCCGTACAAGCACTGAAGATGCCGAACGTCCTGGACGCCCAGTTGAGGTCTCTACACCCGAAACAATCGAAAAAATTCACGATATGGTGTTGGCCGACCGAAGATTGAAAGTGCGAGAGATTGTGGAAGCCGTAGGGATCTCGCATGGCTCAGTGGTTTCAATTTTGAATGATCACTTGGGCATGAGAAAGCTTTCCGCAAGATGGGTGCCGCGTTTGCTCACAGTCGACCACAAACGCAATCGTGTAACAACTTCACAGGAAGGTTTGGCGTTGTTTAATCGCAATATGGAGGAGTTTTTGCTCCGTTTTGTAACCGTGGACGAAACATGGATCCATCACAACACACCAGAGAACAAACAACAGTCAAAACAGTGGGTTTCTAAGGGTGAATCGGCGCCAAAGAAGGCCAAGGTGGGTTTGTCAGCCAATAAAGTTATGGCGACTGTTTTTTGGGATGCACGCGGGATAATCCACATTGACTACCTTCAAAAGGGAAGAACAATCAATGGGGAATATTATGCCAACTTATTGGACCGATTCAATGACGATTTGAAAAAAAAACGACCTCATTTGGCCAAGAAAAAAGTTCTTTTCCACCAAGACAATGCAAGGGTGCACACATGTGCAGTTGCCATGGCAAAAATCCATGAATTGGGCTATGAATTGCTCCCTCATCCACCCTATTCTCCAGATTTGGCTCCGAGCGACTACTTCTTGTTCCCAAACCTGAAGAAATGGCTTGGTGGAAAAAGATTTGACTCCAATGATGAAGTCATCTCGCAAACAAAGGCCTATTTTGAGGACCTCGACAAATCATTTTTTTTGGAAGGGATAAAAAAATTGGAGAAGCGTTGGACAAAGTGTATAGAGCTCAAGGGAGACTACGTTGAAAAATAAAATTATTTTTTTATCAAAAAATCTGTGTTTTAATCCAAAAGTCACGGGCTTATTGCCCCGCCCTCGTATCAATATGAATTTTTTTTTTTTTTTTGAACAGTATCATTATCTCTTCTTTGGCTTGAGAACATTGTACAGGATGATAAGACCAATGACACCGTATGTTGCTTTTGCAACGTTGGCACGGCCAGCATTAGTTGTTCCATTGAAGTACTTGGAGAGTCCGGTTAACTTGGCTCTTTCACGTGATTCAGCAGCCATTTTTAGAGAATTGGTTTTGAAACTGTCAACACTGTTTCTACAGATTATAATTTGACAGTTGAAAGGTGATTTGCGGTTAGTATTGTACATTTTGCCGTTTTACGGTGAATAGATTAACGACAGAACAACGCGTGCAAATTGTGCAAACTTATTTTGATTATTTTGAAAACCATGGTCCGGTTCGCCAAACTTATCGTGCGCTATATTCATTTTACAGTTGACATAATTGTACATCTGAGCAAGTTCTTCGGAACACGAGGAATCGTTTTTGCACCACGTACACTCTAGTGGATAATACGCATCCCCAAAGATGACAATCTGTGCGAACAGAAGAAGTTACTGCCGTTGTGAAGCGGAGTGCTGAGGAGAATCCGAATGAGTCGATTCGCCATCGTGCAGAGAAATTCAAGCTATGCCCACCCAATTTGTGGAAGATTTTACGGAGAGATCTTGGCTTAAAAGCTTATAAAATCCGCGTTGAAACCGCGTGACCATTATACGCGTCGTGGATTCGGTGTATGGGCCGAAAACATGATTCAGCTTGATCCTCAATTTCAACGCAACATTTTGTTGTCCGATGAGGCCCCTTTTTGGTTTGGAATAAGCAAAATTGCCGAATTTGGAGTGGAGAAAACCCAGAAGCTTTTCTCGAGACACCCTTGCAACCAACCATTAAAACTCATTGTTTGGTGTGCTTTATGGGCTGGTGGAATCAACGGCCGAAATTTCTTTAAGGACGATGCCAACCAGAATATTACCGTCAATGGAAAGCGCTATAGAGACATGATTTCTGACTTCTTCGTTCCTCAGTTGAATGGCATTGACGTGACAGAGCTTTGGTTTCAACAAGATGGTGCAACAGCCACACGGCGCGCGACACCATCAATTTATTGCGCGAAACATTTTCTGAGCGCGTAATTCCGCGTAATGGTCCTGTGAACTGGCCTCCACGATCCTGTAATCTCACACCTTTAGATTGCTTTCTTTAGGGGTATGTGAAGTCACTGGTCTATGCCGATAAACCAGAGACGTTAGATGATTTGGAAGTCAACATTCGCCGTGTAATTGCTGATATACCACCCCAGTTGCTCCATAAAGTTGTCAAAAATTGGCCTTCACGATTTCACTTCCTTCGAGTTAGCCGTGGCGCGCATATGCCCGATATCATATTTAAGTACTAATGGCATAAAATTATTTATTATATCATAGGCATTAATATTAGCTTCAAGTGCTTTATTTCATATTGAATTTGTATACCTCTAAAACAAACACCCTTTATAATATTCTCAATTGAAAATGATATAAAGCGCAATCCCAAAGCTTTCTAGTCATTTTCTTATTCAAAGCGAAAATCCTCGACTTTAACATCTATCCTGAAATATATTGGAAAATCTAGTAGTAATGTGAATCAAATTTGCGATATGTTTTCTTTCTTCCAATCTAATTTTGTCTCCGAAAAAGTTAGTTTCAATTTTCTAAATTGAAGTCAACCAATTACGGGCATCGGTTTAATGTCTTTATGAAGAATATGAAATATTATAGGAATTATCGTGTCTTGATTCTAATGCTAGTGTAGACAACGTCCCGCCTCAGTTTTTCAAATTTTATCAACTGAACTTAGTGCACCCACTCAAAATCATACTTCACTTGTCTTAAGTTCATTTATAACTCCAATTCACAAATCAGGATAAATATTTGATTGACAATTATGTGTAGACCTGCAGGCAGATTGCTATTGATCCCAAAAATATTTTAAACTGTAGTGAAAGAAAACTTTATTCCGATATAAGCTCTTTTATCTCAGAGTTTCAGCATGGATCTGTAAGTGGTAGATCTACAATCATTAACCTTGTAACATTTACTCATTACATTACGTCTTCAAGTTGACTGCGTTTATATGGTATAGATTTTTCCAAGGCCTTTGGCTGGGTACAACACAACGTCCGTTTGAAGCAATTTGAATAACCAGAAGCAATTTGTGAAAACCATTGGGCACATTAGCCCACTTATTTTTGTTCTATTTATCAATAACTTACCATCTTTTAGATCTGGATCGTTAAAAATATTAGAAATTCTAACTCATCCTCCATCCCAACGCTCTTTTACAATGACGCACCGGCCTAAGCTTGAGTGTGTCGAATCTTCACACTCGTGTCGTAGCAAGAGTACACAGATCTTAATGTAGACAAATCCGCTGGTCTAGATGGTATATGTCCCCGTCTTCTGAAGAGGTGTTCTTCCTCGCTGGTAAAACCCCTGCGTAAGCTTTTTCTTCAATCCTACTCTTTAGGACTCTTTCCGAGCAGATGGAAAACAGAATTTGTTCACCCCGTCCCTAAAAACGCGAATCTTCCTCTCTCTCCTTCTACAGACCCATTGCACTTACATTTTTTCTTTCAAAGGTCATAGAAACGCTGATAAACCGTCAGCTCATGGAATATTTCGAAAAGCGAAAACTTCTCAAAACTGGTGATTTGATGGCATGTCTCACGGAAAAGTGGAACCAAAGTCTACACAATTCTGACGAATGCAAGATGTTTGTACTTGATATTTCTAAGGCATTTGACAGGTTCAGGTATCAGGCATCGTAGTATCATTTGATGGGTTTCGTCCTATTTGGTCTTACTCTTCCTTTTTACTACCCTATGTATCAAGTTGGGGATCTACGTGGAGATTGATCGAAAAACTGCTGACTGCCCTATAACTTAGATTAGGCCTGCACCGCATCAATCATGTTCGCAGCGTAGTTCTTGCCGTACAGCCCAAAGATCAGCGAACTATTGTGAGAAAGTTCAACGTTCAGGAGTTCGAGGAGTTCGATACCCCATTCAGTATTGAACATATAAAATCAGTGGTATCACTGTCAAAGGGAAAATCAAAGCGGCCGCCTCTATTGTACTGGTTCCAACCCACATCAAACTTTAGCATTGTTTGTACGATCCTAATTAAGGTATATCGCCTGAACTACTTCAACTACAGGGGTGGCCCTGGCTCAGGTGGTAGTGTACTGGTTTACTTATCGGACGGTTCGGGGTTAAATACTAGTCGCGCCCGAAAGACATTTTTTTTTCAGGCAACTAAAATCAGTAAGGCGAGTAGTTGCATAGAATGCAACAACAAGTCCAATTATACTAATAATTTAATCTAACCAGTCCACCCATGAAGCGAAATAACCACTGAGCTCAAAAACCTTTCTATTGCTCTCTGTCCCATTTTTCTTAAAACTTAACACGTGCTCAGGAACTTTAAGTGTTATGACTACAAAAAGCAAGATAGTTGCACTTGATATTTCTAAGGTATTTGACAGAGCCTGGCATCAGGTTTTTATGCTGAAAATGCGTGCATTGGGATCGAGGACTCTCTTTTTCAATGGAGTAGAAAATACCTTTCGAAACGTCCAATTCAAATTGGATGGTTTCAAGATATTCAAAAAATAAATGCAGGTGTGCCACAGGGCTCCGTTCTGTCTCCGACACTCTTTTTAATTTTCATTAATGATCTCTTGTCTGCTACTTCTAATCCAATATGTTCCTTTGCTGATGACAGTACTCTCTGCGTTTCATATATGTTCCAGGACTCACGCCCCTGCTCTTCGGCTGTAGAAGAGCAGAAGGGAACGGTAGCGTATGTTAAGCTCGTTAAATTCCGATATTAACAGGATAACCAATCGGGGAATTGTCAACAGAGTGGAATTTAATGCTTCCAAAACACAATGTTGTCTGCTGTCATTAAAGCGAAATTTAAATACCCAGCCATTATCCATGAATGGCACTTGCACCGTCGAAACCAAAAACCTTTCCATTCTCAGTATGTGTGTCAGTGACAACTTACGTTGGAATGACCACATATTCGATGTCGTCAAAAAAGCTGTGAAATGTCTAGGTTTCCTGAAACGATGTAAGAAATAGCTTACACCCACTGATCTGGCCTCAATATATGTATAAGGCATTCATGCGCCCAAAATTGGAGTACAATGCCTACATCTGGTCATATGCTCCTAAAACATCTCTGCACCTGCTGGATAGGATTCAAAACCGTTCGATAAAACTCATAGATGATACTAATATCAGTCAATCAATTGACACCCTCGAAAACCGACGTAAAGTATCAATCAAAATATTGTATATTGTCAATATTTGAATTTGAATATTTATATGATAGAAGAGAAATATTAGAATAAATACGACTTTATACTGAGCTTTGAAGTAATTAAATTTTGTTAGAAATTGGCTTCTGTATGATACAGCTGCTTTGATATAATTGACCACTGATTTCGAATCGTTCCTCCCTTGAGTATTGTTATAAACTTACCTTCATTCAAAGTTGCCTTTCGAAAATATTGTATCTCACTCTAAGCTCCTTTAAGACCAGGCATCTGATATATTGTTTACGTATGTTCTTCACCCAAAAACGTTGTTTTTCGAAAAGAATTTTGGTAAGTTGACGCGGTATCCTTGTATCATTGTATTCGAACACTGTTTTCTTGATATAGCTAAGATGTAAATCTAGTATATAGAAATGTCTATATTCAATTCCGATCTCGATCGACGAGGCATAGTTTGGGCTTTGGAATGCCAGATGGTAGTTTCAATATTCTGTTCAAGAAATAGCCAATAAAGTCCACTTCTTCAAATATTCGAAAGCCCCATGGCACTATAAGCTTGGATAGCTCTGCAGGTTGCCAAAAATAGTTTCTACTTTGCACTAGGGGTTATATTTTTCCTTTTTCTAGAAGCAATGCCACATTGTGTTGTCGCTGCAATAGTTCTTTTCTCTACATGCTTCATGAAGCAAATTTTTTGAATTAAGTAAAACACCAAGGTAGGTATAATGCGGCGCTATTCGAATTGCCTCCCCATTAAAAATTCACTTCTCTTGATTTGATAGCCTTCTGATTTTGAAAGGTTAATTTCCAAGCTCCGTTTCTCGCAGTACTCTTCAAGGTGGGCTGTCACCTGACTGTCGCGTAATTGCTTCACTCCAAAAAGTGTCTCAAAGAATTTTATAACTCTCTTCCCGTCCACACTGCCAGCGTGATGTGTACGATAGAGGCCACGTTATATGTATATGTTATATCTACTGTAGAATATTTTCTTTTACAGCCAGCTTGGTACTCCGTTAGAATGTTTTCCACCCAAATGCTTAACCTCTCATTTAGAGCCTCAATCATGATTTTGGCTTTGCAATCGCGAATGAAATGCCCCTATAGTTCCTGGATCGTTTGCGTCACCGGCCAATATTGGCCACACTACGTAACTTCGTGTAGGGTTCCTCTACTCTACTTTAATCCAATATTTTTGTATATGGTATGCTGCTGCTAGTTCTTTCAGAAAATCGCCGGTCACATATACAAAAACTCCTACGTTATTCTATCTTCTCCTAGAGCCTTGTTAAGATTTAGTGTTCTAAGCATGTTTTCAATTTCATCAAGAGTAAATGGTCTGTCTAAGTCTTTGTCTTCAAAATATTAGGTACATACGATATGCTACATACGAGTATGTATTTCTTAAGTTGGGTTCAGAAGATCTCTTATATTCCTTAAATTCCAAAGTGCTTGTGTCAGGGCACACTTATTGTACTTGATTCCTTATCTCCTTTGATAGGCGCCACCAATCTTTGCTGTCTTTAACCGTATTTATTTTGAAGTCATTTGTTTGTAGTACAGTATTTTAGGATGTACCTTTACAAGCTACTTTATATTCTAGTTGGGCTCTCATAAATCTCAGTTTTACCTCTTGATTTCTTGTTTTACGAAATAAATTCAATAAAATAAATGAAGCACTTTTTTTCTCGCTAGTTCGCACTGAGAATTGTACCACTTATTCTTTGGAATGAAGGTTTTTCTGTTACTACTATGTAGAGTCGTTGAATCATTAATTGTATTAGTGAGATCGACCATCCCGATCGTATCTTTTTGAAGGTGGAATTTTGCAAGATGGAACGAAGTCTCAATTTTAGCTTTGGCAATAGATTATTAGGGATGTTCGTATCAACCGCTGAATGTTCAATTTTATTGCCAAGTGATCCAACTATAGGAGTTGCTTTTGAATGTGAACTAACTTTCTCTTTATGCTAAGATTATATAGTGAACAAAGCAAATTGCATGCTGAGTTAGATTTCGTAACTCCAAGAATTTCCATGATCCCTACACACTAAAGTCTATATACAGTAGACTCCGCTTATCTGAACTCCGCTTAACCGAAAAAATCGGTTAACTGAAACACAAAAATTATCCCGGAGCATTTTTTCATAATTTTCATATAAATTACTCCGCTTAATTGAAAAACCCGGTTAATTGAAAAAAATTGTATGTCAAAAATAAATAATACGTACTACTCGTACTTCAGCTACGCATAACTGAAAAAAAAATCACTGAATACACCGATTGATATCATTTGTAATTTCTTCAACTGAACACGTCCACTGGACCTGACAATCAACGTGCACCTAGCACAGTCTATCAATTTTGACAGCACAATATTCTGTGCGTTTACGTTTTCTCTTTCGGCTTTAGTGTTCCAATATTTAATTGAATTCCATTATATTGTGACGAAATCTGCAGAAATGTCGGCACACATGATAAAGTTCAGAAAAAGAAGAATTTCAATTTGTACTTGTATAAAAAAACATTTTAGGCATCTGGGTCTGGAAAGAAATGCACAAGCCTGTCACTTCAAAAAAAGCTTGAAATTTTAAAGAAAATTGAAGTGGGAGAGCCAGGAAAGTTATTTGTACAGAGTTCGGCTGCAGTGCACCAACTTTAACAAGATTCATGAACAGTAGAGATTCCATCAGCAACATGGCCACACAAAACCAAAATTTGTTGAGGAAACGAGTGCGAACAGGTGCTTATAAAGATGTGGAAAAGACGCTATCGGTTTGGTTCAAGGAAATGCGATCGAAACATGCAACAGTCACTGGCCCACTTTTAATGGGATAAGCAAGTGCGTTTGCTGTTATGCTAAATGTGGATTTTGTACCATCCAATGGTTGGCTGGAGCACTGGAAACATAGGGAAAATATTCATTTTAAGAACGTTCATGGGGAGAAAAATTCCGGCGATGTGCAGGGTGATAACGAATGGTTGGCTAACATTTTGCCAACATATCTTGAAGAAAATGGTGAGGACGATATTTACAATGCGGACTCATCCATTAATGTTTAAAGCTTTATCTACTGGTACATTGGCATACAGATCAGAAAAACCATCCGCAAGCAAATGCAATAAAGACCGAATTACGATTCTTTTTGTTACAAATTCAACCGGTAGCGACAAAATGATTTTCTGTATAGGGAGATCTCACAACCCTAGGTGCTTCCGTTACTCTACAGTTCCTGCAAAATATTTTGCCAACCCAAGGGCTTGGATGACTCGGTCAATCTGGAGTAAGATCATGAAAGAACTAAATGCAAAATTTAGGGCGAACCGTAAGAAGGTATTACTTTTGGTTGACAATGCGACATGTCACAAATTAGATAACGATACTGTATTAGACAATATAAAAATAGAATTTCTGCCTCCAAATACAATTTGCCTTATCCAACCCTTAGAACAAGGGATTTTAAGTCACACTATCGAATGTGCATAATAGGACGAAAAATTCTTCATCTAGATAGTTAACGAACTTCATTGGATTTTTCCAAAAAAATTGACTTGATCGCAGCTTTGAAAATGGTCAAAAGGGCGTGGTGTATGGTGAAGCTGGAGACCATTAAAAATTGCTGAGGAAATTATTTCAGAAGCTAACGAAGAAGAGGAAAATAATTTTTCGATAACACTCAGACAGGAAATTGATTCCCTCGTTTCGGTAACATGTCCGATGCAGATGTAATAAATGAAGTAACACATGCATTCAAAAATAATACAGATGAAGCCGATTCTGACAGCGAAGTACTCGTATTAATCGGAGTTTCTAGAATCCCAGCACTGAAGGAGGCATATAATGTTCTTGGTATTTTAAAAGAATTTCTGGGGCGAAATTGTGAAGTCTCTGATACGATTGAAGATCTTGAGGACAAAATGTCTTTTCAAAATCTGCAGAATCGCAAACAAGCGAAGATCGACGACTTCTATAACCCATGCAACTAAACACTTGATGCAATATAAATACATTGATGCAATATACTAGTATATACACCCTGAATTACTCGAACTGCAACCAACTTCAGACTGCTATAATTTCCAAACCGTTCATGACAGATAATTTTATTATTTACAAGCCTTTTAAACGATTTGCGTCTCAGTTGTGTTGAAAAATCTTTATCCACGATGGAATTCAAACGTGATAGTGTGATTGCTTTATATTTGTCTGGAAAACCATGAGTAGCTATCGTTAGAGCCCTCCAGCACCTCAACGTAAATAAATCATATGTGTCTCGAACCATAGCTCGTTACCGTGATACTGGCAGCGTTGTAAAACGCCATGGAGGTGGTCATAAAAAAACAGCAACATCGGAATGTGAAGGCTCGAATTGAGTGAAATCCGCGTCGAAGTGGAAGAAAAGTGGGCTCAACATATCGCTGGAAAGGATGCAACACATACTAAATGAGCTTGGTTTCAAGCCAATGAAGTTCCAAAAAGCACACGATCTTACACCGCAACAGAAAAAAGGTAGAGTCGAAAGAGCGAAGGAGATGCTACGCTTGCACGAAAGTGGTGAGTTGCCGAATTTGGTTTTTTCCGATGAGTCGCCATTTGTTATCGAGCAATATGTCAACAAATAAAGCAGCCGAGTTTACTTGCCAGAGAAGTCCTTCGAAAATGTATACCCTCGGACGGCCACCAGAAAGTAGGCAGCACCGATGGTGATGGTTTTGGCCGCAATAACCGCCGATGGTCTGGGGTATTTTGAAGGCGAAGGTTGGCACTAAAAAATACCAAAGTTTGGACCACCTCAAACAAGCACTTCGCCGGGAATGAGCCAAAATACCGCCGAGCACAATAAAATTTATCAAAAAATGAAAAAAAATTAGCATTTTAAAAAGTTATAGTTCGAGTAAGTCACCCTGTACATACATATTATCTATACTAGAGTATTGTTCTAATGCTTGGAATCCTTACTATCGTAATGCTGAAGCTCAAGTGGAAAATATACAAAAATGGTTGAAGAAATTTGCGTTCATTGACTTTCAACCACCAGTAAAAGAAGAGTATATTACTCTGCACTTTTTGCGCATGATATACTCGTATAAACAGATCACATCGATTCCCCGTTTCCTTTATTAATGCTTAATTTATTTGCTCCTTCTCGCATTCTTGGACCTAGGGAACACTATTTTTTTCATGTTGAATAGAACTGTTTGTAAAACTCTTTAATTTATGATTTGCCTTTTATCTCCTATTTTCAATTATAATACAAGCATACCATTTTTTTGTAAGACGAAATTAGTAAATAAATGAGAAATTTATCAAAGTTATCCATATAAAATTTAGAATCTACAACTCAGTACCGGCGAAGTGGATTTTGCGTGCTGTAGGTTTATCTGCATGAGCCTTAATCCCATGAATATTCTGACTATGATCCTCTTGTAGTGCTGCCAGTTTGTCCTTTCTATATATTGCTCTCTAGCTCTATATTAGTTAAAGATGAATCTTGTGACCCATGTGACGTACTCGTAGTTACAATGAGTATATTACCCGACTATTTGCTTACACCAGAGAGAACAGCGGGAGCCTATCACCTTTAAGAGAACGCAGGAGTTTGAATAAGATAGTTCTAAGTTTTCTGATGAGTTTCATTTGGATGCCTCTGTTTTGACGAAAATTTGGGAGAAATAAAGGAAAATTTCATTCCTGAACTTCATTCATGAAAAAATTCCTTATAGGTACATACATAGAGCGAGTCAGACAGTGACGACGTGATTGAGACGAATAAACACGCCATTTCGACTAGTGCGAGTGAAACAGATAGAGATTCCATACTTTTCAAGCAGTGACGTATAGGCACATCGTGCAATACTGCAATACGTTACGCTCCTTCGCTTACAGCGTATTATTCTGTATTCGTGTGATTTCGTGCTTACAACGTTGGATTTTTTTATTGGACTTCATTGCATTGAGACTTTGATTTGCTATCTGACCGTATCTGTCGAACCTGGATTTCTTCAGGACTAGTGTTGATCGTTGATCCTAGTGTGAATGCCATCGTACCATCTCGATACACTGCTCAGGAATATGCTAACATGCAGTTCATTTATGGGGAATGCAGGTGTAATGCTAGTGCTGAAGCCAGACTTTATCATGAGAGATACCCAAACGCTCAGATTCATCCGGATCATCGAGTGTTTGTAAATGTGCACCGGTCATTCTCAGAGGGTCGCTCTCCAAATCTAATGGTTAGCGAGTTAGGAAGATTCGTCATCCCCCACAAGGACGAAGTCTTACAAGCAGTCGCACAAGACCCTAGTACCTCAGTACGTGCAATTGAAGAAAGCATAGGCACGTGGAAAATCCACATTTGATGCGGGAAGATAGATCACAGTACCGTTTTAAAGTAAACATGGGGACGGGAATTTTGAATGGTAGAATTATTGTTGGAAGACGTGCCATTAAATTTTTATGCAGACATGTGGTATCAACAAGATGGCTGCCCAGCGCATTATGCTAACACTCTATGAGAATTCCTCATCGAGAATACTCCAACAGGTGGATAGGACGGTCCGGTACAATTTCGCGGCCAGCCAGTTCACCTGCTTTAAATCCACTCGACTTTTTTTACTGGGGAGCAATAAAAGCCAAAAATTTACAGAAGCCGTTGAAGACATCAACTCCAGAAGATATACCCGTCTTATTACCCGATCATTTGTAAGAAGATGCAGAGCTTGCATTGCCGCTGAAGGCAAACAGTTTGAACATTTGTTGTAAGATACAAGATCGGTAGATCGCGATCCTGAGAGTATACACCAAGAGAACGTAGTTTTCTGTGTGCTCTGTGACGGGAAAAAAATGAAATGAAATGAAAAGGGTGGCATCTCTATCTGTTTCACTCAAGCTAGTCGAAATTGTGTGTTTATTCGTCTCAATCACAGCGTCACTGTCTGTCTCGCTCACACTTGGTACTCAATTTATCTTATTAAAAAGAATTAACTATGAATCGGGTTTCTTTAACAAAATATTTTTTTTGTCCTTACTTAAGCGTTAGTCTAGCAAGTGTCATAACATTTTGGAATCCAGACTAAATACGCCATCTTTTAAAGTTACTTGCCAAAATGGCATAGTATATTTTTTTTTGTCAGTACAGTCAGTTCAAGTTGGGTGATCAATGATTTTCAGATACATGGATGGACAAAAAAGCAATATTTTAGTTAAAACCGATAAAGTTATGTCTCGATTTTGGACCGCAATTTACAGAACAGTTACTCAGGGTTATATGACAATAAAAGAATCGAAGAAAAGTAAAGATTTGTGGTCACAGTACTTGAAAGATCGTCACAGGGTGTCATATTTCTCGATTTTTTTTTTAATGTCAATAATTTCAAAAGTACATGACTTAGATTTTTTTTTATAATTTTGTGATAACCGACACCACTTGACCTATCACTCGTTTCCAGATTGACGTTGATTTTTAGGACACCCTGTATACATATGTACGTACGAGTACCATATACACTTGTATCTTTTATTAACTCTAAGTGTACCTTTTGCTTTTTTATTGCCTGTGGATGTCCGTCTTTTGAAGTTGTCGGTGGTATCCGCCTAAACTGGCCTATAGCACGGGCATGTCCGCATCTGATTCGCTTTTTGCCATTTTCTTCTTCAAGTTCTACCATCTTCTACCATGGAAACGTTCCGGTGTTTTTGAGCACAGGTAAAATTATCACATTTCATCTATCATAATAACACACTAAATACAAATTTCTTTGAAGTTATAGACAACTTCACTATTGAAGAATGATTTTAAAAAAAAGTTTACATTTATTGTTAATTCTATTCAACAATTTCCCATTTTCAAAAACTCAAGTCATAGTGTTGAACGTGCCCCAACCCGGAGCAGCTTTGGCAATTGATGGGAGTCATTCGGCTATCAAGTTATTTTTTTAAAAAATAGCAACGGAAAATATATCAAAACATAAAATTAATTCAATAAAAGAACAAACAATATTTCAATTAAGGACTGAAACGAATAAAATTTGGAAATTTCAAAGTAAAAAAAATATATTTTCATAATTCATGTAAATTTTTTTTATTTGCTTTAAAACTGTGTTTTCATTAAATTCATTCACAATTACAAAAAATAAAAAAAAATTATTTGGGTTCCCATTCTTTCCTCAACTTCTTTCGAATGTCCTTCATAAGGTTGGTGACAGTTACATTCGTGATCGTTTTGGACGCTCTTTTCCATTTAGCACAAAAATCTTTTACGTCCTTTACACACTGCTCACTTTTCCTCAATTTAGCTTTGACCAAAGCCCAATACCTGTCAATGGGACGGCACTGTGGAACATTGGGTGGATTCATGTCTTCTGGGACAAACTTGATACTTTTAGCAACAAGAAAGCTCAACGTCGCATGAATACAGTGAGCTGAAGCTAAATCTGGCCAAAATAATGTTGAACCCTCGTGTTTGTTTAAGAAAGGAATCAAGCGTTTTTTTAGGCACTCATTAATGTACACTTCTCCGTTAATTGTTCCTGTTGTAATAAACGATGAGCTCCTGTGTCCACATTGGCAAATGGCCTGCCAAACGAGATATTTTGACCCGAATTTTTCCATCCCAATCGAAGTTGTTGATTGCGGAAGAATCTCAGCTTCAAATGAGTTGTAAAACTGCGCACTTGGAAGAGTAGTAAAGTCGGCTTTGACATAAGTTTCGTCATCCAAAACCAAGCATGCTTTCTTGTTGCCGATCAACTCGTATAGATTTCGGGCTCGTGTTTTTATGACTTTTTTTTTTGCTTTTCAGTAACTTTTGGTATTTTTTGTTTTTTTCGTGTTTTCAGACCGTTACGTTTTTTAGATCTTTGTACCATTGTTTGGTTGGTATTACATTTCCGAGCAACATCTCTGGATGACATAGTCCGGTTTTTTGCGATGGTACCCACTATTTTCCTGTCCAAATTTGTATCATGTGCTCCACTTTTCTGTTTTCGCTTAACTGTCAACGTCTCCAAATATCGTTTAATAACAGAATCCACTGTACTGCGTGGTATGTTTAAATTTTTTGCGATGAAATGATTTGGACGCGAAGTATTTTCGAGCCATTTGTCGATGATCTTTTTACGGCGTTCCTCTTGACTCATATTTTATAAATATTTTAAAGGGCACCGAACTAAAATCAATAACAAACTGAAACTAGAGAATATACAGACTAATTTGGGTACAAAATGGGATTTTATTCGTTTCAGTCCTTAAGCAAAAGTTAAGTTCGATTCAGTCAAAAAAAAAATTAAAAATATCACATAGTTAGGGACATAAAGCATGTTGAAAATAAAAATACGAAATATATCAATTCAATTGTTAATTAAGGTCAGGAATAATAATATTAATATTGTACTATAAATAATAAAATTATTAGACATTGTAGCTTGAAAAATTAAATTTAAAGTTGTATTTTTTTCGGCACCTTGAAGTTGATGCTAAATTGGTAGGACCAGGTAATTCAAGCTCAATTTCGCTTTTCGAGATAACCGATCTATCGTCTATCGGAGGTTCAATAAAATCTGTTTTAGAATTATTTGCCCCTCGAAGAAAACTTACATTAAAAGCTGTATCGCTAAACTTTTCAATTATTTGCCCAACATAAAAAACTTGCTGCCTTATGTTTCCCTGCAACTTAACTAAAACATAGTTTCCAAGTTCTAACGATATCTGATCATCATCTAATGTATAGTATTAGTAGATTCATCAATTTCATTTGAAGTAACATCGGAAAAACTTTCATTTTCTATGAAATTTCCTGGTGAATCATCAGATTCGGCGTAGTGTATTTCAACATTGTCACTTTCCCTTTTGGTTATTTTTGCGTGAGTTTGAAAATTGTATAACTCGTTTCGTAGCCTTAATTTTTCTTTTAAAGTTTTTGTCTTTTTTATTGGCTTCCCGTCTGCGTGCATTCTCTTCTAGTCTTTGTTTTTCTGAATAACTGGTAAAAATTCGAGACGCTCCACTTCTTTCTGTTATTTTATCAGCATGTAAACGTGGTATAGGACGCATTTTTTCTACTGTTACGACTTTCAGATTATGTGTCGAAGAACTTAGTTGGTAGTATTTTTGTGAGGTGCTAGGACTTGTGAAGCATCGGGTAAAGAACAGTTTATGTTTTGCAAGTTTTCCGGAGTTGTAGATTCTTCGTTAGGTGAATTTTCCAAAGCAAATTCTTCCTCTGCAATAACCTGAGAGTTAAAAGGTTAGATTCCAGTAGTTCTAAAACCGTTAGTTATATTCTCACTCGAAAATAATTTCTGAAACGGTTGATTTGTTAATATTGCTATGTCATAAATAGTGATCCGCTTTCCATTATTTGCAGATAAAAAATCATTGAAGGACGTCCGGCAACATTTTTTGAATGGACCAAACACAGCCACATCTAGTGGCAGCAGACGATGTGATGTGTAAGGTGGAAATGTTAGAAGAATAATGTCATTTTCTCTTGAGAAATTAATACTATTTAGGCTGCAATGTGAAGAGTGGTTGTCTAGTAGCAAAAGTATTGGGTCGTCTTTTGAACAATTGGTATTTTTTTGAATATGCTTCAAAACATCTATATATAGTTAGTTAGCAAGCTTAGAGAACCTGGAAAGCTGCCAATCGCAAATCCGTCATTGAATCGTTGTCGAGGATATATGTAGACATGGTTACCAATGTTCCACGTTCCGCGGATGAAATCTAACAAACGCTTCTTTGTCCATTTTGGGCAAGCACCTTGACGAAAATCACAATAGCAATTATATATTTTAAGTTTACCAGCATATAATGTCGTATGTTATACTTTCGGAGTATCCATCATAGTCGTTATTCCTGATTCATCTAGGTTATAAATATCTTTTGGGAGAGAATGGTGTTTATCATACATATACTTCTCGAAGATTCGAAAAATAAATGTCAATGTCTGTTCTGTTGAGTGTTTTTACTCGAGAAACACTGATATTTTCTGGTTTACGTAAAGTAAGATTTGATTTGTTTTTAAAAATCCATATAGCCAACCCTCAGAAGCTTGTTTAGATATATACCAATTGTTTGGGTGTGGTATACCTCCAATTTTCGAAAGGAGGCATACGTTAAACCAAATTGATGAAAAGCAGTTTTTTTTAACGTAAGCGGCAAGTTCTTCTTCTTGAACCTTGGAAAAAACTTGTTTTGACGTATATTTTGATTGAAACTTATTTCCATTTTCGCTTTCTGAACCAGATGGTCGTTTTAATGGGTCTCGCTTATTGATTCTTGACTGTAAGGTCTGACGCTTAATGTCGTACTTTCTAGCCGCAGATGAAATATTTTCTTTTTTCTTCACGACATCGTTTACTGCCTTTTTCGTCAATTCCTCATTTATATTGACCCTATTTGTTTTCTTTTTATAATTAAAAAATAATATTTTAATGTTGGGGCACTTTCGGCATCTGCTGGAAGTTCCCCAACATCAGATGCTGAATCTTCCCCGGCTTCTCAAATCTTTTTACTTGGTACAAATTTCTACCACTTTTAATCACAGTCTAATTTTAACTATATATTTAATTGCAAAACAGATTATACTACCAGACTACAAAAATTTGTGTTTAACACAATCAAATTGACTTTAAAAATCCCTTACTTACCTTCAACACAAAATAACAAGGGAGAGCAGAAAAATGGAAAACATGCCACAATTTCTTAGAGCGCGAAACTACAAATGTCAAATTTGGACTGTGCTCATGTTTTCAGTGGTGGATAAGTTCAGCGATATCATCTTTGCCTAATTCACAAAGCATCACATCGAAAACGCCATTGACGAATGTGCCCCGATAATGAATGTGCCCCGGTTTACCATATCAGTGGTTTGGCTATTTTCGAAAATTATAGGGTCAGCTCTTCTGTCTCCATCACAATTGGCGATGCGACAAACCTGAGTAGATACTCTTATGTGATCCCCTACATTGCTCATTTATATTCCGTTGCAGCTTTTTATTTGCTTTCCATTTTCTTCACCTCTTGAACCCACTAGTATACGAGAATTACTCCCCAGGGGTAAGGCTGGTTTCTATACGAGGGCACATGATATCTTGTAGAGGATTTACGTTCGTGATGCACCTACATACTATACTGTATGCATATGTATTTACTTCCCTGGACTTTTCAGTTGTTGGTACATGGACACGTTACACTTATATCCCATCCACCACCCGGGGTCTCGCCGGTTCGCGTAAATAAATAGTGTTTTCCGATACAAAACTTTAATATCGATTTTCACTTTCACGTTAAAAATCGCGTTTTTTTCCTGGTGGCTGCATACATATGTCCATACATATACGCATACATACATACATACATACGTAACGACATGAAATCTTAACACCACCGCTATTGGTCTAGGTCACAAAGCATAAAATGCTTGCAATTTGTCAAAATTATGTTCTGATCACGCCCTCAATTCAAACTACAATACTAGGTTCATCTGAGAATTTCCGAAGAAACACGAGTCAAAGCTGACCTACAAATCTCAAAATGAAATTCTTCTCCAAAGCCACGACATTCACTTTAAGGTTTCTAAAAACCAAAAAGCACAAGATAAAGAGCCACGATAAGAATGGGCTTGAAATAAAGAAGACTGAGTACGTGACGACAAAAAGTGTTACATAAATTTCCCTAAGTGCCTCTCATGACTCCAAATGATTATAATTTTTTACATTTGTTATTAATTCTGCAAAAAGCCCACACATTTGAGGTGAACCACATTCGGATTGCGTAAATAAGGAAGGACAAGACAGTAACAAAAACAGTGACAGTGACAGCGACAGCGACAACTACAAGTTGCAAACGACAAACGGCAACGACAACAATTTGGCAGTTCGTAAATATTTACCAAAGTCATCCATCTCATAACAGTATCTCAAGTGTGAAGCGCATCTGCGAATACCTCAAACAACCAAGTATACACACGATTTGTCCACAAGCTCATGTATGTACCTATATAGGATAGGTAAACCTAAGAGCCAAACAGCCAGCAAAACGACACTACGTCAACTAACTACGACGACGACGACAACAACGATGACGGTGAGAACCGAAGACGGAAGAACCGAAGACAGAAAAACCGACGCGACGACCGACTACAACGATGACGATGACCGACGTGGCTGATGACTACTCTAAGCCGAACCGGGAATAAAGGGAACAAAATGTTTCTTTCTGCCAGGAAATTTATTTCGTTCGCCAAAATCTTAATTAGCATACCAACCAACAGCGCCCATTTTATTCCCTGGAATCTGGGAATTTATACTACGCGATGCATTGCTCGACACTGTTCCGTAAGCCTTATTGATTTTAACAATTTTCGCAAGCACTTTGCATTTACCATCATCATCAGCAGCGAAAGGGGCAAGGAACCTGCAATTAGCACCTCTATACGTCGACAAGGTTCTGCGTCTTCCTTCTTTCAGTCCCAAGATGCAGCACAAGTTTTTGACACGTTTTGGTACTGCTGCTGGTACTGGTACTGATACTGGTATTGGCACCGGCACTGGCACTGGCACTGGTTCTACATAGGCCACAACGGCCTCCGTTAGTGATGGTGTTTCTGGCGGCAGCATGAAGTGATCTTATTTAGCGTTCTAAGAATTTATCATCTGGAAACCTTCGGCCGCTTCCTCTCACTTAGTCTGAGTTAGTGGATTGGCTTTGGTTCTGTTTGGGTATCCTGATTTCCGTATTAAATGGAAGCGAACAAAGGTTTTTTTCTTTTTTATTTTTTTGTACCACACATCTTAAGGGGGAACTGAAGTCATTGACTCTTGATGCGAATGCCAGTGCTGGCTTGTGCGGATGACTAATTTTTATGAAATCTCACATGGAAAATCCAAGTAGCTTGGGAGACGTCTTTGGACGACAATTAGTTACAAGTGACTTGCTTCCTGTCGGCTGTCTGTTGTTGGCGCAATAGGGATGGAATTTCGAGATTTGGCCAAACGATTGTTTGCCTGGAATGCATTACCTGACTGAATTTATCAATTCTGATGAACATTTCACAATATTTGAATTAATCTCTTATTAATTTCTTGACTATAGTTTTTATAAATCTTTTTTACAAAGAGAAGAGAAAAAGTACATAATGGCCTATTCTGTTCTGTCCTGTACATTTAGTAGAGCTTTAAACCTCTTTTCGAAAGATAGTGCATCCAAACTTATTAAAATCTTTTAAAGGATTAATGTTTTTAGAGCTTAGTTTTCATCCACACCCTGTGCAAATGGGTGACAACTGTAATGTACTACCTGAGCAATATATGTAAAAATAATTTTAAACCTATGTATCAGATAAAGTACAAATAGAACTCACTGTGCGCCAAAAATTTAAAAATCATCTCGTTACAGCACCACTGACCATGTACAATAAGACCAAAAATATGGAAAGGTTGTTTACAAATTTGGTGTCGCTTTTCGCAACTATTTTATTTCTTATATGTAGTGTGATATATCAGAAGACAGGCAACTTTGAACGAACCGTTTTCTAATCAATGTCCTACTTCGTCAAGAAAACTTTATCGAAACGAAGGTGCTAGTCATAATTCTAGTGCCCTAAGATTCTAGTCCAGTATTTGAAGCCTTAAAACTCTAAATCGAGTTAAAAACCTACAATTATAGCACCGAACCTAGGGTCCCGAAATTCGAACCTTAGATTCACAGCTTTTTTTAAAGCTTAACCAAGACTCAAAATTGAAACTCCTAAATATGCTGCGCTGAAATGTTGAATGCAAATTTTAGACCTGATATCCTGTCACAAAAATTATGACTCTACATTCCGGGCTTGAAACTCTTTGAACTTGACCTTGGCTTTCTTTTTATACATAATTGGCGCGCCCACTAGGGATTTTTTGTAAGATGTTTTCACATAGCGCGGGCGAAAAGAATTAGAGAGAGAGAAAAGAGAGATGCCGATGTGCGGCGTTGGTTTTAAATGTTTGCAAGTTATAGTGACTAGGAAATAAAGAGCTCGGCACGGCATTCCATAAGCGAGTTGTACGAATTAGGAAAGAATCACGGTATTTTAGAGTACGACCGAAGGTGGGCTTGAGGCTGTACTGATGAGCATTCATAGCGAGACGGGTGTTACTGTTAAAAGTTTGAAGGGGCGGAATGCTACTGGCAATTTCAGTGGAGCACTGGTGGTGAAAATAGCTATACAACACGATGAGACAGCAGACGTTACGACGGTGTCGAATGACTGTGTAATATTGGCATCATCTATGAGTTCTATCACACGATATTGGATCCTATCTAGTAAGTGCAAAGAGGTCTTAGGGGCACTTGATCAGATGTGGGGATTATACTCCAGTTTTGAGCAGATAAACGCCTTATCCGCAAATGCTATCACACCACAGCCATAATCTTCCTTTACGAAGGTCCACTAGCTACATAAGTTTTCTCCTGGTCTCCTGAGCAGCAGCAATAGTATAAATTCTCTGCGCCATGTTCTATACTAAGGTATTCCTTTGGAACACATGTAACATTTCTATCACCACTTTCTTTCCAGCATCCTGTTTTTAAACAAGTAAGCGTTAAAATATTTTTTTTAATAAACTTTTTTAAGTCAAGACAAATTTCTTTAAAATACTCAATCTATAAAAGATCAAATAGAAAATTTATTCGAAAATATTTTTACCGGTTGCTTATACAAGGTTTGAGGAATCTATATATATTTTGTTTGCAAATTACATAAATTCATTTACATAGTGATGAACAAAAACCAACTACATCTTCGGGTATATCAAATCTAATTCGCAAGAAATGGCAAGTGAAGCGTACAAAGAAAAGCTTTCCATTAAAATTTAACGCTACGTTTAAATGAATTCTTTCTCAAATTCATAGGGACTTGAAATTGACTCCAAATGCAATATGCATCCTTAATTCTATGATCATAATTGTTTACTCGAAGTCAAACCAATAAATTGAATTTTAAAGATTGTTTGATTGATTTTGTACCTACCTTGTTTGACTACTTTCATTCCATTTGTATCTAACTGCCAGAGATCGAAACAGAAATCAAAGTCTTAAGCACACTCCACGAAATTGCCAGATATTGATGATTTGCTGGATCGAGAAAACCCATCGTGGCTATTGGGTGCTCCTACTTCCGGAGAGGAGCTCAATGCGTAATCAGTCATCTTGAGAAGAGTCATCTTCAGGAAATTTGGTTTTGGTACTATAACATTAGATCAATTCATTGTGAATGGAAATAATTTGGTAACTTACCGGCTACAAAGTTAGCTATTAAAGCTATTGCAAAAAGCCACAAGTAGTTAATGGTTTTTATTTTAAGATTGTCAGTTAGATTTTCCCTTTATCTAATTTAAATAATTTTGATTTAATTTAAATAATTTAAATTAGAATGTACTCGTATCTAGACATTCACACATTCAAATTGTAGTTGTAAAAATATGTGCACTTCATTTTTGCTATATAAGTAGTAAGTAGAGAAAACAAAAAGAATTGAGTGATTTTTTTAAACATTGTATATCTGCTTTAAATTGAAGAAATCGTTGAACTGAGCTTGTAATATGTATATATGTGTATAAGTAATAATAAGCTCTAACCAAATATTTAGCGAACGTGCTCGAAGCAAGCTCGTCTTGCGTTTGACATGGATCCTCATCGAGCAGTTCAGCGTCGTCGAAGGATTTTTGCCTTCCTTCACGCGGACGGTCGTCAACATCAAAATCACCGTTTTTGAAGCGACGGAACCAATCACGGCACATTGTTTCACTTAGAGCAGCATCTCCGTAAACTTTTTGGAGCTCTCGATGCGCTGCAGCCGCCGTTTTCTTCAAATGAAAGAAAAAAATCAACACTTCCCGCGAATGACGATTATTTCGCACAATATCAGACATTTTCACACAAACAAAATCCAGAAACAAAATCACTAATGTGCCAAAACGGTTTGTTTACCATATGTCTAAGCTTGGTTCATGACGTTTTGGATATGTCAAAATCGACCAGCATTTACTGTTGGAGCCATCTATTGCCAAACAGAGTTGAGCACCTAATAATATACATAATATGTATCGGGTAAATTTTGAGATCTAAGCGCCGTCCGTATATGAACTCAAGGACTCTATTAAATGCTTTTTCCAAATTGATGAAAGCAGATCTTTCGAAGTGTGGCGAGATTTCTCCATTGTTATCCGTAAGCATTCATTAAGTAACGCGTTAAAGTACTATTTCCATCTAATGCAAATTTCGCTAATATCCATTGGCAGCTGTTCCTGCTCGTTTTCAATATAAATTGGGCATTGAATTTCTTAAAAAAAGGCTGTTTGTGCGTGCTTCGGCGTTGCTCTTCTCTTTCTTATAGGTTGTGAGGGTACCTTCTCTTATTCCCGATATTACGCCACCACTGTTAACGCATGTTTTCTTAACCAATTTTTTGCAAGTTTCGTAATCTAGCTCAATACTTTTCATCCAAAAAATGCCGTAAATCAAATTATATAAGTATAATCTCGAATTTAAACACTTAACATTGTTTTTTGTATAAAGTTTATTTGTCTTTATATGTAATATAAACTAACAACTATAATACAAACTAAACGTGACGTGAAATTGCAGATGCATAGTAATAAATTAATTGGTGAAAGATCATAAAAACAAAATATTATTTCTCAATGAAAAACTTAACGAAACATAGTTTCAGTATCTATAAAAAAAAATATCTTCACATAAAGAGGGTGTCCTCTAATTCGTTGACAATAATTTGGGAAATGGTTTCTGGGCATATTCTAAGAAAAAGTAAGGGTCTATTCAAATGTTGACATCATTTATCGAAGATTTAAGAAAAGGTTTACTTTGGTATACCCTGACCCATATTAACGGAAATTGCTCTGTTGGTACTATCGGTAAAAGCTTAGTATAGGATTTTATTTTTAGAGAAAATACCAGCCTTTGTAACGGCGTTTAAATAAAGTTGATATCTTATTTGAGTCTTTAGATATCCAATTTCTAAGCCTGTTCCGTTTTCATCGCCCATGCAAATTTTTGATTTTGAGGTCACCTTTCTCCAGAAAATGCCTAATTACCATAACGTTTTACTATTTTTTTCTTATGACAGTAACAATAATAAAACAAAACATCATCATTAAGTTTGCAGAAAAACCCACAGATTTTATGATACTTGGAAAAACCTGCAGCAGGTAAAAAAAGGAATTTATGATTTTTTACCAACGTTTCTAGCAACAGTTGACAATACATACTCGTCAGAGTGGTTTTCCACGAATTACTAATTTTCCAATGTTTTTTTAAAATTGCATAGCAATTAAAGAGTTTTAGAGCGTGCTCTTTTATTTGACTACCTGTCGAAACCCTCATTTCTTTACCCTGTTCCTTAAAAGTTCTGAGAAGAGTTAGGTTTAGCGTATGAAGGCCTATTTGGAAAATATATCTTACAGAAATGGTATAAAAGTTTGGGAAAAAAAATTAATTCATCAGTTTCATTTTTTTCGCGAAGGTTACAGTTGCTTAGAAACGCTGTTTGAAATGTCAGCATTTACAAACCAAGAATACGCAGACATTATTTACGTTTAGGGGCTGTGCAATGGAAGTTCAACTAGTGCGCGACAAAGATGCCATGAACTTTATCCTAGCCGACGAATTTCTAATAAAAGAGTATTTATAAATACGTATCGAAGGTTTCGAATACACTACCGAATGCGGAAGCTCCACAAGTAAGAAGGATTTCGGCTGATGAAAGAATACTGGATGCTGTTACAACTAATCCATCAATCAGCATCAGACGGTTAGCTTTGTAATTCAGTATTTCCAGACATAAAATTTATAATGTACTGCATGCAGAAAATCTTTATGCATACCACCATACACCTGTACAAGAACTGTTTCTCATTGATTTGGAAAAGAGACTTGAGTTTTCTAACTGGTTGCTGAAGCGGAGCTTGGATGACAACGAGTTTATGAGCAGAATTCTTTGGACAGACGAATCTCAATTTGCAAGAGATGGGATCACAAATTTTCATAATCTTCATACGTGGGCTGCGGACAATCCACATACAATGAGACATAAATCATTTCAATACAAATTTAGCGTCAATATGTGGGTAGGTGTACTTGGAAACAAATTAATCGGCCCCTTCAAACTGCCACCAAGGCTGAATTCTACAAACTATCTGGAGTCTTTGCGAAATGATTTACCAGAACTATTGCAGGACATTCCACTGATTCAACTAGCTTGATCATATTTTCAACAGGACGGTGCTCCAGTCCACTATGGTCCCTAGGTTAAGAATTGGCTAGATGAAGAGTACGGTAACCATTGGATAGGAAGAAATGGGCCAGTTCACTGGCCCGCAAGATCTCCTGACCTTACAGTATTGGATTTTTTTTGTATGGGGAAGAATGAAAAAACTTGTTTATTTAACCAAAATAGCAACTTCAATTGAATTGGAAGAGCGTATTCTCGAAGCGTCATCAAAAGTGAGCCAGCAGTTAGCATCAATAACCATTCGCATTGAAATCCAAAAACGGGCTCTAGCATGCATACAAAACCAAGAAGGAGACTTTGAGCACCTGTTATAACTGTTTTAATGTACACATAAAATAAAAGCTACCTAAGACCACACAAAATCATTTTTTATTCATAGCCTTTGGAGCTTAAAGCAAAAAAAAACCCTTTTTTTTATAAATGTTAACTGCTGCAGGTTTTTCCAAGTATCATGTGGGTTTTTCTGCAAACTTAATGATGATTTCTTGTTTTATTATTGTCACTTTCATAAGAAAAAAATAGTAAAACATTATGTTAATTAGGCATTTTGTGGAGAAAAGTGACCTCAAAGTCAAAAATTAGCAAGGGCAACGAAAACGGAACGAGCTTAGAAATTAGATATCTAAAGACTCAAACAAGATATCAACTTTATTTAAACTGGTATTTCTTCTAAAAATAAAGTCCTACACGAAGTTTTTACCATTAGTAGTAACAGAGAAATTTCCGTTAACATGGGTCAGGGTACACCAAAATAAGCCTTTTCTTAAATCCTCGATAAATGATGTGAACACTGGAGATAGACCCTTACTGTAGAACGATTATTTTTCTTAGAATATCCCAAGGAATCATTATAACTAGTCAAGTCATAAATACTGGTACACAACTGAACTCACTCATTACGAATGCAACACTGGGCGCATCCATTTCGTATTGATTGCCATTTAACAGTTGATATTTATGCTTCATTGTGACGTAAAAAGTTTTTGACATTAATTGCTTGCAATCATGAAATGGGGCGACATCGAAAATCGTATTGTTCTAGTTGGCCTACTTAAATGCAACATGGAAAAAGGCGGACGTTGCGACCGCTTGGAATCACTCGCAATTTTGTGTATCGTGCTGTGAAGTTGTTTGATGATACTGGTGGAGTACGAGACCGTCAAAGATTCGACCGTCCGCGCACTGTGAGAACTCTGAAAGCTATCAACGCCGTGAAGAAACGAATCGACCGAAAATCGCTGCGAAAACAGAAAATCTTGTCGCGGGAAATGCAAATTTCGCAAAAATCCATGTGTCGCATTATTTAGGATTTAGGACTGAGCGCGTACAAGCGACACACTGGACACCTGCTCACGGATGCATTGAAGGAAAAACGCAAGCGGAGATCGAAAGCGTTACTCAGCCGGTACGCGAAAAACGCTCACAGACAAATTCTGTTTACTGGCGAGAAAATCTTCACCGTTGAAGAATCGTTCAATAAGCAGAACGATCGTGTGTATGCTCGGTCATCCAGAGAAGCATCCCAACTCATCCCGAGGGTTCAAAAAGGCCACCATCCAGCGTCTGTAATGGTATGGTAAGGAGTGTGCAACGATGGCTTTACCAAGCTCCATTTTTGCGAGAAAGGAGTGAAAACATCGGCCAAAGTATATCAATCCACCGTCTCGGACCCCATTGTGAAGTCTCTCAACCAATCAATATTCAACAACAAGCCATGGACTTTCCAGCAAGACTCTGCTCCAGCTCACAAAGCAAAAACGACTCAACTGTGGCTCAAAAACAACGTCCCGGACTTCATATCAACGGATGATTGGCCAGCTGGTAGTCCAGACCTCAACCCGTTAGATTACAAGTTTTGGTTCGTATTAAAGGGCATGGCTTGCTCTACTCGACACTCAAATATTGAGTCGTTCAAGCGAGCCCTTGTCCGTGCAGTGGACAATTTCCCCATACATGAAGTGCGTTTCGCAATCGATGAGTGGCCACATCGTCTTAAGTCGTGCTGGAAGGCAAATGGAAGTCATTTCGAATAAGTTGTTCTAAGATTTGTAGCCATTGAATAACCCAATAAAAATAAAAAAAAATTGTTTAAATATTAATTCGTTTGGCGCTGATTTTTCTGTGTAACAGTATTTATATATACATACAATAGTACAATGCAGTATTAAATGAGTATCAATTCTAGAAAGTAAATCCATTTAAAATGTTTTAGAACTTGAAGTCCTTAGCGAAAATAAATGTTTATTCTGTGATTATTTAAAAGTTGCATACAGAATTATTTCCAAACTAAGAATAATAAAAATTGAATTATTTTTGTTTTATTATTATTTTGTTTCTTTTAGTAGATCATAATTGATTTCAATTAATATTTTTCCATATAAGACAACATAATGACAACAACATTCTTGACATTCTACCTAAAAAAAGACACATCTCAACATTTTACAGCTCATTACGGTGACCACGTTTCTCCAAGCTAAATACATGAATTAATTAATCTTATCTTTACAAACTTTTCCAATCCATACCAGTCAAACGACACAAAGTTTCTAACATGCAAAAAATAAAAAATAAATAAATAAACTTATTGAGTAGGTTGAACGGCGGGGGTAGTCCACCCTGATCGAACCGTGGAAGCTTTTCGGCTGTTCAAAAGCAGCGTGGAAGTTTGCTAAAGACGGAACTATCTTTATGGTTCACCTACAGACCTGATCTTGACACGCCTGAGGAGAAATACACCTCGTCAAGAAGAACTCCTGGATGTCTTAAACCAGGTTATGTCATTTAATTTTGGGAGAAAGTGGGTATCAATTTAATACCTAAAGCAAGGGAGGCAAGTGACACTATTTGAAAAGGCTGAAGACTTATAAATATTGATATACGAGTAATTGTCAGAGGAGTATCAATGATGAAACACCTAAGGAAATCCTCTTTCGCGAACAATGAAGGAGCATTCAATAATGTAATTATAGACGCGATCCAACGAAACCACCGAAGAATTTAGCTGAACACTGGCGTCCTCTCACCATTCATCTGGCTTCTTGAGGTGGACGAGACCTTGGTAATATTAAACGACACTAGCTTAAACTTGACAACTTGGGCTGGCAATATGATCATCCTGGCATCAAGCAAATTGCCTAGATTTAATTGAAACATACACTACTACTGGCGAAAATTCACCTTATTTCAGAGGGCTAGGAACCAGTAGTTCTTCGGAGACAGATATTGTGCTCTCCACAAATAACAGATCTTTTCTCGGCAAAAATCAAATGAAAGAGGCATCATTGATCGAGTACACACTCACTGTTTCTAGCTTGACACTTGCGCAATAGATGGGACCCTTTGCCCGACTTATAGCATAAATATATCACATACATACTCTAAGCTTAGAATATGGGATTCACCAGTCGCCTCTAATATCATGAGAGAATGCTTGAGTGTGCAGCACAATACCTCCTCCTCCTGTACAAACTGCTGGAGCACCTGCTGTGTAGCTGTAATATCTACTCTGATCAAAAGTAACTACACAGAGCCCTCACATGCTTATCAGAGATTGAGAGATTGCGTAATATGGAGCTAAAACCTGTTGATAGCACTATCTAGATGGTTGTAACACAGCGGCTCCACTTCCTAAATTTGTTGGAGCAAACTTACCTTCATGTTTGCATAATAGTAGTTGTAAGTATGCAGTGATATTTTATCATAAAGTATAATCATTCAATGAATCTTCGTTATTGTCAGTTAATTTCGTACTTCCGCAAAAAAATGTTTGAGCAATTTATTGCCTAAACCTACTCTGCCATTAAAATCACAATGACGGTGTTACCTTTGAATCTTAATTTACTATAGACACCACCCAGTTTGCTGCAGAAAATACTCCTGACCTCTTTATTAGCGAGATTTATCGGGATGAACCATTGTATGATGGTGATATTTGAAACCCTGCTCTAGTATCCTGGCAGCAAGCAGGTTGAAGGACAAGCGGATTTTCCTCGTTTCAGAAGCAACCCGCCACATGCTGTGCTCTCACGTGCCTTCTTACTTGTATCGCAGAAGATAGTTGCAGTTGCAGTATCTGGATTTTTAAAAACCCTCTTTGTCATGTCGCAAAGGGTCTTCACATTGGTTCATAAACCAATCGCAGTCCATTTCCAGAGCCAAAAGTCGTCATAATTTTTTTTATATATATTTTTTAAAATGTAGGCAATTCCAAACATTATTACCTTTACTAGAATCGAATCCAACCTGGAGCCAGCCTTACAACAAATGATAGTCTCTTAATTAACCAAATTATCTCTTTATCCCAAGAATCAGCTGCAACTTTTTCTACAACACTTCAAAAGTTTTAAAGTTTCGGTTTTGGTCACAGGAAAATTTTCTTTGTTGAATCAAGGGCAGTTGTTAAACTAACTGCGGTTTGTTACATAAAACAAGTCTACAATTTTAAGCGAGAATCCTTTGTTCCTTCCTAGTAACAACTATATTAAGTAAGTGTCAGCAACAGGGTTCTTAAACAAACCAAATACTTCTTCAAATTGTGTTCTCGATTTCGCCGCCCCCATTTCGCTATAGCATATACTCTTCACTCTGATATCGTTAAAATCCAATTTACTTTACCAATTGCCCTTATATCATGTCAGACCATACTGCACCCCTTAGAAGATATCCCATTCTGTCCCACCATAGTCTCACCATCTACATAAACGTTATTTAATTGAAATTTCCTCCACACAACTACCCTCTGCATCGTATAAAATTTGTACCCTGAAAAGAGCTTGGCTCAAAAAAATCTCTTTATCTGTAGCATGTGGACTGAGTTTAGCGCCACAACCAAAGAAGGACCACGTGCTACAAAGAACAGAAAGAAGCAACAAAAAAAGAAAGCAAAAAACGGGGGGAAAAATGACGAAAACAAAATTTCCACTCGGGTTGTTTGCCCACTTGTACTATCCGCATTTAATGCACGAAAAACACCCTCATCAATCCAGCTTCCCCTTAGAGCTTCGTTCCTTCTGCTAAAGTAGGTATCCATTCGTACACACCGCACCATTGGCAAGGCAGTCTAGAGTGGAATCTAGAGAAAATAGCAGAGTGCTCGTACATAAAGAGTGCAAAACCTTTAGATTTTCGGGAATCCATAGTAAAAGCATTTAATCCACTAAGCCTTTAAGTGCCCCTCCATGGGTGAATACAGTCAGCCGGCATTCAAAATTCGGCATTCGTTGTCGGCAACGCACGCCTCATCGCCCCAACTCCATCTTCCGTTGTCGACGCCGCGCTAGACTCGATTCGAACCAACACGTCTGAGTTCCACCGCTTTCACGTTTCACCCTTCTTGTGAAAGTGAAAATCAGAAAAAGAGTCCTTATCGGCAGAAGTGGATAAAGGGGGGCTGGATTGTACATACTCGTATATACGAATACACACAAACTTATTTTTTTTTGGAGAATTTCATCCAGAAGGGATGAACGACTAGCATCACCAGTTTACGGGTATGGATACCAGGCCCAGCAGAGTTTGTGTTTCAAACTAAAAGATACTCTTGGATGCAAACTACGTGTACTACTGCTCTTCCAACTTGCTGTATGTCATACATAATTGGCGCGTTGCTTTTGTAGCACTTTACATGTGCCCCCTCTGCCGTTGGTCCATCACGGTTGCCATCGAAGTTAATTTTATTGCCCCTTCATGTGACAAAAAAATGAAGAGAGACAGGCCCAAAAATCAATACTGTCATAGCAATGTAAGCGAAAATAACTCAGCTGGCAAGCTGAGTGTAACTGCTGCACAATCTGATGTTATTTCCAAAGTGTCACTCATTGGACCTGCCTGGCTATAGTGGCGCTTTTATCAGTGAACCTGAAACTCAATCACGTCCGATAACACCGTGACTTCGGTAACACACCCATCAACCATAACGACAGTCCTAGAGACACAGGCAATTACTTCAGCAATTTATTGAGCAGTTTCGTGGAGTAGCTGATAATTTTCTGCTTAAAGGGGCGGAAATGAGGGATGAGACCCTGTCAGGGGAGTCCTGCGTGTATGTAGTTACGAAACAGCAGCCTCATTCTCTTCTCGGATTTAATTAGATAGTAATTGGAGCAATTATCATTTTTCAGTCATTAGCCATCCAATTGTGCTTAATTACCTTACCGGGATTTTGAGTCTTTTTTTTGTATAATTTTTTACTTGTGATGGTTGAGCTTCGTCAACTGTCACATCAAATTTTTATCTCCTAGATGGAAAATGAAAGCCATGCTAAGAACTGAATATATATCTAAATATACATATATACTTGTAGATACAATACTATCTATGTACATACTCGTACATCTTGGATTAAGTTTTTGTTTTAGTCTCCTTTGTGCAGTTGTCGTGGCAATGTAGCGACACCAACCGAGAGAATCCACTATATCAAGAAGTACACATTGCTGATGGCCTGGTACTCCATTCTACAAAAGATGATGTTGAGTCGACTGTGATGACGAGAGGATGATGTTGGGTTGATTATGATGATGGCCATGGATAGCAACGTGGTGGTGGCACTGGCAACGCTCTAAGGTTAGACGTAATATACCTGTCAACCGCCACCAACCTGCTACACACCCGTGTTGAATATAATATTCGTTATGACATGCCACGGGCACAATTCAGCTGTCCTCGTCGTCATCGTCATCGTTGTCGTCGTTGTTTGTAGTCGTACAATCGTTTTAATCCGTTACTCACAATTGGAATAGGGTGTTGGAGATTTTATCAGTAATTGCTATTGCCTTGAGAAAGTGGCTTTTTTCGTATATCTTTATCCGGTTTACATACTTCATTTCAATTACTTCATCAAGCAATCAAAGTACCAAGCGCCATAAGTTAATTATTAAATTTCTATAGCCCTGGTATACATTCTGGTTAGTTCACTACATGACACCGTCAGAAGAGCCCCGGACCACGATTTGGGGATTAGTCTGGTTCAGCCATTTTGGCATCCTTCCTATAGGCCGTAAAGTGTATACGTGCATCTATAATACATATGTGGATAAAAGATGCATCCTTAAAGAAGATTTTGAACGAGAATTTACTTTTCTATTATACATATTTTTACACAATCTGCAATCTGCAATTTTTACAACAATCGTTTTGTGCAGTTGATTGCACAATGCAATCTCGCCCAACGAAAGATCATCATAGATGCTATTGCAACATTTAACCTGAAAAGATGAGGAAGGTTTAACCCTTTTTCCACGCTTTCTAGGAGAGAAGTCAGCGGAAGCCTGCACTGTTCTCGTAAAAACTTTAATATCCATGCGATCGCAGTATCATTTGATGGGTTTCGTCCTATTTGGTCTTACTCTTCCTTTTTACTACTCTATGTATCAAGTTGGGGATCTACGTGGAGATTGATCGGAAAACTGCTGACTGTCCTGTAACTTAGATTAGGCCAGCACTGCATCAATCATGTTCGCAGCGTAGTTCTTGCCCTACAGCCCAAAGATCAGCGAACTATTGTGAGAAAGTTCAACGTTCAGGAGTTCGAGGAGTTCGATACCCCATACAGTATCAAACATATAAAACCAGTGGTATCACTGCCAAAGGGAAAATCAAAACGGCCGCCCCTAATGTACTGGTTTCAACCCGCATGAAACCTCAGCATTGTTTATCCGATTCTATATAGGGTATATCGCCTGAACCACCCCAACTACAGGGGTGGCCGTGGCTCAGGTGGTAGTGTATTGGTTTACCAATTGAACGGTTTGGGGTTCAATACTAGCCGCGACCGAAAAACATTCTTTTTTCAGGCAACTAAAATCAGTGAGATAAGTGATGAGTCCCTATTAATGTGGTTTTAGACCACGAAGGTCCACAATAGATGAAATTATGACAGGTTTTGGGAAAAGCCCAAGATCTCTAAATCAATGCATACGACCTCTTCATCGGAACTGTACAGACCAATGACTAGTTGACTAGCATCTCTCCCAAGCTCATTCGACTATAGGATATACAGGATATACTTGTATACATAAGATGACGATAACTGCTCCGTCAAGGTAGATAATGACAAAACCGATACCTTCAATGTCAGAAAAGGATTTAAACAAGGCTATGCATCTACTCCAGCGGCACAATTTTTTTTTTTTCATTTGCATAATGAAAAAAACACAGCGAGCTGTCAATGGAATATTTGCGTCCCGGCAAACAAGGGCTTATCGGTTGGTGAAGGAAGAACAAAGTATACGCTGGCAAAGAAAATCACACAGCATTGACACCTATAACAAAGTATTACGATAGACAGCTACGACTTAATCTACCTCGGGTCCGCTATCAAATCCGACACGACACCAGCGCAGAAATCATGCGAAATATCGCTTTTGCTAACCGCTGCTTCGTTGGGCTAAGAAGACAATTGAGTAATAAAGCTCTCTCTAGAGCAACTAAAAAGATATTATACTAGACACTGGTCATCCAAGTCCAGCTTAAAGGCGCAGAAGATTGTACACTGACGAAAGTAGATTAAAATGCTCTCGGGCGCTTCGAGAGAAAAGTTCTTCGGGTAATTTTCGATTTCGGTTGCATAGAAGGAGAATATACAACGATGCCGACCCCGTTAAAAAAGCTCGGATAACCCAACTTAGATTGCCGCATGGACACCAGCATCCCAGCCTGAAAAGATTTCGACTCGAACAGCGGAGGACGACCTCATCTTATGTGGCGCACATAAGTGGAAAGGAACCTCAGCCAACTTCGTGTGCACAACTGAATTCAATAAATATCCATCAAGTCGGATAGATGATTGAATAACCTTCCCTTTGGCTTGGCTCCCTTTGCGATATGTACTTTTGTGCCCAATTTGAGTCTCAACCCATCTCACTATCGCTCTTTCGATCATTAAGAAAATATTCAGGCATACCTTCGATTTGGTCAATTTTTTCTTTAACTGCAATGGGAAAAGGGAAAAACTCATATACGAATACATATGCTCATGACACTGGACACTTATCCAGTAAGTTTACACTTTTCTTGCAGCATCAGCTAAATAAATATTTAAGTGATATGTTATTTCTGTAGGGCTTAAAAGTATTTAGATTTGATATCGAATTACAAATATTGTAGATGTTCAGATACATAAATATCCAATGTCTTACAACATCCATTTACTAACTTTGAAGTCACTTATGAAATGTCTTGAAACGCGAAAACTTCTCAATGACCGGTTGTATGGTTTTCGTAGCAACAGGGCCAACGGTAATTTGATGCCTGACTCACCGAAAAGTGGAATCAGGCGTACATCAATCAAGCGAAAGCATGATAGTTGCACTTAATATTTCCAACGCATTCGACAGAGATTGACATCAGGCTCTTTTGTCGAAAATGCATGCATTTGCGATTGATGAATCTCTCCTTCAATGGATGAGAAACTGCCTTTCGGAACGTTCAATTTAAGTTGTCCTGGACGGTTTCAAGTCCGGTATCCACGAAGTAAACGCTGGTGTTCCCCAGGGCTCCATTCATACTCCATTGATGATCTCTTGTCAGCTATTTCTAACCCAATATATTTCTTTGCTGACGAGAGTACTCCCTGCTTTTCATATTCGTTCCCGGACTCACGTCCATGTCCTGCGGCTGTAAAACGGGAACGGCGGGTATGTTAAAGTCATTATATTCCAATATTAGTAGCATAACCAATTGGGGAACTATTAAGAGAGCCGAATTTTATGCTTCCAAAACTAAATGTTGTCTGCTGTCATTATCCATCCTCGATATGTGTGCCAGTGGCAACTTACGTTGAAATGATCACATATTCGATGTCGTCAAAAATACTGCCAAATATCTAGGTTTCCTCGAGCGGTATAAGAAATATTTCACCCTCTCTGACCTGACCTCAATATACAAGGCATTCATCCGCATAAAATTGGAGAACACTGCCAACATCTGGTCAGGTACTCCTAAAACATCTCTGCACCTGCTAGATATGATTCAAAACCTTCCGAAAAAACTCATAGATTATACTAATATTAGTCAGTCAATTGACACCCTTGAACACTGAGGTAATGTCTGCTGTCTTACTTTGTTTTATCGCTATTTCCACCACCAGTGCTCCATTGAAATCGCCAGTGGCATCCCGCCCTTCAAACGTTCAACCGTAACACCCGTCTTGCTATGAATGCTCATCAGTATACCCACAAGACCACTTTTGGATGTACTCTAAAATATCGTGAATCATTCCTAAGCCGTACAACACGCTTATAGAATGTCCTTCCGAGCTCTCTATTTCCTGGTCGTTATAACTTGCATACATTTAAGAACAGTGTATATCGGTACCTCTCTTTTCTTCCTCCCTAAATTTCCTTCGCCTGCGCTTTGTACAAACATTTTAATGGTACACAAATCCCTTGTACCATTACCGATTATATTGTAGTAGATTGATGGCGTTGAGTCGAAATATAGTATCAAAAAATATATATTACGTATACCTTTTATTAAAGGGATTTTTAAAAAAAAAAACCCTGTTTTTGCTTTCAAATTATAATCAAACATTAAAGATAGCCACAAAATTTACAAAACAAAAAGGCTATAATTCATTCCAAAACATTAAAACCACCAAAAACATCTAGCTTCTTGTATCGTATTAGCATTTCACTTTATAGTTTTCTTTATTTTCATATTTTCCATTGAAGTTTCGCGGCGGATAGGTCAACAAAAATTTACAATCATTCCTTCTGGCCTTTTTTCACCGTATCGTCTCTCTAAGTCCCAATATATTTTGATGAAACTTTTCACCATGTTCATCTGATATTGCACCAAGATTTTCGGGAAAGAAAGGAAAGAAACCTAAGTGTGAGTCCAAAAAGTGAATTTCATGGGACATGTTGATTTCAGAGCTTTATAAGCTGAAAAAAGATTTCGGATAATTGTCTGGTAGTTGCTGTCCATGCTCTTTTTTCTGTTCTATTCAACTTCATATTGAAATCTGCGTCTTTCATAAGCTCTCGTATTTGCGGGACTACAAATATACCTTCTTTCAATTTTGTGTCGCAGATTCGAGGGATTTTGAAAGCCTTGTCCATTGTCTCTGCAAAGTTTATCATTAGACCCAGCTTATATGCAGTTAATATTTCAAGTGCCGATGTTGTGAAGTTGTCCCTTGATTATAAGTGCGAAACTTATGTTATGCTATGCCTTTATAAACTTCAAGAAGTAAGTAAAGACATCTTTCTACATGATCTAGATGGTTTATTAAGGGTAACTAAAGATAACAATTTGATTGTTTTGGGTGTTATCAATATAAATAATTTAAATAACTTCGATAATTTCACAAGGAATTATATGTTTCTTATGGCGTCAAATGGTCTGAAAAGTGTTATTAATGATCCAACTCGTGTTACTCATTCTTCTTCGAGTTGTATTGACCACATATATGTATACTTATTAGGGTACATACAAATTCTACAAATATTTTCTATGACTACAGAATTACTGACCATCATACGATTTCTCTGTGCGTTGGTATAAATTTCGGTGAAAATAACAATTTTCTAAGACATCCAAGGAAAAAACAAATCATAGATTTCAGCATGTTGAAGGAAAGGTTAACGTTTGAGTTCTGGGAGTCAATCTATTCCGAAAATGTTCCTTCTATTGCATTTGACATATTTTCATTAATCTTGCAAAAGCATATAAAAGCATGCTTTCTGCATATAAATTTCCCTAATAAGAAAATATGTTTAAAACCATGGATGACCAACTCTCTTCTTAAACAAGTAAAAAGAAAAAATCGTTACGCTATTAAATCCGCAAAGCATCCAGACAACAGAAGACTGAAAAAGTATTATAAGAAACTATGCAAAAAGGTTCATAAAAAGGTGACAGAAACGCGCGACATCTCTTATTCGGAATTGCTAGAAAGAGCAAACGGTAATAATAGAGAGGAATGGAAAGCTGTTGATATTATTTTAGGGAAAATTAGGCCGAATACTGAAATAAAACATATAGAAATTGATGCAGTACATTTATTAAGCCCCGAAAGTATCTCAAATAAGTTCAATGACTGATTTAATGAAATATCAGAACAATTGTCACCATGCTTTGAACCGAATAAATCCTGCCACTGTATTCTTCCACAATCTGTTTCTGCTGAAAACATGCAAAAAAATACACAGTTTTGTTTTCGATACCATTACTCCTGGAGAACTTTATAAGCTTATAAGGTCTCTAAAAAATAAAAACTCGTGCACAAGTGATGGTATAACAAGCACTTTATTAAAAACTATTGCCTGGCAAATAGTTGATGTATTGTGTTACTTGTTTAACCTAAGTGTATGTAATGGTTATTTTCCTCAGTCTCTGAAATGTGCAGAAGCAATGTAACTAACTATAGGCCAATTTCTCTCTTGTCAACCTTCACGAAGCTTTTTGAGAAGCTCCTTAAAGTCAGAATGTTAAAATTTTTGGAGCGTAATGCTTTCTTTTCCTCCTTTCAGTTTGGTTTTCGGTTTGGTTTATCGACTAAGGACGCTATTTTAAGAGTCTGCTGTTAGTTACATGAGGGTTTGAATAATAATCAAACGACCATGGCTTTATTTTTAGATATGACCAAAGCTTTTGACATGGTGGATCATCAGATATTACTTAATTTAGAGAAGCAATTTATAATTGGTTTAGAACTTACTTAAAAGATAGAACTCAAAAAGTCAAAGTAAGTGGCACTTTTAGTAAGCCTCGGACTTTAAAAAATGGCGTCCCACAAGGTTCTGTACTTGAACCTCTTCTGTTTTTGATATATATCAATTCTCTTTTTAATCAGAAGTTAAATGGGCCAGTCACTGCGTTCGCTGATGACATAACATTAACTTATGCATTTAAAAATTTATTTGAGTGTGTTGTTAAGATTAGTGAAGACTTAGAGAAGTAAAGGCTGTGGTTTGCCGCTCACCGGTTAATTGTTAGCGAAAAAACAAAACTATTAATCTTTAAAATATTAAGTTGTGTCGCATCCGATTTTAACCTTTGTTTTCATGGCTATGACTGTAGTAGGTTCAGCTTACCGCTTCATACTTGTGATACACACAATTTTCATTATAACAATCTATATACGCGTACTAATATGTGTTTCAAAATCGAAGCAGTAAAAAACTGGATGCCTTAGCTTATTGTAACCTAACTGGAAGGATCATATCCATACAATAGAGACTCATATAAATCTGGTGGCTCGTAAGAAGTACTTACAGAGCAATTGCTCGATTGATTCTGTTGACAAAGAGCGATTTCATTATCCACCATTTCGTTACTGTTAGAAGGCGCTGGAAGTAAAGCATAATTTCTTCGAGGAACAGATTTTCGTGCAAACGGAATGTTCAGATATGTAATTCTTTTCTTATATTTTTTCGTAACATATATCCTCGTGTCAAAGTAACAATCGGTTTCATGGTTTTAGGGTTCACTCCAAATCATGAACGTTGCAAAAAGCATGGTCTTATGGCTTCCTTCGAGTCAAACCTTTAAAATTCTTGAGCAACTGTTGCAGCCAATATTTCCCTCTTTCACCTCCAGGAAACCCAAAGTATAGTCAATAAGCTCTTTTCACTATAGAATGTATTGCGTTGGTTTGCAAAGTTTAGAAATGGCAAGGATGAACCTCTTTCGGGTAGGCCAGAACAGCTAGACGATGAGCTGCTGAAGTACACCTTCGGAAGAAATCCCACTGCTACTGTAAGGGAACCCAACATGAGCTGCATGACGATCCATCGACACCTAACAATATGGGAAAAGTCATAAAGTTGGGAAAATGGATACCACATCACCTATGGAAAAATAATCTTCAGTAAAGAATCGAAGATTTCGCTTCTGTCGCTTCACAATCAAGAGTCGTTTTTGAACAGGATCTTTAACGGATGTGAACAGTACAATATATTAAACGTTGCCACCAGTAGCTTAGTCCAGAAGACACGTCAGCGCAACATCCTAGATAATGGACTTCATCCGCTCAAGTTGTTACTGTTTGTGTAGTGGGATGCTGAAAGCATAATTTATTTTAAGCAGTTGCCTCGTAAGCAGAATATCACCGCAGAAGTCTACAGCCAACTGCTATGCAGATTACTCGTAAAATCGGCACTAGAGCAGAAACGGGCAGGTCTCTTCAATCGAAGGTGTGTTCTATTCTATGAGGATAGCGCTCGCCCTCACACAACTCGGTTGGGAAAAATTGGTGATCCCCCTTATTCTCCAGATTCAGCACCACCAGATTTCCACTTGTTCTGAAGTTCCTTGTTGGAAAAAATTTTAAATCTCGGAATAATGTCCAAGAGGCTCTTCGGGTATTTTTTTCGTCAAAGCCAAACAACTTTTTAGTGACGGCATTAAGAAGTTACCTAATGAAGGAAATTACTCTGACGACTAAATTTTTGCATTTCGTGCAATTTAATTATTGTAGCATTAAACAGACTTTCGAAAATCGCGTAATACTTATTTTACAACCTGATATACATACACGTTATAGGAAAAAAAAGGAAGGCAAATATAGATTCAACATAATAAAACCTTCATATACGACTACATGAAATTTTTATTTTTTTATTTGAAGGCGGATTTCGATGCAGGCCAGTGTAATTTACGAGTAAATCAGGATGCTACGTATGTTTATATGATAAACAGTTGTTTATGATAAACAGTTATAGGAGATGTTTACTCGGCTCAGCGGGCATGTAACTCATTTGTTACATCACTGAGTTTGTTCTAAATTGAAAGCGAGTAAACAGGAAGCTGTTTTCTTTTGTGGGTGCAGTATAAAGATAAACTTCCTAGCCACGTACATCCCCGAAGAGATTCATTAGTCCAAGTCCTTTCTTGGTTGGTTGATTTGCAGTTAGTACGTTTCGCCATTTTACGATGAATAACATGTATTAACGCCATAACAACGCGTGCAAATTGTGCAAACTTATTTTGAAAACCATGGTTCGGTTCGCCAAACTTATCGTGCGCTACGTCAGTGGATAAAACGCATCCCCAAAGATGATAAACCGTGCGAACAGAAGAAGTTATTGCTGTTGTAGAGCGCAGTGTTGAGGAGAATTCGAATGAGTCGATTCGCCATCGCTCACAGCATAGCAATTGGAGCTATGCCCATCCACTTTGTGGACAGCTTGTGGAAGAATTGAAACAGCGTGACCATTATATGCGTCGTAGGTTCGGTGAATGGGCCAAAAACATGATTCAGCTTGATCCTCATTTTTAACGCAAAATTTTGTTCTCCAATGAGGTCAATTTTTGGTTAAATGGATATGTAAACAAGCTCTTACAACCAACCATTAAAATTCACTGATTGGTGTGCTTTATGGGCTGGTGGAATCATTCGCCCATATTTCTTTAAAGACGATGCCGGCCAGAATGTTACCGTCAATGGAAAGCGCTATAGAAACATGATTTCTGACTTCTTCGTTCCTCAGTTGAATGACATTGACGAGACAGAGCTTTAGTTACAACAAGAAGGCGCAACATGCCATACGGCCCGCGACACCATCATCTTATTGGGGAAACATTTCGCGTAATGGTCCTGTAAACTGGCCTCCATTATCCTGTAATCTCACACCCTTAGATTACTTTCTTTGGGGGTATGTGAAATCAGTAGTCTATGCCGATAAACCAGAGATGTTGAACGATTTGGAAGTCAACATTCACTGCGTTATTGCTGATACGAGTATACGCCCCTAGTTGTACGATAAAGATGTCTCTGTTTATAATCTCTACCGAAAACGTTAACAAACGTATATATGCATTTATGTTAACTCCTTCAGCGGTTCTTCAACATGATGTTATAGATGTGTATGGTATTCTAGTACCGAAATGTAGTTCCGACAAGATAAGATAAGCCAGAACTTCAGGTTCACGTCAGGAATCGTCCAACAAGTGAAAACATGACTTCTTCCTTGAAGTAAAAAAATGATTCCCTGCATCTTCGCTCAATTATCATAAATTGTTATTAAGGATGAAGGTCTCAAAAATCGTCAAAAATATAAATTCAGACTTTAGGCTGATCGAAGCTCGTCCTTGTCGTTTACAATAATGGATCATGAGGAGCCACAACCTTTTCACTACTCAGCGTAGCAGGAGCCGTCCTGTAGACAATATACATAGTCGCCGTACAAGAATATCCGTTTCGAATTGTTTTAATTTTTTTTTGAGAATTTTTTTTGCATTCGTTTTTGAAAAGCACAGAAGGAAGACTAGCTAATGTGTTGAGTAAGGAACGGGATCTGTAGATTGGAGTGAGTAGAGTGATTTATAAGCATCATTTAATTTCAGTATTCATCCAGAAATTTTCCTAAGAATCTTTGATTCTACAATATTATGCCTCTACAGTTCGAACAATTCGATGCTCAGGTCGAATACTCAGTTTTATAACTTAGGTGGGGTTATAGTTCAAAACAAAACGGTGCTTCTGTTTCACTTGAACGCACAACATAAGATCACTTTAACTCACGCCAGCTCTTAACTTGGTTATAATTCTGACTAAAAATTAAGGCCTCAAGAGCCGGAGCATTAAAGCTTAAGCGCTCAAAGAATACCGATTCGTATAAGTGGTTTTTCTACTTTCCTGTTAGTAGAGGAAAATCCATTCATACGGCACAGTTTCTTCAGACCTAATCTTCAAGATTAGCTATTCTAAAAGCTCGGAAAGAGAACAACAAGGTAAAGCCTCAAGTATAAAGGTTGGATATGTCTTCTGTCAGGCGAGAGGAAGTTATGGCTCCAATCATTTGAGTTGAATAGATAATTCTGCTTAAGTGCGGAATATTTATCTCTGCATGGTCTGAATTAGCACTTCCTCTATACCTCCATCTGATTGTGACTCTCTGTATGTGTTGGCTTGAAGAAGAATCATCATACCTGCGAAATCCAGCTTGTCAAACCCTTTCTTGTCGTTGTTTGTCGAAAGTTTAAAAAAGATTGTGTTTTTTTTTTATTTAAAGACTAATAGTGATGAATTTATGGAATCTCGTCAGTAATAAGAACAGTTAATATCGTTTGGCTTGGTGTGCTGCTAGTAACGAATTCACATTGAACCAAATGCAGCTGCATACTAGCTTTGGTGTCGTTAACTCCACAATTCTTTAAAATTAAACTTTCATCTGTACGAGTATATTGTGCGCCAACAGGACTAGTTGGCATGGCCCTTGTTTCACCTTAATCGAAATATGACACTGAAATTGGCATAAGGAAAATTGTTCAACCATGCTTGCACCTTTAACCTTTACATATCATTCTCTTTTATTATTCCAAGCAGAGAAGATACCCATCTTCATGACTTGATCAAAGATTTAGATAAAGAATGCCACTGGGATCTTCTCCGATCATCTGAATCTGCGCACAGATGTCTCGTGTGTTTTCAAGTTAACTCCTGAGATATATAAGCCTTAATTCCACTGAATTCCCAAACATTCATGGGAGCAAGGATACGCCTTTTCATCGCTCTCCCTCCATCCATTGATACCAAAGCGGAGCTTTTGCCGAAGGCACAAGTTCCACCCTTGGTATGAGTCGAGGCCGATCTGAAACCTTTTGCTGATC
The DNA here is from genome assembly GCA_963966105.1 of Volucella zonaria. Lineage (NCBI taxonomy): Eukaryota > Metazoa > Arthropoda > Insecta > Diptera > Syrphidae > Volucella > Volucella zonaria. The sequence continues at coordinate 167,691,677 of OZ014530.1, forward strand.
TTAGGATCACAGCACCCAGTACTTATTGCAACTCTACATCGGGTCGAAAACAACTGGAAAACCAGCCACCGTGACGCTTCCACTAGACGGCCTACTTCAAGTCAGGCCGGACCAAAGTTTGGGAGGCCCCTGACTCTCCCGGTACCGTGATTTAGGTCCTGGTATGGACTACCGGTGGTCTTGCCACCAACAGGACCTATGACGGGCCGCTTGTAATTGGTCAAATCGTAGCAACCTTCAGAGGCAAAAAGTTCAGAAACCTGTTACGATAAGACCAGTATTTGCTCTACACTCGCTTTTTATTAGACAATCTCATTGATGGAAGAAGCCTTGATAATTGAGCGAGAGCTCTAGTTTAGGCGCAGTTGTGTTTTCCAAGGTAAAATATTAGCAGTCCAGCCAGTGGGAACAAGCGCAAAATTACATTTTTCTTGATCGCCTGGAAGTGCTATCGTGAAAACATGAAGGCTCTTTCTTCCTCGGTTCTTGGACGCAGAGTGGTGGAAGGCAACGAACGCGCAGACAGCTTGGCTCGGAACAGATTTCCAACTGAATCAGAGATCTAACAACAATCTCTTGATAGACAGAATTAAACAGTCGAATTACTTACGGGTCATAATCTTCGTTAAGGGCATCCTGTACATGTATTGAAGCTGTGCCTTAGTGGTAACGACCTCTGCTGAGGATGTGAAAATAATGATTCAACTCTCTGCCGGTCGACTCAGCGTGAGTTTATTTGGTAAAGTATAGTCGTATGAAGGAATGCCCAATGGATAAAGCTTGACTATAGATAGTCTCTGACCAATTCTAAAAAAAGTGAACTGCGCCAACTATTACGGCGCTATATACGAGTAGCTAGCCCGATGAACTAAAAACCACTCGCAGCTCTGTAACACCCAATAATTTTTACTTCAATAGCCAAAGGTACAACATTTCAAAAGTGTGAACAACATGTAGCATGGGTATAACGTTGACTTTTTCTGAAGATGCTATCTCATCGGGGTAAATGGTGGCAATGTATTGGGAGGATGGAAAATATTTCAGGTCATGCCAGCCCGAACGCACAAGTGAAATCTTCTGCGTAAAGGGAAAGGGTATTAGCACAGGATCGCCCTAATGTAAGGAAGTTCTTGCTAAGCTGGTTGTGCATATTAAAAACTATGTCCAAAGTTCAAGGGGCTGTTTTGTTTGAAACTTTGGAAATGATAATTTGAAAAATTTATGAAGGCTTATTCTACGCCATGACAACGTTTTAAAAAGTAAAAATAAAAACAAAATAATAATAATGAGGAAGAAAAAACTCAATGCGCATTTATTTACCCTATATGAATATTCCGTGTCCTATGAGGTATGTGTGTGTATGTATTAGTAGATTTCCCGCCACTTTCAACAGGAGACGTGTTGATGCTATACTAACTTTTCACTTCTGCTTCAGCTCCTGCTGTTGCTGTTGCCGCTACCTCTGCCGCTGTTCCAGAGCTCACGACAACTTTGTATGTAAACGTTGTTATGTTCGTTTGTACATATTCGTACGTTGCTGAGTTCCTGCCGAGCATGTTTATCCAACATGAAACCGTTTCGCTCTTAATAACATCAAGTGCGTGCACAAGTGCCCGTATGAATCTGTAAAAAGGCACCATGCCACACCACACCACGGATACTCGTACATTATGCAGGATAATTTACCTATTTTGCGGATGAGATTTTCCTCTCCGGAACACTTTTCGGCTCACAACGAATTGGAGAAGAACAACGCGTACAACAACAACAGCAATAGTAAAAAAAAAACTTCTACAAGAAAATGCAAAATAAACCTCAAGGCCTTCAAACGCCAGCCGCTGCTAACTGTGGGTGGGTTAAGAAGTGAGCACTTGGAAGATCTTCCTGGCCGCCCCCTCAATTCACAGCACGTAATGGACTGTAACTAGGCAGCAGCATCTTAAGCATGTTGATGTAACGACTGTGCTTCTGCGTCTGCTTTTGCTTTTGCTTCTGCTTCTACTTCTGCTTCCGCTGCCATGGTTTGTATTGTACGAATATTTCAAAAGGGAGAGAATCATGGGGAGATATCACTTAGATGTAACTGGGATACAAACTTAAGCCACCTAAGTACCTGAGAACAAACGCATTTCACAAAACAAATTAAGGGAATTTTTACAATGTTTTTTTTTTTTTTTTTTTTTTCCTCATTAAATTTCGAGTTAATGTTTTCCTGAGTCTTGGCATATTGTTACCTTTAGACCATGCCAAGTATGGAGTGACTTGTCTCTTTAGAATCTACTCCGCTTGCCAAAGAGAGATGGGAATACCTTGTAATAGATATGCGTTGATGACTTTGAAATTGGAATTTGAAAACCAACCAGCAAGAAAGGTGAAATAGTCAACGAATCTACATTTTCGGAATCACACTGCTACTATACAGTGGAGCCGAACTTAAGATGCACAGTTTTTTTTTTGCGGAAGCCACTATACACAAGGGTAAACCAAGAAATTAAAAAAAAAAAAAAAAAGCTGCAGCTCACCCAGCTTATTATTGTTGGAACCTAAGCAGGATGATTCGGTAACTTTTGTTTCTTTCAAAAGCGTAGGTTATGTCTTAGTTAGTAGTGACCTAAGGTAAGGCTCATGGTTCACAACCAGGTGGAGAGTTCTTTGCAATATTTTATTCCCATTAACCACAGTGAAGAGTTAAATTGAGCAAAGGCTTGAAATTCAGAAACCTTAAGATTCTGAAACATTGAACACTCGTAATATTTCTAACCCGCAGCCGGAACACCAATTTCATTTAGGCGCTAATGCAACTGAAATCAACACTGAGGCAACAATGACAGCAGAAAGAAATAACTCTGTGAAAGTATCACCAACTAAAGCCGATCAATCACTCGGATCACAAGCTGCCTTTATTTCTTTGTCCTCAAACTGGTTATGTCTACATAATCCCCGAAACCCCGAAACCCCAAAAGGAAGGAAGCCAGCTTGCTCTTATATACATATTATTACGCTCCTTTGACGTTTCGTATGATAATACTGCGGAAATTAACCGTGGAGAACGTTGGCATTGAAATGACTGTAAGCGGGATGTATTCGCTGTTGCGTCAGCTTACTTCCGCTATGTACGCTAACTGAACCCTTAGAAGGTTGTTACTCTATAAAGGTGGGACTTACGAGTACTTCTAATATGTTGTGATGCTAATACTCAGAACACATTCTGAAACAATATGAAAAAATATGAACTTCTTACACTTTCATCGAATTTGGTTATCAACAAACACATCATCACAAAGGATTTTATGTACCCTTAAGATGTTTGCACATAGCGCTCACCTTATCCGAGAGATACACTCAAAAGGTTACCAGTTAAAAAGGATTATCGGAGTTTTTTAGGAATCAGAACATGTTGCAGTCATGTCAAACGAATACTTCCCGACGTCTCTAAAGGCTCAACTGCATTCCTGCTATTGCTGGAAATCGCCATCAAGGTGGCAACTGCGCTGTCTCGGCTGATGTCCAATACCAGCGAGAGCTTAAAAGAAGGTTACTCGCATAGGTCAGTTACTAACTCTATATTGCATGCATCGGGTACTACTGATAGAGCTCACGCACAGTTTCCACGGCAATGGATTAAAGTGATTGCAAGAACGTGCCCATTGTGTTGCTGGCTCGGGAGCGCAGATAGGACTTTCTGTCCCCGGAAGCTGAACAAGATAACGGCAGGCGGCGTAGAACGTTGGCATACTAGTAGCAGAAATGGGATGAGGGGATTGTGGAAAAGTGAACACACCGTGCTGAACCCGTGGCCGGAACGAAGTCATGGTCCGGATGCATTGAATTTCAACTGAACCCAGCTTCTCTCCGGTCAGGGGCAGTTCAACGTATTTCTCCATCACATGGCGAAGAAAGCATCACCTAGATGTGACTATTACAATGTGGCGGATGATATCGCCGATTGAATGTTCTTCGGTTGCGCAATGTGTCATCAGCGGCGACAGCTGGGCCTGATACTCACGCCTAAAACCATAGTAAGTTGTCAGAACACATGGAGGGCTGTAGGTGCCTATGCCTAGTGGGTAATACAGGAAATAAAAATGGAAGAACAGGCAGTGGGTGTCCCTGGGTGACTCGTGCTGGCTCTCTTGAGCAATTAGCAAGACAATGTACCGAGTAAAAGACTGGCGCTCGGAAAATGAATAGTCGAAGTAGGAGCATTATGCTGCGCTGATAGCCCGAGTTTTCAACAGGTCTCCGAACGAACAGTCGTTATGTGGCGTCTGAATAGAAGCCTACCAATATGAGGCTATGGTACCGTTCGGGATGCTTGAGGTGCCACTAAATATTAATTAACACCGTCTACTCGTATATCGCTTCTAGAATATTCTCATCTTTATTCTTAAACATTTCTGTTCGGACCTCATGATTTTCGCATAATCTCTTTATTCCTAATAAAATTTCGAAACATCATTCTGCAGTAGCAGATGGCCATGTCCGAGCCGTATTCTGGTTCTTTCATTTCATTTTATTTCAGAGAAATTGATACAGCTTACACTGTATAATATTTCGCGGTAATGGTCAATAAAAACTTAATAATCAGATGCGCAGCGTAGATGGTTTGCTGCTTGCTGTCGCCACCGGTCCTGATAGTTTCCCCCGTTTTTGAAAGTCGCATTGGGGAGGATATGTCTCACAACTGTGTTTTGATGGTGATGATAATAAATGAATCATTAGATTCGTTAGAAATAACTTAACACTCCAAGTGGTTATGACAACACTTAAAGAGAGAAAGAAAAATGTTTGGGCTCAGTGATTATTTCGCTCCATGGGTGGCATCCAACATTTAATTATGAGACTAAATTATTAGAGTAATTGGACTACTTGTTGTATTCTATGCAACCATACATATTATGCGATTTTGGTTGCCTGAAAAAAAGAACGTCTTTCGGACGGGGCTGGTATTGAACCTCGAACCGTCCGATTTGGAAACCAACACACTACCACCTAAGTCACGGCCACTCACGGCCGGTATACCACTCGATGGAATCATCTTGTTCGCAATTTCTAATTCAACTTTCTTGCTGGACGCACAAAAATTCTTAAATAATCTCAAATAGGGTTACCGTCTAGGGTATTCCTCCGGCAATCCATCTGCAGCGTACCTAATTTGAGCGGTCAGACGTTTTCGTGTATTTCCTGGCTCACCAACTGTTTCCTGCAACAAATTCAAAATCTCTTAACTCATTCTGTCTGATGAATAGCAAGGTGCCGTAGCTTTTTATCCTTTAATGATAATGGTGAAGTATGTACTATGTATAAGTGCTGGTAGCTTTTCCTGTGTAATAATATCTATACCTTTGCAATCTGGAGAATAAGGATTTTACTTTCGATCCTTAAAAAATGCTCAACCGTTCTCACATTAAAAAAATAAGTAAGTAAACACGTAATTGTTTATTTTGACTGTATGAGATCTCATAGAGATCTAAATCATTAATTCTTTCACCAACGGGCTTTTTCTGAGGAACTCATGTTTAGCTGTTTACTCGTATTTGTCAAAAGTCAATAAGAAATTTCTTTTCGCACATGTGACCTCGTGATCAGTTGTCTTAGTTGTTGCATGTACAGACTCACTCGCATGTCACATGCTAAAATCGTAGGAATCCAGATGACACTGTCGCCGGGTGGTCTCCGATTCTTATCACACTTCTGCATTTACTTCACTTCGATTACACATCATAAAATGAGGATTCCAAAGTTCAAACAATGACGAATCTTTGCGTAATAAAGTAGACACAAAGGCTAAGGTCTCCAACTAATGTCTTGGTTAGTTTGAGCGATTCGAGGAAAAAGACCGAAACTAACCCTTCGTCATTAAAGAGCGCGATAACACAGATTCTTTAGTTAAATTAAATCACTCGTCACATTTTTCCTCGAAATGACAAGCCATACGTCGCGTCGATTATATCTGCCGGTTCTTTCAGCAAATACTAATTAACCGCAATGTTTAACTTGAGTTGATTCAACAAACCGCTGCATCCTTTTTCCATTTTAGTTTTATTTTCTGTGTTTTCAACGTCAGTGCTTCCAAAGAAGTCGTATAGTTTTTTTTTTTTTTTCTTATTTTCGACGCAATACCAGTTCTTTAATATAAAAAATATTACTGCAGAAGAAGTTTCATTTCAAAATACAACTTTTTTTTTTGAAAACCAAACAGCCCTCATCAAATGTATTCGCATAACCAGTTGCTAGTTCCAAAAATAGTATACACCCTTACAGTGGCTCGTGGCCCCGCTGTAAATCAAAGCTTTTATGCTGCCTTCTTACCAGATAATCTAACGTCACGAATATGCGTTTACTAACAATAAGAACCACTCTTGGAGTTCCTTCGTTCTCGTATGGCCCATCAAATACGGATACTCGTGCATCGACATCCACACATGCACGGATGCTGGTCCAACATCGTAACAACGTAACATTCCCAACATAGTTGGCAAAAAATGCCCTGCCACCAAACAGGTATTGGCAACAACTAACCGAAATAAAATTACCCAAAGCGATTCCCTACCGCCCGTCTATCCCCTTACAATACTCGGATGGATGAACTTATGTAGATACTGCAGATATCCATATGTGCGTTGTGGCCTTAACCGTGTACCATGCGAGAACGCGGTGCATGCACCTCAACCCAGCGCTATAGGCGTTGTTATCGACCTACCAGTTTCATTGGTAAAGTGTCTGACCGACCGACCGATGCGACCGTCCACCTATAGGCTCTTCGGACACGCACATATACGGTGTAATAAAAGTATGCAATCAAACTTACAATATAGGCACTTAAAGTTCTGGACTTGATTTGGTACACCCATCAGCAGCATTGGCAAAGATCCTCATGGATTCACCTCATCCCGGTAACAATCATTTGAAAACCCTATAAACAACAAATAAATCTACACATCTTTGTATTACACGGAAAGATAATAAAAGGCACCCCCCGTATCTGGCCCGCTTTGCCATCGGCCCATCTGGCTCATCTGCTGTCCATTGGATGTCTTCGAGTTGGTTCGCATGCGCGCATGCATCATGCAGGTGTAGGATATGTGAAACGTACATACGTACGTAGCGTACGTAGCGTACCTTGCCACCATGTAGAGAGATGGTTCCTTTTGGTCAGTCCGCCTATTGAATATGAGAGCGCATCCGTTCGGGTATTATGATGTCTAGCTGGAGCTGCTGCATGGTCACAGATGAGTTTTGATCTTGACCAACGTCAACAACATTCGTACGATATTGGTGGCAAAGACGTTGCCGGCGCGGCATACTCTTTCTACAAATGATACGTAATTATAAGAAACAGGTAGTTGTAACTTTCCTCAAATACGAATAACAACTAAACACAAAATGACGGCCCCGACAGCATTGCCAAGTAACCATACCAATATCTACCTCAGGTTGGCATTTCTCTGCCTATTTCCTCCTCGAATATTGGGAATATTTAGCGCTGCCACCATGCCGATGCCGATACCAAAGTTGGCGTGTTTGCGCATAGCAATGGCATACGTAGTCGTAGCGCTTAGTCGTTCGCGCGAATATTGTTTGTTTGGTAATAGGTCTTGGCGTTTCGGCACGCAGCAGCTGACGAAATGGATACGCCTAAGTAATATATGGCCTGGCTAAGCCTAATATCTTGAGAGGCTCAACAACAGAAGAACTCTTAAGTAAAATGGGTCATGCATTTCGCAGGGACTTGCAAATGAATTTATTAAGTGAACAAAATTCTTCAGATGCCTTAAGAGGCTTTTGTTGGAATGCATCTTTTCGTTTGCCGCTGCCTTCGGGAAGCTGACGATGTAACATAAAATTAGAATTTTGTCGGAAAGTATTTGCATATGTAAATGACGTACTCGACTGAAGGCGTCTTGAATTGCTATCTTTCTTTTTTTTAATTTTTAATCACAGCATGAGATGGGAGGACCTCTAGTCAGCATTGACACGGCGCACGAAAGTGTTCCAACTATGAGGTGGCGCCTCTTTTTAAAGAAAGAAGATACATTTATGATTAGTTTTTTCTTCGCAGAAAAATTAAGTACAAAAAGGTAGTTTTAATTTATATATTTAAGAATGGGTGGTGTCTCTACAAACAAAGCAAGCCGTAAGGGGTAGACTTAGGGAACAAATCTTGAGCAACAAGCATGTAAGCGAACGCCTGAGGATGGTTCGCATAAAAGGAGAATTCACCAACACAAGCCTCAGAAGCGCCCACACCCCGACAGAGGAGAAGATAAACCTACGAGCAATGCCCTAAATATGACATGAAAATCGTCCTTGGCGATTTTAATGTCAAACTAAAAAGGAGGGCATCTTTAGTAGCACAGTGGGGAAGTACAGTCTCCAAATCAACATCTCAAGAAACGGACACAGGGTTATTGATTTTGCTGCGTGACAGATGTAACCATAGCCAGCGCAAAGTTTCTAGACTCTGATATCAATAAAGTGACCTACCAAACTCCCGATCAACAAACCGTCAATCAGTATCCGAATGTTCTGTGTGGCTAACATCGACTTGGACCATTATCTTGTTGTAGCCAAGATACGGACGCGGATATCCGCAACAGCCCACGGCACCGAACCATTGAACCATTGTGAGGAAATTCAATGTCGAACGGCAGCAACCGCACGAAACAGGTAGCGGCTTTTCCGATCGAATTTCCCTTAACCTGTCGAAGAGTCCGATGCCGCCAGCATCGAATATAGAAAACCAATGGCATCGTTGCCAAAGAGCGTCTCATGTACTGGGTTTTAACCCGCCCTAACAGTGAAATCTCTAGTTCGATGACGAATGCAGTCAAATAAATCTCGAAAAACAAACGATGTACGGGTACAGAGCGATCGTACAGAAAAAAATGGGAGAGTTCTGTGAGTTATACGAATTATTTTTTTTATCACCTACCTATAAAATGTTGAACAATATTAAGACTTTCCTCGAGGAAAGTCGCTTGATTTTTGTCGAACCCCGAACCGTCCGATTTGGAAGCACATACACTACCATTAGAGCCACGTCCACCCACATTGAATTCTCAATGTTGGTTTTAAAGATATCATTACATATAATTATTGTTTGTGTTCAGGTGATAGTCAAAGATTGACTGGAATTTGTTCGCTTCGCGAAACATTCGAGATAACTGTTCATGGTATCCGTAATTAGTTCGATGGGAATTAACTCGGAAGAGAGGTATAGTTCTTAGATTACGGGGATTAACATTTAAGAATATGCATTCAAGGAGAGCCTCAGAGTCAATGTTAACATTTAAGAGCTGATGGACAAAAACTATATCGCAAACTTCTCGACGTGTAATGAGGGGTTGTAAGTTAATAAGTTTCAGTCGATTATGATAGTGGGGTAAATTGAAAGGGTCAGACCAAGGAAGTCCCCGTAACGCGAACGAAGCAACCTACGCTGTACCGATTCTATATGTGCAATTTACGCAAAATAATATGGTGATCAGACTGGACTTGCATACTCGAGGAGGGGTTAAACAAATGTTGTGTATAGTGCTTTAGCCACATATAGGTCGTCAAATTTCTTAGACCAGCGCTTAATGAAGCCAAGTACAGTTCGCTTTCATAGATAATGCCTAAATCGCGTATTTCGGTCACAATAGGAACGGGCTCGTTGTTGATGAAATATGCACGAGAAGGAGTTGTATGACGTTTTCTAGTGAAAGTTAAAGCTTGACATTTGTTAATATTTAACTCAAGAAAATTATAAAGACACCAAGTGGGAAATCGATTGAGATCAACTTGCAACAGAGAACAGTCAGAGGGATGCAGTATGTGAAGGAAGATTTTGATGTCGTCAGCATAGATAGAGATAAAAGAATTGCTAACGATGGTATCAACATCATTAATTGTTAACATAAATAACAGGGGACCGAGATGACTTCCTTGGGGAACACCCGAGGTGGCTTTGAAAGGTTTTGATAATGTAGACCTAAACAGGACACTGTAGTGTCTATCATTTTAGTATGAGGAAATCCACGTAACGAGATCTGATCGACAACCAAGGGCGCAAAGTTTTAAAAGAATTACTTTATGCGAGATTTTATCGAAAGCTTTGCTGAAGTCGGTGGTTATTACATCAACTTCTTTGCTATCTTCTAACGCACATAGAGTACTTGATAAAAATTCAATGAGATTAGTGGTAGTTGACCTGCCTTTAAGAAATCCATGTTGGCTTATTGAAATCACCGGCTTACAATAAAAAGACATAGCATCATAAATAATGCTCTCAAAGAGCTTGGGTATTGTGGAGAGCTTCGCAATAGGTCTGTAATTTGAGATTTCATTTTTGTGGCCTTTTTTATGCAGAGGGATTATATATGAGTTTTTCCAGGAATGGGGAAAGGCGCATTGAGATAAGGAAAGTCTGAATAAGGCAGTGAGAGGTTTTAACAAGTAGGCGGCGCACTTTTTTAAAACTATGGGGGGTACACCATCAGGTCCAGCGGAACATTCACTTGAGATATCTACCGAAGTAAAGGATGATTGTGGATAGCTGTTCAAGTATGAAAAATAAGATAGATCCGTTTTTTGGATGTGGCAAGCAAACGATTGGCTAAAGAATTCGGCAAATAAATTTCCTATTCTTTGCGGATCATCAGACGATGAATTGTTGAACTTCAGGGTGGAGGCATAACTGTCCGACTTTCTTTTAGAGTTGATAACCTGGAAAAAGCGTTTGGAATCAGAAATAAGACTACTATGCATGCGGTTTGAATAATTGGAATACAGTGATTCACATAGATCTGAAAATTGGGTATAAGCAAGGTGATATTTATTAAAATCCGCTTTAGAACGTGTACAAAGATAGACGTGCCAAAGTTTATTTCTCTTATTTCGTATTGACCGGAGTTCCTTGTTATACCAAGGTGGGGATAAAGATGGATTTTTTTGCGGTAGAAAAGAAACAGACTGGGAAAAGCAATCGAAGATGATAATGTAAAAAGAGGTAAGTGCACCATCAACGGGACTACTAGAGTTGAAGAGAAAATTGAAATTAGCTTTAGAAAGAAGATTGCTTAATTTAGAGAAGTTGGCTCTTCGAAAATTAAAGCTGTAGATGTGTTCAAAGCAAAAAGGTTTCGAAACGTTGTACGAAAACGTCATAGAAAGAGGCGGATGGTGAGGATTTAGGGTGGTAAGGAGGTGCTTGCTTGCTGAGACTATGCTGTTATCTAGGTCAGTGGAGAAGATAAGATCGAGTTGTCTACCGAGATAGTTGGTTATTCCACTTAACTGAAAAAGTCCGGAGTCCACGAGACAGTCAATAAAAAGGATTTCTTTCTCCGAACTTGCATTGTTCGCGGTGTAGTGTGAATCATCAGTGCGTATCCATTTGAGTCGTGGCAAGCTAAGGTCACTCTTAATAACGACAGTGTCATTTGCGTCAGATTTTGCGAACAGGGCATCGAATTCGTCAATAGCTAGTTGGTAGCTGCAGGTTACTTGCGATGGGAGAATGTAGCAACAACAAATAAAGAGATTGCGCTAAGAAATAGAAATTCTTACGCAGACAAATTCAATGCAAACTGTAGGTAGTTGCTTAAATAATTTAGAATTAAGGCGAGTAGGTACAGCCAAAAGTACTCCGCGGCCAGTTGATTCGTCGTTATTCATAAGGTCATCGTTTCGGTGGAAAGGTTGGTCTCAGTCAGAGCGAACATATCGTACGACAGGTTTTGCGAATTAATAACTTCAGATGTTTTTGTTCGAAGTCCTCTAACATTTTGATAGTAAATTCTGAGGAAATCAGGTAGTGCAAATAGAGGCAGAGGTGGGTTAGGAGCGAAAATAGTTATTAAAACTAGAACGCGTTCTTTGAAGGTACCAGAGTAGTTTTGAGCTGACATAGGTAGCATAAGAGGAGAGGTCGTTTGCAACGTCGGCAGGCGTGATATTAAAGGCCTCGTGAAACCGTACGAAAATCGGACGTAGGTCTTTTGGGTTTGTAGGAAGTCCTTCTTGCTGAAGGGAAGCCATTATATTTGTTTTGGTTGCGCCATCAATGCAAATGAAATCAGGCTTATCGTGTAGATAAGCTAGATAAAGGCGAACCTTTTCGTAAATTCTACGATCTCTAAGCCGGGATTGAATGTAACGGCCATCATCGCCAGAAGCGGTGAGTTGCTTGGTTATCTTGATCTTGGGTGGGAGCGTAGGGTCTATAAAAGTTGTAGGGCTTGTATCTGATTTAGACGGAGGGAAATTTTTTTTTGCTATGTTTCTTAACGCTTGTGGAATTTCAGGATTAAAGGAATGCTTTACTGTGCCTAGAACTGAGCCCGTGTTCTTGAATTCATTTGATGGTTGGTAAGTCTCCTAAAGCCAGTGTTATCGCAGTATTCAAGCACTACGCTCATTTAGAATATTTTCTGAACTCCCAATACAGTAAAGCGTTTTTTTTCTGGTGCTGTGGTTGAGTTTTTTGATTAGTTTTGAAGGTTTTGTATTTTGGCCATGTGTATTTTTGATGAGTTTCCCCATGCGAAAATTTCATACCTTAGCTTACGGGTGCATAGATTCAACGAGGGCACAGTAAAGTTGTTTTGGACTTGTTGCGTCGAGTGGTGGTCAAGATAACATAAACTATAGCAAAGAGCGCTTTCTTGAGGTCTGTGTTTATGTCAAAGAAAGTAGCTGTCAATTTGTGTTTGTGTTTTTTATTCATATTTGTTATCCTTAATTTAACAAACTTTGTAATTCCATAATTTACAATAACAAGTTAAGAATAGGTAGTGACATTAGTATTTATACATAAAAAATAGTAATAATGCCACTTCGTATAATAATATCTTTAAAGTGTGGGGTAAACTGTGTTTAATTTATTTTATAAGAAAAAAACATCAAAGGCAAAGACGTTGATAAAATTGTATCAACACCTGGCCTCTACTTCTTCGATGAAATACATAGCAGCATTTTGACAGATGTCTTGCATTGGAAAATTATGAAGTTGCAAAAACTGATCCACAATTTATCTGCCATATTTATCATCTGCTGGAAAAACATCAGAACATCCAACAACAACTACTTGTTCAAAAAAAACAACAAAAAAAGCTCCAACAATTACAACAGCAGCAGCTACAACACCATAACAAATAACCTCTACAAAATGATCCTCAGCACCAAACAACTCAAAAAGAGCAGAAACAACAAAAACATAAACATAAACAACAAACACTCACGAAACTGTAACTAACATCATACCAGCACCAATCATCACATGCATCTGTCGTAACTGCTCAAGAGTCAATGCTACAATTGGAATCCCCGCAGCAAAAGGGAGTTTTAGGTTCTAACTCTAATTCAATTGACTTATCAAGCGATAAATCTCCTCCTCCCTCTTTAACTCCTCTATCTGTTTACAACGATGACTCTCTACCCCAAACATCACGTCAAGAACCTTCGCTTCTAGTACCATCATCCATCAATCTCTTAGTTGTGAAAAAGCCTCCTCGTAAAACTATCTTCATCTCGAGGCTTTCTTCTCTTACTACTGAAGACGACTATAGGCATTAACAGCAAAACGCCGGTAGCTTAATACGTAAAAGTTTTAACTCCTAATTCCCACCTGGAATTGCTCCTTTCAAGGGAATTTTGGTCTGACGGAAATCTAGTCCAAGAATATGTTTCACGGATGAGGAACCTATCATCTTCAAAGGATCCAGCACCTGCACATGTAATGTCATCAATGAACCCAGCACCTGCACCAGTAACGTCGCATCCAAAAAACGATTAGGTATTCATTTAAATACCTACTCCTCATTTATATGTAACTACCCCTGAGTGTAACGTAGGTTGGTCAAGGACATGGCTTTCAAATCGTGGAATTCCTTCAAGAATACAAAACACTAGGTCACATGTCATTGGAAAAAAATCCAGGTCTAAGTCAACCTCACTATTACTTACCTTACCAATGCGTGTTAAGGCCGAAGAGTTTGTCAATCAAATTGCGTGTAGTGTTTGACGCTTCGTGTCGTACTACATCAAATATTTCACGCAACAAGATCTTTATGGTAGGACCCACTATTCAGGATGATTTATCCATGATTTTACTTCGTTTTCGTCTGCATAGATTTGCTCTAACAGCTGACATTGTATCGACATATTTTGGTACATCCGGACCACCGTAGATTTCAGTATATTCTGTGGAAGGAAATCGAGAATTTGACCGTAAAAACCTCTGCTTTAAATACGGTCACTTAAGGAACTTCATCTACACCATTCATGGCAATTCGATGTCTAAAAAATTTAGGAGATAAGTTTGAATCGCGGTACAAGCTTGGCTCAGAAGCACTTCGTAGAGATTTTTATGTCGCCTAGAGCTGATGATTTGGAAACGCTAAAACGCAAAAAACAAGAAGTTGTTTCCATTCTATCATCTGCAGGAATGGGAATGTCCAAGTGACACAGTAATGGCTCCTCAATTTCATCTGATCATATTGGAAAGAATATAAATGTCAATGAGTCCAACGTCACAAGCACGTTAGGAATTATTTGGAATTCACTCGATGACAATTTTTACTTCTCATATAACCCTTCTCGAACATACGCTTCATTTACAAAACGAAAGATATTATCAGTAGCGTCATCTATTTTCGATCCATTGGGACTTCTATATCCAATAATTGTTAAGGCCAAAATCTTATTGCAAAGATTGTGGATGGAGAAGATAGATTGGGACGCTGCTATTTCACAGACAATCGTTACAGAATGGAGAAAATTTATGAGTGATTTGTACTCAATCCAAAATTTACCCGTGCCTAGGTATGCTCTGTCTCCATCCAAGAAAAATGTCCAAATCCATGGATTTTGTGACGCGTTTATTAATTCATATGGATGCTGCATATATCTTAGGACCATTAACGATGAAGATTGTACTTCAGTTAGACTGTTGGTAGGAAAGTCGAGACTCTCGCCTTCGAAGAAAAAACAAATTCCACGTCTCGAACAGTGCGCTGCACATCTTTTAGCAAAACTTTGGTACAAAATTCAGCCCATTTTCAAGGATTCTAATCCGGAAACACATTTTGGACAGAGTCGTCCGTAGTTCTGCATTGGATTTCGACCTACACAAGTACCTTCGTTGTAAATCGAGTCGCCGAGATACAGGAGACGACTGCTGGAATCAATTGGAGGCATGTATCTACAGAACTCAACCCACCAGACATATGTTCCCGCGGATGCACTGTAAAAGAGTTTACGAAATCGATATGGACCTTTGTTTCTACAGGAACCCCCAGAAAAATGGCCTTCAAATCCAAATATCTCACTTTCGTCGGAGCAGTTGGCAATGGAGAAGAGAAAAACTGTATTAGTAGGTAATAGAATAATTGAAAATGACCTACTTAATGTCGTCAATAACTGCAGTTCATACATAAAACTTTTACAAATTTTCGCGTACATCATAAGGTTTATTAACAGGATCAAAAGATCTAAAATGCAAAACTCAATAACTTGTAGCGCTGAAGAGTTAGATGCAGCATTTTACAGAATCGTTTGGATTGAACAAAGTAACTGTTATCCGGATGAAATCGCCCTACTCGAAAACGGAAAATTTATCAAAAGTTCGCTTAAGCACCTGAGCCCGTTTGTAGATACTTCCAAAGGATTTCCTATATGTCGAGGAGGGCGGTTAGAGAATTCAACGCCGCCTGAGCATCACAAGACTCTAGATTGGCTGCATGCTTTGCTCGTCATCTGCATAGAAAAAACTTCCACGCTGGACCAAAGGTTCTCGTCGCACTTCTTAGGCAAACAGTCTACAGTTGCGTACATTGTGTTCGATATAGGCCCAAACTTCTACAGCAAGTAATGGGCAACATTCCAAAGGAAAGAGTCATCGCTGCTCGACTTTTCTTAAGATGCGCTGTCGATTTCTGCGGACCTATGGTATATTAACATACTATAGGATTCGCGGAAAGGTTCCCTACAAAACTTACATAACTGTTTTCGTCTGTTTTACATCTAAGGTGTCACATCTGACAACTTTCATCGCAGCATTGAAACGTATGATAAGTCATCGCGTATTATCGACAGATATATGGTATTTTGCAATAATGCAACAAACTTTGTTGGAGCTAACTCAAAACTGACAAGTTACATAACATGTTGTTTCACAAAACCTCTAGAGATACTCTTGTAGATTTTTGTAGTAATGAACAAATTAATTTTCATTTTATTCCTCCTAGGGCACCTCATTTCGGAGGAATGGCCGCAGTGAAGGTGGCCAAAGGACATCTGCTTCGAACACTTCACAACACGAAGCTGTCATTTGAAGAACTCTCCACTGCACTTTGCGAAATTAAAGCCGTGATGAACTCCAGGCCCATAACACCTCTGACAAACGACCCAAATGACTACAAAGCATTAACTCCAGGTCATTTACTCATCGGTTCACCACTTAAGAGGACTCCTGAACCGGCAGACGATGCTCCAAATACATCATCCTTGCAGTACTGGCGTCGCATCCAAAACGTAAAAACGCACTTTTGGAAGCGTTGGACCAATGATTACCTCCAAGAATTGCAGCAACGAACGAAGTGGTCTTCTTCAAAACCCAATCGCTGGGAAGGAACCAAAGGACAATTCCTGGCAAAGACAGAAACGTGAGAGTAGTAGAAATTCAAACACCAATTGTGATTATCAAGAGACCAATCTGCGAGCTTGCCCTACTTTCTTGTTGAGACCAGGTGCTATCAAAGGGGGCGAAATATTGGATCACACAACACATCATATTTATCAAAGTCATAAAACATTTTTTTGTAATTCATATTATTATAATTCGCATTTAAACTTATCGTTTGTACTGTGTAAAAGTAACGAACTAAGGAAATTAAATTCCAATAGTAAATTTAAAACTAGCGCCAAGAAAACCAATGTCCGTCATCTTTTTAAATTACTCTGTGTACTCCGCGTTACTAAGCAGCTCACATTATACATTTTACATTAATAAAAATCATTCTTGTCGTTGGCACTATCCGAGCAACAAAGTTTTTAAATTTTTTTCACTCCTTTCGTCGTCTCTTTGCTATATTTCGCCAAGTTTATCCAAATATTGAATTTCGCGAAAGATATTCATAAGTGGGAATTTCATTGCGACAAAATCCGAAGCAAATTTTTCCCAAGGAGCAGTCGAAAAATCATTCGATTGAACAGTTTTAGTGGTAGAATCCTAAATGATCTGAACGAAATCATAGAAGGCGCGAAACTTTTGACCCCAAAAACTTCTCTGATAGCGCACTTTTGCAAAACGGTCGATACCTTAAGATTTTGTTCTGATTGAAATATTCCATAATACTCGTATACTGTTTTTAATGTTTTTTGTCACAATTTTTTTTAAGACGATAAAAGCTTCGTACTGTAAATCGTAAATATAGCCACGTCCTTGTGGCGTCCCCAGTACAAACGCAATTTGACATATTCGACCATGTGCAGTTGCTTGGTTGAAAGAAAATATCGAAGTAAGGGACTTTTGCATATTTAGACTGAAGTGCATCAATTTGGTTTAATTGCTGACAACGATTTTGTGGTCCGAAAATCACAATCGCAGGTGGTGAACATCATGGTTAATATACGCGCTTAAGGGACTATTTGAGCGGTATGTAAGGCCAAGATCATCTGCGAAAGCTGTACCTTTCCTTTTAAACGTAATAACTCCCAGGTATTTGCAGTCTCCAACGATTTCAATGTTTTGATCTGGAAGCGTTCCTTGCCTTTCTATGTTTAAAAATTGTCGCAATTGTTGTTCAGGGTGTCGAACGCTTCACAGAAATCCATGAATAGTACCAAGACATGATGACTTTTGTTTAGGCTTTCATTTATTGGTACTTTTATTTTTCTGAAATCCATATTGCTTTTCATGGATATGCAACAAAATTGAATAATCGTCTAGCCGCCACAATTTCTTTCAGACATTGCCTGGATTGATAGGGCTCTGTAATTTGAGACTGAAATTCTTATGTCTCCTTTATGCATATACAATCTGGCTTGATTAAGGATTAAGTTGATTACTTTTAAAACAAGTAGACCGAAAGTCTCAGCAGGAGTTTCCATATCGCGAGCTCGTATACAATCGATTCCTATAGACTGGGTTTCACAAGCAAAAAAGGGGGGAAGAATATAGGCTCCTCAGAAAAAAAAGGAAAGACTACCAGAAGAGCTAGATCGAGGCCTTAGAGAGACGCTACCAGAAGAATTAAGTTCAAAAGTTTTACCAAAAAATAGAACGAAGACGACAAAACTGTTTGACCCGAACAGAAATCTACAAGAATGGAGAAGGAAACCATACAGTAGTGCAAGGAATCTGGAAAGATTATTTCTGTAGACTGTTAAACAGTGAACAGACACCAGACCAAGATCAAGTCAGGATAACCGCTTCCAAGCTCAAGTCCAACAAAGCTGCTGGACCCAATGACTTAACTATACATGCTGTTTAAATCAGCAGGTGATGATTGGATACGGAGCACACATCAACTCATCTCCAAAATTTGAGTCGACGAAAGGATCCCGACGAATGGAACCTCAGCCTTGTATGTTTGATCCTAAAGAAGGCACATCGCCTGAACTACGCCAACTGCATGGGAATAAGTCTCCTCAACATCGCATATAAAATAGCTTTCTAAATGGTCTGCCCTGGTAAGGTCAAGAAAGTACACCATAGATCAAATTTTCACATCAGGAAGAATGCGTGGCGAACCTTCAATGCCAAAAAAGGACTTAAACAAAGCGATGTGTTGTTATGTGATTTTTTCAACATCGTTCTTGAAAGAATGGTGTGAAACTTACAAGTCTACTCCAGAGGCACCATCATTCAAAAGTCTGTTTAGTTACTTACATATGCAGACAAAATTGACATAATTATTACGATTATTCCCGCTGTGCACCTAACTTTCGTGCCACCGTCATGTTTATATCGCATATCATTCTTATGTGCTTAAGGCTCGGCTATATTTTGAGATCTTAGCGCCGCCGGTAGTTTTTAAAATTATACAGTCCAACAAGAAAACTCACGATTGCCTCTTATTATTTTATATTGTAGAAAAAAATTGAGAGACAAAATTTGAAATTGTCGGAAATACTTTGGAAAGCATGTGATCTGATCAACTTCCATAAAACTTTCGTTGTTCCTTACTCATCTTCAGTATGTTTCGGCGATTAAATCTCTTACGAGTTTTTTCGCTGTTCCACTTCGCTATTTCCGCTCTCCACGCCTGGAAGACTTGCTTGTTGCACTTCTCTTAAAGTTGTTCCACATAACTTTTTGCATTTGCATTCTTCCTGGTTTATGGCGTTTTCGAGCCATTCTCAGAAATTGAACGCTCACAACTGGCCTGCTTCCTTTTTAAATTATGTCAGTTTCGTTGGTTTGTTCTCTGATTTCTTGACGAACAATTTGAACACACAAATGTCGGTTCTGAATTGCTGGTAGTGTCCCAGGGTAACTTTAGAATCCCTTATCCGCCGTTTGCCGCTTTTCTAGAAGAGATGGTAATCTATCCGGGCTTGGTATCCACCACAACAATATGTAATCAAGTGCCGTTCTAACTTCACAAATACTATAAGATACATATGTAGCACCACTGGCACCATATTCTAGTACGTCGACTGAGCTTGAAAAATATGATAGTAACAGACTATTGCAAACACTAAACAAAATGTGCACTGCCTCTAAGCAATCCCAAAGCAACCTTCTCTAGCTTTGAACTGGGTTCCAGTCGCTTAAATTTATTTCCGTTTCATCAGAGATGGCGTGAATCAGCTTGAATGGGATTTTACTTTTACTTAAAATATATTTTCACTGAACTGTTGAATCAGAAAAGAAACTCGTCGTCAGATACTTCTTAGAACATTCTTTTCTAAGTAAAGTACTTGTATTGTAATTTTCTACAAAGTGTCGAAGTACATTTAATATCTGCAGTACAACTATTTTTTTTCTCTTTACAAATCAACTAGCATATCGCGTAGTCTTCACAGTGTGTGTCAGAAGTCTAGTCTTTCTAATTCTTAAAATAACCATTGCTACTCTTGGAATTGTTTGAATATTGTGGGATATTTTATGAAGAAAATAAACAAAAAGGCCGATGAATTGCGGTTAGGGTTTTATCAATGCACTGCAATTGTTTGCAATGTTTCCGAATTCCGGTTCCAACATCAAAGGAAACATCATTTGATTATTAATTATTTAATTGACCATCGATACTTACCTCAATTTTGTATTTTTTTTTTTTGTGAATACTACAATATGCTATCAACAATAATACACTTTTAACTGAAAAATCAAATTTTAGTTTAAGCAATAACAAGTGTTATTTTCAATTTAATGTAGTCAACGGCCTCGCCACACTGACTGCATCGTTAAGAACCTAGATGGGGGACAACCACATGGGAACTTGGTACACCGCGTGCTGTTGACAAAAAACGCCACATGGGCATAGTACCCCGGCATAAAACCCCGGACTTTATAAATTTATTTGTATCGATTCTTTGAAAAAATAAAAATAAAATAAATAATTTCTTACAAAATTGCGGGTTTGAGTAATAAACAGATTTTGGACGATTTTTCAAATTGCATAAGCAAATCTGATAGTTGAAAAAAAAATTGAACAATGCGAAATTTTCTGCTGTAATTATACTCTTCAATGGATCTCAGTAACTAGATCATCTTCACACGGACGAGCTAGCAGGGGCTGTCACAGATCACCCATTATATCGGATGCCGATTTATGAGGGAACGTAATCGAATTATAGTAGAATTGCAACAGATAAATGCAGAACCTACAACGTTCTAGTCTGAATTAACTGCAACAAGTGGATGCTTGATTTTACAAATCTGTATGACTTTCTGTTGGAATTTGGAAAAGAAAACGTTGATGCGTTAGTAACTGCAATGCGAAGATAGAGAGCACGCAATGAACCCAAGGCTCTTACATAAGCACGTCAAGCGTCATATGAGACTAGATGTGCGGAAGACACAAAATTAGATACAAATGGTAAAAGGTTCATAGAAATGTGTGAATCAATTGGGCTAACAGTATTAAATGGGCGATTTAAGTCTGACAACTTGAGTCACTTAACGTTTGTCAGAGGCACTGCCCGTTCAATGATCGATTACTGTTTTGGGCGTGAAGAAGGGATAGAATGTATAACTGATTTAAGCGTGAATGAACTTACGTATCCAGATTTACCTACCTCCAGCTGTCTCGGTTATTCTTCAATCACGGGAGAAGACTGAGCACGAATTCTGCAAATATGCGACGAAAGAATTTCTCGCAAAACTAACAGCTATATGCAATTACAACTTCGCCGTAGGTGAGGTCTCGACAAGCTTCAAAAAGAACAAACGAGGGGCGTTCAATATATTCGGTATCGATATGAAGGAAAATGCGAATTCAATTTAAATTGTTTTTATTTTTCAATATAATCTCCCTTAACATCAATACATTTGTTACATCTTGAGATAAGCTTTTTTAAACCCTCAAAAAAAATAAATTTCCTCTTTCTCTGCAAAATACCGACTTGAGTTCTTCATCATCCGAAAATCTTTTTCCACGAAGACATTTTTTCAAATCCGGAAACAGGAAATAATCACTAGGGGCAAGGTCTGGACTATAGGGTGGGTGTTGGATTTCTTCGAAACCACAATCTCGCGCAGCAGCCTTGGAAACTCGCGCCGTGTGAACAGGAGCGTTGTCATGAAGAAGCAACACACCCGCTGCGAGTTTACCCCGTCTTTTCTTTTTAATTTTCTCCCGCAAATTATGCAAAGTGGAAGCGTAGGATGTGGCGTTGATGGTTTCACCTTTTTTTTTGTACTCAATGAGCAAGATTCCCTTTGAGTCCCAAAAAACTGTGGCCATGAGCTTCCCGGCAGACGGAGTGACTTTGAACTTCTTCGGGGGGTCTGTTCCTTTTTTATGCCACTGCATGGACTCTTGTTTGCTTTCAGGGTCATAGTGGTGGACCCATGTTTCGTTCCCAGTAACAATTTGATCCATAACACCGTCCGCGTTCTCACTACACATCTCCAAAAACTCTCTACAGCATGCGATTCTCACTTTTTTCTGAAGCGCTGTGAGCATTCGTGGCACCCACTTTGCACTGACCTTTGAAAGGTTAAGATGGTCATGAAGAATGGTGTGAATGGTACCAATTGAAAGCTTGGTGATCTCTGCCATCATTTTCACCTTTACTCGGGCATCCTCAAGAACAAGTTTTTCGACTTCTTTGATGATTTCTCCCGTACAAGCAGTAGCCGGGGCGCCAGAGCGGGGGTCGTCTTCAATGCTCTCTCTGCCTCTCTTGAACTCACTTGATCACTTTTGCACAGTTGATAATGAAGGTGCGGAACCCTGGTAAACAGCCACCATCTCTTCATGAATAGTTTTTTGACTTTTTCTTTGCTTAGTGAGAAATTTAATTACAGCGCGATGCTCAATTTTCACCATCATCGTCTCAGTTGCCATTATGATTCTGTTTAACTAGAGATAAAACGCGAATTAATAATCACATTTATATGAAATTTTACATGAATGCACTAAAATAATAGTATTACTTGATAAATAAATCAATTTATATATACAACTACATACCGAGAATATGTTGAACGCCCCTTATAATTTTCCCAATATTTAAAAGAGGAGGATGTAGCGACCTGAACAATTACAAAGGCATATCGTTCCTCAATGCCATAATGAAATTATTTACAGGAATCATCTTGCAACGTTTGACAGTCGAAGCCGGCTTTAGGTAAAACTATTGATTTGATGAGGGCTGACGCCCCCATTTATGTAGCTTAATACAAGCTTAAAAACTAGTAAAAATTAAGGTTTAACAAAATCTAGGACTTATCACTAGGGCTTTAGGCTAGGGATGGTGAAAGAAATCGAATTTGAAGGAGAGAGTCCTGCGATTAAAATTGAAAACGGAAAGATTGGTGTTTAGCTTACGCTGCATACGGGAGATTGGTTCGTTAGAGCCGTATGTGGTGCGGTGGATTGGTAGATAAAAGAGACGGGGGCAACGTAGATTTCGAGACTAGTGTAAAAGAAAATGGAGTTGTAAAGAGACGTGCAATCGACGGAGCCTGAGAGGAGTATGTGAATGAAAAGAATGTCTGCTGCGTCCCTTTGTTCCTCAAGGGTATTCAGGTTAATGAGTTTGAGACGGCCTCGATAGGGAGGTAAGATTAGAAGATCGTTCCAAGGTAGACCTCGAAGAGCAAATCGAAGAAAACGACACTTGATCCTCTCAATTCGGGTTACATGAACTCGTTGAAAGGGACACCACGATTGGATAGTGTACTCGAGAAGGGGGCGAACGTAAGTGATGTGTAGTGATCTGGTCACGAACGGGTTACAGAATTCCTTGGGCCATCTTTTAACGAAGCCAAGCCATGAGTTTGCTTTACTAATTATCTCATCGATATGCGAGAGGAAATTAAGCTCCCTGTCTCATAATATACCAAGGTCGCGGATAGTCTGAACAAGGGATATAGGTTGGCCGTGGAGAACATAAGTTCAGGGAGTAGACTTGTTGCACTTAGATCTATTCGAAGGAGGCTGGAGTCGTGTTGTAAGGAAATGGGCATTAAAAATTTGGTATCGTCAGTATAGAGAGAAAATGCTGAGTGGTGAATAACCCTTTCAAGATCGTTAATGGTTAGGATGAAGAAAAGTGGACCTAGGTGACTACCTTGAGGAACACCTGAAGGGGCCAAGAAAGGGGCCGATAGGACAGACCTGAAATGAACACTATAAAAATGATTATCCAGGTAAGAAGATATCCATTTAAGCAAAATGGGTTCAAAGCCCAGGACGGACAATTTGAACAGGATTAGTTTATGAGATATCTTGTCAAAAGCCTTACTGAAATCAATTGTTATAAAATCAACTTCTTTACCACTTTCTAAGGCTGAGAGAACAGAGGACACGAATTCGATAAGGTTAGTGTTAGTTGATCTACCTTTCAGAAAGCCGTGTTGATTAGGGGGAATAAGAGATTTGCACTGGAAGCTTAAGACTTTCGAGGAGTTTGGGTATATGTGAGAGTTTAGCTAGTGACTTTGTCATAGACTTTTTGTCTATCGGTGTTATGAAAGAAGACTTCCATGTCTGAGGAAGTTCACCTTGAGAGAGCGATAAACGGAAGAGATTTGCAAGGGAACTGGAAAGTATTGAGGAACACTTTTTCAGAAATATGGATGGAAGACCATCTGGGCCGGGTAAATATTCATCATTAAGTTGTTGTAATTTATTTTCTATTATTGTATGGTGAAAACTTTGAGAAATAGAGGGGCCAATGGGGAAGCTAAGTACGTATTTGAAATAAGAGGGATCCGATACGAAAGAATTTTCGGCAAAAGATTGCTGAAAAACTTTAGCAATAATAGTATTCCGAAATGGGCTGGTCGTTTGGCTAGAGATGAAAAATGGGCTTTCCATTTGACTTGACGTAGTGAAGGACTATAAATATCTTCTAGTCATTTTAACACCTCGCCTAACTTTTAAGAATCATTTGGAGGAGAACATAAAAGAAGCTAAAAGGTCAATAAACTGCAATGGGAAGGCCATACTTTGCAAAAGGAATATTGAGCTAGATACAAATTACGAAGTGGTGACGAGGTTTATTATATGCCACTCAGGTATTTTTTGGTATGGAGATTGCCACCCGTATATATTTTTATATAAAGACTACATTTCCTATATTTCCAAATCGCTGTCGCTACCAAACCAACCACAACGCCATGTAGTTGCAAAGCACCTTATTTGTTATAGACTTCAATTCTTCAGGGAATGGTCTAGATTATGCCGTGAAAACTATGTCTCGCTGGTGGAAGATAACGAGGAACCTCGGAGCCAATAAAATAGAGCTAGACTTCAGTGACTTCCTCAAGACTAAAGCACAGCAAAGTCAACCCCGGCACACATTTCGAATTCTACAACACGACTACATTAACGACCAAAACAGTGTAGATACTATTTCCACAATTTTTAAGACGAACTTCTACACTTAAACTATGCACCACATAGTGTCGAATGAAATGGAAAGGAATTAGGGAAGATGTTCAAAATATCATCGGAATATGCCCCGTCCTTAAAGAAATAAGAAGAGCACACTGGGAGGAAAATGAGTTATCGCCAAACCAGATTAAATCAATCCTCAATGGCCAAGATTGGAGAATTCTGTATAGTTACTTAAGGATTGCTCTAAAATACCATAACAGATGTGATAGTTGATAAAGTATAGAACAATTCGATCTCTTCTGGCTGACGGCAAAAACCAATGTCAAAATTTGTAAATTAATCAACTTTTGATAAACAATTTTATACTTTCATGGTATGAATAATCATATTTACTACTAACTTCTACTACTTGCTACAACAATTTTTTCTATATCAACATGGAAATCCTTTTTGAACAAATTTAATGCAAGTACAATACGCACTTACATTCTAAACTGGAAAGCCCACCCATTTAGCTCATATTAAGCCAGCTACCTTCAGTTGCAACCTCAAAGTTGCTTGCGTTCCCTTTATGCTTCTGCAAGCAAATAAAGAAGAAGTTTCCTCTACTGCAAATTTCTGTGTCCCATTTTCCTTCTCCATACCATCTGAAATTAGGTCTAAGATTGTCCTCATACAAAACGGGAACAAATATTTTCCGAAGAATTTTTCTCGCGAAGCTAAGATATTGCTGCATCTTCAATAGAGTCCATGATTCGGTAAAACATAACTAGAATGCTTAAATATGTTATTATACAGTTTTTCGGTTTTAATTCACAGTTCCTGTCTAAGCCCAAAGAAATAATAATTGTTTATTGTTGGTTGGTACTCAATACTGGTGTGGAATTGCTTTCAGAAGTTACAGCAGAGATCCTAAAGCAAAAGATTCCTTTATAGAGAACCCTATTTGGACAGTGACATTCTGTCTAAAATAATTCGTCGATCTTAGGTGTCCATTAATGGTGACAATATTTAAGCGATTTTGATCCTTCAACTCCTTTGTTTTGATATACTGATATGTATAATAATATTCACGAGCTCAAGGAATAATAAACACCCTTAAATCGATTCCACAAAACTTGCGGGTTTATTTTACCTGGCGGTGGAATGCTGTTCGTCATCACCGGTTAACAGTCGGCGAAAATAATCTTTCCAGATTTTCAGCACTGGCTGTGATTCTACGAGTAATATGAGGCTTCTCACCATTCTTGCACATTTATTTAAGGGCCTTACAGCTTTCGCATTTTCGTTTTATTTTTTGTTAAAACTTTCGAACTTCATTTTGCTGGTATTTCTTAATTTTTTTCTGCTCGTAGAGCTCGGGAGCCCCTTTCATTCTTTTCTGCAGGGCCGCTCTGTACATCCGGTATTTTCTATATTTGTTTGTCAGCATTCGCCATAGAACTAGAACTTTCTTTCTTGAGGAGGGTTGAAACCCAGTACATCAGAGGCGGCCTCTCTGATTGCTCTTTGGCAGTGATGCCACTTGTATTCTATATCCGATGCTGACATCATCGGATTCCTCGAGAGGTTAAGGGAACTTGGTCGGAAAAGGCACAGGCGGTCTCTTGCGATTATAACCTCATCCTATCTGAAACGTCCTCCATCCCAACGCTCGTTTATAATGACATTCCAGCTGTGAGCTCTTTGGACAATGCCAATCTGCTTGCTGCACAGTTTGCGGCCAGTTCAACACTTCCAGACTGTGCTTTGTTTCCGCTTAACCTTGAGTGTATCAAATCTTCAATGGGACGAGTGTGAACCGTGTAGTAGCAAAAGTATTTAAAGATCTTAACATTCACAAATTTTCTGGTCCAGATGGTATATCTCGCCTTCTTTTGAAGAGGTGTTCTTCCCCGCTGGCAAAACTACTGCGCAAGCTTTTTCAGCAGTCCTACTCTTTAGGACTCTTTCCGAGCAGATAGAAACCAGCATTTATCCGTCCCGTCCCTTAAAAAGGCGAATCTTCTTCTCTCTACTCCTACAGACCCATTGTACTTACATCCCTTCTTTCCAAGGTCATGGAAATGCTGATAGACCGTCAGCTCATGAAACATCTCGAAACCGGCAGTACGGTTTTCGTAGCAACAGGTTCACTGGTGATTTGATGGCACCGAAAAGTGGAATCAATGTCTATACCAATCTGGCGAAAGCAAGATAGTTGCATTCGATATTTCTAAAGCATTTGACAGAGTTTGGCATCAGGCTCTTTTATCGAAAATGAGTGCATTTGGGATTGACGACTCTTTTCCTCAATGGATTCGAAACTACCCTTCGGAACGTTCGATTCAAGTTGTCTTGGATGGTTTCAAGTTTAATGATCATACAATAAATGCTGGTGTGCCCCAGGGCTCCGTTCTCTCTCCGACAGTCTTTTTAATTTTCAATGATCTCTTGTCTGCTACTCTAATCCAATATATTCTTTTACTTTACGACAGTACTCTCAGCTTCTCATATTAATTCCCGGACTCACGTCCCTGATCTTCGGCTGTAGAACGAGAATGGCAGCGTATGTTAAGCTCATTAAATTCCGATATCAGCAGCATAACTAATTGGGGAACTATCAACAGAGTGGGATTTAATGCTTCCAAAACACAATGTTCTCTACTGTCGCTAAAGCGAAATTTAAACACCCAGTCATTATCCATGAATGGCACTTGCATCGTTGAAACCGAACAACTTTCCATTCTCGGTATGTGTGTCAATGACAACTTACGTTAGAATGACCACATATTCGATGCCGCCTAAAATTCTGCGTAATGTCTAGGTTTCCTTAAGCGGTGTAAGGAATATTTCAGCTCCTCTGATCTGGCCTCAATATATAGGGCGTTTATCCGCCCGAAGTTGGAGTATAATGCTTACATCTGGTCGGGTGCTCCTAAGACCGCTTTGCACTTGCTGGATGGGAATCAAAACCGTGCGATAAAACTCATAGTTGATACCTACAAATATCAATCAATCAATTGACACCCTCGAATACAGACGTAATGTCTCCTGTCTCACCTTGTTGTTTCGCTATTTTCACCACCTGTGCTCCAACGAAATTGCCAGTAGCATGCCACCCTGCTCATCAATATATCCTCAAGCCCACTTTCGGAGGTACTCTGAAATATCATAATGCCCTGCCGAACTCTTTATTTCCTAGTCACTATAACTTGCAAACTTTTGAAACCAACACACAACGGTATCTCTACTTTTTCCCTCCCTAACTTCCCCTCGCACGCGCAATGCACAAACAGCTTAAGGACACACAAAATCCCTTGTATAAAAGACAGAAAAAAAGAAAATCGCCGTTCAAAGTTGAACTTTCCGGCAATGGTTCGGTGGCTTTGGGCTGTTACGGATATCTGGATCCGTATATTGGCTACAACGAAATTATGATCCGAGTCAATATTAGCTACTCGCTCCGAGCGTCGTCCCGTATTGCGTCGATCGCATTATGATCAATTTGGTTGACGGTTTGTTGGTCAGGAGTCCGCCTGTTCCCTTTATGGATATCAAGGCGTTGAAACCGTGAGCTGGCTATAGTTACAGTACATATTACCGCAAAATCAATATGCCTGTATCCATTTCCGGGAATCATGGCAATGAGGCTGTACTCAAATAACAGTGCAATATTAAACTTGCTTCGCCTTTAAATTGTATCGCATTGTTTTGAATACATGAAGTATGTGTAGGAAGGCTTTCGGAGCCCCTGAACAGATATGGGCATTGTACTCCGATTTTGGGCGAATGAAAGCCTTATACATATATCTGACTAGGTGGAGAATTTCATATATCGATTGAGCATAAATTCCGATTTAACTGCATTTTATTGTATTTCGGAAGCATTACATTCGGCTTGGTTGATGATATCACATATGTTATATGTAATTATCCTTCTAATATCGGGATTTTTACATTTAAGGTTGTCGTTCCTGTTCTATGACCGAAAATCATGGATCTGAGTTCGGAAACGAATATCAGAAACAAAAAAACCCTCTGGCAGCTAGAGACTGTATGAGTCATCGTTAATGTAATTTAAAAAAAAGTGCTAGGGACAGAATGTGGAACCCTGGGGTACACCGGAATTTATTTTGTTGATATCAGGCTTAAAACCGTTTAAAACTACTTAAGTTGAAAGTTCCATAGATATTTTCTAATCTATTTAAGAAGGCGTTCGTCAATTTCCAGAGCCTGCATTTCAGACAAAAGAGCTTAATGGCTTTGAAACCTCAAGCGCAACTATTGTACTTTGATGTAATTGATTTGATATGCAATCAAATAACCAGAGATATTTAAAGAGCTGACGATTTCCGGCTGACTGCCGAGCTTTTCAAAGCGACAGGCGATGACTTGGTAAGGAGCATACACCAACCCATCTGTAAAATATGGTCGGACGAATGTATGCCAGATGAATGGAACCGCTGCATTTTTTGTCCGATCCTCAAGAAAGGAGATCCTCCGTACTACGCCAACTACATAGGCACCTTAGATGATCCTCTCTGCCGTATTGTATGAACGCCTGAAGCCGTTCGTCAACAACCTGATTGGTCCATATTGGTCCATATCAGTTGGACAAGAAGGTCCACCATCCGCCCCCGAGGGGCAGCTGAGTAAAAGAAGGCCGCGACTCATGTGGCGCACGCAACCTCAACCAACTTAGCGTGAAAAACTGGAAGCAGCTAGCTATAGATCCAGCTGGCTGGAGACGCTGGTTCGTTGAGGCCCAAGTCCTCGCCGGACTGTAACACCGCATTAAGGAAGGATGATTTCTGAATGTTTTTATGTCCTTAGATAGAAGGGATATACGTAACTCTATATGGTCTGCAGATGGAGAGAGAATAAGATTCGCCTTTTTTAGGGATGAGCTTGTCGAATGCTCTTTTCTATCTGCCAGAAAAAATCCCTTTTATGAAAGCTTGATGGAAAAGCTCTCACAGTGGATTTGTGTTTGTTAAGATTTATAAATAAACTGTCTATGAGAAGAGTTCGAAATAAGACAGAAACACAGCACAATCAAGAAACGTTCAGCTAGCTGCAAAGTGCTCGGCAAGCAAATGAGCCTCTTTTTCAAAGAGCTAACAACTGAAATCTCTATGTAAATGAAAGTTGTAATTAATACCATATGATGCGGCATTGTAAATTTTTATGATAAAATTTGACATTACCCAGGAAACGATGGCGTTAAATCCAATCCAATTGGCTTTCCCGTATTGCTCATTAGTTTTTCGAGGAACTTTTTCTCAAAAAGTGTCGGCGGTATACGGGAGAGAAGCTAATACAGTGGTTAGACTAGCTTAGAGGGGACAATACGTCAGCGGTGTATTTAAAACGGTGAGAAGCTAACTACAAGTCCGTGGTTGTGTATGCCGGACTATTAACGCCTGATATTCTTATGAGTTCATTTACAAGCTGAACCAGGTTGTTTTTTTTGCAGCAAAGATGTCAACATCCATCGTTTCGTTTTCACAGCGTTCGAAATCCACAAAGATAAGTATGTTGCGAGCGCACGAGCTTGATCAAAAAGTTCCCGCCCCACACCACCGTGTGGCCCTCCCATTATTCCTATTTGAGTTCTGTTTCTTTTGTTAAGTTGGTAAATCTATTGTTGACATTCCCCCTAAATCTCAGTATCATAGCTTGACATTTGCAAAAGTTACGTACCCAAGAGTACATCTATCTCCCTGTGTGTTGGCGATTTTTTACAATTTTAGAAATGGATTTAAATTTCCAACAACGAACATGTATTAAATTTTGCGCAAAAAACGGATTTAATGGTGCGCGAACGTTGGAAATGTTGGAAAAGTGTTTTGGCAACGATTCTCTAAAGAAAAAGGTCATTTACCAGTGGCACGAGCGGTTCAAAAGTGGTCGTGAGTCAATCGAAGATGATGAACGCAGTGGCAGACCATCGATATCGAAAATCGACTAAAACATTGATGAAGTAAAAGAAATGTTGGTCAATAATCGCTAATTAACCATCAGAGAAATAGCGGAGGACTTGAACATTGCCTGTGGATCTATCCAAGACATTTTGGTTAATGATTTGGGTTTCCATGTAGCAGCAAAGTTGGTGCCAAAGACCTCAATTTCATGCAAAAAAGAGACCGTATTGACGTCGCAAAAGAGATGATTTGCGAGGCTGAATCCGATCCCACATTTATCAAAAGGACCATTACTGGAGACAAGACGTGGGTTTATGAGTACGACATGCAATCCAGACATCAGGCAAGTGAATGGCGTTCACCAAATGAGGCGAGACTAAAAAAACCATGTCGTTTTCAGTCAAAAAAGAAGGCAATGCTCACGGTTTTCATGGAGTACAACGGTGTAGTGCATCCTAAATTTTTGCCAGAAGGCCAGACAGTAAACAAGGAGTATTATTTGAGCATTATGACACGTTTGCGTGCAGCAAATCTCCGAAAGAGACCAAAATGTGGGCAGAAAACTCGTGGATTTTGCACCATGATAACGCACTGTCGCACAGTGTCATCATTATTCGTAATTTTTGACGAAAAATCCAACAAATACCATCCAACAGCCACCGAATTCACCTGATTTGGCTCCCTGTGACTTCTTTCTGTTCAATCGAGTTAAAAAACCTCTACGGGGAACGCGTTTCAGCAGCCGAGAGGATGTAATGGAAAAATCTCAGGAAGCATTGATGGACATACCGAAAACCGAATATAAATATGTTTCAAGGATTGGATCAAGCAGTAGCGGATACACGAAATTGAGTTCAAAAACCATTGTAGTGTAAATGACAAGACCGCAATGAGAATAGAAAAACGACGAACTCATGAGCATTCGCACGTGGTTCCACCCGTAATTCACTAAAAATATGCCCACGGAAATATTAATCAACACGCAAATACAATACTAGTTACACCTTCTCTAAATTCGCGTAAGCTCAATTGACACTAAAAATTCTGAATTTTATATTGTAGTATCTCATTTTTGATATAAGAGGTATAGAACTTGCTGAAACAGCTAACTCTTCAGCCTAGCAGACAAGCGATCTTACAGTTTCTGCGATTTTTCCCTAGGATCCATCAAATCATGAATTTGTATTCCAATATTTATAATCGAAAAACACAATGGTTTTAGGCAAATACGAGTATACAATATGTGGACAAAATCTGACAAGTCCGATGTCTCCGTATGTCACATATAGTTCGTGGTCCATTCCCCGTCAATACAAACGAGACTGAAAATCACACTCCGTATCATTCTCTCGTATCAGCCAAGTCCTCATCTGCTTTCGAGTTCAAGCCTCTATGCCATAGAGCAGGACCGGGATAATAAGGGTCTTGTATAAATCTAGTTTGGTTTTACGGGAGAGGGCTCTGTTACTCAATTGCTGCCCAAGCCCACAGAAACAGCGATTTGCTTCCGCGTCTAATTTCTGCGGTGATGTGGTTCCTCCCTGTGACTGCAGAGACAGAAGCTCGGGCAATATCCCAGAAAAGATCTTATAAGCGATGATTAGAAGACTTATTCCACTGTAGTTGGCGCAATCAAAAGGCTTCCCTTCCTTGTGGACCAACCAAACGTTGCCGAGATTCCATGTTGGGCATGCTTTCGGTTACGTCTGTGTGAAATGGAATAGTTTAAATATAGCAAATGAAATTCGGGTATTTAATTCAATTTGGGATGATGGTGGAAAATTCTAATTATGAGGATGACTTGCTTGCTCGGCGGACGGAACGAGAACGATGGAGAGCAAAGCTATCAGTCCAGATCAAAAAGGCTCTAAGAGCGTAGGTAGGTTCGATCACCCGATTTGTGACTATTATTGAGGTCGTTCGAATAGGTATACCATTTCTTCCCATCAATTTATCATCTTCCTGCATTAGCGTTGAAAATTACCACCGGTCGTCGAATCTAACTAGATCGCCTCGGGATTCCTATGGCTGGGTAATCTGCTTTCAAATTTCCCGTTGTAGGGAGTTCGAACTGCAAATACTATAAGGTTTAGCGGTATGTAATGAGCTACTTCCTGGTTTGAACTGTTTGTCAAGAGATCAATTGCTTCTCTTCCTAGAAGTAATGCAACTCCTCATCTGAATTTCAACGAACTCTGAGTTGGTTTTGATGACGATTACATAAGCCACGATGAGTTTTTACCAAATACATTCTCGTTGATTTCACAATAGGTGTTTCACCCAACGAGGTCCCTTAGTGAAAGTTCTGGCATACACGGATTAGATCTTGCAAAATTTACTCAGCGGCTTTTTTTTACTAATTTACCCCTTGATGTGCGTACAGGAACGAGGTGCGATATTAGGCTGCGGTGTTGTCTGCATTGGAGCAATTCGCCAAGTGATTTTCCAGAATTCGAATTTGGAGTAGTGTGGTAAGTGGACAAACATTATGATATTATTTATCTTGGTCACGAGCACAAACCGTTCGGCTGCGCCGTTGGACGCAGGGTGAAAAGGTGCTGTTCGTAATGTTATATTCCATTTTGCTTACACAATATAGCAAATGCTGCGAATTGAGGTCGATTCTCTGAAACCATTCTCTCTGGCTATGGTTGTTACGGTAATGGTGGTAGCTTACATAGAAACAGTCGAATGGAATTTCAACCACATTTTTCCCAAAAACGGACTCGCGAAATCGACGTGCACTCATTGCCATGCCAACTCGGGTATTGGCCAGCAGGTGAATTACTTTGGAGAGTCTGGTGATGCTGCCTGATATACCTTACAATTATTGGCTAGAACCTTTATGGCCCAATCTACCCCGGTGCCATTCGTATAACATCTCTATGACTCGGCTTTGCAAAGTGCTTGGTACTACTCGTATGACCAGTAAATTTTCTGTTTGAAGTAAAATTAGTCTTTGGTACTCCGAAAAAGACATCTTCTTGAAAAATATGATGTAATTTCGGCATCTCCTTCAAATAATTTCTCTGGCCAACCTGAAGATCTTTCTTTAGAATGGCATACTTGCTAGTAGCGACTACGACTTCAGCCTTCGTGACAGGAAACGCGTTTACGCGTGGGCATAAAGCCCAATAGAGAAACAAGACAGAGTTTCGACACAGGCGTGCATTTTGCTGAACGGTAGCACATCCGGTAGTTATATGCCATGAGACTAATTGTTCCACGGTTTAAGCGGTTCATCGTTATAGTTGGCAACTTCTTATGTGGGCTAAAAAGTGAGACCAAGGGCTTATTATCGGTTATTACGAAAATGAGCGCCCATATATGGTAAGTATTGTTTCAAGTTCGTTACCCAGAGAGAGCCTCTCTTGCCTCTCTGGCTATATCTTTGTTGATGTGTGTCTAGTTGCAGTTCATTGATCTAAGTGCGCAACTATGGCTCCTGTTCTATATGATAATGGATCTGTGGTGAATACCCAGGTCAAATCCGGGCTATAATAAACGGGACAAGTAGCGTCAACAAGTAATTTCTTTAGACTAGAAAAGGCACTTTCTTGCGATGGTCCCCATTTATAAGCAATATTTTGTCTATGCAGGAGATTAAGTGGTGCTGCCACCGGAAAAAAATTTCGGGAATTTTCCGTAATAATTGACTTTACCCAGAAATGTCTACATTGTCCTCAATGTCCTTGAGGTCTTTGGGGCAATGCAACTCTGTTATAGCCATTGGTCGTAACTGGGACGGAAAAATTCGGTTCTCACTTACAACGGGCCTAAATATTCTACTTCAGATTGAAAAACCTCATATTTTCTACTGAACTCCTCTATCTCCACTGCTTCAAAATTGACTAAATGATCCTTGTTATCTTTCCCCGAAACGAGTATTCCATCCAGGTATATGGCATAATTGATTCTTGGCAAGACCTGTTGCAGCGTCTGGGGCACTCGAAATTCAAAAGTGAAGTCTTTCATATCTAAAAGCCTAAGAGGTGTACTAACGACTATCAGTAGATAAGCATCTGCATGGTCTATTTGTAAAAATAGTATACAACCGGCTAATTTTTGAAATAATTCCTAAGGTCCTGGAATAGGGTACTGGTCAGCCCCTGGATAAATTGCCACTTTAAAATCTCCGCATGTACGAAGCGTGTTATTACACTTCAGGACCACGATGATGGGAGCGGCCCATCCGCTAAAACCGATGTACTTCCAGACTACAGCATCTTCTAAGCGCTTAGCTTTCTATTTAAATGCTTCTAATAAAGCAAACTGCATGGGCCTAGACTTATGGAACTTGGGTTTTGGTATGCGGCCTTAAATATTTTGAAAAAAATTCGTACATACCCTGTTCAAAATTTGTGGTTAGCCTAAGAACCGTATACGGAATAGGAGACTCAATTTCTAGTCCAAACGCCGACTCACATCCGACTTGCCCAAACCATTGTGTTTCATTAAGTGCAATTTGTAACCCGAAAGACGAATTAGTGAACAACTCGACCCGGTATCGACCAAAAATTTAATTTGACATACGTATGTAAGTCTCCTACGGTATACATATATGCATTCTACCTCTTGAACGTGCTCCTACACTTGAGTCGTTCATAGACCTCGATAGAGGACGGATGTGTTTCGGCTTCTTTTCAAGTGAAATACTCGTAGTAATAAAAAAAAAAAAAAACAATTAGAAACATTTTGGCCAAGTGCTTCGGTGGCGCAGAAGTAGTGGTGTCCGACCGACAAAACAGGGGTCGTGGGTTCGATTCCCGAAAAAGTTGCATCGACTTTTTATTTTTAAAAGTGAATAAAACAAAAAAAAAAAAACAATAAAGCTAAAGTGGTGGTAAAGTGTTGTCTATCACGTGATGGATTGTGAAGAGCGGTCCGCTGTGCCTATAGCGGGACCTGCTGAAGTGTCAGGTGAGGCTTCGAGTGGTTCGAGCCAAACACCAAAAACAAAGAGAAGGAGGAAGCTTCCAACTTCCACATTGGTAAAACGTCCCACCCTATCAACGGCAAACAACTTCGCTTCATTGGCAGCAAGCGAATCTGATGATGAAGAGGAAGAGATGGAGGCCATTAGTTGTAGCATCAAAATGCTACAACAAAGAGTACTGGCCATAAAAGAAAAGCAAATGGTCAGAAGGAAGAGGGAAGAGCAGGAGAAATCCCAACAACAGCAGCATGCTCAAAAGCAGGCACAACAACAAAAGCCTAAGAGACACCAGCAACAACAACAAGAGCAGTCACAACAACTGCAACAGCTAAAACAGCAGCAGCCACAACAACGGCAACAGCAAAAACAGCAGCAGCAGCAACAACAACAACAACAGCAGCAGCAGCAGCAGCAGCAAAAACAACAACAACAACAACACCAACAACAACAACAGCAGCAGCAGCAGAAGAAGAAGAAGGAGAAGGTGCCTCCTATCAACACCTATAAATTGGAGGTAAATGCTACCAAGGACCTGTGTAGGCTGGTCATTGGTAATAATTTTAATATTAAGAGATTGGGGAATGATCGCCATGCCATCCACTGTAATACAGTGGAGGGCTACGCGAAAGTAAAAGAGCTCTTAAAGGAAACGACGACGGAGCACTACTCATTCACACCGAAGTGTGAAAAGCGGCAATCGATGTTGCTGAAGGGATTGGAACCGTCTTCTGATCCTGAGGAGATCCTGGCACTGCTCAAAGAGAAGGAGTGCGAAGGACTCAAGTTCGTGGGGTAAAGCCATTTACCACAGCTAGAGCCAGGCGGGAGAAACGGAGTCTGCCGTTCTTCCTAGTGCAGCTCAGTCCCGAAAGCCGTCTGGATAGTCTGAGGAGTATCAATGTCCTAGACTACCAGGTGGTTCACTGGGAAAAATTAAAAAGGAGCGAAGGCGTTATACAATGCGTTCGGGCACGCCGCGTCGAACTGCCAAATGCAGCCTCGATGCGTGAAGTGCGCAAAGAACCACAGTTCCGAGGAGTGTGCTCTGGGTAGTGACGGAGTTTTCGATAGGGCGCAGCTCTCGTGCGTGTTATGTGGGAACGCGGGACACACCGCAAACTATCGGGGTTGTCCTAAGTTCGCTGACATTAAAAAATCAAAACTGGCTCAGCAGCAGAAGGTGGAGGTCAAACGTTCACCTGTTAGGTTTCAAACACCAGCCGTCACGCCCCAAATTTCCTACGCCCAACTGGCGGCAGGTAGGGGGGCTACGGTACAGCAAGCGACTGTTGCTTCTCCGGCGCCAAGGCCGAGAACAACGGAAGCTGCACCTAACATGCTGGCCATCTTGCTCGCAATCCAAGGGCAGATGGCTCAGCTGCAAAAGCAGGTGCAAGAACAGGCCAAGCGGGTGGACCAGATCTACGCGCTGCTGCCGGGCCTAACGCAACACATGTCGTAATGGGTACGCGCATGGTGGAGCAAACTTTGAAGGTCCTTGCGGTGAATGTTAATTCACTGATTAGGATCGAACGAAGAGCCGCGATGTTTAAATTACTACAAGACCAAACTCCTGATGTGCTTTTCGCTAGCGAAACCAAGCTAACCGATAAGCACAAACTGGAGTACAACAATTATATTGTTAGAAGAAGAAACCGGCCCGGATCCAAATGTGGAGGCGGGGTTGCAATCTTCATTAAACAAGGTATAAAATTTCACAGAGTGTACAAGGGAGTGTTGCGTAGGTTCCGGGTGTTGGAGGCAGTCGTCATTTACATCCCGCTCCGCAGTGGAAAGCGGCTGTACTTGGCCTCTGTTTATGCACCTGAGACTTCACAATCCACTTTATTTATTACAGAGCTTGACACGCTTTTTCGACTTCTGAGGCTGGAATCGGGGGAGAATTATTTTGTAATCGGCGGGGACTTCAACGCTAAACACAGAGATTGGGGAAATAATTTGCCAAATACTAGAGGGAACCTACTACTTGATTGGTGGGGTCAGCACGATGTCATGTACAGACTCGGTCTTAAGGCGACGGATAACCCGTCGTTTCCCAGAGGCGGGTCTTATTTGGACCTACTGCTGTATGACGAACGAATACCACTGACAGGTACGAATTTACAAACGTTAAACTGTCTGCGCACATTCGTGTATGACAGTGACCATTGCGGTTTTAGCACCGAAATTACAGTTCCCAACGAAATTGCGGAATTGGAGGAGTTTGTCCAAAGATATTCTTACAACTACAGTAAGACTCGATGGACACGCTTCTCCGCAACATTGACAAGAGCACTCGCCTCGAACACGCTCCACCGTCCACCGTCCAATAGGAATTTGTCAAACGAGGAGATCGACAAGTATCTAAAACAAATGAACGAGACAATTAAACAAACTATGGACGCTACAATACCGCGCTATCGACATACGACTAACGAAGACCTGTTCCGCAATCCTACTATTGACGCACTGCACCGACAGAAAAGTAGACTTCTGTCAAGACTCAAAAACTTGTACAGGCAGTTAATTGACAGACAAGACCCGGAGATTAGGACACTGAAGTCGTCGATTAAAAATATTCAAACGTTAATAAAAGAGAATTACAGAATTTCTGTAAGTTCGTATTGGAACAACAGGGTTCGGGCTGTAAACACCAGCAACCCGAATATGTTCCCGCAAATAAATAAACTATTTCGGAGAAAAAATCAAAACGACCTTCAGTGTCTTAAAATAGCCCGGACAACAGACAACGAACGGTTACTGACAATAGCAGGTATTGATCCAAATGAGGCCGCTGATGATGACGACTTCTTTGTGATCGAGGATCCACAGGAAAAGGTTGAAGCCATAGGGGCGACTTTCCAGGAAATATACAAGGCCACTGATACCATTGGACCTAATTATGACTTGGACAATCGCGTCTTGGTGCACGACTTCTTCATTCGAAATGAACTAGAGAACTGGCGATCCGAGGGCTCTGGTTTCACCCGGTTCAGCGAAGAAAATATGGCAAATAATGTCATCACCAGAGAGGGTGACCTACCCCCGTTCATTTCGAAGGAAGAGCTCCATGAGATCTTCGACACAATCAGGGCTAAGAAATCAGTGGGGACCGATGGTATTCCGAATATCGTACTTCGACATCTTCCTCTAGAAGCGGTGGACATTTACACCACCCTGTTTAATAATGCAATGAATAATGCACATTATCCAGCGCATTGGAAAACGGCGGTGGTGCAACCTATTCCCAAAAAGGGAAAGGATATATCCAATCCAGCGAATCTCCGGTCGATAAGTCTCCTTCCGAATATCAGTAAGGTGTTTGAAAAAGTAATCAATAGAGCTCTGTCTAGGTGGGTTGAGGACAAACATATAGTTCCGGATAATCAATTCGGTTTTAAGGCGGGACATGATATCTCACATGCCGCGTCTAAACTGGTGTCCGATATCCAATGGAATAAAGGCAAAAACCAATGCACTGGTGCCTGCCTTGTTGACTTGGAGAAGGCCTTCGACACTGTATGGTTAGAGGGTCTTTTCTATAAGCTGACTAGGCTGGGGATCAGTAAACCACTCTTGTACATTCTTTTTAATATGCTAACCAACGGACAGTTCATCGTGAAAAATGGCGATATGACTTCTGATGGAATATTTCAAATTAAAAATGGTCTTCAGCAAGGCGCGGTCAATTCGCCGATCCTATTCAACATTTATACAAGCGACTTGATAGGTTCACTTCCCAATACTATTGCGTACGCAGACGATTTGATAGCGTACAGAACAGGTCCAAAAATCGAGGTCATTAATACTCTCTTGCAGCGTGACTTCGATAAGATAAGACGGTTTTGCGATGACTGGAAGTTGAAAATCAACTTTCAGAAGTCGGAAACCATTCTCTTTAGGACGCCGTTGTCTGGAGCCTCTAGGGATACCAGAAAAAATTGGCGAAAGTTCTCGATCATTGGACAACACGGACAGCCTCTTGCCTGTCGAAATGTAGTCAGATACCTTGGGATCTGGCTAGATCAGTTTCTGTATTTTGACAAAAATGAAGACGCTGCTCTGGCCAGAGCTAAAGGCGCTTTTGCTCTTACAAAGAGACTGTTTTATAGCAGCCAACTCGATGCGAGGGTAAAGGTAATCTGCTACATGGCCCTTATCAGGCCCATGCTGGTATTCGGGTGCCCCGTGTGGTTCAATGTACGAGCAAGCTTAATGGAAAAGATTCGGGTGTTTGAGAGGGCTTGCCTTCGCTTGTACAGAACACCAGAGTCGGAGTACAAAAAATTTTATCGTAATGAGGTCCTTTACAACAGGGCGAACCTAATACGAGTGGACAACTTCGTAATTAAGCTGACTCGAAGGCACATTGCAAGAGCAATAACATCGTCGAACAACCTGATATCTGGGGCTTACTACCCCAACTACCTTTACCACGAGAGTGTGCGCTCTGACGGCTTCGTTCCACCGGAAGCATTCCTCTACCTAGATCAGATAGGGTTGATCCAGGATAGATCAGCGGTCCCGTTAATCTTCCATGTCGCTCGGAAAGCTGGGGACAGGCGACTCAACTACGGCAGAGACGTCGCACACGGCAGTGTGGATCGTCTCAGGTTCAGTAGGGCGGTGGGGAATCGCGATAAGAGGGATGTCGTTCGGCAGCACCAGCATTTCTGGTGGTTGAATGATGGAGAAGATGTTTCGTCGTCGTTTCCGTCAATTACGGACCAGCCTCACTAATGAGGCAGAGCTGACCTACTTATTTACACTGTGAATACCGATGGCCAGCTTGCATAGGTTTAGGTTAGCATTTAAGAAATATATACATATATTAGTATATACCTTTGTAAATACTAATATATGTATATAATTGTGTATAATATCTATGTGTATGTATTGTGTA
This sequence comes from Volucella zonaria, assembly GCA_963966105.1. Classification (NCBI taxonomy): domain Eukaryota; kingdom Metazoa; phylum Arthropoda; class Insecta; order Diptera; family Syrphidae; genus Volucella; species Volucella zonaria. Next base: position 167,732,426 of record OZ014530.1, read on the forward strand.
TGTAGGTTAGGTTTAAGTTTATTTTAAGTTAGATATTAAGTTTTTATAAAAAAATAACTCCATATGCTAAGTTTTTGTTAACAAATTTTTCTTAGCCTTAAGTATACAAAATATATACGAATTTCAATAAAATGTAAATAAAGTCGAAAGACATAGATATAAGAATTTAGAGTAGCTTAGAGTGCCTGTGCGGGGCCAGTAAGTTAATATAAGTTTGTTAAGTAATTTTAAGCTAGCATTTAAGCATTTTTTGTTAGTATGTAAGAATTAATGATTAATATAATAAAGTGCATTTAAAACTAAACTAAAACGTGCTCCTACACTGTACTTTTGCAAATCTGAATGAATGAATTTCTACTATGTGAACTCCAACATCCTGGACATGATTTCACTTTTTGTCTGCTATTAACTCGCTGTTGCTTTTGAGCTGCATCTACGTTTACCACCAGTGCAACCCTCTGATTTTACCTGTCTTACTTCCAATGGCTCTACGCAATCATTTTTAATAAGTCAGTGTGATTTCTGTGCTGCTTCATATACCTAAGCCGTGGAAAAATCCTCAGCCAAACTAGGATTAGTACCATGTGGAGTGTGCATAATAATGACGTCCGTATTCATTTCATCGACAAACTCATTATTGCAATCGGACTTTTTGTAACCAAAAGAACTAGTACGCGGCAAACTTCTTAAATCTGCAACCCAGTCTGAATACAATTGGACAACTCGGATTCGACATTTCCAAAATTCACATGTTTTGTTTGAACATTTTGACCACCCAACAAATTTCATAATAAATTGTATATATCTGAACCAAGCCGTGGCCGTGGCTCAAGTGGTAGTGTATTGGCTTCCCAATCAGAAAGTTCAACGTTCAATCCCAACCGCGTCTGAAAGGCATTCTTCTTTTCAGCCAACTAAAATAGCGTGAGATGAATGGGTGCCTAAAATACGAGTACAATAACAAGTCAATTTACACTAATAATTTAGTCTCCCAATTAAATGTTGGATGCCACCCATGGAGCAAAATAAGCACTGAGCTCAAACATCTTTCTTTCTCTCTCTCTCTATTCACTTTTCCGAAAAAACTTAACACATGCTCCAGCATTTTAAGAATATTTATACAGGACAAAGAATATGCTTTTTTTTCACCGTCACTTACAGCCTTATATGTCACGAAATGTCGTTCCAGCTTCTATACGAGTAAACTGTTCAAGCGTTTCTGGGGAAAACTGTTGAAATTGTGGAACTGCTGCTCCGGTTGCGCTAACTCCATTTGAAGTAACTCGCTTCAAAGCCTGTAGACAATTATGTTGTGACTTCACCGATGAACATGATATTTAACCATATGTTAGAGATTTTGCATGTTCCCAACCAGGTCATCCGCAGCTACTTTAAATAATTCAGCACTCTAACTCTTACTATGAAACTACGGAATGAACCCCAGGATGCCGCTTAAGAGGTTTCTGATTATTATTTAATTGGAATGCTTCCAATGAATATTTTTCGCTTGCTATAATTTCAATAGAACACACTCAGAACATGTCTTTACGAGACATAAAAAAATGTATTTAGTACATAATTGGTGGGTCTCTTCGGAAAGATGGTAAAAATTGAATTCAGTCGCGTATCGCATTTTTCTTCTATTGATGCATTAACGCGTCTGAGCAGCCTTAATACATCAGCATAAACCTGATAAGAACGGCTTCGATGGAAGCACGATTCGAAGATGTATCCCACTCGACAGCAGCTTTGCAACCTAGCAAAATGTTGTCGAAGTTAACACACGTTACACCACAACCAAAGCTATCTGACAGTTCCCTTATCAATAAATCGTTAAGAAGATTGATTGCATTGCGCTCCACACAAAACATACTGGAGCTGACGTTCCGAAAAACTAAGCTAGCCGAGACCATTAACTTGGGTCAGCAACGGTACAAATATGAATGTCAAAGCTTCGAAAATATATTATAAATAATCTCGATGTCGAAACGGAGACAGACCTAATTCTTTTGCGATCGAGTTTCTAAAAAATTTGTTGAGAGATTTTTCTCTGAGAGTGACAAGTACAATACAATCATACTCGTAATTTCAAGAAGCTAACAGGAATAACACTTTTTAAACGTTTGAATTTCTCTCGAATATCGGAATGAAGTTCTTAGTTAGTGTTACCGAAAGCATTTGATAGAGCTAAAGACGTACTCCATCGAGATCTTAGAAAGGTATTACCATAGGTCAACTAACGATAGTAGATGTCAAACTCTACTAATACTTTTGCAAGCCCTTAACTTTTGCACAGACACACTATAAGTGAATTCCAACACTTCTGCATCGCTATAACTTTGTCAAAATTTGTTAGAAGGAGAGCAATTTACAAGCAAAATTGCTAGAATGAGAGCGATTTGCACGAATGTGTGTAATGGAGACGAAATTTTTTTGATTAAAATAGGCGTGGTTTGATTAAAAGGAGAGGCAAATTGCCATTGATGACATTTTTTATAACTTGCGCGCGCTCAAGGGATTTAAGTACCCTTGCACAGAGCGCGGGCGAACGAACGTTGGTTTTAAATGTTTGAAGGTTATAATGACTAGGAAATAAAGAGCTAGACAGGGCATTCCATAAGCGGGTTGTACGGCTTAGGAACGAATCATGATACTTTAGAGTATGTCCGAAAATGGGCTTCAGGGTATACTGATGAGCATTCATATCGAGACGGGTGTTACGGTTAAAAGTTAGAAGGAGTGAAATGCTACTGGCAAATTAGGTGGAGCACCGGTGTTACAAATAGCGATAAAACAAGGTGAGACATAAGACATTATGTTCGAGGGTGTCCATTGGTTGACTGATATTAGTATCATCTATGAGTTTTATCGCACGGTTTTGAATCCTATCTAGCAGTTAATTTGGGAGCACCCGACCAGATTTGGGCATTGTACTCCAATTTCGGGCAGATAAACGCCTTATATATTTATTGTGGCCCGATCAGAGAGGGTGAAGTATTTCTTCCATTGCTTGAGTAAACCTAGACACTTCGCAGCATTTTTGATGACACCGAATTTGTGGTCATTCCAAAGTAAGTTGTCATTGACACACATAGCGAGAATGGAAAATTTATCGGTTTCGACGATGCAAGTGCCATTGATGGATAACCGCTGTGTGTTTAAATTTCGCTTTAACGACAGCAGACAGCATTGTGTTTTGGAAGCATTAAATTATGCTCTGTTAGTGGTTTCCCAATTAGTTATGCTGCCGATATCAGAATTTAATGAGCTTAAGATACTCTGGCGTTCTCGTTCTACAGCCGAAGAGCAGGGACTACTGTCGTCAGCTAAAGAATATATTGGATTAGAAGTAGAAGACCAGAGATCGTTGATGAAAATTAGAAAAAAGTGTCGGAGACAAACTGGCCTTGGGGCACACCAGCATTTATTTTGTGAACATCATGCTTGAAACCATCCTAACTTGTAATCCATTAAAGAAGAGAGTTATCGATCCCAAAAGAACGCATTTTCGACAAAAGAGCCTGATGCCAAACTCTGTCAAATACCTTAGATATATCAAGGGCACTATCTTGCTCTCTCCAGATTGGTGTAAGCTTTGGCTCCACTTTTCGGTGAGACATGCTATCAAATCACCGGTGGACCTGTTGCTACGAAAACCATACTCCCGGTCATTAAGAAGTTTTCGTGTTTCGAGATATTTCATTAGCTAACGGTTTATCAGCGTTTCCCTGACCTTGGAAAGAAGGGACGTAAGTGCAATGGGCCTGTTGGAGGAAAGAAAGGAAGATTCGTCTTCTTTAGGGACGGGCTGGACAAATGCTGTTCATCTGCTCGAAAGGATCCTAAAGAGTAGGATTGATGATATAGCTTACGCAGTGGTTTCACCAGCGAGGAAAAACACCTCTTCAGAAGGAGGGGGCTATGCCATCTGGACCAACAGATTTGTGAATGTTAAGATCTTTAAGTACTCCTGCTATTACACGAGTGCGAAATTTGATTCGTCCCATTAAAAATTCGACGCAGTGTAGGCGGGAGCAAAGCACAATCTGAAAGTGATGAGCTATCCGCAAAGTGTGCAGCAAGCAGATTGGCCTTGTATAAAGAGCTGACAGCTGGAATGTCATTGTAAATGAGCGTTGGGGTGGAGGATGTGGCTGAATTTCTACTACTTTTGACGAACGATCAAAACTTTTTACTATCTTTGGGGCATTGTAGTTATTTTTTGCCTCAGTTTTTGGTCGCATTGGAATTTTACACGCTTAAAAAAGACATTGCAGTCTTTCCTGGCTCGTTTTTACTTTTTTCGATTTTCCTCTGTTGGGTTGGTCTTGAAGGACCGAAAAATCATTTCTCTAACCCCGACAGCCTCTTTGCAGCTCGAGTCATACCATGCCTTTTCTTTTGATTTGAAACTTTTCATCCGATGAGGGATAAAATTTCTCATTCCAAAGAGAATGGTGTCTGTGATCATATCAGCAGCGGCATCCACGTCGTTATCGAGAAATCATAACGACAAGTTAAAATTTCTAAAGAAGCCATTAAGATCGCTCAAGTTGGCTCTTTCGTATTGCTATACGGTTCTCTTAGGAATCTTTTCTCTAACTATGTGGTCGGTGTACGAGAAATTAGCTGATATGACACAATGGTCCGACGAGCCTAGAGGGGAGAGCACATCAACGGTGTACTTATCAGGGTGAGAAGTTAAAAACAAGTCCAAGGTGTTGGCGGCATGACAATCAACGTCTGATATACGCGTGGGCTCAATTACAAGCTGCGTTAAGTTGTTTTCCGCAGCGAAGATCTCAACACAATCCTTGGTGTGTTGTCTGTCCAGAATGTCGAAGCCATCCCGAATTGTTAGTCGCCCGTAATAATGATTTCAGTATGAGGATACTGGGATTCAATTCTTTGAATAGAGTCAAGCAGTAATGGATAATTTGCCTACAGAGATGGAATTTTAACCACATGAAATTGAAATCCGGATTGGAACAGAGACCACATTGTGGTGGAGTTTGGTAAGCTACATCACTTCGCACGTAGATGGCGAGACCCAGGTAGCTTCAAATCAGAGTGATCTGAGAGGTGTGGGCGGGAATCTACCTGTGTTGCACTAAGTGCCGAAACAGCTGTCCTATATTTACAGACGTGGACGTACGCGGGAAAGTGGTTACTTTTTAGCCCGCGTATATGGGCAATATCCACTCTAAATTCCCGAGTCGTTATAAAGAAAGACAAACACAAAAACAGGAATGCATTGGTACAATTGCAATTAGTGTTATAAATCTAGGGGAGTTACTTCTGTAGTCTGTTTAACTCCAACGATCCAAAAAATTATGTTATTAGGCATATCATCCAAAAGATGATGGACAACAATCCCGTCCACCTGACCAAAAAGAAGTTTGGATAGCAAGATCAATGCAGGTTCTGGAGCAGATGGATCCACTGTCGAACTATTTAAATGAATGGCAAATGCTTTAATAAGGTGTGTAGTTCACGTAGAAAAAATCTCCGACAATTGTGTATAAGTGCATCAGTCTCTAAAATGTCATAGAGATGCCATACATCGTTTTTCGGCAGCAGGAATCAGTGTGTTTAAGCCAAAACAGCTCTCAACTAATGTTATACACTAAACTAAATTCTACTCTTATACGAGTATGCAATATCACCCTTAAATAAAAAATAAAATGTAGAACGCCCAGATGGCACTTGTGTTAGCAAAGTTGTACATCTTCTCGGGCAACCTCACCACGTTTATATCTTACACTTCTTCTTTTTGTTACTAACCTTCTTCGAGGTAAGATCAATTTAAGAATAAAAGGCATATTCTGTATTCACAGCAAATTGCGTTTTATTTTTCCCTTTTTGTTTCCAAACGAAACTTCTTTCGAGGATCGTTTTTGCACCTCAACATTTGGTCCAGTCGAGCCGAATAAACCAATAATTAGGTTTCAACAAATAAAACTAAGTTAACCTACTGGAATAATTGCAAACCGGTGTTAATTTACGATTACCACATGGAAAATCATCCACTAAATCTCTTCATCATCAATCAATAATCCCAATCATCATTTCTAATTAATTCTACATCATCATCATTATTACTTTGCACATTAAAACAAAAAATAGAAGATCCACAACTTCATCAAAAAAAAAAAAAAACAATCTAACATAATCATCATCAAAACTTCATTATTAACCATCATCTTATCAATGACAAAACTTCAACGCATGCTGACCGTCGCAGCTGCGCACGCATCAACCGCTTGAAGATCAACATCTGGGGAGTAATACATCAAACAAGTGTAAAAGGTACGTGTACGGTATAATATTTCAGTGCAATCTATATTTAAAAATACTATTTTTTATAAAATAAATAATTTGGTAATTAAGTACATATACATATCTTGAGATAAATAATATATACATAAGTGCATCTTAACTTGGTGATTCGAATTTAAGTTACATAGTCGGTTAGTTTTCATTTAATTATTTATCCACAAAACGTCATAAATGGAGAATTTCATTTTTTGCGCTGATAACTTAGTGGAATACTCTGCGGATATTAAAGAGGTTCCTACAAGTTCCCTAACGTTGATGTCGCTACAAGCCAGGAAAACTGAGCTTTCGGATTTGTGGTTAGAAGTTAAATCTGCATATGCAGACTGTGTTCGTGGTAAACTAGAGCCATTGTCGGAAGAAAATATAACTGCGGTCAAATCCAAATACAAGCTCTCGACAGAGACTTACATATCCTGTTTGGAATTTATATTGACCGCTTCCAACAAGCTAAATCCTTTCCCTAGTGACCCTAAACCTCTTGATGTTCAAGAGAGTAGTGTTTCGCAAGCTAAACTTCCTTTACCAGACAACTATTCTTTAAATAGTGTTTTTTCTTTACCTCCATGTGATTCTGAAAATTTTCACGGTGATTATCTATCGTGGCCATCCTTTCGCGATATGTTCTCGGCGGTATACATAAATCATACTCGATTAAGCCCAGTTCAAAAGTTGTTTCATCTCCGAGCCAAAACTCGAGGAGACGCATTTAACATTGTATCGAAGTTCACTTTAACAGATACCAACTTTGAACTTGCGTGGAAAGCTCTAAGTAATCAATACGAAAACAAGAGGATCATGGTTAATAGTCAATTGAAGATTTTAATGAATCTTCCGATTATAACTGTTGAAACAGATAAAGCCCTTAAGCGCCTTCATAGAGAAGTGAGCGATTGTCTTTCCGTCTTAAAAACCTATGGAATCGACACAAATTCATGGGACTCATTCTTGACATTCCTTGTGTCAGTTCGTCTACCTGAGAAAACTCTTTCGCTATGGGAACAGGACCTAAAGAATCCATCAGAAATACCTACCTGGAAAAATATGAGTGAGTTTATAGCAGCTAGGTATAAAATGCTGGAAACGGTTACTGATATACGCCTCTCTGCAAAATCTAAGAGTTCCAATGTTATTCATGCGAATATGACTAGAATGGTCAACACACATTATGTTAAATCGAATAAAAATTCCTGCGCGATCTGTCAAGGCAATCATTCACTTAGAACCTGTCCCTCGTTTTTACGAATGTCAGTTGAGAACCGATCTGAAATAGTTCGAAACCACAAGTTGTGTTCAAATTGCTTGGCCTCCTATCATACTTTACAGGAATGTAAGAGCCAGTTTACTTGTAACCATTGTAAGAAACGGCACCATACCCTTCTTCATATTCCCACTTCACCACTGCGAGCCATGCCAACTTCTTCAACTTACTCCCGATTAAATTCCAGCAAGGATCCCCAATCAGAAATACAGTCCATTATTCCGTCAACTTCAGCTAATGTCAGTTCATTCTTTTCTACTTCGACGAAACAGATTCTGTTAGCAACTGCTTTAGTTTCTATTCACGTCCAGGGTTTCAAATACACTCTTCGAGCTCTAATTGACCCTGGATCGGAAGTCACTTTGATATCCAAAGCTGCACAAGTTCGTTTAGGACTCCCATTCACTCCTATCCATGCCCAAATATCTGGTGTTAACACAGCTTTAGCTACAACATCCAAACTGTTATGCCATTTCACATTGGGATCTGACGTAGATCAAAAAGCTGCGATTTCTGCACAAGCGCTAGTTGTTGAAAACCCAACTGGAAAGCTTCCGTCTCAGTCAGTTGAATCTCTGGACATGAGGAAGTTATCAGGACTCAGACTCTCTGACCCACAGTTTTACAAGTCCTCTCGAGTAGATTTACTCATAGGAGCCGATCTCTATCCAGACATAATTTTGGAAGGACTCCATCATAATATATCTGGGAAGCTAATAGCGCAAAATACAATTTTTGGTTGGATCATATCCGGTCCTTTACTTAATCTACATAATTCATCTTTCACAAAGTTCGTTACGTATTTCAACACAATTTCTCTCGATGACGATATAAAGCGCTTCTGGGAACTCGAAGAAATACCAACTCCCAAGCCACTATCTTATGAAGATAGCTATTGCGAAAGCCTCTATTCCGAATCGACATATCGAGATATTGATGGAAGATATGTAGTGAAACTAACATTTAAGCCTGAATTTCCGGAAGACAAGAAACTGGGACTTTCACGAAACATTTGCGAAAAGCGTTTTCTTAATTCCGAACGTCGATTAAACAAAAATCCATCTTTAGAGTCTGAATATAATAAGGTTATAAAAGAATACATAGAGGTTGATCACATGCAACGAGTACCTTCTAATGAGTTGATCCAAGACAGTAAGATTACGTCTTACTATCTACCCCATCATGCTGTTGTGAAGCCAGAAAGCTCGACCACGAAACTACGAGTGGTCTTTAATGCTTCAAGTCCATCGGACAATGGCAATAGTCTTAATGACGTGCTTCATATAGGACCGGCCTTACAACAGGATTTAATCTTACTAATTCTCCGCTGGCGCATGCACAAGTATGTCTTCAATGCGGACATAGCGAAAATGTACAGGCAAATACGAATTCATCCTACTCATACGCCATATCAGAGAATCCTTTTTAGAACATCGCCTGATAAGTCCATAGAAGATTTTGAGCTGAAAACAGTTACTTTTGGTGTAAACTGTGCTCCGTATTTGGCAATTCGTACTTTGTTGCAGTTGGCCGATGATGAGGAATCGAATTACCCCCTTGGGTCCAGAATGCTTCGTAATGACTTCTATGTAGATGATTTACTTTCCGGATCTCATTCTCTTGATCAAGCGCTAAAAGCGCAATCTGAAATCATATCAATTCTAGATTCAGCTGGCTTTGTATTACGCAAGTGGACTTCCAATAATCAATCTTTGCTGCAGAATATTCCTAAGGACCATATCCTTAATGACCAATTTTTGGAACTAAGTGATCACAGCTCCGTAAAAACTCTCGGGGTATTTTGGAATGCGAAATCAGACTCGTTTCACTTTAAGGTACATCCGATATCCATTTCGAATACTTGCACTAAGCGGGAAGTATTTTCTCAGATAGCCAAACTCTTTGATCGTGCAGGTTGGATAGCTCCAATAATAATCAAAGCAAAGATCCTAATGCAGCGTATTTGGAAAGACAAAACCCAATGGGATCAAAATCTTTCACCTTCTTCGCTATCCATATGGAAATCGTTTGTCACCACCTTCACAGATATCTCAAAGTTACAGATACCGCGATGGATAGGAACCAATTCGCAGAACATAATTCAAATTCACGGGTTCTGCGACTCCTCGGAACTAGCCTATTCCGCTTCTATTTATGTACGTGTTTTAGATAGCTCCTCCAGATGTATGAGCCAACTGTTATGTGCCAAAACAAAGGTTGCACCCGTAGAACCAATCACTTTGCCAAGGTTAGAGCTATGCGGCGCAGTCCTTTTATCTAAGCTTATGAAGACAATTATTCCCATGTTTCCTGTCGCTGATTCTTCCATTTATTTATGGACCGACTCTTCTATCGTCCTGGCGTGGCTAGAAAAATCTCCTTGTTCTTGGAAGACCTTTGTAGCCAATCGCACTAGTAAAATAAAAGGCAATGTAGGAGACCTCAAATGGAGACATGTGGCTTCGCAAGACAACCCAGCGGATCTTGCAACTAGGGGGATGGCTCCTGGTGAACTTCTCGACAATGAATTATGGTGGCATGGTCCAAAATTTCTACATAATACTGAGGTATGCTGGCCGTCCACTTCTCCTACATTTGTCAATGAAGCTGACCTCGAGTCCAAACCTATAAAATCATTTCATACCCACTCCAATCAATTGGAAGATATACTACTTAGGTTTTCGTCCTTTTCCCGAGCTCTGAGAGTAATATCATATGTCCTTCGGTTCACTCACCAATTAAACCCTAGGTTAAAGCATAGAAATTCATATCCAACTCAAGATATTACCAGAGAAGAAATAGTTACTACCAAGGAAAAACTTATAACTCTTTCTCAAAAGATATATTTCCAACCTGAATACGAAGCGCTGCATAATAGACAATCGATCAATCAATCAAGTAAACTTTTAGCTCTGAATCCAATTCTTGATGCCAATGGCATAATGCGAGTAAATGGCCGCCTAACTAATTCTAATCTGTCATGGAGTGAAAGATATCCTATCCTCTTACCGTATAATTCACACTATGCTAAACTTCTTATAAACTTCGTCCATGAGATATCCCTATATGGAGGAAACCGGTTGATGTTGGTTTTCATTCGTCAAGCATACTGGGTTCCTAAACTCAAAAACCTCATTAAAGCTGGTATAAACCACTGCAAAGTTTGTGTGATTCACAAAAAACAACTACGTTCTCAACTTATGGCACCACTTCCTCCAGAAAGAACTGACTTTTCAAAACCCTTTTCGAAAACTGGTTTGGATTTTGCTGGGCCATTTGACATAAAAACTTATATTGGTAGGAGTTGTCGCATAACAAAGGGCTACGTATGCGTGTTCGTGTGTTTCTGTACTAAAGCTATACATTTAGAGGGAACGACAGATCTATCTACAGCTGCATTTTTAGCTGCCTTTCACCGTTTTATTGCGAGAAGAAGTCTTCCTCAAGTCCTCTATTTGGACAACGGAAGCAACTTTGTTGGAGCTGATAGAATTCTTAAGGACAATTTCAAAAAATACTTAAAGGAAGCCGCTTCTCAAATATTGGTATCGCACAATCATTCCATTTCTTGGAATTTTATCCCTCCAGGAGCGCCCCACATGGGTGGACTGTGGGAAGCAGGGGTTAAAAGCTTCAAACTCCATTTCAAAAAAGTGACTACTGGCGCAAAATTCACGTTTGAAGAGTTTTCAACTCTGCTCTGTCGAATCGAAGCTTGTCTCAATTCTCGTCCAATCAGTGCAACATCTGAGAATGTCGATGACATTCTTCCTCTCACACCAAGTCATTTCCTGATCGGAAGTCCTCTTATTTCTTTACAAGAATCTGTACCTAAAGAAGCCTCCATTTCTCTTGTGAATCGATGGGAAAAGCTTAAGATTCTTCAACGGCATTTTGCTAAACGTTGGAAAGATGAGTATCTTAAGGAAATGCATAAAAGATACAAATGGAAGTTCCCACACAGAGATGTACAGGTTGGGGATCTCGTAGTTGTACGAAAGGAGCACCTACCCCCTACGGAGTGGCGATTAGGCCGTGTCAGCAAAGTTTTTCCAGGCTCCGACGGTAGGGTACGTGTTGCTAGCATTCGAACTCAGCAAGGTGAAATAACGAGACCTATTGTAAAACTTTGTGTTATTCCTTCAGAATAACTTTGTTTAAGATAGATATGCACTTAAAACAGTTATGATTGAATTAATTAAAGCGTTTTCTTTTATTATAATAGTTTTAATTATTTGATTTATTAAAGATGTAATTGAAATGAACTATTGATACCGTACATGTATCTTATTTTTATTCATATAGATACAAATTTTTACTGATTTAATATTGTTTATCTAAATGTCTTACATACGAGGGCGGGTCAATAAGTCCGTGACTTTTGGATTAAAACAGATTTTTTTGATAAAAAAATAATTTTATTTTTCAACGTAGTCTCAGTTGAGCTCTATACACTTTGTCCAACGCTTCTCCAATTTTTTCATCCCTTCCAAAAAAAATGATTTGTCGAGGTCCTCAAAATAGGCCTTTGTTTGCGAGATGACTTCATCATTGGAGTCAAATCTTTTTCCACCAAGCCCTTTCTTCAGGTTTGGGAACAAGAAGTAGTCGCTCGGAGCCAAATCTGGAGAATAGGGTGGATGAGGGAGCAATTCATAGCCCAATTCATGGATTTTTGCCATGGCAACTGCACATGTGTGCACCCTTGCATTGTCTTGGTGGAAAAGAACTTTTTTCTTGGCCAAATGAGGTCGTTTTTTTTCAAATCGTCATTAAATCGGTCCAATAAGTTGGCATAATATTCCCCATTGATTGTTCTTCCCTTTTGAAGGTAGTCAATGTGGATTATCCCGCGTGCATCCCAAAAAACAGTCGCCATAACTTTATTGGCTGACAAACCCACCTTGGCCTTCTTTGGCGCCGATTCACCCTTAGAAACCCACTGTTTTGACTGTTGTTTGTTCTCTGGTGTGTTGTGATGGATCCATGTTTCGTCCACGGTTACAAAACGGCGCAAAAACTCCTCCATATTGCGATTAAACAACGCCAAACCTTCCTGTGAAGTTGTTACACGATTGCGTTTGTGGTCGACTGTGAGCAAACGCGGCACCCATCTTGCGGAAAGCTTTCTCATGCCCAAGTGATCATTCAAAATTGAAACCACTGAGCCATGCGAGATCCCTACGGCTTCCACAATCTCTCGCACTTTCAATCTTCGGTGGGCCAACACCATATCGTGAATTTTTTCGATTGTTTCGGGTGTAGAGACCTCAACTGGGCGTCCAGGACGTTCGGCATCTTCAGTGCTTGTACGGCCACAACGAAATTCAGTAAACCACTTTTTTACCATTGAAATCGATGGTGCAGAGTCCCCATAGTATTTATCAAGCTTAGCCTTGGTCTCGGTAATGGTTTTTTTTCGCAAGAAATAATGCTTAATAAGCACACGAAATTCACTTTTTTCCATTTTCTCCTCAAATTAGTGAGTAGTCTGATAAAAATAGCTGTCAAACACAAACTAACTGACGCAGCAAGTTTAAATTTTGACAGGAGTCAACAGACAGATGCCTGTTGACAGGAGCAGTGTTGCTGTTTCAGTAAAGAGGTCAGAAATTCAAAAATGCACGGAATTATTGACCCGCCCTCGTATTTATAAAATCTTAAGAATGTAAATTAAATTATATAATTTAGATAGTTTAGATATCCCTTACTAACTTTCCTTCCTTCCGGAGTGAGTGGAACCCCTCCGGTAAAGTACAAAGGTTCCCAATCTGACTTACGTTCAGATATAGGGTCCAGCTAGGTTTGCAGAAATTATTTCTGCAAGGTGGGCGGCAATGTTTAAGCCAAAACAGCTCTCAACTAATGTTATACACTAAACTAAATTCTACTCTTATACGAGTATGCAATATCACCCTTAAATAAAAAATAAAATGTAGAACGCCCAGATGGCACTTGTGTTAGCAAAGTTGTACATCTTCTCGGGCAACCTCACCACGTTTATATCTTACACTTCCTCTTTTTGTTACTAACCTTCTTCGAGGTAAGATCAATTTAAGAATAAAAGGCATATTCTGTATTCACAACAAATTGCGTTTTATTTTTCCCTTTTTGTTTCCAAACGAAACTTCTTTCGAGGATCGTTTTTGCACCTCAACACAGTGTTATCTTAAATCTATCTTTTACCGTTGATCAGTCAAAAGACAAGGTAAATACTAAAACAAAAACATTTTGACAAAGTTTACTGGAATTCCTTTAACTTTACACTTGAAAGATAGTGCAAGGCTCACAGGTCAACATCAAAGGGTCTGTTATGCCTTTCTTTCACGATTTACGAAGGAAATTATTTATGTTATAAGAGCTTACCATATCAATCCTTCTCGCGCAGAGCGGTAATCAAAAGCGAACTTATATGCATTAAGTTTTTTTGATTAAAAATAGTATCATACTTGGTTTGCATAAACGGAATTTGAAGAAAGAGATACATACTACAACAGAATATACAGACTATACACCGATTTTATGAAAAGGACCACCTAAAGCAAATCAAAACTGCACAACTTTAATTTGAATAACTCGCTTTATGTTGGTCTAGTTCAGCCCCAAAACCAGATACCATTTGTGAGTAATACTAATATTGGTAGATCATTTACCACCCAAAAGATACACTCTTTTCTCACCTCTATCTGCAGAAATGTTTGCTGTCAAAATTTTCATATTGTCTGTACACCAAGTTCTTGTTTTCTTGTAGACGTACAAGTGTATACATATGTAAATATAATATAGCTCTTCATCTTCATCCACAAGTTGTTTGATATTAATTAAAACAGAAACTGTTCAGTAAGCTAAATATGCATAACACATATTATTTCAAGAAAAAACAGGACCAGCCCATTAGTTTGCAGAAAATCAAGGTGTAACTCCATAACTCCTCAAGTTCCAAACGACTTCGATTCCCATTGATTCATGTTGAACATTTCGTTCTCACTCCAGAATTACAAAATCATTCACAAACGACCACAGTACGCAGGAAAATCCAAGAGTGTCGCGAACGAATATGCGAATGCTCCTCTGTCGTATGTATGTAGACGCGACTGGCGCTGGTAACTGGCTCTGGTGCTGGTGATGATACTGGTACTGGCACTGGTACTAATTCTGGTTCTGGTACTGATACAGATACTGGAATACTGGCACTTATAGGTATGTAAGTACGAATTTTTGTACAGACGCAAACAATGTTTTCTCGAAAATTATTATGCCCATCATGAGTGCATGCGACTGATCAAACATAATATAGAATGCGACCGGCTAGGTACATTTAGTTTCAGTCCTTTCCTTTCATGATTCGATCGAGTTCGAGTTATTAATTCCTGGCACATTCTAGGCGCCAAATACACTATTACGCGCCGTGGGCATAACATAAACCAAGTGGTGTACCCGTACGTCGTCAAAGACGGCGACGTGCACTCCTTCCGTCATTGGTGACTCGATTCTGCTCTAGCTTCCTATTTTAAATGTTAAACCGAGCACAGGGGCAAAACAGAATAAAAACGCTAAAGACATGGATTAGGTATACTAAGGTGGATGGACGAACCATGGATACATAATGCATCCAAACTTGAATCTGCGACTGTATGATTGCGTGACTGTGCAACTGTATGAGTGTGTGACTGTGCGCGGCAGGGTCTGGATATGGGACAGCGTCCTGTGCTGCTTGTACCTACTCCGAAAACAATCACAATTGGGTTGGTACGTGAAAGTGTGAGGTTTTGCTTTCTTCTGCATGGCATTCCGTCCAGGGATAGGCTCTGGCATCGTCACCTCTGAGAAGAATCCACAATATATGTACATATATCGAAGTCTGAGTTGCCAAGTTGAATGACCAATTGCGATGTCCATGTTTGCGCGTATGCTAAAAGTCTTGGAAATCATGGGTTCTCCGTCTGGAATAATAAGCTATTCAGTTGTTCGGTTGTTTAGTTGTCTAACGAGAGGGATTATGCGAACACTGACTTCTAGAAATCACGGTTCTTCTATGCTGCGTGTAATTTATTGCGTAACGTGTAACAACTACCGGGTTCGCACGTCTGATGAACAAGTACCTTCTTAGAGCACGAAGTCACCTACTACAACGACATTGTCGTCGCAGTCACGGTTCATCAGTCTACGACTATTTCATTGAATAATCGATCGGGCTTAATGTGTCACATAGATTGCGGGAAAGTGCCGTAGTAAAAGATTCCCTTTCATGGAACACACCAAGAATGAGACCATGGAGCAAGCACCAGCTACAGCTCCAGCTCCAATTCCAAGTTTAGTTGTACCACAAGAACAATCACCGTCACCACAGGCACACAAGGGAAGTTGCACTTCTTGTTTCCAAGAATAGACAGAAGTAAACACGTTCGTCATAGATGACAGGTATTTAACGCTTGATGGTAACAAGCGCGGCATCTCACACAGTCACGTCGTCTTATCAAAGCAAAGTCTACTTACTCCTCGGAAAGCCGCCTCGTGCTTTGTGCACCTAGACATAATGGTTTACTTTGCCGAGAGTCAATTGATCTATGAGACTCTGCAACAAATTACTGGCTAGAGTACACCAACCGGCGACAACTTGATTTCAAGCTGCTGCATAGCCATTCGACAAATTACTGCTATTAGAGGTATTTAAGTAGTTACACGGGTACTCCTTGGGTATGGTATGCAATTATTAGCCCCTTGGGTACTTCTGAACAATTGGTTCCAGCTACTGTTTGCCTATGCAGAATAAATGGATATCCAATAGAAACAACAGACAGAAGGATGTCTCTCTTATGAAGAATAAATACGATTTTCTACGGAAATATTGTACGGATACATGGAAGGTTGGTGGTCTTAGCATTTTATCTCTCCTAATTGAATAATTGAATAATTTGCTTTGCAACATACTAGTAAATAGGTATAAGCTGACCATCATTATGTCTGGTAACATTGATCGAATCCCAGTTTTGGGACCAACTCAGATTTCTTTAAGCCTAACCTAGACAGCGAATATAACGACCAGCTGCAGATTCCTCTATTTAAGTTTAGTCTGTATTTGATCGTAATGGTATATTGTGGCTTCCTTGCGGAAACACTCAGATGTAGCATTGTTGGGCTATGGCAAACACCCACTAATTTTAACACATTTTATTCGGTCTCGAAGGCACGAAAAAATCCAGCCTAAAACCTGAGGTTGAATCTAATGCATTTCAGCTTATGAATCAATACTCTGCAGTCACACGAAATTACTAAATTAGTGACTGTGGATCTATTGTACCTTGAACGAACCATATTGGGAAGTTATTTTTGTTTTCATGTGACAAATATTTAATCACACACAATTAATAGATACTCGTAGTTTAGATATAGCTCTTTTGTTGATTGGATTGGTAATAATTGTTAAGTAATTTCGTTTTTAAAAAAGTGTTACAATATACTCGTATCTATTATATTTGTTGATTCTCGCTTTTGTCAATGTTGTGATATTTTTATTTCTTTTGGCATTTGCTAGCTGTCACTTTAAGCTTACTTTAGGAGCAAATCGAGCTAATTTTGTTAGTGAAGTGTCGATTTTAACATGGAGTGCAAAAACGAACTTTCTCGTCATAACTATATTTTGCTTTTTTATGTCCGTAAATAAGCTGAGACTCACAAAGTGATATGTTAAGTTTATGGTGTTGACTTTAAGAAATTCCGTTCTGCAGATTTTTCACTCAAAGACGACCAACTTTCTGGTAGACAAAATTAACACAATAATTGAAAATCACGTAAAAAAAACTTGGTCTCGTAAAAAATCTGGACATTTGGATTTCAAATGGATTGAGAAAATTTAAGAATGTTAAGAAATTTATCCTTTTTTGAAACGAATCATCACGAATCATCGATTGAAAACAGTCATGGGATGCACCAGCACACACTACATCGAAAACTGACTAGATCAAAAGAAAATGATGCTGTCCATTTCGTGAGATTATGAAGGTGTATTTTTTTTTTTGCTGCTTCCAAAGAACCAAACGATGTTTACTGTCAACAACTAGTGAAACTGGGGGAAGCAATCAAAGAAAACTGCCCTATATTGGCAAATCGTCAGAGAATCATATTCCTTCCTGACAACGCTAGACCACACGCAGCTTTGGTAACTCGTGAAAATTGATTGGACCTTATTTAGGAACTGATGTCACATTGATGCACCATCAGATTTTCATTTGTTTCGAAGTTTGCAAAACCCTTTGAATGATAAAACTTTCACCAATGAAGATGATTTGAAATTGCACTTGGTCCAGTTTTGTGCTAATAAGGCCCAGAAGTTCTATGAGCATGGAATCATGAAGCTGTCAGGAAGATCGAACAAAATGCAATTTACTGCAAATCATCTATTAAATCTAATATCATTGTTAAATCTAGCAGACCTGGTGTTGAATTCATTGTTGTTGAAATTAGAGATTGTAATAATACGGACAGCATCACCCAAATGCTAACAAACTGGATGGTATCGTCTGGACACTATTTTCAGACCACAGATAGATCCAATTCAGCCTGAGTGATGCTCACCCCAGCCAATCAGCATTTCGGAACTACCGGAAAACAAAATACAGAGGAATACTGTCAGAAACGTTTTCCTCTGAAATATCAAGTCCCCCGCGTAACACCAATGAGCTTGACATGGAAGTCAAGGAATTCACTCTGGCTCTCAATCAGGCTATGGCCGATTCCTGCCCTCTTATTCAACCTAAAGGCAAGAAAAACCCAGATTAGTGGACATCAGCACTGGGACTGCTCAGAAACACTTGCAGAAAACTTTTCAACGTAGCAAAAAGCACAAGAAAAGTGACTGACTGGGACTCATACGAAAAATCCCTCAAATTATACAAAAAAAAACTGAGGCAGGCAAAGCGACAATCCTGGAGGTCTTTCTGTGACAAAATCATGGAAATCTCTGAAGCATCGCTGCTAAGAAAAATCCTCTCTACAAATGATGCCTAGCTGTTTGAAAAAAGCCGATGGCACTTGGACAACCTCAAGTGACGAATCACTCAAACTGCTATTGGATACCCATTTTCAAGATAGCTCCCAATTCGCGGCCAGTAGCAACCCAAATAGACCTAATTTCATTGTCTGATTACAAGAGACAAACTGCTCTGGGCGCTGTATGGCTTCAAACCATACAAGTCTGCTGGTCCGGACGGTATAATACCTGTCGAGCTACAGAGGTCCTCAGATATTATTCTGCATGCGCTAGAAAATATTATGAGGAGCTGTGTAGAACAGATTCGCATTCCACTTTCATGGAGAGAAGCCAATGTAGTTTTCATTTCCAAAGCCGGAAAATGTTCTCATGTTGTCCCAAAGGACCTCAGACCTATAAGTCTATTATCTTTCCTTCTGAAAACTCTAGAACGACTGAACGACGGGCTAAAATTAATCCTAGACTTCTGTCAACGGCTCAACATGCCTACTGTGAAGGAAAGTCGGTGGAAATGGCTCTGCATTCACTGACTAGCTACATCGAACGATCTCTACAATATAGAGAGTGCACAATGGTTGCTTTCCTGGACATAGAGGGTGTCTTTAACAACGTCAACACATCCGCAATCACAACTGCGCTGTCAACTCTGCAGGTAGACGGCTCACTTGGAGAGTTGATCAGTCTTATGCTAAAAAGCAGAATAATCAACTCCAAACTGAGTGAGTGTCAGGAGAGGTACGCCGCAAGGTGGTGGCCTTTTCCCCCTTCTCTGGAACTTAGTAGTTAATGAAGTGCTAATATACCTGGAAGCGGGTGGTAGCAGGGTGATTGCCTATGCGGATGACGTTGCTATATCCGTATCAGGTAAGCATCTTAATACCATTAAAGAACTCCTTCAAGTAAATCTCAATAGATTAGCCCGTTGGGCAGATCGCTGTTGATTGGGAATAAACCCATATAAAACTGATCTTGTCCTCTTTTCCAGGAAATACAAATTCTAACTATAGACCCTCCTTCAAGAAACGGTGCCAGTTTAGTATTTTTCGATACAGCAAAATATCTGGGTCTCATTTTTGGCAAGCAAGAAAGGGCCAAGCTACAATATCTTTATTCTCTTGCAAAAAAGCCATTGGGAATAAATGGGGCTTTCAACCTCGCATAACCCACTGGCTATACATCTCGGTCATAAGACCGATACTCACCTACGGGGTGGTCGTCTGGTGGACGGCCTTAGAAAGTGCAGTGAACTGCAGTAAAATGAGCAAAGTATAAAGAACGGCATGTCTATGCACATGCGGAGCATTGCGGTCTACCCCCTCTGCGGGATTAGACGTTCTGTTTCATTTGATATTTTCAGCAGTCGCCTTAAAGCGACTAAACAGTCGACAAATAATTCATTTGGCCACGCTAATATTCTTAATACATTAGAAATCCTCACAGAGAACATCGATTACATCACACCTGAACATTGGTTTGACAAAAACTTCCATGTAAGCTTCTCCTCTAGATCCTTCTGGGAGGAAGATGCTTTCATGGAGGATAAGTCAATCCATCTCTACACAGATGGATCTAAAACCGATAGCGCAGTTGGTGGCGGTGTTTTCTCAGATAAGCTAAATCTAAGCCTCTCTTTCCTTCTTACAAATCACTGTAGCGTGTTCCAGGCGGAAATTTTGGCAATTAAAGAAGCTCTGTCCTGGCTGAGGAAAAACATGATATCTGCAAAGGATATCTGCATCTTTTCAGATAATCAGGCTGCTATCAAGTCCCTGAACTCGGTCTCACTAAATTCTAAAGCCGCCCTTGAATGCCGATCATCTCTTATAGAGATGATGTCAACAATTAAAGATAGCAGCTCTACAAAAAATTTCATTCATGTCAAAATCTATTACATGATGTCCAGCTATAGTATAAAAAAAATAATGACGGGACATACAAATTAAACAATGAAAGCAAAACAAAATGGAAAAAGGAATCAATGTAAGCAGTTATTACATCGTGTGCAAAGAGCACAGAGTAATATGTTCTTCTTTTAGCTAGAGTTTTTAAGTTAATGAGCTCACTTCTAGCTCCATATGATGGTAAGTCATTATTCCAATGCATTTTATGTAAAACAAATTTCGTAAACCGTTTTTGTAGTCGTTCTATACGGACTTCAGAATTGCGATAATAAGGGTTCCAAAGTATGCAGCAATACTCCAGTATAGATCGAATAAGTGAAACAAACAATGAAAGTCCTTAGTATTACGAGACAAGAGACCCAATATGCAATTTGGGTAGTCCAAGTGCAGCGAAAAAGTTAAATTAGTGTCGAAGATCACTCCTAAGTCTTTTTGACCAGTAACTCGTTTAATAACTAAATTCTGAATATAATAGCTAAAGACAATAGAGAATTTTTTTCAGCTAAAAGTTATAACTGAACATTTGTTTATATTGAAATATAACTCATTAAGAATGCACCAGTCATTAGATCGCTTTATATCATTTTGCAGTTCGATTGCTTCAGATATAGCGATCACTAACTTATATTTTTTATTTTAACATATTGAGCCCGTTTAGTCAAATAACTGCTAATCCATCTTAAAATATTTGAGAGAATCCCAATAATTTCAAGTTTTTGTAATAAGAATAATTCGAAGGCCTTTGAAAAATCGGTGTAAATGGAGTCAACTTCAAAAAGTTTTTCTATAGTTTGAAAAAGTAACAAGATTTCTGGAAGTAAATCCACCGATCACAAACCCATGCTGAAACTCCAAAAGATGATTGCAAACGGCAGAATACAACTTCCCCTCTAGAACACATCAAATATGTTTGGAATCAATTGCAATTAAGCGGTAGGTCTGTAATTTTCAACGATTCTCTTAGAACCTGATTTGTAATAAATGAAAAGTTTACAGGCTTTACAAAATAAAGGCGGAAAATTGTCGGGGGCAACGCTGGCACTTGAATTTAGAGATGATAGTTCGTATAAAATAGCATCTTCTGTTACGGAAAGAGAACCTAAGTGAATGGTTTGTTGACTTTGAAATATTGGATTGCAAATGTTTTGCTTGTTAAATCTGTCATTCCTTTTCGAAAGCGTACAGCAAATCTAATGGCGAGAAAGTTTCAATCCTGGCCAATAAAACCATTTCTATTTGCCGCATTAGCGATAGTGGATGAAAGGATGAAAATGTCTCTGGAGGCACGATAGATGCAATTTGCAGAACAGCAGTTAGTAAAAACTAGTGTACGATGTACTTTGCATGCATTTGACGCTTTAAATTATACCGATAGCTATTCTTAATGATTTCTAAAATACTTTTAAGGAAACTCAAGTGCATTTTTATGTGATAATATTTCATCCTTCTTTTTTATTACGATTTTCGGAGGTATATTAGTTTTCAAGGGAAAGTGAGTTATGATATGACGTTTTTAGCCTAAAGACTATTACTTTCCAAACTGCAACATATACGAGTATTATTTTCTTTTCACTAACAAGAGATGAAAGCCTGATTCCTAACCTCTGAACAAATTCCATTGGCTATAAAACTTGACTTTGATAGAGCATTTGGTACATGGCAAAATATGTGCATATTGAACGCAACTTATTATCTGCTAGTCTCGAAAATGCCATTTCCTACACGATGTTTTTTTTAACTGAAGTTAGCTCCTCGGCATAACTTCCTTTAAAAAAAATTATAAAATAAACTTGGTGCTCCTGTCTCCCACGGTACCGTGATTTAAGTCCTGGTAGGGACTGCCGTTGGTCTTGCCACCAACAAGGCCTATGACCGGCAACTTGTAACTGGTCAAATCGTAGGAACCTTCGTTGGCGTAATCTGGAGATGTTTACGATAAGACCAGTAATATGCTCTACCCCGTCTTTTTATTAGACAACGCCATTGATGGGCGAAGCCTTGACAATTGGGCGGGGGCCCCGTGGACGCAGACAGTCGTTACCGACCTTGACGAGCGTTCTCGTTAGTCATTTTGCACAGACGGACGAGTTTGCAGGGATATCAAAACTACACATGTCTCTATAAATGCTGTCATGTACGGCCATAAGTAAAATCGATGGAAAAATGTTGGGTATCGTGAGTTTTTTCCAGAATCTGCCGGAGTATGAAGATTTGGTCGATTATGGACCAATCAGGTTGTTGGCGAAGGGTTTCAGACGTTCACACAATATGGCAAATAAGATCTTGTATCCCACCAGATTTGAGAAATGAGTTGGTTCATGCTCTCCACAAAATCATTTCCAGCAGACCAACTGGTCTAGCTGGTTTGTTCAATTTTAGCGTAGATATTGTTTTGGTCAGTAATGCCCTGATCTATTCTACCTTACGGCGGGATGTTGAGTTTCTTTGCCGCACATTCATACATACTGCATGTACTTGCAGAAATTCTTCATCAAACCAGGGATTTCATGGTAGTGTCGAGTGATGGCACGTTGACAACATTGCTGATTGATGATTCTGGTAGCATAGGAATTGTTGAGAGATTTCGGCATACGCGTTCGGCGAAGATCCTGGCGGTCTCTTGCTAATGCAGCTTTTCTTCTCACTGTGGTTCTTCTTTGTTATGGAGTTTGGGAAATCTTCATTCGCACCTTGACTGCAACAAGGTGGTGATCGGAGTCAATGTTGCTCAGAACATTCTCACGTCCAGAATGCTGGAGTCTATCAATAAATAATCAATTTGATTTAGCGTTTTATGATCCGGAGACCGCCATGTGCATTTGTATGCATTAAGATGATTAAACCGTGTGCTTGCTATAATAATATTTCAAAGTTAACAAACCTAAGCCGTTGCCAGACAGGGTGTCATATAGGATGTCCTACCAAAGATGTCCTTTCATATGATGACGTTAAAATCACCTAGTACCATTTTAGAGTCATACTTCGGACATTGCTCATATGTCTTGTTGAAGAGTTCGTAGAAACATTCTGTGGTGGCATCGTCCTTGTCTTCCGTAGGTGCATGGGCGTATATTAGGCTTATGTTAGCGAATTTAGGCTTAATGCGGATTGTCGTGAGACACCCGCTCACATGTCGGAAGCCCAAGATTTCTTGACCTAAGTCTGCCGTATATGCATCGCACTTCCTGCATGGCGGTGATTATCCGTGATAGCAGTCAAGAGCGTATGATAGTTGTTCGGCTGCACGTGCCCTATTAAGGGTCCGAATATTCCACGCGCACATCCAAGGGTCATTTTCCTTTAAACGTTTTATAGAGTCGTCAACAGTGGGCCCATTTTTATTCGAGGCCATTAGTTGGTTCGTCACATATTTTAAACTCTTTCGTGTAGGGTTGTGAGCCTTATGACGGCCAGTGTAATATACTGGCCGGGTATGCCCTTACTATTTTTGCCGGGTTACCGGGTATCACCACTGGCAAGCAAGGCAAGCATTACACTATGAAATTGATGGTTGTGCTCTGGCCCAATTCAAAATCTAGGGCACTCAGCAATTGCCTAATCAACCACTATGCAGGCCCCCTACTAAAATATAGATATTGATATAGTCAGACCCCATAGTATCTGCCTGCATTTCAACAAGCTCGTGGCTGCCCGTGGTAGAGGCCCCAGAAAAAGGTGTCATAAGCAGAATGGTTTCCAGTATCTGAAAGTTTATCTTCAACTTCCCGTCGTCGCAATATCGTTTAATTTTATCGAAATCCCGTTGCAAAAGTATTTTGACGACCTCAATTTTTGGACCTGACGCGTACCCTATGGCATGGTGGAGTGAGTCTATCCCATCGCCAATTTTCACGAGTCTATATCTCTAAACATATTGAAAAGAATGTATATACTGGTTTACTAATGCCCAGCCCGTTCAGCTTGTAGAAGAGTCCCTCTAACCAAACAGTATCGAAGGCCTTCTTCAAGTCAATCAGGCAGGCCCCAGTGCACTGGTTCTTGGATTTGCTGAATCGGATATCGAAAACTATTTTATATTTGTCTTCAACCCACTTGGGAGAAGTCTAGTGATCACTTTTTCGAAAACTTTACTGACACAATATTTGGAAGAAGACGATCGGCCGGAGATTCGCCGGATTGGAAGTGTCTTCCCTTTGATTCCCTTTTGGGAATGGGACTTACCACCGTTGTTTTCCAATGCTTTGGATAATGGGTATTACTCATTGCATTATTAAACAGGGGTGTTATAAATGTCCACCGCTTCTAGTGAGAGATGTCGACGCGAAATGTTCGGTATTCCATCGGTTCCCACTGAATTCAGGCCTCCGTTCTACGATGAACAATGAACCTGTAGGGGATTTTTCAGCCAAAATACTTTAGTTCAAACCATCCTTTACCATTGTTCCCAGATTCAAAGGTAGACTACTCATTGTCTAGAAATGCTAATATTACTTAGTCCCTAAGATGTAGGCGGAACTTTTCTTACTACCTTAACATTTTCGCTACAAGTGACTCCACCTGCAACCCCGTTTATTGGGTTTCAATGGAAGGTAAAAAACAAGCGGAAATCAGAATGATCTTGTCTATGTTTTCGCATGACCATTTATTGATCACTAACCACCACATCTTCGTCTGGGGCCTTACACCTATCAACAGATTTGAAGCTAGAAATTTTGAAGCGTAAAAAGTGATATATGTAGGTCGTAAGCATCCAGCTCTACCCGAATTTGATATCTTGTCGGTTATAAACGATCGTTAGACTATCGGGATAGAAATACCCAAAAAATATAATTCTCGACGCGACAGTACGGGTGGGACCAAGAGTCTCTCTCTGTCACTGTATCTTCCGTATTTTGTGCAAGGTGAGAGCGAAATTATAATTTTTTGCTGGCTACGAGCGTCGGGAGAGTGAAAGACACTTGCGCAGGCAGAAGATTTCACTTTGGGAAGTTCGTCACTTCTTTTCGCTGTTGGCTGAACATTTTTTATAGTTCTCATTTATTAGATATTCGTGTCTTGGAATATTCACTTTCTTCTTTATGTTGTAACACAGAGTTTTGTTGGGATCTTAAAATAAAATAGTGTGAAATCTTTATGCTCAAATGAAATACTGGAGCTGAATCTTGCATCTGCTAATTTATCAAAATAACTAATCAGTCCACTTGACCGATGGGACTACTCAGTAACGTACTACTGGCCCTTACAATTATCTTTG
Organism: Volucella zonaria; assembly: GCA_963966105.1. Classification (NCBI taxonomy): domain Eukaryota; kingdom Metazoa; phylum Arthropoda; class Insecta; order Diptera; family Syrphidae; genus Volucella; species Volucella zonaria. The sequence goes on from OZ014530.1 coordinate 167,758,129, forward strand.
AAGCTATTTAGCTTATTTGAGAACGGCTTTTGTTTTCATGAAATTTCCTAAAAATAGCTCAATTTGCAACTAAATAAACAAACCAATGCTGTCGTTAGGTACAAAGAAACTGCAAAGTGGTAAAATCTAAGACAAATAAACAGCATAGACTTCTGAAGACTACCGTTCGCAATACCGAGAACATTCAAATTTGTATACAATTTTTAAATTCATAGATACACATTACCACTGCAACCTTGATGAGTTTTCTTACGAACTATCTCCGTAGCTGAGGAAATTTGCATTGTTCTATATTAAGCTCTTTTCACGGAGACTGGCACAGGTCTCCAAGCTACTAGTCATGATCTTTTGTTTACTCATCAAAAATTCAAGAAATTCTAAGAGATCTTCCGAATGTGTCTTGTTCTCGAGCTCGTATTCGTATTCGTGCATCCTCTATTTTGGATAATTGTGGTTGGCTCAATGGCATCCTTGGCTACCTCTAACGTCGTCGATTTGTTTGCCGTCAATCCATAGAATTTGTTCATTCTGAACATCAAAACACTTTCGCATGTTTACAATCAATAGTGTTATTGATTGACCCATCAATAGATGCCGGAGGCAACAGCGGCGGCATGCACATTTCATGGCCTAAGGTGTCAATTTTCGAATGCATGGTCTGTACTAGTACTTCCGTCTATGGTGTTTTGGCAATAATAGAATTTAATTAATCGTTTTGCACATGCTAACATTCATTATTTGAGCGCCTATGCGAATATCTGCAAAACAAAAAGAAAAAATACATGCCAAGACGCCTCTGACGGCGTGGGAATTGATTTATGTGACATTGAAGGAGAGTACTTGCCTTTAAGTGAACGAGCGCATGTATAGTTGTATCTACGAGCACATACTCTTTTTTTTTTTATGCCTTTGTCTTCATTTTTTCATATTTATTATTGCTGGCCGTAGCAACAGCAGCAGTTGTGAATTGTTTATCTTAGTAATTTTGCAACTCATCTTTTTATTTCTGATGTCCAGTTTCCAATGCTTACCATAACCTAACACGCTTAAGGCCTATACAGCATGTAACGCCTTTCTGACGTCCAATTTCGTTGTCGATGTCGCCTTTTTTGTCTTGTCGAACTTTCAATTTTAAAACATTCTCAATCTGGATTCCGAAATCAATGAACTCTGCCGACTGTAGCTTTTGCTGTTCGTATTGACAATCAGCAGCGACATAAATACGAGTATCTCCAACATAATTGAGTTGAATGAGCAAAGGCTCTAACTCTTTTTTTTGTCTTTTTTTTTGTTTTTGAAAGTGTGGGACTTGCCTGTTAAGCCTCACAATAAGAGGATCTTTATTCGGCGTTAATCTTTAATTTTGTGATGTGGCTTCAAAGGAGAAAAGGAAAAAAATTGTAAGCCCACTTCTTGGAAATCGCAGAATAACTCAGATTGGACAAAAATACACTTAAGGAAGTATAAAGATACAATACTTTAACCATAACAAGGGATGGTTGTTTTGTTTGTTTTCCAAAGGCAGCGTAAGCAAAAACGATTAATCAGGCCTAAAGCAGGTATTTCATATTTTACTGGATATTATCTTTAATTTTCATTTATACAAGTGCTGTTGAATGAGGCGGACAGCTTCTCTATTGTATTGGTTATTTAAGTGTGTACCTAAGTCAGGCAGAGATTGGACTAATTAAAATGTGATGTCTTCACTTGGACTGTTGACATATAAGCGCCAACTCATGTCAAATAGTTGCATCCTGTCCGGTGATTGGATTGGATATAATTGTTCAAAAGGTCAATAGACCTGAACATGGATGCAAATAACCTCTTCAAAAGACATTGATTCAGAAAATGTTTGTCATTTGAACATCAGTGACATCCAATGCGACATAAGCATCGAACACACAACCTGTATCCATTAGCTTCAATTCTCCGTTCCATGTGGTAAGCTCTGGAGACTTCTACATATGTGGAATGTTGCTGAAAGTAGCTAACGAATGGTAGGGCAATAACGAAGGAACGGTATCGTCAGTAGTTACAATCTAGACAGACTACTTAATAAATTGTTGGCCTCATTTGAATAAAAGGAAAATACTCTACGGTAAGTAGAGTGAAGTAGGGTTGAAACTTGGACTAGCCCTCTTGTATGGGGGTTACACAATAGTATAGATGCCCTTCTTAACGAAGAAGCTAAGAGAGAGAAAATAGTAGATTTAGCTTTCAACTGGACCCAGCATGGCAGCTAAAATAGTTTTCAAAAAGAAGTTGTTTCATCTTCTGAATGGTAACCCTCTGAAAGAAAATGATTTTTATTTGACGAAGATATATCATAAACCTTTTTAGAGAATCTAAAGCCTACCAAGGACATATATACCAAAAGCTTTATAATATAGCAACACCAACCACCAATGCAAACAGTCAATAGATCTACGAGTACTACTGTATAATCATCAAAGTGATAATTGGGGAAACATTGGGCTACCAGCTACCATTACCATTAAGAGATTTTATTCAAGAACCAAACACATGACGGATGCCTATAAGTATAAAGTGTAAGCTCTTCGAAATAATGAATGGTATATTAAGCCCATAAAGTTTTAAATTAGGCTAAGTTATGACAATACTAACAAATGCTACGAGTAGGCCGTACCTATTCACTTCAATTTATTAGCAAACCCATTTCAAACCAAAGGACTACTCGTATTCATGACGACATAAATTGAGAGTGAAGAAAGACTTTCAATTATAAGAGAGGGTTGTTTTTCGAGTGCACCCTTGGCATCCTTTGTTTTAAATACAGACACCAACTATTATGATCTTTATAAAGAAAGTCGACCAATGTGAAATAAAGCAGCAAATAGAGAATCGTGAAAAACCCCTGTTAATTATTGTCAGCTCGAAATTGCCGTGGTATCCATCCGTTTTGCATCACCTGCTCTGGTAATGTTTAAAATGTTCAGCACTTGCACATTTAATTTCACAAAATCATAATGGAGCATATTAGATAGAGTTTATATGTAGTTTCACTATTATTTTTACGTAGGTTGCTACTTAAGTTCTGAGATACGGCAATACCGATGTAGATGCGTCAAATCTGATATCAGTATCAGGACGAGTGCTATTACGAGTATATTTACGTTTTTTACAGAGACTTGAAAAATTCATCACCGCCAACATTTGCATGCGATGATTTTTTATGATTTTCGACTTGGATTTACTCAACAACAGCGTGTCGATAAACTTGCTTCGGCTTTTGGTGATGAAGTACCACCCGGGTCACCGGGTTTTACTGATTTTTCTAATTCAAACATACTCATTGTTCGTTCCAAGGCGAATTGAAGGTCATCCAAAATTGCTTGTTGTAGCAGAAAACATCGATACTGCGCGACAACTGTGCGGGCAAGAGCGTGATGTGACTTATTGCGAAATTGGTGCATACTTGAGCATTAGTTCCGTTCGTATATATGTAATATGCATGGACATTCGGCCGTCAAAAAAATTTCCTCGCATAATTTGACAATCGCTCAAAAAAAGGCTCGTATCGATTGGTCCAAATGAACGTGGAAAAAATTCGATTGCGATGCTTCAGAAGACGTCTATAAGATCGTGACAAGTGACGAATCATGGATCTATGCATATGAGCAGCAGTCGACTGTATGCGTCTTTCAAGACGAGCCAAATGGTGGTGGCAGTGGCTCAAGTGGTAGTGGACTGGTTTCCAAATCGGAAGGTTCGGTGTTCGAATCCCCATTAAATGTTGGATGCCACCCATAAAGAGAAATAACCACTGAGCCCAAACATCTTTCTTTCTCTCTCTATCCCATTTTCCAAAAAACTTAACACATGCTGAGGCATTATAAGTGTATTCATACCCACTTGGGTGTTAAGTTCTTTTTAAAAAAAAAAAAAAAAAAAAAAAGCCAAATCGAATAAAAATTGATCGCTCACGAAGCAATTCCAAAGCAAATGGTGTGCTGTTTCTTCGGAAAAACCGGACATGTCGCCACCATGACATAAGAGTAACGTAAAACGGTTAATTCGGAATGGTACACCATCGTTTGTTTGACAAACGTCTTTAGAGAAATAAGAAAAGCATCCGCCGAACACTGGTAATTCTTCACCACGACAATGCAAACACTCACCAATCAGCTCAAACTCCTGGCGTTTTGAGCGCACAATACGTCGAATTGGTGGGTCATCCGCCATACAGCCTTGACTGGGCACCCAATTAGTTACTTTTATCCCGCCATCAGAAATGGATTGCGAGTCAACTTTTTTCGACGCCTGAAGAAGCGTTTAAACCGCATGTTTTGGAGTTACCTCATTTGGAGTTGAAAAAGTACTTCGAAAATTGGTTCAAACGCATGCAAAAGTGTATTGATCTACATTGAGAGTATTTTGAAAAACAATAAAAGTCATTGTCGATGATAAATGTTTACTTTTACTAGTTTTTCTCAAAACATAAGTAGAAAACTGTGTATAACCAGTGGATCTGAAGCTATCAACAACACCAACCCCCAGCACTCTTTCTCTTTACCAAGGGTTAAGTATGTGAGCCAGTCAGTGTCAAGGTAGAAATGAAAACCTGCTGAATTCGTGGTACTTGATCTATACCTCTTTGCAGCAAAACTGCATATACTCGTACATATGCTGTTGGTAATGAGCAACTTAAAGCCATCAAAAGATTAAACGATCTATTTAATGGCATCATCAGTCACTGCAAACTATGATGGATACGCATCAAATCAGTTTCAGTTCCAAGTAAGTTGTTATCTGTTTTTTTTACGAACTCGGTGTAGTTCTGCAGCCCACCTTGGAACAGTTCAAAACATTTGAACAGGGATCTATTCAGGAACATTTTTCTGTCTAATTGAGCATTTAAAATAATTTTTTTTAAAAATTTGTCTTTGAGATTTCTGCTTTCAACAATATCGTGGCTTCTCCTCTTATTAGAATTTCAAAATACCTGAGCACATCCAATAAAACTTTTCAGCTGATAGTCACTTTGATTTATCAATGTACTGGTTAGATAAGGTACAGTAGATTTCTTGTTCTATTTGCTAAGTTAGGGGAAGTTAAAAAATCTAACTGGGAACTGACAGTATTGACATAAAATTCAGAACATAGTAATCTCTATTTTGTCACATGGCCCACATTCTCTTGGAATCACAGCTTTCAACGGATAATGGGGAAAGCACTCATAAATTAAAGTAACGAAAAAATTTTTGTGGTTTTTATTTCGTTTCATATGTTAAAACGGCAGCTATCTTAGTCATAAAAGTGAAGTTATATACTGAAAGTGTTTTGGAAATAGTAGCTCGAATTTTCGAGGAAGTTTCATAGTTTCCCGCACTGCTATTCATAAAGTGATGTAAAATGCCGTAGACTATCAAGGCCACAGATGCATCTTTTTAAGTCATTGGTGGCTCCTGGATATCATACGAGTTTGTGTTGACAACACCTAAAGCCTGTGACATAAAAATGAAAAATAGTGTTCCCAAGGTGGCAAACCTTGGGTCTAAACCCACTTTGAGTTCTTAGTTTCTGCTCTTTTTGTGATCGGTATTTCACTGGTCCTGTCATCACCTACGCGATGCAAATATTTTCGAATTTAGCCATGTCATTGGAAGATCAAACGATTCAATCATTTTCTCATTCATTTGTTTATTGGTACGTACATTAGATGTATTTTTGCGCTTAGATTTAATACAATTATACGATAGATCGTATATGTAAGTAAAACTGAAAATAAAATTCATTTTAAGCGAAAACGATGATTATATGTAGTAAAAATGTCAAAGGTAGGTAGGTAAGAGTGGTTGTTGGGAACACCCACGTGGATATATAGTATGATCCTCTTACTAATGGAACCAGTTTGAGCTTACAATGAAGCGTATTAGACTGTTTGCGTCTATATTTTTTTAGATCGCTTAAGTCATTTTAGAAGTAAACTCCTAAATGAAGTTACCTTCTCAGGGAGATAGCTGCACCTGTACAGAGAAGGTGGAGGATTATCTTCCCTTCCTCCTCGTCCATTCAGCTTCTACAGAAATCATTCGTAAATGCACCAAGCCTTCTTGCGTGCTTGCCTATGAGACAGTGTCCAGTGATGACACCTATGATAACACTAAGATGCTTCCTGTTTAGAAGGATTCTGATCTAGCTTTGGCCAGATCTGTTTAGTAGCTAGACATGTTGGTCCAACAGTTCACCTAAGGTCTGGTTTTTTTATTGGCATCCAACTTTAATATTAATTTGCATTTAGCGATTGGAATGTCTCTGTGGCCCGGCACCCAGCAAAGATGAAGGTTGAACTGCTCTGCCATCTCCATAAGAGATGATCGGCATTCAAGGGTGGTTTTAGAGTCTAATGCCTATGAGTGCAGGGACTTGATAGCAGCCTGACTATGCGAAAAGATATCACGTTTTTGTTTCTTCAGCCAGAACAGAGTTTCTTTAATCGCCAAAATTTCCGCCTGGAACACGCTCCAGTGATTTGGAAGACAGAAAGTGAGAAAACACTGCCACCAACTACGCTATCGGTTTTAGATCCATCTGTATAGAAATGAATTGACGTATCCTCCATGAAGACATCTTCCTCCCAGAAGGATCTAGAGGGGAATCTTACATGGAAGTCTTTGTCAAACCAAAGTTCAGGTATGGTGCAATCGATATTCTCTGTGAGGATTCCTAATGTATTAAGAATGTTAGCGTGGCCAAATGAATTATTTGCCGACTGTGCAGTTACTTGCCTGCTAAAATATCAAAGGGTGTCAAATGAAACAGAATGTCTAATGCCGCAGAGGGAGTAGTCCGTAAGGCTCCGTTTGTGCATAGACATGCTGTTCTTTGGACTCTTCTTATTTTACTGCAGTTGACCGCATTCTCTAAAGCCATCCACCAGACGACAACCCAGTAAGTGAGTATCGGTCTTATGACCTGAGACGGCTATAGCAACGCCGTTCACATCATCCGCATAAGCAATCACCCTGCTACCACCCGCCTCCATGTATTGGGTCTACAAGTAAGTTTCCAGCGTTTTTTTTTTCCAAAATTTGAAGTTTTATTATGAAAACATAGTTACAATGCTTTATTCAAAGTATCGTCCATCGGAAGCTACAACTTTCCCCCCATCTTTCTGGTAATTTATGAATTCCGGACCAAAAAAATTTCTCGTCTTTCGAGCCCAAGAACGTATCGAGCCAATTTTTGATTTCCTCTACTGAGCTGAAGCGTATTCCCGTAATAGTGTTCTGCATCGAACGAAACAAGTGGTAGTCAGATGGTGCTAAGTCTGGACTGTAAGGCAGGTGAGGCAGAATTTCCCATCCACTATTTTCCAAATAGTTTTTCACCGAAACCGCAACATGTGGCCGAGCGTTGTCGTGATGAAAAATGACGGACTCATGCCTGGTCTCATATTCTGGCCGTTTTTCTTTTAATGCCCGCTTCAAACGAATTAGTTGGGTTCGATATAATGGTCCTTTGATGGTTTCACCACTCGGAAGCAGTTCGTAGTATACGACACCCTTTTGATCCCACCATATGCAGAGCATGACCTTATTCACGTGAATATTTCCTTTCGGCGTCGAATGGGCGGGCTTGCCGGGCTTTGTATACGATTTTCTGCGTTTAAGATTATCATAATAAATCCATTTCTCATCACCAGTGACAATACGATGCAAAAATGATTTATTTTTATACCGCATTACCGCATTTCGGACATGCAAAATCGCCGTTCGACGTCTCTTGGCTTCAATTCGTACGGCACCCAGTTTCCAACCTTTTGAATGAATCCCAGTGCTTTTAGGCGCAGGGAAACGGCTTGTTGCGTGACGCCCAATGATGCAGCAAGTTCTTCTTGAATCTGACACGGATCCTCATCCAGTAAAGCGTCCAATTCCTCGTCTTCAAAATTTTTCGGCTTTCCGGTGTGATCTTTGTCTTCAACTCCAAAATCACCACTTTTGAACCGTTTGAACCACTCGCGGCACTTCGATTCACCAATACATTCCGCCCCATAAGTTTCTGAAAGCAAACGATAGGCCTCAGCCGCACTTTTCTTCATATTAAAGAATAAAAGCAGCGCTTCCCTCAAATGACGGGTATTTGGCTGGAAACTTGCCATGATTTTGCTCGATAAAATGTACGACACAGATAGAACTGCTCAAATATAACGCTGCAAAGTTGTTGACAGATACAAAACCTACAAATAAAACACATGGGGTCTGACATTTCTGCCCGGGATCCACTGGTGGCGCCATCTCTGACAAACGCTGGAAACTTACTTGTAGACCCAATATATCAACAGTTCATTAACAACTAAGTTCTAGAGAAGGGGAGAGGACACCGCCTCGCAGCGTACCTCTGCTGACACATCTTTTACCAGAAGCCCCACCCAGTTAGAAGTTGATTATCCTACTGTTTAGTATGAGACTGATGAACTCCCCAAGTGAGTCGTCTACCTACAGAGTTGACAGCGCAGTCGTGATTGCGGATGTGTTGACGTTGTTAAGGGCACCCTCTATGTCTAGGAATGCAACCATTGTGTATTCTCTATGTATATTGTAGGGATCGTCCGATGTGACTAGTCAGTGAATGATAGACTTATAGGTCTGAGGTCCTTTGGGAAAACTTGAGAACATTTTCCAGCTTAGGGGATACAAACTACAATGACTTCCTTCCATGACACTGGAATGTGGATCAGTTCTATACAGCTCCTCATAATATTTTCTAGCGCAGGCAGAATAATATCTGAGGACCTCTGTAGCTCGACAGGTATTATACCGTCTGGACCAGCAGACTTATATGGTTTGAAGCCATGCAGCGCCCAGAGCAGTTTGTCTCTTGTAATCAGACCATAAATTTTAGTCTCAGTTGCAGTAGGTCTGTTTGGGTTGCTACTGGCCGCGAATTGGGAGCTACCTAGAAAGTGGGTATCCATAGACGCACAGCGTGACGTAAGTCACCGGTAAGGTAGACCGCATGAAAAATAATTTTAGGAAGAGATATTACTAGCATTGCTTATAAACAATTCTATGTAAGAATATACGATTCCTTAAACCGTTCCGATTCCTGAGAATAGAACGAAATATGGTCGTATATTTATATGAAAGCCATGAAGGTAGCACACCGCATCATTCAATGCAGCCTGAAGTTTTCTTTGCGGCATGTTTCCAGTGGGGTATATTATGCAGACGCCCACACCTTACGCAAAATCGTCGACGTCCCTTTGAATGGCTCTGTCTCCACTGTTCAAATTGAGAAAGGGAACAATAAACGTAACCCAGCGAATGTGACAAATGGTAGTATTATACTCGTATGTGTTCACCAGTTGTCGACCGATGCAAAGCAAATGATTATGAGGAGCAAACGATCAGCAAAAAAAGCTTAATACTTCGCTCTTTGATGACGGATATGATGAAAGCAGTAATAGATTACTTATAAATGACTATTTCACTAAATATACTGGGAAGTTGTTCATGGTAGCAAAAAAAAAATTACATTCGAATAAAAGTACAAATTCTTATACATAGTTTAGCAACTCAAATAATTTGTCGAAAATAGTAGAATATCGTAAAGCTAATCTGAAAAAAATTGATTAATTAATCAAATGCTTGAAAATGTATGCATTAGCAGCGACTTTACCATTAAAACCATAATAAACTGTAATGGCAATATTCTCTTTTCAAAAGATGGAAAACCTGTAGAGAAAAGCTAAGAAGCTTGAGACTAAATTTTGGTTTGTTGATATACGAGTATAATTTTGCTGATCCTATTGATTTACCTGATAGATATTTGTGCCCGAAATATTGATTTACTCTTTCGCAAAGGAGGACTGTAGAATCCCTAGCGGGGGAGTAGGAGTATTCGTGGAAGGCTTGTATGAACCTATTGTCGGTTCTATTAGCTTCGAAAGTACGGATGCTTAAATGTCTCCTGTTGTATTATTGCTTTAACATATTATGTGCGTATACACTTCAGAATATGTCACTGCAACTGTTTCTCGATATATTTTCAACCTTTTAAGCAACGAAGAATCATAATTGGGGACATTAACATCGGTATTAGGAGCTCCAATGCTGCAGTAGAAACTTACGAATTCATATTGCACTTGTACCGACCATGTCGTCGTTTCCTTAAAATAAAATGGAATGAGACATACGAGCATGCCGAAGAGAATGCTTCCTTGGCCTATGAATTATTTTTGAAAATTTTACAATGCCACATGAATAATTCTAGCGTATCCATTGAGCAAACAAAATCGATAGTTAAAATTAAACCAAGGGTGAACCGTAGACTTCTCAAACTAATTAAAATAAAACATAAGTTGCATAGTAAAACGTTCAAACAACCAGTTAATCAACATTTTAAAAGTCGTTACATTTATTTGTGCCGAAAAGTTAACAAGGAAATACAATATACATATACATATTTGCCGTAACAAATTTACGGCAAGTTACTTTAAAAACAGATTAAGAAATTCAGAAGGACACCACAAAAAGAATGGGAAGTTCTCAGTTGCATAATTTATCGAAAGTTCAAGAACTATAATCTAATGTTATCGTTACTGACCCCATAGTTGTTGCTCAGACTGCACTGCTTCTAGCAAGAGTTTTGCTCTCTTACTCATATCGGGGTTTGAACTACTATAAACCATATATTTCCTCAAAATCTCAAATTTTTGTAGTGACGATGGAATTTCCCATTCCGCTTTAAAAAGATTGGCTTTAAATGTGGTAAATATTTTGGCCCATCTTTTTAATTTAAGAATTTTTACGGGAAGCTTTTCTGAATTATTAAAACGAACAATTGTGATTTCTCTTTTTAAAAAGGGTAACCGAAAAGAAAAAACTAACTAAAGACCTATTTCCTTACTCTCAGCTATGTCCAGCATTTTTTTAAAAAATACCATGTTAAGCATAGAATTTTAAAATTTCTCACTAGCATTCACTTTTGTGAAAATGAACTTGGTTTCACAGAAAACCATTCATCAGAAGGCGCTCTTTTCGACTTCTGTCAGCTTATCTACAAGGGACTTGGTGATAAAAAATCCAGCGCAGAACTTATTGTAGACATAACCAAGGCATTCGACATGCTAGATCACAAAATTCTCTTGGATAAATTATACCATATAGAGTTTCGCGTTCTTATCTTAGACTGGGTTACTCCTACATCGTATCTTGAGAATAGAGTGGAAAAAGTAAAAATTGGGGAAATTCTTGGTAGATCCAAGATCATGATACTCAGTGTTCCACAAGAATTAGTTCTTGGTCCTCTACTGTTTTTAATATGTGTAAACTCATTCTTCAATCTTCCTTTTTATCCTTGTTGCGGAAATTAATCAAGATGTGCATTTGTTAAGAATCTGATTTGCGCTGCACCGACTGTTAGTACCCGTAAGTAGTACGACTGAACTTATTTTCTTCAGGTTAATCACTAAAGAAAGCCCGGAAATGAATACTATATTCCATGCAGCTAGTTGTCACAGACTTAGTTTGCTTGATTGTGGCAGTATTACTTTATATCAGATTAGATTGTTGTGGGAGGTGGTATAAAAAATCCCAGATCACTGCGGCCACAGATGGGCCTATTGTGATGACCTCCATTTATGGCTCATCTATGAGCTGACAGCTATGTCCGCCGCTTCAATATAGAATTTACCTAGGTAACGCTGACGTGTTTTGGTTAAATCGTTGCAGGCACATAGTACGTGTTCTGCTGTGAACGTGGACGTGGACCTAGTTGCACAACTGCATATATTGTCCTGTGATATGCCCATGGTTATCAGCTGTTTTTCACACGGTGTGATCACTCGAACTTAGCTTCTACTTAGTTGTAGTAGTTGTTTTGTTTTCTTGTGGCAACAGCTCGGCATAAAGTTGTTAGCTTGTTTATTTTCTTCGATTTCTCTGCAGAAATGAGGCATCTTTTCCTCTAGCCAGGTCTTAATACTTCCTTTTATTGTATTAATTGATAGCCCACAGAATGGTCTTGGCCTCATGAATTGAGATGCAGATCCTTTCATGGCTAGTTCGTCTGCTTTTTCATTGCTTTAATGTCCGCTATGTCCTGGCACCCAAATCAGATGAACTTAATAATACTTTATGCAATATATATAATCTATAATTTAATACTTTATATAATGAAAATATGTATTTAATGTTGTTATAATTGCTTTGAAATTCAAATAGTTAAATGTTATAAATACTTAGGCGTCATAATTGCTCAAAACCTGTGTTGGCTCGACCACAGTTCTACTGTGGAAACTACTTCCTAGCGACTCTTCGATGTTTTTGTAACCTTTGAAAGCACTGCTCCTTAATCATACGAGTCTTAAAAAATATTTACTTTGGAATATTCTTTGCGAGACTAAAATATGGTATTAGCATCTGGGGTGATTCTAACGTAAGTATAATCAAAACACTAAAAATTGTGCACATATATAAGGAAAATGAGCCTTTTGTCTCATACAGCCAATACCTTAATGTGGTTTAATAACCTGAAAATTCTACCTGTACCACATTTATAGGATTATAAAGTCCTAAGAACTTTCTTAGTTAGAATTGGTTACTTACAGAGTCCTGCTAATACCCATAATCTTTGTAGCAGTACTAATTTCTTAGTTAGGTTAGGTTAGGTTAGGTTAAACAGGGGGTGATAGATATGCCATCAGACAGACACTAGGCACCAAAACGGGACCCACCGCGACTCCTGTGGAACCAGTTGAATTTGTCTTCAAATGGCAAAAACCTAAAGCCCTTGTGAAACATCCAATTTTCTTGTAAAAGCCGAGACGGCCTTTGAAGTTCGTGCCGTCTATTTCCTCTAGGTTTTCTTCGATTACGCCATATTGCCTCGCATTCACACAGTATGTGTGTTATGTCCACAACAGCTTACAGATCATCGCAGAATCTGCTGCAGGTATCCGTATCTGACAATTTGAGTCACTTCGTGTGCTGCCGCAGGAGACAGTGTCCTTTCAGGATTCCTATTACTGTCCTAAGCTTATCCCTGTTTAATTTTATTGACTTTCTAGGTCTTTTGCCGTCAAAGAGCGGCCAAAGAGCCTTGTATACCCTTTGTTCTTCAAGACTGGACCACCTTAGGTTGGCAATCTTTGTAATTTTTCCTCGATAGTGCCCCTTACTATGCAAAGGGGTGGTTTGATGTAGGCAACCTCACTATTATCGAGTAGCCCTCTTTTTCTTGCAAACTCGTCTGCTTGTTCATTTCCTTTAATACCGCAGTGCCCTGGCGGCCAGCACAGTCTTACCCGTTTCTGACTGCATAGTGCCTTAAGGACTGTGCGACAGCTCGTTGGTTGATTCCATTGCCTTAAGTGCGGCCTGGCTATCGATGTAGATAGCGATATCTCTTTCGGATACCGATCTTATCTGCATTAGCTCAGCCGCCCTGAGGACAGCCAGAACCTCCGGTAGTATTACAGACACTCTTAGTTCGACCTAATTCCCGATAAATTATATTATCGTACGGGATGTCGAAGTCAACCAGGGAGTGAATTCCATCAGTTACAATTGGATTGCCTAGCAGTAGCTCCGTCCGAAACTACTGCTCTTGAAGTAACCCAGATTAGTGAGTCTGATCGCACTGTTGCCAGCAAGTTTTATGATCTGTAAATCAAGCGGTATTAGGAGCAAAAAGGTGTCCAATGCCGCCATAGGGGTAGTACGGGGCACACCTGCAATGGCTATGGAAGCCGTTCTTTGTTTGTTTGCTGCTTTCCACCATATAGTGCGCCGTATATACGAGTAAGTATGGGTCTTACCACCATCGTATACACCCAGTACACCATAGCAGGTTTTAAGCCCCAAATTATTCATACTGTTCTTTTGCAGATAAAAAGAGCATTATATCTATTCTTTCCACTACATTAAGATTCCAATTCAGTTGTTTGCCCAGAATCACACCCAGATACTTCGCCCTGTCCGAAAGGAACAGTTCCACTCCGTAGAGTTCTGGGAGTTTGAATTGCGGTATGTTGTACTTTCTGATAAAAAGAACCAGTTCCGTTTTGGAAAGGTTGGCCTTGAGACCACAGCTTTTTGTCCAAGTGCTGATTGTCTTCAGGGCATAGATAAACAAACTAGATGTCAAACTCTACTAATATTTTTGCAAATCCTTAACTTTTGCACAGACACACTGTAAGTGAATTCCAACACTTCTGCATGTCTATAACTTTGTCAAAATTCGCTAGAAGGAGAGCAATTTACAAGTAAAGTTGCTAGAATGAGAGCGATTTGCACGAATGTGTGTAATGGAGACGACGTTTTTTTGATTAAAATGGGCGTGGTTTTTATAAAAGGAGAGGGAAATTGCCATTGAAGACAATTTACACGTATTTACAGACAGGATCACACGGTTAGGGGCGATCAGTAGAAAACCGGTTTTGATTTTCCAATATCTGAAAAGTTTGCCATCTAGGTTAATTTATCTATGCTTCAAGGCAACCTTCATAATGTTGCTTAAAATATTTAAGCATGCCGTGGCACTTATATCCATTGTACTTAGCTTTTTGAGGATGGCATTGATTACCAGTCCCCACAGGGGTGGAGATATGACTCCACCCTGAGGGATTCCGCTGGATACGGACATTCTGACCGAGATTTGCCCAATGAAACAGTTTATTTCCCTGCTTGCAAGCATGTTGCAAACCCAGTTTATAATCCCATGTTCAACATTAAAGAAGGCCGCCATCTTAAACTCTCCTATGTGTAGACTCTTCTCTATTTTCCCCACCACCTCGTGCAGGGCGGTTTCTACATTTTTCCTTTCATGTATGCATGCTGTGACTTAGTTAAAAAACCATTAGGGCATCTATTCCTGGGTTTTAAGCATATGTGATGACAGACTTATTGGTCTGAAATCTTTTGCTGCTATATGCCCCTGTTTGCCAGCTTTAGGTATAAAAACCACCTTAACTTCCCTCCAGGCTATTGGTATGTACCCTATTTTTAGACTATGTCTAAGAATTTCCAAAATTTTTTCAATTGCTACCTCCGATGCTTACTGTAGCATGATCGGTAGAATACCATCCGGACCGGGAGATTTGTACGGCTTAAAGGACTGAATAGCCCACCGTAATTTTTTCCTATTAATAAGAACACCTATTTGCTCTTCAGAGAGAGAGAGAGAGATCAATGTTCTCAGTGTGCTGTAGAATGCCAGTTTCGTCTGATACTGTGGATCCCGGAAAGTGGGTTTCCACCAATGTTGCCAGAACCTCTCAGCTACTTTCAACCCAGGTTCCGTCACTTTTCCTGAGGTAGCTAGGAACGCTCGCTTCCTTTGAAAGCATTTTGCGTGACCTCGAAACTTCTGCCATGAAGCCCTTTTTGACTTTCTAACTACGTACTTGAATTGTTTCTTATATTCGTAGTACTCATTCCAGAGTTTCCTGACCTGTTTCCTCTTTAAACTCATCTCCCTGTTCCACCATTTTGGTTGAACCCTTTTAGGTATTCTGTTAGCCGAGCAAGCTTTCTCGAACGCCATTGTTAGTGCCTTGTTAGTATCCATCATTTCGCGCTTCAAGCGTATGTACCCTGTTATATCTTGCAAACTAATTAATGCAGTTCCTGAAGATATTCGTATCACTAAAACGTTAAAGTTTTTTTTGCATTAAATAAAAATGTGGCCTCTGAATGATAGATCCATAATGGAATCGAAATTTTGTTGCACTTTATAACATAAATATATTTTTAAAATACATATTCATCTGTATATTTTCGCCAAATCAATGTTCTTTCTATTTCTTGTCTTCATAGAAATATGTATTTCGTAATTTTATATATTTATTGTGCCTTTGTATCTTTGTTCACCCCACTCTGAAATACTGTAAATAATTTAAGATTTATCCATTTTCTTAAGTACGAGTAAGTCTTATAACGATTCTAACTATTCCCATAATTGAATATCGTAGAACAAACTATTTTGTTAGTATAGTTGTACGCGGTTAATTGGCTATTTATAGCGAAGCCGGCAAAACATATTTTCCCATCTGCAGGCCACAAATCGAGCAGGAAATTAGGACTTATTTCTCTATTGGAAATGGGAGCTACCTGTAATTTAATCGCGTTAAATAGTAAGCCGTTTGTTACTAATAACATATTAATATTTTGTAGATCCTCGTTTAAAAGAACAGTTAGTTCGTTAAGTCTAGGAAAAGGTTCTTTGTACATCATCTGCGTAAAGAAGAACAGAACTACTAAATTGATCAAAATTCCCGGAATGTATTCAGAATATTGTAAATACAAATTTTTTCATCTAAATCTATATTGTTCCCTTCAGAGTAATCCCCACCGACTGCAACACACACTTATGTCAGCGCTTGATCCAATCCTCGAAACATTTTTTTTATTCGGCTTTCGGTATGTCCATCAGTGGTCCTGCGATTTTTCCATTACTTACTCTCGGCTGCTGAAACGCGTTCCCCGTAGTGGTTTTTTTTAACTCGATTGAACAGAAAGAAGTCACAGGGGGCCAAATCAGGTGAATTCGGTGGCTGTTGGATGGTATTTGTTGCATTTTTCGTCAAAAAATTACGAATAATGATGGCACTGTGCGACGGTGCGTTATCATGGCGCAAAATCCAAGAGTTTTCTGCCCACAATTCTGGTCTCTTCCGGCAAATTGCTTCACGCAAACGTCTCATAAGGCCCAAATAATACTGTTTGTTTACTGTCTGGCCTTCTGACAAAAATTTAGGATGCACTACACCGTTGTAATCCATGAAAACCGTGAGCATTGCCTTCTTTTTTGACTGAAAACGACGTAGGTTTTTTGGTCTCGGCTCATTTGGTGAACGCCATTCACTTGCCTGATGTCTGGATTGCGTGTCGTACTCATAAACCCACGTCTCGTCTCCAGTAATGATCCTTTTGATGAATGTGTGATCGGATTCAGCCTCGCAAATCATCTCTTTTGCGACGTCAACACGATCTCTTTTTTGGCACCAACTTTGCTGCTACATGACGGAAACCCAACTCATTAACCAAAATGTCTTTGGCGGATCCATAGGCAATGTTCCAGTCCTCCGCTATATCTCTAACGGTTAATTTGCGGTTATTGACCAACATTTCTTTTACTTTATCAATGTTTTCGTCGGTTTTCGATGTCGATGGTCTGCCACTGCGTTCATCTTCTTCGATTGACTCACGTACACTTTTGAACCGCTCGTGCCACTGGTAAAAGACCGTTTTCTTTAGAGAATCGTTGCCGTTAAATCCGTTTTTTTAATACAATTTCGTTGTTGCAAATTTAAATCCATTTCTAAAATTGTAAAAAATCGCCAACACACACAGAGATAGATGTACTCTTGGCTACGTAACTTTTGCAAACATCAAGCTATGACGCTAAGATTTAAAGGGAATGTCAACAACAGATTTACCAACCTAACAAAAATCAGAACAATGAGAGCGCCACACGGTGGTGTCCCCTGGGAACTTTTTGATCAAAGTGGTATGTTTACAATCATTAATAAATAAGCAGAACAAAATGGGACCAAGTCTTGATCCCTGTGGTTTGCCTTAACTTAGGGGCTTAAGAGCTAAGTGATAATCACCACATACTATCTTTTTAAACCTACCAGATAAAAAACTGCCATCTGCATCGTAAATGTGTTAAGGAGTAGATAGCAGCTATTTTGAATGAAGGCTAATGTTCTCGCATTTTGTTCGTTGTTTTAAAGCCTAAGCTGTTGCAGATACCAAAATGTTCGCCTAGCGAATAGACATCGTCGTGCATGTTCAGGAAACTAATCAAGGTAAACAATATTTCCAGTAGAGATATTTCACGAGTTGGTCGTCCAATATAGTGAGGCGATAGCTAAGAGTTAAAATTTAATACGAGTACATCAAGAGATATTGTACATCATAGTTACATTACTCCGCGAATTAGATTGAAATTCTGGAGTTGAAATAAGTCTGTTTCTGGTGCGTTAAATTGGAGCTCCATTCTTAAGAAGGCCGTTGCAGTTACCATTTCTTAAAAACCAGGAATATCACGTTTCCTAAAATATTATACTTACTTTCTGTTTAAGTACTGGTACGAGTACGTGTTGCTTTATCTCTTCGTTTGCTTGGCATTAATGTTTTAAAATTTTAAACGTAGGTTAGGGGTACCAAGGAGAAGTGATTAGGTATATCTAGAACCAAGAGATCTAAGTATAGGTCTATTATACGTACTTCAACTTATTTTACAGGGCATAAGAAAATTTTCCCAGATCCCTTGGCAGATTTCATCTTCTCCATATCTGTATACACTCTTGTGAGCGTTATCTTTT
The DNA here is from genome assembly GCA_963966105.1 of Volucella zonaria. Classification (NCBI taxonomy): domain Eukaryota; kingdom Metazoa; phylum Arthropoda; class Insecta; order Diptera; family Syrphidae; genus Volucella; species Volucella zonaria. The sequence goes on from OZ014530.1 coordinate 167,776,430, forward strand.
GTATACAATGTACCATGTTGTGAATTTAGAATAATATTGTAGATGATTTGTCAAAGCCCATTAACTCGTACATTGTGTGCATATTCCGAAATTACCAGGCACGTTATGGCCTAGGCATTAGGATTAATTATTAATTTGTACTACTCCAGGGGGAGGTAAGTTTAATTTCGTATTCCATTTAAAGTTGAAGTATGTGAAGTTCTGTCTTGTCCCATATTCAGATTATTTCCTACTGTACGTAATATTATAGTAAATGTCACATACTCGTAGTGTTTTGATCCGTATTTTGATCAGAGAAGCAGAACAACCGACCGACCGACGAAGTAGATAATACATAAAGTAAATGTCGTGAGCAATTTTGTGGGGGCTCGCCTGAAAGCATGAATACGCAGTGAGTGTTCAAGACTAGAGATACAATTACTTTGCTTTACATCTCATCCAAGATCTCGGGGTTGATTCTGTTTGCCTTAATTTTTATGTTCCTGAGTTGGTGTATGTTTTGTTGTTTTTTTTTTTTTTTTTGCGCTGCTGGAAACCACGATTAGGTTGGATACATTGTATGTGGTTTTTGCACGATGGGGAGCTTAAAATGCGTTAATTTAAGTGGGATGCAGTCAAATGGTGGGAAATATTGTTGTCAGTTTAAGTTATTTAATACGAGACTATAAACGATCGTTAAATTTTAAATTTCTGAAGGTACAAACATGAATGATTTTTTTATTTTAAAAACTGTAAAACTAAATTTAAGTCTTCCATTTAGTTTGGATTTACACCAATGGACTTGCAATAATCAGCAAAATCTTTCGTGAAGTTTGCGAGCGGAAGAAACAGGGTGGGCAGCTTCTAAGAGGGAGTGCGAGCAGTGGGTCGAGCAAATGACGACCGACAAAATGACGGGTGAAATTGCAAAAATAAAGTTTGAAAATTTTACCAAAGGGTGAAAATAATATGTCAAGGACACAAAGCCTGACCTGAAGCCTGTAAAGGCAGGTAAAGAAACATTATATCAAATAATCAATTTCATTTGTATGATCCACAAGAAAGAGTAACCTTCAAATTGCGTCAAGTTTTGAAGACTACCTAACATTGTCCAAAAGATCATGTCTACTGTACTTTGGGTACCTTTTATCAACAACCTAATTGGTCCATATCAATAGACTTTAGGCCAGGAAAGTGTGCCAGAGAAATTGAAACTCATGAATTTCACATCGGTACATACCACCTGTCAACCCTAAGGCACGTAGGATAGCATTTATAGACGAGCTGCATGAAAAACATTGCTTATGCATCGTGCTCTAACAGGGTGGTAATTTTTCTATGAGAAAAATAGATGTTGACCACATTTTCATTTTATAATTTTGTACATATCTAAGAATACATAGTTGTACTATTAAGGACAGTAGAATCAATCAACGGGCATTAAGTCCTGTGACTTTGCTTTACAAGCAATCCCTCTCACCTTTAATAAGATATGATACACAGCCCATATTAAACATCTAATGGGCAGAATCAAGAAGAGGTCTGAAAAACACTAATGCCTGTCCTTTTTCAACCAAGACGGAAATCAATTGGTACAGAAAACCTTCAAAACTCCAATTCTGCATAATATCTTTTGAGGTTCTATGGACGTTGAATATGTAGCGCTGGTTGTTTGCGTGACCGAGAGTTTGCGGATTTGGGTCAGTCTTGAAATATATGGCAGAAGAAAACCTTCTGGTTATTCGGACTATTGCGATTACAACGAATTCTTTCTGTGGCAATACATTTTCTATAATCTCCTTGATTTTCATATTGTACCTACCACCTTATCTTCATATCGACTGCATACCGAACCAGGAAACTACCAAGCTCTTCAGTTAAGACTACTATGAAAAGCCAACAGGATATAAGAGCCTAGGTTTAATTTCGAAAAGTGATTCTTATTATAACGAATCGGCGGAATCAACCGGCTGCTCGGAGTACTCTGGTTCGATGCTCGAAATTAAGTTTCTCGGTAGGTAGATGAAAACAGGTTCACAGCCAACTGCTATATTTAAAAGTGAAATGGGCTGAGCACTTAAACTCGCACTACCCTGATACTTAATAGTCTGCCATAGGATGGTATCCTGTCTCTACTCCTACCGAACATATTCATTGATTCTCTACTTAACGCTCTTAACAACTCGAAAAGATATGCCATTGCTATTTCGGTGTACTGTCGGATAATATGATAGTTAGACGTCAAGCCCATAATGCTGCTGGTGTAAAAAGAATTTTAATAATCACTCTCAACTTATCCTAAAATTTATTCACATAAACCATTTATTTTTCCAACGAAGCTTAAATGTAGGTGCAATATTAGATTACAATCCTCTTTCGACAAATCAGGCTGAAACGATTTGGAGGATCACAAAGGAAGATCCATAAGGTTGTTCGGCTCTTAAAAGACCTATTATACACTTTTTGAAAATATGTGTACGTCTTTGCGTAAATGCTTTTCATAAAGCACAATACCTTGTCCTGATGTTAATCTTCAATTGCAACGCCTTTCCTTGATATTCGTATACCAAAAGCGTCTTCCGCTTAAAGATAAGTGTTTTGTACCCGCAGAACAAATTCCAAAATGGTGTCGTCTAACGCAATGACTTGACCTACTTATACTCATGACTGACTCCAAATAGAATCTACTCCGAAAAGACGATGTGTTTAGAATATTAACGATTTACTGCAAAAGTATTAAAGGATATGGGGCACTGGAAGGCGATAACCTTCACTTTTCCTCCTCGTTAGAAAGACATTCGCCTGTCTTTCAGCCAGAGACGTAAATACGCAACTCATTGGCAATGAAATCATTTATGAAGAATAGGCTGAAGGGATTAGTATTTGAGCTCTAAACCACTATCATTGAATAGTTTAACCGCTTATCTGCATCCCACGTCAAAATGGGATCACCAAAAATTAGATTGCTGATGGACGAAAAAAAATTACAGAGACTACCTGTGGCCATCCTTGATCAGTGCTTCAACTAAGCATCATGCTTAACATTAATGGGATCCCCTCCTACCTTATTTATTGTAAAAGTTACGACAACCCTAATTGTCTGGCTTATGTTTGCTTTGTTTTTTTTTTTTTTGGCCTGTCGAAACAGAGTCCATTGTACTCCTTGAAAATCCCTTTTAATGGAATACCTCAGTATTTCGAAGAAATATGAGTTCGCTTTAATGATAAAGTGCCTACAATATCAACACTCACCACGTCCGCGCGAAGTACCTGCAGCCAGATGAGAACGTAGGCCACACATTCCGCATTACTTTCACAGCAAGCAGTTATGCTCATGCGAGACCCAACTCTTAATGGAAGCCCTAATCGAGGACGCAGGCAGGCCAAACACAGATTCTGCTCAGCAAGGCTATCAACGTAGCTTGGCTGTCGCTAAAGATGCAAATGCTTTACTCCTCCACTGACTCAAAAGCACCCTTAATGCCGATGAAAATGCGCATCGCGTTTTCCTTCTTGTCGAGTGCGCTCTCAATTCTGTCTACCAATTTTTAAAGCGCACTATCGCAGGATTTTAAGCGTTGTTAAGCGTGTTGCATCTAAGACAGAGGATGCATTCACAAAGCACTTCTCTGCGCACATAGAGTTCGGCCAACCTTTCGATGAACTTCATCATGCAGAAAATCTGACTTATAGGTCTTAAGCCCTTGGCGAGCGTGTAGACGGTATAAAGACTACTCTCACTTTTAGCCAGGGTTTCGGTATATCATATGTTAGTGCCAGTGTTAGGCTGGAAGTGAAGATTCCCTTCAGAGTTCCCAGCAGCTGGGCTGGTCTATACCTTTTTGTAACATAACTGCATATATTCCATCAAAAGAAGCAACAGTATGTTTGACGGTCTCTTCCGCCATATAACAAATGGGATATATCACCCACGGCGTCTTGTGTTATTCAGTTCACTAGCAGACTCGTTAATAGGAGCTGGTTGTGAGCTGGCTCTGATTAGGTTACCAGTGAAGTGAGTCTCAAACATAAGACGACGAGTCTCTGCTCACGACTCTGTTTAGGTGCTATCAAATTGATTTTCCCCTTTTGAGGACTTTCATTACCCTGCTGGTTTCGCAAAAAAATTTATAAGAGGTACTCTTCGAAATCCAGATAGAATTCTTATATTATTTTTGATTTGATCTGTAAAGATCCCAGTCTTCCTCTAGATTAGTCTTAAGAAACTTGCTTAGAAGTATTCTGGTTTCTCTACGTAGTCGCTACAGATCTGCGTTCCTACAAGAAACGGGCGATTTGCAAGATTGTTTTCTAGCTGGCATGTCAGTTCAAAACACTTAATGAGGGTACATCTCAGGTAAATAAATCCTGGATACATGTATAACCCGCGACCATTTCCTCGAGCGTGAAAATTTTTATCAAAATCTATGTCTAAAATGAAGTAAGTGGATCAGTTCAAAACCAAAGTAAGTACTCGTATCATACTTCACTGCAAATGAACTACCGCAATCATCACCATAATCAAATAATAATTTTCAAATCTAACCGAAATAACAAATCAGACATGTGATAATCTTCAGAAAAATAAAAAAAAAATCGAAATAAAATATTTAACTCATTTCTGCAACAAGCTTTCGCAAAAAACACTATTCACGCACAAGCCAAAAACAAAACAAAATAAAACTAAACTTAATAAGCTGCTCAAGGTAGATTTTTTTTTTAATTTAAAATTCAAATAAGCTATAGTACATCTTTCACCGTGATTTACACCTCTAAAAAGCAACCTCCTTAATGGCACCAAAGGAAGCAAAACCGAAATAAATAAAAGCCAAAAAAAAAAACAAAAAATTAACGTAACTTCAGCTATAGAGTCTCTCTCTACAGCAACAGACAGCATTGCCACAACTTGTGCCCAATTGCCTCGAACAAAAGCATCCTTTAAGTACACAACACATCCACACAATTAACTTTCAAATGCTACTTCTATACACCTTGCAGTGTATCCAGCCCAGCAGTGTATCCAGCCGAACAATTCAACAGCCCGACCGACAGTAGCAACAGAACAAAGTAACAAAAAAAAATATCTCACAGCATCTGGTTGCGCTGGCTGGCTGGCTGGCTGGCAGGTACCACACACTTGATCTGAAACTACTAGCAACATGCATTAAATGAAACATTGCCGGTATATCTAGCAGCCACCATCTAAAACCATTAAACAACCCTACTCATGGTAGGTATTCTGTAGACACTGTATTCTTTCCTATCTGTAGCTGTATCTGTTTGTGGGTATGTAGTTTATCCGTTCCATCCATGCCCAATGCCAACCACCGCCATCGTCATCGTCATCGCATCGACTACCAACCAGTACAGCATCACATCGCAAAAATCTCTCCCCAAACATTACATCCCACTGAATCATCGCCGCGGCGTCGAAGTCGAAGTTACCGTGGTTGTATGCCGCTATGATTCTGTCTGGCTATGTGAGCAGTGACGACGCACGGGTGACCCAGGTTCAAACACACCAGATACCAACAACTTGTATGAATGCAACTCTAACATTTATCAATCACACTACAACATAAAACCCCGACATTCAACTTACAACTAAAATGCCATCAAACCAAAATGTTTGTCCAAGTAGCATCCAAAGATACATTCATCTATCCATCTACCACGTCTAACCGCGAAGAATGTACCAACAGGAGCAGCAGCTCTACAACTCTATGGTGGCACTGAATTGAACTGAACTGAACTGAACTGAACTGAACCATCTTCCATCCATCCGAACCATCCAAACCATCCAAACCATCCGAACCATCCATCCGGTGGCAGCGACGGAGGCGGCGGCAACGGCAACGGCAACGGCCAAAGTGTTCTTTTTCGCCTCCCCACTTTTTTTCTTTCTTCTGAATTAGTAGCTTTTCTCCACTTGCTTCGTAGAGGCTATATAAATAAGCGTAGAGAAGTTATTACTCCGAGTCTCTTTGAATTAAATGAAGCGGTTGTATCTTCGTTATCTATCTTTTACTATAATTTTTTCTCCCTTCTAAGCTTCAGATACAGATAGATACATTGTACAATTTAAAAATTAGTACATTGTACATCACCTCCTCCGCATACAGCACCGCATGGATAAAATATTTAAATAATAAAAACAAAAAAAAAATCACATCCCAAGGATACACACCGATGAGATAAATTAAAATTCGGGACATGCGAGTACATAGATCAACTAAAACAATATTCAACGTGCAAAAGATACAACAGAAACCTTCTATGCACGAGTATAGTGTACGTGTACGCAGAAATTTCAAATTCTAATTTTTAAATTTAAAAATATTTATCGAAAACAGTGCACAGTGAGAGAAGATAAACAGTGTGATTTTGAAATAATCGAGAATAAAGGTGAATTGGAGAAAAAAGGACGAATTAATAAAATAACTCGTAACGAGGAAAATTTTTGAAAGAAAATAAAAAAAAAAAGGATAACGAACACCGGGCATTGTGGATTTTCGAAATTCAATAGCCACGACCGTTTTAAGTGTTAGACAAAAAATCGTGAAAGGTGAGTGCTTAGTGATTTCCTTTTTTGAATTTTATTAGATTTTCTTTTCTTTTTTTTTTTTTTTTTTTTTTGATTCTTATGCTGTTGAATAAATGGCCCGTAAATTGAAAATTTTTCCTTCCGTCAAGGATACAAGTACCTCTGTGTAACCATACTCTTCGTCCTCCGTCACAAGTGCGTTTTGACTTATCCGAAGTAAATAGAAGAAAAGTTTTATTTTCTCGTGGTTTCTATGGTTACCCTTGAAAGGGAAAGACTCGAAAATATAAAAGGAATTCGAATACGTACTCTTCAAGGCATCTCCAACGTTGTTCTTCTTTTGATAAATAAATTCTTTTTTTCTTATAGAATTCTAAGAGTACCTAGAAGAAATACTTGCTCCTTTTTTACGGCGATTTTTTTCTTCCAGAATTTTTTTTTTGTTTTTTTATTTATTTTTTGCCGGCATCAAAGATTTATTTATACATACTTGTAGTTGTACTTGTACATGATACACAGTATACACGGTGCACGTCTTCAGCATAAAAGTGGAAAGGTCGTCTTATATTTTGAAAAGGGAAGTACATACATACTCGTACCTTTATGTGGAGTAAAGTATTCATAGAGAGACTCTCCTCGTTCATTCAAAAAAAGGATATTCATAGAATCTATGGTATTCGAAGCTTACACACGATTAGTAAGGATGTACTCGTATGTACACACTCGTACAAACATATCTGTCCATACACTTGCTGCTAGTGTTCAACATGCTACACACCTCCAGCATTGCAAAAAACTTGGAGAGGTTTTTTTTACCGGCTGCTATTTTGGTCGACTGGAAAACAGCCGACTTTATTCGTATATCCTTTTGATAAAGCTGCACGAGTATGTGTTCGAATTTATATTGGGGGCCGACGTAGCCGGCATTAGAAAAAAATTTTATTTATGTATTCTACATGCATACAAATCTGTGCGATTTCAAAAATTTCACTAAAATACTTACGAGTATCTGTGGACAGATTTTCCAATTTTCCAATTTTCCAAAATTGTCCTTTATTCGTTTCTAAATACATTATATGAGTACATATATACCTATGTCCTTTTTGTGGGTGGATTTGACTATATTTGGACTTTTTTTTTTTCTTTACAAATATATTTTTGAGAATTTTCATACGTCTGTTGATGGTGTTGCTAGTTCTACTCCTCTGCACACACTCTGGCAATGATCAATAAATTTTTCCAGACTCCCAAAAAAGTACCGAAAACATAGGAGCACCAGACCAACACCATACGTGTGTAAAAAGTAGTTGTTGGAGCTTTTTTTTTTTTATTTCTGTTTGTACTCTGCCAATTTATATATAAGTGCGCTTTGATATAAATCACGTATGAAAATCAACCCCCACATGAGGGAATCCACCACCCGAGTGTCAGTTGAGGGCAACGAGATACGGTGAATATTCGTAGGTAAACCACATATGGACCGTGATATAAATTGTGACTGAGTGCCAATACTATGCATGAAGCACAATGGTGCACCGTTCAAAGTGCAGATATTTCAATTATTTTTTTTTTTTTTCATTTTCGGTTGGAGATGCGATTTTACTATGCACACGGTCGCGGTCGGTTGTAGGATCGCGATATTTGGTATGGGGGTCCTGTCAAAAATGTTGTCTGCTTTATTTAAATGTTATTTCAATTTCAAAAAAAGAATTGAATGCAGTCATTGTTAGTTAAATGGATGTTACAGTGGTCAATGTAATTTTACAACCATTTCTATTTTCACCAAGCATATTTGGAGAATATTTTAATTAATACCATATATTGTAAATACAACAATATTTATTTTTTCATATAAAAAATTCTATTTTAATATTTATATAATTTTTTGTATATGACATTATATATTTCCAAAGTGAAGATTTTAGATTTCCTTAGGTTTCCTCTTATAAACTGACGCAAATTAAAGAAAGAAAATATTACACGGGCTAATCCATTGCGAAAAATTTTTGATTTGCGTTTTTATTATGATGAAAAAGAGCCAGAACTATGCTATCGATGGAACTTTAGAATGGTTTCCTGAGCTAAAAAATTAGTTTTAACCTGCTCGATGGATATTTTTTTTTTTGTTTTTTTATTTGATTTTGGCCAAGCGCTTAGAACTGAAAAATAGTATTTTCTTTAAAAGTAGCCTTTAAATATAATTTTGTAGATAAAAATCATAAAATTATCGGCATTGTGTTTTGGAACGAAACATTTATTTTCAATTGATTCCCCCCAGAAAAATAAAATAAGGCATTATTTTTTTAGATTTCACCTATCAACATATACGCTTATAATCCAGGTTGAATTTTCTTCACGGGGTTCATCTGCTGGTACTTTGAATTTCTGCCAAGTAAATTTTGTTCTTTTCCTGCGGGGGTTTCTGGGTTAATGAGAATAAGCCCGACCTAGTTGCATTTGGGTCGTCTGAGCATTATCGGGACTGTGATTTTCCGCCCCAGATTATTCTTATCAGCAATAGGAGGTCTCGAAGAAGAAAATTAGTCACAGAAAACCACCTCTTCGGCTCTTCATCATCATCGTAATAGAGATGTGATAATTAACAATTAGTTTTCTTTTCATCTTGAAGGGCTTCAAATTTTTTGATGCAAATTTAATCTTCGTGACTAGAAATCAGCGCGGCATAGAAACTGTTGGCGAAAACGTTCAACTACCCTTTTATAAGGCATTCGGTTAATATGGTTTGCAACCACTATTGCTAGTTCAAAAATAAATTTACTTTTTCTAAAATTTAGGGCCTCCATTCATTCATTGCCTTTTTTAAAAAGTTCGCCCTAATCAATTTACACAAATGGCTCGTCTAAAATAACTTAAGAATATTTTTCAGAGCCAGTAATTTTGTTCGCGTCTTATTATAGGAGCCAAGTACTGCAAATACTGTCAAGGCTTTGAATCGTCTATTGCCTTTTCATCTTATTATATCTACCTCGATTGTCTTGCTCAAATTCTTGTTTCGAGCTTCTGGCTTAAGTTCCGGGGTCCAAATTCTGAGTTTAGTTTCTGGCTTCAGTCCGTGTCCTGAGTTCCCTCCTAACGCTCTTGATTCGGGGCTGTAGCATTTACATTAAATTTCTGAATCAAGTTTTTCTGTTTTTGGCTAGAGTCCCAGGCTCGAATTCGTGGATTTATTTCCTGATTTAAGTGGCTGCCTCGAAGTTATAACTCAAGTTACTGATTCGAGTTTCTGTCTCGATTTTTAGTTTCTGATTTATGCCGGATTGGGCTAGGCAAAACCCCACGAATTATCGGCTCAAGGTCCTGGGTCAAGCTCGAGTTTCCAGCCAAAGTTCCTGTCTGGAGTTCATGGACTAAATTTCTGAGCCAGGCTTCTGGTTCAAGCTCCTAGATCGAAGTTGCGGCTTATGTTTTTAGCTTGATTTTTTTGTCGATGCAAGTTCCCGCTGAAGTTCCTGACTGGAGCTCCTAGTTAAAGTTTTTGCCTGGCTTGTATACGTCGAGTGCGTGCCTCAAGTTTTGTCATTTGGCTTCCGCTTCGAGTTCTTTCCTTGAATTTTATTTATTAACTTTTTAATGATGTAGTTTCAGAGGCTTAGTAGGATTTTGTCATATGGAGCACTCAATTCCTAACAATTCACTCCACAATGATGTTTTCTATTGACCTGTTAGAATAAACATTCCAATGGATTTGAATGATGTGGTTTAATTTTATTTTCCGAGTTTGTTTGGCTAAATAAATATATCTATTTGAAGTGACAATTATTGTTCCAATTAAAATTAATGATATATTATATTGATGAAATCATTTTACTAAACCGGATACTAAAGTTATAGTTCCAATAGCTCTTGTTAGAGGTCAAGTTGCATCTTAGTTGCACACATAATGAGACTCCTGAGACTCCAGTGTGGATCACTACCCAGTGTCCCTGCTCACTGTGTATGTAGCCGTTTAATGTTTTTTTAAACATTATTATATGAATTTCACAATTTAGAAATTATGTTTAGCAAATTTTAAAAATATAACAATAAACTTACCATTGCATGACCATCAGATATTTTTGGAGGAAGTAGCTATTTCTTTTACAAATTTTTCCGTGTGAAGTTTTTAAAGTAGTCATCACAACAGACATAGATGTGTTTAATATTGCAGGGACAACCTACACTGTAACCCACAAATAAACGCAATATAAATTTAGTGGACAATCGCTAAGCTAGAGAATACATTTGTTCATCACTAAAAGCGGCGAATCTTATTGTGATAGGCTAAGTCTTCAGATAATGTAATTTTACCTAGACCCTTCCTCAAGCTTTAAAAATTGTTTACAATCTCCTTTTCTGGTTTTCAAAGAATAGAAAAATGTAAGAGAATTATAAGATTGAGGAATTCGCCAGATAAGAAGCAACAGGAAAATATAACATCTAAAACAATTCTCAGACCAAAGAGTGGTACAACGTTTATGGCAGCAAAATGTATTTGGTTAAAGCTAAATATGAAGAATTCAAGGCACTTCACTTATCTTAACAGATGACTTTAGAAAAAGGTCATTCTTAGACACTGTCTGATAGGGAACCATTCAACAAGATTAATAGTGATGTTATATGGTGAGAGTACAAATAATCTCACCCCATATGTGTATTTATCCAGTTCTCAAAAGAATCAAACTTTTTGCTTTTGGCGTGTAGCATATACATTAGAAGCTTCCTATGCTTATTCCCCATTGTATAAAAATCAACTATCGTTGGTAGATGTGTGTTTGCATTTCAGCGGGAAATTACTTTTCCATAGCCTATCTTAAGACTGTAATCGGGACCGGTATAAATATGATTATGCTATGTCCAAGTACCTCAATTAGATATCTTCATGACGTTTCAAACTTCACCTTGCCTTTCGATAGAAACTCTGAAAATCGAATTTCTAAATATACCCAAAATGAATCCAGATCGAAACAGTCATTCCACATCATCTTCACTCGAAATTTCAATAAAATCACTTATCTCCTCGGTGCCCCTAATAGAATCAAACACACAATCAAACACCTAAAACCAATTAAGGCTTAAAACGCAACTTAATTGCCAACTTATCAGCATCAAATATGTATTCATTGAATTGATTTCCATATCCCATGCCGCAATTTTATTGTAAAAATCTCAAGAAGCCCTACTTTCCATTCTCCAAATGGATCTCAATACCTATTCCTCCATCTCCACAGAAAAATTGAGTTTACGGAAATCGTAACACCAATTTTTATAGCTTTCACGATCGCCAACCGACACCATAGATACATTTGTAGCTCTTAAACATAACATTTTATCACACTTAGCCATCGTCTATAAATAAATTTAGAACACAGCAAAAGCGAAAAACAGCAGATTGCTATTCCATCAATATCACATCAAGAATTGATAAATTATTCAGAAGATAACAGTCTGCGATAACACCAAATCATTACGCAGACATGACTTAATTTCATTTCGGACATTCCAATGCCTCCTCACACTTCAAACGCCCAAAACGGCCAAAAGTCCAAACGTTCCAGTGGCAAAGCGTCTCAACGTCCCAGGGTCCCAGCGTCCACAATGACAATACGTACGTCACTCTATCGAATCGAAAATATCCCAAAAGATATTCACAAGTTGTTTCTCGGATTCGAATTTGGATTTTGAAATTCGTATTCGTATTCGCCAGCAGCACCATTGCGGACACAAGTGCAATTGAGAATTTCAAATTAGTCATTGAGCTGGCGAAACTAATGTTTTGCTGTTAAGTACTCGTCGTACTCGTCGTACTCGTCGTACCCGTAATTGACTTTGATTTTGTGGATTTTGTTCTGACAGATATGTACTTGTATGAGTACGAAATTTGTAGTTGCTGTTTAAGTCAGAAATCTTTTCCAAAGAACTTGGTCAGCAGTTTTTGTTTTGCTGTGGTTGCCGTTGTCGTTGTCGTTGTCGTTGTCAGTGTCAGTGTCGGTGTTTTTGCTTTGCAATCTTAATTGCATTCCTCCACAGTTCACATCATCGGATTGTCCCTCTTCCCCTCTATGTGCGACTACAAGTTCAGTGATCCTTTTTCCTTATATCTAGATACTTTTTAAAAGATGAATGTTTTGTGTGTGCGCCTTTTTGAAGGTCCACAAAGTATTTAGATGGACAGTCAAGATAAGGTGAACTGAAAAGTTTCTTTCTTTTGTGCGTTATTTTCTTCTTCTTTTTATTCTTTTCTCTCTTCTGACGAAAATACAGAGCACAGAGTAAACGAACGTCCTGTGAACTTTCCAAAAACTTTTACAGGAACAACAAAATGAAGAAGAACAGATATTTGTGTACAAAGGCAACGAGGTGACTTGAAAAAATTTTGTTCGTATTGAAAGTCTGTTCTGTACCCGTCCCTTTTGAAAACAAGATTATACCGTATCCATAAGATGGTTTCTTTAAAAAAAAAAAAAAAAATACAAAAAGTGTTTTTCATCGAATTACGAAAGGTATTCTGGCTAATGACCTGCTGGGAGATACGAATAAGCGATGTCTCTGATCCAAACAGAAACCGGAAGCCCAGAAAGAACCCAACCGAAAGATAAACTTTTAGACATGTTAACGTGAAAACAGCTCAAATGAAGATGATCCATAGATACAAGTGTCTGACACATAAATACTTTCATAACACATGTTTTTAGTTTTGCCAAATTCATTTAAAAAATCTTACAAAACGAATATACAATATTTATATGTAATAATTTTTTTTGTTTTAATAACATGCTGATGCTTGCATGGGTACGGCTAATTTTTTCCAGACTTAAATTTTCCCTCTTGGTCTCCATCTTTTGCCTGGTTTTCGTCTTCTACCCTTTGTCTAAAAGCGATCTTGAACTCTAAGCTTTTGAGTACACAATGGTTTTTTGAACTTAAACTGTTGAATGCTCGGGCGTGAACTATATTCTTGCCATGTGCGAGTTCTTCTTGTTAATTATGTACTTTTCTTCTTTTTTTTTTTAAGAAGTGCTAGTTGGTTATGTTAGTAACTCCCAGTATCTTGAAATTTAGGACTTCAGTTTTTTTTGTGAAATTGTGAATTGAAATAATATGGAAAGCATGGGACATGGAACCCTTGCCTTCAAATATCATTATGTTGAAACATCCATATATAGAGGCGTGGAAAAAATAGAAAAGATTTTACGTCTTTTAGGGTGAATGAAACTTCAACGGTACTGCAGTGCAAAGTTGATGTCATTTTAATGTGAATTTCTTGTATGATATCACGTTTCACATTTGCAGGGATGAAGAAATGCGGAAACTAAGCAGAAAAAAATGCAAAAAACAAAACAAAACGCAGGGAGGATTCTATCATCCCCAAAGCGGATGCTTATGTTTGTTTGTGATGTGATACACTGATATTCGTATGTGTAGTATTTTCCTACAATTATTTGAAGAAAAGGTATTCTAATAAAAAAACAAGAGATACAAAGTTACTGTAAATAAGTATTCTCTCCCTTCATGCAAGACCGAACGTTTCAATAACTCAGGCACTATCCAAGGCTTTTGATTCTAGGAATTCATTAACATTCCTTTTGTCAGCTTTGATACCGGTATATGCATAAAAGGGTTGACTGTTGGTTAAAAAGGGTAAACGGTAAAAAAAATCCATATTAAGTTAGCAACGTTTATCTTGAGATATAGAAAGTCCTATTGAATTGTGGTTCAATAAACTAGATACGTTTTTAAAGACCAAATACATATTGCATCAACCTTGTTAAGATCCCAAGACATATTTATAGATGTCATACTTAACACAGTTACAATAGAAACACCATTGCCTTCTTAATCAGCTGATATGATACTTATTACTTTCGTTGACAATACAAGCTTCTTAAGCTAATTGGCTGCTAAAATCTAACGTATGGCTTGCTAATATGACACACGATTCTGAGTTATATTTTAATTCAGTTTTGGAATTATGTAGTATAATAGTTGGTTGACTACAATTTTATTAGGTAGGAAAATTTCCAATCTTGAATATATTTTTACCTTAAAAGTCTGTCGATTCAAGTCCCCATTGATAAAGGCTTTCTATGACTGGAATCGCCTATAGTTGACTTGTACAAGGTAAGTTTAGCATGCTGATTGGACTGAGAAGTCGTCAGCCCTGTAGATGTGTTCCTATGGACCATGTTGGATCCAATGTGTTTCACAGAGAACCCATTCATCGGAAATGCCTTCATTGATAAGTGTAATAATATTTGATAATGGTGGGTGGCGTGGCGCAGTTGGTAAATTCGCCGACTGCGATACAAGAATGTTTGGGTTCAATACTCAATCAGTACCAAAAAGCTGAAAATTATTATATGTATTTTGTATTGTTATTACCGCACTTTTGGTGGGCCTGGCAAACCTTTTACATATGAACAAATTCTCTTCTCCAATCGTTCAGTCCCTTTCCACTATGACAAGGCAAAGAACACAGTGATTGGCAGAAGCTATACCTTGGTCCACACAGAATTGTGGTGCCAACATTTATATTTATTAGTATCTTTTTATTACCAGGTCATATCCATTGAATGTAAGATAAATTCCATTACATTTTCGTTGGCAGGCTTCTGATCTTTCATTATCAATGCTAAATGCTTCATGCTGCGTGGAAGCTGGGGCATTCTTTAAAAGTCTCTAAACCTTGTTTTATTTAGATATTTTTGTGTATAGTGCCATCTAGAAAGTCTAGACCTAGAAGGAATAGCTCTCAAGCCGGTCAAAAGCCATTTAAGGACTTGGTCGAGAAAAACAATACCTATTACCTGCAACCTGATGCTGCACCACAGTGCCCAATAAAAGCCGATGGTCGGTTTCCAATTTTTTCTGCTAAGGGACTGAAAGAATTTCCCTTCTCTCTTCAAGACGTTCTAGTGAGTCATGCCTTAAGATAGAGTTCTGGTCACGAGAAACCCATTCGCCAATAAAATCATGAATTGAAAAAGGAGGTAATCCAAAATTTGAAACCCTCAGAATTTTATCGGCGATATCATTTCTCGTGATTTCATTGTTATGATTTTATCCTCCAGATAGCGTTTAGAGAAACAGACTCAAATACTTTGTCACTTCGATATTTGGATTGCATTTACATCCACTTGGGCTAATTTTATCTTTATTCCGATTCTGAACAATTCCAAAGCAGTCTTTTCTGATACGATTATGTATGCTTATACTCGTAAGTCCAAACTTAAAAGACAGTCAACACTCAAAGTCACTGAAACAGCAGCGAGTATTTTACCAAATATTTATCGAGCCGGGCTTGTTACGGAAACGCGACTCTTCCTCCATGATTTAAGGCAGCAAAAAAAAAACGAAACTTATGGGTCGGAAGAGATTTCATATTTAGGCAGGTATCATGCTAGCAATGAAGATCTTGGTAAAAGTTCACAACAGCTAGCTACCATGGGTACCAGCCTACTTGAATCTATCAGTGGCTCAAACAGCGTCCTTAAAGATACCTCCCGTCACCATTACCAATCACATACCAGCTATGATGTATAATGGATTCTATCACTCAGCTAATTTGAACCGGTTTTGATCTGATTGTATGGAAATGTATGCTTTTGACTTGGTGTAGTTTTCACCAAATTTTTCCCCTCCAAATTTGGCTATTTAAAGCCTCTTGAACAGCCTTATTAATTCAATTAATTAACTTTATATTATTGGCACTTCCTGATTCTAACAGACCAAATTCGGTCAAATTTAATAATTAGGGCTGAACTTGAAGATTTGAATCTAAAATTTCTTGCAGGTTGAATTTCCTGTTCCCTTCTGTTTGACTAAACTTAATTTTAAACTATCACACTCGGACAGATTTTATTGTTCCTTCTACAATCAGACATACATATAACCTAGTCGCTTTTCTATGCAAAACATTAAATAAATAAACCCCCATGCATCTGTAAAACCAAATGAATATGTATGACAACATATGCACGCTCATCATTTACTGATTAATAATTTTTCCAAGCCGACTTTCCAAAAAAACAAATTATAGTCCTCCTAATCCGCTGTCTATTCCGTCAGGTGTTTAGAATATTTTTCGTCCCCTTACTTAACTAAACTGCATATGGATAAAGCAATTACGGTCCGCCAAACAAAGGCAATATATGGTCAATCCAAAGCGATGGACTATTAATAATCTTTAAAAGATACACAAAAAGACACCGTTAAAACCAAAATTATTACAATATTATACTCGTATATGTGTTAGTCGACGAACACAGATCATCCACCCATACAAGATGCTACCAGATTTAGATAAAACAGCTGTTACTCGTAAAACAGAACTGTGTTTTTGATTTCTAGGTCGATCTGGCGCTTTCTTTCTCGATTCTGATCAATCAAATACCATGATCATCCGCTTACTGTATTCTGACATACTTAAAATTTGAATCGAAATCAGACATTTTATTTAGCCGGCTACTTAATGACACACGCATCAATAAAAATTTACAAGTCAATAGATACATGTATTTACACTTTGACGGTTTTAGAAGCAGAGACAAAAATTGGCAGTAAAACATCACCAAATATGGAAGCAGTTGACCACCGGTTACCGACCAACAGCCAGTGGATACATTTCAATCTTAAAGTAACCTAGATCACCTAATAAAAACAAACGAAAATGAAACACAACAAGGTAGAGATATGTAGATACGAATACGAGTAGGTAATCGCTCGAGCCAAACTTTTTTTTTATTATTTTCCATCCATGGTGAGCTGCTGAGTACCTATCTATTGTATGTATATATTTGATGCCAATCAAATTTAACCAGCCAGCGGGTCGGACGTCAATCCGACGAAGAATTCGACGGTCTCCAGCCAAAGTCAACACTCATCAAAAATAGGATCAGGTTAAGAGCCAAGAACACACACAAGTCTCCTCAAATACTCGTAAATCGATGAAATATGAAATACTCGCATTTATACTCATACGAGTACTTATGTCGTACAATAAGTTCATATGCATAAATCAAGCTGTGTATATCTCCCTAGGAAACGATCTTACAAGTACTCTTACAATAGATACGAATATCTACTGGCAATATTTTGCCGCCCCATTTTTTTACAGAGCTCAGATACGAATACAGGCTCTCATACTGATGATTATATTGAATTTCTGTGGACTCTTTCTACGGTCACATTCAGATACGAGTACAATCACGTAAAAGATCACCCACATACGATTTGTCGTTGTTATCGTTGTCGGTTTCGTTGCGCCTTATGTCTTGTTTAATTTCAATCTAAAATTTAATTTAAACAAATACTCATATACGTACAGAAGACAAAGACAATATTCACTATAAGAATGATCTGACGCTGTGATAATCGGTCACTAGATCAACCTCTTGGATACATACGACTACGTAATATATCTGGTGTTGTCTACGTAAAGCTTCTAGATACAGAATAATGCCCCAGAGCCCATGGCCAAGTTGACTCTTATTTAAATTTTGTTTTCGTTACTATTGAATGTATTCATTAACAGCAATATGGTTACTTACGACTTTAAATTAAGCTTTCGGAAGGAAGTTGTGAATTGAAAAAGTGTGTGCTTACGAGTATAAGGCAACACGTACGTACTCGTAATCGATGTACTTACACTTTTTCCCCTTTCTTCCGCTACACTCTGTTGCTTGAGTGGCAATGGAAAATCTAGTTGAATCATTCTTTCAAATTTTAAGTTGGTTAGAACTATGATAAGTTGAATAGGCTTCGAGAAAGTCTATTCTGGTAAACAAAATCCTTATAATGGTTTTTTCTCCAAGAATTATTTTACATTTTGAATAGCTCTCCGAATGCTGGTAATATCCCCATTCCCGATATCTGATAGTCCCTCGAAAATTGATTTTCCTCAAATGATTTTCCGAAAAATGCAAAATATAAGGGTGTATACAAATGCACTCTACTCTTTAAATTCTACTGGGTAGGAAGGCGAGGACTGTTTCTTTCTAGCTAAATTTTAAGTCTCGATTCCAAATTTAAGTGTCAGCTTTACCGCTGACGCATATAGCCTGTGTGTAGCCCTTCACCGGATACCTCGTTTTTTGTTCAACAGATATTTTTCTAATTTAGCGGCACACTCAAATTCAATTTATATTTTAGTTTACAAGCATCAGACGGATACATTTGAACCTACTAGAATTATGGTTTTTAAATCTATCATACTCGTAACATTTTTGAGGGCTATTCAAGGCCTTGTCGCTAGTTTTCCGTTTTATGTACATATGTATATCAATTGACTTATCTGGCAAAATTTGTAGCAGTTTTCGTATCTGTAGCACTTTGTATTCCATGTTCCAAAGATTAAGTAAAAACTCTGTCAGTGAATACGAATCCACTCTGAGATGTACCACGCTGCATAAATTCTGAAAAGCTTACCATAGCCTGGTTTCGAATTTGTAAACCTGTTTTTTTGAGTCATTTGCTTCGGTACTTTGACATCACAGTCGAAATGTCTCTATGATCTTTAAAGTGGATGGTTCTTATATTAAGCTACGGTATACTACTAAGGTATACTAAGATTTATATTGCTGAAAATCCCATATTCATATTCCAATCCCATCAAATGATCTTTGCTGAAAGTAGCACAAAAGTACAGCTTTAATCCCTTGGACTTCGTGGAAAATCATTGATAATCAGATGAAGCAAATCGGTGTTTCCGTTCTATCAAGTTTCCTAAAATTCTATCAATGAAGGGTGATAAATTCTTCCAAACTCTACTGGCCTTATCACTCCGTACAGTTTACTTAACTCTTTTTCGCACTGTGATAGTCCTGAGTGGACCAGCATACCAAGTTGGGGCATATCCTTTCCATTTGTATGCGCTGTTTTATGTGAGCCTTTCTCTAATACAGTTTGTTGATACGCTCCACGTGTTTCCATCTTCGCTGTATGCGAGCGTTGCAGTATAGTCCGTGCGTACGCAGATATCTTCTATGAAGCTGAACTGGTGAGAATCTGTGGGATTGTTGACGAATGGCTTTAGGCGATGTACAGGAGATAAATTTCGAAAGCAAATTGCTTATGAAATTCCACAGGGTTTTATTGTCAGACTAAATAACACAAAAAACAATAAAACGCTCAAGTAGGCTAATTCTTACCTAAATGTAATAAATTCACCAACCGTGTGCATGGACACTTGCACGTGATTTGTTTTTGGATAAGCAGACTCTACCAAAAATTGAAGTGACCACAGACTCACATAGTGTTGGATGCTGAATGCTTACCATTTTCAATTGATGGTATACTGTGCCATATGTAATAGAATATGTCGAAATGGATACATAGATACTCGATGAGGAATCACTATTGTATTGAAAAAGAATCTTAAGTTCTTGAGTGGGGTTTTCCAACAACACCGTATTGGTATGCATAGTGTTGCTAACATAGCCTAGTGCCCACTACATACTCCCACTTGACCTTGCAGTTTTATGTTTTACAATAGATTCTTTTATTTTTTTGTTTGACTATTCAATTATTCAATTCACTATTGCATGCATCTAGAGCGTTTTCATAGACATAACGAATAAATCTGTTCATGACTTAAAATGATGAAACACAACTAGAAAAGTTTGAGTTTAAAAAAAAGAGATATCGAACCACCAATCAATAATGCGATTGAAATTAAAATCAAATAAGATACATTTAATCATTTGCATTGTTAAATAGCTCTTCCCAGTGGTGAACCCAAGAGGAACTTCCCCACGAAATTATTTAAGAAATTTTGAAAAAAAAATTCTGGAATTTGGGATTTTTGAGGTATTCTTGGTAAAGTACCTCAACTTTCACTGAACTAAATACAGCAAGAATAAGAACCATAAATCACCAAGTCACTATCCACTTGCACATTTTTTTGTTGCTGTTGATGTTTTGTACCAAAATTTAGTAACACATAAGCAAAGATACTTTCGAAGGCGGTATGCGCATATGATTAATGAAATTATCTCAGACCCACTTTCAAAATTTCCTTTCAAAAGGTGAATGGCTTGAGTTTGCATTCATTGACGATTGACAATTATGCGCAAAATAAATAACGTTGAGCTAAAATTAGTTCTTTTTTTTTTTTTTTTTGTTTAATCATTGTTTTTGCGAAAATATTCGATATCGGAAAAAATCAATATAACGGTGATTTCAAAATAAAACCTTGACCGGAATGAGATAGCTACCTAAAGCTAAGCATATTTGGCTATCTGTGAATACGAATAATATGCGAACAATTAGTTGACTTGTAACGACATTGTGATCGAATGGATATTCGATTAAAATCTGACCTTCAGTCGTTGGTTATTGTCTTTCGATTTGAAAGAATGCATCGAGGTGGTTTGAATTGGAAATTTAATTAATTAATTTACCGGGCCTAGGTACGAAAAGACATGTGAATTTAATGGGTTTTTAGTCGTTAATGCGTGATACTCGTAAATGAATGGCATCATTGGAATGCATCTTTTTTATACATTTTTCTTCGTTTTTCCGAGAGACTATTCAAATTAATAAGATACAGTTTTGGTACTATAGCTATATTAAGTCATTTGAAAATTGATTGCAAGCAGTTGCATAAAATTAAAATAGATTGCACAGAAGCATCGGATACATCGGCTGCATCGTTGCCATATACCATTTCGATTTCGAATTTTTCCGACAACTTTCCTCTAGCTAGCTACTCGTAGAGTGGTAAAATAAGAACTCCATCGACCAATGTTAAAGACTTTTCAAACTCCATAAAAAACAGGTGGTTTGTCAGTCGGATTTTTAATGCACATTTCAACGACGATTCTCATCAGTGTTTACATAGTCGACTTACGAGCTTAACTTTCTTGATCAGCGTCGTCCTTAGAATCTGTGGTTAAAAACTGTTCCGTCTAGCATTCAATAAGACTATGCTCTACCATCACATTAATTTTTGGAGTAAGGAGCTTTGAATGAAAGCTCAGCATTGTTTGTCCGATAGATCCATTGAACTGCGCCAATTACAAGAGAATAAGTCTCCTCAACATCGTATATAAAATTCTGTCTACCATTTTATTTGAACGCCTAAGATCCTTCGTAAACGGTCTGACCGGTCCCTATCAATGTAGTTTTAGACCAGAAAAGTCCAACATAGATGAAATTTTCACATTATAGCAGGTCTCGGAAAAGACCCAGGAATTTCAAATCGATACACACCATCTCTGCATCGATTTCAAAGCCGCATATGACAGCATCTATGGGGATGAACTATACAGAGCCATGCCCAGTTTTGGCATCTCTGCCAAGCTCATTCGACTATGCAGGATGACGACGGAGAATGCACGCTACTCCATCTATGTAGGTCGATATTGACAAGCCGAAACCTTTAATGTAAGCAAAGAACTAAAACAAAGCGATGCGTCGTCATGTAATTTTTTGAACATCGGTCTTGAAAGAATTGTGCGATACTCATCATCTTTCAAAAGTCTGTTCAGTTACTTGCATATGCAATCGAAATTGACATAATAGGAAGAACAGAGCGAGCTATCAGTGGAGCATTTGCTACTTGCATAAGTTTAGCAGTCAGCGAAGAAAAACAAAGTATATCCTATCAATAACGATCGACACACAGCATCTACGAGTACGCCTTGCACAAAACGTCACGGTAAGCAGCTACAACTTTGAGGTACTATCTATCATAGCTCCGGTTTCAACTCCGACATTGAGCTTAGAAGGCAATTGAATAGTAAGGCCCTCTTTCGAGCAACCAAAAATACATTATATGTACTATTCACTATCCATCCCAGTCCTGCTTTACAGAGCAGAAACCTGGACACTTGCGAAAGGAGATGAAAATGCTCTCGGGCGCTTCGGGAAAAAAGTTATTCGGGTAATTTTCGGTCCCGTTTGAATCCATGGAGAATCCTACATTTCACGTTTCAACAGCGAATTGTATGGGCTATACACCGATGTCGACCTCGTCAGAAAAGCTTGGATAACCCGAAATCGCATTTGACCATCACAATGTGGAGTTCATAATTTTGAGTGCTATGATCTGCGGTTTAAAAGTCATTCATTTAATTTGCCGATCTTTAAAGATACGGTCTATGCTCAATTGGGCGACCCGGAAGCCACACTGATAAGTAATGAATAGTGTGGTGCAGAAAAATTTATGTTTGCAGAGTACGTTGAACAGGCAGTTGTTTTTCTTAAAGACGTTAAGAATATACCTCGATAATACGATTTGGACTCCACCGACTCATCTGCTGCTTATTTCATGAATGCATCCTATGAACACACTGTCTACAAGTTTAAAAAGCTCGTATAGCAAGTTATCTGCGCAGAAGCTTCCTTTTTCCGCCTTCCCTTATTCCCTAATTTTGATGCTTCCATTATTGCAAAACTTCAATGTCAGATACGGGTTTAGTGCTCAGCATAAGATTTGGATGCCATTGTCGAAGTTGAATGATCTATTCACCTTAATAGCGGAAATTTGGTCTTCATGGAGAGTCTGATTCTGCCATATTCTTCGCCTTTAAATATAACTCCTCTTTGACATGTGTCAAACTTCTCTTGACATCCTGGCATTGGTCATTTCGGGTATACTGTAATTCATTGCAGAAAGTTCTGACTCCTACCGCAATAAAATATTGTTAATTCAAATTTGACAATTCGGAAAATCTGAAACAGATATTTAATTAATAAGATTGACGGTATATTCATATGGAGAAAGTCAAGTCATCATATGAATACATGAGGAAAGACCATGCTAACAATTTAAATCTAATTGGAAATATACATATATATTTATATAAAAGTAACTAAAAGTTGAAAGCTTTTTTCTAGACTCTCGGTTGTTCGAATCCATAACCAAATATATACAAACCAGCAGATGTCCTTGGAAAAAGAAACAAGACAAAATAATGAAAACAATAATAATGATATAATACAATCAACCCGATGATCCTTGCTCCATACGGGAATTCCGCATTATTGCGGCTTATTAAATCCTTTTTCATATTGTGCCTATTTTTTTTGTTTTGTTTCTTTTTTCACTTTTTGTTCTGCATTTTTAATTAACCACTCTTCCAACCCCGACAATTCTCAAAAGACTTTCGTTGTCTCTTGTTGGACGGGGGGTGGCTGGGGTTAACCTTTTTTCTTTCACCATGATTAAGACAACACGTTTCCCCTTGAATCCTTTTTTGTTCTGCCTCTATTCCATGGAAGAGTGGGTTTGTGCGATTTAACCTTTGTCTCGGTAGTTCCTCTTTTTTTTTTTTTGTTCTTATTCTACATTCATATACAGCTATGTATGTCCTTGGACTTTTGGCTGAAATTGTCTGTGCACTGGATACCAATGCCGGATGCATATATACCATAGTGTACAAGAGAAAAATATATATTTTTAAGTGCAACACCAGTTGTCGCTAGCGGAAAATGTATCTCATTCCGTTGTCGAGGACACGACGAAAAAAAAAGTTTCCTCAACTATCACTAAGGTTGTCACGTGAGTGCATTTAAGTGAATATTTGGGTAGATTTGTAGACCGTAATGTCTGTTGAGTTATTTAATTAAAACTGGCAGGATTCATCTGCTCTGAAAATGCAACCGAAATGGAACATATTTCAATATTAATCGCTTGGATAGTCCGGTTTTAGTTATTCAAATGATGATGGCTGAACTGTAGACGACAGCTTTCTAAAAAGTTTTTTTTTTTTAATTGTGTCCTCTTTTCGTAAATGGCTCGTATCCTACGTTTGTAGGATTAAAAATATCAATATCTTTATTTTTCCTAGCAGAACACTGCTCTGAGTACCGTCCTGCAAGAGATTTGTTTATATGTATATTGCCTGGAAATCACGAGTAGCCCACAGTTTTCATGAACCATACCTACCTTAGGTTCTTTTTCAACAATGGAGCACTAGCTTTGGGTTTACGTTTTGCAATGGTTACAATCTAAATGCAATAGTATAAACTGCTAACCTGGAGAGTCAGGTTCAATATTGATTATGAACAAGCACGAGGCTAGTACACCGTGGTCTATGAAGCTATATAAAATAAGAGCAGAGCAGGTGCCTAGTTGCGATGTCATAGTCCATCGGCCTTCTCCAGGCGACGCAGCATGGAGTACAAACTGCGTAAGCCGAATCAATAATACCTAATTTATGTTTCGTTTTTTCCTATAATTGGAAGGAAACTTAGGGAAGAAGAAAGGAGAGGTACCGATGTGCGTCAGTCTCAAATGTTGGCAAACTACAATGACTAGGAAATCGAGAGTTCGGCAGGGCATTTCATAAACGAGTTGTACGGCTTAGGAATGAATCACGGTATTTGAGAGTGCGTCCGAAAATAGGCATGAGGGTGAAGGCTTAAAGGGGCGGAGTGCTAATGGCGATATCTTGAGACAAGAAACATTCCGTCTTTATTCGATCGTTTTATCGCAATGTCAATTATGAAAATTGCCTTGACAACATTCCAATGTTCAAATAATTTCGACGTATTTATCCATAGACAGCCGATAGTATATCAGGGTATAGACAGCATATTGATGATAGTCACAGCCAATGCCAATGCTAGCTCCTCATTTTTCTCAGACGCCTTAAAGGTGTCTCCTATGCTAGCTTAATGACAGGTCATCAATCTGAGTGGACGTCCGTTGCAGATCCGGACACTACTGACCTTCTTGAAGGCGTTTACTATACATTACAAAACTCAACGCAAAACGCACTGAAATTTGGAATGTCTGCCTAAATATGAACGGACTTCAAGGCACCATAATCTTTTTTGCAGTAGCAGCGCATTCTGGCGGTCAAGGAGGTTACTTTTCACTCCACCTAGTAAAAGCGGAATTTAATGAATTCGGGTGCCATGATTTCTCATACCATATGGGACTGATGTCAACTCTGGCGTAAAGGCCTACTATTACTATAGTGATATCTCCTTTGGATATTAAGGATAGAATATTTGGATAAGCAGCGCCCAATTTACCGAAGAACTAATAATTTACGTCTTTATTTGTGTGATCTCTCTCTCAACTGATTTTCTATTTTTCAAAAACATGAATCTTATTATAACCTCATTGGCATTCAGATCAACGTTTTCGGCCTGTTCTTCACAGAAGTGGTAAAAACGGCACGTTAGATTTGATCGATAATATCCATATCATCAAGCTTTAATTTTAGGGTCAGCTAAACGGGTTCAATTAGCCTTTTTTCGAGTGACTATCTGCTCCAACTGTACGTACAATGAAGAGGTCATGTGTCAAAGGAGATGTTATACTCTACAGACACTATGTACACGCCTTTAATAGATCCAAAGAGAACTTTCCAAGAAGCACAATTTTCTAGCTTGTTGATTTTCGATTTGAAATTCACAGTGAGAAAGAAGCCTTGGCATAAAAGCATACCGATAATGTCTTTATTGGAAGAGTTTAATAGTCCTGCATTCGCGAAGAGTTTCGGTCTTATTTCACTTTGGCCGAGGACGGAGGACTCAGTAATATAATCGAGGCTAGTGTGCCCAAATATACGAGTGAAACGGCAATGGTGGTGTCGCAATTAATACCATAATGATAAAGTTACCTTACGCTGAACATATAGAAAAATATGCAAAATAGGTCATGAGCTACCATGACATCATAGCCCGGACGCACGTACTGTGTACATAGACACTGCGGTTGGAATTTATGCAGTTCCGCGGTAATACCTAAGGTTGCGACTATGAACGGAAAAGTTGGTATACTCGTAAGTCCAGAATGTCTGATAGACACGTCGATCTACGAGGACCTAACGTATTCGATTTCGCAGACCTCTGAATTAGCTCAATCCTGACCTCATTGGGTTTCTTAAATTTGTTGCTCAAAGATCTTTATTACGTCCTCCCCGGTGCTCTTTTCCAAATAGAAAGATGTTACACTGATTATTTAGTGAAACCTTCAAAATTTAAATGTGATCTTACAATACTATTGAGATGCTGGGAACATCACAATAAAGTGATTACAAGATTGGAAAATATTCTGCAACGCTTTTGCTCCTACATCGTCAATATTAAAACCATCTTTGAAGAAGGTTTAGTGTCATGCTATTGGCAAAACTTGGTGATCTCCTCAAGATGTTCAAGATCGTTCGATCGATAAAGATTTCGTCTTTCATGCCTGTTCTTTCTTTTATAATGTATTTTTTTTTTATTTTTTTTTTTAGAACTTAACACTCAAGTGGGTATGAATACAGCTACGAGTATAATGCCTCAGCATGTATTAAGTTTTTTTGGAAAATGGGATAGAGAGAGAAAGAAAGATTTTGGACTCAGTGGTTATTCCGCTCCTTGGGTGGCATCCAACATTCAATGGGGAGACTAAATTCTTAGTGGAAGTTGGTTTGATGTTGATTTCTAGTCAACTACTCATCTTACTTAATTTTCGTTAACTGGAAAAATGAATATGTCTTTCGGGCGAACCTTCCGATTTGGAAGCCAGTCCACTACCACTTGAGCCACTGCCGCCCACGTTAGTGTAATAGACTGTCGTGTTTTATGTGACATGACAGTGCCACCAAAGATGATCTTTTAAACTTTACGAGAAATGGCCAGGACATCCTGAATAAATTGTCCTCAATTAACATTTTGCATACATACGTAACCAAAGAGTTAAAAGTCGATTCTTCATAAATGGGTATCCTCAGATGAAAAGCCTCAAGCACATATGTATTTTTCTCCGAAACATCTCTGTACTTAAAGAGTGTGGAATCCAAAAAATGTCAACGAGTTCCGATTCGTCATCCCACCTGTGAAACAAATAAAGGCATCTTCCAAATCATACCCCGAAGACCTACCTCTTGAATCTTAGATCTAAGCAAACATTATTATCAGTATTTTATTTTACAAATTAACATTTAGCATCGCACTTAATATTTAGTATCGCACTCGACTTAAGTGGACATATGAACGAGGCATATTTTTAACCAGATACAAAATATTGTATGTACTAATCAAACACCTTTTGACACCTCAATTTCACATACCTAGATCTTACTCTTATACAAGTAGATATGTATGTACCTTGAAACTTAATCGGAAATATTTTTTTTTATTTTCATGAAACCTAATGCGCAATGGTTACAAAATTAACGAATTTCAAGTATTTTGGCCACAACAGTCGCAATATTCGACGACCAACGATTGGTCACGTTTCTTCATGTACACAATCCGATATGCCCAGGAGCACTCTTGATAATCTTCTGTTTATCTTCTTTTTTTTTCCCCCGAAACCTTGACAATTGTGGAAATGATATTTAAACACACACATAATACATAAACGCAATGGCTATAATAATAATAATGATAAGACGACTGACTTCCACTTCGTTAACGAAATGCTGGAATCATAAGTACAAACAATATAAGGATTTCTTTCCTTTCCTCTCCTCCAGCTTGAGCTTTTCCTAATTACCACGTCTAAATAAAAAAAAAAATAAAAAAAGTCTTTCCTCAAACAAACATTCACAGTGCGACAAAAGGTGCGAAACAGCCGCACCGAGACGCTGATGTTGGTGATTTACATGGTTTACACCGTGCCTGCTGACTGTCGTATAAAATGACGTTGTATTTTAATTAGTGGGAAAATGGCGGGAAAAAAATCAAGACCACACCATTGGTACCATTCTCCGTTCCATCCTGGTAAAGGATTTTTTTCTCTGTTCCTCTTCTTATTCTGTGTGGCCTCGTCTATTATTTGCAGTGAAAGTAGAATGAGCCATATCAAACTTGGTACAGGAATTAATTATAAACATTAATGTCAATGGCTGTCCTAGTTTGTCTACAATATTAACACGTACAAAACTTGGAGTTATTATTGTCTCTAAGCAGCTACATGCGAACAGTATAGACACTCGGAATTGTATTGGAATCAGAACGAGTTTCAATAGTAAGCGGAGTTCCTGTAAACCCTCCAACTATCTGAAAATCCGTATCTACAATTTGATCGAATGAATAAAACTTGTAACAATTAAATAGCCATTCTGTATTGCCGGTGCAAAAAATAAAGATACCCTCTACTAATGAGTTATGAGGCGGCCTCACACGTGGGAATTGGCAACCGCTTTGGGCTCGCCCTTCTTTGCTCGTCCGCGTTGATCGTTATGTATTTTAGAGTTTAACCCCCCGTGACTCAATGTAAGGGGCTTATTCACCACCGCTGTCTTACGGGTTTATTCGCCTCGTTTAATGGACTTTTTTTTTATAAAAAGATGCAGGTATACACGTTTACACGTTTACAGATGCCAGTAGGAGTAATGTACAGATACATTTTTCAGTATTGTTTTTCTTTTCTGACGAAAAATGAATTATGGGAATGACATACCTCGTAGTTCCAAGCACATGCTTGTATCTTCCTTCGTTAATTCACATTAATGGCAGGGTTTTGAGAAAATGGTCAATTTTTGTTTAAGTACCTTGTGGCGCGTGGTTTAAACTCGATTCGCTCTGATTATCTGACAGAATTAAGTATTATAATTTAGAAAATCTTCCTCAAGTGGCGAAAAAAAGTGTAAGTCACTGTGAGATGGCCAAATGGGTAGCCTTATATACAATAGTATACCACAAACACTGTGGATTTTCGTTTTTTTTTTTTTTATTTAGAGTTCAGCAAAAATAACTAGACCTCAACGAGAAACCGAAAAATGATTCTACCTACAAATATTCTACAAAACACTTTGTGATTTGTAAGTATGGATGATATCAGCTGTGTGTTACCTCCTAAAAGTCTTCAGTGTTAAAAATGCTTATAGATACCCTTTTCCGGAGAAGGATTCATGGAAGCGTACATCTAAAAGTGATTCTTCGTTTTATTTCTGCTGAGGTGTTGTTAGCAGAATTTATAGCAGAGCAAAGGTAGACAAAGTCCTTTACTACCTCGAAATTATATCTGTCGATTTTGATGTCTTGTCCAATTGTAATCAGCTTGAACGGCTGGACAAATGTTGTATTCATATTTAAAAAAAGAAAATCTGTATAACTTGTGGTTGGACGATGCTTGTTTAAAGTTTGTCGACATACTCGTAATAATTATTTTTTTATTTGTTTATATTGTTTTTCTTGTATTTCGAAACAGAAAGTAATAATGTTTTCCTTCTTTTTTTTTTCAGGTAAGAAAAGTGCATACATTGAGACTTAAACATTTTTCTTAAACCGTATTTGTGAGTATGACATCAAATGGAACCAAAGTGTGTATATTTTCTAACTCCTTTGCCAATCGCAACATTTTGTTTTCGTTGGAAAATATCTAAAATAGATTTTGATTTAATATTTGGACAATATCGGCTTAAGGGGATATTCAATATCATAGCTTATGTTATCTAATTTTTGAAAACTTGCACTAGAATTTAGTAAAGGTGGCCAACACCAAGATGACAAAAGAGTGAGAAGTTTGTTCTTCAGTAAATAAAGTAGAAGGTGCATCTACCTATCCTCAAACCCTTTCGAAAAGACCCAGCCGATCAGTTTTTCTGTTTCCATGCAGAAACTGAACATACATTCTGTAGTGCTGTACTTATCAATAATAGCAACAAAATGAGGACAATATGATATTTTCGTCGCACCAAGTCATCAGAGGCATAAATCAGGGGCTTTTTCCCCTCCAGGTGGTACCGTGGTTTTATCCAATGCACTGTCATAACGAAAATGGCCTTGACAATTCGTTTTTTTTTTTTGTACTTAATAGTCAAGGCTAAGTTCAATGAAATACGTGTCTGTTAAAAACGTGAACCTTGTCTACCAGGCCTCCCACTTTCTCAAGTCGCGTCTACATCCCCACAAATATTGTTATGTTCAAATATGATAAGTTGCAGTCACGTAAATTTAGGTAAGCAAGCACAATCGTATCTGCGTATTTGAGTGCTGACATGTAATCATACCTATACACATGTACATAAATACGTATGTTATGAATGAAGAATGAAGATGTGTAGTAAATATTTCTGCATAACTCGATTAATCACTCACCTTTAAGCTTAACCATTTCAATAACATTAACAAGTTATTTATTATATGTAACATATGTATGTACATATACCTAAATATGTAAAATGGTCAACATCCCTTAAGAACCAGAAACACAAACAACTTCTGTTCAGGAAACCCTCAGGGCATAACATATTTTTTTCATCGGAACCAAGAAAAGGGAAGACTTCAACGTTAGAGTTCCCTGTTTGGGATACGAGTACACCACTAAATACGACTCATTTCCTTCACAAATCCATTTGACTTTTTTGGTACAAGTGAATTGTATCCCTCTAGGCAAACCAGTAATAAAACCAATAAACACTGAGAACAACCATATTGGGGCATTAGTATTCATAATACCAAGTTCGATGCGTTCCACAAATGGCAATCTGTTACCGATGAATAAATACAAATTGGACCTGACTTGAATATTTGCAGTAGCAAACGGAGCCCAGTTCAGTTTGGTTCTTTAGGCTGCTCGAAGGCTTTCCAAGGGTTTCTTTTTCTCCTACAATCCAATCCAATCGAATCCAACTACAACGAGTACCTCACCTTGTCTACTTGGCATTTGTTGGTGATTTTTTTGATTCTTCGATGTGGGAAACTCAGTAGACTGCCAGCAGGTCGGCCTGCGCCGCTTCTTGATTGAGGAGATCTGAACCCAACCGTATCTACATGTGTCCGGAATGTTCGTATGTGAGTTTAAATTGTAGAGTTATAATCCAAGACCACGCACGATGTCTTAGGGAGAAGATGGATATTCGTACGAGTAATGGTAATCGTATTTCTACTCGTACCGCGAAAAATTTTTTTTTTACTGCCTCAGACATTCGTTACAACTGCTGCTAACATGACGCCAAGAACGCGGGTAATTCCAGTTGCTACTCTGATGGACAATTGTTACATGAGATTGAACAATTTTTTTTTTTTTATTTCTATTGTTGTTGTTCAGTGTATTTTTCTTTTTTCTTCTTTAAAGAAGTCATGAGAATTTGTTCCATATCATGCACTAGTTCGACATCGACTTGAACTCTGAGCAAATGATTTCCAAGATGCAAGTACTAGTATACGTACTCGTATATGTGCATAGAATGAGATTTGTTAGTACGAGCACAAGTTCGAGTACTACTTGGATGATGTGGAATTAATTCGATTGTTCTGAAGGCATTCGTATCTCGGTTAGTCAAGAGATCTATGGATTATCTGTTTTGTTTATGGGGTTACCTACAACTTGGCAGAGACAATCCGTTACGATTTAAATTGCATTCAAATTGAAATCCAATTAAAGACTAGAAGATAGAGAGTGAGACGATCCAAAGGAATAAATTCGTGGGATCGATGGTTGGCAATCAGCTAAGATGAGCAACATAATTACTGACGTAGTAGTAAAGAAGAATCTCAATGTTAAGAATTACATTGCTCAGAATCAACAATTTTCATTCTATTAACTGATTTTTATCGACTGATTCTATTCTAATAATTTGGATTTTTTACGATAACGGTATTTTTTTAACAACCATCAAGTAAAAATGCTCCTTTATAAATGTCAGTAGCTTTGAAACGAACACATGATAGTTTTATGAACTTTTCCACTGTCAATGGATCTTAGAACTATGTTCGAAAATTAAACTTATTTTTTGACTGCTATTTCATTTGAAAAATAGGAACTGAAACCGACAACCGAGACTTACGTTTCCTTACAAGTCATTAAAAACTCAAAACTAAAGGTGAACAATTGACAACAATATCAGGAACGCATATCTATGGCTGATATACTAATTTTAGTTTTCTTACTTTTGAAATAATTTTGACGCATAGTTCTTTAAATGCTAAATGTAAACGAATCGAAGTAGAGTTCATATTTTAAATTGTGTAATATTACTACACTAGAGATTGAATATAAGCTTCAACTAGCAACCAATTGGGTTATTTAGGGGCAAAGATACTGTCTGTTGTTGAGTACTCCTGATTTTTGAAGATCAGATGAGAACACCGTTCGAGTTTATTTTTTTTTTAAACTTTGGGATTTAACATGTCTATGTCATCTTTAACGGTTTTTCTGACTTAGTCGCTTAACAACTGAAAATCTGCTACGCTATCCATAGTGAAATTCGCTTTTACAGCTTCACCAGAAAAAGGACCTAAGAAATTAAGGCTTTTTGGCCCCATTTGTTCGATATGAGATTTGCTACTCAATGTCCGGCTAACGTGAAAAAGTGATAGTGACTGAAGAGAAGTCTCCCTCATTCTACTTTTAAAATTTTGATTTTGAAACAAGTCTTTGATTTGTATACGTTCTATGATAGTATACCTACATTAGGTCGCTAAACGATCGTTACGTACCTTTATAAATCAGAAACTTTTGTGTAAATATCTGCATCTAAACTGAAAGTCGCGCACCTATAAAATCATCTGTCTTGGTTTGGTAGAAGTCTATAGCCAATGTAATTTTCAAAAGTTGTCTGACCCCAGACTCAGTTTTAATCGTTTAGGAATATCCTTATAGTAATTCCTCTCGCTACATTTTAATTCATGCTGAAACTTAATGCGGTATATAAAGACAATCGCAAGTGGTGTCTGCAACTTTACCTAACAGACTTGGCCTAAGTTGAATAAAAAGCGGCCTCATTTTACCTTAGTAAACCTGATAATCTTTGAAACTCCCAGAAACCCTGGTCTTTGACTAATTTCACAAACGAAAGGTTTCTATGGATACATTTTTAATGGACATCCTATAACAGAGCGAATTATAACGATAATAAGCGACAGTCCGGTGAAGATTATGACCTAGTCTCTCTGCACTCACTGAATTGTTCGTCCTATCATTTACAGATAGTTAAGTCTACTATTGTTTACCAACCCTTAACAGTGAGAAAGAGACCAACTTATTTAACTTTCAGAGGTTTGCAATAATGCAACTCCAGGACAATTTAGCGTAGTTGACAACGAACTAACTATTGCCCCCCAATGGTCATCATCAATGTTATCACTCGATAATTTTTGGATGAAATTTAAAAAGAAGAAAACTAGTTTATTTGCAAAAAATTCAAACGTTGATTGCCAAAAAAGTTTAACTTGAGCCTTGTCGACAAAAATGATAAGCTTTTTTTAGTTCAAATAAGAGCACTGTTAGTTAATCTCAAGTATGAGTTTATAAGTGTCCGGTAAGCTTTAGCCTATTCCGGTCAAACTTCAATATATTTAACGTCTTAAACAGTTAAAAATCGAGGTCATCAGTAGTCTACTTAGTTCAAAATTGTCGTTGATGACCGCCAAGTTTGTGTAGGTCAATAAACTAAAACATTGACCAACTTTCATATATAACCGCTTCGAAAGTGAATACTGTTTTCAGCAATCCTTTAATAAATTCCTCACAAAAGCTCGTTTATTAAGGCACAACAAATTGTATAGCATGAATCCTACATGCTTTTTCTGTACTTAATTCTTGCTTGGTAGAGAAATACCTCTTCACACATAGTTTGACATTTGCCAAAGGGATCACTATGGGCGAAATCATCCGAAAATGTGTAGTGAACTTAGCCGATGTCAAAGAACTACAAAAATTCAAAAAGTTTAGATCAAGTTCAAATCTTGTTTCTTGTCATCCGAAGGTTTGTCATGTCAAGCTTGTTACTTGACTATTCTATAAGTCTTACATTTGGAGATACATAATTAAAACCTAACTTGGTTGCGGCTGACGATACCAAGGAATACTTTACTTCTTATGAATTTTAATTAACCTCTTTGTGCACGTCTTGATGCCAATAACTATCCGAAGACCTATTTCTTGGGGTAACTAAGGAAAAAAAAAAAAAAAAAAACAGCATTTACGCAAAATCCTAGTTGAGGTCAGCGATGTTAAAAGTCTGACTGTCCATGTCCCACTCATCAACAAATCGCCAAATTCAAACGTTTACCAGTGCAGCAGATATGTAGCTGCAGTAGAGTCACGGCATACTCGTACAAGCTGACAAATATGCGAAAGCGGAAATAAATTCCCAATGCAGTTGAGGGCGCACAGAATTCTGTTTGTTCTTTGCGTTGCTCCCCCTCTTTGATTAAGTGCGGGAGGTAAGGGGGTGGTAGGAGGGAACTGATAAAAGAGGAAGGTAACAAGAAGACATATGCACTTACAGGGATAGATACGACAACTCTAAGAGGAAGATAGATACACATACGTTGGCTTGACCCATTGACTATAAGAAGCGATCTTGTACAAATTTCTATCCATCTGGCTTACCGTTATGTGCCTAGTTTTAAAGATACATAGTGGTACAGCTACATATGGTTTGAAACCCACATGCATACTGTATAGGCATGCACCTAGACTGAATGTTCCTTGCGCCACTAGGCACCAGCAGCAGCAGCAGCAGCAGCAGCAGCAGCAGCAACAACAGCAGCAATAGCATCTATTCTTGGTCTGAGCAAACTGCCACTTTTGCTGCTGTATCCGTAGCTGGCTGACGCTGATACTACTGCTGTTGCTGATGCTGATGCTGGAACTATGCCTGCTCTTACTGTATCTTTAGCTGGAAAACCTGATCAGAAAATTGCGTGATGGTGACATGACGATGATGATGGTGTTACTTATGCCATTCGGCATGGACCTGACGGCGCACAGAAAAAGAGATGCTGTACTATGCTTCAATGTTTGTTTTAATTTTTTGTTTCTCCTTTTTTTTTTTTTTTTTGTCTATTTCACCGTCATCGTGCCTAACGAATATGGTGGGGCGAGTGGAATTTCTACGGTGGATTGGGACTTCAAATATGTATTTGAAATTCCTTCTATACATATTTGCTGAATCTCTTCGCTTCTCTTGTCGCCATGATGATGATGATGATGATAATGATGATCAACCTCAGGATGGAGGTTCTATGTGTCAGGTGGTCATGCATTCATCGTCAACCCCAACTAGATAGTGGCTTTGGTTGGACTCCCTATGTACATTGATTAACGAATCAATAGTACGAGGTAGGTAGGTACCTTCCTACTTCCATGTGTCACAAGGCGCAGTGCTATAATGTACGAGGAATATGAGTAGAGGAAGCAAAGCCGGTTCGCATCTACTCGTATTCGGTTGGGTTCATGAGAGAGATACATATTTTAGATGCCTTTTAGCTTTGCCTTTATTTTCCAATTTTTATTTACTTTTCCTTCTTTCATCGATAAATTGGCAATGCCAATGGCAATACCACTATTCCTCGC
The DNA here is from genome assembly GCA_963966105.1 of Volucella zonaria. Taxonomy (NCBI): domain Eukaryota; kingdom Metazoa; phylum Arthropoda; class Insecta; order Diptera; family Syrphidae; genus Volucella; species Volucella zonaria. The sequence goes on from OZ014530.1 coordinate 167,812,147, forward strand.
CTGATAGACCCCACTCCCCAATCAGTATCACTTCCTTCCATATTCCTACTGTACGAGCATGTCGCATGAAATCCATCCATGGATTGATTGGAATTTTCTACGCTGACAGCAGCACACCAATGCTGATGTCAATACCGATGACGATACGATGTGAATGCTGTAGCTGAATACGAAGCCGAAACCGAAGTCAGGAAAGGTACGAGTATCTCGAAAATCGTTGTCGAATAATTTGATCGTTTATTTACTCACTGACTAATCATATTAATGAGTGCCAAACAAGGATGGGAAGTTGGGCCAGTTGAATTGGGAATTTTGAGTCGGGTTTTCTGTCACCACTTTTTTATTTTTTGGCCCGAATTTATTTTGTTTTTTATATTCTCCTCCTCTTTTTTTTCACTTTGATTCTGCTTCTGTTTTGTGTTTTTTTTTTTGTTTTTTTTTTTGTTTCGAAAACCATGGACAGACGCATACGATAGGATAGAACTTCCAGATTCTATTTAATTTAATTTCATAGCGCGGGTGTGAGGTGGAATGTTGGCGGAATGGACTTTTTAGACTAAAAAGAAATAATGGAAAACCAAACGAGTTCGCTCGGAAATCGTGTGAAGCAATTAAGCTGTCGCCACATGAAGTTGAATAATTGAAATAAGAGCTCTAGCTTTTGCGACTACATACAAATATGAGTGTATGTACGTGTATAGGGGGGAGCTCATTGCTCATTTTCTGAATTTCCAAATCGGGAAGTACCTGTACCTATGAAGTGGGTTTGTGTAAGTGAACACTATAGGTAATTTTATTAAGCTGATTGAAATGGTATCAAAGAGTTGATGGCTCGTTTTACCAGCTGGATAAAAAATTCAAAAAAAGATCCATCTTTAGGTGGTCAAGGTCTTTGGTGAGTAATCCGATTACAGGTAGTTAGGGCAATTGGATTCATTTAAAATCTTGATAAAAAATAAAATAGAAAACATGAAAAAAATAATGCTGTGAGTTGGGCAAACAATTTTTTTGTCTTTGCAAACATTTACAAGAATTACTAGATGGAGTGAAAAGTGACCTTCTTGGGAATTAAAAATTTTTTTTTTTAAATGTTTTTTTTTTATATATGTTATTCAATATAGTCCTCTTTTGATACACTTATTCCAGCGATTTTCTAACTTCTTGATCCCGTCCGAAAAGTAATTTTCCGGAAGGTCTGCAAAATACTCCTCCGTGGCATCGATGATTTCCTCGCGTGAGCTGAAGAGATAATAGTCCGAAGGATCCAAATCCAGTTACCAATCGACGCCAAAAGTCCGCCCGATTCCGCATCAGCAAGTCCAAACACTCTTTCGAAGTGCTCCCGCGCTCGTGTTTTTGGTCAGGAGTGAGCATGCACTGCACCCAGCGGCAGGATAACTTTTTCGTATGCAGAATATTGCCCAAAATATGGCGCGTGCGCTCAGTGCTAATCTTTGTGGTATCTGCTAGCTAGCGCACCTTCACTTTCCGATCAGCCAACACCATTTTATGTATTTTTTTTGACAGTGTCCTCTGTAACCACATCGGAGGGCCTGCCGCTGCGGACTTGATCGTTAGTGGAGTTGCGGCCACCACGGAACTCTCGAAACCAATATTCGACGGTGTAATCTGACGGAGCATTAGCCCCATAATATTTATCCAACTTTTCTTTTGTTTCCTTCGCCGTTTTGCCTCTCAAAAAATAATGTTTTATGAGAGAACGAAAATCGTTTTTGTCCATACTCAACATAATGCCAAACATGTCAACAACAATCAGCTGTCAAAACAGAACTAAAGACAGTATCGCACTGAAATTTAGCATGTCTGCCTAAATATGAACGGACTTCAAAGCACCATAACCTTTTTTGCAGTAGCAACGCATGCTGGAGGTCAAGGAGGTTACTTTTCACTCCACCTAGTATAAGAAACCGCGTGGATACTTATTTAAAATAAACAAAGTCTTCATTCAATTTCACACACAATTGGACTAAATGCGTCTAGGGAATATTTTGATGCAATAAGAACTTGAAGATTTTATAGAATTATCTGTTCATTGCTCTTATTTCAGACGTTTGAAAGAATTCTATTCCTAGCTTTGAACGATGCCGTTAAAATATTTTCTTGGTACAAACAAAATATTTTTTTGCATTAAAATTGGCGCCCAAGCAAAGGCTTTTCTTAATATTGCTTAGGAGTTCGTTGTTAAGCATAACACCACGGGCATATTATTCTCTTTGCTATCAGTATTACTCTATCGATACTCGCCTGTAAGCAGAAAAAAACAGTAAAGGAGTTTTTTTAAGTTAAAATAAATTATATCTCCTAAAAACCAGAGCTTATGGATCTCTGCCCGAATGACAAATTTTACAGATTTGAGGAGGAAAATCTATTTACGACCTTATCTTTCTGCTATAGCAATGAGCTTCAACATTCTAACTGCCATGACTCCTTTTCAACTACACTATTATGCACTATATATGAATCAGTCGACTAACTCTGCATTAGCGGCAAAAGACTCCTTCGAAGAAGAGGCTTTTTCAAATCTTGTGACCAATATACTGCCATCCCCATCTTTGATTAATGAAGTCTTTGGGATCATGATATGCTCTTGAAAGCTCCACGTAGCTCGTAGGAAAAGCTGTAGCTTGAACTTTAAGTTTACAACATTGCATTTCCATATCCTTGATGATACATACAATAAATGAAGAATTTTTCGTTTAACTACATCTTCAGCCACGCCTTCGGTCGAGGTAATATTGTATTTCCGAAATATTCAAAACACTCTACCTTATCTACCCGTTCACATATAATGCTAATTGTTATCTAGTACCTAGGCTACTGATTTGTTGCTGATAGTGTTTATCTGCTCAATGATAATCAGCAGCTGAGAGTGACTGTTAGACATCTAGGATGTCTTAAAGACACAATATTCTGGATATTGAGGTGAAAATAGAAGATACATTCAGACAACTCATTTTGATTTAATTGCACATCGCTATCAAATGCACATTCCAGAATTGCCAGAATGACTTGTAGTCTCCATCGGATATCGTCTTATTCCGTTGAGAGCTCTGCTGTCGCTGCTCGCACCTTACTACCCAAATTATTTTGCTAAATTTGCTGACATTTGAGCTTTTAGAGCCTTTTCCATCTCAATCTACAATATGCTTAGATAATTGGAAGATGCTAAGTCGCTGATTGCTTTCGTTCGTTAACTCTTTAACTACTCAATTAAGAAGTGGCTGCGATGAGATGTTATCCTTGTAAAAAATCAACTCATTCTGATGAAGCCATGACCTTAAAGCCTTGATATGACCTGTTTCATCCATCATGATTCATTTTTGTATCCTTCTGTTCAATTTGCTTTCTCAAACAGTATTAATCCACGAGAAGCGAAGTCGTAGATTGTCGCTCTTCTCGAAAAAGCTAATGCCACATGCTTGGTTTTAATGCCAACAGTTGGGACTAGATTTCGAGTCAGTCTTTAGTATAGCGAGTATAGTGGGTGGCCGTGGCTAAAGTGGCAATGTATTGACTTTCAAATCGGACGGTTCGGGATTCAATACCAGCCGAAAGGCATTCTTTTTTTCAGGCGACTAAAACCACGTAAGATGAGTCGTTGCCTAGAATACAACAACAACTCTAATTACTCTAATAATTTAGACTCCTCATTAAAAGTTGGGTGCCACCCATAGAGCGAAATAACCACAAATAAACTTAACACGTGTTCAGTCACTAGAAGCGTGATCATACCCACTTGAGTGTTAAGTTCTTTTTAAAACAAAAATAAATATATATATATATATATGTAGAATATACAGACGTTGTCATAATCCAACAGACTGTATTGAAATATCATTTGCATATGCCTAAACGTAGATTTTAGAGCTATTGAGAAGATTAAACAAAGAGTCGATGGACTTACTCCATAGCATTGAAAAAATAATGTCGCATATTGGACCCCTGTTATCACACGAGAGTACTGAACCTAGTTGCTATATACATATATATATATGTTTGATAGGATTGATTTGACCAGCATATATCGTGCTTCGTGTTGCATTTACACTGGTTAACTTTTAAGTTCTTTCCAGGGTTGGCAGCAGCTGACAGCAGCAGAGGTATCAGCTGCAGTGGATTGTATGAATTTGGTCGTTTGGCTTACTAATATGTGCGCCATTAAAATCAAATGGCAGCTTAAAGATTGCACAATTTAACGACCGATGAATGTAGTAGTATGTCATATATGTAGTATAGTTTAAACTATAGATACTCGTACATACTCGTAACAACGCTAGCTTAAGAATATGTCTCATTCAGTCACCTCTGGCTTATAGCGTCTTTCTCCTAAATTCTCAGCATTTTAAATTACACAGACAACAATTTGATGTTTCGACCTTACAACCTACCATAGCTTAACGTTAATAACCAAAACCTAACAGCATCTAACATTTTTGAACTAGCAAAGCAATTAATTGTCCATTACCCCACACGTGGTCACCTTCCTCATTGGCATTACCAGTGTAAAGCAAGTTCATTCATAACAATTTAGCATAACGACTGAGACTAAAACGTCGTCGTCGACGACGACGCAACGATGGGATCAAAGTTTTCGACCTTTGCAACAGTAGACATTATTAATTACAAACATAGCAGGAAGTCAATGATTCTAATGATCCGAAGAAGAATATCATTCTTGATATTTTTCCTTTTTTTTTTTTTTTTGGTAGGTGGCCGAAATATGAGATGTTCCTAGGAACTTGTCTCTCTTTCTCCCTGATAAATGGTTACCTTGTCTTCCAAAGTTACTAACCAGCCATTCATTCCTTTTGCAAACATAAAATAAATGATTAATGCAATTTAATTAATGTTCTTCCGTCAAATACTTGAAGTGGTGACTCTTTATCGCAGCTATGAATTTAATTTTACACCAAAAGGACTACCAAGTATCCCTTCATCTAGGTATGTTGGGTTGCAGATTTTATTTTTCCTTTGTAACGAGGAACAAGAGAATCCTTCCACTGATGCCGCACCTTCTGGCTATTTACTTGGCATCTTGGTTGGGTTCTAAAAAAAAAATAAATAATAATAAAGAACGAAAATACAGGAAAAATATTATTCTTCATACAAAAATATGCGCTCGCATGCAAGTATCTGTACAAGTATGCTTGCTTACAACAAGTAAACACCTGATATTTACAAATTTGTTAACACGATGTGCCCACAGAGTATGGGCTTGATATTAGACTTTGTTGTTGTTGTCGTGTTTTTTTGTTTGTTTGTCTTTTTTTTTTTTTTTTTTTGTGAAGATAACGGGATATGAATCATGACCAAGGTATTCATGATTCTAAGTGATGCATAATTTAAGAACTCAGCCTGCAGTCGCATCAGTGAGCTGAGTCAACTTTATGCAGTTCGGTCAATTCTTTTAGATATTTACTCAATACGAGTACACATGAGGGCTTGATGTTTCACACCGCACATTGGTGCAAATTAACACGATTTCTTTTAAAAAGAGTTAGTTTTAGAAATTCGAACAGTTCGTTCACACGCTCCAAGGGTAATCACCCTCAATGTTCTAGATGATGTTTGTTTTTTTTTTCAATTCTTGTTTGTCCACTGTTTTTTTTATAATGGCAGCAACTACAGCGGTGGACATGCAAATAGCACACTTGCACTTCTATCAATAAAAAGGCAGTTTTTTTCAGAATATAAGCAAAACAAAGACTTTTTACTTATATTATTTATTAGCGTTCAAAAAGTTCATTTAATTCACGAAAAGATGAGATTATTTTCCTGAAAATAAAAAAGTTAAACACATATTTGTAAAACTATGCCTGGCCACATAGATAGCACATTATATTGTATTGCATTAAAAATATGAAATACTTTTTAAAAATAACGTAGAATTTAGTATTTTGTCGGAAACCTGCTATTCTTTAGCACAGCTGCACATCTTCTTGAAAGACTCTGCACTAAAGCTTGACAACGTTCTTTAGGAATAGAGGTCCATGCGATTTGAATCTGGTTCCACAGCTCAGATGCATTTCGCGGCTTTATTGTTTCAATGTGATGTTCGACATCGTTCCACAGGTTCTCGATCGGATTCAGATCGGGAAACTGGGCTGGCCATTTCAAGATGCTGACCGCTAAGATAACCCTTCACAAGGCGAGAAGAGTGCTTAGGATCATTGTTATACATAAAACGCCATATTAGTGGCGGCAATTATGTTCTTCAATAATGCGTTTATAGACGTGTGGATCCATTTTCGTGACTATTTTCACAATTGGACCCACGCCATGCCAAGAAAAAGCAGCCCACACCATCACACTTCCTCCACCGTTTTTCACTGTTTTTAGTGTGTATCTTGGATTGTGTTGTTGATTAGATGGACGCCATACATACCTTTTTCCATCCGATCCGAACCTGCAGAACATGGATTCATCACTCCACAGTACAATTTTCCAAAAAGCCATCGACTTGTGAATGTGTTCTTTTGCAAACGACTTTCTTAGTTTTAAATTTTTGTCGGTTACGAGTGGCTTTCTTTGTGCGATGCATCCTCTTAAGTTTTTTTGCTGCAGACGCCTTCTTATAGTTCTATCTGATACACAAATGGAATGATTTGCAAAAAACGCTGTTCTTTTTTGCTTTAGTGCTCAAAAATGGGTCGGCCGCACTAGCTCTGCGCATCAGACTGTCCTCTTCCATTGTGGTTTTCCTTGGCCTTGGATTTCTTGCAACATTTTTGGCATTCCCATAAAGCTACACATGACGTAAGGCATTATAAATAACCTTTCGGGAACGTTTTAACTGTTTGGCTATCTCTGTAATCGATGAACCCTTGTCTTTCATTATGCAGATGATTTCATTTCTTTCTTCTGACCAATGTGGTCCTCTCCCCATATATAGGTACATCTCCTGATATTAACTGTTACTATAAACTAACGACAAACGTACCTACTTTTAAATGAATTTATTTTTAATAATCCAATCACAACAAAACATAACTTGAATCACTAAAGAAAAATGTGTGCTATTTATGTGGCCAGAAAAAAAACCACGTCCTTTCACGCTGCAATCGACGATGTCAGTGATTGCTATCATGATGACGTTGAGAATTTACCGTTAACCTTATATGCATGCGATACTGAGCGTATGCTTTGAATTTTTTGCCATATTTCGATCATACTTAACAGGAAATGCAATTTGAACTATGTATGACGATAGTGTGCTATTTATGTGACCACCACTGTATATATGCAGCGAAAAGGTACTTCAAATCTAAATTGTTTATTGTTTCTTATAAGATTTATTGCTCATAGTTTTACAAAAATTACTGAGCACAATCTTACACTATTTTCGACTCTAAAAAAGGCTTTCGAAATTCCTTACGCCATCTTAAGTATTTGAAATAAATGATTGGAGGCTAACTAATAAGGCGTTCCTATTAAACTAAATAAAAAATTTATAAAATAAATTAAACTAAATAAAATACTGAAGGAGGCTCAAAAGGGCTCAACGTACGTAAAGATCAAAAGTTCATTTCTGTAACCAGGGAAATCGTAAATTGATCTTATTAACCGAAAATAACAACTGTACATAGATTGTTGATTTATTTAAGCCATATAAGTCCCCGCATGCAAATAGTGTTCTGCCATTCAGTGGTTTTCGTGCGTAAAGTTGGCTATCAGAGACTATCATTTTGTATGCTCCTTAGAAGGTTATTTAAAAAGAAAATCACGAGAACTTCCTCTACACAATGTTATTCGGAAAAAAAATTTGGTCCAACGGAATTCCTAGGCACAAAAAGAGCCTTAGGCACCGTAGATGTTGAGCTTCTTAAATTGCTAAACGGACATTCAAAACTGCGTCTTCAATACACTTGCAAGCATAAATAAAAATTGTTCTCTTGAAGAAAGTTGTACTTGAATATTGCTAAAAGGTTTAGAGAAACTCACCTTCCGAGAAACCGAACAGGTAGAGTTACATCTAGGTACTTGTTGTTATCAATAACTTAAAAATGATAGTCATCATTACACAGGGAAAATACTCAAACACTTTAAATTAGATACTCGGGTTGCTTTGCATGTAATTAGCAACTGAGTGAAGAGCTGCGAATAAAATATCAACGGAACGATCGTTTTCACCTGAAAGTACAAAATACCTCACTTAAACCTGTTCAAGAGAGAAGGAGTACAGTTTAAAGTTTTTGCTAGCCCGCAATATCTTTGCTGATAACGCTCCTTTCGTCTGCACAAAAGGAATGCGTTAGAAACGAATATCATAGCTATTTGAGTTGCTTTTCGTAACACCCAGCACTGGCACCCTGTGCCGCTTAGTTTACAGATCAAGTAAAAATCCACTAAGGTTGACAAATTTAGGCAGACTTATCATCGGAAGAAATTTCTTTCCTGTTCGACTTCTACATTCCGTACGTTATATCAAATCTTCTTCTCCACCGATTCAGACCTTAAAATATTCATACGACTCCCGGATACAAGCTGCGTCTTCCAATCACAAGTTGGTGGCATAAAGCAACACAGAGATCCACACAGGCCAAACTTAACAAATTACATAGACTAGCCTGTGTCTGTGCAACTGGAGCAATGAAAACCGCACCAATAGCTGCGCTTGAAGTTATCCTAAACATCCCACCACTTCATCTGGAACTCATGAAAGAAGCAATGTAAATGCCTACATTCTCATCAGAGAAGATGCTGCAATTCTTCATGAATTAAAAAAGAAATACTTAACATACAATTGTTTACCACGATATAACTTTCGGCGCAACTTTAAGGTTACATTTCCAGACCGTCTTAACTGGGAACAGGAAAAACCAACATTTGCCAAGGACTTACACGTATAGTACACAAACGAATCCAAAACAAATTAAGGAGTTGGAGCCGGAGTATACGGTCCACGTACTATTTCAAGCTGAAATCCATGAAATAGATCTTTGCATTCGAGAGAATCTAAACAGGCATATAACAAACAAAAACATTTATATTCTCTCTGGCAGCAGAGCAGCCCTAGTTGCAATTAAAGTCTTTAAAAGAAAATCAAAACTGGTCTGGGATTGCCTTCAACTCCTATAAATACTGACCATGACAAATAAAGTTCATCTGATTTGAGAGCAGACAAAGACAAATGAAAGGATCCTCATCTCATTTCATGATTGCAAGACCACTCTGTGGGCTACCAATAAAAGGAAGTATTAAAACCTGACTAGAGGAAAAGAAGCTTCATTTCTGGTGAGAAACCGAAGGATACAGACAAGCCAAAAACTTTATGACAAGCTGTTGCCACAAAAAAACAAAACAAAACTACAACTACAACTAAGTTGAAGTTAGATTCGAGTGAGCACAGGGTTTTCTCACAGGACACTGCCGTGTGAAAAAGCACCTGACATAGCAGGGCATAGACAATACATGCAGACTGTGCAACGAGGACGTGGAAACAGAAGAACACATACTATGTGACTGCAATGGTTTAACCAAAACACGTCAACGTTACCGAGGTAAATTCTACCTTGAAGCGGCTGACATAGCTGTCAGCTCACCTAAAGATGTAATTGCCTTCCTAACAAATTGCGGTATCATGGATGAGCTCTAAATGGAGGATATCACAATAGCCCCATCTGTGGCCAAAGTGATTTGGGATTCTTTATACCACCTCCCACAACAATCTAAATCCAATCACAAGTCCTTGCGGTTCTTAGAGCCGTAGAACTAATGCTGTTACGATCAAAATCTGGTATGAATATTGCCATCTATATCGATAGTATCAGTAGTTATATAGGCTAAACCAAGTAAAACAAGGTTGATTACTAGGTCACTGCAGTATAGGGCAGCACACATTACCTAGCTAATGCGAATGTGGCGAACTCCTACTTCTTTGAATTTTTCGAGGATACACGAGCTATGAAGGACTACTAGTTCTACTTTTTTATCTAACTTAACCTCCCTAGGTACATAAACCTTAAGTACGGCATGTAATCAAAATCCTGCCCTAAAAATGCCTCTGTAGTATACACCTCTAAAACTAAAATCTTAAAGATGTTACAACTGTTATTTTCCGAAAAAAAAAAATACGACAAAATTTTAATCCAGAAAATGTCAAAGTAAACAAAAGATGTATCCTTTGCTTGACCATCAGAAAAAACAATCTTAAAATACTCTCTGCCTTAACATTCACTCTGGTCTACAAGTAACTAAAAAAAATTTTACAAGTTATGTTCCAGGATTACTTCTTTTTTCTTTAATACCTTCCTCTATACTGTACTCGTAGGTTATCCATAAATACCTAGCCATTATTGATGAACGGATCATTAATTTCAGTTGGAATGATGATGTATTCAATGTAACCTAAATATTTATATTTGCGAAAAACTTATTCTAACATTGACAAGATACAGGTCTTCTTATTTGCCAAAACAGGAGGACAATCTAGTCGAGTGCCGATAAAATCCCTATGCATCTTTTAGAAAGAATTCAACAAAGGACATTTAAGCAACATTGTACTGGTGTTTTGTTCTCTTTTATCGAATCTCTGACTACCAGCGCTGCAATTAAATTGACATTCTAATCTTTATATGAAATGTATTCACTAGCTTAGAATGCTCACTATTTTACCCTAATTAGTTAATTAATTGAACTCATTACTACCAATCTATGTATTTCCGAATCGTTATAAGTTACAAACATTCAAAACCAATGTACATGGGCACCTTGCGTTTTCTCTCTTCTAGAAGTCAGCATTTGGTAGCACCTTATGCAAAACCCATTCAGAATATACTCCTTGACTACACCTCGATTATAAATAAAGAAAGGAAAGCCATTCCTTATAAAATCGATCAATTTCCTTTAACTTCATTTACACCATATTTCGGAATAAATACATAGATCCGCACAGTACAATTTAGGGTGGTAAAAAAGATGCGAAACACTTGTCTTTCTCTTAAGTGTGTGGTTAGAAAAAATGGTCATATTGCAAAAAATCGGCTGTAATATCAAATTTAAGCACGCTTTTCAAAATATTCTCATAGATCCACGTCATCACCGGCATTCATTTCCTACCTACATTTCTATCAAATTTTATTCATCACAAAGTCATCTTTTATGAATATTTCAGCCCCTAAAATGGATGAGTGAAGTTTCGTCTGATTTCCACATCCTCCTTGACTTGGACAGCTCTCGTCCATCTTTACAACGACGCAAGATCCGTTCATGGAAAGGGATGATCAACTTATGTTATAACTGCTTATCTATACATTCGATTGTTTCAATTCAAATTTCAAACATTCAAGTCTATAATTTTATGTGGTATCCAACTGGAGAGTCCTAGACCTAGACTAGCCGGCCCCATAACATGAATGTCGTAATATAAGAAATTAGGCTTTAACGAAATCGAATTCTTTATGCCCCTTTAAAGGTGTTTATCATTTTTTAAATTTTCTAACGAACGAACATAATCGAAGAGAGAATAGAAAAAAAAAAAAACGACAATGATGTTTATTTACCCGCATAAAGCCATATACCTATTGCCTTTATAGAAATCATATTTCTGTTTCCTCTTCAATAACGCCCTTCACATACATACAATGTCTGTGTTGTATTTATTTTCTTTTATTTGGCAGACATTAAACCACCATCCTCATACCATCCCGAGGGCTTTACTTTTATTTTCAAGCTACTTAAAGGCTTTTGAACCTGAGTTTGTTTTTTTTTTTTTTTTTTTTGAATTTTGGCAATTTACTTTCTATCTTTTATCTCTCAATGTCAGATCCATGATGTGCTTTTTATATACAGGGGGAAAAACAAGAAAAATCTCCACTCAATACCATACCCAGACAGGACAACGTCTAGTAGTTCTACAGCTCTACAGATTCCAATGAAAGTGACACCAGGAAAAAAGAACTCCTTCTCCATTCGTTAAGTAATTCATCTTAATTTCGTTTAACAAGTACAGACTTCCTTTCGCATCATGGACATGATTGGTCTACGGTTTACAAGCTTACACGACACCAACAGACCAACGGACGATTCCATCAAGGATATCAATAACATTAAGACCCTTCCTATCTACAATACATTACTTTTACCCTCCCAAAACATTCTCACTTGTCATCGTCATCGACTTATTCAATTTCTTATCGACCCAAAAAGGTATTTGTGTAAAGGGAAAATTGGAGTAAAGGAAAAGTCCTTAATCTGTCTTTTCCGAAAAAGAGAGAATCAAAAAACAATAATAATTGGCAATTTGTTCACTATATCATTCCCTCTTCTTGAATTTGACGAATTACGGCAGAAAACTCAAAAAGAAAAAAAAAACAAAACAAAACAAAAAAAAAACTCAAATGACAAACTGAAAGTTGAAGGGTGGCTATGGTTAGGAAGGTCTCGAGGTCCTCTGTCCCCCTATTGCATACTTATAATTGAACATCTGTCACAGGCCGGACAGACGATCAACTACTGCCTCATAAGAAAATCAATTCGATTTTGCAAAATGCGAACACAGCAATAACAAACAAACCCGAAAAACTTTGGCAAGGATACGAAGGAATACCAGGACTAAAGTGCACCAGTTAGAGGCAATGTGACCAGGGGGAAATGTTATAATTTAACTTAAAGAGAATAAAGTTTTCCCAGTTTAAGTACGTACTCGGTTCATCTTTGGTTTCTCACACACTGGGCCGAATTTTCGTATTTTGACTGACTAAGGTTAGTTTTTGTAGGATTTTTACTAAGATGTCATTTGTAGAATTACCATTTTAGGGGTACGTAGGTTTTCCAATTCCCAGTATATCATTGCACGAGCTCGGTGAGAATGAGCCATTGTGTTGATATCATTCCAATGTCTCAGCAATCGGAAGTCGACATTGTAGGTTTTTTTACCCTATTATATCTCTTTTCTCTTATCAAATACTTGGCTTACTGCCAATACTACTTTGGGTTTTTCAAGGTGGCCTTACGCGCAAAGCTTTGGGATAAATCCAGCAACAATGGAACTTGTTTTCGTTAGAAGCAATAAACCCAAACATAAAACATATGCGCCAAGAACTGACGAGAACTCGATGAAGTTTATTGCCAACTTCAAACTACTCAGGATAATGTTGGAATCAAATATTAGTTCTTACTCTATGGTATACTCATGCGACGAAGCTAAAAAAAAACTCACATTAGGCCGTGAGATTCGCCAAAGCCGATCGTAGACAAAACCAGTTACTTGAGGATGCTACTAGGCAAGACAAACATCCGTAATGGTACCAACCGCCTGCTGCCCTATTGAAACTTCAGAATTAAGTAAGACACCAGGACTCAGAAAAATATAGAGCTGACTGGAAATGCGGTAGCATTATTTAAAAATTCGTGAAAACAATTTGCACATACTCGTATACATAAATCGAAGACGGATCACAAATCTGAATATTTTCTGTTTAATCACGAATATCTTAACAAAATAACAGAGGTAGTACAATGAATTGAAGAAAATTGAGATACTTCAAGCAACTACAAAACTCTTAAGCTATCAAAACATTGCTTAACCTCTCCGAGACTAAGCAAAATCTATCCATACATCTACAAAAGTTCAACAGGAAAACGGACACAACGAAAGATGATTCATGTTTAACCCCAGGAACTGAAAACTACTACCAATCAGCAGAAATACCATAAGTTGTAACTGAAAGTTGCCTAATAGGATTGCGGTACCCCATTGCAGTATAAATTGGCCTAAATAAATTGCATTGAATTACTAACTTTTCAACTGAGTACTCTTTCAGACGTGTTTGTTTAAATAAAACACAAATATGTGAACTTGATAACGATTTATTTAATTCACGAACAGAGCTTCGATTTTCGGAGTAAATTTCGACGATTTTAAATCGTTGTTCTAACGTCAATCTTGCCACGATGAAATGGTAAACTGTACTGAAAATAAATGAAGCTTAGTAGCTTAAGGCTTCCCAAAATTAACACAAGATTTGAATTTTGCACCATTTTTGTGGTAAAGGGATTTGGGGTTTTTGAGGTTTATCCCAACAAGCCCACGCCACTCACGCCTTGAAGGAGTAAATTAAGCGCCATATCAACAAAATTCAGCCATATTTATGCAAAATTTTCATGCAAAATTTCGACCAAAGAGTGCGTATTCCATATTTGTTTTCCATACATAGACCTATACTTTATGAATCAATAACAAGTTTAAATTGTTTAATTAAAAACCTGTGTTTTCTATCAAAATTACATTTTACGTAAATTTTAGGACACCCTTTGCAATATTAAAACGGTCACACTAATCCAAATAACCAAAGGGATGGATTCACCCCCAGCCCACTGTTCCTTACTTTGCGAATATTTGAGCAAAATATGCGAATATTTTTATGGCGTTTCTTTTGTATTGTTCGACTTTCCTTTCTATGCATACAATCGTATTGTCCTTTGAAGTTAATATTATGTGAGGAATGCCTTGTGGGTGTGTTCACATGGTGCAGATATGCGAATATGAAATATGCCGTACATGGCGGGTGTCAAGGATCATATTGTCTCGCATTTTGGCCAAACAACTAAACCAATTACAAACATATTTGTTTTCTCTTTATCGTTACTCGTATATGCCTTTGGTTTCCCTTTTTTTGTTGCTTTGGTTTTTATTCACATTCGTTTATGAAGAACAACAAATGATGACAGCTTTTCTTTATTGTGTGTTTTTGTGTCTTTTCAGGACTTTCCATCATGACAAGGAGACGTTCGAGTCCGCTGGGACTCGAATTAGTTGCGTTGGTGGTGTTAGCATTGGTTGTGCTGCCATTATTATCACATGGAGGTGAGTACTTGAGCCGGTCGAATATTATTATTATTATTATTATTATTATTCAGCTTCTTTTATGATCATTAATAATGGAAATTTGAGACCACAGCATATCCTTTGCTGACGCGTCACCTAACAACCTTCAACCATCGTCCGTTACCAGTCACCTTTTGATGGTGCGTTCGCTGGAAGGGCTAACAAAACAAATACCCTTGTGAGTTCAAAAAGGGAAAAGAAAAGTGTCCTTCTGACGCACATTATTGCGGCGGTGTTAATGGAATGATGCAGCTCGATTTTTCTAGATTAAATTGGATTCGCACTTAGTCCCTTGGGGGATGGTAAATTTTAAGTGGGACATTTTATTGGGATATTTACTGAGAAGGGTGGCGAAGTGCACACGATGCACGACGGCGCTTATTTGTGCAAGCTATGGTAGGACATACGAATATTTCTTACAGTCCCCTTACTTTTATCGGACTGGCTAATTTGTCAATCGATTCATCGATGAAGGGAGTGGAAATGATTTTAATCCCTGCAATGGGATTAATGTAGAAAATTTGTTGCATTGTTATGGAGATTTTCAGAAATTACCTTTGACTGATTTCGATTGAGTGTTATATTGAACAATTAAGGGAGAAATGTTCGATGTTTGCTGAATTCGTCAATATTTACTTAGACAAGGAAGAATCTTTAGTGTCGATTGTATTCGAAAAGAAGGCTTTAAATAAAGGACAGCCAAGAAAGATAATCCTGAATGAAGATATTTGCAGGATTTTCCCTACTTAGTTTGATTAATACTTTGCAAATTGATATATATAGATATTATCACTCTGCCGCTTATGCGGTAAATAGACCTCAACATCGTTCTATTTTGAATCCCATCGTCCGTAATCTAGCTATTCAAAGACCTTCAGGAATTTGCGTACTTCTATTTTGATGTTCGATATCAGCATTACGATTTCCCTGATCGGTTGCGACTGCATCCAAGCATTTAATTTTGTCTACGACTGATGATTTGTATACTTACCATTTTCTATAACCTTTACCGGCGTCGTTAGTCTGGTTATCCGTCTTCCCTTTCGCCAACCCGTGTTGATTCTCATGAAGTTCAACTTCACAGTCTTCTAGAGATTAGACCTTGCTTCTATATTTTCATTTCTATTTCGATTAAAGACGTTTAACATCAGATGGTATAACAAGAGCTTTATTTACTATAAAAATCACGGATTTAATCCAACCGAACGTCCCCGATTCATCCATTTTATTTTCTTTTTAGAGAGAATCTATAGAAACCTAACGAAAACTGATTTGTTTACTGGAAGAGAAATAATCCTAAGCCCCCTTGCTTGTGCCTCAACTTGCCATCACTTTAGGCTTCTGAGCAGGAATTTTCTGGGTTCCGAAAGAAAACCTCTACAGCCCTTGCTGTAATTACATTTCAATCCTCTGTTTTCTTTTTCACAGAACAAACAAAGGATTTCTGTATTTCCACTGCACTTAGTCCATGTTTGAAAGGTTTCCCTTTCATGTGCCTATGTGCTCTCCATTATTATTATGGAGCCGAGCATCCAAACACCAAGCACTGTTTCATTGTTCATATAGTTTTACTGGAAGGTTCTCCATATGACCTTCCCGATAAATTTCTCTATTTAGTTCATGGCACTTCGAATCCATTTGCGCATATTTCTTAAAACGAAAAAAATAAAAGTGTCTTGTAGTGTCCCATAAGGTGTTAATGTTTTCACTGCCACGATTAATTTTGGGGTGAGGCTGCAGTTTTTTTTAGCCCTCTAAACTTTTCCTGTAGTATAGCTACGATTCTTTCTCGCAACTTCGGAATATTGAGTTGATTTTTATAGAAAGGTTCTTGTCAAACTTTTTAGCTTGCCGGCATTTGCCACGCGAATCACACCTCATAATCACCTTAATTTTATCGGTGAAAGTGCAAAGTATTTCTGTAAAATCATTTCATCAAGGAGGATATTAATTCCTTGATCTATTTTAAACTATGAAGTTTGTGTCTAAGTTTTTTTCTTACTTTATATCCGAGTGCTTTACAATTTTATTAGAAATGCTTGATCTATAGCAGGGAAACTTATCTCTGCTAAACTTCCATATGTCCAAGTGTACCATCACTAAAGACTTGTCAAAATATTGCCTCCATACTCATTTAGTTTTCAGTCAAACAACTGTACGATGTCAAAACCTCAGCTCAAGGTCACAAATAAATCCAACCACTAGGATAAATGCATTTCCAATCAGATTGACTCTTTGTTGTGGTATTTTATATTCTTACTGGCGCCCACTTTGGCAAAAATCATTGTCAACCTATGCATAAATCTGATAAAGAAGACACCGAGGTGTATCCAGTACTCCTAAAATAACTCTGTCATAAACCATTTTTGTCATGATTGAAAATTAATAAACTTATGATTCTACTGACTCATCTCTCATCTGTAAGCCCAGTTTATCTTCTTGTCTCATGCGAAAAAAATTCCTCCTAGTCCAACCAAGCCAATGACAAGTTATTTATAACCACAATCAATATATTCGTAACTCCACCGATATATGTACATATCTACGTTACTTCGTATTACCGTCATATAAAGTTGTTTCCCGCCACGGTCCATTTTTGAAGACATGTTCACTTGAAAACCCACTCACATGAAAAAACCAAATGGAAAGACGACCAAAATAAAAAACCTCTCACTGGTAACAGAGTTCCGTATAATGTATGTCCGTATGAATACATATCCTTTCCTGTTCCGTATAAGATTCTCGTAACGTAATTTTATTATTCCGACCGTTGAAATGGCTGCAAGTGCCAAATAAATCAGATCAAATAGTTAAGTCAACCTCAACTGGCACATCCCGCTGACACATTTGTACGAGAACTTGTATGTAATCGTTTTAGCCGCGTAAATCATGCCGCTAGCCAGAACTCGCATTACGTGGAGGGGAATGAAAAGGAAGCATTTCTAAAATACCTTTGTGGCGTTAACTAGTCATTAAAGCGCTTAATAGCGATAATGGTCACGTGTTGTTTTCCATCTTATTTCGAGAGAAATTTACATGACAGCTAACACGCAGGATACCTAGTCATGGTTATAGTCGCCGGCGACATCGTCATCGTCATCGTCATCGTCATCGTCATCGTTGTTGCTATTTCTCAGGAGTGCAAGCCACAAAAAAAAAAGAAACGCGAAGACGACGAAAAAACCCTTTTCGAGGTTTGAGAGTTTATTTATATGAACTACAATGTTACAGTGCATCGTGGTAGGGTTACCACAGAGCCACTTTGTGCCAATTTCACTGAACTTTAATTGTAGAGGCCAAACATGTGGTGGCAGAAATTTCAAACAAAATAGATGAATCCTGTATACCATATATTCGCAATACGAGTATGAATTCCAACAGTGAAATAACAATTTGCGAACACACAGCATCTTAAATTAAGCTAAAAACAACGCCAATCAGCCTCGAAATACGTACACGCAACTTATAGATGGATTCATGATTTCTATGGTCCACATAATAATCTATGTGCATCTAAACTCCCTATCGGAATGATTTGGAAGAAGATGGATATCTTTACAGAACAAGGTAAAAAGAATGTACTCGTAAAAGGCTAATTGCAAAATTTTGTGAATGGATCTAAGTACTTGAATTCGATTGAATTGCTCTGCGTATGCACCACCAACATCTCTAACAGTGGGGGTTACAGGTTACATGTTACATGTTCTAATACCAAAACACTTAACCAGATCATGTAGCTATTCTAGTTGCTGGATCAGGCCTTATCACTTAAAGCTCTAAAGCGCGGACAGTCCTAGATGTAATCATTGATTGGTGCACTAGTAATGGGCTTTAAGTTATTAACTTCACATGGCTGATCTGATTCATATATTGCTAAATTGCCATAATATCCGCTTTTCTAATGAAACTAAGTATCTGCATGTTATGTAGAATACCAAATATTTGTAGACTGATGATCGTTTGTCTTCAGAAACCGACGAAGAGCTATGACACCGTCCACGGTGGAATAATCTTTCACGTTAATATGTTCCTGGCTGCAAGGAGTGGTTTAATGTGGCTGCATAGGAGTCTTCCTTTTTCCTTCTCCATCTCTAAGCGCACTAATATGAGAGAGTAAGGTATATCATTTCATCTTTGGCAGGCCAACAGAATGCGCCCTGACGTCGCCAAAAGAAACAGCAGTATTGTTGCTGCCCTCAGAAAAAAGAGTATCGGTATGCTTATTGGTATTTTAACGTGGGACATTACATTAAAAGAATCATACTCATATAAATGTGCAATGGACTTGTTTTTTCCGGAGTGCTCTGTTCCGACTGCCTGATTAATCGTAAGTCTCAAAAACGCTGAACGATTCCAATATCTCTAACCCGTGAAAGGTATCCACGAAAGTGTGGATATTTCAACAATAGGTGGCTTTCGAAAAATGGACCCGTAATATGTTCTCCATGACTATGCAGTTTTACATGTCTATGTATACCGTTCAAAAAACTACCCAAAAACGCAAGAAGCTTCGTTGCAAATTTCTTTGCATATTACTTACTATGAAAAGGAGCGATCAGTCCGATAGGTTCTTTTGGCATAGCTTCAATAAATTAGTATATATTTTGTTACCTCATTGTGATATTTAAAAAAATATTTCAATAACACAATAACGGCGTAGCTAGAGCTTTACCAACACGTTAGCTTTCCACGTTAGTGACATGTATTGATTTCTAGCAAACTCTGATGTAGCCCTAGCCCTCCGTATCTTGTTTTCCCATACTAGAGTTTTTCCTGGTTTTCTCCAAGTTATTGGAATTTATTCACCGGTAAACCTGATGATGTAGAAGGGAGTATCATTCGTCTCTTCTAGTTCCACATTTTGAATTTCAAGTAGTGGCAACCCTGTACCAGAGAATGTACGTTAACAGTCATTTTGTTGGATTTATTTATTTTGTTTAAGTGTGATTGACCGAATGTTTGGGTTAATCTAATTACCACAGTTAGGATGGCTATGCAGGTGGGAATATATATATTTTTTTAAACTGTTACCATCCCACTTAGATCGTGAATGGCGTCCAACAATGCATTCTTGATGTCGGTCATACTCGTACTTAGAGAAGATACCCATCTATTTACAAACAATTTGTTGGTAACTCATTTGCATGTTGAGAAGGTATACATTATTTCACATACGAAGAAAGTCAGTTAGGGTCATGATTACATAGTAAATATTGAGCTCCGACATATGATATAGCTAATAAGCCTTCGAGGTTCTAATAGTTAAGCCAAATAAAATTTATCAATTGTACATAGATTTGAAATCATACTTAGGAAAATGCACCGAGAAAATAGTTTTACGAGCATCATGTTGAGGCTCATGAATGACTCATTTACTGAGTTTAAGCCTCCAGATTAGATTTGGTGTAAATAGATTTTACACACATCTCTGATGCTTCATTGGATAATTTCTCACGGCAGCCAATGTAGATAAACGAAAAAAAATGAATCTAAACACATCATAAACAATTAGAGCTGCGGACGGTTATTTAATTTAAAAATATGATAAACTCACACCATCAGTATATACGGATACAATCAAGTTGAACGATAAAAGAAGCGATCATATGTATAATAACTACGCGCACCTGACTACCTGCAAAAGTCTAGTTTCAAGTTCAATTTCAATCTTGGAACATTCAAGGTGAGACGTTAATGATGAAGCACACATCATCAAGCATCACATCATGACGCGCGCGCGCGCCTCTTCGATATTCAATCTTTTCTCTCAATCTTTCCACGCCGCTTGATTTGATGATCTTGTCCATAAGCTTTCCACACTCCAGTCTCGCCGATCACGTCACATAGTCGTATGCGTTACTTACGCCATATGGCTTATGATGTACAAATCTGTGTTCCGTGATCGCTGAGAGTTTCCAGTGTTTTTTTGTTTTTTTTTTTGTATTTTTTTTTTTTTTTGCTGGAATGTCTGTACTTACGCAGAATATTGGTCTGACCATACCTTTTGTTTAGGGCAGGGTGTTAGGTAGGGGCTAATGAACCTTAAGATATAATTTAGTCGACTGGTGATTATGTTTTAACGATGCGAATTTTTTCTTGCTTCAGTCCGCAAGGCTAGGAATCCATCCTATTTTGATACGTTAAATCGTGTAGTATCTTTTAACGCCTTGTAGATTTGCTTTGCGCATTTTTGTTTCTAATTTTTGTTTTTTTTTTTTCTATTCTATTTTGGCAAGACGATGAAACAAATCATTTTCTAACAATAGATGCGTGAAGCTATTTCTATGTTTTGAAGTGGTAAACAAGCATTTGTTGACCACAACAAAGCAAAAGTCAATTGTTTGAGTTAATGAACAACTTTATTCGATTTTCGATTTTTTATTCGAAATTTTTCGGCAAAACTATTAAACAAGTGAAGATTTTGTCTGTTTTATATCGAATTGCGAAGAGTCTGGAGTGACTTTTAAGTGAGTTTGCCCATTGGATCAAAATTGAATGGCTTGATTGCCGATATTCTTAATTTGATTTGCAAAGCCGGCAAAGTTGAAACTTACGTCAAGCTATTGATCACAAAATAGTAATTGTTATTTAATATAAGGCTTAAGATTTGATCTGAACAAACTGGCTTTATTTCTCACCTTTCAATATATTTTTTTATTGTATATCCAAGAAAAAGTCGTTGGGAGAGAAAACTTAAAGGAGCATTGACATTGTAAATACACAGTGCAATACTCAAATTACTACACAAATTCAACAAATTATTACACGTCTAATCTTCATTTATTATTATATAGATACGCATAGACACATGCAGACGTATTTCAATTTTTTCCCTTGAGATAATAAAACAGTCCCAGTTTAATTAAATCAATATGGGTTTTTTCCTCAAATTTAAAAAGAAAATCCTGAAATCATCTATGCTGGAGCCAGCTGATCAATGTGTTACATAAGGACTTAGTGTTTGGGACATGGATTTTCTACTTCGACTCAATTGAGTTTCTCAAGGAAATAGCTGCTGGCAAGAGTTATTCTTCGTTTAAATGTTAACGAGATTGTATTCGTTATAACGTAGATACTCGTATTCCTCATTGTTGTACTAAATTTCATCCTAGTGCACTGATAGATCCAGATAAGATTCTTAAAAAAAATCACGGCGACTCATCACCTTGTCGGAACCTTTTTTCGGACACCTCTTTAGGCGTACAAATTTTGCTGGGGTACAACGCTTGAGTCAGATAAGAAGGCTGTCTATTGATTCGAAACCTAGGGAGCTGTTAGACAAGGCAAGATGTTTTCAAAGGAACACTACCTCACATGGTTTCTTACATACTACTCCGGATTAAAGAGTTTTGGCAATAGAGTATGGTATATGGTCATCATTTAGGAAGTGCAGTTGCTCACAAAAGATCGAATATTATTGATACCAAACGTACATTAAACCGCTAAGAACCTTAAACCAATAAATTTGCCTTGAGTTGACCTCAATATTAAAGCATACTTTCTCGATTACAATTTTGAGATTCTTGAAAAAATCCTCCCATCTTAATCTCAGCAGTTTTATAATACAATACCTACATCTTTATGAGTTAGTCCAAAGAGTTTCAAAATCTCTTCCATACCAGCAGTACGAGTAGCCCATATCCTAGTAAAAGAATGTACTGTAACCGTACTAAACCGATGTTTCATTATCATCAGTACTAAAATACTGACTTTTAGGATGGAATATATTTTGGCAAAATAGATCACTATCCTGCAATGGTACAGACCTTGATGTGCTCTTAGACCCAAACTTTAACTGGAAGTCAAATCACCAATAAATCGCTTTATATTGGGTTCCAAGGCCTGGCTTATCAGCCTACAGAGGCGTTACACAAGCCTTCAAGAAATAATCGATTAGCATAAAATTCAACAAACACTTTCACTATTAATGTTGTCGTTGAACCGAGTCCTTAAATCAATGGTTACATGAGCGGTATGGTATGTAGCGCCATCTTGCTGAAACCCCATATCGCCCATATTTTCGAAAAAATGATCCCTAAACATTGTTCGATCACGTTGTTCATTGACTCCAACGCGGGCACCGAAATAGTGTACTTTTCTGGATGTGATTGAGCCTCATTATTCTCGTCTGGATTTGCCTTACTCCAGAAATGGCAATTTTGCTTATTTGTAAATTCAATAAACCAAAAGTGGCCCTCATCACTAAATACGATTTTTCAATAAAAATAAGTGTTGACTTCAAACTGCTCAGCGAACTCTTCCGTAGCTTTAGCTCCTGCAGAAGATGGATCTCACATCGAAACCGCAAAAATGGTTGCAATAAGTAAAAGTCATAGAAAACTGCATACCGCTTAGATGGGCAGTTCCGCACGAGTGTGACACAACCAGACATGAATACGTATAGGTAGTCTCTATAGATACACGACGTTATCATAAGCAACCAGTTTCTCCAAGATCTGTCGATCGAATGTGAACTTGGGACGTAAAACACCCCACTGATAAGGACCTACTAGGTTTCTGATGGTCACAAAATATGACAACAAAAATCTTGTTCGCAATATTTTAAAAACCCGCGTCGTTTAGGGTGTTTCCTTTCCTCAGGACCAGATAAACCATGCTGAGATTCGAACAATCGGACATGCTTTCCTCCGACCAAATTTTAAGGATGGTCTGAAAGCGGAATATCCGCCATCTTCGCTGCATAACTTGCTTCTTAAGAATCTGAAGAAGTAGTCCTTCAAATTCCAAGTTACGACTTTTTGTGTACTACGATATTCCTGCAGTCAACCATGCTTCGGCTTAAATATTTTGCCCCTGATACGCCCTTTTCGCCTTCTGATAAAATTTCCGAAGTTCATTTCTACAATAGCATTTTTGGATGGCCCTGATTTCGTGGTTTTTGAACTCCCTCTTTTTCCTTCAGAGAGGCTTATGTTTTGTTTGTCTCATCTCTCTCTAATCTCAGCCCTCGTATACATCTATGAGTTTCATACTTGCGATCGTCTTTTGAAACTTAATACATTAAAGGCGACATTTCTGATAACTTCCTGATAGCATCGCTACTGCTTCCCCAAGGCAAAGGCTTTAGCCGTCTCTTGCGAGTTGTAGATGCTTTCAACATCAAACCTTCTAACAGTATTTTCAGGTAGCTATACTGCCCATAATATCCGCATTCGCACTTGAACTATTTTACATACATACATATATTAGGAGGTGGGCCGAAGCAATGTTAACACCTCAGAATGTGCGGAAATTTCATGTACACTGTCTATTGCAGGATTATTAGCCTGGCTGCCCTCCTTTGAACGAGAAGAACGTTTTTTTCATTTTGAAAATCAGTTAATCTAACAGTCAATAACAGACACCAGATTTGTCAAAGCGAAGATATTGCTGTCCTCAATCTATATCGATCAAATGGAAAGTTTTAACTTTCATAATTTCAGGTAAATCAATCAATCATATGTATAAGTAAGTAACATCTGCTATTAATACACCATCAAATGCCCGAGATAGTGTTCTCATGAGATGTCATTCGGTTGATCACATTTCTATTGGGAAAGAGTCTCTATGTAATAACTGAACCAGTTTTCCAATCTTCTAAGCATGCATCAAGTTCATGTACCCTTCTCTTAGCTCGTCAACCGCATTTAAGTTCGGTAGACGATATGAATCAACTGCTGACTGCTATATAACTGACATTCATTTATCAGGAAATCCTTTCCGGGAATACCAACCCCATTACAATTTTTATTCATCTAATTCAATTTTCATAATTTCCATTCAAATTATCGTTTAAATACTCATTATGCCCATACAGACAACTAAAAAATTTCCTGAAAAGACCACCAAATATCTAACTCTAAAAACGTTACTTCGGTAATATAATATAATTGCCAAGAGAAAAGTTTCCACCTATTGCTTCTTTAGTTCTTCAACGAAATTCTGCGGAAGTTCCGAATCTAGTAGGTCTAATTCCAGCGTACTCCTCTCTACATACATATATTCAACACACGGGAACACTCAAAATAACAGCAAAATAACAAAATAGGTAACAAAACGCCCGTTATCCATCATAGCTTAATAAGTTAATTAAATACCTTTCACTGATGATAAGTTGAACAGGTGCCACCACCAGGAAAACCACCACCAATTCACTACCTTCGCGTGAACTTAATTAATTTCCCAAGAATATGAGACGAAGTACGAAAACTATTTGCTCACACACTCCAAAGTGGCAGATAGAGGGCAAAAACCTTTTTTTCTCTTCGCTCTTAGTTCTCGGTTTTTGGTTCTTTATTCTTTATTCTCATACGCTAACTCCATCGTGTTAGAATAGTCGAAAACATAAAAAATTAAAAAAAAAAAAAAATTAAAATAAAAGTACGGCCATACCATGCCCCCTGAGGTCAATCATCTTTCCTTCAAAAGACAAAGCTGTTTTAAAACATGCGCCCAGGCTAAGCTGTCTGGGCTTCTGTAATTAATGCTCCGCAGATTGTTATTGTATAACCTAATAAACTGACGGTAATAATGATTGTATAGCAAATTAAATGATGGGTAGGTAAACGTCAAAGAAATACGCTTCCGTCTGCTTTGTCTTTCTTTATCCTCGGGCGATATAAACAAACATTCAAGGAGAAGAAAGTAAATTAGTAGTCAACTGGAGAGTTTTTCTAGAATGTTCATACTCACTGAAATGTTCAATTCAACAGTAGGAAAGTTCACTTTTGGTGAAAAACTTATGCTACATTGTTGGGCAGATCTTAAGTAGGATTTTAATATGGGTACTCGCTCAACCCATTACCGCTAACTATAGGGGAATAAGTCTTCTTAATATCGTATAGATGGTATTATTCTGTCTGCCGTATTAAATGAACGCATAAGACTCTTCGTAAACAGTCTGGCCCGCCCTTATCAGTGTGGTTTTAGGCCAGGAATCTTTGAAAAAACTTAGCATGTGACAGCATTTATATTGGTGCCATGCCTAATTTTGGCGTACCTGTCAAGCTCAATCGACTATGTATGATGACGATGCAGAATGCATGCTGCACAATCAATTTCGGTAATGACAAAACCGAGACCGTCAATGTCGAGCCAAATTTGTGTCGCAATGCGTTTCACTACATGCGATCAAATAACATATGTCACAGCGATTTAGCGACAAAATATTTTGAATAAGTTTGGCGAATCCCTCATACAATATGGACACAATGTGGAATTTTTGTCATTCTAGCACAAAAAAATTATTAGTCAGACGATTCCAGAGGAAGGGGAATGAAAATGGGTTTTTCGAGAGAAGGTAAAGAAATTATTTTTATTTCATAAAAGTCTAGCTAGTGTTCTTCTTTGTCTGTGAAAAGATAATTTCCAAGATAATTTAATAAATAAAGAAACAAAACGGTGCGAAGTCAAAAGATTATTTCAACATCGTTCTTGAAAGAATTGTGCGAAGCTCAAAAGCCATCTTCAGAGGCATCATCTTTCTAAGTTATGTTCAAGTGTTCGCATACGCAGTTGACATTGACATAATGTGTTGGACACAGTGAGCTGTCAATTGAGCGCTTGCGACTATTGAAGCAGATTCTGCAAAGATTGATGAAGGAAAAGCAACACTTGTAACAATACGTCACGATAAAAGCTACAACTTTGGGGCAGTAAGGCTCCGCCCCAAGGAACTAGTGCGGGAAGAATCACTCTTGCTAATAGCTGAACTTAAAGGCAATTGAATAGTAAAAACCCCTCTCGCACCCAAAAAGTGTCTGGTTATACAAGACACTGATTTTGCCAGTTGAGAAAAGACCGCTCGCACTTTTAAGCTCGTTTAACTATACATTGTAATGTGCCTCGCAATCGTTGCTCCATTACGGGAAATACCAATCCTACGCTGATATTTTCAAAATGTATGAAAAATAATTTTGAGCACGAAAACACGAAAACACGAAAATCACAGTTTTTTTCGTCTCTGATACGAGTAGATGTGCAGGTTTACACCAATTGGTTACATGTTGTCGCCTATTTAATGTGCTTCCAAAATGTGTGAGGAATTGGCTATTAAGTTTTGGTTATTCCACTTTAGAATCAATTTTGACATTCTGGTGTAACCGTTTTTCTTTTAAAGTTTAAAGTTTAATTTTGATTTTTTATTTTGTAAATGTATATTTTCATTATTTTTAACTTTTTTGCGATTGTAAAGAACATTAGATATTTAACACTATTTTAATACTTTAAGCATATAAAAATAAAAAATGTCACTTATATAATTTCTTAAATCCTCTAATGTAACCAGAATGAATTAATGTTTTTGAATTTATATGAAATAAAATTTATATCTACCTCTTTTTGTTGCTGTCATCACATAGAAGTAATAATGGATACGCATCACTTAAATTTATTGGCTAATTGCCTATAGGCCCTTAACCCTTTATAAGGCAGCTTTAGTTGGAGCCGCCTAAGGAAATACATGTTTATTTTTGAATTATTTAGGAAGTATTTGAAGAAATTTTTGAAAGAAAAAAAAAAATTGTTTAATTTTTGAAAAAAAGTGAGGTGGCAATAGGTTTGCCATTGCCTGTTGGTGACCGAAGGAAATATGTGAACTACAACTATTTTTTTTTTGTTCATTTTATTTTTTATTTAGAAAACTAATTATTTAAAATAAAAAAAATGTCATTTATGGAAAAGACCAAAGCATGGAGTAATGCATAGTGGTACTTGGCAATGCAAGCATTGAATTTTTGATTTTGTATTGTTTGTTTTTGTACTGCAAAGTCTGCATCTGCGATAGGTCGAAATCTCCTCAGGCATATGTACTCTTACATTTTCCAATCTATGTTCATCAAGTACACCAAATGATTTCCTTGTTGACTGGCTGCAGTTATTTTTGATGCTACGTGGCCTATTTTTTACCTTGTTTGCTTGGAAGCTTCCAATAAGTTCTTGACCAGGTAAAACCCTAAAATGAAAGTGGGATAGTTCTTGTGTCCTTATCCGGACTATAGAAGAATGCAAAATATGAGCATTTGTCACAGCCGCAACGACAAAAAATAAGAAATGCGTAACCACCAACATTTACTTCAGCGTCCTACGCTATAGGTGGCACGCTTTTGGTCGAAAAGGTCGATGCCAACCATGCGTTTGGTATATTGTTGAACTGCCAACGGACAGGAGATTTCGGCCTTGGATCCATCTTTCTCTGTTCGTGTTATCACAGGCTTCATTTTCGGATCAAATGCAGTTGATAACAGATTTACCTGTTTCGTATCCATCCACTGTATAAAAGCTATATTTTTCCATTTTATATTCCCCTTTCATCATTTTGTTTTTTTGTGCTGCGATTTTTGGGAGTCCCTTTCGATTTGACCTCACCGTTGCAGTTGCATAAATTTTGTTTTCGTATAAGTCTTGAAGCAACTGGGGAGGTGAAAAGAAATTGTCAAAGGCTAAATGAACATTAGTGCCTTTCAGTGAGCGACAAAGCTGTTGTACAACTGAAGCTCCTAATCCTAATTCAGGCGTATTTTCTGTTTTTTGCCGGTGTTTACATCGAACTGGTATAAGTATCCAGTTTGCGAGTCACACCTAGCCCACACTTTGAAGCCTCTTTTAATTGGCTTGAGTTGCATATACTGCTTGAGACTGGATCGGCCTTTGAAAAGAACCATACGGTCATCAATTGATTGGGACTTAGTTGCCATAGCACAGCTTTGAAAACGGTAATTCAAAGTTGTCAGCAACGGATTTATTTTGAAGAGGCGATCAAAGTTAGCTTCTACATATTTGGGTCTGATTGAATTGTCAGCCAAGTGAAAATTCTGAGAAGATTTTTTTAAATCTTTTGCATGGCTTGACTGACGCAATAACTTCATTAAAAAAGAACGGGTCGGTTGACTAGTATAAATCAATAGACGGAAGGTTATGCACACCCATCAAAACTATTATTCCTAAAAATGCCTCCAGTTCTATTATATCAATGTTCTAACAAATGTTGCTTTTGTTTGTTGAGCATACAAACTGGTTTGATCGACAATAAGTTCAAGTATACTGTCTGTGAACATTTGCTTGAAAAAGTAAATTGGCCGACTTCGACTTCAGCATGGAAATATGTAGTTGGGCAATATTAATCGAATCAAAACTTTCACTTGACAAAAACGTCTCATTCGCTAAACTTTTATTCCAAAGGAGATCCTCGTTTTCGTCTGCACTTTGGTCGGAACTAGAGCTGCAGCATGGCAAATCAGATATCATAATATCATCAGAATTTGTAAACCACATCTTCAGCGTTTCCTGTCGGATCAGCTACATCAAAGTTCTTATTCTCGACATCCCCATCGTTTTCGAAATCGTCTTCGGAATTTTCGGCATCAATTTCATAAAACAATTCCTCAATTTCGTCATCATTTAGTTTTCCCTTAGACATCTATGTAAAAAAACAAATATCTGTAACAAGGCAGCAACAAAAATGTTGCTACTCTGAAAAGACAGTGGCAAATCAATGTACCTACCCTGTATTAATTTTTTACTTTGTTTAGGGTTATTCTCTTCAAAAATATATATTTAAATCTTTTGTAAAGTAAACTATTCACCAGATTAATACATTCACCAATTCGAACAACATTTAAAAAAAAAACCGAACAAAACAGCTGTTTTCAATGACCGTGTGCGGTGTAAAAATGTATCACTATACGACAAATGAATTTCAGAAGGTTATTCTTGTAGAAAATAGATGTCAGTTAAAGCACAAAATTGATGCAACAGATTGGATGCATTCAGCTACAAAGATGGGTGGCAAATATATTGCCACCACCTTAAAAAGGGTTAAGAGATGCAACTTGTAATAGTGATTGTCTGCCTTATCTCAACTTGCAACTTACCAATCACTGTCGTATATTGGAGTAATCGAACTAAAGACATGCTGACGTACCTCCTGCGATCTCCCGCGAATCACTTATCATACAATGTACGTCAAATTTATCAAATTTATCAAATTCAGTGGCATTTGGCATAACGAAATTATTCCAACCAACTGAATTAGCTTTCAGGCATTTCAATTAGTTTTTGGTATGTGTTGACACCTATTGTCAATATCGTTTGATGTGATGAACTTGATAAGATCCTAAGTTGACATATTGGCGAATATTTATATACGAGTATCACATTTACCTTTATAAAATGGTACCGACGTTTTTTTTTTTTTTTTTTTTCCATTTTGAAGGCATACCTCGATTCTATCTTTTTCATGTTGGATCTTAATTTACATTCCACACTTGCACCCGAGTGGGACAACCAATAATACACTGTATGAAACTGACCTTCTCAATCACTACAAAATAATCTCTTCCGCATTCGATTAGCCCTTTTGTGTGTGAGAACGTTCGTACCACTTGAGCTACAGATACTTCAGCCAATGGAATGCTATCAATACTTATCATAAACGTGCGATAGAGGACGCTTTGCATTTGTCGACTCCACTCTGCTTCGGATCCTCCAGCCAAATCAAGATCAATTAATCAATTTCACATTCATTGATAACAGAATAAATCAACCGCACAAAAGATCTTCGTGTTGTCGCCTTTTTACCAGGCAAAATACGAGTGCTCTACTCTAAGTCCCATGTGACTCCCATAGTTGTACGTAGAGATACCTACATATGTATGTATGTAGTGAATGGGAGTTGTAAGTGACCCGACTGGCCAGTTGACTAGCTAGCTAGCTAGCCGGTCAGGGCGGTGCGGTGTTTTTAGCTGTGTGCACGAATTTCACGGTCTGGTAGAGGAATTTACCATTTCGTACCGAACACACATCGGGCGGCGGCGGCAGAGCACATCGTGATCTTTTGCTCCAAGCCAATATTTCAGACATACGTACATCTAAGAGTACGAGTACGATTACGAGTCCATATGTGTCCCCTCCTCGCCTTTAAGGGTTTTCTTTCTTTTCTTTCTCACTGTCTCTTAGGATAGTCGACATCCCATTCTTGTCATCATTGCCGTTGTTACAATCGTCGTGGGCTTAGCCGGCTTAGTCGTCGTCGTGGTGTATATTTGGTTACTGGTCATCTTTGCCAGGAATCTCAGATAGGCATAACTCATATAGGTAGATTCATGCATTCAAGCCACTGCATAGACTCAATGTTTAGTTAGATGGTAAGATAGACTTAGTGTACCTACTCATCATCATCTCGTTTTTTTTTCTTTGATTCTTTTTTCTTAGAACCTCTGTGTCTCTGTTTACTATAAGACACTAAGCCAATGGTAAGAAAGAGGGGAGAACCCCCTTTATCATTGCGTTAGCATTTGTTTAGAATTTATAAAACACATTTACCGTTGTTATTATAAAAAAAAAAAAAAAAAAAAAAAACCAAATAAGAGATGTGAGACGATCAACATTTTTAGTTAAGTACGAATGCAAATCTATGTATCTAACACTAAATCTCGTGACTAAGGAATAAATGTTGAAGGAAAGCGGATTTATCCCGCAACAATTTTTGTTGAATTAGACCAAATACAGAACTGTAACCTGAGTGCGGCTACTTACATATGTAAATATGGATCCTGTTCCACAAATAAGAACACGAATTTGAACCGTCTAATTCAGTACGTAATGAATTTGCTAGAGCATGTATGATGTGTCAAAAATGCAAAACTATTCCTACATATGTTGGGCGGCTTGCAAGTGAAGTCATATGCAACATGTAGGTAACGACCCATCTAATATATATATCAATCTGTCGTCAATCTCTCGTCAATGTAGTAGACCTGTTTCTCTGTCTGGTCCTTGGGCCTACACCGTTTTTCCCACAAATTTTCTCTCAGCGTCTTTACTCTTTCGACATCTTCGGAGTCGCCTTTCTGTCTGATTTCTGTCACATCTGTTTTCGAAATGTATCAGAGATCTTAATCTATTCTCTCGTATAGTTTCCCATTAGATATGCAATTTAAGAAAATCCGAAAAATGTCAATAGGTAACGGAGGTGCAACACATATATACATAGCAACATTAATTCAATACTTAGTCGGTTTTGCTTGGAAGATTGCCTTACTTAGAAAAAAAAACCAAAAGCAGCTTCACCTTGCCATGATGGCATTTTTATCTTTTTTTTTTATAATATGCGAGTCCTTAAGGCATTTTGTGTATCCTTTAAATGTTAGCAAAATATTTCCCCTTTTTAGTTATTACCCATCTGAATCTTTTCATGAAGTATGTCTCTCAGTTCTTTCAGAATACTGCAAATGGTTCTCATATACATATAACATACATACTCGTATATGCATTTGCTGTAGTGGCATGAATTTGTTCCTTTCTACTCCTAGGGTTGCTGCAATTTGAGTTTAACGAGCTTCTGCTCTTCAGTCCTTATGACTCTTCAGAAAGCCGTGTGCTCTGTCTTTGTGGTAGCACTTTTCACAGCATTTCAATATTCCTGGATGGTTGCCGGTGCTTTACAGACCGTAATTTGCCGCTCTCGGAGCATCCACAAATCTTGCTTTTGAACATTATGTTGCTCTTATTACTGGCATTGTATGAAACCGTGATGTAACGTTTTTTACTTTTGTTCAGAATCTGACTATGAAGGTCCTATTTTATGGTCCTTCCAATACAATTGCCTCCCGGCTTTTTTGACAGTACCAAGCCTACTCTGCATTCATGGTTGCCTCCGGAGACCGTTCTGAGGTACGTCAATAAAAAAAACTCGCGTTCCAAACGATGGCACCCGGAATAGTCAGAGTTTTCTCTCTCACTGATCCAAGAAGCGAGATGATCTTCCAGAAGTCGATCTTCGATAGGTACAATGGAATGACATGAATCATGATGTCGTCATCATTGATTTAGTCTTTATCCTAGGCCTGGACAACCTACATAGTCTTACAGCCATTTAAGCATTCCTTATCCACAGTTTAAAAGAATGCTTGTGTAGATCAGCAAATCAATATCTAATCTGAAATGCACATTGTTAAAGTCCTAAAACTATTGGTGTAAACCTGCTGATTTTTTCTGCAAAACCCATCATAGATCCTAAAGATCACTTCAACTTATTTGGAATTCTTGGGAATGGCAGGTCTTTGCCTACCTCTGGGAGGTACATATAAAGTAATTCTGCCTTGTGTTGCTCATGTTTCCTCTACTCTGTTTTTTTATTTTTGCATGATCACTTCCGTCGCCACTATAATATTCGTAGTCTGGTTTTTACTTTTTTCTTTCATTTTCTTTTCTTCATACTTTTTTGTTTTTGTTATTTTCGTTTATACATATGTTTGGTCTCATTAAACATGCTAAGTCCAACACTGATGAGCTCTTGTATGTACCTATGAAGGAGCATAAACTATCTCACGCTATTCACCTCTGTGTGGAAGCACTTTGATAGCGTGGTGTTGTCAAGTTCAGAATTCTATAAGCTCCATATCTCGATCGTTGAACTCAATGAGTCTTTACGTAGATACATATATATACACGTATATACAGAATAATGCTAGATAATTACCGAACGATAAAACTATAAGGTGTTCTAATTAAATTCATTATGCGAACAACGAACCTACAATATTATAATAGACATACTCTCAAAACAAACACAGAAATATAGAATAGTTACGTCAAGGGAATAAATACAGTCATCGCATGAGAGAAAAATATGTACATATGAACGTACGTGCTAGATCAATGAAATACAATATATGGAGGCGCCACCCGGTATCATTATTTAATTCACATTCTTCTCAAGAATCCGGAGGCATGCCAATTACCCAGCTACAAGTCAAACACGCACACCTTATCTTGTCGTATAACTTCCTAACCCAATCCTCAATTAAGCGGATTAATTTGTTAGAACATCTGACTACAAACAACACTGTGATAGAAATTAAATCCAGATACAGATACAAATGTAAATTCGAATACGAATACGAATACGAATACTCAGCGTAAAATGTGTAGAACTAGATTTTTCAGAATGGCTAAATGCCGGCAGCATTAATGTGTGATGCTGATGATCATCCATCATGTCACCTGTTTCAATTCCAGTAGTTAATCAATTCAAGCGAAACATCGTAAAGATAATTGTGAGCAATTTAACACAAGTGTCGGAAATAGTCACATTGTATAATCGTGTGAGGGATAAGTAGATTTTATTTTATTTTATGCGTATATATTTATTTGAACATCTTAAAAATAAAACTAAACCAGATTTCAGTCGAGTGGCAAGATCGTGACCGCCATCGACACCGACATCAACATACAGATTTGCGATCAAGATCGAGATCGCGATATTCTGAAACAGGAATTCGCGTAATACTCATATAAAGGATTGACTTGGAACAAGAATACTTCCGTTAATCGAAACTGGTTTACATGAATATTGAACTCAATATTAGCAATAAATAAAGAATTACAAATCAAATAATTTGCCGGTTGATTTTGTGGTTAAACGGAGCTGAATAAGGTTTACGATGTACAGATATATACGAGTATACGAGTATGTAAAATTATCAATCGAAACTGTTTATGGTAGTTTTAATTGACACTATATTTTGTAAGGATTCATTTCCTGATCGCAACCGGAAATTCGTTAAATATTCACGGTGAATGACATCTTCGGACAGTGGTAAAGCAATCTTACTCATCGACTTTATCATGTGAGTCATATAAAGTTCGGAATATACTTTCTCCCCAGGTCAATGGGTTGGAGAAATTAGGTCACTGATTAGTCAGAATTCAGTTCCGTTGGATTCTTTAGGTTAGCTTAGAGATTAACTTACACTACCAAAGATTCACGAGTAGAAAAGCTAATACATAATATGGTATACACATTTGAAGAATTATAGTGAGGCAAAAAGTTTACATTTCAAAAGACCTTTAAACCTCTCTTCCCGTACTATCGGTGTGCAAAGTAATTTTCACAATGTACATCGGAGGACATTAGGGTTCCTTACAGGTGCCTTTAAATTGTGGCTGAAAGCCATTGGAAGGCATGTTTTCATCCTGAGGGATCATGTCAGCTGCTATTGTGTTTAAGTTAAAAAGAAATGCCTTCTAAACTTTATCTGGCATTCGGTTTTTGTTTTCCACTACGTACAATTAGAGGATTGATCCTTACCAGCTTAAATTATTTGATTAAATTAGGAATGGAAGCTTAAGGAAACCCTATACTTCTTCCTGCAAAAGGGCAGTAGGCATTTTATGGGACCAATAGACCGCTTCTATGGAAAGGAATAATGGTGTAGCTCGAATAATAAAATCCAATGCAGTAAAAAAAAAGACTAGTGCGTAAGTTTTTACTGGGCACCAGATCATTGTGATGTCAGAAAGAATTGCAAAACTGACAAAGCGAGTACCTCCAATTTTATACTGCTTATCAACAAAACCACAATCAGCATTAAAGTGCCAATATCTTTTGGTTAATGCCTCATCCACGCTAAAGAAAGCAGACCTTAAATGGAATCGCTATACCTACACTACATACACTTTCATCTTCAGAAATGCTTCTTTCTTTGGGGACATCAGGTTATAGATAATATGTTGTCAAGGAGTTTTGAAAACAGTACCCAACAAATACAAGCAAGCATCAAAGTAGTAAAACGTAAACGACGTAAGATTCCAGATATAAATCCGTTGACAGCCATGAGCCAGTTGAAATGCGAAATTTTCCGACTAAGAATCGAGAGCAATAGATCCAAAACGTCAACCGAAACCTAAAGCCAAATGACATTTACAGTCCATGAAGTCACAGCACTAACAACCATATCAATGTATTTATTGTGCAATCAAAGTTGCTTTATGAGCTCATTAGAACAATTAAGAGTAAATTTTGAAGTGGCTTCGAATCGGTTCTAGTAATCGATCTTATAAATCACTTTTTATTTAAATTGAAATACCTATTTCAATACAGCATAAGTTTCCGAAGTTAAATTAACATTGTACGATCACTCATCAGCCATCTGTAAGTAATCAATTGTTCAATCAGCATAGTGCCAGGGCATCTTGTTGCCATAAACACTGCAATTAGATGTAGCGTGAGGCTATGTATAATGCTCTTCTGCTGTTGAGATCTATGCGATAATCCAACATACATAGCCTTTGCTTCATATGCTGTTCCATGGGTAATGGCAATGACCATTTAATTGATTGCCCGATCCTACTGGCAGTAAGTATCTCGCAGGATAATTCTAAACAATATCTAGAGTACACTGCACTGTGCACATAGACATAATGTAGCGTCTAACAACGAAATGACTTCCTTTTCTTTTGTATCGCTCGAATTAGATAACATTCGTTGGAAATTGTTCCAGATTGATCAGAGATATGGGACTCAATGCACTTTCTGAATGTAGTCGTATCTACACAATGTGCCGGCTTTCGCTGCTACTACTCTCCAGTGAACACTTAATGACACCTACTCTACGCTTCTTTCAGATCCAATCTATGGTCTAATGCATGACCATTATCGCTGGAACATCTCCCCCCAGTGGTGCGCTTCCCAGACACAACAATCGCGTGCAGTCTAAATTCGCTAAAGTTAAATAATTCGAAATATTGGAGAGGTAAGACGGTCGTCGGACCAGATCCACCAGGTCCAAGATGCGATACGACTGTTGTCGTTACGAATACCTTAGAGCAGTCGATGACTTTGACTAGTGGCTAATGCCCGCAGCGACCCTGTGTATTCCGGTGTTCTGGTGTGCTGTTCTTCAGTTTTACTATTCTGTACCTATTTTGCTTGTTCATCTTGTTCATCGTCTATCTGTGTGTAATTCGTTCTTTCACATAATTTGCGAAACGTGAAACTCTGATCTGCATCAATACCTACCTACCTACCTGCTTCTGTTGTCTACCCCAATCTAGCCTTACATAAACACACTCTCATCAGTTCATATCGCCAGGGATAATCAACTAAATTACATCAGTTTCGAAGGAAAATGAAAATTCTGTGCATCTGTAATTTCACATTCGTTTTCTTCCTCCTGGTTAGGTCAGTTAAAATCGGGCGCGAGAAAACTACAAAACCAAAACAAATTCGAAGCAGAAGCTAAAGCTACGGTGGAAGTCGAATCCGTATCTGCATTGGAGTTACTGCCGATCTGCCTCCCCCGACAAACGAGGTCTGCTAACTTTGCTATTAAGGCAGTATAGAAGAAAACAAAATAAATTAACCGTAGAACTGTCTTGGCGAAAATGATTTTTAAACAGCAACTGCTATTAAGGGGGTGCTAATGCAAAATATACCTCTTCCTTCTCTTCCTCCTATCTACCTCCATACAATATACGAATACAATACAAGCGAGTTATGTTATGCTTATGTTTCGCCTTTATTTTGTGTATTCCGAAAGAGGCACACGCACCGTGAAATAACTCCCTACGGTAGGCAGAGAGGTGGCCAAGACCACCCAAACCTCCCTCAATGCTCCGCAGTAACCAAGATTCAATTGCATGGTAACTTCTCGCGCAGTGATAAATTGTCTATTAAACTTGGTTTGGAGCAGCAACTAATCCATACCCAAAGTCGAAGACAAAGCAGAGCAGACTCAGATCCAAATATCAACTACCAACTACCAACATGGCTTACAACATACGAGAGCCCGTGTAGCCTGTGTTTCTTAGTTGTGCGGATGTACGGATGTTTTCTTGTTCAAGTTCAGTTTGGGAATTAAGGAAACTACCAAGTCAGACGGGGTCTGAGGGTTGGCATCTAGGAGAAGAACATTTGCACACATGGGTCATTCAACTTCGCGCAGAAAAAAAAATAAATAAAAAAATTTCATGCACACGTACGTGTGTGTACACAGTACACAAGAAGCACCTTCTTTTGCTTCTTTACCTTCTTATTTTTTCATCACCATCGTCATCATGATCATCTTTGTACCCCGACGGTAATGCTAATGTTCTTTGTTTTTTGTACTTTTTTTACTTTTTTTTTTTTTTTTTTGCACCAAGTTGGTTGTACCCTACTCTTATTCATCTTCTTGCATTCGTTTATCTATGACTATGTTATATGGCATTCGCAGCTCAGTAACTATCTATCTATAGAGTCAGGCGTTTCTTGGTCAAAGTCAAAGTCTAAGCTAGAGAACAAAACTCTCTACCAATCTACGAGTACTTTGAGCATTCATTTAATATAGCTAGGATTTGTTGTTGTTGCTGTTGTTGCTGTTCTTGTTGTTGTTGAGAAGGCAAAAGATGTACCTACTTAGGCTAACACACATGATTTAGAATACAAGCAAAAACAAAACACAAAAAAATCATACAAGTGTGTAGCCTCAGATCGGGTATCCAGGCGATCCCAGACTATCCATGCATTTTGTATAGAGGATCCCTATCAAATGCGCGTCTACTCGGAATCACTTACTATAAATCCTGTGTAACTTCAAGAAGAACACGCCAGCGACAACTTAGACTTCACTTGTTGAGAATTGGTTTTGGTAGTTTTGTGCTCTTAGTTCTTCACTGGTCGAAGTTGCTTATCGTAAAGAATATGGTATGTTTGTATTTCATTGTATGTGCATAGTCATCAGAACGTATGAGATCGGTTCCCGGTTTGTTAATGTAGAGACAACAAATGCTCCTGTAAAAATTTTATTACAAACAGTAAATGAAAAAAATTCTTTTAAAAACGTTTTCTGTAACAAATTGTACTAATGACTTTTTATCCTTTTTTCTTTTCAGCTCCAGTTCAAGATGCTCATGCAGATCTACAAAAATACTCAGGTGAGTTTTCCATTAATATTTTATCATCCTCATTTACGCAGATCTCCAGTAACCACTTTTGTTCATTGGGGAACCCTTTTAACATAGATACTACGTAATAATCTCAACGTATGGTTTCGATTGTGTCTCTTTTTGCCACAAGCAAATCTTTTATTCCTTAGATTGTTTTCGAGTAGATTGAGACAGCATTTGTTCAACCTATTCCGTAAACATGCGTAACTGAGAATATTGTGACCAGAACTGGAGAATTTTTAAAGAAAATCTAGTGGTACTATTTTTCAACAATCTTTGGGAACCCTTGAGCCATTGTAAAATAACGCTCAACGCAGCAACCCATCGACTTAAACTTTTCTAACTAGTCCCCATACTCCTTTGAATCTGAGACAATTGATAATAGGTATTATATTAAGCTTTTGAAATGTATATTCTGGCATACCTCAAGGCAGATTTTCATCTCCTACACAATCATTTTAAAAAACCCTGTACAACCCAGCGTACTGAATTCAACTTACTGCTATGAACTTTGCAGCTCTTCAAAGTGTTCAACCCACCAAGTTCAGGACTTTTGTGTATATGCGCAGTTGGCAGAAATACCTGTCTACTTGTGTGTGGTACCTAACGCAAGGCCTTTCTCTACTGCATTGACCCTCTGAAGTTGAATGAATCACTCTATCGCCCGGAACACTGGTTTCCTTGTTCTATACATGTTCTATGAGTAGCCATTTATACTCCGCCTTTAGAACCCTTCAACACAAGCGAGACGAAATATATTCCGAAGAATATATCTCTCAAACCGACCGAAGATATCTT
Organism: Volucella zonaria; assembly: GCA_963966105.1. Taxonomy (NCBI): domain Eukaryota; kingdom Metazoa; phylum Arthropoda; class Insecta; order Diptera; family Syrphidae; genus Volucella; species Volucella zonaria. The sequence goes on from OZ014530.1 coordinate 167,851,499, forward strand.
CACTAGCTCTCAATTGAGTCCTTGTTTTTTTTTTTTTGAGATTTTTGTCAGCTGTTAGACACAAATAAATAAAATGATAGCACGATCCGGTATGGACCAAAGCCAAATCTCTCTATTCACTGTATTGTTTGTTTTGTCCTTTTGAACACAGAGACAGGGACTGACAGAACGTACCTGGATTTTTAACGTAAACCACCTGTCATAAGACCTTATGTTTACGAGATGTCCATACATCCATAGGGAGCAAGGATACGCCTTGCCATCGCTCGCCACAAAAATTTTGATACCAATTCGGAACTGTGTTGGAGGCCTTCCACCCTTGGTATGAGTCGAGGCCGACCTAAAACCTCTTGCTGTTCTTAGGGTCACAACACCCAGTACTTTATTTGCAACTCTACAATGGGTAAACAGAAAAGAAAACCCGTACCCGCGATTTGGGTTTAAACCACAGCCACCATGACGCTTCCACTAGACGGCCTACTTCAAGTCAGGCCGGTCCAAAGTTTGGGAGGCCCCTGACTCTCCCGGTATCGTGATTTAAGTCCTGGCATGGACTACCGGTGGTCAAGCCGCCAACAAGACCTATGACCGGCAACTTGTAACTGGTCAAATCGTAGCAACCATTCAGAGGCTGTAATCTGAAGATGTTTACGATAAGACCAGTATAGAATAATCTGCCCCCGCTTTTTATTAGACAACGTCATTAATGGGCGAAGCCTTAATAATTGGGCGGGGGCCCAAGACAGGGACTGACAATCTTAAAACGACCGGACTACATACGGGTGATACTTTTTCATAGGAAGAAGATTTTACTGTACTTTGAGGGTCTGGTATTGCTCGCCGAAAGGGTAGTACCATAAAAATTTTCCTTTTTTCTGTATTTCGATGTTGGCCTGTAATTCTAATCACCGTGCTAAGCCACCATTGTTTGATTGGTTTTGTAACATACCTGTGATGATAACAGCGATTGTAACTGTCAATTGTGACATTCTGTCATCGATATTGGATCTGCCTCCTTGTTGGTTATATATACATACATGTACATTTATCAGCTTTTTCTTTCATTCAGTGCTCATATGACCTTGTCTCTTTAAATCCTCTCAGCTCAGAGATTCGCTTTGAGTTTTTAAGTTTTCCCCAAAATCTCCTTAAATATAAAAATCTGATCTACTCTCGTGACCTAAAACCTCATGAATAAGGGCAGAAAGTCAAATGTTAGATAGGATCCTAAATGAGACCCTGATCTTCTTTCTTGTGAAACAGAAAAATATTCCTGGGGTTTAATTTATTAATCTGTGAGCGCCACCAATTATTCTTTGTGATGAATTATTATATGGTACCCTAAAAATTATGAGAGTGGCTTGATGAAAATCTTTTTTTCATTGCAGATTTTGAGTTGCAACATACTATTGAATTCCGGTCTGTTGGTCAAGAGAAGCCTTTCTGCAGAAATTAGCTCCACTTTGTAATACTGTCATAAGTCGTTATGAAGGCTTATTCCTGATCATTGAAATAAGGTCTGAGTTGCCAGTTACGCATTTTATAATCCACAAGGAGAAACATCTGCTACTTCACGATAGTTGTCCTCATCTTCTGTCTATGTCTATTTAATCTATACTTCTTCTGTTGTATAAGTGGCGCTAACAGTAGATGTTTCCATGTTATGAATTTTAGCTATAAAACTTCTAACGCTGCTCCATAACCCACTTTATATTCGTTGCTAATTTTATTCAATGCAAAATCCCTGCCACATTCAGACTTTTTAATTGCAGTAACAGATTATACGTGAGCAAATTAAGTTTCCAATAGTCATAGATAAGAATGGGATTTGGGAATTAATTCAATTTGTTCACTTTTACTCTAATCATAATACGAACTCAATTATTTTCAAATTTACATAATAAATAAATAAAAAATTAAAAATCCATAGCAGAAAAATGAAAACGTTTTCAAGTTTCGCATGAAAAACCTTAATGCAGATCTTAGACAAGAAGGGAAGTTATCAAATCTCTCACATTTAATGCTTCTGTAATGTTTTTTTTTTTTTTTCCATAAATTAAATATGCAATAGATCCTTTTTCAAAAAATATATTTTTGGTACCAGAATAAATGACAGCAGCATTAGGGACTATTATTCGCATCTGTATGCTGACAGATATGATGAGGGAAGATTAAAAATAGCTGTATGTCACTACTGTAATAATGAAACCAGAAAGTGTGCCTGGTTATTGTTGTGCCTACTACTTCACATAAGTTGAAAAAATCATATCCATCAGTCATTCACAAAATGCACATCTCTCCATAATGCCCTCGATCTTTGACACCAAAACAACCGATTATATTTCACATTGTAAATTTTAACTACAATGCTCAAAACTTGTAAATTCCACGCACTAAATCTTGTTTAGGGATAAAACCAAATGTCATTAGGTCATTTACATTTATTCAATTTGTTATGTCTTTTAAATCCAATCACAACACTCAAACGTTCAAGGGTAAACGTCTCAATGACATCTGTTACGTTTTGTTGATACGTTTTCAATGAGCTACTCAAAATTAATTGTCAATGCACTGAAATATTATTGAAATGCCGCCTTCGAAGCAACTTAAGAAATGTAAGTAATTGTATTGTAACAAATATTTTACTTACTTAGAGAAGCAATAAAAAAAAAAAAAAACCTGCTCAAGTGAAAAAGTACGCTAATTACCAATGCGAAATTGTTCAAGTACAATTTTAATATGCAATGACATTTGTTACGCTACTACAATTAATAAGTTGCATTAACTGTATTATATTTGCGATTTCAAGAAGCAACAAGTTAAATTTAGTGCCGAGGTGGTACACAGGTTGTATACTCAAAATTTAACAAAGTATTTATGACAATTTGTGACTATAGTTGTAAATATAAGTGCACAATAATAATTCTCATACGGCGTTGCTTTAGTTATGAAATAAATATTAATATCACGAAAACTTTGCGAATGTGCTTACTTAATTGAAAGCTAGATGGACAACGGACAAAATTAGTACATAAATTGGCAGAAGCAAATTGACACAATGCCAATTTGGCCATTTTAACAGCAATATGATATGAATTGATCACAACAACATGGTATTTCAGTTGCAGAACTTTGAAAATAAAAAAAGTTTGAATTCGAAAATTAATTCAATGTTGGAAAGCAAGGGGAGAGTGCGATAACTTAGGCGCCAAAAATTGATAAAGGTTTTTTGTAGAACAGTTCAATAAAATCATTTTTTTACTAAGGGACGGGGGGGGTCTATCTCTCCCCGTTTAGGAAGTAGGGGCAATTTAAATAAAAAAAATACTAGAAATGAAAAAAAAATATTAAAAAACAACGGTAACACTTACAATGAAGTACAACACTATACCGGTTTTGAAAGCCAAAAACCCGTTCTTTAATCCTAAATTTAAATTAAATTATATATGTCAATAGTTTTTGAAAAATTCGCATGCAAACGCAAAATTTTGATAAAAACAATGAAAAAACAAAAAGGTTAGACCAATTTTTTTCAAAATTGTGAAAGGAAGTGCTAAATTGGCTTGTATTGAACTGTTCTACAAAAAACCGTTATTATTTCTTCGCCCCTAAGTTATCGTACTCTTGCCGAAAGCAATATTATAATTTTTCGATGGACATTTGACAAGTATACGGAAATGAATGCAAATAACCGTCAGACATATTTAATAGATTGTCATGTTGGGACGTTTCGTTTTTAGCTCAATAGTTACAGAATTGACAAAGACCTTATGAAGTTTTAGGTGTTTTTGGCAAAAAAGGACAATTCTATCATTCCGAGGGTTTGTTAAAGTTTCTTACATTTTCCGAATGTAACGTATGTGACGTACTTGAACGCACGGTCTTCAAGATCGGTATATGTATACTTACTTTGAGGCCTTATATGTTATCTGACAGAAGACAAGCGATAAACATTGGTCTGCTACTTGCTTTCTATCAGCGCACATATAGCTGTTGATTGTTTTAAGACGCAGGTGGCTGGCCCTAGTCGTAACCAGTAAATCGAATTTAGAATTGGCTTTGTTCTATATTGCTTTCCTATACTTTCGTCGTTGTTATTTGTATCATGTATGCATATGTTAATTTGTATACTTAACACATTTGCTCACAAACACAGAAATGTGAATTTGGATAGCACTTGACCTTTCACGCAATAATACCAAATCATAATTAAAACATTATATTTCCACTGATTAAGGAGTGGATCTGACCATATTCTGAGCCGGAGAAGGAATATAATGGGGTGTGAGTCTGTCGCTACCGAAGCCTTAGTGCGGAATACGTATTTCCTTCACCCTACGTATCTCTTTTGATAAAGAAGCGTCTGTCTTCCAAATTAAGATTATTTCAATGCTTTGCATTATGAAGTAAAAGTGGAAGTAACGGTGTGTATACATACATTTGTAGCCGTAAAGTGAAGTTGTACTCAAAGCATTGATTAGCCCTTTTATAACAGCGTCCCAGTTTACAAATAAGATATCCGATATATCATACCTGTTGGACAAAATTCAGAGGAAGATTTTTCAGGTCTCACACTGTTGTAAGGACTTCTATTAACGGTCTTTCAGGAATATATTATAACTATCAGTAGTCCGAATGAGCTGTAGATTTACAGCTTAGGCATCCATATCAATCACTTTTAATGCCAGCATCTTTTATGGAGAAGAGAAACTCACTGCCGGCATTATGACACTATTCAGGTTGCAGATATTCGGTGCCACTATGGTGAGCGTCATTCATTCAAGCTCTTTATCACTAAAGTTTCTTCACGAGTTCATTCGCTTAATTTGACATTTGAAATATGTTCATCATATGAATTTCCTCTCGAAATGAATGGATGACGTACATGAACGTCGTTTAAAAATGAGTGACCCATTCTCCAATAGCAGCACTCTGTTGAGAAATCAATGGGTTATGGAAAGTCCTGGAAATACAATATAATATTTCGTAGGGACTTATAGACCATAGTTGAAAGTCGATTCAGCTGGCTATATCCCACTTGTGGAGACAGTACATCCAAGCTTCTGAAAACTTTCTACTTTTTGCATCATATCATCTAAAGTGGTACGTTCCTATATCTTTACTACAGCCGCTCGTGGTCCTTTTTTCATTAACCGATCATAATTAAAATAGTTATAAGCACATTCCAGATATGTATCTTACCTCTTTGAAGTCACGGCTACACGTGCAACCACGTCACTACGTGTGTTCCAATGCTTTAGCATTGAAATTGCCTTACTTATGGCACATGTCAAAGTGCCAACCTTATGGAAAGAGAAATGGCGTGCAATTTTGGACCTTAGAAAGAAAAGCTATAAAGAAAAGTTATAAATTATAAAGTAATATCAATATCATCTCCCACGATTGCACTGGACCGGTACTTATACATGTCGAAGGTCACACTTTAGAAAAAGATAATAAATTGCTATAAACTGAGGGGCATTGCACGTATAAGGTGTACTCGCTGATTTTTTTTCTCTCACAAACTGTTTGATATTTGTATGTTTGTGAAGATTTTGTACGAGTTACACCAATATTCTACTAGAACTCTAACTCGTATTCCTTGTATCCACTACAGGTAGCAACGCAATAATAAATAGCCATGATTTTCGCCACGAAACCGGTAATATCAATTTGTACCCAATTATCTCCCACCTCCAGAAGATACATCGTTTCGTTCACCAAGTAGTCATATTTTATCGAGAATCACGTATGAGTGGAATGAGTCCAATAACATTATGTCCTGAATTTAATTACACCGACACATATAATATGCATAACCAATTAATTAATGCGATTATTGACACCGGCAGTGTTGTCGTGTCACTGTCCTCATCAACGCCGTCATAATTGCAATCACCATTGCCGTCGTCTTCGTTGTAGTCGGTCTAGTAGCTGTCGTTGGCGTTGGTGTCTCGTTGGAATACATTTCAATTAGCAAAAACCGTGCAGTGGAAAGAATTGCCATCGCTTTGGTCTCACAGAGGCGGCATATCACATCTGTATCCTATCTGTTTAAATATCTGACACGATGCGGTCATAATGTTGATATTTTCGAACCAATTCATTATGACACAACCGCTGTAGCTGCCGCCAATGGCGCGCGACTATGTTCTACTACAAAATAAGAAGATTTAAAATCCGTACCATACTTTAAACCCATTTTTACTCGTTTGTATACGAATATGTACCTGTTTTGATCAAATCATTTATCTTAATTTACTAAATGACAAATTATTAATTACATTTCCACCAGCCCCAAATGATATCAAAAAAGATTTATCTCTGTTGGCCGCTGAAGCACGTGCATTGTCGAGCCATACAGATACCTTTAAAGGTCATTTATTGTAGAACGGTAGCCTGTTTAATGAAGAAAGGGCGTTAGCGCCCATAAATTAATTAGAAGCTTGATGACATTCCAATTACGATGTCTAAAATCATGTAGCTGGTGAATTACAGCACTTTATTGGAGCAATTAATGCTCCTAACTCTCCATCCCATTGCAATGTAATGCATTAGATTCATGTAGATATGGATAAATACTCATACTCTCGTAGAAATACAAATTGGAAATAAGTTTCACGAGATGCTGGGACTTGGTGCTTTTAAAAAGAACAACCTTTCGGATGGTTCTCTTTATTGTTTCCATAATGAAACTTCGTCAAGTCCCATGGAATGTGTGGCTGATCCGTGTACTCGTACTTGTACTCATATTCGTATTCGTTCATGCATATGCATATGGAGTACCTACGTACGATAGACACGAAAGATCAAAATCTAATATATGAGGAGCACTTGCGTGACATGTACCTATTCCAGGCGAAGAAGTGCATCAACTTTTCGTATAATTTTAGAGCCTTGCACCTTCTTTTTTTTTTTTTGCTTGTTAGTACTTATTTATGCTGTTATTTCACTTGCAAAAGTTCTTTCATCATTTTTTTTTCCTCCTCCTTTTCTGGCAACATTGGCTTAATTTGTTGCTGATAGAAAAAACTATATTTCTAAGCCCCTAATTAGCAGGCTGCGGCTTAGAAATATTTTATACTCCAACTTCACGTAGAGTAATAGTAATTAACCTGGACATTGCACTGGTTTGGATCATTTTCTAGTTTAATGTCAGTGGTTGTAAAAAAGATATACCATATTAGTTGATTGTCTGATAGCATAAAATATTTTTTTATTAGGTGTAGCTTGCTTATGCCGTGTTTGCCTACCTTTCCTATCTAAATCGTCATTAAAGTGCTCAAACACTACGGCCTTGTAGAATCGGAGCATATAATTGTCTTCCATTGCTGTGTATACATATGTATATTGTAAGCAATATACCATTATGCCATTATAGTCCTCCAAGGGTTTCATGATTCTCTTAAATTGTTATGCCTAAACTCAATGTGGTTAAGCAAGCGCAGTCATCGATTTATCTAGTTTTGCAATACATCGGCATTCAACTAATTCGCGCCGGTGTGCTAGGCATAAATGTAAAAAAGGTAAGTAGCAGTGACAGACCGTCAATAATCAGTATACCGCAAAGATGTCGCTGACTTTTAACAACGTCGGGAAACATTCGTTTGGACTGCCTATGACTTGGAGAGTCATGACACTTATAGCTGTTGTCACGAGAAACTCATGTGTTAGTATAAGTCTTGGCCGACGACTTAGATAGCTCTACAAAGCTCCAGGCGTGAAAACTTCTGTTCTGTATTTTGCCTAGGAAGTTTATCGGCCGCCTCTTTTCTGGTAGTTTCGCTTGACATAGAGATGTCACAATCAATTCAATTCTCCTATATCGTTTACAGAAGCCTTGCATTTGTGTACTAGTTTAAATAAAAGTGGTTGAAAGCGTAAATAGATTCTTCTTCTTCCTGTTAAATACCATTAAAAAACTGACACGTACTTCACCTGGTAAGAAATAAAGTCTTTAAATTGTCTTCCCCTATGAAGAGAATTTTCACAAATTTTATTTAGTTATTTTACTATGTGTATGTGATTGCCTGCAGTTGGTTGAGTAAAAGCCTGTGCATCAATTGCTGCGTTGCTGGCTGGTCTTGATCTGGATTGTTACAAAATACCGTACTTCTCCCGTCGAAAGCTGACGATTCCTAGCCTTAGTATATCGCCTACAACAAATTGGTATCCAAACGTTTCCGCTGTTCTCTATACTGTGACACTTTTCATCCTTCTTTTGTCTGCCATTTCGCATCCCACTACATTTCCCTAGTATTGATGACATCTGATCACACCAGTCTCGGGATCCTGTTGATTGGCCTTAGTTGGTTCATAATAATGGATGTCTTTCCGTGTTTGGAAAATTGATCTCTATTTTAGCAATTAATGTCATATTCATAGTTACAGCACTGAGTATCACCAAGCTGATGCCCATCAATCGTACAACCAATCACTTCATGTGTGTATAAACTATGACCGCTCATTGATCGATAACAATAGTTCCTACTAATTCAGGAAATCCAAGCTTTTTGTCTACTCTTCATTCATTTTTATTCAGTTAACAAAAATCAAGTAAGATGAGTAATTGACTGGAAATCGCTAAGAAGCCAACTTCCACTAAGAATTTAGTCTCCCCATTAAATGTTGGATGCCATCCATGGAGCGAAATAACCACTGAGCCCAAATATCTTTCTTTCTCTCTCTATCCCATTTTCCACATGTTGAGACATTATAAGTGTATTCATACCAACTTATTGTTAACCGTCTCTTTCATCAAAAAGCAACCCATCTACGATTAGATATACATATGTTAATCCTTCAAATTATCCAATTCTGTAACATTTTTCTTTATGGAATTTTTAGTCAAGATTCTATATTTTTATTAAGTCGATTGGCAGATATCATAAAGAGTATGATTCCAAAACATTTCAACTGTTCTACTTAAAGCTAATGTTGTACTTGTTAGTGATCATTTGTGCCAATTTAATTTTGAAACATGTCTCATCGCCACTCTTCTGTGTCGGAGAAAAGAACATAGGCTACGTTAAATGTGCATGTAATCATATATGATATGTACCTCTAAAGGAGAATTTCTTTTCCCTACGCTACACATAATCGTATCCAATATTGATGTGTATTGTACTTGTTTTGGATCATTGTCAGGTTATCCGGAATAGTGTTGATCGAAGAGATGACATCATGCTTCAAGCCGGAATCCTTTTCAGTAACCTCTCCATATTTACTAACATTTCAACTCCATTTCGCTTTTGTTGGCTTTAAATGTTTTTTTTTTTTTAACTTAGGACTAATTGAAAGAATTGTTTCTTAATTTCAGAAGGATGCTACTATAACTACAATCACTACAGTGAAGGCGATAGAATATTAACAAATGAACCATGCCTTAATTGTACATGTCACAACAGAATGTTAATGTGTTACCTGCGCGTATGTCCATTTACCAAACCAATTGGTCATGATTGCACCGTCGAAAAACGTGAAGATCAATGCTGTCCAATTATCACATGCCCTGAAGGTAAGGCCAATAAAAATTAATCCTTTTACGAAACTAATTTCAAATTTCTCGCCTAATCATTCCAGTCCCCGTTGATGTGAGCCATCACAGTCATCAATTGACTACTCATGCACCCGGTACCGAATTAAGCATTCCAGAGAAATACGGCTGCAGTATTGACAGTAAATTCTATCCAGAAGGAGCACAGGTACCATCAAATCCACACAAACCTTGCGAACTCTGCTACTGCATCAGAAACCGTACTTCATGTCTTATGCAAGAGTGTACTCTTCACATCGATGGTTGTCAGCCAATTTATAACAAAGGATCTTGTTGCCCGGTCAGATACAGTTGCGGTAAGATCTAAAATAAATGTTTTAAAAGCCATTGCCTAATTTATAGTTTCCACTTTTATAGATCATGAAAATGAACTGTTGGAATTAGAGGACTTTTCGACTACCACCACTACAGTACGTCCAACTCCAGGATATATTCTAACATCAACAATGAGACCATCCATCAGCACAGATTGTCTTCACAACGGTGAAGTTTATGCTGATGGTGCATCAATAACCGGCAAAAACGCTTGTGAACACTGCTACTGTATGCGCGGCGATATTGTATGTGCCGTTCAAGAATGCGAAATGCCAACATTGGAATCCGGTGCCAAGACTTGCCGTGCCCTACCACCAAATCCTGGAGAATGTTGCCCAAGTAATTACGTTTGCGATGACAGCTCTACTGAAACTCCATTGATTGAGGAAGTGTTGACTACACTTTCACCAAAGGTTCAAAGTGATCTACATGGATCTGTTTCACAAGAAGATGTCCAACTACAAGAGCATATTGATGATAAGATAGCCGCTAGTGACAATCTTGACAAGACTGAAGAGCACCCCAATTCTGATGAGGACATTTCGCCAGTAGAAACTACAATTGCACCACTCGTTTCAGAAGGCGCAGAGTCTGATGTAAAAGGAGATAAGCAAACACCCGAATTTGATATAGAGGAAAGTCCTCTTGCAACAACTATGTCGACTATCAAAGAGACTAGCATCACCCCGACGCAATCACCAATCGAACTTTCCACACCTCATAAGACTGAAACCGAAATTGACGATACTCATATCATTACAGATCAAGACAAGAAGGATGACTCGTTAGAACACGATATTGTGACTGAACATCAGGAAATAGATATTGTCAAGGATGTGACGACAGATGCTACATCAGTTGAAGACAAACCAATCCCATCCAAGGATGAAACCACATCATCATCAGAATTGTCTGAAGAAGAAAAGGAAGAAAAGGATGTTACCACAATTAGATCACCAATTGAGTCCATTAAACTAGAAGAGCCATCAGCTGAAATTAATCCTATCCTTGATGGCAGTGAAGCTCCAGTAAATGCTTTAATTGAAAACACTGAACAAGAAACTGAAAAGGAACAACAATCAACTTCGACAGAATCTCCTGTTACATTAGATGTCACTCCTGACGTTCCCTCACTTGGAGACATACTATCCTCAACTGACTTATCAGGTATTTCTGCAGAAGAAGAGGAAGAGTCATCTTCCGAAATCGCTAAACCCTCTGAAGAGGAACAATCCCTGGGTCAGACTTCAATTCATGATAAAATTGATGAGGATATTGTTGGACCTTCTATTAGCAGCACAACTGCTTCACCAGTATATGAAATGGTTACCCAAGGCGAAGACAGTGATGTAGAAATGCCAGAAATCGCAGATCATAAAACTGGTTCTATCGATGACGTTAACAAACCTATTGACGAAGCACCAGGCTTTGAAGTGCCAACTACTGAAGGCGTTAAAAAAGAAGAATTACCTGAGTTTGTTATTGATGGCACAACTATGACTTCTATAATAAAAGAAGAGGCAGAAGAAATAACATCGAAACCTTCATCAATAGCCCCGGAAACGCCAGAAGCTGATTCAACCGAATCCGAAGAAAGTTCAAGTGAAGCTGAAGATTTAGGAACCAGCGCCACCATTAAACCGTCAATTCCTACAGAAGATGCCCAGTCAGAAGAAAACACTGAAGATGTTCAAAAACCTGTTAAATCCGAGGATGAGATTCCAGCAATCGTACAAGATTCGACATATCAATCCACTGAACTCCCAACAGAGATTTCTGATGAGGTTACCATCCCAAGTCAAGATTTCCAAGATAAGCAAACATCTGTTGAAGAGAGTGATGAACAATCAACCGAGCCTATTACTGATGTCCAGAAAGAAGATGGTGTTCCAGTATTTGCGGAAAAAGATGAATCTGCCATCTCACCAGCGAATGATTTGGCCGAAGACGAAAACGTCAAAGATAAACCACAACAAGTTGTTCCTGATTCTACGACCATTGCTTCTATTTCTGATGATGGAGCACCAACCGCAGAAAAAGAAGAAGATAAGATCAAGGGACAATCCGAAAAGGATTTGGAAGATTCAACAACATTAAGTCCGTCTGATTCGGAGTCTCAAGCACCAATTACCGACGAAGAAGAAATCAAAAAACAACCGGAAGAGAATATTATTGATGCAACAACTATTGCCACATCTGTTACTGGCCCCGAAATACCAACCACTGAAGAAGAACATGGACTGAAACAAGATTCAGCTGAAGAAGATAAGGGACAACCAGAGCAGGGCATTGCAGAATCTGAAGAACCAAGCTCTGGAGAAAATATCAAGACCCAACCAAACCAAGAATTTATCGATTCAACAACTATTGCTCCATCTGTTATTGATTCCGACGACCAAGATGTTACTGATCCATCAACTGTTGCTCCAGCCGCTTCTGATTCGGTAAGGCCGAGCGTAGATGAAGAGATCAAGGGACGACCAGAAGATGGCGTCAAAGAATCATCAACCATTACTTCACCAGTTGTTGAATATGAAGAAACTGTTGAAGGCGAGAGCAAACCACAGCCAGATATGACTGATTCAGCAGCCGCTGTTCCATCAATAATTGATTCCAAGGGGCCAAGCGTTGAAGATGAAGATGTGAAACAAAAACCAGAACAAGATATCAGTGGTTCAGCAGCAGCTGTTCCATCTGTTGCTCTTTCTGAAGAAACTGCTGAAGAAGTTGTTGATTCATCAACTGTTTCTGGTTCTGAAGGACAAAGCGCTGAAGAGGAAATCAAGGGGCGACCAGAAGATGGGGTCAAGGAATCATCAACCAGTATTTCACCAGTTGTTGAATATGAAGAAACTGTTGAAGGCGAGAGCAAACCACTGCCAGATATGATTGATTCATCAACCATTATTCCATTAATAATTGATTCCAAGGAGCCAAGCGCTGAAGATGAAGATTTGAAACAAAAACCAGAACAAGATATCACTGGTTCAGCAACACCTGTTCCATCTATTGCTCTTTCTGAAGAAATTACTGAAGATGTGCAGACTAAAGAAAAACCAGAACCAGACTCAACTATCGCTCCATCTCTTGGTGATTCTGAAATACCCACTATTACAGAAGAAGATCTTAAACAGAAACCAGAAAAGCATATCGTCGATTCAACTGCTGCTACTCTAACTGATATTATCTCAGGAGAAAGCGCTGAAGACGATCAAGTTAAAGAAAAACCAGAAGAAGATTTTGTTAGCGCAACTGTTGTTCCATCTCTTAGTGACTCTGAAACTCCAAGTGCTGAAGATGAAGGAACTAAGACGCATCCAGAACAGGATACGACTGATTCAACTACTCCACCCATATCTGTTGCTGAATCTGAAGATACCGCTGAAGAGGAACAAGTCAAAGAAAAACCAGAACAGGAACTCACTGACACAACAACCATTTTGCCATCTGTTTCTCTCTCCGATAAACAACCCGCCATTGAAGAAGAGATCAAAGAACAGGAAGTGTCAGACACCTTTGATTCTATCACTGCCACTCCATCTGCCACAGAGTCTGAGCTAACTTTAGAAGAAGAGGAAGAAGTCAAGGACAAACCAGAACAAGATGTTGATTCTGCAACTATTCCTTTGCCTATTTCTGATTTTGAAGCGCCAAGCCCCGAAGAAGAGAAGATAAAACCCGTACAAAATGAAACTCCTACCACTGACTCTGATAAAGAAAGTGAACTAGAAGATATCCATCGAATAACTCTACCACCAACCGCAGATGAAAATGAATCTGAAGTTGTTCACGGTGCTGAAGGCAGTGGTGATCAAATGCAAGAAATCATTCCCCCAGCTATTCCCGGTGAGGGAGATTGTCTCTATAATAACAAAACATATGCCCATAATGCCGAAGTTCCAGCAACTAGTGAATGCGAGACAGCTTGTAGTTGTGCTAGCAGCGTCGTCGTTTGTCAACGAGTTTTATGTTATGAGCCACCACAGCCAGACAATTGTGTTCTAGATGAAACTAGTACCGATAGATGTTGCCCACAATATATTTGTGGAGCTGACAGCTATATCAATGGTCAGCGTCCAACCCCATCTGAAGATATTGAAGAGGAAGGAATTGAATATACTACTCTTCAACCAGTGACAAATGCACCAGCGATCATAGGACTAGCACCAGGTAAACCAGTCCAGCACGAAGTGGTTTTAGACATCACCACAAGGAAACCAGATGAAGAACTAACTGAAGAAGCACAAAAACAAGAATCTAATGAAGCAACCATTGCTCCTCAACCACCAATTGATGAAGATGAATTGACTAAGACTGAGCAGGCAATTTTATCCGAAATCTCAACACCATCATCTGTGGACATTGAACTGGTGGCCATAACTCCCGAACAACCCATGTCTCATGTGAAGGATGATGAAGTGCAAGAACCCCCATCCGCTGAAGGATCAGGTGAAGAGGATATTTCAACTGAAAGACCACAGGTATCAGATGAAGCAGTTCAACCACTCCCTACTGTAACACCTAAACCAGTGCAGCAAATAAGCGGTGATATTGAAGAGCCAGTTCAAGTCGATTCTGATTTGAATGCTCCACCGAAGAAAACATCAACTGCCGAAGAAAATACTACCCCAACTGCAACCGACGACGAATATAAAGAATCAGCTACAGTTCTCCCATCTGTACCAGGAGTCTCAATTACAGATGACTCTGTAACCATTGATACCCACACCGAAACTATTAAACCTGTATCAACTGAGACGCCTAATATCATTGGATCATCTAAGATCGACGAAAACATCTTTGACGCCGTAAGTGAATCCACGACGATAAAACCAGTGGAAGTGGAAATGCCGTCAGTAGCACCATCACTATCTTCAGTTCTTGATTTAGAAGACATCGATTCAACCGAAAGTTCAGAGCTTCCAGAAACCGACGGTCAAAGTCCCAATGAATCAGGAGAGGAAACGATTGGATCAGAAGAGGATACAAAATTACCAGTGGCACCCGAAGAAGAAATTCAAAAGACAACTACAGTTGCTCCATTTGCTGGAGAACAATCCACAATTAAGACTGTTCACACTGAACTGGAAGGAGAAATCGAACCAGCATCTGAAAGTGCTACCATTATCCCTGAAAGAGATTATCAAAAACCAGAAATGCCGGAAGATCTTTCCCACACAAAGGTTGAAGAAGAAACCCCTCTGGAGACAGCAACCAAAAAGCCATCTACCTCTGGAGTACCACAAGAGGGTGAAGAGAGTGACGAAAGTACCGAAAGAATTCCAGAAATTCTTGGACCGTCTGAAGCTTCAGTTAGCACGATTCTTAAGCCCGTTGAACCAACCGATCAGCATGAGCATGATATTGAATCTCGGCCCGAGATTTTCGATAAAAAGGATGAATTTCCAGCAACTGATGATATTACTCCTTCATACCAAAAACCATTGGACCAATCTTCTGGACAAGCTCCAATCGATGAAGAAAAACCACTTTCTTCAACTATTACCCCGGATACAAGCGAAGGATTACCTGCAGGTACTGTTGCTCCGGTTTCAGTAGACAAATCCGAAGTAGAAAAAGAAGAACAAGCAATTGCTGGAACAATTGCCCCAATTTCTGGAACAGTTGCCCCAATTTCTGAAGATTCCACTCAATCAAGCTCTCCAATTACTGATGAACAACTAATTGCTGGAACAGAAGCTTCTACTTCAATAGAAGAATCTGAACAAAATATAGACGAAACAGCTAGTCAAACCAGTGCTCCAGCTATCGAAGATTCAGGAGAAGAATCCAATGAAGACAAGGGTGAGATTGTCAATCAAACCGGTACACCAACTTTCGCAGAAAAACCAACAGCAGGAGCAGTTTCACCAATGTCAGAAGAAGAATCTGACGAAGATAAGGAAATTACCAGCCAAACTAACGTTCCAACTGCCGAAGAAATAGCAACTGCAAAACCAGTTTATCCGATTTCAGGAGAAGAACCTAATGAAGACGAGGCAATTCCGGATCAAATTAATGGATTAAGTGTCGAAGGAAAACCGATTGAAGGAACAGTTTCTCCTACTTCAGGAGAAGAATCGAATGAGGACAGTCAAACCAGTAAACCGTCTGTCGAAGAAAAACCAACTGTGGGATCACTTGTCCCTATTTCAGGAGAAGAATCTGACGAAGACAAGGAAATTACCAGTCAAACCAGTATGCCAACTGCCGAAGAAAATCCAACTGTTGAACCCGTTGTCGCAACTTCAGGGGAAGAATCCGACGAAGATACTGGAATTTCAAGTCAAACCAGTGTACCAATTGTCGACAGCAAACCAGTTGCAGAGCAGGTTGCTCCAGCTTCAGAAGAAGAATCTGACGAAAATCAGGAAATTATGACTCAAACCAGTGTGCCAACTCTCGTAGGAAAACCAACTGCAGGACCAGTTATTCCAATTTCAAGTGTCGAGTCCGACGGCGATGAAGAGACTGTCACAAAGCAACCAATTTCAGGAACAATTGGTCCAATTTCTGGAGACGTCAGTCAAACAAGCGCCCCAATTGTTGACGTGCAACCGATTTCAGATACAACTACCCCAATTTCAACAGGAGACTCTGGAGAGGAGAAGGATGAGACATCTAGTCAAACAAGTGCCCCTATTACAGAAACAGTTGCCGCGGGTTCAACTGATATATCCGAAGAAGACAAAGGAAATGATCTTACTGATCAAACCGGTGCTCCAGTTGCTGAAGAGCAATCTATTACAGAAACTACTACGCCAGTTACAGCAGATACATCTCAAGAGGAAAAGGATGAAATTACTAGTCAAACAGATATTACAACAGATAAAGAACAACTTTTCGCAGGAACAACTGCATCAACTACTGCAGATGAATCCGAGGACAAGAAAGATGGAAACGCTAGTCAATCAAATATTTCATCTACCGATAAAGAACCAACGGCACAAGATGAAACAAATAAACAAGAGGAGCAAGAAATACTTTCTGGAATCGCAACATCAACCGAAGCTTTGGAAAAAGACATTGAAGAACCTCAAACTGCTGCTCCCGTTACAGTTGACAAGTCAGATACATATGAGAACATGCATGATGTGGAAGATGATCTACTTTCACAAACTCCAATTACAATTTCCCCATCTGAAGAATCTATTGCTTCGTCAAGCACCACAGCACCAGCTAAACAAGATGAAGAAATTATTTCTGAAACCGCCAAGCCAATTACGTCGGATGAATATCCAGGACAAGATAAAGGAAAGGAACCGTCCATTCAAATTCCACTTGGAGAGAAATCTGAAGAGCAAGGTCTGGCTGTTGCTAAGCCTCCTAGCGTTCTCATACCCGTTACTGAAATCGAAGGCGAAGATGTGCTTCCGACCGGAAAACCTGACGAACCCACTCCCGTTGAAGTTCAAGGAGATACAATTTTGGAAGCTATTGACTCTACTTCTATTACAGGTGTTGAAACTATTGCTCCCACAGAAGCACCTGTCAAATCAGAATCAGAAGAAGAAGCAGATTCTAACGCCACTGAAACTCCACTTTCCAGTCTCACAGAAATACCTGTGAAATCACAATCAGAAGAAGAAGCAGATTCTAACGCCACTGAAACTCCACTATCCATTCCCACAAAAACGGTTGAAGCAGAAGATACTGTAGAAGAAGAATCCGAATCTGACAAAATTCCACCAGGCGTTGACTTCGCCACTGAAGTCGATTTATCTTCAACTCTGTCACCTGACATTGCCGTCGAAAAATATGATCCCGATTTACCAGATCAAATATCAACCGCTGTTCCAACTTCTGCAGATACATCTGCATCACCTGTTTCTCCTGCTATTTCTGAAAGTGACAAAGAAAAAGAAGATTCTGGCGAAATTCCAGAATCTACACCAGTTGATGTAGGTGCAATTCCTTCAACGGCTGACCGCGGATCCGAAGAAGAACCTGATTCAGATATTTCGACGGAGGTTTCCGTATCTGCCACCCAAAAACCAGTTTCTGGCGACGAAGAAAATATTGACAAAACTTTGCTACAAACCGGAGTTCCCGAAACCGCTAATGAAGCTATTCACCCTGTAGATCAAGACCATGTTATTTCCGGAGAAATTGCAGGATCACCATCAGAACTCCCTGGAGCTTCAACTGATAGTTCAGTCTCATTTGCCACTCAAGAACCAATTGTAGGCGACAAAGATAATATTGATAAAATTTTGCTACAAACCGAAGTTCCCGAAACAGCTAATGAATCTATGCACGCTGTAGATCAAGACCATGTTATTTCCGGAGAAATTGCAGGAACATCATCGGAGCTACCTTCAGCTGCAACTGGTAGTTCAGTTTCATCTGAAGTGGATAGCTCGACTGAAGCTAAGAAGCCAATTATAGATGATGTACCTGTACCTGAAGTCATTGTTATCGATGAAGTCACTGCACAACCTGGCAAGCCAGATTCAGATGCTCAGGTCGCTGTTGATGAAATTTCATCCGAAACTGTCAAGCCCGCTGTTGATGATGAAATTGGAGCTGCCACGGAAAGCTCTACTGGATCACTATTGGAAAAAGAAAAACCAACATCAATTGATCAATCGAAGGATGATGAGATTGAGAGCTATACTAAGAAACCGGTTTCAACTGAAGAAGAATTAGAGCAGGAAGATGTCCAGGTTCCTTTAGAAAAACAGCCAACTACTGAACAAACTGTCACTAAACCTGAAGCACCAATTCCTGTCACGTCTGTTGCTCAAAAGGAAGACGAAGTTCTTGTTTCAACCGATCAACCCTCAAAACCAGAACATATTGCCGATGAAGAAACTGTCAAAGACACAACAGATAAACCTTCTGAAGAGGCATCTATATCCCAATCAGAAGAGGATGACAAAGAAACGGTATCAACAACTGCCCCAGTGAATCTTAGTCCTTCTACCACCAAGGTTCCAGATTCTTCAGTTGACTCTGAAAGTACTACCACTTCTTCAGAAGAATCGGAAGAAGAAAACGAACAAACCGTACCGCCCAAGGATGATGTGAAAATTCAAACTGTTGCCGAATTTGTAACCGAAAGAGTTGATGACCTGACAACTGCACTTCCAGCTATTGATACTAACAAGGATGAAGTTTCAGAACCTTCTGTTCCTACTCTTGCAGAAGTAATGCCAACATCATCCGAAGAGGAAGATAAAGAGGAAGAAGTATCTCAAGTACCAGTCACCACTGAAAAGGCTACCATTTCAACTGTTGATGAATCTGACGAAAAGGAACCTGAAATGCCACCCAAATTGTCCGAAATCGACCTTAAATCTGAAGAACGTCCTGCTGTAGGTTCTATTCCATCTAGTACATCTGAAAAACCTATAGTATCAGTTGAAGAAAAACTCGATGCAGAACTTTCAAAACCAATTGCCACTGATGAGGCTACCGCCGATCAAGAACAAGAAGAGACACCTGTCAATACAACATATCATCCACTATTTTCAAATATTGAACTAGACCGCACAACTTTTGCACCAAGTCCAAATGCCAGTGATAAAATCGATGATAAAATCCACATTTCCGAGTCAACAGATAAACCCACGTATACGTCGTCCTCAACGATAGCTCCAATAACAGAAGAAATTACAACACAAAAGTCAGTGACCAGTGCTCCAACATCACACTACCAGCCACCTGGCTATGGTCCAGTTCCTCCACAGTATCCATCATACACCGAAGACGAATACACCGACGAGGATGAAACTGAAGTTTTCGGGCCTGGTACCTGTCGATATGGTGGCAAACTTTTTGTTTCCGCACAACAGATACCTCGTGATGATCCCTGTGATTTTTGCTTCTGTTTCCGAAGTGATATTATTTGCCTGCAGCAATCATGTCCACCACCAATTTCTGGATGCCATGAAGAGCCAATCAGTGGTTTCTGTTGTCCACGTTATGAGTGTCCCGTCTCAATGGCGACTGTACTTAATATAACAACAAGCACAACAACAACTAGCACAACCCTGCCACCTCACTTCTTGCATCATGCATATCGTGGAGCGGCTGAAAAGAATGGGTGCCATATTAATGGAAAATCATATAGAGTGGGCGATAAAATCGACTCAGCCAGCGGGCCATGCATGCACTGCACGTAAGTATATATTTTGAATTTGATCACTTTATTGGCTAGATGGATCTTTGTAGTCGATGAAGTTTAAGTGTCCATATTAAGGCACGAGATTAAATTTGGCAAGCAGCAGGAACCCAATAGTGGACCTCTGACTTCTTTCTTCGAATACCGAGGTTCGTACGGTTGTCAGTTATATCGCAAAGTGCTTCTCAATGAAGTTAATCCCTAATATTTGGATACAATACTGGGTTCATTGGAATCATAATACTTTATAGTCTTCTTTCTTTGCCTACTCTAACAAATATTGCTTCTGCATAGTTATTCTACGGTAGTTTGTCAGTTGTTCAAAGAACAATACTGTAGTGGTGTAGTGTACCGCCTGATTCATCGAAATCAGAATTAACGCTCTTTTGTAATAATAATACCGTCCCTGTTTATTACTGAAGATAAAGTCTTTGAAATTAAGGGGCCATTAAAGATTGCTGTAATATCTTAACTAATTGCTGCAATCATATTGTAACCAAATATTTTCCAACGTAAACAATTCTGTCCACTTTGTATGGATGTGCAGATTAAATGTGCACAAAACTAAAAGTAGGTCAAATATTTCGCATAATTTACTTGCTTATTTTGTCCGCATAATTGTGACTGAACGGTTGACGGGATCCGACGGGTCAATCGTAAAAATATATAGCATGTTTAAAAAATAGTATTCGACAGTAGAGTTCTACATAAGATAGGGCATGCACAGGAAGTTCGATACGAATTTTGATAACATGCAATTCACTTTCACACTTTGATCCGCACCAACGTGGCTACAAAGCGGTCGTATCATAAACCCTCATATTAGAGGGATGCTATTAGGTAGGTAAAGTACAGATAGCAAGATACATAGATTACACCTTGAGCAGATACCTCTGCCAGAGAACTTATTTTTTATCTTTTCATGACGTCTGCCAATTTGACAAAATTCAAATTTACATATATGGTCACCCCATATGAAAATAATGGCAATTTTAATCAAGTGAATCATGAATGTAAACTTTATTTGATAATAACGGTTCTAATAGTGTATGGAAGTTTAAATATTTCTTGTTACCATTATGTAATAACTAAGCACATTCAAAGTACACAAAACTAATTTACACAAGCCGTCAAAAATTGCGATGTCGAAAACACTCTCAATATTGATAAAAATGCCCAGCACGTGTTCCTATTTATAGAGTGCACCTTCATTTTTTTGCACTAAATTTTGAAGGGCAATCCTGCAGAATCTTCCACTTTAAAGGGCTTTTTATATCTTGGACAAACGACGCATCAGCCTTTCTCTCCAGAAAATCTGTCTGAAGTTGTTGGCGAGCATGTTGTCATATTTCCTTTTTTTTTTTTTTTGGTATAAATGCTTTTAGTACGCCAGACAAGCAGTGGTTTCATACTACTAGTGGTAAATTGTTAATCCCTTCTTCGTTTTTTATCTTTACAGTGCTGTCGATGTTTTCGCATTTGAGTGATTCAGTCGTTTTTCTTTCGTTCTCTTCTTCGAATCACAGCTGAAACTTGAGGCTCTATTGCTTTTTGAGTCAGGGTTTCCGAGGGACCTTCGTTGAATATTCTGATCTTCCCAGCCGGAAATGCGCGTACTTCATATTGTATGACGTTTTGTTACACCAGCTGGCATTCACAACATTTTTATTACCGTCGCTGTAGTTTTTATCTTGTATTTTTCTTGCATTGTCCAACATTGCGATGGGTATGTTAGATGTTATGTATTATAATCCTTTAAGTTTTAGCGAGGGTTGTCTGAAAAGTTTCCGACCGCAACGTAAAGATAGCGGCACTCGTCAATAAAAGCTAGTGAATGCTAGTTGCGCATTTTTTGACAGTTACCTACCGAAGTTTCAGTCATTTTGGATGCGCAGTTTTTAGTTGACAGTCGTTTAAGTGAGTCGATGTGAGTGTTTTTTTGTGAAATTGGAAAAAATCGAGTATCGAACTGTTATTAAATTCTTGTTTTTGAAAGGCAATACGCCTACGCAAATCAAAAATGAGTTGGACTCTGTGTATGGGGACTCTGCACCATCATTTACGACAGTGAAATTTTGGGCAGCTGAACTTAAACGTGGCCGTAAGAGCTTCTGAGATGATGAACGTTGGGGACGTCCAAAAACTACAACCACTGACGATAACATTGCTAAAGTTCACCAAATGGTGTTAGACGACCGTCGAATTAAAGTGAGAGAGATAGTAGAGGTTATGAAAATGTCCAAAGAACGTGTTTGTTACATATTAAATCAAGATTTAGGCATGAGAAAGCTGTCAGCGTGTTGGATGCCACGTTTGCTTACGTTAGACCAAAAACGTGTTCGAATGAACATTTCCAACGCTCTGTTGGTGCAGTTTAGTCGCAATGAATCCGAGTTTTGGCGCCGATTAATTACTGTAGATGAAAATTGGATACACCATTATACAGCAGAAACAAAAATTCAGTCAAAACAGTCGACTGCAAAGGGCGAGACGGCTCCAAAAAAACAAAAACTGTTTTTTTCGGCTGAGAAAAACGTCTGCCTTTGAAAGTAATGAACTTTGTACACTTCTTTGGTGCACCAACTTTAATTTCGAACTATCCTATTATTCCCGCCGTGCATTTAAATTTTTAGATCTCAGTGCCGTCCAAATAAGATCTGTAGAAATTTGTCGAACGCTTTTTCCAAGTCATGCTGATCTTTCGAGGCATTGCATTGTATATGTGTAACAAAAATATTTCAGCTTTCATACAGCATTACAAGTGATAACATTTATTAAACTTTTCATATGTGATTCACTTGATTCAAATCGGAATTATTTTCACTTTTTCTGTATGGAGTCTATAGAAATGTGTCAAATCCACAGCTGTTTGGGAAATTATGGCGAAGGACAAAACAATATTGAATAGATTTGAGTAATTTTTTTATAGGTACTTTCATTAATGAGGTAAGAGTACGTCCATACGTTCACGATAGTCATTGTCAGACAATATTGCTTTCCTACTTATCAAAATATTCTTTTTAAATTTTCTGGCTAAAAAAAAAAATAAAATATTAACTTAATATTTGTTCTTGGTACACATAATAGTTTTAAGACTATCATTTATTTTTATTGTATTATTTAAATACTTATGATTTAATTCCTAGGTGTGGTGGCGATGGGCAAATGAAATGTGACCCAAAAACATGTTCTCCCGAGCCAATGCTTCGCCAGATGATCGCAGTCGTCGCATCACGCCGAAGATGAAGAGCTAGCCATCATTAAATTAGCAAACAAAGAATGCAGCAATATTATAATAGGTGCCAAATAACACCGGAACATCATAAAATGAAACAATAAAAAAACAACATACATATTTCCTTTTTGAAAATTTGAAAAATGAAAAACAAAAACCTTTTGATTAAATCCCTACAATGAAAATTCTTATTAAAAGAACACACTAAATTAAATAATGAAAAAAATATTAGAATGATCGCAATCGATAATTTGGTTAAATTAAGGGAAAGCAAAAAACAAGTAAAAGAGAAAACATATTAATTAGAGTTTAGTTTTGTCAGAAGCAACCAGTGATATTGTGCTGTATACTTAGTATAGGTGCAATTAAGTTTAGCTCGCACTTACTTATTATTATTACCAATTAGTATATGTATATCAATTATATTGAGTCTTTACTTTATTTTCATAAACAAACAGAAAAGAAAAACAAAAACTAGATCGCTTGTTGTAAGGTGATTTTTTGTTGCAACTGTCAACTGTTTTACGAGCCTTTGTGCCAACAGTGCGTGCAATCAGTCAATCACATTATGAACGATCAACTTTAAATGTATGAATTTTTGTGTTTTCTTTTTGTAAATTGTTGCTTCTTCTTCTAGTCTTCTTCGTGTTTTGTTTAAATTTTTTTTTTGTTGTAAGAGCAGCAAGTCCTAAATACCTATAGCATTGTCTACTTTCCTACTACGATCTATGAATTATAAATTTAGTGACAGTTTTTGAAAAAAACAAACACACACACAACTCGTAGATTAAATATTACAATACATACGTGCGATAAGATGTACGAAATAAAAGGTTTTTTTTTTTTTAGATGTATCTGTCTTGACTCATAGATACATCTAAGTGTAACATGAAAACTTTGTTCAATAAAGAAAACAAAAAAAAAAAAACTTTGCAACAAAGTTAAAACTAATTTAAGATATAACTATGTATTAAAAAGAAAAACAAAATTAACCATAAACTAAAATTAAACAGAAAAAAATGATCTAGTTGTAGAAAACGTACGCATGCATTAAATAAAAGTGCACATCCTATTGTTCGACTGATTGAAAATCCCAGGAGAATAGTTTTTTACTTTTTTACTAAAACTACTAACGAATACAAAATATAACGAAACGCACCATTAAACTTTGTGTCTGTGTAAACTGATAGATAAGAATTAAATGAGATAAAAAATATTATTATAATAAAATGTGAATTTAAAAAAAAGGACGATTTTCAGTTACTTGAGCTTGGGATGTATCTATATATCTTTTTTTTATATTTTTATTATTATTAATTTTTTTTTTTTTTTTTTTGAATTAAGATCGAGTTAGAATTTTTTTATACATACAAAAAAAAAAAAAAAAAAAAAGAAAACACCTCTAGATTTATAGGAATAAATTCGATTTAGTTATTATATTTATTAGTTATGGGAGAGTACGAGTATGTATCGCACAAGTCGCCTCTAGTTTATTTCTAAGTATAAAATAAATTTTATGTTTGGATTTTTGATAGGCTTGTCGAACGCACAACCAATTTTTTATACATAGATATATATTAAAGAAAAAGAAAAAACAAGAACGGAAAATAGATACAAATAATAAAACGAAGAAAACAGAAACAAAAGAAATATAATACTATTCTTAAGTGTATGATTTTTTTTTACATAATTTTTTTTTATTGTTTTACTGTCAACAAAACTGTAGAAGGAAAAATTAATAATAATAATGAAATTCGCCGGTTTTTTGTAGTATTTATTTAAATTATTTTGACGTTACTTATCGAAACTGGACGATGTGTTTTTTTTTTTATTTTTCTTTGCATAAACAAAAAACAAAATAAAATTTGAGGACATACATTTTAAGTGAACGATGGGATATTGTATTCAAATTATAATATATAATAATATTATAATAACGAAATCATCCGGCATAATTGTAAGTGTCCTTTTATACAAATAAATATTTTATGAAAAATTAATTTGTTTTCGTTTATTTTTTTCTTATACGTTTTTTTCGAAATTCGGAAATTTTATTTGTTTTAGTTTGGAAAGGTCGAGGTTGTTTCAAATTTCACCTAAATTGTGTAAGATAAATCAGCGAAAGCCAATATCTTTGTAGTCAATGGTTCACAATAATTTATTCATTTAGTTATTTGCAAGTAAGTAACTACGGGGCATTTGACGTGACTATAAGCAATATCCGTTAGAACATAACAATCTAAATACGAATGTCTTCAAGAGTCAGAATCTAAGTTGTTACACGTTAGCAATGTGCTGCACACGCGATGAAAGAAAGAGAGGTGCCGATATACATTGGTTTTATATGTGTGAAGGTTATCATGGCTAAGGAATAAAGAGTTCGACATGACATTCCATAAGCGAGCTGTACTGCTAAGAAAGCAATACAATATTTCAGAGTACGTCCGAAGGGGGCTTGAGTACCAACTGATGAGCATTCATAGCTCACGTTATGGTTGAAGGTATGACGGAGCTGGATACTACTGGCAATTTTGATGGAGGCACTGGTGGGGAAAATGGCGATAAAACAAGGTAAATCAGGTGAAATATTGTCGGTGTTCAAGGGTGTCAATTGACTGTAATATTGGCATCACCTACGAATTCTATCGCACAGCTTAGAATCGTATCTAGCAAGCGTAGGGAGGTCTTATTAGCATCTGACTACTGTTGTAGGCATTCTATACCAATTTTTGGCAGATAAATGTCGCATACTCGTATATCATTGTGTCCAGATCGGATGGGGTAAAGTATTTCATACATAGTTTTAAGAAACCTAAACATTTTGCAGTATTTTTGGCGTCATCGAATATATGGTCATTCTAATGAAGTTGTTATTGTCACAAATACCGAGAGAGTGGAACGTTTTCCGGTTTCGACGATGCAATTCATAGATAATAACCCTAAAGAGTAGGATTGATGGAAAAGCGTTTGCCAGCGTGGAAAAACAACCCTTTAGAAGAAAGAGAGATATACTCTCTGGACCAGCGGATTTTTGTATATTAAAATATTTAAGGACTTTTGCTTCTACACCAGTGAGAAAGTGGATTTGTCCCATTGAAATTTCGACGCGCTCAAATGTAGCGGGGAGACAAGACACAATGTGAAAGTGTTAAGCTAGCTGCAAAAGGAACAGCAAGCACATTTTCCTAGTTCGAAGAGCTGAAAAATTGAATGTCATTATGAATTAGCGAATAAAACAGAATTTTTTGTGTTTTTGACGAACGACCAAAAATTGTTACTACCTTTGGAAAATTGTAGTATATGTTGCCTCAGTTTTTGGTCGTATTAAAATTCCACATGCTTAGGAAAGGTGTTGTAGTCATTCCTTGATCACTTGAACTTTTTTCGGTTTTCCTAGGGCGCAGCACCGGCCTCCACGTCGTTATCGAGGGAACTTAACGGCCAGTTAAAATTCCTAAAGAAGGTTTCCGCTACAATTGGCTTTCTCGTATTGCCATACAGTTCTTTTAGAGATATTTTCTCTAACTGTGAGGTCATTGTACAAGAAATTGGCTGATATGAAAGATCCAAGGTGGCTAGAGGGGACAGCACATCAAGATTGTACCTATCAGGGCGAGAAGTTAAAAACAGGTCAAGGGTGTTGGCGGTAGGACAATCAACGTCTGGTATTCGCGTCAGCTCATTTACAAGCTGAGTCAAATTGCTTCCCGCAGCGAAGATATAAACCCACCGTCCTTCGAATGTTTTCTGGCTAGAATGTCGAAGCCATTGTGTATATTGAAATCGCCCGTAAGAATGATTTCAGTATGGGGATACGGTGATGTAATTTTCACTGCGCCCATAACGATAGCATAATTAAGAGAGCTAATTCCTCAATAGGTTTTCTTAAGTATTAGTTAAAAGCATTCTCAAACCCCTATTCCCGCTTTGCTGTAGTATTTAAGTCATGTTTGGTCACCTTATTACAACAGCCAATTGCGTAAATTGAAGTTGTTCAACGTAGATTTTTCCATTTTGCACAATGTGTTCTTCCTTAGACAGATACCTGAAATTTGCCTAAAATTAATAAATCTTCGACCTCTCCTAAAACGTAAACAAGTTGCCCATGTAAACTAAATTTGTTGACTGTCCGATACTGCTCCAATCATAAGAATTCCATCCCTCTTTCATCTCAATTTCTATAACACCGGTTACCTACTGATTTAACGAGCCTATGACCAGGGTGCTACGAACTGCTTAATATGTAAGTTCGATTTCAACATTGATAAACCCAATCTTCGAAACGACCTTCTTGAGTCCATAGGCCCCACAACCTTTCGTTTTAAATCACAGCTTAAATATTTTCCTTTTTGACGGCTATAGCAACGTCATCTGCATTGGCACACCCTGCTGCTTACCACCCGATTCCAGGTATATCAGCAATTAATTAACCACTAAGTTCTAGAGAAGGCGAGAAAGGACACTGCCTTCCGGCGTACCTCTGCTGACACATCTTTTAGCAGAATCCCACCCAGTTTGGAATTGACTATCCTGCTGTTTAGCATAAGACTGATCAACTCCCCAGGTGAGTCGTCTATGTGCAGAGTTGACAGGGAACCGTGATTGCGAATATGTTGACGTTGTTAAATGTCCCCTCTCTGTCCAGGAAAGCGATCATTGTGTACTCCCTATATTGTAGAGATCATTCGATGTGGCTAGTCAGTAAATGCAGAGCCGTAAGATTAGAACCGACTTTCCTTTGCAGTAGGCACGTTGAGCTGTTGACAAAAGTCTTGGATGAATTTTAGTTCGTACATGGATATCAATCAGTCATTCTAGAGTTTTCAGAAGGAAAGATGATAGACTTATAGGTCTGAGGTCCTTTGGGAAAACATGAGAACATTTTCCGGCTTTGGAAATGAAAACTACATTGACTTTTCTCCATGACAGTGCAATGTGGATCAGTTCTACATAGCTCCTCATGATATTCTCTAGCGTAGGTAGGATAATATCTGAGGACCTTTGTCTTGTCTTGCAGACTTGTATGGTTTGAAGCCATGCAGCGCCCAGAGCAGTTTGTCTCTTGTAATCAGACCATGCATTTTAGTCTCAGTCTGTTTGGGTTGCTACTGACCGCAAATTGGGAGCTACCTGGAGTGTGGGTGTCCAGTAGCAGTTCTTTTTTATATATTTTTTATATGAGTCCCAGTCAGTCAATTTTCTTGTGATTTTTGCTAGGTTGAAAAGCGTTTCTAAGCGGTCACAGTGCTGATGTCCACCAGTGCGGCTTTTTCTTGCCTCTGGGTTGAATAAGAGCCTGATTGAGAGTCTGGATGAATTCCTTGGCTTTCATGTCTAGCTCGTTGGTGTCACGCGGTGGACTTGAAAGTTCAGAGGATAGTGTTTCTGACAGTAACATATTCCTCTGTATTTTGGCCAATCAGTTTTCCGATAATTCCGGAATGCTGGTTGCCTGGGAGGAGCAACACTCAGGCTGAATTGGATGTATCTGTGGTCTGAAAATTTGTGTTCAGACGATACCATCCAGTTCGTTAGCGTATGAGTGATATTGTCGGAGACAAGAGTGATATCTAGCACTTCCTGTCGGTTTTTTGTTATAAAAGTGAGCTCATTGCCGACAATGACGTTAGTACTTATAACACAATATAATCAAAAAGTATCGTTGATGTCGGTATTACCCCATACTGTGTGATGAGCGTAGCGTCGCACCCGACCCGGCCAGTTTTTAGCATTCCAGCTTCCAGTACCACCCTTTCTAGCTTATCACCAGGGAGAAGGCCCACACGATCGCTGCCAAGATATGCCGATGCCACCCAGTAGGAGCCTTTTGCAGTCTCTAGACTGGCAACGGTTAGACCCTACTTAACCTGAGGTTAGGAAATAAAAAGGCTACTTTTCAGTAATATACAAGCTCTAATCTTACCTTTGTCCTCTGTATAGAGCGGAGCATATACAGGTGTCCGAAATCCACGAACCACAGCTTCCACGATCCGTCATTCCTGGATTAGGATGATGTCTTCGACGTTTTTGGAAAGACGCAGACGCGGCCGAAGCCTTTCTTGAGTGATGAACATGTGCCCAAGAGTTCATCTTCTCCTCTGATCGTGCAGGATCCCTTTTTAGTTCGTCATCGGTTTCCATTTTCGATAAAGTATCAGAAAAGGAGACCGACGGCTTAATTGTCGCCTCGGATAAATTGAAGTCATCGCTATCCATTTCTGGAAAGAATATCGACGCTCCAAGATACAAGGTCAAATTTACAGTTTCAGTTAAAGGAAGAAGAGGAAGTTGCTTATCAGCATCCAGTTCATCCTTTTTATAAACCCTAAGGTGAATTGATTCGAAACTGAGCCGAATCGTGCCTTTAGTCTGCGCTAAAGGGTTAAGGGGTTCCATATTGATCACAATCAACGCACATCTATAAGGGCCCCTTAGTTCTTCCAGTTTCGCGTCTTTCCCGTCATGAGTCGGAAAGGTCGCGTTGCTGACCCTGATGATCTGGAGGAGACGCTTGGAGGAGTCTTTTAGCGTTTTGGGAGCAGTGGGTGATCCGTCTTTTAGAATGTTGTTAGCCCACTCAATCTTGCTTTTTATGTTTATGACTTTTTTCAACCTCCGCAATGATTCCGAAGGTTTTGATAATGCGTAAAGCATTTCGGCGTCTTAGGTAGAGCATCTTAGATGGAGCTAGGTATTAAACGAGTACCGGCCTCAGGTTTTGTTTTTTTTTTTGAGATTGTATCCATTATTAGATCCCACTATTTGCGGAGAAAGATAAGATAAGATAAGACTAGGTAATCCGGAGGTCGGCAGATATTCGGATACTCCGTTCACGACTGACCTATTTTTGGAGATGCTGGGCCTTCCAGCCCAAGGGAAAAGGGTATATTTGCGAAGGTGGGTGGATGAGGGGAGGGGAGGCATCATTTAGTTTCGGGACTCATCTGGAGAACTTTTTGACTTACTCAGCCTCTACAACTCAACAAGTTCGATGCTCAGGGTAGAGGAGACGGAGACAAAGCACAATCTGAAAGTATTGAGCTGGCCGAAAAATGTGCAGAAAGCAGATTGGTTTTTTCTAAAGAGCTAACATGTGGAAGGGCTAGATTTAATGTCGGTAAGTTCTGGTTAGAGATTAGCAGTCAACTATCGGCCCCTTTTAAAGGAAAAAAAGTATTGCAAGCTTGTATGATAGATATATGTTATGTATCTATCATATACTAGATGGAGTGAAAAGTAACATCCTTGGGAATTAAAAAAATTTTTTTTTTAAATGTTTGTTTTTTTTTATTCAATACAGTCCCCTTTTATTGTAGTTTGATACACTTATTCCAGCGATTTTCCAACTTCTTGATCCCGTCCGAAAAGTAATTTTCCGGAAGGTTTGCAAAATACTCCTCCATGGCGTCGATGATTTCCTCGCGTGAGCTGAATTTTTTATTGATGAACCATCTTTTGAGGTTTGGGAAGAGATAATAGTCCGAGGGATCCAAATCCAGTTACCAATCGGCGCCAAAAGTCCGCCCGATTCCGCATCAGCAAGTCCAAACACTCTTTCGAAGTGCTCCCGCGCTCGTGTTTTTGGTCAGGAGTGAGCATGCACGGCACCCAGCGGCAGGATAACTTTTTCGTATGCAGAATATTGCCCAAAATATGGCGTGTGCGCTCAGTGCTAATCTTTGTGGTATCTGCTAGCTGGCGCACCTTCACTTTCCGATCAGCCAACACCATTTTATGTATTTTTTTGACAGTGTC
Organism: Volucella zonaria; assembly: GCA_963966105.1. NCBI lineage: Eukaryota > Metazoa > Arthropoda > Insecta > Diptera > Syrphidae > Volucella > Volucella zonaria. Next base: position 167,882,486 of record OZ014530.1, read on the forward strand.
CTCTGTAACCGCATCGGAGGGCCTGCCGCTGCGGACTTGATCGGTGGTGGAGTTGAGGCCACCACGAAACTCCCGAAACCAATATTTGACGGTGTAATCTGACGGAGCATTAGCCCCATAATATTTATTCAACTTTTCTTTTGTTTCCTTCGCCGTATTGCCTCTCAAAAAATAATGTTTTATGAGAGAACAAAAATCGTTTTTGTCCATACTCAACATGATGCCAAACACGTCAACAACAATCAACTGTCAAAACAAAATTAAAGACAGTATCGCACTGAAATTTAGCATGTCTGCCTAAATATGAGCGGACTGCAAGACACCATAACCTTTTTTGCAGTAGCAGCTCATGCTGGCGGTCAAGGAGGTTACTTTTCACTCCACCTAGTATTAGCAATGGAACGTTTTTTTTCACCTGCTACCTTAACTTAAGAACGAAAATGATTTTCTTCAAACGAAGTTTGGGCACGTTTAAAGTTATTGCATAGTACTTTAAAAGCGGCTTGTGTATTCATATCTTTTGTGTTTTGATGATTTCTCAGTAGTTCCCCATGTAAGCATTTTGAGCCTCAGAAATTTCATTAAAATTAATTTCATTGCGAATGTATACATATAGGGTCCGCCATCTAACGTTTTTTTTTTCAACTAGTGCTTATTTCGTGAATGATAACACTTAGCTCATGTCTGATTTGACAGATAATTAGTTTTATCCTTCCGCTGAACGAATATGGGTGTGTATACGCTTCGCTAAGTGGGCCTGCGATCGACTTAGAGAAGATGCCGATTTTGCCAAAAAAATCATCTTTTCAGATGAAGCTCATTTTGATCTTGGCGGGTATGTAAACAAGCAAAATTGTCGCATTTGGGGCACAGAAAACCCGCACGCATACATTGAAAAGCCGATACACCCAAAACGAGTCACTGTTTGGTGCGGATTTTGGTCCAGAGGCATAATTGGGCCATTTTTCTTCGAAAATGAGCAAGGAATGGCCGTTACAGTCAATGGCGATCGTTATCGGGCCATGTTAAACGAATTTTTGTTCACAAAAATTGAAGAGGAGGATATTGGCAACATTTGGTTTCAACAGGACGGCGCTACGTGCCACACAGCCGAAGCTACACTCGATGTTTTGCGCCCTGTTTTTGAAGACCGCATTATCAGCCGCAGAGCTGATGTCGTTTGGCCACCCCGGAGCTGCGATTTGACACCGTTGGACTATTATTTGTGGGTTGCCGTATAAGATAAGTGTTACGCCGACAAGCCAGAGACAATTGACGCTTTAAAGGACAATATTCGTGAAGCCATTGGTGAAATACAGCTGCACACAATCGATAATGTGCTTAAAAATTGGACCGATCGTGTAGGCTACTGCATGGCCAGCCGAGGCAGCCATTTGAATGAAATTATTTTCCATTATTAACCGGAAGGATTGTACTTTCAAATAAAAAAAGAAATTTGAGAAAATATTCAGTAGTTTTTTTTTATAGCATTTTCAAAAAAAAAACATTTTTGGCGGACCAAGGGACATAGTAATTCACCAGGTTTTCGGAATGTAACCGCACTCTACGCTGCGTATAAAGATTCGTTTAAAGAAGTTGCTGGCTTCTGCTGCATTATTAAAAATATTTCATTGTCCCCGGTGGATTTGAAGATAGAGAATTTTTAGATTATGTTTCATGCTCTGTTATAATATCTTCTGCAATTTCCACAGCAATAGGCAGCTTCAAGAACTTTGTTCGTCTTAAATTTGAATATAGCTACCGGAATCTCTTCTGGTAAGGTGAATGAAATTCCTGTCCACCGTCTTATACTTTAAATAATTTATTCTCACTGACTGGAAAACGTTGGTCATCGTTAGCAATCTGCAAAAGAAATCCTTCCAATACTTCTTCCAAATATTCTACGTTCCCATCTCTCCCCACCCATAAGTGGGAAACTTATGCCTGTCGTCACTCTTTAACAAGCCAGCAATTTCGTTGGAATCGACCATTAACGACGTCTTTAGCAGTTTGCAGGAAACGTCACTACTGATCTTCGGTTGTTAAACCTAGTACATATTCTTCTCAAAAGGTTTTCGGAAATTTTATCCGAAAAGCTCTAGGATTTCATCGGCTTAATTTCTTACTTCTTACTGAAACTTTTCGGTGCTTCAGCATCAGGGATATCCCAGTTCGTGCGATCTTGCAAAAAGATTATGGTCAGAGTCAATGTTGACTCATCGGAACCCACATTACTCGTACATACACGTACATCCAGAATACTGAATACGTTTCTTGCCTCGTTTGAAATGTTTTGACGGTCAGGGGACTGCCAGTTAATCCAGTAGCACTATCAAATTCAGACTGCATTACCGAATGGAATCGCTCATCGTTATGGCCAGTTAACCAAATCAATATTAAATGGTGTCAATGTCTCCCTATACTACACCACCAAAACATTAGCCATTTTAACTTGATCAAAGATTATTTAAAAAGCATCAATAGTTTGAGTGGCCTTATATAAGAAAGTTTGAGGGCCACCATGTTTGTTCGATACTTCAACTTATCTCTAAATATAAGATCTAAAGTCATTGCATATTTGTGAAGGCTTGTGAACAAGTTGTTCTACCAAAATCATGGCATACTACTAGGAAGAAATATATTTTTGATAGTTGCATAGTTTTTGGAGACCAATTTCTAAAAGGAAACAATTTGATAATGTAACACGAGGTATGTTCAAATACTTTAATTGTCTATGAAAAAATTAAAAATTGTGAGTATTTTCTCTGATATTCGTATATGCTTAGTACCCGAACAGATTTTCATGTAATATACATATACCTCTTTGTCATCCCCTGTTGCGTCAGGATTGTTCTGAAATTTCCACATACATTGAAGTTCACTTGGTCTCTTTGAAAATTGTCTAGCTCAAAATATAGTTTTGTATTACAATACACCGAAAATCATCGATTAACTGTTAGGTTTAGCTCAGAACACCGGTACGGTGTCAGTAAGTTAGAATAAGATAATTGAGTTGCAATATCCGCAACAATTCAATCGGAAGAATCGAAGAAGGGAGGAAGAAGCACAGCAGCAACAAAAGCATGAATAGCAACAACAAAGCCAGCAAATGTGGAAGAACGCTATACAGAAAGCGCCACTAATTAACGCATTGAATTGAAGTACACTATTAAACTGTTGACCCCAGGCAATAATCTTTTCATAAGAAAAATTTGTGTAGACATCTGTACGACCCATTGTGATATAGGTAAAAAAATTGTTAAGGGATTCGATTACAAAGTTCTTCGCCTTCGCACCGGAACCGCCTAAAAAGAAAGTGTGAGATGGGCTCATTTTCGTAAGTCTAGCCGCCCATCATATACAGGAGCAAGAGGAAGAAACAGAAACTACTGATCTTTCTTTTTAACTCAATCCCAAAACTAAACTGGATGGCCTATTCCGGGCATAACGCACCTACAGTCGTACTCAGTACGTACACGGCGAAACAAACCCCAAAGCGCCTTGCAGTGAATATCAATTCACTAATTAATATTGAATAAAAATCCATATTACTCGAGTTGCTTGAATAAACGAAAATCCTAATGTGCTTTTGGTTAGACAAACTTACCTTATTTAAAAACGCAATATATGTGATTTTGCAGTTGCAAATCAGATTTTGCTAGCGAGTGCTGGTTTTTTTTATAATAAATTAGTTAATATGGAATTGGAGAAGAATTATTTAACCATCCGCGGATATTTCCACGCCAAACATTGAGATTGGTGAAATAATACTCGTACACCAAATACTAGAGAGAGCCTACTATTCAATTGGTGGAGTCATCATAGTCGAATGTACAAATCCGGCTTAAAAGCGGCGGATAGTCCGCCGTTTCCCAGTCATGGTTCCTTTCTGGACCTTCTGCAGTACAGCCTGTGGATACAATTAACCACCATGAACTAACAAACGTTAAATTTGCCACGCGCATTTTTTTTAATTTAATTTAATTTATTTACAATATATACATATATAATTCGGGTAACATTGTATAATTCAGATAAATGTAAACATTATATGAGAAAAAATAATGTGCTAGCAATAAGTATAGGCAGGGAAAGAAAGAGGAGGAAAGGTGAAAGGAAGAAATAGAGTGAGAGGTGGAAAAAGTACAGTTGTTGTGATTACCTGAGATGCCTTTAGGTGGCATTTTTAAAAGATGAAACTCCCATTATTTGTTTTATTGTTGTAGGAAGGGCGTTGCAAAGTCTGGTGACGTGGATGAAAAATAGGCGCGAAGAATTTAAGTAATTAAAGGATGGAATAATGATATTTTGTGTTCTAGTTGATTGGGCGAATTGGATTTTTTCCATCAAATAGGTAGGAGATCTTGTTTGGATGATTTTGTGCATAAACATACAACATCTTAGTTGAAGAAACTGTTTTAAGGAGCAACCAAGGACCGAACTATGATGATGAGATACATGATTGTATCGACACAGACTATACACATACCTTATCATATCGTTGAAGGAAACAAGGAACTTGTGTTGTGATAGAGAGTCAAGCTTGCAATAAACTACGACAGAGTAATCAATTATAGGCATAAATAAAGTTTTAATAAGCCTGAGTTTAGTACCTAGTGGAGTGAAGCTAGATGAAAGCCAAAGTTTGCGAGGTCCAACATAGATTCATCTAACAACAAAGTTGATATGGTCTACAGCGGAGAGTAAGCGAACCCAAGATTAGTAACAACCTCCACAAAATTGAGTTTCCTGTCGTTCAGGGATACTGGCGGTATTTCATCTGAATTGATTATGTTTTTAGCTATTAGAATGAGCTGCGATTTGGTTGGATTAAGGCTGAGTCCATTACATAATGACCAGTTATATATTTGAGACAAGTCTTCGTTTATTCTGACGACTAGATCCTCAACGAAAAGTCTCGAAAGATATATCTGGGCACCATCAGCATAGAGATGAATTTCAACATTGGAGCATACTTTAGGTAGGTCATTAATAAAAAGCCAGAACAAAATTGGGTTAAGTATTGATTCTTGAGGTACGCCTGCAGTTAAGGCGCGGAAAAAATATTTAGCGATTGTCTAAATAATTAAAAACCATTCGAACAGATCTTTCATTGAACCCAAAATATAATTTAAGTTTCTGGCATAGTACCATGTGATCAACGCTGGCAAAAGCTTTGGAAAAGTCTAGCAAAGTGCCTGTTCACATTGGCGCACGCAGGAAGATTGTCCGAAAGAGAGGGAACGCTTTTTATTGAAGTGGGAAGAAGAAGGGTCACTTGCACCGAAAATCCATTTCTAAAGTGGATTCTCGGGTGAAGCGCATCGTTTTTTTCCATATCGTTCCATTTCTAACATATTTTTCTTTTTGGTTTTGATCGTTGAAGAGCAAGGAAGTGTAAAAAAGAGGGAAAAATAGTATGTTTCAGGCCAACTGCTCAAATTTAAAAATTAAAAATGCTCCGATTCAAGTGTTCCACTTGTTAAAAAGTCTTTCAACACCACGACAATGTGAACACGACGTTCATGGTGAGGACTTTCATCACCTCGCCAGTGTGAATAGGCACAAACACAGAACCGTCAGAAAGTCCTTATCATATTCTACTCTTATGTCATCAAGGATTTTAACCATAGCTGTTGAGCAGCTATGATTCGCTCGAAAGCCCGACTGAACTGGGGATAATAAATAGTGTTGAGGTATGTAATTCGAGATTTGGTTTGCTAGAATCTTCTCAAGTACTTTGATAGACATAGTAATATAGTTATCGGACGAAAGTCGGTTGGAAAAGAGGGGTGAGGTTTTTTTTAGCCAATTTCAAAATATCAGAAAAGGTGGAACAAAGTCATATGTTACTCAGAGATCATGATTAGGGGTGAAAGGTGGTTTGTTGATAGTATTGTAGAAGAAATAAATGTATTGTTAAGTTCATTAACATTAGGTATTCTATCAATTGCCGATTTTTTTCCAGTACCAATTGCACGCAATAAGACAGTGACCTTCGCGATCTCAGTACCGAAATGACAGTTCCAAACGAATTAATGGAGTTGGAAAAGTTTATTCAAATGTACCCCTATAATTATAGTAGAGCGCATTCGGCACACTTCCCTCACACAACAACACACCATCCAAAAAGACTCTGTCAAAACAGGAGATACCTCGGTATCAACACACTAACAATAAGACCTATTCCGCAATGCAACTAGTAACGCACGGCACCGGCAAAAAAACAGACCATTGTCAAGACTATAAACAGTGTACACACATTTTAGTTACAGACAAAAAACAAAAAACTACAGAGCTTATATAAGTTTGTATAGGAACCTACATCATGAGAGGCTTTAGGAGCGACTTCCCAGGAAACGACTTGGAAAATCTCGTGCTTATGCAAAACATTTTCCTTCGAAATTAAATAGAGAACTGGCGATTAGAGAGCTCGGATTTCACTCAGTTCAGTTGTTGGGGTAAATTTTCCCGCAACAACGTTGGCTCTCTTCCCTTGCAAATTCCTTTCGGTCCCTTTTTGAGTGGGAATACTGAGTTCTGGCGGAGGTGGAGGGCAGCTATGGTCCCATCAGGCAGTGGGACCTCGGAAAACAACCCACATAGTCTTTACGGGCAGTTTTCTCCGCATAGGAGGATGAGGAGTTTTGGTTGGGTAAAGCCTTAAGGATCGTAGGGAGGCTCATGACGAACCAGAAACCAGGGTGCTATAGCATGTCCACCACGGGCACCGTTGTCGGAAACCGTGGGATAGACGGGAGACTCGCAGTGGCCAGCAGGGAGGAAGATGCTTTCATGGAGGACAAGTTAATCCATCTCTACACAGATGGATCTAAAACCAATAGCGGGGTTGGTGGCGGTGTTTTCTCAGACACGCTAAATCTAAGCCTCTCTTTCCGTCTTCCAAATTACTGCAGCGTGTTCCAAGCGGAACTTTTGGCGATTAAAGAAGCTCTGCCCTGGCTGAAGAAAAACGTGATATCTGCAAAGGATATCCGCATCTTTTCGGATAGTCAGGCCGCTATCAAATCCCTGGACTCAGTCTCACTAAATTCTAAAACCGCCCTGGAATGCCGATCGTCTCTTATGGAGATGGCAGAGCAGTTCAACCTTCACCTCTGTTGGGTGCCGGACCACATAGACGTTCCAGGGAATTGTAGAGCCGATGAATTCGCCAAAATTGGAATCACTCTACCTATACTACCGGAAAGGGGTAGCATAGGTATCCCAATCGCTGCGTGCAAACTAATAATAAAGCTGGATGCCTATAAAAGAACAGACCTTAGGTGGACTGTTGGACCAACATGTCTAGCGACCAAACAAATCTGGCCAAAACTGGATCTGTATCGCCCTAAGTGTCTGATCCTTCTAAATAAGGAACATCTTAGCGCCATCATAGGTGTCATCACTGGACACTGCCTCATAGGCAAGCACGCAAGAAGGCTTGGCGCCTTTACAAATGATTTCTGCAGAAGCTGCATGGACGAGTAGGAGAAGGAGATAATCCTCCACCTACTCTGTACATGTCTAGCTCTCTCCCAGAGAAGAAAACTTCACTTAGGAGCCTTCTTCTACAACGACCTAAACGATCTGAAAAATATAGACGTAAACAGTCTCCTTCGCTTCGTCAGAAGCGGCCATTAGGCCTAAGTGGGTTGGTTTATCCAACAGCCACTCTTACCTACCTACCTACCATAGACGTTTGGCTATAACACTTCTTCAAAAATAAGTTTGTTTACGATTAAATAAATTGACTTTTAATATTTTTTCTTCAAAAGAATTGTATTTCTCAATGCAAATGGCTACACCAGGAGCATGCAAAAGCTGTAATTTGCCAGATGAAGCAGAAGATATGGTGCAGTGTAATTCCTGTGAGGAATGGGAACATTTTTCATGTGCTAGGGTGGACACCACGGTGCCAAATATGTCCTGGCGGTGCAGGAAGTGCACGAGGAGTTTTGCAGCAGTCAGAACTAGCGAGGATACACAAGGAGCACAAGGGTTTGATGTCGAGACATCAGTGGCATCGGGTGGTGCCATTACGGCGGCGTCTTCGACGGAAAAGTCTGGCTTCGTAGAAATGGCAGATGGCAACGGCGACAGCGTGGCGTCAACCAGAAATAACGGTGAAAGGAATGGCGTCACAGCAATGGCAGATGGGTATAATCATGGCGCGGCGGCAAGAAATAGCGGTTCTATGAATGGCGTCCTTTCTGTAGAAGACCAACTGAAACGTCTGGAAGAACTGAAGCAGATTGAATAGGATTTCTTGGAAAAGAACTATTCGCTCCTGTGTTTAACGACAGATAAAATTAGAAAAGCAAATAAGTGTCAAATAGAAAATATGCAGCGTTCATTGACGGCTGAAAACATCGCTTGTCGTCAAACACTTCCAAAAGAATTGCCAACGTTTAGCGGAAGACCGGAGGAGTGGGCGATTTTCTATAGCAATTTTAATTATACTACGGAACTGTGTGGGTACACTGAAGCAGAAAATATGGTTTTAGGCCAAAGCCCTGGTAGCTGGTGCTGTAATTTAAGATTAATCCTGTAATTTATTACTGATTAATAAAGTTATAATAATAATAATAATAATAATAATAAAATATGGTGAGGCTACAAAGACCTTTGAAGCAGTAAGCAGCTTGTTACTCTTTCCATCACTGGTTCCAGAGATCATAAGAACGCTTAAGATGATGTATGGTCGTCCTGAGCTAGTGATTCGAACGCTGATAGAAAAAATTAGAAATGAACCAAAGGCTGAGAAATTTGAAACACTCGTGGGTTTTGCACTTTCAGTTAAAGAGCTGTACTCAACAATGGAAGCGGGTGGTTTAAAGGAGTATATAAAGAATCCAGCCTTGCTTCAGGAATTGGTCGACAAACTTCCACAACACATGCGACTAAATTGGGCAGTGCATGCATCTTCATTGCAGGAGAAAAGTTTGAAGGAGTTTAGTGTGTGGATGAACATCATGGCCGAAGCAGCAACCACTCTGATAACACCTGGTGCTGATCTGAAGCCTGGATGAAAGACGGGACACATAAATTCACATATAGAGCAAAGGATAGAGAATAACGTTAAAAGGACATATTGCTTTGCATGCAATGGTGAACACAAGCTTGTGGACTGCAACATATTTAAAGATTTTTCTGTGTCCCGGAAGTGGGAAATAGTCAAGAAAAATTATATATGTGGAGTTTGTCTTAAACATTTCAAAAGGTACGAGTAGAAGTGCTTTTCGAAGAAGATATGCGGCGTGGATGGATGTTCGGCAAGTCATCATCCGGCTCTTCATGCGAACCGCAAGAGATCCGAAGTTTCAAAAGGATTGAATTGCAACACGGCAAAAAGTGAAGACTTTGAAAATGTTTTGTTCAAGATTGTTCCCGTGACCATATATGGCAAAGGCAGGTCAGTAAATACGTATGCATTTTTGGACAGCGGATCTTCGTTAACGTTGGTTGAACAAGGATTTATGGATTCTCTTAATATTCGAGGAGAAAGTAGTCCTTTGTGTCTGCGCTGGACAGCTGATATCGCAGTGGAAAAAAGATTCTGAGGTGGTTTCAATGGAAATTTCTGCCGTCAATGAAGAAAAACGATACCGTTTGATAGATGTACACACAGTTGATCATTTGGGTTTACCACGACAGACATTCGATGCTAACGTCGCTCAGCAAAAGTATTATCATCTGCAAGGATTGTCATTGACTTCACTTCACCAGGCACAGCCAAGACTACGAATTGGTCTTAAGAATGCGAACCTAATTGTATCATTGGAACATCGAGAAGGTGGATGTAACGAACCGGTAGCAGTGAGAAAAAGGTTGGGATGGATAGCTTGTGGAGGAATAGGGCTGCCTTCAGGAGGATCGTGCACAGTTGGTCACCACATTGAAGTCTGCGAGTGTGATCGGCGACTACATCAAGAAGTACGCGATTTCTTTACGTTGGAGAACCAAGGACCCGGAAGAGCACATTTGGAGACAGCAGAGAAAAGAAGAGCGAAGAGAATCTTGAGGTTGATGACGAAACGTGTTGGACAACGCTTTGAAAGTGGGCTTCTATGGAAATTTGATCAGGTGAGTTTTCCTGATAGCTATTCGATGGCCTTAAGTCGTTTGCAATGTCTCGAGCGGAAGATAAAGCTAGAAAAGGAACTTTTATCGATCCTGAATGATCAAATTGAGAGCCTGGTAGTTAAGGGTTACGCCAGAAAACTTACATTGGAGGAGCAGAGCAAAATTCATTTACGTACATGGTACTTGCCAACATTCATTGTGAGGAATGTGAATAAGCCGAACAAACTCCGTTTGGTATGGGATGCAGCAGCTAAAGTAGAAGGTATCTCACTTAATACCATACTCATGAAGGGACCTGATCAGCTAACATCATTGCCGGAAGTTTTGTTGCATTTCGGTCTCACAGAATTGCTATTTGTGGAGACATAGCAGAAATGTTTCACCAAGTCCGGGTTAGAGAAGAAGATCGTCATGCACAGAGGTTTTTATGGCGCAATGGAGACTCAAGGTCAGTACCAGATATATACGAGATGGAAGTTTTGACGATCGGAGCTTCATGTTCGCCTCGCCTGCTGAAGAATTTGTGGAAAAGTATCCCAGAGCTGTGACATCGATAAAGGAACATCATTATGTGGATGATATGATGGACAGTGCCGACACAGTTGAGGAAGCGGTTCAATTAGCAAAGGACGTACGCCACATTCATGCGCAAGGAGGTTTCGTCATTCGAAATTGGTTGTTAAATTCAAAAGAGGTGATCAAAGCGTTGGTTCAAGTTTCGTCAATTGAGGAAAAAGTCATTACAGCACCAGAGGAAGAGATTTCAGTTGCAAAGGTACTGGGTATTTGGTGGAAGACCGAACCAGACGTGTTTACCTTTTCTCTTCGTTTAACGAAGCTACAAGAAGAAATCCTAACTGGAGCAAGAATACCAATTAAGCGCGAACTGTTAAGGCTTTTAATGACAATTTTTGATCCATTAGGTTTCATCGCTCATCATATGATCAAGCTGAAGATACTCCTACAAGAAGTATGGAGACTGTCTGTGGAATGGGATAAAACCATACCTGAGAACCTTCATCAACAATGGAACGACTGGTTAAAGATGCTTCCTCGTGTACAAGACATCGAAATCCCAAGGTGCTACTCAGTTTGGAAGATTACGGCGGAGTCTTCGAACCAGTTACATATATTCGTTGATGCAAGCGAGCAGGCAATGGCACCAGTGGCTTACTTCAGAATATGTAATAGCAGATTGGTTACTGTAAACATCATCATTGCGAAAACAAAGCTGGCTCCTAGACTTCCGTGGTCCATTCCGAGGATCGAATTACATGCAGATTTAATGGGTGCAAGACTTGCAGAATTTATAACAAAATCTCACAAGATCAAAATCGACAGGAGAGTGATTTGGTCAGACTCTAGAACCGTTCTTAGTTGGTTAGCATCAGATGCCAGACGATATAATCAATTCGTTATGTACAGAATCAGCGAAATTTTGGAGAAAACGGAACTAAACGAATAGAGATGGGTTTCATCGAAGAACAACGTTGCGGATGATGCTACAAAGTGGAGTCAAACATCAGCACTTTCAAGGGACGAAAGATTGTTTAAGGGAGCATCATTTCTATATCAACCAGAAGATAAATGGCCTGAGAATATAAACCGAGATCCAGGAGAGCAGAAAGCGGAGCTTAGACCAAAGTATGTACTAGCATACAGGGTGTACTTAGAACCAATAATGGATTTTAAAAGGTTTTCATCTTGGAAGAGACTGCTTCGAACAACAGCCTGGGTGCTTCGTTTTCTTAAGAATTGCAGATATCAGAGGTCTGTGTCAAGATCAACGGGTGTGATCTCAGGGACTGAATTACAACAAGCGGAGTATCTTCTAGTGCGGACAGCACAGCAACAGATGTTTGCAGAGGAGATTGCGATTCTTAAAGCTAAAAAACCTTTAAAGAAGTCAAACGCTTTATTCGGCTGTTCACCGTATCTTGATCATGAGGAGATTCTTCGCATGAAGGGACGTATCGACCGGACTACATGTGTCATGGTACAGTGCTTAATGAAATACGTCAACGATATTGAGTTCCAAGGTTCGAAGCAAATTGAAAACAGTAAGACAACGTTGCAAGGTATGCTATATTAAAAATGCTCAACCAGATATTCCGGAAATGGCAGCTTTATCGGCCGCAAGGCTTGCAACACTTGAGTGTCCATTTACATACGTTGGAGTCGATTATTTCGGGCCGGTGTCAGCCACTGTGGGAAGAAGATCCGAAAAACGTTGGGGTGTCCTTTTTACCCACTGATTCATGTATCGTTTGTGTACGCAACTTTATGGCACGACGCGGCACACCACGAGAGTTCTTTTCTGACAATGGTACAAATTTTAAGGGAACCGAAAGTGAATTGAAGGAAGCGTTCAATCTTTTGCATAAAATGGCATTAGCGGAGAAGATCAATTCACCCGAGACGACGTGGAAGTGGAACTTTAACCCACCAGCAGCACCCCATTTGGGAGGATCCTGGGAACGACTAATAGGGTCTGTTAAAACAGTACTTAAGGAAGTCACTCGAAACCAAAGGCTTCAAGATGAATCACTGCACTCGTTTCTGTTAGAGGCTGAAGCAATAGTCAATTCTCGACCGCTGACATATATGCAAATGGAAGACTATGACGAAGATGTGCTAATCAAATAATCATTTTCTTCTGGGGTCTTCTAGTGGATCAAAGCCACCCGGCTCATTCAATGATAAAGATTTAGTTCTACGAAAAAATTGGAGGAAATGTCAACAGTTGGCGGAAATATTTTGGAAAAGAAAAAGGTGGACGAATACTTGCCAACTTTGACTCGAAGATCTAAATGGTTTGGTGCGTCGAGGCCTCTGAAAGAAGGTAACCTTGTTATCATAGTCGATAAAAATTTACCACGATGTATGTGGCCGAAGGGAATTGTAATCGCCGCTAACAGAGCAGCAGATGGACAAGTGCGCAGCGCTGCTGTAAGAACATCAGTTGGAGTACTTACACGTCCAGCTACAAAACTGGCGGTGCTTGACATTAAGAAGAGTGAGGAGAGTGTAACTGCAGCAGGGCAGCAGCATCACGAGGGGGAGAATGTTGAAAATAAAAGCGTTGAATTAAAATTTAAAGATATCAGCAGTTGAGAAAAATCAACAATGAATGACAGCTCACATTGAAGATTTTTCTTTTGAAATTTATTCGTTATTTTTTGATTCATTCTGTTCTTGAATTTGAAAGAGGACAAATTAACTATTTTTGAAGTTCGTTCTTGCTTTCTTTCTATCTTCTTTTTTTTTTTTTTTGATTAATAAAGTAAATGTTCTTTCAAAAAGTTGAATTGTTTAAATCAGTTGGTGGCAGAAACGAAATGATTTCATCCGATAGACGTTTGGCTATAACATCATCATTATCGATAACATGACCTAAATACACTACTCTTTTTTCAAGCATCTTTCAAAAGTTTCACTGAAGTTTCGACCCATCACAATGATGTCATCACAGAAACAAACTGTACCTTCACAATCTATTAATATGGGATTCATAAATCGCTGCCATATATTCAGAGCAGCTTTGATACCGAACATAAAGTTATTTACTTTGTAAGGGCCTTTTACGTGCTTATAGTTTGTAAAAGCGCACAATATACAATAGTACTCACTATATCTAAGTTTTTGGTACAATTCTTCGATCCTTGGGATAGGGCATTGGTCATTTACGATTTTCTTTTTTTTTAAGAACTTAACACTCAAGAGGGTATTAGATACTACTTATAAAATGCCGGAGTACGGTTTTTTGTTAAATTAGATAGAGAGAGATAAAAAGATGTTTGCGCTCAGTAGTTATTTCGCTCCGTGGGTGGCATCCAACATTTAATGGAGAGACTAAATTATTAGTGTAAATTGACTTGGTTTTGTATCTAGGCAACAACCATTCATCTCACGAGAATTTAGTTGCCCGAAAAAAGAAATCTTTCGGTCACGGCTGGTATTGAACTCCGAACCGTCTGATTGGGAAGCCAATATACCAGCACTTGAGCCACGGCCTATTCGCAAATAGAATGGTTGACATGAAAAAATACATATATAATACCTAGGTAGATAATTAATTGACAGTAATTCAAATAGTTTTATCTTCATGTTACATGATAATTCATCTCTGACTATTACGTACATAATAAGGACAAAATTAACGTACTGGGTTAACTGGTTATATAGAAGGAAAGACCTCTTGTTGAAAATCCAGAATTGCTCTATGTATGAACAAAAAATGCAGTATGGAGTTGAGCCGCACGGCACAAAACTTGGACCACTACTTTTTATAGAGCAAACGAATGAAATGTTCAGATATTTGAATAGCAGCTTCCCATTCGCCTATGCGGATGATACAATGATTTCGACAGACCAATCTGTGGACTATGTTGTCATGGGAATGAGCTAATCAACGCATCAAAATCAAAATTTATGCATATTCGAAGCCTACATTACCAGGTGTCACCAATCGTATTAGAGATTTTTGAATGTGCCACCACCATTTCCTTTGGGATGCTCAAAAAATGGCCTGCATAAAAATTGGCGTGCCTTCAGTACAAATCTACGTCTTGTGTACAAAAACAAATGTACTTTTTGTACAACGATAGAATTCAACAATAGGAAAAGAAAGCTGAGATCATTTTAATTAAGAACATCATCAAAGTAGTAAGAGTAGGTACTTAACAATTGAAAAATAAAGTAGTAATTATTCGTTCTTACAATTAATTCTGGGCTTCAAACAACCTTTTTAAAATATAACTAAAATTCTTTTGACAAATGTAAATTGATATTAAAAATTTACAATATATGCTAACATATGTTAGCAAATTTTATTATTTAAAAAATATAAATCCATCACATGTATGTAGATTGAATGTTGTATTAATTTATTAAAATAAAATTTTGTTACGCAAACGGGTTTGTTTACAATAATTCCGGTTACTAATTAAATTGAGAATCACAAAACTTTAATAAAACCTTAGCCGAAGGCCTAAGATACTCTGGCTAGTCTTACTTACTTATAATTTTAATTACGAGGGCGGGTCAATAAGTCCGTGACTTTTGGATTAAAACTGATTTTTTGATAAAAAAATAATTTTATTTTTCAACGTAGTCTCAGTTGAGCTCTATACACTTTGTCCAACGCTTCTCCAATTTTTTTATCCCTTCCAAAAAAAATGATTTGTCGAGGTCCTCAAAATGACGAGATGACTTCATCATTGGAGTCAAATCTTTTTCCACCAAGCCATTTCTTCAGGTTTGGGAACAAGAAGTAGTCGCTCGGAGCCAAATCTGGAGAATAGGGTGGATGAGGGAGCAATTCATAGCCCAATTCATGGATTTTTGCCATGGCAACTGCACATGTGTGCACCCTTGCATTGTCTTGGTGGAAAAGAACTTTTTTCTTGGCCAAATGAGGTCGTTTTTTTTTCAAATCGTCATTGAATCGGTCCAGTAAGTTGGCATAATATTCCCCATTGATTGTTCTTCCCTTTTGAAGGTAGTCAATGTGGATTATCCCGCGTGCATCCCAAAAAACAGTCGCCATAACTTTATTGGCTGACAAACCCACCTTGGCCTTCTTTGGCGCCGATTCACCCTTAGAAACCCACTGTTTTGACTGTTGTTTGTTGTGATGGATCCATATTTCGTCCACGGTTACAAAACGGCGCAAAAACTCCTCCATATTGCGATTAAACAACGCCAAACCTTCCTGTGAAGTTGTTACACGATTGCGTTTGTGGTCGACTGTGAGCAAACGCGGCACCCATCTTGCGGAAAGCTTTCTCATGCCCAAGTGATCATTCAAAATTGAAATCACTGAGCCATGCGAGATCCCTACGGCTTCCACAATCTCTCGCACTTTCAATCTTCGGTCGGCCAACACCATATCGTGAATTTTTTCGATTGTTTCGGGTGTAGAGACCACAACTGGGCGTCCAGGAGGTTCGGCATCTTCAGTGCTTGTACGGCCACAACGAAATTCAGTAAACCACTTTTTTACCATTGAAATCGATGGCGCAGTATTTATCAAGCTTAGCCTTGGTCTCGGTAATGGTTTTTTTTCGCAAGAAATAATGCTTAATAAGCACACGAAATTCACTTTTTTCCATTTTCTCCTCAAATTAGTGAGTAGTCTGATAAAAATAGCTGTCAAACACAAACTAACTGACGCAGCAAGTTTAAATTTTGACAGGAGTCAACTGACAAATGCCTGTTGACAGGAGCAGTGTTGCTGTTTCAGTAAAGAGGTCAGAAATTCAAAAATGCACAGAATTATTGACCCGCCCTCGTATAAGGCAGTAATATAAATAAATAAATTAATTAATAAAACCTATCACTGACCCTTATTTTAAAGCTCTTAGCCACAAAAGACCAGTCACTTTTGTCAACTGTCAAATCTAAAGATTGTAGGGAAAAAAATCAAACATGGCGTCGCATTAAAATGTCTTCTGTCTTCTCGTATAATTTTGTTATTTGATTGTAGATTCTTTCTTATTTATACGGTGTGCATTTTTTTTAAATAAATATTTCAATTCTAAAGCGGGAGAAATGCATAAGTTCATAAGTTAAATACATGCAATTGCAAATATGGCTCTGGTGACAGTGCAAAGATCGCCTAGTGTTACTGGTTCTCCACAATGTTCCAATTCGGTAAGCGAAAGAAAGAAGAGAGAAAAAAACCTCCCTGTGAAAATTTCTGTTCCTCCTTTCATTTATCGTTACCAAAAAAGGAAACAACTTATTTACGCTTATCCCACTGTGCCACAGACTGTCGATTTTTTGTTTCTTCTTTGAAATTAAATGAAATAAACTCTTCTGCGGATTAAGGAAACGCGATTGTTGCAATAGTTTAAATTTTTTTTTTTTGTCTTGCTTTTTTGTGTTCACATTTTTTTTTTTGTTTTGCTGTACGCACAATAACAATACGCCTTTCGTCGCCCCTCGATTCGGGGCTTTGTTACTTGCCAAAAATGAAGAAAAATTGATGAAAAAAAAGTTCAACCAACATAGGCGGGGGGACAAACGATGTTTTACACCATACGGCAACGACAACGACAACGGCAAACGGACACGAGTTTTCTATTTTCCTCAGAGTTTTCGCCTTGACTAGAAGAAAGAAAATTACAAAAAAAAAAAAAAACATCGAAATCAAAAGAATCTAAATATATACAAGACGCCTGACTGTGTGCAGAAGAGTGTGTTTATTAAAATTGTTCTTGATTATTCAAGGCGAACAATTTTGTTATTAATAAAATGTGAAACAGCAGAATAGGCAGCGCCCTGCCTTCGTCCATTCCACCAGCAACATCAACACCACCTCCACCACCATAGTCGACGACGACGTCGCCGGCGCCTTGATTCAAGTGTCTCGTATGTGAAAATCGGAAAATATTTGTTTGGACTGTCGAAAATTGAATAGACCTTATGCGCAGTCCTGTTGTATTTTTTCTTGTTTCTATTCTTTCTTCTTTTTTTTTAATAAACCAAAGGCACTCTTGTTTAGTTTAGTTACACACATTTCATTGACGAGTTCCAAGAGCGCGATTAAAAATACGTCTGTGCATAATACGAGTATTCTCGGACAATATTGAAACGCATGGGATGGTTACAATTGCAATAGCTGCAAGCGACCGATGGGCAGTTCTGCGAAAAAGGAAAAGACAAATTTGTAATATCTTTTTGCGAATTATTTCAGGAAAAATGGAAATTTATGTGAGTTTTAAAAATAAATCTGGGTAAACGTTTCGTTTTCGGTGAACGTGAACTGTGTAATGCCAACAGCATAAAGCAGTAGCAATATTGTGGAGTTAAATGTGCAGTCGTCGGAAATTGTTTCCCATTGTGCTTCGATTGTTTGTCATAATTATGGTCGCAAGTTTTGTTTCTATCTTTTGCATTTGCCGTTATTATTCACTTTCATTTATTATTACCACAATTACTAGGTAATAAGCGTGGTGAATACTGACAAAAGGGCTCTTCAAGTTCTATAATTTGAACATTTGGTTACTAATAAACATATACAGCCTTGGTATTAGACACCCTATAAAATTCTTTATATCTTCCAAAAGCAAAAGCTTAAATGAAATCAAAGTAAGCATAGGTGTATGATAAATAAATAGTTTTATTAAACATACCCAATTAATATTTGTATGGACGGCCTTTGGCCTTTATGACAGTACCGATCCTCTTAGGCATAGAGCTAACTAGCTTGGAGCACTCTTCCGATCATGCACCCCACTCTTGCTGTAACACATTTTTAAGTGGTTGCTTCGATCTAATCGAGTGCTCCTTGTTCCTATGCTTCAGAATACTCTATAGTGTTCAGATCCGGTGATTGTGCAGGCCACTTGAGCAAGTCCACTCGTATGTTTTTGTCTTCAAACCACTTTATAGTTAGAGCTGATTTGTAGCAGAGTCCATTGTCTTGTTTGTATTTTTGTATTTGACGTTTCCCATATTGGTATCCCCGAAAATGTTGGAAAAAGAAGGTTGTAGCACATTTTCCAAGGCATTTATGTATGTACTTGCGGGAGTCCGTAAGACTGCCACAGATGCATTTTACCTTCACCACTGGGTCCCATACAACTCCAAATCATTATAGTGCCTCCTCCGTCTATATATTACTCAAATTGTTTTATGACTAAATTAAAAGTGATCAATAAATGATACGTTCCTCAAAGTTAGATTCCTCTGACAACATTATATTGTACCAGTCATCTTTAGTGAAATGCACGTGTTTTTTTTGTCCCCTCCAAGCGTAAATTCCCAACCAAGCGGTGCTCCCAACTTGTGGTAATCCTTTTTCTCTTGTATCGTTTAATTGCGTATTGCACTGAACAACGTGAACATTTCACTTCCTTTGTATAAACTGCATTACTATGAGTAGTAGAAAGCAAACTGATCATGCGTCCATCGATTTTAAGTAATAGTCGCGCACCAATTCCAAACCGGTAAAAATGTTTAACATTGCTATTGCGTCATAAAAGCGAATTGCTGGCCCATCTTAAAATATACCCACCGTCTACAATCTCGTATAATGATGCACTAAGTCATAAAATTCATAATTAATAATTCAAACGAAAGGTCTTCCCTGTACGCATACGAGTATGTACTCGTAGGTACATATTTTTAACAGTGTCGACCATCTGCACATTTGTTGGTTCTGTTCGATCTATTTGTACTTGTAGCATTGTGCTCCCAATACTTTTTTTTTTAAATTTCCATTTTTATTAAATATAATAACGGTTTTGGTTGTAATATAGTGCAACGTTTGGAGTATTTAGTGTCATGGCTTAAGCTTTGGGGGACGCATATTCCATTTTTAAAATATGTCTACATCTTCTTGCAGTCTTAAGATTTGAATAACGTTAACTTTGTGCATCAGCCTTTTTTATGGGTCTCAACAAAAACTCTACATAATAACAAATTTATATATTGAGAACATCTGTCCACTTGTTAGCAAAAAATCATAAATGTAATTTTATATGTATAAGTGGTACCTGGTTTTTAATGATGGTGTATTCGCTTTCTACTCGTAGTATTAATTGAATTTAATGAAATCACCGTTCTCTGAGTCCTCTGGGAGTATCACCAATGAAAATAAGTCGACACCTTTCTCTCATGGGAAAGGTAAAGAAACTCGATTAGGGGGTACCCCAAGAACTGATCGAATCCCAAAAACTACGGCGCCTGGAAATCTGTGCATCGCTTACATTAAGAAACCAAACTGAACTGCTTTTGCACCGGATAGTCACCTGTGATGAAAAGTTAATACTGTATGATAATCGTAAAAGATCTGGGCAGTGGTTGGATGCAGATGAAAAACCAAAACACACTCTCAACCCCGATCTTCATCTAAAAAAGGTTATGGTGACAATTTGTTGGACATCAAAAGAACCAATCCACTTTTCATTTCTTCAACCAGGAGAAATGATAAAGGCTATCAAATATTGTGAGAAAATCGACATATTGCATGCCAAATTGGCTGAAAAGCAACCTGCGTTGGTCAATAGGCACAATCCGATCCTTTTGCATGACAATGCTAGACCCCATACCTCACAAGTAACGGTGCAAAAACTGTTGCAGTTGGGATTTGAAATTCTTCCGCATCCATCGTACTCTCCCGATATTTCCCCAACGGATTACCATCTTTTCCGCAATCTGGATTTATTTTGCCGGCAAAAGGTCTTCCGGAACCGAGTAGAGGTCATAAAAGTCTTTGAAGATTTCATTGCCTCAAAAATCAGCACTTCTACCAAAAAAGGAATATTTGCCCTTGTATCACGTTGGAAGAATGTCATAGATGCCAACGGATCGTATTTTGATTGAATAAAAATTTACGGAAAAATAATATTGGCTTTTAAATTTTTGCTATAAAATTGGACATTTCATGTGGTACAACGCAATAGTTCCCATACCCATAGTAACATTGAATATGTGTTTGTTGATATAGTATGCGGCGAAGACAAACTTATCGTGGGAAATGTGTACAGACCGAATAAAAATGTAACTCTTGCGCCATTTTTACAACTCATAAAAGAATTATCTGTCAGTGCACCCAAACTCATAATCGGCGGGGACTTTAATAGTAACCTCCTTGAGGACAGTTTTCTGATAACTTGAAAGTATTTAACCTTCTCCGCAAGTTGTAGTATGTCTTTTGGTGTATTTTTTGTTAGTGATGTAAATCGTATATTGTTCAATGACCAGCTCGCAGCACCTGCCTCTTCAAGGCACGGCCTGATATATCTGACTTTTGATTTTGACCTGCAGTGCACAGACATATCGTACACCTACCGAAATTTTTAAAGAATTGACTACACTCTTTTAGAACAAAATATTCGGATTATTAATTGGGAAAATATTTATTTCATGATATCCTTAAATGACCAAATAGAGTTCTTGAATCATACCATAAAATCTCTCTTCATCGCTTATGTTCCGATTGTTAGCTAAACGTTAAAGTTCGGTCAAAAGCCCTGGTTTACAGCCGAAAATCGCCAACTTATGCGGCTTCTTAATCAAGCTTATGACCTGAAAGCTGAGAACACACTAGGTTGGATGCGTATCGCCGAAGTTACTGCAATCTCCGTCATCAAGTCGTTTGTAAGATACCTGCAGAAAAAAGCCTGTCTATGCGAACCGATCAAATCAATCCATGTGGGTGACTATGGCTAGAGTGGTAGTGGACTGGCTTCCAAATTAGAAGGTTCGGTATTCGAATCCCAAGATGAGTAGTTGACTAAAAATCAAGAACAACTAAGAATTTAGTATCCCAATTAAATGTTGGTTGCCACCCATGGAGCGAAATAATCACTAAGCCCAAATATCTTTCTTTCTCTCTCTCTTTCCCTCTCTCTCTTTCCCTCTCTCTCTTTCCCTCTCTCTCTTTCCCTCTCTCTCTCTTTCCCTCTCTCTCTTTCCCTCTCTCTCTTTCCCTCTCTCTCTTTCCCTCTCTCTATCCCATTTTCCAAAAAAACAACGCATGCTGAGGCCTTATAAGTACATTTATACCTATTTGAGTGTTATGTCCTTAAAAAAACCTCCAATTGTGTGAAAATGTACAACTGGTCCTGAGAAAAAAAAAACAGACTTCAAAACGTTGATTGCAACTCACTTAACCAAAGGTATATAAGCTTACCATTCTTGGAGGAGCATCCATTATGCTCATAGATACTTGGGTACGAACCCTATGAACTCTACGAGAAAAGCCTTTGATTTCTCTAGAATCGGTGACACTGACATAGTTGGAAGTGTTATACCTATATAAAATCGAATGCTATCGGAATCGAAATGTCCTACCAATCACATTTCCCTATATCTCACATATCTTCGATACAATTTTGAAAACTAGTGCTTTCTCCAGCCAATGGAAAATGTCTAAAGCGATACCAATTACAAAAGATTAAACTTATAAGGTTTTTAGGCCCATTTCAATTGCATATATCCTTCCTGTCAAAAATATTTGAAAGAATTATACAAAAACAAGTCAATCGTTATCGTCATGCTCAAAATATCCTTTCGCCCAAACAATTCTGTTTTTGACAAAATAACAGCTGCATAACAGTACTTATTGTATGTTATTGTAGACATAAGGGGAGCTTTAGATATGGGTAAAGACACTTTGTTAGTGCTATCAAATCACAAAATCACTCCTTATTAACCAATTATTATTATTATTTTTTTTTTTAAATTAAATGTAAATTGTTCTTCAAATATGTTAAATGTTATAATTAGCTATAAAAAAGCTGGTAAATAAAGGTATTTATCTATCTATTTATTTGTGGGGGAAGTTCTCATGGCTGTACAATTTGTCGCTCGCCGCCGTTAAGTTAGTATCTTCCTTCTTGTACAATAGGAACCAGGCTGTGGTGGTTAATGATTGTATTTCAGAATTCCTTCCCACATTCAGAGGTGTTCCATTCCATTCCAGGGATCGATTCTCGGTCCACTTTTGTTCTCATTGTTCGACAATAACACAGTCATTGCCCCTATTGTATTCGACCGATGTCCAATTGTATAAAAGCTGCCCACTTAGTCTCATCGAAGAAAACTATAAGAAATGTTGTCTGAAAATTGGAAGTCTTAGGTGTAAAACTTTTCGAGTTATAGACAATTGAATTTCCGGGCGCTCGGAAATTCTATTTTATTCGTGTATCAAACTTTAATCGCGTTTTTCTCAAAACTTTATTCTAAGTCGGTAGTCAAAATTTCTCGAAAACCTTTGGCCCGATTTCGCCTAAACTTTGCACACTTCTTTTACATACTAAATACTCGATTCTGAACGAAAGAGTTTTTTTTCCAATTACAACCTATTTTTTAATTATACAAGAAAAGCAATTTTTGACAAAAATCTGAGCTTTTTGATTGCACATTTGCCAAAAATTCAAAAATGAATATTTTGTTAATTCCTTCGATCAAATCCAAAATAAACTTATATATCCATCTATTCACAAGCATCTTTTGCGTCCTAACATTATTATTGCTAAAATGCCTTTGCATGCACTAGTACATGCTACCGAATATTCTCCTCATCATGAGGAATATACAAGGGTAGCTATTTTAGACATAGAAGGCGCTTTCAACAATGTCAACATTTCAACTTTGATTGCACGTAGCTAATTACTTCACAGTGAATCCATCAATTTCCTCCTCAGGAAATGGGTGGGACATCTGCCATTAAAGGAAACCCACAATGGAGTGTCCTATATATATGTCTTTAGAATTTGAGGGGTTAACGAACTATTGACATAACAAAGAAACGAAAGTTTGCAGAGGTTCCCTTGATCATGGAATCGTATTCCCGGCGAAATTATAGTGATAAAAATGGTATTATCATGACTTTAAAAAAACGTAATCGTCAGCTAGTTAAGCTGCAGTCAGATTGTTTGGACTCTAAATTAGAAAGATGAATGGGCAGTTCAGCATTAACGTTTTTGGGGTGCTGGAAATGTTCCACTTCATTATAAGGCCGATGAGTTTGCCGAACATAGAAAAGGCAATTTAGGTGTACCACCCGCTACAAGGTAGCCATGTTAAATCTAGATATCATCGAAATAACATTGATATCTTTAAGTAGGCAGTATATTGGTGTATACATGTACAAAAGGTGTCATTAGATGACGAGCAAGATGAGAAACCTATCATCCGCATTTTCTGTGCATGTTTTAAAGGTAAAAAGAAAAATAACAATTTAACTTTCTATCACAGCGGTCCAAGTTATGGTAATTGTGTCGTTGAACCCACACACCTCCGATTTTCTTGAAATTGTAGTATGTTGTAGTATCCGTTATCCCGAACAAGATTATACATATATACAGAATTGAAAATTAAAGCAATTAGCTCAATCTCCAATCGATGATTTTTTGAAAATTTGGAGTTGTGGCCAGAAAAAGTGAGAGGGTGTTTACCGTTTTTCAAAACTTAATCTCAAGACCTTTCCAACGGTACCAAACATGTTATAGTTTCTGACACATATTACTTAATACATTATTTGACAAATACAGATATTAAAAGCTTCTTCCGCTGTTCCAACTGGTTCAACGAAATAGTTCTATATTTACGTGGCACAGCTAACCTTTTATTTGCCTAAGTGTCTCGATTTTCGTACCAACAGTCATAACAACCTACCCTATTGTAATCACAAATTGGTCCATAAATTTGTATTATATGCTACAGTAGCTTTACCGATCATTTGTTACAATTTCTCCTATCTTTGAACAAGAAAGCTATCCCCGGAAAAGCTTATCCTACAGGCTTGTTGTAAATTTATTAAAGTTGAAATAGAGATTTAAACTCGAGACTCTCTATAATAATTCACTAAGGAATTATTAGGTCTATACCATAGGATTCTTAAGAACTTTCTGCTGGTTGGAAAGGGCTGCATTCGATTATGCAATACAATCAATATAGAATTGTTTCAGTCATTATTCATAGCAAAAGTCCATAGTAAGTTAATACGAGTATCATCCCAGTTTTTATACATACTTTATCGAATTATCGTACTTACAACACCTACTTAGTAATCATTCCAACATTCTCTGTGGCGCCGGAACTGCCGCCGTTTGGAATAGTTTTGTTTGATTGTTTTCTAAATATCTACACCTTTATTGTCCAGATTTAAGTTAAAACCTGTATTCGGTGTATGTCAGGTTTGAATTGAGTCCTGATGTTCGTTTGATTTTAAAAACTGGTTAATATCCAAATCCATCGGAGGTTCTGCATTATGTTCGGACTCTGCTCATCTGGCCATGTTATGCTGATATTACTACACTATTATTTTCTTCCTCTTCACATTGTTATAGTTCTATCTTGAACTGACATACCACTTTTACAGTTATCCATGCTAATCTAAATCAACTTCTACTGTGTGTTTATTATTTCAGTTTCCTTAGCGAGATGTCCCAGAATTATTTGCATCCAGTAGGTCTGTTTTTACGTTTAAGTTATATTTGCAATGATATGACAGTATAAAGAATTACAAGGCTGACACGTACAAATATCTAAAACCCAAATCCACGCAACATTTTTACGTGGCAGATGAAATAACTGGTGCAATGATAGTTTAAAGAGATTAAATCTTCGGAAAATAGCCAAATACCAGAAGTTTACAACGTCCAAAACTGAAGCCAGTTGGAATAATTATCACGCTGTTAATAACCAATATAAGGCAGAGATAATTAAAGATAACATCAAAACCCAAATCGCAAGAGCTATCGACCAAAAGCCATTTGGAGGACCGTGAAAACATACGTGCTAAACAAAACAAGTACAATAATTCAACAAAGGATCTATATTTCAACGGAGTGTTCATAAAAGACAATTACTAAATCAAAAGAAAGACATTCAATCGACTAATGAAACAATCATTTAAAACTGTGTCATTTCGGGATTCATAGAAGGAGTCAATGATTACCTCCTATAAAAAAAATCACAAAAATATGTGAGAACTTTCGGCCAATAAACGCGTTGCCAATATTTGAAAAAGTTCTAGAACAAATAGTCCAAATTCAATGGAGGGACGTTTGGGACGATTGATCGAAGTATTTTACTTTTTTAACTTCAAATTTATGGCATCAAAGACAAACAGCCCGACTTGTTTGCGTCATTCCTAAGAGGCAGTTCCCAGCAAACAAGAATCAATGGAACTTTATTGAACAGTATGGAAACGAGCCTCGGAGTACCATAAGCTTTGGTTCTCAGTGGCTTGTTCTTCATTATATATATATACCACAAAAATCGACAATTTAATCACGCCCAGGTTGCCCTATTTGCCGATGGTGTGGTAGGGCATCATACGAGAAAAATATAGATGATTGTAAACGCAAGACACAAGAGGACTTACTCAGATTAAATATAACACATGGCTAAAGGTAGACTCATAATTCGCGATTACGTACTCGTACATAAATGTGTGATTTGTATCCTGCACCAATAATGCCGGATTACTCAGCTTTATCAAATTTTCGTTCACTTTTCCTTTCGTTTTTGAGACTGGGGTCGCATTTCGTACGAACATTTGACAGCTAACCAACTGATTGCAATTTGAAATTACAAAAAGCAGAGGTTTTTCTTGAGAGAAGTAAATTTATTTCTTTAACAAACATTAGTATTTGAAATAATACGGCTTATTTAGCTATAATTTGCGTTTAAGATTAAAAAAGCGAGAAAAAATAGCGAGGGTGGAGAACTTTATAATTGATTATTTTCATTTATTTTTCATAAACGGTTGAAAATCATTTTCGCGAACAAATGCACATACACAAAATTAATAACAACTTTACTTAATAGATGGATACATTTTCAAAATAATACTATACAGTTCTGACATTAGCATTTGCTTTCGCTTATTATGGCTGAACCTAACCCTTAAGGGTTCAATTAAATGTTGGTAAATCCAAATGTATGGTTCTTAAACGTTAAGCTAACATTAAGCTTACCTTTAAAAATGAATTGATTGAACAAGTAGAACAAATTAAGTACAATACTTACTCGTAGGAGTGTTAATTGATTATAAATTAACCTTTAAAAAAAAATTAAAAAAAGTAGGATTCTTTGGAAGAATTAGAAATAAGGTCTCATGAATGTGTACAATACATACATATATATATTACCATGATTAATCTGTACGATTATTAAATTGCAACGTTTACAAAATATGTGTATAATCTTAAAGTGTAGTCGGCTGACCCGGATGAGAATGGTGCTCTAAGCTTTAACGTGATTAAGTGTATAGCAACAAATTTTGTTTAATTGGGGTACTCTCATGCCCGAAGGTTCTTAAGGATTTTTTGCGGAAAACGAAATAAAATCTTGCTATGATAAATATATGTTATTATTTAGCTATTGAATAATACAAAAAAAAATTTTGTTTAAAAAAAAAAAAATATTTTAACGTTTTTTTGGTGAGATAAAGTAGGCCTCTTCAAAAAAAAAAGTAGGTGGCTGGGCCCCCTAATTGCTCCTTTTGTAATCATCTGAAATCAAAGTTCCAAAAAGATTATTATTCAGTAGGGTTGTCATTCTGTCCCGTAGCAGATTTAAAAGATTTGAATGAAAAATAAAATGGCGATTCAATAATCGACTGTTTTTTTTTCGGTTTAAAATCAATAAAAAGTGGAAAAAAAAATCGAATACTTATTCCGGACAGAACCACTCATGTGTAGAATATTGTGTTAAGATTTCACCCGAATCCGTTCAATAGTTTTTTTTAATTATCTGGGCCGACGGATAAAAAGTAGTTTCGAGAAAAACGCGTTTAAAGTTTGGAGGAAAAAAGAAAATGCAAGGTACGCTCTCCCTTATTATTTGCTGTAACCTTAAAATGACTTAGTGTATCGGTCTAAAATGTTCACAGTATATTCGCAGCTTATCAAACTTTGAAACTATGCAAAAAAAATCGATTTTTTGAAGATCGAACATGGGATTAGCCCCTTAATGTTCTAAATTTTATTTTCAAAAATAAATTCAATATTGTTGTTTATTTAAAGAAGTATTTACGGTTTGTAAGGAACTCTCAACCCTATTACTTCAGAGAAGTGATGATTTTAGGTTACCCCCTTATCGGACAAACTCTGTACAAAATACCTAGTCCTGCCATAAATTTTGTTACAAATATAAAACCATATAAAAAAAACATGTAAAACATATTGTATTCAAAATTGTTTCATTTAGTAGACCACAATATTGATTATTAAAACAATTGAAGTCACTCGAAATGACTGTCTTTTGCTTTAACACAAGCTTCCAAAGGGTTATAGCGGCACGTATGGTTTCCATGAAGATCGTGGACGCTGCTCTGGTTAATGCTGTTTTAAGGCTTTCCAAAGTTCTGTGGGGAGTCTTGCAGGCCATGTTCTCCAATTCGGACCGCAAACCATAATCCAGTGGATTTAGATCTGAACTCCCCGACGGTCAACCTTCTGCTGCTATAATATTGAATATTGACTCTGAGCCAATCCTGCGTGGTTTGGAAGATCCATCTGTCTCCATTGAAAAGGGTATTGGTCAAACTCTTCACAACACCCTCTAGCACATCTTCTTAGTAAACCTTTGCACCAGTTTTTACGCCTTTTTCACAGAAATGGAAGGAGGTGACACCATGGTGAGAGACCCCCCACCAAACCATTACGGAAGCGGGATGATGTCCATGTTGAACCCTTGGAACAACTTTTTTCGCTTCCTTAGATGGAATGCCATACATTTTGTCATTTTCATCCGTAAACAGAATGTTTTCATGGCCGTTGTCCGCGTGAAATTGCAAAAGTCGCTTGCATCTTTCCAACTTGATTTTTTTAGTTGAGAAGTTTTAACTTCTTTTAAGATGACCCGTGGACCGACGATAGGCTTTCATATGCCGAATCAGTTGATATATCCAATTCCTTGGACATGATCTTCTGCTTCTCCGAATTCGTTCACGCACTGTCTTTACTACCGCATTCGTAGCCCGATAAACGAATATTCTTGATATTCCGAGTGGTTTTAGCAACTCGAAAATTTTTGCAGCACTCTTTCCGCACTTATGCAACGGTATTACCGCGACTCGATTCTCTTTAACGCCTCCATGTTAATAGTTTGCAAACTGAAACCAAACCAGAAGTTATGAACAATAATCGCTGGGAATTGTGAACAGAACTTATGGCAGGACTAGGTAGTATTGTACAATACTAGATGGAATGAAAAGTGACTACCTTGGGAATTCAAAAATTTTTTTTTAAATTATTCAATATAGTCCCCTTTTAGTTTGATACACTTATTCCAGCAATTTTCCAACTTTTTAATCCCGTCCGAAAAGTAATTTTCCGAAAGGTCTGCAAAATACTCCTCCGTGTCGTCGATGATTTCCTCGCGTGAGCTGAATTTTTTATTGATGAGCCATCTTTTGAGGTTTGTAACCGCATCGGAGAGCCTGCCGCTGGGGACTTGATCGGTAGTGAAGTTGCGGCCACCACGAAACTCTCGAAACCAATATTTGACGGTGTAATCTGACGAAGCATTAGCCCCATAATATTTATCCAACTTTTCTTTTCTTTTTCTGTTGTCATCAAAAATTATTACTTCTGTTATTTCAGGGTACTATTTGTTATGAACCCAGACCAATGGGGCAGTAGGCACCGCGACACGATAACCATCTAACCCAAATATTCTGCAGTGTAATGGCAAGTTTGATAAAGTTGGATTTAAATGCCAAGATTTTTCCAATAAATTAATTCTAGCTGTTTTCCATTCTTTTTACATTTTGTTCCAATGTTTATATCAAAAGTGATAACGTACGGTACAATGCTATAGACTATAATTATTATTATTATTATAAGGTATGGAATAAGGCCTGACATTCGATGCAAAAGACAACACCCGACTAACATTTTTATCTCCTCATAGTCACCCGTGCT
Organism: Volucella zonaria; assembly: GCA_963966105.1. Classification (NCBI taxonomy): domain Eukaryota; kingdom Metazoa; phylum Arthropoda; class Insecta; order Diptera; family Syrphidae; genus Volucella; species Volucella zonaria. Next base: position 167,911,966 of record OZ014530.1, read on the forward strand.
GTGTGGTGCAAGCATTTTAAAGGTACTAAAAACCCCTTGAGCGCGGTGAGTAAGTAGGTAGATTAATGTGCGCTCTGTGACTAATTAGACACTGTTCACTTAGACTGACGGGTAGGTTCGAGCGGAATAAAATCTAGCAGGATCTATCGCCGCTGTGGATTTTGTTCTTAATGACACTAATTTCTGCAATTTTTTTTTTTTTTTATAAAGAACTTATTGTTACACTCAAGTGAGTATGACTACACTTAAAGTGCCTGAGCATGTGTTAAGTTTTTAGGAATATGGAACAGAAAGAGAAAGAAAAATTTTTGGGTTCCATGGCTGGCATCCAACATTTAATTATAATTAATTTAATGTAACTGGACTTGTTGTATTCTAGGCAACCGCTCATCTTACGTGATTTTAGTTGCCTGAAAACAAAAAAAATTCTTTCGGACGCGGCTGGTACTGAACCCCGAACAGTCGGATTTGGAAGCCAATACACTACCACATGAGCCACGACCATCTACTAAATTTATTTTTTAAACTATTGTCGAGAGCATTTCACCAGACTAACGTGCCGTATGTTAAGTTGCGTTTCACAACAACCATGCATAGCAAATGTATAATACTACACAAATGTTTCTCTTCGACTAAATTTGGAATCTAAGGTAGCGTGGTGAATTCGGAAGTCTTAATAAAGTTTCAGCTATCCTTTATAAATTTTTTTTATTTTGGATATTGTTTCGTTTGTCTGATGAAATGTATGTGATTACTCTGATGTTTAAAATTTCTAGGAATAGTTGGTAATGCTGATTAAGTTCTCTTTCCTTTCTTCTTTTCTGTTCTGTTTTAATACGGTGTTTTGGAATCTTTTCACCTCTTGTCTGAAATATTTCTGATAATATTCGATCATTAACTGGTTCCCAGGATATGAGATTATCTCGTTGTGAATGTTGTCATTTGCTTCATTTTATTTTTGCGGTAGCTCTGATGTGCTCTGATAAAGAAAATATTGTTTAAGCGTACTGCTTCTTACCTTACCCCCATTGTCTTCAATTCTTCCGCCTCTATTTTGCACCAAGTTAGCGTTTTCTGCCAAATTGAGTAAAAATGCTCCAAGGTATAACGTATTTTTCCGTGTTAACACAGTAGAGTGTGAACTACCTCTTGTCTCTTCTGCATTCATAAAGCAACAGCTATTGCTTTGCAATGGTTTGTAGCTCATTAGTGTTTGTCACCTTCTTAGACACAAAAAATATGGCGTTGAAGCCTTATCTCAGCTTAGTTTTATGAAAACATTAATTTTTAAGATCTTTACTGTCAATTCTTCTACTTTGAATTCGAACCACAATCAACTGAAGAGATTTTTATCTTAAGCTCTACTTTATTTGTCACAACTTGCAAATTAAACCCTATTAAAGGAAAAACCAAGATTTTGTGAAAAGGAAGTTAAATGTCATCAGTATAGAAAAACATGTTATAGGTATTGAGAGAAGAAATTTTTCCAGCGAATAAAGGCCACCATTCGCTAAATTCAGGTTTTTTTTTCATTTAAAAATTTCTACAATATACACTGAGCGAAATTCAATTAAAGGCAACTTATTTTCCTTTGAAACAAAGGTGATTTAAGTATAATACTATTTACAAACTTATTGACTACAAACAAATGATTTATTTAAGCAAATAAAAAATTAACTAATACAAATAAACATATCTTTACTTAGTTAAACAAAAACAAACTTAATTTAAAGTAATTATATTCATATAAAGTAAAAACAGAAGAAAATTTCAGTATAACAAATAACGTAAAAGTCTTAATTATTAGTGAGTCCAACCGCCAGGCTTGGTTATAAATTCGAAAATCCGACTTGGCATCGAATTAGTCACGTTTTTGAACTTCTAAGCTGGAATTTGAGCCCATTCCGTTGTAACGGCCTTGCGCAAATCCGCCACCAAAGCAAATTTGCGCCTGCCACCATAAATATGACGAGACAGATTTCCTCAAATGTTTTTGATCGGGTATAAGTCCGGTAAAAAGTTGAATTCCACTTTAAAAGTTGAATTTCTTTGTCTGAAAAACACTCACGACTGGCCCACGATACATGAATGACAGTATTATCTTGCTGGAAAATTGTAATTGAATCCGGCCAAAATGTCTACCAAAACATCTTAAAACAGAGTAATATAATTTACTGATTTCATTCGGCCAGAAATTTTGCATATTGGGGTCCTGCAACGATAGCTAAAAGCAGCCCAGACCATCAAAGATCCACCTCCAAAGTGGAGTGAAGAAGCTCTCAGGACTTTTTATATCATGCCAATAATAATTAAAACCGTCTACCCCATCAAGGTTAAACTTTTTTTTCATCCGAAAAGATCACTCTTTTCCATTGTTTGGACCATATCATGTGTTCTTTGGCAAAGTGTAGTCGGGCAACTTTATGTTGTTCTGTAAGAGCTGGTTTTGCCTTAATTTTTTTCCAAACCAGTCGATTACTGCCCGCTAAAATTTGTTGTACACGCTGTTTAGATATCGGCAACTTAAAATCTGAAATAATTTTAGGAGCAGTAGCATTTTTTTGCAACCCATCTCGGATAATGGCCGATTTCTGCCTTGGTGGAATTTTTTGATTGTTTTTATGACTCCGGTTCGCGTTGTAATTACTTCCTAATTTAATAACATTATTGATTTCGGGAGCCGATCGATTTAATTTAATAGAAATTTGGCGATTGGACATACCCGTATCCTTTCGCATGGATTTTAGCGATTTCCTCATCCGAGGGCGTTTTTCCTTTTCCCATTCTGACTTGCGGCCAACAATGTTCTAAATGTAAAAAAAATACTTTCAATTATAATCACCAAAAAAACTCTGATTTCGTTTCCAACTCACAGTTTTTCAGCATAAACACGACTGCTTTTAATTGAATTTCGCACGATCATTAGTGACAAAACAACAAATGTTGAAATTCTCTGAGCGGGAGTAACGTTAGTTTCAGAACATACGTTGAAGAAAGGACCCAAAGCAAAAACAAAAGAAAAAAATTGGACATAAATGTTCGTTTACACTACGAACACATTTTCTTGACAAAAGTGTATCTGCCTTTAATTAAACTCCGCTGAGTGTGTATATAGTACATATACGTGAGTAAAGTTTAATTAGATTGTAACTTCTTACTTCAGTATTCACCCTTTTCTTCTGTGAGCCGCCTGAACCGCCAGAACCAGAATGTAAGTAGAAGCGCGAAATTGAATTTCTTGACACTTGACTTTTACGTTTCGTAGGGTCTGTTCAGATTATTATTAACCGCTCGCGATGGGCGTTGCTAGATCTATCGCCACAATAGGTAGGTTGTTTACTTCAGTCCTTGGTTGCCTCCATTCAATGCTTCGTGAACTAGGTCTCTGGTTACTATTGTATAAGGAACAAGAGCGGCGAGAGAATACAACTTTGACGAACAACACTTCGGATCTCAAAGTCCTAAAACGGTTTACGCTTTTGTGGAAGATGACTTTTTCCAAGCTTTATCAGGAATATTTGTGCGAAAAGCTACTCTGAGCTTGAACAGTAACTTATTTATAACTTATATGCAACTGCCGTTGTAATTTGCGCCTTAAAGGTGATGTGCTCATCAAGCCATTGGGGAATATGTATGTTCTAATATATGCTGTGACTTCGCTGCCAGATCCAGAAGTACCCGAGCTGACGTATAGATGGCGGTTATTTTTTAAAAAGAATGACAATTGTAGAAAGTAGCAACTTTATAAAGCTTAAATTTGAAGTTTGATGACGCTATGTTTAGTATTTGTTCGGCAGCCATCAATGAAAAATTGGTCATTGTTGTGTGATATAATACCAACCAACATCAAAATGGAATCAGATTCTACTCTGAGGGAGTGACAGAGACGAGTTGTCCAGACTAACATCGCAGTAGTCGACCAAATGAGGTGAGTTCATCAGAAATATTGAAAACAATCCACAAAGTGGTATTGGATGACCGCCGATTAAAAGTGCGTGAACTACCAGATACATATGTTAGGCATTTCAAAAAGCGCTATACATCGCATATTGACTGAAAAATTGGACATGAGAAGGCTGTGCGCAAGATGGGTGCCGCAATTACTCACAATGAAACAAAAACAGCATCGTGAGGATATTCTAATCGAATGTTTGGCGAAGTTTCACAGCAATAAACCGAGTTTTTGCGCCGATTAATAACCATGGATGAAACACGGGTCCATCATTTCACATCCGGGACGCAGGAACAGTCAAAACAATTGACTTAAAGGGGAGAATCAGCTCCAAAGAAGGCGGAGATAGTTCCATCTGCAGGCAAAGTCATGGCGTCAGTTTTTTGAGATGCACGTGAGATAATTTTCATTGATTATCTACAGAAATGAAAAACAACCACGGCGTGTATTATGTGAACTTATTGCAGCGTTTGAAAGATGAAATCAAAAGTTTTGTTTCAGTTTACTCATCCGTCATCGCGATGGCCAAAATCAATGAGTTAAAGTTCGAATTACATCCTCATGCACCCTATTCCCCAAATTTAGCCCTCGGATTATTTTCCGAATTTAAAAAAAATGGTTCGGTGGTAAAAGATTTGCCAACAGTAAAGAGGTGGAGTTTGCGGTTTATGGCTATTTTAAGGATCTCGACGATTCTTACTGTAAACAGGGTATCGAAGCTATTGAACATCGCTGGGAAAAGTAAAGTGTATTGAACTAAAAGGTGACTGCGTAAATATACCACCTTGATCAAGAAGTTCCCGCACCACACCACGGTGTGGCGCTCCCATTGTTCCGATTTGAGTTCTGTTTTTTTTTGTTAAGTTGGTAAATCTGTTGTTGACATTCTCTCTAAATCTTATCGTCATAGCTTGACATTTGCAAAAGTTACGTAGCCAAGAGCACATCCATCTCTGTGTGTGTTCGCGGTTTTTTACAATATTAGAAATGGATTTAAATTTGCAACAACGGGGTGGCCGTACTAGCAATCGCAATGGTACTAGCAATCGCTTCTCACTCGGAGGGTCAAGGTTCGAATCCTAGCCACGACAAGCTTTCATTTGTGTAATTGGAACTCAGTCAGAAAAATCTGCGTGTGAAGGCATAACACTGACATGTAGATTTGGCTGTTGTAGGGTTTTCAAACACAAAAACAACCGTTAAAATTCACAACCTCACCATTCCGAGTGAAGAAAATCTCTCCGTCCTATTCGGACTCCCACCCCTGGAGAGTCAATATCGAAACCAAACACACCTGAGTTTCAAACCACTACATCACAAACTTTCCTTTCTCCTCCTTCTACCTTTCCGCCCGCGCCCTGGCAACAGTGTAAGGGTATTCATAACCCCTTAGGCGCACGTAAATTATAAAAAAAAAAAAAAAAATTGTATTAAATTTTACTTAAAAAACGGATTTAATGGTGCGCGAACGTCGGAAATGTTGGAAAAGATTTTCAGCAACGATTCCCTAAAGAAAACGGTCGTTTACCAGTGGCACGAGCGGTTCAAAAGTGGTCGTGAGTCAATCGAAGATGATGAATGCAGTGGCAGACCATCGACATCGAAAACTGACGAAAGCATTGATGAAGTAAAAGAAATGTTGGTCAATAACCGCAAATTAACCATCAGAGAGATTGCGGAGGACTTGAACATTGCCTATGGATCCGTCCAAGTCATTTTGGTTAATGATTTGGGTTTCCGTCGTGTAACAGCAAAGTTGGTGCCAAAAGACCTCAATTTCATGCAAAAAAGAGACCGCGTTGACGTCGCAAAAGAGATGATTTGCGAGGCTGAATCCGATCACACATTCATCAAAAGGATCATTACTGGAGACGAGACGTGGGTTTATGAGTACGACACGCAATCCAGACATCAGGCAAGTGAAGCCATTCACCAAATGAGCCGAGACCAAAAAAAAACACGTCGTTTTCAGTCAAAAAAGAAACAAAGTAAACAAAGAGTATTATTTAGGCGTTATGAGACGTTTGTGTGAAGCAATTCGCCGAAAGAGACCAGAATTGTGTGGAGAAAACTCGTGGATTTTCCACCATGATAACGCACATTCGCACAGTGCCATCATTATTCGTAATTTTTTGACGAAAAATGCAACAAATATTCGTACTATCCAACAGACACCGAATTCACCTGATTTGGCTCTCTGTGACTTCTTTCTGTTTAATCGAGTTAAAAAACCACTACGGAGAACGCGTTTTAGCAGCCGAGAGGAAGTAATGGAAAAATCGCAGGAAGCACTGATGGACATACCGAAAACCGAATATAAAAAATGTTTCGAGGATTGGTGTGTTGCAGTCGATGGGAATTACTTTGAAGGCGACAATATATGTAGATTTAGATGAATAAACTCTGAAAAATAAATTCTGAAAAAATTTTCAAGGTGGTAGTTTTTCCCCAATTTTTTTTGTGTTTTCTTTGTTAGGTCGGGTACTTCTGGGACTACCCTCGTATAAGCAAAATCCATATTTTGAGAATTGGAGTTCTTTTCTTCTTTTTTTTTGCCTCTCGGTAAAAATTTTATTCTATTTTAAGACACTTATTAATTAATCAGATAATCTTAAGCCTGTTTCGGACTAGGAAGCAATTGTTCTTCAACGTGATACCTCTGAAATAAACGCGATGAGCAACTAAATATTACCTTAACAGTAATATTCTATCTAATAAGTGATTGTCTCAACCATATATTTATCATTAAATAGTGCGCGCTTCTTAAATTGTTTATTGTTAATGAAAATTTTATTAAATTATGTAGGATGGCGAGGCTGATGAAGACGATGGCGGTAAACACGAAAAAAGGTACGATCACTTGAAAAAAAAAACTTGATCGGATAAGTCAATTTATTTCCTTTTGTAGTGAGTGTTTCTTTGCTGGTAAGGGCACCGCATTGATGTTAGCTCTCAAAGACATCCCAACAAATGCTGAACGTAGGCTAAGTACCGATTCAACAAGATCCACTAACAGTACACAAAGCAATAACTCGGATATTCAACAGCACCTACAGTCAATGTTCAATCTACTAAGGCATGAAGAGACTTTAAAAATGGTAAAAACGATATGCTTCAATCTGAAAAATAACTAATTCAATAAAATTTTTATTCTTGTAGGCTGTTAAATTGGAATCCCAACGACCGAATCGTACACGATATCTAGTTATTGCATCACGTTGCTGCATTAGAAATGTTTCCGAAAAGAAAAATCGAACATCGTCGCGATGCTCCGTGCAGTCAAAATCTGGAAAACAACAATTGAACGATACAAAAACTCATGACCACCACCATAACTTACACCTTCCGGACAAACAACAAAACAATTCTTCAGATCCGGACGATGTGGTAGAAAAACGAAGATCAGTTATGAGTAATCAATTGATCTCGGCAAACCGTTATTTAAAAACCGATGGAGATAAATATGATAATTGTCCGGGAGATATAGAAGAGTCATGTTTATTAGGTATAGACTGCAATGAAAAAACAACTGTCGGCTTAGTTGTTTCAATACTTGCTGATACAACAATTCATCTAGACGGTGACGGGTTTGTGTTCTTTGTTTTTTATATTACCTTTTTCAAAATACATATTGTTACTGTTTGATTTTAATGTGTGCTTCTCTTTTTGTTAGTGGATTCAGCGTTAGTGTATTTGGAAAAACACACATTTTTAAACCAGTTTCTGTTCAAGCAATGTGGTGAGTACTTAAAAGTTTTTATAAATTCACTTGGTAAATACTAAATTTGAAATTTGGTATTACCACAAAGGTCTGCATTACAAACGCTTCATAAAGTATCTCAAAAGGCTCGTGAGAATAATTTTTATCCGGGTGGACCATCACACGATTGGTTGTCGTACTATGAAAGTCGTATTGAGTCTGATCAGTCATGTTTAAATGAGTGGAATGCCATGGATTCTCTAGAAAGTAGACGCCCTCCTTCGCCAGATGCCATAAGAAATAAGTGAGTATAATATAAGTCCTAATTTACTTATTTTTTAAATTAAAATTTAAAATTAAAATTTAAAAAATAGATATAAAAGTACGATAATTTTGATCATATCCTCGTTGTTTAAATGAAAATTTAAAAAATAGATATAAAATTACGATAATTTTGATCATATCCTCGTCCTGGTATAATACTGATAGGTAGGCATAGCACCTAAACAAACTAACCAAAGCGTCACATGAAACTATATAACTTCCGGTAGCACGTGCTTAAAGAAAATAATAATATCATAGCTTGATACGTTTTTTTCTAGATTAAAGAAAATGGAAAACTAAGTTACTAAGTGTACCATATCTGATATGGTATGAATGAGTCAAAGTCCAACATCCACTAACTGGCGCATATTCAAAGATCCCAATCCAAAGAAACTCTGGCATTTTTAAAATTTATGCATCCTTATACCTGAGATAAATCTAATTTGTTTCTAAATGCAAACGATGGAACCAAGATCCTTCACCATTCTTAGACGATTTCGCAAATACCACTACTGATTTTAAAACTTAAAGAAGTCTTATTGTAAAAGAAAGTTCACCTGGCAGTGTAAAAAGTGGATCTCCACTTCTTGAAACATTTTAACGCGAATGTGGAATGAACAGGCAAATTCAGATTACATAAGACGCATACAGTCCTTACAAACGTCGTACGAGATGTCACTGTACATCCAACATTTAATGGGGAGACTACATTTTTAGTGTAAATTGGCTTGATGATGTATTTAGGCAACCATTCACCTTACGAAATCTTAGTTGCCTGAAAAAACCAACCGTCCGATTGGGTAGTCAATACACTATAACTTGAGCCACGGCCACCCACTGTATATGTACATATATGTACCAGGTGGCGCAAGAGTTATCACTCTATCGGAAGATGCTATAATTTTTGCAAATGGCGACAAATGTCAACTCTACTTTGATTTTGTGAAGTAAACAGATGCAAAATACACGTCAACAAGACATGAATCGCTATACTCGAAATAATTGTTACGATTTTTTTTGCGGAATAATTCGTCGTTGATGTTGGCGCAGCGTGAATTTCGGCGCAGATTTCTCGATCGTTCGACACAAACTGGGCAAACACTACGACGTTTAGCCGCTCGCCTAGAAGAGTATGGGACAACACGAGATGCTGACAGGTCTGGCCGTCCCCGGAGCAGCCGTCCTGCTGAAAATATCGCAGCTGCGGTTGAAGCTGAAAACGCCGCGGGCAAGAAACTACTGTGGACGGCGAACATTACAGAGCCATACTCAACGACTATCTACTTCCTCAATTGGATGAATTGGGACTGAAGAACATGCGGCTCCAACAGGATGGAGCAACGGCTCATACTACACGAGCCACAACCGAAATTCTGAGGGCTGTACTTCCGGGTCGCCTAATCTCTCGTTTTGGCAATTTGCACTGGCCGGCAAGATCGCCTGATTTAACCGTTCCAGACTTCTTTTATGGAGTTTTTTGAAGTCACGAGTCTATCTCAACAAGCCTCAGACTCTTGAAGCGCTCAAATAGAATATCCGTCAAGAATGCGAGGAAACTCTGGCAAGAGTGATGGAAAATGCCACAAATCGGGCCGGAATAGTCATCAATTCTGACGGCCACTTAGCCGATATCATTTTCTCGACTTAAATTTAAGACATCAAATAAACATAATCCAAAAGCAGAGCCAAACTTTATCACTCATAAAAAAATTACAGCCAAAGAACAACGGGTGACAACTTTTGCGCCACCTTATATATAATAATTGCACTGGCCAACATGACTTTTTGCCGTTAATCCTGTACTTTTTCGGTATCTCTTATGTATAAGTATTAACAGAAAAATATTCTATTACATCGAAATATCTGAATACACTGCCGCCATAAGTTTCAGGACAAACCATTTTTTCCACAATTTATTGATCTGTTTAGGACTTAATTCTTTCAAATTCTGTTAGGATCGATATTTGGCATTATTACATCTCAAAGCAATTAAAGAGTTTTAAGAAAAAGGAGTGGAATCAAGGAATAAACCGATGTAGAGATTAATAAAACATTTTGTATACACAATTTTCCCAAAAATTGCAATTTAGGTACTTTTTGGCAAAAACTAGGTCGCACCTTCTTTCGCTGAGAGTTAGTCCGAATACTTCTATATTTAAAACAAGAGCAGAAAAAAACTCAAATACAATATATATGATAAACTATACATTTGGCATAATTTTTGACGGTATATCAAAAAAAGGGTTGTAACTGGTTTTACTAACAAAAACAAGATTGATATTTGTAAGTGCACGATATACTCTCATATCTTTATATTTTCAACACGATATTGTTGGTTTAATGACGTTTAATATTGCTACAACACGTACTACAGTTAACGGTGTGCTATTTCTAGTGTTTTTTTCAACGGGTTATTGTTAATTTTCATACGATTTGGTTTTGAAGAAATATAGTAAATACATAATAGTATACAGCGTTCAAATTCACCGGATATCTTTTATTTATTTTGTGGGAAGTTTATTTCAAGTTCAAATTTAGAACGTCATACGACGTTACTAAATAACATTTACAATTTATATTTTGGTTTCAACATTTTTGAGAGTAGGTATCATTAAACATTGGGCACGAATTTTTTTTTTTTGTTTAAGATGGGTACGTTAGTTAAGAAAGAGGATGGTTGAAAGGTACCCACCCATAAATGTCCTTTTCTAAACCTGTAACTTAGAGGGAACAAAAAGATCATGTGAATGACTGTTATTTCTGTTTAACGAAACTAAAGGGATATTCTTATAAAGCAAGAGATAAAATTGTGGCATCTGTAACTAAACCTTTTCCTCATACTGAAAGCCCACCACCGCAACCTCCAATGAAGGAAAAAGATACAGAGGCCAACGTCAGCGAAATCGAATCAAAATGTTCAACGAAACCACCTCTCAGTCGCAAGATTTTGTTGTAAATGAAAATAAACCACAATTAATACGTCAAGGTGAACTAAATGATTTAGTTAGAGACAAAAATTTGTCTAAAGCTCAAGCGGAACTGTTAGGTTCCAGACTTCAGCAATGGAATCTACACCCTGAATGACTCGAACTGCAACCAACTGCTATAATTTCCAAACCATTCATAACAGTGAGCTCAAATTTTGACACATGACAGATAATTTTATTATTTACAGCCTTTTAAATGATTTGCGTCTCAGTTGTGTTGAAAAAATTTTATCTGCGATGGAATTCAAACGTGATAGTGTGATTGCTTTATATTTGGCTGGAAAACCACAAGTAGCTATCGTTAGAGCCCTCCAGCACCTCAACGTGAATAAACCATTTGTGTCTCGAACCATAGCTCGTTACCGTGATACTGGCAGCTTTGCAAAACGCCATGGAGGTGGTCATAAAAAAGCAGCAACATCGGCAGAAATGGTTCGGAAAGTGAAGGCTCGAATTGAGCGAAATCCGCGTCGAAGTGAAAGAAAAATTGGGTTGTGGTCTCAACATATCGTTGGAACGGATGCAACACATACTGAAAAATTAGCTTGGGCTCAAGCCATTGAAGTTCCAAAAAGCACACGATCTTACACCGCAACAGAAAAAAGTTAGAGTCGAAAGAGCGAAGGAGTTGCTACGCTTGCACGAAAGTGGTGAGTTGCCTAATTTGTTTTTTTCCGATGAGACGCCATTTGTTATCGAACAATATGTCAACAAACAAAATGACCGCGTTTACTTGCCAGAGAGGTCCTTCGAAAATTTACACCTTCGGACGGCCACCAGAAAGCAGGCAGCACCGATGGTGATGGTTTGGGTCACCAAAACCGCCGATGGTCGCTCTCCGCTCGTATTTTTGGAGCGTGGCGTTAAAATTAATGCGATCGTATACCGTGAAACTGTCTTAGAGGCAGTATTGAAGCCTTGGGCAAACAATCATTTCGGTCGGAGACCGTGGACATTCTAACAAAGGACGCGTCAACCAATATTGGTTAAAAAACAATGTTCCGCACTTCGTTTCTCCGACATAATGGATTGCAAATTCTCCGGATGCAAATCCGTTGGATTTCTTTGTCTGGGGTATTTTGAAGGCGGAGGTTGGCACTAAAAAATACCAAAGTTTGGACCACCTTAAACAAGCACTTCGCCGGGAATAGGCCAAAATACCGCAGAGCCACTTGCGTGCAGCGTGCGATGCTTTCTTCGGCCGTCTCAAGGCCATTATTCGCGCCAAAGGTGGACATATTGAAAACTACTGATACAATTTGAAAATTTTTTTGCTTTGGCACAATAAAATTTATCAAAAAATAAAAAAAATTATAGCATTTTAAAAAGTTATAGTTCGAGTAAGTCACCCTGTACTTCACAAAAGTACACAAGTTTCAGTGAATCGACAATGCGATGTTGAATTTGTAGATTTCTTTAAAGAAGAAAGTGGTTTTACATATTGCATTGATGTTTAGGGGCTTAGGAATAACAATTCACCAGATCAATGGAGACTATTCGATTCTTCAAAATTAAGTGGAAAAGCTGTTTTGCTACATAATGGCAATGATCTTTCATCTGTACCTTTAGGACATAGGACATAGCATCCATATAAAAGAAACATATGCTAATATGGAAAACCTGCTCGAGAAAATTCAGTACAACCATTATTCTTGGAAAATATGTGCAAGTTTTAAAATTGTTGGAATATTGCTGGATTTCAATGAGGCTACACGAAATACTGTTGTTTTTTGTGCGAGCGCAATAGCAAAGCTAGAAGTCAACACTACATTAAAAAAGAATGGCCAATGAGTAATTTCATTCCTGATCAAAAAAAATATTTCTGAAAACTTCTTAGTATAGCCAAACAATATCATTCTACCGCCTTTACACTTAAATTGGGACCCATGAAAAACTTCTTTAAAGCCATGGATAGAACTGGAAAAGGTTTTCTATATTTGAAAACTTTGTTTCCTAAATTAAGCGAAGCTAAATTAAAGGAAGAAATTTTTGTAGGGCCCGAATATAAGGAAGGTCATGAAGGATTCCAATTTTATTTCAAAATTAAAAACGGAAGAAAAAAATGGATGGCTTTCTTTCATTGAAGTGGCAAACAATTTTGTGGTAAATACAAAGTCAACAAACTATAATGAGATGGTTTCTAAACTACTACAGGATTACAATATAAAGTGTTGAGATACCTAGAATATGTATTTGAAGATTCATTTCTTGATTCCCATCTAGACTTTTTCCGCGAAAACTTAGGTGCCGGGGGAAGATTCCATCAAGACATCGTGGCGATGGAAAAAAGATACCAAGGAAAATGGTCATCGAGAATTTTAACTAATCTCATGCCAAGGTATGAAAAAAAGCAGTTGCGAACCACGGCATTTTTTTTTTTTGACCAGTGTTATTGATAAAGACGATGTGTTTTACACCTGCCACTCAAAGCCAACTGAAGTACTATTTTCCGGATTCCCAAATTAATGTTCCTAGTTAAGCCATGCAATAATAACTACAGTTGTCGGACGTTCGATTAACATCTATGACAACAGCACACTGTAAGAGACAATATAGTCAGTAGAATGTTATACACCAGGTCAGCGACAAAAAAAAAAAAATAGTTTGATATCAGATTACCAGTAAAGCTGTACCCAGTACTTTTTCAGGTGATATCGCAAATCTAACATTTCTCTCAAGACCCACGTGTTTGCAAATTGCTTCTGATTTCGCACGCCAAATTGGCTGTGCTCCCCCGATTTGACATGACAAATGGATTTCAGAAGACGAACCACATGCTCTGCAAAATACTTATCCTGGACTGTGGGCACTTTCGACCTGCATAAAAAAACAATATGAATACTTTCACTTAAAATTATAGGACAGGATTCACTGCAAAGGGTTATAGAGCCTATAGAGGAGCAATTAGCATGCTGTTCGTAGTTCGTAGCATTATGGCCAAAAGTTCGTTACACCCACTATTGGTGCGCTGAAAATTGAGATGAAAATGGTATGCAAATCTAAGGCAGCCCGGGTTGGCGTCAATTGACAAAATTCAGGCAGTTAAAAGCTGATGAACAAAGACTTCGACACATTCTTTCGCAGACGGCTAATATCTTAAGTTAGATCCTGTTACATTCTTGATGATATTGCAGACTAAATCCTCTGGGTGTTGCTTTCACTGAAAGTTTAGTTCACAGCTAGGGATTTCTGGGTCTTTTTAGTCTTGTTATTCCAGGCTTGGTAAGGTGTCCTACGTTAAATTTCTTTGCTTTGGTCTATTCGTTGTTTTTTTCCTTGAACCGTTGGACCTTCAATTTGCCTACGACAAGAAAATGGTCAGAGTCGGCGTTGTCAGGTCTACATACATACAGTTTGTCAAGAAAGTGTTTTTACAACCAAAAATATTGTTTGAATGTATGTGCTTTTCCTTATAAAGACTAAATTATATATATTTTTTTAATTTTTTATTTTCATTTCTTAAAACTAATATTTAAGTAAACAGATAACAAAGAAATGTATTGGGTCTATAACTTCGTGCGGTTTGCTAAGAGATGGCGTAACTTGTATTATTCCGTTGTTATTATTCCATTGGAACATGCGTTGGAAAGCTACTGTCATTGTACGTCATTTCAGTATATGTAATTCATTTGAGGCGTAAACAACAATAATTTTTTTTCACTCAAATATGTCGAACTTTGTGCCTGAAAAAGAGTTTTTGCGGGGAGTTCTTCTTCATGAAGAAAACTGCTGCCGAGAGTCATCGTATTTTGGTGGAAGTTTATGGTGAACATGGGCTAGCTGAGCGAACGTGCCAAAAGTGGTTTGCACGATTTAAAAGTGGTGATTTTGGCTTGGAAGACGATGAACGTCCTGGGCAGCCAAAAAAGTTTGAAGATGAAGAACTGGAAGCATTACTCTATGAAGATTGTTGCCAAACACAAGAAGAGCTCACAGAATCTTTGGGTGTCACTCAAGCAGCCATTTCAAAACGTTTAAAAGCAGTTGGATATATTCAAAAGCAAGGAAATTGAGTTCCACATGAACTCAAGCCGAGAGACGTCGAAAGGCGGATTTGCATGTCCGAAATACTGGTGGAACGCCACGAAAGCAAGTCATTTTTGCATCGGCTTGTTATTGGTGATGAAAAATGGATCCATTACGACAACCCTAAGCGCAAAAAATCATATGTGAAACCCGGCCAACCAGCCAAATCAACGGCAAAGCCGAATATCCATGGCGCGAAGGTAATGCTCTGTATTTGGTGGGATCAGATGGGAGTGCTGTATTATGAGCTGCTAAAACCGGGTGAAACCATCAATGGACAACGCTACCGAACACAATTAATCCGTTTGAAGAGAGTAATGGCCGAAAAACGCCCGGAATATGCGACCAGACACGAAGCAATAATTTTCCATCATGACAAAGCTCGGGCCCACGTTGCTATTCCGGTTAAGAACTATTTGGAAAACAGTGGATGGGAAGTCTTACCCCACCCGCCTTATAGCCCAGATCTTGCCCCTTCTGACTACCATTTGTTCCGGTCCATGCAGAACGCCCTCACTGAAATACGGTTCACATCAGAGCAGAATATCAAAAATTGGCTTGATTCATTCTTGGCTGCCAAGCCGGCGCAGTTCTTTTGGGATGGGATCCACAAATTGCCAGACAGATGGGAAAAATCATAGCTTCAGATGGGCAATACTTTGAATAATACTATTTTACATGTTTTTCTTAAATAAACGTTCAAATTTTGAAAAAAAAAACGCACGAAATAAATTATATACCCAATATTAAATTTTATGCAACAATACATAAAAAACAACGAAAGAATTCACAAAATTACAATGTCAAGAAAGTTTTTACATATTTTTCTTTAGCATTTTTTATCAAATTATTCGTATTCAATATTTTGTGTGGTGGCCTTCAACTTTGATAACAGCTTGTAATCTGCTTTTCATGGATCTAATTAATTTTTTTAAGTCGTATTCGTGAGGTATGTTCATTCTTCTTGAATAAATTGCGTCAACTGATTTCGGGTCTTAGGACTTCTTTTACACACCTTTTTTTTTTTCAAATGTACCCATAAATTCTCTATAGGATTTAGGCCTGGGTTCTGGGCAGGTGTAGCAAATACTTTGGTACAGCTGTGAAGAAGTCACATCTTAACTGTGTGCTCCTTGTGCTTGGGATCATTGTCCTGGTAAAATTTGAATTTTGGTTTTGTGGTAAAATCACTGCCGTCGAATCCAAACTCACGGGCACTACTGTGCAGGTAAGATCGCAAAGTACTGCTACGTATCCATGTGGCCATCAATAAAAACTAGGTCCCCAACTCCTTTGCTTGATATACAAGCCCACACCATAACGGACAATTTACCAGATTTGACTGTTGGCATTATATTTCTGTTATCCAAGGCTTTTAAAGGTTGCCGCCACACTCTATCGGCTCCCTCGTTATAATACAGCATTACTAGGTGGAAAGGTGAAAAGTAACCTCCTTGACCGCCAGAATGCGCTGCTACCGCAAACAAGGTTATGGTGCCTTGAAGTCCGTTCATATTTAGGCAGACATGCCAAATTTCAGCGCGATACTGTCTTTAGTTTTGTTTTGACAGCTGATTGTTGTTGACGTGTTTGGCATTATGTCGAGTATGGACAAAAACGATTTTCGTTCTCTTATAAAACATTATTTTTTGAGAGGCAAAACGGCGAAGGAAACAAAAGAAAAGGTGGATAAATATTATGGGACTAATGCTCCGTCCGATTAGACCGTCAAATATTGGTTTCAGGAGTTTCGTGGTGGCCGCAACTCCACTACCGATCAAGTCCGCAGCGGCAGGCCCTCCGTTGCGGTCACAGAGGACAATGTCAAAAAAATACATGAAATGGTGTTGGCTGACCGGAAAGTGAAGGTGCGCGAGCTAGCAGATATCACAAAGATTAGTACCGAGCGCACACGCCATATTTTGGGCAATATTCTGCATATGAAAAAGTTATCCTGCCGCTGGGTGCCGCGCATGACCAGAAACACGAACCCGAAAGCACTTCGAAAGAGTGTTTGGACTTGCTGATGCGGGATCGGGCGGGCTTTTCTCGTCAATTGGTAACTGTTGATGAAACTTGGATCCACTATTACATACCAGAGAACAGAATGAGTGCCCGGCAATGGACTGAAGCCGGCACGAGTGCTCCGAAGCAGCCGAAAACGGAAAATTACTTTTCGGACAGGATCAAGAAGTTGGAAAATCGCTGGAATAAGTGTATCAAACTAAAATGGGACTATATTGAATAAAATAAAAAAAACATTTAAAAAAAAATTTTTTTTCATTTGTCTTATGCGAGCATCGGTTTCTTTCGCGCTACTCTTGATGAATATTTGTGTTTTAAAAGCACCTACCGAATAGTCTCGTGAGGTACATCGGTTCCACATTCCAACTTCAGTTCATTTGCCAGCGCCCTCGTCGATATTCTGAAATTTTCATATACCACCTTGATCAAATTATTCAGAAAATTAAAAATACAAGTTTATTCATCTAAATCTATATTGTCCCCTTCAAAGTAATCCCCATCGACTGCAACACACTTATATCAGCGCTTGATCCAATCCTCGAAACATTTTTTATATTCGATTTTCGGTATGTCCCGCGATTTTTCCATTATATCCTCTCGGCTGAAACCCGTTCCCCGTAGTGGTTTTTTAACTCGATTGAACGGTGGCTGTTTGTTGTATTTTTCGTCAAAAAATTACGAATAATGATCGCACTGTGCGACGGTGCGTTATCATGGTGCAGAATCCACGAGTTTTCTTCACACAATTCTGGTCTCTTTCGGCGAATTGCTTCACGCAAACGTCTCATAACGACGCCCAAATGCACTACAACGTTGTAATCCATGAAAACCGTGAGCATTGCCTTCTTTTTTGACTGAAAACGACGTACTTTTTTTGGTCTCGGCTCATTTGGTGAACGCCATTCACTTGCCTAATGTCTGGATTGCGTGTCGTACTCATAAACCCACGTCTCGTCTCTAGTAATGATCCTTTTGATGAATATGTGATCGGATTCAGCCTCACAAATCATCTCTTTTGCGACGTCAACACGGTCTCTTTTTTGCATAAAATTGAGGTCTTTTGGCGCCAACTTTGCTGCTACACGACGGAAACCCAAATCATTAACCAAAACGTCTTGGACGGATCCATAGGCAATGTTCAAGTCCTCCGCTCTCTCTCTGATGGTTAATTTGCGGTTATTGACCAATATTTCTTTTACTTCATCAATGTTTTCGTTGGTTTTCGATGTCGATGGTCTGCCACTGCGTTCATCATCTTCGATTGACTCACGTCCACTTTTGAACCGCTCGTGCCACTGGTAAAAGACCGTTTTCTTTAGAGAATCGTTGCCGAAACACTTTTCCAACGTTCGCGCACCATTAAATCCGTTTTTTTAATACAATTTCGTTGTTGCAAATTTAAATCCATTTCTAAAATTGTAAAAAATCGCCAACGCACACAGAGATAGATGTACTCTTGGCTACGTAACTTTTGCAAATGTCAAGCTATGACGCTAAGATTTAGAGGGAATGTCAACAACAGATTTACCAACTTAACAAAAAAAAAACAGAACTCAAATCGGAACAATGGGAGTGCCACTCGGTGTTGTGGTGCGGGAACTTTTTGATCAATGTGGTATTTTCCTAATTATTTTCCGTTTACTTTGTTTCTGACAATTTATTAAGCCTGCCCTTGGCAATCGCCCTTCATTTTCTGCACGATTAATTATGTTATATGTATATTGTTTGCTGGGTCAAGCCCAACATCTGAGATAACCCTGCTGCACTTTTATTTCTATAGTGGTTATAATAAACCAATTGAATTACGTCACTTGAAACTCTTACCAGGCATTTTTAATTATGTACTTTTCACACTAAATATTTCTTCGGCGGATAAACAAGGACCTAGACAATTTTACTCCACTTCTTGAGTAAACAGCAAAAACAAAAAACAGAAAGAACTGTTATTACTGTCAATTTCTTTCATAAACGTAAAACCACAATGTGTAAAAAGACTTTGTTGACACAGAATTTCTTGGAATAAACTCGTTTTTGTTGTTTTTTCTTATGTTTTTAAAATAAAATCGAGTAACTGTTTGTGTTATCTGGTCATTTAAATGCTAGTTTTAAGAAGTGTAAACCAAAAATTAAAAAATGTGTATATGAGTCTATTAGCAAAAGAAAAATAAATTAGAGCGATGTATTTGCTTGTAAAAATACTTTCTTGACAAACTGTATGGGCAAATTCAAAATGTTAGATGCATGCCTCGCATCTATGTTTGTACTCCTACATATGAGTCGCCCAGTTGCAAAAGCAGTATTTTGTTCAATTTAACAGTTGTCCAATACATATGCATGTTGCATTCTATTTCCAGACCAAGAGAAAAGGAGGAAACACAACGTGTTATAAAAATGAAGCTGAAAGAAATCATGATGTCTGTTGATTTAGATGAAGTTACATCCAAATACATTAGAGGACGTCTTGAGGACCAGCTGGATATGGATTTGGGAGAATATAAATCGTTTATAGATGAAGAAATGCTCACTATACTTGGTCAAATGGATGCTCCAACTGAAATCTTTGAGCACGTATACCTAGGATCTGAATGGAATGCTAGTAACTTAGAAGAATTACAAAGAAATGGGTAAGCACATTTTAATTTTATATTATATACAAACAATGAAGAACAATTTTTTTTAATTTTTAGTGTTAGACATATTTTAAATGTCACCCGTGAGATTGATAATTTCTTTCCTGGAATGTTTGACTATTTCAATGTGCGGGTATATGACGATGAAAAAACCAATCTATTAAAACATTGGGACAATACTTACAAGTACATTACTCGCGCCAGATCGGAAGGCTCAAAAGTGCTAGTGCATTGTAAAATGGGAGTCAGTCGGTCAGCGTCAGTGGTAATTGCCTATGCCATGAAAGCATACAACTGGGAGTTCCAGCAAGCATTGCAGCATGTAAAGGAACGCCGTAGTTGTATTAAACCAAATAAAAATTTCCTAACCCAATTGGAAACCTATCGGGGGATGTTGGATGCCATGAAAAACAAAGAAAAATTACAACGTAGTAAGAGTGAGACGAATCTTAAAAGCACAAAAGATGCCAGACTTTTGCCAGGTAGTGAACCAACGCCGCTCATCCAAGCTTTAAACCAATCAAAAAAGTCTGCCAGCGAAAAGCAGCGAAAGTTAATGAGACGTTCTAGCAGCACCTCCCCGAAAAGTATACAAAGCACCATCGTGATAAAGCAACAAAGTCAATCGCTGGAAAACCTAACCCCCGAAAGAAGTGTGGCCGATGAGCCAAAAAACGTTCGCTTTCCCGGTAGTAATGGCGAAAACTATAGCGTAACGCAAAATCAAGTTTTACACATTCAGAAAAATACTCCAACATCTGTGAAGACAATTGTAAGTGGTCTGGAATCAAATGACAAAAAATCCTCAAACGACAGAAAATCACTTAACCTTCAAATCGGACGGTCTATTTCAGTGGAGGGAACTCGTACAGACTCTGAGGATGCGCAAATTAGTGGTAAGAACCTCGGTAGTCCAGTGTGGACGTCATCTGCAAAGCTAATCACGCAAACATCTAATTTACAATCCACAATAGCGGACGACATTTCGTCGGTTGTCCATCGAAATACTGGCAGATATTTTCAACGTCGGGAGAGCGGAGATTTATTTTCGTCGCAGGTTGATAATGTGTTTGATAAGGAAGAAACACGACAGACTCGCAAAACTCAATCCTGGGCACCTAATACCGTTCTTATAGATCCTTGCATACCTTCGAGACAAAGCTCTAACAGCAGCGTCGATTCAGCAGTGGTTTTGGGTTATCCAGGCGAACGACGTGAACTTCCTTCACGGCATTCGTCCTGGGGATCGGGAGATAATCGAGTTTTGCCATCGCGTAACAGTTCGTGGGGTTCTTACGACACCAATCGGAATACATTTCATCACTCTGCCATTTTCGAAGGTCAAATTCACAATCTGACTAACAAGACTGCCAAAAAAGATGACATCGCATGCAACACTGGGACAGTTAAAAGGACCAAACAAAAACTAGAGGAATGCACAGTATTAAAGAAACGATGTCAGGACAGTGCGAAACAAGGCTCTACCATAACTAATAATTCGACTACGATGACGACAACCATTACCACGACCAGCAGCAGTAGTAATAGTTTAATGCCAGCTCCAACAGCTAGTAGATCTTTAAGTAGCAGTAGTTGTAGTAATAGTAATACTAGTAAAAGAAGCTCGAATTTATTCCGTAGTCAATCGGCCACATCGAGGCAGCGCTACCATTCAAGTCGATGCAACAGCGAGGAAATAATTCTGCCTAGCAGTAGCGACGTGCAGGGTAGTACTCAAGAATTGTCTGCATCAGCTCCCGATTCGTATACGATGAGTGATATGGGGAGTTCCTCAGACGTATCTACTGCAGGTATGATTTCTCGAAGTACTGGCAGCACTATCACCCCCGCAAAAGAAGAATCCACCGATGAAAAAATATCCGGTAATGTACAAATTCTTAAAAAAAGCTTTGAGGCAAAAGCAACCTCCGGTACGGGACCAAAGAAAGGTCAATCACTGCCGTCATCACCTGTAGCGCAACACTGTAGCCAACCTGCCTCCGCTACCGATCACTTAGGCAATTTAGACACCGAAAACACTCCGACAACAAGTACGGTTACTAGCTCCTTAGTTGTAACACCTGTCTTAAACAACACCAGCAACATTATCACTACCGAATCCAAAGATCGTAATGTAAAAGGCTTAGTGAACAAGTATCAGTCAAGCAGATCTCATTTAAATCATCATTCACCGTCATCAGTAATGCCGTCAGCAATAACGACAGCAACAACAACAGCCGCAACACTCCCATTTAAAGCACGCCCTCGTTCCTATTACGAAAGTCGAAGTTATTGCTCTTCTATAACAGCTCCGCATCACTATAAAGATATGAATTCGTCTGCAATCGATGACAAAAATACGATTATTGGCAATTCTGGTTTAATTACGAAAGTGCATGACTACAACACACGGCCTCCGGTGCCTCCATTAATAAAAAATCGTACAACCGATAACACACACCACACCATGACAGAAAGCATTTTAACTCAAAACTTGAGCTGCAACTATAGACGAGTGCAACAACACGGCAAAACGCATCCTCTCGCTAGACTAAGTTTACCAAAGCAACGTTTTAATGCAGCCGCTTATAACACGATGTAAAAAATTAAACAAAAACAAAATCAAAGGAAAAAACGAAGAGAACACACACAGAAGAAGAACCATTTCAACTTCGCAAAGCTACAAAATACAAACCTCACCCGACATACATACATACACAGTTTGACGTTAGTGACCCTGCTAAGCTGCCCTCCCTGCTCCCATTGTTTTTACTTTTTGCTCGAGCATCCAATCCCTTGCCCACCCATTCTCCTTTTGGTAATACATACATATGTCCCATTTCCTATGTAAATGTATATCATTGATTTGTTTACTCTTAATATTATAAAAATTAATTATTATATTTTAAAATAAACCTCTAGCGCTTACCTAATTGTAAGAAAATTGAAAAAAATAACAAAAAGAACAACAAAAACTTGTACATATTGTAAGATTTTCTATTTTTATGTTTGTATAATGAAACCAATGGTTTTTAATTAAAAACTCCAACTGAAAAAACGCAAGAAAAATACATTGCTTTTTATTATTTTTTTTTTTAACGGAATCTTACGTGAGTGCGACTCTAATATTATATAAATTATATATATATATATGCAAGAAGTTATCTAATGTATTTACTTTAGTTATAACTACTCAAATTTTTCAAATGTTACAGCTATTCATGAACCTACCAAAATCTAAGTTGACCAGAACCGAGCATTCAGATTTGCGCAGATATATATGCATATCTGAATTTTCGATCCTATTCATCAGCAAAGAGATACAACGGACGAGACCTGAAAAACTGAAATCAAAATACAGTCTCCACGATATGACAGCAGTAGCCTGCAACTAATACGCAACATCAACGTTATCCAGAGATTTATTTAAAAAAAAAAAAAAATCCTGAGGGAGTATAAAAACCGAAGAAACAAACCATCTTCCAATCTAATTCAATAATTATTTAGTGGACGTCAGATAGAGAAACCGCAAAATGCATAACCGAGTCTAAATGAACGAAAACATACCAAAGGTATGCACTATTAACTCTATTGTTTTTTATTCCACTTGAAAGTATAAAAGCATATCCCTATAATATGAGATATTCTAGGCTAAATACAGTATAAAGATATTACTTTTGTCTAACGATCAATTGTTGAAGCATTTACGGCAATTAAAGCCCAACGACTTTGGTCTTCAATTTAATAAGCACAAAAAAATATGTTACATACTATGGACAAGGAAAAATTCGGTCTACCACCTAGGCAACCGTCAACTATCAAGAAGACTTTTTCGTGGCAGTTCATGGTAATGGCAATTTTCCGTGTGCTGTTGTTATTCAGAACGTATGTAATACAAATTAATTGCTATGTACCTGAATGCTCCTGTTGGGAATAAATCTCACTATCAGATTATTTTAATGAGAATAGCTCTTGTTATTATTTATTTAAAAAATAATAATAAAAAAATAGGTCAGGTATAATTTGGAGATACTTAAGGGGGCACGACACTCTAGGATTTTCAAAAAATCAATATTTTTTTTTGCTGTCAATAGTCCCTTATTACCTTAAAAATGATGTCTCAAAAGATTATGACCGGAAAATATCTCGAAGTACTTGTTTTTCAAAGTATAGTACAAGGCCGCCATAGTACAACGTTATGTTAATTAGGCATTTTCTGGAGAAAAGTGATCTCAAAGTCAAAAATTAGCATGGGTAATGAAAACGGAACAGGCTTAGAAATTGGATATCTAAAGACTCAAACAAGATATCAACTTCATTTAAACTTTGTTATAAAGGCTGCTATTTCTTCTAAAAATAAAGTCCTACACGAAGTTTTTACCATTAATACTAACAGAGCAATTTCCGTTAACATGGGTCAGGGTACACCAAAGTAAGCCTTTCCTTAAATCCGCGATAAATGATGTCAACATTGGAGATAGACCCCTACTGTAGAACGATTTTTTTCTTAGAATATGCCCAGGAATCATTTAGCAAATTATCGTCAACGAATTAGGGGACATCCTGTATAAGAATCATCAATAACAGTGGTATTGTAAAATATATATTTTCTTATTTTCTTACATGATGATACTATACAACACAGTTACTCAAAAAACTCTTAGCAAAAAAAAAAACTATACACTTCTCAAAAAAAGTTTAAAAAAAACAGTTGTTCTCATAACTTTCCGTATAAATAATTTTTAATAACATATCTGGCTAAATTGCGCCCGACTCAACAATGCATAAAATGCACAAAGATTTATGCTGATCGGACAATCCAGTTCGGAGATTAACTGTTCGTCATGCAAAAAAAAAGTGATTTCGTTAAAAACGCGTCTTTTTTCTTGGCATATTTTTCATGCTTCTTAGTATATGCAATAAAATGATAACGCATATACAAAAAAGAGAGGACATATACACAAAAACTGGTCGCACTCAGCAGTCTGAGAACGGGCGTATACATCGGGATATACATATACAGCTATGTAACTTCGACACGAATGTGAATTTTAAATGTATACTCGTATTCTTGATATGTTGTAGAACTGAAATATGTGGAGAAAATAGCAATCGATTTTTTGTTTTTGAGGAGCGCCTTAAAACCCCAGATTCTGTGGACTAAATAACTAAGAATCCATTGTTTAATGGGTCTAATTCAGTTTGCTGCTGGGTCATGAATGAAATCTGGTGCTAGCATATTTGGTCGAATTCGAATGCCTCAGGGCACTAGAAATATGTCCAAGTGTATGTTATTCTAATAAACATTAAACTCGAAACAGTCATAAAAAGACACCATCAATAGCTCTCCGCTCACTTAAGACTCTGAGATGTTAGTGTATAAACTTAAACACATAATAGACGTATCAACATCGTCTTTTCCGCAACAGCATTTCTTTCAACGTACGAATTTTCTTAATCGAAATTTGTCCAATTTATTTTCGTAGAAAATAAAAACTAAAAATTCCTTGTGCTGTTTTTAGAAACTCAAACAACAAATATCCATTGCAATGTTTTTTTTTATAATTTGCGCGCGCTCAATGTTTGCACATAGCGCGGGCGAAGGAAAATCAGGGAGGATGGAAAGAGAAGTACCGGTGAACGTTGGTTTTAAAGGTTTGAAATTTATAATGATTAGGAAATAAAGAGCTACGCAGGGCATTACATAAGCGAATTGTACGGCTTAGGAACGAATCACGATATTTTAGAGTACGTCCGAAAGTGGGCTTGAGGATATACTGATAAGCATTCATACCGAGACGGGTGTTACGGTTAAAAGTTTGAAGGGGCGAAATGCTACTGACGGTTTCTATGGAGCACTGGTGGTGGAAATAGCGATAAAACGGAGTGGGACACGAGACATTACGTCGGTGTTCGAGAGTGTCTATTATTTGAGTGATATTAGTATCATCTGAGCTTTATCGCACGATTTTGAAGCCTATCTAGAAGGTGCAGAGATGTTTTGGGCGCACCGATCAGATATTGGCATTGTACTCCAATTTCGGGCGGATAAATGCCTTATATATTGAGGCCAGGCCAGATTAAAAGGGGTAAAGTATTTCTTATATCGCTTGAGGAAACCTAGACATTTCGCAGCATTTTTGGCGAGACCGAATATGTGGTCATTCCAACGTAAGTTGTCATTGACGCACACAAAGTTTATCGGTTTTGACGATGCAAGTGACATCCATGGATAATGGTTGGGTGTTTAAATTAGGCTTTAACGACAGCAAACAGCATTGTGGAAGCATTTGGAAGCATTAAATTCTACTCTGTTAGTGGTTCCCCAATTAGTTATGCTGTTAATATCAGAATTTAATAAGCTTAACATACGCTGCCGTTCCCGTTCTACAGTCGAAGAGCAGGGAGTGAGTCCGGGAACGAATATGAAAAGCAGAGAGTACTGCGGTCAGCAAAGGAATATATTGGATTAGAGGTAGCAGACAAGAGATCGTTGATGAAAATTAAAAATAGTGTCGGAGACAGAACCGAGCCCTCGGGCACACCAACATTTATTTTGTGAATATCAGACTGGAAACCATCCAACTTGAATTGAACGTTCCGGAAGGTAATTTCTAATCCATTGAAGAAGAGAGTCGTCGATCCCAAAAGCACGCATTTTCGACAAAAGAGCCTGATGTCAAACTCTGTCAAATGCCTTGAAAATATCAAGTGCAACTATCTTGTTTTCGCCAGTACGCTTTGGTTCCACTTTTCGGTGAGACATACCATCCCATCACCAGTGGACCTGTTGCTACGAAAACCTTACTGCCGGTCATTAAGAAGTTTTCGTGTTTGGAGATATTTCATTAGCTGACGGTTTATCAGCTTTTCCATGTCCGTGAAAGAAGGTCTGTAGGAGGAGAGAATAGAAGATTCGTCTTTTTTAGGGACGGTCTGGACAAACGCTGCTTTCCATCTGCTCGGAAAGAGTCCTAAGGAGTAGGATTGATGAAAAATCTTACGCAGTGGTTTTGCCAGCGAGGAAGAACACCTCTTCAGAAGGAGGGGAGATATACCATCTGGACCAGCGGATTTGTGAATGTTAAGATCTTTAAGAACTCTTGCTACTACACGAGTGCGAAAATGGATTTGTCCCATTGAAGATTCGACGCCCTCAAATGTAGGCGGAGACAAAGCACAATCTGGGAATATTGAGCTGGCCGCAAAGTGTGCAGCAAGCAGATTGGCCTTGTCCAAAAAGTTGACAGCTGGAATGTCATTGTAAACGAGCGTCGGGATGGAAGATGAGGCAGAATTTCTAATATTTTTGACGAACGACCAAAAATTGTTACTACCTTTGGGACATTGTAGTATTTTTGGTCGTATTGGAATTTTGAACTTTTTTCGGTTTTCATCTGTTGGGCTGGTCTTGAAGGACCGAAAAAATATTTCTCTAACCCTGACAGCCTCTTTACAACTCGAGTCGTACCATTCCTTTCCTTTTGGTTTGATACTCTTCATCCGATGAGGGATAAAGTTTCTCATTACAAAGAGATTCATGTCTGTGATCATATCAGCAGCGGCATCCACGTCGTTATCAAGGAAACATAACGACCAGTTAAAATTCCTAAAGAAGCTGTTAAGACCGCTCCAGTTGGCTTTCTCGTATTGCCATACGGTTCTTTTAGGAATCTTTTCTCTAACTGTGTGGTGGGTGTACGAGAATTTAGCTGATATGACACAATGGTCCGACGACTCTAGAGGGGAGAGCATATCAACGGTGTACTTGTCAGGGAGAGAAGTTAAAAACAAGTCCAGGGTGTTGGCGGTATGACAATCAACGTCTGATATACGCGTGGGCTCACTTACAAGCTGCGTTAAGTTGTTTTCCGCAGCGAAGATCTCAACACATCGTCCTTCGAGTGTTTTCTGTCCAGAATGTCGAAGCCACTCAGAATATATTGAAATCGCCCGTAATCACGAGGATACAGGGATACAATTCTTTGAATGGAGTCAGACAGCGCATCAAACTCGTGAAAGGTCGAGTTACTGTCCAGTTTGGGGCTTCTGTAAATAAAGCAGTAGTGGATAATTTGCTTACGGATATGGAATTTTAACCACATGAAATTGAATTACGGCTTATAACAGGGACTACATTGTTGTGCAGTTAGGTAAGCTACATCACTACGCACGTAAATGGCGAGACCGCGGTGAGAGAAGAATAATGGCACTAGTTCGTAGCCAGGTAGCTTCAGATCAGAGTTAGCTGGGAGGTTTGGGCGGGGATCTACCTGTGTTTCACTAAGTGTCAAAACATCTGGTCTGTATTTGCAGACGTGGACGTACGCAGAAAAGTGATTACTTTTTAGCCCGCGTATATTTGCAATATCTACTCTGAATTCCCGAGTCATTGTAAAGAAAGACAAACACAAACACCAACGTTACTAAGCGCAGATGTAAAATATAAATTCAGAATTGGTTTACCTGATCAAATTGTTGTAGGTGTTATGGCCTTACAACAATACGAAACAGCACACCAACAAAATTCATACCCACAGCCCGCTATCCATCAGTTGTTGCATACATTCAGTTACTGCACGCGCTGTATGACAATGTAATATAGCAACGGCAGTGACCGAGTGCAAGCAACAGTTTGACCAGGCACAGGAAGGTTAGGATACCCGCACTGTGAATGTGGATTTCGGTTTCACTGCACTCGCGCGTTGTTTTTTTTTCCACGATTCAATACTTTTCGATTTTATTATACATATCTGTATTTGCCTTTGAACCTTGGCTACAACTAAATAATAGACCAGTTTAATATTGGCAGTAACTTAAAAGAAAACAAAACTGGCTGCGCATCGATATCAATATCATACATAGATCAGAGAGCTTATTTTTATATGAGTAGTAAGAAAGCAGTCACTTACGAGTATATACAAAAAGGTTAACCTGGAAGACCAAATTCTTGACCAAATTGAGCACGTTCAGAAGGGGTCGGATATTCAAATGCCAGAAACATCCTTAAATAAATACAAAAGTTCCCAATTCTTTCTGTAAATTAATAAAACTGCATTGATTAAACATTCGCTTACACTTATCATAATCTTAAAAAAAAAAATAACACTTTAATGAATTATTTTTTATATTTTTTAAATTGTTCGATACTCACTGGAAAACCTTTGGTTAAGTATATTTTTCCGCATCAAATAGCAGGATACAGCTGGTAACGTTCTTGTAGAGTTATTACTTGTAGGTTGCATACTACCACTATTGCGGTTTTTAATTATGGTAAAATTTTGCAGAGTACTTTGTCAATAGGAAATGCAGGAGTCTAAAAGAGCCTCAATCTATCCAAAACAGCTCGAATATGCAAACTATGTTTGTCCCATGGACTTCCATAGATTGACCACCGGTTTGGTGATAGAAGTAAGACGGCGGGTTAACTTCGGGAAAACAAAAATCGGGTCTGCTCTTGTACTCATCAGCTCTTATATATACTAGCATTGGGAATCATAATACAGGAAAACGGGTCAGGTTGGAAGTACCAACTCGAATGACTTCGGTATCGATTAAGACCCGTCTGTATTGGGGGTTTTGTTAAAACCTCAAACACCGTTCTGAGCCTGTTTCGCTCAATTGTGGATTCGTTACTGTTATATAGCTGCAGTACCTAGAAATTGGACGTCATTGCCACAAATAAGAACGTATAGACGCAAGCACACAAACGGGAAAGTGACAGTGGATTGTTCACCCCTTGTGTAACAAAGAGAATTGTATTCATACATCTGACGACTACGTCGCTGTGGATGATGAAGCTTTTATTTCTGGTGAAGCTAAAACTGCTTTGGATACATTACACAGATTTTTCGAATTATCCGCTGGTTCTGATCAAAATGTGTTCGATAAAATCTATGAACTTGAAAGAATGTTTTGAAAATAAACACTCAAAGGCAGAGTACAATTAACGATTTTTTTTAAATGAATATGTAGGTACGTAATTTTCCTTTTCTTGCGCTTATTGCGAAGAATTTGAATTACATAAACAATTTCATTTAAATGTTTTCTTTTTATTGCAGGTACCGTTTACATACTGTCTGCAAACTATGTATACATAACAGTTTTTTTTTTTCTTTAAGTGAATTTATAATATTGTACCAATTATGATTAAATTTTCTGCTACCCAAAACATTTTTTTTCTACATTCACATACATATGATCCTATAATTATTCAAATAAAACTCTTATTCTAACATTCAGTTACTATTTTTTAATCTACGTGTTCAAACCGGTGTAACCAGGAAACTGGGTAACTGGTATACCTCTATAAGTGGGACTAAAATAAATGGTCCAAGAGATTCCACTTAACCAGGTTCGACTGTAATATGTTAAATAACTGCTTAGTGGTTGGTGAATAATTCTTATTTTTCAATTGCCTTAACATTCTAAAAAAATAATTAAATTTCCATGTTGGTATTTAAACTTATAATGGATGGCAATTTCATTTACTTTCTGAAAGCTATAGATACTCGTTAGGTTGGATGTTGTCCGAGCCACTCATGTTAGGTAAACGTTTCTTTTCGACACCATATATTGTATGTATTTCCGCTTTACCATCATTTCCTGCCGAGTCAGTCTTTGCGGCTTCCGTTCCAATAGCCGCGCGCATTAGTGATAACTGACGACAGCAATTGTGGGAACTTTTCTCATTATGTTCATGTGTGATATTGAAGAATTCATATAACTAAACGTCACCTTATTGAAAAGAAATCCTTTTTGGTCCTCGAATATTGTTAACCGAATCGCACACCCAAATGACCTTGGCAGGGATACTTAAACTAGACATGACTACCTATCTCGCCTCTATAAATTCTATTCTTCCATTGTGTTTATCTACACAAAGCAGTTTATATTATATTATCTCGCACGGGATGTTGTAGTTGACGAAGTTTAAAGGGTTTCCCTTATTTTAGAATGAGAAAATGATGGGATCCGATCCGATTATAAAATGAAGAATGACCCTTATTAAATATACTTTCTGTTTTCAAATAGTTTCTCCTTGGTCACGTGGAGTAATCTTATAAGTTTTACTTTTTAGTATCATAGATCTTCCGAACATCGTTTATATATTGTACCTAGAAGTACTTCTTTATAATCTTTAGTTTTTACTTTAAGCAAGAACAACTTTCATCCTTATCTGTAGCGCAGTCGTATACATTTCTTGTTTCATTGCATTCCCGCCGCCCTATTCTATCAAGCCAACGATTTCGTTAAAGTGGTCAGATGAAGCCAGCCACATCAGATGCGGCGCCTTGATGGTTTGCTGAGAATGAGTAGTTTTCTGTGTTTGAACCGCTAGGTCCTCATCTATATTTTTATCTAAGAGATATTGAAAACGTGAGCTACCAACGGTTGATTAATTGATTATTATTTCTTTATTCTATTATTGTTTTTATAAAAATTTTCGAGCTTACTATGATATTACAGAATTGCTTTACACAATAGAATAGTTAGTGACATTATAATAAATATTAAACAATATAAATAGATATAAATGCCACTTCAAAACTAAATTATTTATTGTGGGGTAAACAATAATTCAATTAAATAATTAAAAAAGAATATAAACGAACAGAGCTTTAGAGCTTGTACAAAAAACTAAAAATCAAACAATGTAGGACAGCAAAACTTCAATATCAATATGATTAAAATAGAGGAGCCATATTTTCAATTTTTTTTTAAAACGCGTTTAATGTTCTAATGCGTCGTATTTCTACAGGGAGTCTATTGAACAATTTGCAAGATACTATACAAAAAAAGTTTTTAAGATGGGTGGTACGAAAAGGAGGTATTTCGACAACAGAACGTGGAATAATTCTTAAATTGTAAGTGTCAGAGATTGGGCTTTGCATATATCCACCCCCTATAAAAAAGATCTTTGAAACTTTAAAATAGTATAAATGCCTAACAGGCTGGATTTTTAAGGACCTCAACAGCACCATAGAATGGGATAAGCAGTGAACATTACATATTCTTCAACTTGCAACATAGCAAGTGGCTGGAGATTCTCGATGTATGTACCACCCCAACAGTTTATACCATATTGTAACTTCGAATGAAAAATTGCGTAGTAGACTGTTTTCAAAGTATAATTCATACAACATTTTCTGAGTCGATAAAGACTACGAATAGCTCAACGCAGACAGTTTTTTAAGACCGCGATGTGTTCATAGTTATTATTTGAACCATAGGCAATGCCAAGATCATCTGCAAAAGCAGTGACTTTTCCTACAAATAGTTGATCAAACAAAGAGTTGATGTAGATAAAAAACAAAATGGGGCCACGGACAGACGCTTGCGGTACACCCGATGGAATTACTCTTGGGTCGCTGAGATAGTCATCCACTCTTACTTTTTGTGTCCTGTCTTTAAGATAATATACAAACCAATTATACATAAAGCCGCGAAAGCCACCACCATAAAGCTTGTCCAAAAGAATGTTGTGGTTGACCATGTCGAACGCCTTAGTAATATCCACGAAAAGACCGGCGCAATATTTTTTGTCGTCAAGACGATCAAATAAAGCTCGTCTTGAAAATTAGTTAACTTGAATTCGGTGTTATGCGGGCTAAGCAACTACCAGGTTTATCTTGCTCTCGATAATTGTTGCTATAGTTAAAGAGCCGTCCTACCGCGCATTCTACTCTTTAAATGAAACATAACGCTTGTTTAGAGATAAAAATAAATTTATTTCACTGTCGCCTTTTGGTGAAATAAAGCGTCTTTAGAATGGTAAAATGCAGAAAACATGGAAAGTCCATAACGACTTGCAATTAAATCGCTTAATTTGAAAACTGACGTCTTCGGAATTATTCAACAAATAAAAATCACTAATATTTAATCAGTTCAAAGACAATCAAGCCGGTATCAACCTAAGAACAAAACAAAACTGATGGTAAACTAAAATAACAAATAAACAAATTAGATATCGAAAGCTAATTAAATATCAATTAATTATTAATCTAACAGAACAATGGCACGCAACATAACTCCGTTGTGACTTGCGAGTAGTTGTTTTGCAGCAAGTTACATTTCGAAATGTTTGAGCAAAATCTCTTCATCTCCTGCATATTTCACAACAAATCCAAATTCTTTTAAAAGTAACAGATTGTTTTATTATATAAATCATAACAACGTATACACTATGAAACTACGTTGGGGATGACCACACAAATGGCTTAAATATTAGATTTGTAAATAGAACTTTGACAGCCAGATTGCTGCTATTAACTGAAGTTTTATGAAAATTACAAATCGGACATCGTTTGAGATGGATGCAATAAATCGAGCGTTTTAAGCAATGCTTCTACCGATGGATCCCGTCCCCGGAATCTGCGAAAAACTTCTGCTGTGGCCACAGAACCACCAGATGCCAGGAACGTGTCCCTAAACCTTTTTCCCGTTTCAATTGGGTTTTTCTTCTCATCAACAAATGCATCATAAACATCGGTTGCAATTACTTGGGAGTATAAGTGACTAAAGTATGCGGCTGCCCAGTCACCGGAGAATATATCAGTCATCGAACAAGGATGTGCGTCTTTTTTGTCCAACGGCAAGCAACGATACACTGGCCAAAGTTTTTTCACAACATCCAACCAATAATCATCTGATTGATGAAGTTCTAAGTCCAAATCTGAGTAATACAATTCCTCACAAAGTTTGTAGCCAGCCATACTTGTTTTGAGCAGTTTAATATTTCCAATCAGTTTGTCCGAAACGATTTCGTCGCTAGCGTAGTGACCAGAGATATCCTTAAGTACCTTGTCGTTGACTAAGAAACTCGCCAAGACTTGTCCACTAACTTGAGACGCATCCCATTCAATATTGGATAACCCTGCAAGGTCTGTATAATTTGATTGAGTGAGTAGATGTTGCAAGGCAGTGCCAAATGAACGAAATACCATGCTTAGGTCCTGAATGCTCAGCAAGTACGGCTTTCCATATAAAGGCTCGTTAAAATTAAACACAAGCGCGCACAATGGACTATTGTCTGTAGATTTGTTTCGATTGCGAATGCTCACCATCCAACCAGCATTTTTATTGAATTTATTCTCTTTCGAATAATAGTCGAGATAAAATCCACCAATGGGCTTGGCAGAATCGGTAGCATCGTAGATGTCGTAGTATTTAACGTTGGGATGCCAAACTTCTGCACTATTTCGCTCGAGAATTTTTATGTGAAAGAGCTCCTCACTAAATTTGAAAAGTCCTGCGAATACTTTTGGTAGTGGAAAGTATTCTCTGATATCTTCCTCGTTAACATCAAACTTACTTTGCAAGTATTTGCGCTGCCAATATGGAATATCGTATTGGTCCAATTGATGTTGAAAACCGCTTTCAGTTGCGAATTGCTGCAGATCCTGAATCTCTACCAATTGTCGTGGTCCGGCATACTGTAAAAGTTTAGCAAATATTTCTTTTGCTTTCTTCACATCTTTTATCATTTTTGTTCTCATTGACATCGCTGTGTATGTAGGATACCCTAGGATGTTTGCTTGCCGCTTTCGAAATGATCGAATTTGTTCTATATGTGTACTGTTCTCCAAAGTCTTTTCTGTTTGCCCGGATGCTTTACGATTATTCGCTTGCCAAAGATTCCATCTCTCTGTTCGATCAGGACAATATTTAAGGAAGTTCTCGACTATTTGTGGTTGTAGAGTTATTCGCCACGGACCATTCGTGGGCTGATTTGAATCTTTGGCTATAGACTCTAATATACTTGCGGGGAAATTACGAACCAAATTGTAGTCAGTTATTCCGTGGGAAAATGTGTTAACAGACATGCTTACTTTATTCTTAAAATTAGCTCGTTCATTACCCAGATTCGAAATGATTTGCTTTAGAAGCTCCGTTTCCTTACCGGATAAGGTCAGCCCGTTTAATTCACCTTCCAGCAAATATTTCTCCATGAGACGATTTTTCTCCGGTTCGATCTTTGTGTTCTCTTCATATTCGGATTTGATTTTTTCGAAAATAATTTTATTTGTGAACTTTGAAGCTCTCGCGTTACGTGCACGATCGTGAATATTTAAATATGATTTTGTTGGGATTAGTGTACTGTTGCCCAAGTAAAGTGCCTTGGCAATGCCCCATGTTGTATCCAGTGGTCCAGTGGCGACGTCTATTTCTGTAAATATCTTATCAGCGTCTATTCTTTCATTAGATTCAATTCTCTCCTCCAATTTTTTTACTGTGTTCTCGACGAACAGTGCTTGCTGCCCTATGGCACCCATACACGTCTCAATTGTAATGCTATTGAAGCGCGGAAGCCCATCGGGTTTTAGTAATGCATCTACAGATCCTGCGTCTTCGCCAATTTCTGGTACCCTGAAACGTTATTTCATAACAAGGTGTGCACTTGCAAAAATTAACATTTATGAAAAAAACAACAAAATGCTTACAGAACTATGTAACCCTTGGCACATGCTGTTGTTGATATCTGCCTATGAAGAGCTAGAATTTGTCTGTAACGACAAACTGAGGACAACATGCTTAAAATGAAAAAAAAAAATCCTCAAAAACTTCGAAAGAGAGTTTGCACTACACTGTTATTAATGTCAAAAAAAAAAAATCCGGCGTTGTCAAATTTGACAGCGGAGACATGCAAGAGCTATGCAGAATATAACTGTCTCATCTTCTTCTCAAAACGGATGTTGTTTTCCATACGTAGAAAAATCAGTTGTTTTTCAATCTAATACGCTTTTCAAATCGCATCGGAAACTGCATTGGTTGGCAAATATAGGTCTGTTCGCGTACAGTCCAAAACTACGAAAACTTACGGCAAACAGCCCAAAATCCGTTGGTGTACTCATACTTTTCGTAGTTTTTCCCAGAAGAGTGAACAATTTATTTCCCCTCTTTTGGTGAACAAATTGAACAAAAACTGTCAAAACCTTATTTTTTTTTAAACTGTTATTGGCTTTGTTTTTATTCCGAATTTACATTTTCTTTAACTTTGTTTTCCAAAATATTAATAATTAATTAATAATCAAAAATTAAATTATGAAAATACTGTTGAAAGTGTTTAAGGACAAAATATTGTATATTAGAGAACAGAACAGGCAAATACAATTAAAATGCTCTTCAAACACCTTCAGGTATCTACAAATGGCATTTAGGTGGATAATTCAAAGATAAATTATCAAAAGCTGTTATCTTAAGTTATTAAGACGTGTCTAGTCTGAAATAATCTTGACAAAACTTCAAGGTACCAAATAAAAAGTGTTAACTCCATTAAAACTTAATTTTGAAATTCACTTTAAACAAACAAGCAAAAAATAAATAAAGACAGTTGATGTTTGTCTGTAGAAAACTGTCTAAAATCCGTTCGGTAACATAGCAATTCCCCCGAATTTCACAGTTTGTGTCATACTATATTTAGTGCAAAAAGCATACGAATGGACCCTAATTAAATAGAAATAGAACAAATGGGACAGACCATTCTTTTAAAATACATTAAACGCTTTTGTGCTTTCAATTTACCGTAGCTTAAGGAACCGGACTATAGATGTTTTATTATTCATCCATCCTACCGAGTTACACAATTAGCAAGTAAGTAGAATTTTTTGTCAGACAACTATTATACATAACATAGCTAATTGAGGGATGGTTCCTCATAATCTAGTGTTTAGTTCTAAAAAATTTTTTTTCTTTGGCGTTTATGCAGAAAATGTTAAAAGGGTATATTTGTTTTAACTGTTATTGCTTTTCCGGAATGCGTTATATTAATTTGGGCGCCTTGCTGTTGTTATATACATATAGCGTAAAATGAAGCCTAGTTTTTGAATTCCCAAACAAAAATTTCTCCGAAAGCATTTCATTCGCATTCGTCTCTTCTTTTCCAGAAGCATTTTTCAATTCCGGATTTCATTTTCGAATTGATTTCAGAGTGCATTTACACATCCAAAAACATGTGACATTTAAAAAATATTGACATTTAACTATTTTACCAACACATATGTATCGTTTTGTCGAGAAAAGCAGAAACATTTTCTAAATCCCAATGATCAGATCGCATATCTACTCGT
Source organism: Volucella zonaria (assembly GCA_963966105.1). Taxonomy (NCBI): domain Eukaryota; kingdom Metazoa; phylum Arthropoda; class Insecta; order Diptera; family Syrphidae; genus Volucella; species Volucella zonaria. The sequence continues at coordinate 167,948,679 of OZ014530.1, forward strand.
ACATACCCTCCGAAGTATAAACGGAAATTAAAATCTTGGTTTTAATTAATTTGCAGTTTCGTTCTGCAGGTTCACGTCAGTCGTCTACGTAATATATGTGTTGGATATTGGATAATTTTGGAAAACTAACTTTCCTAACACCTTCATCAAAATTTAAGGCAGTAGAGTTCCGAGATTCCTAAAATGGAAAGCGTTAGGATTTGGAAAAGTATTGAAGCAGTATAGTATTTATGTTAGTAGTGGAACGTGATGATGGTAACAAAAAAGTTAAAGTGGAAGTAATGGTAAAATTAAATGTTTAAGTCAACTAGGGCGGTTAGATGGAAGGAAGAAATCGATGAGGTCAGAACGATATATCTTCTTTTCGCTGATGATTCAGCTGCAATAGCAGTCTCTTTAAAATGCATTCAGATTAAATAATCAGATAAAGAAGTTAAAGCTATGGTTTGCAAACGTCGACGGAAACATGTGTCGTATTTCAATGACAAATCTACAATACATTAAAATAAATACATAATTTAAAAATTTAAAATTTTATTGTTTTCAGAGCAAGATTTCTTATCGTATCGTATTATAAATTAAAAGTAGATTTCTTAAGAAATTACCCAATACACATATTGGGTAAATATGTACTTTTATCTCAAGGAACTGAGGTTTTTGTGCTAATCAATTATAGAGGATTTCCTCCCGAGACATGCAATACGATATTTTATGTAAAGTTGACTTTTCTGCATAAGGCAAAAGATGCTGAAAATAATTCCTCAGATATTCTACGTATGTACATATATCAGCGGACTTATAACACTCTTAAAAATGAGGCGGTGTTTGCACTCAAGAAAATTATCTCCAGTTGCTATAAATAATTCGGGTGATAAATCTCTACGGTATCCCTAAAACACTTCTTCATTTGAAGATAGGCACAAAGTATTTTTTTTTTATGAAATTTGCGACCGATGTAATGAGGATGAACTCTAGGTATAACGTTTCTTGTTAGCTATGATCGCATCATTTCCTCTTCTCGATGGCTACTGCCTTGCAATCTAGAAGAGAGCTTTCACACCAGTTGAAGAACATAAAGAATAAGTCGGTCTTGAAGGAATCGAGGACAAACCAACCATATTTATATTTTTTCAAAAGAAAAGTCTGTGCCTATCAATTTAGTGGAGATTCGACAAAGACTAACTCTCTGATAATCTGATACTTCGATTTAATTAAAAAAAAAATTAATTGTGAACTTGTAAACAAGGAACGGGCTTTAACTTTACTTCCGTTTTGATGGATGTATGGGACAGTATTCTTCATCGAACCATGGATTTTTTGTGTTGGTCGGATGTAACCCAGTAGAGTAGATAAGATATTTCTGGTATGATTATTAAGTAATATCGTGCGAGTTGTATCTTTTTACTTTTTACTGTACTACCTAATGTAATCGCTGACTAGGACGTCTATAGTAGTACCTGTCTACATTTGCCTACCCATTAACGTTGTTCCCATGATCACGGTGGCTACATACAAAAACGCTTCATTTTAATGATAACAATGTTGACCGATGGGGAACGCAGAAATCGAAAACATAAGATATCGTTGAAGTAGTAGATTGACACGGATACATTTTTTGTACTTAAAAAAAAGAAGAATGATAGAGAGACGCTTTATTAGCAGCTTAATCACCAAATCTACCGCCCAACAACAGAAATACAACCAGCATGTGCAACACGCATGGTTTTAATCAAGAATAGATTTCCTACTGAAGATTTAATTCGCTTTTTCCTTCAATCTCCCTCGCAATGAGCTTTTCGAATTCCGAACATTGTTCACCCTACGACGATCAGCGTAAAATTTGAAAACAGAAAACTCATACCTCCACATGGAATTATATTTTTGAGTCTTCCGTACGATGTAAACCCTCTCTTAGTCGGAAAAAAATGAAAAAAACATGACAGAAACGAAACACTTTGAGAAAAGAACATTCATTCTTCCACCGAGAATTATATTTTGGAGTGGACTTTCGGTGCAATCAACATCTGCCTTTTTCCAACACATAAAATCTACCCGTCTCGCGCGACACGTTTTTCATTCCCATGATAATGTAGACAGGCACTTATGTTAAACACGTTATTATCTAATATGAGCGAACGGATTCGCAGTTTTTAATCACCATTTTGTCGGCTCATTTCATCCGGATTTGCGGTTTGGCCTTTATATAATATTCTATTATATATGAAATTCGTTTCTCGAGCCTTGTTTGACTAAGTCGTCAACATTCCAATTATTCATGTCGGAGCTTACTGATAATTTTATAACGTTTGTTGTCTTTCACAGTAAGTTATTTATCCAATACCGAGAAACAGATAGAAAGTGGTCAAGATGCCGGATATTCCGGTGTTAGTCGCCAGCGATAAGAGAGTTAACATACCATAAATAGCTTCACGAGTCACCACTGATTTTAAGAAAATTTTCATGAAATCAAAATGTCCATTGGAGACGGGTAGTTTGCAGACAAGACATATGTAAATGCCTGGTTTTTGTTCAAGACATCTATGTAGACATCAACCCTGGCATTTTTTTGACAGCGCTTGTCAGTTTGACTTCGGAATGCGAAAAAATGAAATAAACGAAGAAACAAAGATGACTGACTGGCGTATGCCATAGAACGAAGTTCACATTTTTTTTTTTTTTTTTATAATTTACGCGCGCCTAAGGGGTTATGAATACCCTTATACTGTTGAACTGGCGCGGGCGGAAAGATAGAAGGAGGAGAAAGGAAAGTTTGTGATGTAGTGGTTTGAAACTCAGGTGTGTTTGGTTTCGATATTGACTCTCCTGGGGTATGAGTCCGAATAGGACGGAGAGATTTTTCTTCTCTCGGAATGTAAGGTTGTGAATTTTAACGGTTGTTTTGTGCTTGAAAAACCCTACAACAGCCAAATCTACATGTCAGTGTTATGCCTTCCACACGCAGATTTTTCTGACTGAGTTCCAATTACACAAATGAAAACTTGCTGTGGCTAGGATTCGAACCTTGACCTTCCGAGTGAGAAGCGATAGCTAGTACCACTACATCACGGCCACCCCCAACTTACACTCGCAGAATGAAATGTCATGTAGTAATTTGCCCACCTAAGTCAAAAGAAAAAATATCTGAAATTTGGTCTGACATATTTATGCCTCGTGGCGACGCGGTGTAAGGAGCCCTGATCTAGCTCCGAATATGTAAGGTAGCTCTATACGTTGTGCGTAGTCCTAACTATAGACTCCATTGTTGACTCCTCTTCCGCATATCCATCTTCAGAGGAACTCTTGCTAGAAAAGCATACATATTTCAGTCAATTAAGTTAACAGGCTAAACTTCAAATACTTTCGCATATATGAGCCAAAATTTGCTTAGCTGTGTGCGTGTAGGTGTTCAACTTCATTCATAATGCCAGATTCAGAACACCCTTGTTGTTGATTTTAAATAGCTGTGCAATACTTTTTTCCGCTCTCAAAGCAGTTTTATTACTTCAAATGAATGAATGAAATGTCAAAATTTTTAAGGACCAAAAGAATTCAATGAATATTAAAAATAACTTTAGTGTTGTTAATATAAAAGTTGTAAAAAGTTAAAATAAAAACAGAAATGGCTTCACTATTTTCTCAGACCCATTTATTATCAATTTGCAGCTTATATTCGTCACTTATTCGAAAATAATTCCTTATACAGCACACGATACTATTAGGCATTTTAATTTAGATGCGTTGGTGTATTCTGAAATGAAATTCGGAATCCAAGATGGGAAAATATCTTCGATAATACAGAGAAAAGAGCTAAAGGAATATTTTCGGGAAAGATTTCTGCTTTGGAATCCAAAAGCACGATTCTTTTTTGGCAAATGAAGGGTTTTTTTTTGTTCAATAAGCCTCATTATAAGTTACGATACAAGAAATGGGATCGCTTTTTGGCTGGTTAATCATTCCGCCTTTATTTTCCTTGCCAGTATGTGGACAAATAATTTAAAGGGGAGAGTGTGCACTCGGCAGATATTCGTTTGATAATTTATAAGGCTGAGTCTTCCAATATGACAACAATATATTTTCTGAGAAAACTTATTAATATCCATATTAATATTTTAATATCTTACCGAAGGTAAAGATGGCTTATTTTTTAAACGTTCAATTCACTTTTGTTTCAAATTTAAGTTTACTGCAGCATATGCATAAAAGCAGACCCATAATAGGTGAAAGGATCTGCACGTGTACGTACGTAAATGTGCGAACACAAGCGATTGGCATCCTGCACCCATACTGCTGGATTGGCCAGTTTTGTCGAGTTTTCATTCACTTTTGCTTTCGTACGGAAAATGTGACCGGGGTCGCATTTCGTAAGAAAAGTTGATAGCTAACCATCTGATTGCTGTCTCCAAATACAAAAAAAACAATGGTTTTTCTTGAAATAACTAAATTTATTTTTTTTAGCAAACATTATTACTGGAAAGAACGCAGCTGGTTTGATTAAAATTAGCAAAAGCTAAAAAAAGATAAAATTGCAAGCGCGGAGGACGAGATACGTTTTCAAAATTCCATTATGAGCAACTTGTCCATTGGAAGTAACTTGGGGAAACTATTCGCTTCAGTTTGCTTCTTTGTCTATTATGGTTGAGCATTAAGATGTCCAAAAATTTGGGAAAGACTTGCATGCGAAATTATGACCGCCTTCAATTAATTAGACCGAAATGATGGCAAAGCCTAAATTTGTCATCATTTAGCTGGAAGAATGGCCGCTTTGAACGTTTCTCTCGCTTCGAGTCTTGAAATTCAGCAACCCAAAATAGATCTGGCACCACTTTCCGGGTGAGTTTTTTTAATGGCCACCGTGAGAGAATAAAGTGGGATCTACGTGTTTTGTCAAACTTGGAATTTTTTATTTCACAGCTTTTTAACTGAATTTGTGTGCTGGGTATTATTTCATATTAGCACGCTTTATAAGTTTTTGTTAGAGTAAAATCCATAATGGCACGTTTAACTGATGTGTACCATTCGGAGGATATAAATAGCGTAAAAATTGGGAGGAGGCAGCTACCCGTGATTGCTGGCGATGATTTAATGGTACGGAATTAAAAACCTTGGAATTTGCTTAAATAATTAAATTTTTTCTGTCAATAAATGTGTTCCTTGCTATCGAAATTGCAACTCGCTAAAATGAATTTTCTATTGAGATGGACAGATCCATCAAATGACTTAAATTCGTCACTTATTCATTAAAAAGCAAACGATTTCTCTGCCTGTCCGGCTCAAATTTTCCACGAAAAGAGCAAGGCCATGTCATGTTTTCTGTCTATTTGGGAGCTAATTTATAGTTTGGCATAAATTCATCCGTCTTTTTATTTTTTGATATTTATATATGTTTTTTGTTTTTATGGTGCAAAAGGTCATGAACCTTGAACCATAATCCGTGATTACTTTCACCTTTATTTATTTTCAGATGCTCATGGATTTAAATAGCAAGGGCCTAGCGATAGATTCTCCTCACATCAAGAGCAAGGAACTGGATGAATTTACGAGGAAATTCAATTTACTAACACCGGAAGAACTAAGGGATTCGCTCGAAATAGATAGCTCGGCTTTTCTGTCTGTTCTAAACCAATGTGTTCAATGTGTTGGCTGTCGTCGTAGTGTAGAACGTTTGTTCTATCAATTAACGTTATCTGGGCATCCTACACTTGATCCGTTAGTACTTAAGAGTTCTGTTATCTTAAGTATAACTGAAGATAAAATCAAGACACCGCAAGCCCTGGGAACGCTCCTCTATCGACACCACGAGGTTCTTAACAATTTAGTTGAAAATAAGTTGCGAAACAAGACTCGATGTGTGCTGCATTCGTTGGATGCATTTCGCTCTAAGCCTTTCTCGGAAACCTGGCGTGAGGTTTGGTCATCGATGAAGCAGAGATGCCGGGAAGAACTATCTGTGATTAAAAATTCTGAACTGCACGAAGTGTTGGACAATTATTTGAAGAAACATAAATTCTGCCAAGGATGTCGGACAAAGGTGTTAATGAAACAATTTTTGATTAGAAAAGGAGCAGAGTTTTTTAGGATTTGTTGTTTTTTTTTTTAAGATTGAGAAGGCATACAACATTTTGGTGGGAGAAACAACATCGAAGGAGAAAGGTTATGTGGCGGCGCTTTATGCGAATATTAAAAAGTGCCACAAAGAACGTCATATTCACGTTCAAACCAAGGCTGATTTTCTCGACGCCCTTATTCGCCGAGCCGAACCAGAGGTAAATGGAAGGTACAGTATAGCAATTTCGTTTTTACGACCAAGAGAAATAATATGTCTTTTGTATTATAGCTATTCCAAGCAAAGAGAACGTCACGCGAAAACTTTAGAGATCGCTCAAGAAGAAGTTCTCACGTGTGTTGGCATGATCATGTACGAACGACTGCGAAGGATCTACGTAAGTTTAAGAGAAGAAGAACGAGCTTGTCAAGTTTTAGCGGCTGTTGGTGTGCATGCGCTATGCCGAAGCTTCGACATGTCAGTTGAAAAAAAGCAGGGCATTAGCAATTTAGAACTGCTCTACAAGGAAATAAGCAGGGCTGAGAAAGCCAAAGAGCACAAGCGTGAGCAAAAAAAACTGAAGAAAAAGAAGAAGAAGAATGAAAAGAAAAATAGCTATAGGACATGCGACAATAGTATTGCAGACGAATCAATTGATTTAGAGGACGATGGAACGAACGATGAACACGAATTGAGTGATACTCAAAAGGAAAAATGCATCGATTGTAATGAGGATATACCCAATTGTCCATGTGAAAGTGATGGCGATGTGTGTACTAAGTCGTTAGATGCGGGCTATGGTTCTGATCCAAACTCTCATGGGACTTCGAGAACGTCGAGTGTAGTTAGTTCTCCGGAGGGATCTGTAGTGTCTTGTTCAGATGGGTTCTGTAATCACGACCAAAACACTAATGGAACGGATTTTGTTAATGACAAATTTGACTCTTCAAATCATTTTGAAAACGATCCATTTATGTCGTGTTCTAGAGAGAAGAATCTTAGTTTGGTGCAAATGCTTGTAAGTATTACAATTTCAGTGAAATTTAATCAAAATAAAATAGTTTTTCTTAATATTCTTTGAACAGTTTACTTTGATTGAAACTAAAGTTCTCTGTGGTCAACCTCATATTGATAATTTTAATTATTGCATTTGATCTTGTTTATTTCGTCGTAACTCTCGCGATTAGCTTCCTTCCAGACCTTTAACTTCAAATTTATTAATCGTTGGTGTCCGAAATTGGAGCTGTGTACATCTGTTTGTTCTGTATGGCAGGCAATCTGTTCGGTTATACGTAGATTCTTAAAGATTTTGTTTGCAATCACCCTCACCCTGATTATCCAGCATCGCTTGATTCTTTTTTTTATTAACTTTTACTCAGTAAACTCTGTGTGTTCGATTTATATAATTTATATACATATTATATTTCGGGGACGTGCATAATGTTTTCAACGTCCATTTTAGATATCCTACCCTATCAATTGAATCTGTTGAATGCATTACTTCGATGTTAACGATTTTGTCATACGTCCCTTTTGGGTTGGTGAAATTGCAGTAAACTATTATTCATCCTCACTTTTTTTTTTTTGAAAGAGCTTAACAGTCAAGTGGGTTAACTTATAATGCCTCAACATGGTTAAGTTTTTTGGAAATTGGGATAGATAGAGAAAGAAACATCCGGCAATCAACATTTAATGGGGAGACTAAATTCTTAGTGGAAGTTGGATTGATGTTGATTTCTAGTCAACTACTCATCTTGCTTGATTTTCGTTAACTGAAAAAATGAATATGTCTTTCGGGCGAGGCTGGGATTCAAACATCGAACCTTCCGATTTGGAAGCCAGTCGACTACTACTTGAACCACTGCCACCCTCATATTATGAATGTTTCTTTTTTCCTTTCTAAATTCCAAAGAATATCTCTTACCATTATGTTAGGATTTCAAGCACTTCGCCCGGGATCTGTGTATTGATTTGGAACTAGCCTCAACTTCTGTGATTTTTTTTTTGCTTTGCTGTTGAAAAATTATCTTGTATAAATAGAGCCACGACTGATAAAGATTTTACCTTATAAAGTTCAATCTTCGGTTTTTTTTACCCTGGACACAATTGTTTTAATTGCTGTTGAGCAAAACATCTTAATGCTACTCATAGAGTTATCACTTTCCCCACTCCTTCTCATTATAAATATGCGACGTAAAGCAGTCCAACTCCACACTCTGTTATTACTACACCAAACCACTTCCATCTGATCGGACGGTCTGGAGTATGCGATAGTTTTGTTATTAAAATAGAGATTGGTTTTCGAATATGTGGGCGGGGAGACAAAAATTCACTTGACTCGAGCATTATTACTCATTCACCCGGTTTAACCGAGGCTCAGCGCTCGGCGTGTTTTAGCTTTTTCCTTTCTTGAGGATCGGACAAACTATGTTGAGGTTCCATTCATCGGGCAGGCGGTCCCCTCCAGCAGCATTGTTGGACTCGGGCTTAGATATGGCTAACTTCACTTCACCCAGGTCGAAAGGATTCCATTGTTGGTCTACATTGTCTAGGTTGAAAGGTTCATTCTGCCTGACAGCGGTATTCGATTCGTAATCGCCGTTATACAGTCTCAGATATGCTCTTTACACTTATCTTATTACTATGTTCCCTTGTTCGTCTCTACAGGTTCGGGGTTTGTAGTAAGCGTACTTAAAGATCTTAACATTCACAAATCCGCTGGTCCAGATGGTATGTCCCCCCTTCTTCTGAAGAGGTGTTCTTCGACGCTAGCAAAGCCACTGCGTAAGCTTTTTCATCAATCCTATTCTTTAGGACAGTCCTGTTCCGAACAGATGGAAAACTGCATTTGTCCAGACTTACGTCAACTCATGAAATATATCGAAACACGAAAGCTTCTCAATGACATGCAGTACGGATTTCGTAGCAACTGGCCCACTGATGATTTGATGGCATGTCTCACCTAAAAGTGGAACCAAAGCGTACATCAATTTGGCGAAAGCAAGATAGTTGCATTTGATATTTCTAAGGCTGTTGAGAGAATTTGGCATTAGGCTCTTTTGCCGAAAATGCATGCTTTTGGGATCAACGACTCTCTTCAATGGATTACAAATTGCATTTCGGAAAGCTCAAATTTTTTGGATGGTTTCAAGTCTGGTATTTATAAAATAAATGCTGGTGTGCCACCGGGCTCCTTTCTGTCTCAGACACTCTTTAATTTTCATCAATGATTTCTTGTCTGCTACTTCTAATCCAATATATTCGTTTGCTTCGACAGTACTTTTTGTTTTTCATATTGATTCCCGTACTCACGTCCCTGCTCTTTGGCTGTAGAACGGGAAGGGCAGCGTATGTTAAGCTCATTAAATTCTGATATTAACAGCATAACTAATTGGGAAACCACTAACAAAGTAGAATTTAATGTTTCCAAAATGTTAATTTAAACACCCAGCCATCGTCGTGCCGTGCAACGTCGAAACCAAAAAACTTTCCATTCTCGGTATGTGTGCAAATGACAACTTACGTTGGAATGAAAACATGTACGATGTTGCCAAAAATGCTGCGAAATTTCTAGGTTTCCTCAAACGATGTAAAAAATAGTTTTCTCCCTCTGATCTGGCCTCATCATATAAGGTAATTACGTCCAAAATTGTAGTACAATGCGCACATCTCGTCAGGTGCGTCTAAAACATCACTGCGCCTGATATATATGATTCAAAACCATGCGATAAAACTAATAGATGACCATAATATCAGTTAGTCAATTGACACCCTCGAACACCGACGTAATGTCTCCTGTCTCAGCATTCTTTATCGTTATTTTCACCAACAGTGCTCCTATGAATGCTCATCAGTATACCCTCAAGCCCACTTTCGGACGTACTTTGAAATATCGGGATTCGTTCCTAAGCCATACACCTCGTTTATTTTTTTTTTTTTTGGCTTAACAAGCTTAAACTAACTTAAGAACTAGGACTAATAAAAATGGGTTAGAAAATAAGGGAATGGTGGAGGAGATCAAGTTTCGGACGAAGAGCTCCGGTTAAAATCAAAAAGGGGGAGGTTTGAGTTGACCTTACGGAGCATGTTGGAGATGGGTGCCATAAGAGGTGCTATGGGTTTGAATATAGAAGAGGCGAGGACAGCGTAAATTACGAGGGTTAGTGTTGGAGGAAATAGAAATGTAAAGGGAGGCGCAATCCACAGAACCAGAGAGCAGTCGATGAGTGAAGTGAATGTAAGCTACGTCTCTGCGTTTTTCTAGGGTATTTAGGTTAAGAAGTTTGAGGCGGTCACGATAGGGAGGTAAGATAAAAGGGTTATCCCAGGGTAGTCCTTGAAGAGCAAATCGAAGGAAACCACGTTGAATGTTCTCGATTCGGGATATATGTACTCGCTGAAAAGGGGACCATACTTGGCTAGCTTATTCGAGAAGGGGACGGACAAGGGTAATGTAAGGGTTGCAAAATTCGTTTAATAGAACCAAGTGTCAAGTTGGCTTTAAGGATTAGAATTTAAGCAATTTTTTAGACACAAGCGGAAAACTTACCGAGGTCTTCTTGAAGGAGAATAGAGTCTTGGGGTGAAGAAATAGTTTTGGAGAACTTAGTGTCGTCGGCGTAAATTGATAGGTGGTAGTGTTTAATAGTCCTCTCAAGATCGTTTATAATTTAAATGAAAAAGAGGGAACCTAGATGGCTGCCTTGTCGGACACCAGAAAAGGCCAAAAACGGGGTTGAGAAGACTGACTTAAACCGAACGCTATAATAACGGTTCTCCAGATAAGAAGATATCCATTTTAAAAATATGGGGTCAAAACCAATAGAAAACAATTTGAAAAGGATCAATTGATGAGATATTTTGTCGAAATTTTTAGCAAAATCTGAAGCAGTAACATCAATTTCGTTGCTATTTTCTAGGGCTGAAAGCGCAAAAAATATGAATTCGACTAAGTTTGTAGTAGTTGGTCTACCTTTCAGAAATCCATGTTGACTGGAGATTGGAGGCACACTTTTTGAGAAATATTGCGGGAAACTCTTCTGGACCGGGTAAAAATTTATCATTGAAATTTTGTAATTTTTCTTCGATAAGGGTAGGATCAAAAGATTGATCTATTTTGATTAATTACTTGAAATATATGAGGTCAGGTACGAAGAAGTTGTCTGCAACCGATTGTTTAAAAAAGTTTGCAAAATAGTTTGCAATAGTATATGGCTCCTTCGAAGATATATTATCGAACGAGAGAGAGGGGGGATAACTGTCTGATTTTCTTTTGTAGTTGACGAATTGATAAAAAGTCTTGGAAAGGATTGTTGATAAGGTTGGTCTGCGCTGTGTCGTGATAGCGCTGGTACTGGCAACTAGAGCTGGGTGAATTGGAGGTAGGTTCCTAGAATTAGAATTGTCAGATTAAGAATTAGTGCAAATAAATTGTTTCTTTTGTTTAGTAAAAAGCGAAGATGTTTTATGCCGAGAAATGGAGACAACATCAGTTGAAGATAGGCTGGTAAAATCAAAAGGAGATATGCTGAGATAGATATTAATTTTGCGAAAATCAGATCTATGGAAATTGTAAGAAAACAGTGTAGGGGAAGAAGTGTACTGGGGTGGAGAGTTATGGAAAAATGAGAGAAGAAGAGAGAATGCCTTGCCGAGCTGTCTATTTCCTAGTTATTGTAACTTGCAAACATTTAATACACATCGGTATCTCTCTTTCGTATTTCTTCCATCGCCCGCGCTGTATACAAACATTTTAAGGGTACATTTTAACCCCTTGAGTGCGCGTTGATTAACAAAAAAAAAAGGCGGTGTTCGCTAGTCTTGAGCAGCTAAAGTCCTTCTATGCAGCGCCGCTTTGTGTGTCTCTTGCTTAGCTGCATATACTTGCCGACGCTCGTCGTCAAAGCAGGGGTTTCGTTATGGTGGCCGAGTGATACCCAGCACATAGGTGGAAGTGGCTCAAGTGGTAGTGGACTGGCTTCCAAATCGGAAGGTTCGGTGTTTGAATCCGAGCCTCGCCCGAAAGACATATTCATTTTTTCAGTTAACGAAAATCAAGTAAGATGAGTAGTTGACCAGAAATCAACATCAAGCTAACGTCCACCAAGAATTTAGTCTCCCCATTAAATGTTGGACGCCACCCATGGAGCGAAATAACCACTGAACCCAAAATATTTCTTTCTCTCTCTATCTCATTTTCCAAAAACTTTACACCAATCTGATTGACGGTTGATTGATCAGGAGATCTCCAATGAGAGAGCTGCGAAATGCGGGAACCGCGTGGCAGCTATGACAATGTTTTGCCCGCCGCAAAATCGTAGCTCGTAAGCCTCGTCCAGGAGCTTGTAGAAGCTATCTTTGATGTCGTCATCTTTCTCCTTTGTGCGGGTGTGCGCGCATATAAGGTTAATGTTGGCAAATTTATCCTTAATACGGATTGTTACGAGACGCTCTTTAATATGGCGGAAACTCAAGACTTCTTGCCTAATGTCGCTAATAACAAATCCGCGTCCGTCGATAACAAACACCGTAGTTTTTCATCCTCTTTTTGTCTGGCCCATCCCATCGCATTTCTTGGATGGGGGTAATATCTGCTTTGCGGCAGTCTACAGTCTACGTACAGATCCGAAATTCGTTGTCCTTATTTCGTTTGGAGGGGTTTAAAGCAGTTCTTGCTTCGTAACTATAGATTTTTTTGCATGGCCGGCCAGTTACCCCGGCGCCGCAACCCCCAACCTGGAGAGCTACTTCCATTATAGGCACCCCTAGGGTGCCGGTTAGGCCGAAGCCAGAAATACTTATCTGTCTGAGCTCCAAATATGTCGGTGTAGCCCCGATAAGGTCTGATTTGTTGTATTCCGAAATTTTTTTTCACCGTTTATTCTGTTATTATTGTTATTTTTGTCTGCTGGTCAACACTCGCTCTTATAAGTTTGGCAAATCGAGTCTGGATGGACAGTCTCCGTTAGCTACCATTTGGAGATAAAATAAGCACAATTGATGTGTAGAAATAGTTACAACACAGGGCATTGCCAAGTTGACATCTCTCAGTGCCTGCCCTATTTGTAGAGCACCAACATCCATTAAAGTCTCAAAAGGCTAAAAACACAGAAAGAAAAAAATCTACATTCATGAGAAAATCATAATTTAGGTATCGACGGTCCTTCAAAACTCATCTCGTGCTTCTTTGAGTTCTGAATTACCAGTCATCTGTAGATAATGAGTTCCAGTAAACTCTTTTAAAATTCCTTCCAGAATATCTTGTGGACACACTTGTTGACCCATGACCACTATAAAATTTGGGGGGTGGATGATGATGATCTCAAATTAAATTCTGTAGTTCCATCGGACCATCAGGCATACAACTTTAACACACGTCTCTCAAAGTTGGGTTGGCAGAAAGTGTCATCTATTCCCAAAATATTCATTGATAATGCTAGACATACAATGCTCGCGATCAATTTGATTTTTCATGGTTCCTGTCTTTAACCGCTTTAGTTGGTTATGAAGTCTTTACAGGTTCCGAATATTTGAGTATCTATTAGAAACTTCCAAGAACGTAACACCGTGATATATAATGATACGGCGACCTCCAGTGATCTAAATTCCCATCTAGCCGAAATAGGCGCGACCGATGGATCACGGCAAGAACTTCCTGATTAAGGAGAACTTGTAGTATTCCCCAATGGTTTTTGATATTTTATATCCTATTAGAATTTACTACAAGTAAATCCAAAAATGGTAAAAAAAAAAACAAGTTAAGCATGACCAGTTGGCTTGAGAGGGTTTGGTAAAGCGAAAAAGTGTTGCAGTTGGGTTTATCTCCTCTTTTCGCCGAGCAAGAAAGACTTGAATATATATTTGAAGTGAATTGGAAGTTACAGGACCTTAGCCAAAAGCTTCAATAAAAGATTAAAGCTGAATATATATTTTTTAATAAATTAAAAAGCCATGGAGATGTTTTCCTCCTCCTCTCACTCAGAGGGGAGTGCCCCTCCTATCATGCAATTCCTTATTTTTGTCTCACCAAAACCGATCACCTATAAAAGTTTGACCGATTACATCTGTGACTCCCTGTATTTATGAAATTGTGGTTAGTACTGCCTGGACGGGTCTAAAATTATTGCTATTTCTTGAATAACTCAGACAATTCGGGGGCGATTTTTTTTTTAATTTTCGTTAATCATATCTTTGTCGCGCAATGGTTGAACCTCCATTGCATAGCCCATAAACGTAAATAATGCCTGCGTATTCTTAGTTTGTAAATGCTGACATTTCAAACAGCATTTCTAGGCAACTGTAACCTTAGCGTAAAAAATTAAACTGATGAATTAATTTTTTTTCTTAATCTTTTATACCACTTCCGTAGGGTATATTTTCCAAATAGGCCTTAATACCCTAAACCTAACTCTTCTGAGAACTTTTAAGGAACAGGGTAAGGAAATGGGTGTTTTCACAGGTAGTCAAATAAAAGAGCACGCTTTAAAACTCTTTAATAGCTATGCAATTTTAAAAAAAATATTGGAAAATTAGTAATTCGTGGAAAACCACTCTTACGAGTATGTATTGTCAACTGTTGTTAGAAACGTTGGTAACAAATCATAAATTCCTTTTTTTTACCTGTTGCAGGCTTTTCCAGGTATGAAAAAACTTGTGGGTTTTTCTACAAACTCTTTGATGATTTTTTTTTATTGTTGTTACTTTCATAAGAAAAAAATAGCAAAACGTTATGTTAATTAGGCATTTTCTGGAGAAAAGTGACCTCAAACTCGAAAATTAGCATGGGCAATGAAAACGGAACAGGCTTAGAAATTGGATATCTAAAGACTCAAACAAGATATCAACTTTATTTAAAGGCCGTTATAAAGGCTGGTATTTCTTCTAAAAATAAAGTCCTACACGAAGTTTTTACCAATAGTACTAACAGAACAATTTCCGTTAACATAGGTCAGGGTACACCAAAGTAAGCCTTTTCTTAAATCCTCGATAAATGATGTCAACATTGGAGATAGATCCTTACTGTAGAAAAATTTTTTTTTCTTAGACTATGCCCAGGAATCATTTCCCAAACTATCGTCAACGAATTAGGGGACAACCTGTATATAGTGGCGAGCAAAAATGAATACATTTTGTTTGTGAAATTTAGCAGGGATATGCGTCGATATTCTTACAAAACGCAGTATCGGCTTTTTCGTAGATAATAGCTTTTGTTTTTCAGTCTTTCAATAGGATTTCGGGCCTGTTATCGGCTAGTATTTACTTTAATTTCTGTTCATTAAGCAGATACTGGAAATATACCGTTAAGGCCACCAAGAACCAGGCGTAGAGCTGCTTGTCTTTACTATGCAAACCCTGAGCTTGTTGTTCGTGTCACGGGACTATTCGATTTCGTTGAGTTTGACGCTTCAGTATTTTATTTTCTTAGTCTAAGGACTGAAACGAATAAAATCTGTAAATTTTAATACGGCCTATACTTCCAATGCGTAAAAATCGCAATCCCATTTTGTACCCAAATTAGCCTGTATATTCTCTAGTTTCAGTTTGTTATTGATTTTAGTTCGTGGCGGTTTAAAATATTTATAAAATATGAGTCAAGAGGAACGCCGTAAAAAGATCATCGACAAATGGCTCGCGTCCAAACCATTTCATCGCAAAAAATTTAAACATAGCACGCAGTACAGTGGATTCTGTTATTAAACGATATTTGGAGACGTTAGCTGTTAAGCGAAAAGAGAAAAGTGGAGCACATTATACAAATTTGGACAGGAAAATAGTGGGTACCATCGTAAAAAACCGGACTATGTCATCCAGAGATGTTGCTCGGAAATGTAATACCAACCAAACAATAGTACAAAGATCTAAAAAACGTAACCGTCTAAAACTACGAATAAAACAAAAAATACCAAAAGTTACTGAAAAGCAAAAACAAAGTCATAAAAACACGAGCCCGAAAGCTATACGAGTTGATCGGCAACAAGAAAGCGTGCTTGGTTTTGGATGACGAAACTTATGTCAAAGCCGACTTTACTACTCTTCCAGGTGCGCAGTTTTACAACTCGTTTGAAGCTGAGATTCTTCCGCAATCAACAACATCGATTGGGATGGAAAAATTCGGGTCAAAATATCTTGTTTGGCAGGCCATTTGCCAATGTGGACACAGAAGCTCATCGATTATTACAACGGGAACAATTAACGGAGAAGTGTACATTAACGAGTGCCTAAAAAAACGGTTGATTCCTTTCTTAAACAAACACGAGGGTTCAATATTATTTTGGCCAGATTTAGCTTCAGCTCACTATGCTCATGCGACGTTGAGCTTTCTTGTAGCTAAAAATGTCGACTTTGTCCCAAAAAACATGAATCCACCCACAGTGGTGCCGTTCCATTGAAAGGTATTGGGCTTTGGGCAAAGCTAAATTGAGGAAAAGTGAGCAGTGTGCAAAGGACGTAAAAGATTTTAGTGCTAAATGGAAAAGAGCGTTCAAGAAGATCACGGATGTAACCTTCACCAACCTTATGAAGGACATTCGAAAGAAGTTGAGGAAAGATGGGAACCCAAATAATTTTTTTTATTTTTTGTAATTGTGAATGAATTTAATAAAAACAGAGTTTTAAAGCAAATAAAAAAAATTTACATGAATTATGGAAATATTTTTTTTTTTTACTTTGAAGCTTCCAAATTTTATTCGTTTCAGTCCTTATCCTGGTGTGGTACTTTTGCCTTACTCTTCTACTTTTATCTTATAGCGAATTTTTCTTTATATGCCACTTCTGTCTTAATTTCTTTTCGCTTATTCTCATTTGTATATTTTCCAAAAAATCCACCATAGACATTGTCCCTATTAATCATATCGTTAAAGTTCCCAAATAAGATTTTTACATCGAACTCTGGACAGGATTCGTAGGCTTCGCCCTAGAATTTATAAAATTACTTCTTTATAGAGTCTTAGTTAGTCGGTAGTTATGTTAAAAAATTTGGCTCTTATGCGATTACCGGCTAAAAGTCCATAACCCTGGATCTGACCTTATTTCTTAAGAGAAATCTACATCACATAAATATTCTTTCACCAAAATGAGTGATTTAACTTGTTCCCTCTCGCTGCGCTCCATTTTGTTTTTTTTTCTGTATACAAAGGACTCAAAGTTGTCTCCTTTCGATTAAAACTTTACAGTTTGTTGTTTTTCGAAATTTCCCTTGCTGACGACGTATCTGTCTAGACCCTCAACTTGCATTCTCATTCTTCTGCGCTGCTTTCAAAGACTATCGTTGTTTTACCTACTAGTTTTTATCCTGTGATTTCTGAGTCTCTTTGAGATGTTTCTGGTCTATCCAGGTATTGTGCCTAAATAATGTTCCATAACATATGGGTCATAAACTCCCTGGTATATGATTTTTTTTTATAAATAAGATACCCTTAAAATGTTTGCACACAGCGCGGGCGACGGAAATTTAAGGAGGAAAGAAGGATAGGTACCGATGTAGAAGGAACATATTGCAGGACGCAAAATAAAACATCCTCGTTGCTTGGAATAGCTAAACCGTAATCTGATGGGATTCTGTGGAGGTATTTCCTTGAATGTCGTGAGTACCTGCTAAGACCTCTTTCAGTTTATAGTCATTGCCCCTGCCTTATCATACAACAGATTATGCACTTTCACATTATGTTTATCTTATGCTTTAATGTTACTATGCTAAAAAAAATTGTGATGAAAGCTCTTTCTCTATTTCGAACAGGAGGATTTCGATGATATGGAGGACGAGGAAAACTGCTACATTCCGAATGAAGTTGTAATGGAGTACCAATGCCACCAGGAGAAAGTTAATCAACAGCGGCAAGAGTTACGGGAAACACTAAAGCAAAAGTTTGCTGATATGTGTATGAAAAAGCGTGTTCAGCTTGGAATAGCTATAAACAAATAAAAAATGTTATAAGTAAAAAGTCTAACTTAAAAAATACGTCTTTTTTTTATTACTAAAGGTAGTGCTCAGGTATATAAATATATAACCTGCCCCACATCGAATTAACAATTTCTACATTCTTCATGAAATGGTTCTAAAGTCCGTAAGTCTCGCCAAGTTGGTGGAAGTCCATTATTGACGTGCTTTCCACAACGTCTGCAAGGTTCGATAAACAATTTGCCATAGCTGTTAAACCAAGTCTGAAATCAAAATCATTAATAATGTGCGGGCAATTGGTTAGTCATAGTTTACCATGTAACTCTTTACGGCTAAATCTGGCAGCGTTGGCGAAAAAAAGTGTAACATTGCAGTGTGGGTATGCTCTTGTACTTTGCGGAAAACTTCATATCTTGACTCAGCCCATAAATCATCGACATCTAGATGCTCGTCGACACCTTTCACAGTGACCCATTCGATAAGAACACCCTTGCAAACTATTGCTGCTTTCAACACGCGAGCTATGTTTACCTAAAAAAAATTCTTTTCAGAAGAACATACATATTTATATTTTATGAGCACTTACAATAACAACAGCATTTGATCCAAAAGGTCTACAAACTTTGTAACTAGTAGTTGCCGAGTTTAAATTGATTTCACTTAGCAGTTTATCGGTGTGTCTGTAGAAAAGAGGAATTATGCATTCGAGAAACCTAATAAATTAATTCAAAATGTAAACAAACTCTGGATCTGTGTTATTGCATGAAAACAGTGGCATTCGACCACGTTTGTTGGAGCAAGTTGAAGTGTACGACCTTCGTAAGTTGTTCACGTTAAGTAAATTGTTAGCCAGCAAGCTGTGCTCATGCACCTATATAAAATATACATAGTTTCAATGATAATAATTGTTAGTTGGAAGACATTGCTAACCTTATCTATCCACTTATAACTATTGACCAGTTGTGGGTACAATGCTTGCCGATCTTGTGTTGTTTCCTGCGCCAGATATGTAGTGTTTCCTAAATAATATGGAGCCGGCGGAGTTGGTAGATTGTTAATTAAAGTCTCAACTTCCCTTTAAAATATGAAGACATTAATTTTGTTTTATTTTTTCGTTAACTTATAGTAGTTTACCTTAAATTAACATTGATATTGTTGAAATAATCCTGAAACTCTCTCAGAAATTTGTCAGAGTTTTCTTCGCCATGTTCTGCTCGCATACCATCAGCTAGATGCTCGAAACAGTGGCCAACGCTTGACCGTAAAGCTTTTACAGCTTGTAGTGTGGCTGTTAGTTTCTCCATTATACGGGAATATTCTCAGTAATTTCTTAAAATATATTTAAAAATAAAATCTGCTTAAAGGATATCGATAAACAAAGCTGTGGTATACTGTCAAACTGACAATTTAATGCAAATGACAACACAATCACAAGCACCAAAACGTTTTAACCATCAGTGCCTCTCAAGTTTCATTAGAAAAAAACTAATTGTGCGGCATGATATGAGGTTTTGAGTGCCTTTGTGAATATGCTGTTGTTACAGTTATGTTATGTATAGTCGATATTTTCGGACTAGTGAAGGCATACTTGTTTTAGGTATTTGTTTATTTTTTGCCCATAGCACAGCTGTTAACTGTCGAAGGGTTGATTATGATAAAATGCGTTGAAATTCTGATGGTTTGTAAATAAAGATTCTTAACATATCAATGCGAGAATCAATATTATTTCTACAATATGTGTCCTATTAGCTATTAGAGCTTTTCGTTTGTGCTTTTTTTGTGCTCCGCAGGACAAAAGTGACATAAAAATTTGTCCCCTCATTTTTTCAGTAACAAAATTTTGCTTGTAATTTTAATTCCAGAATAAAAATTTCTCTCCTGGATTTTATGTCAAAATGTACTATAAATAAATATGTATAAACGCGAAATAGTATTGTGTGTCAAACTAGATTTCTGTTTTCTGTATGTTTAAGGGGTTATGCAATTCTAGAGGCCGTAAAAATAGATTTTTCGAGGTTTTTTCTTCAGCAAAAATATAAAATAAATCGAGTTTACAAAGGTAGAGGTTTATTGCACATGCGATTGACTATAAAACATAATTTTTAGAGAATAATTTATTTAAAAATGGCGGTTGTGCAGCGTTTCTCAGATGTCCTATCTTTTTTGAAAGGGTCTACGGCCGTACCAATAGCTCCTGTAAATTTTGAATTATGATGAGTCACTAAATTTTTTTTATTATACATAACAACAGTTGGAGAAGTACGTAGGATTTTTTTTAATAGGTATATTGATGCACTTCCAAATTCAAACTTGCAAAATTCGGAGAAAAATCGCCAGAAAATTGTTAATAACAAATGAACTATGCCAACGTACTTATTTAGACAATATACTTTTAAAGATCTAATTGAAATTTGAAGTGAATTTGTTGGAAATTGTTCAATTGAAAAATGCAGTTTTCAGATAAACGCGTTTAAAATGTTAAGTCTAGCTCGCTGCCTACCTGGCGGCCTTGTACTATACTTTGAAAACCAAGAACTTCGAAATATTTCCCGGCCATAATCTTGTGGGATATCATTTTTGAGGTCCTAAAGGACCATTGAAAGCAATAAAAAATATTGATTTTTTTAAAATCCTAGAGTGGCCTAACCCCTTAAAAAATAAAAGTCCGAAGAAGTTTTTAGTGTTCCTTTGGAGTACATAGACCACGTGCGATAGCAGTGAGGAATTGTATCGGCAGCAAGATGATGTACCTTCATAACCTATACGCAGGTAACACGCACTAGATTAACCGCAACATCAAAGGACTGATAAACGAGCTAAGATTTTTAAGATTGCTACACAATGAAAATCCGTGCTCATTTCCTGCTAGCGGGTAACAACGACATTTACAATAGATGGGAAAATGCCTACGAAACGGAGAATTACACGTGATTATATTACAAGGGGCTATTGACTGCCTAATCAGTGGAGAATGAGTTTTCTTGTTCCACATCAGCAAACTGTTAGCCTCGCTAACGAAGTGATATAAAATCAATTAGAGAGGCCTATAGAATGATAATAAATTTTTGGGAAAATCGCATTTATCCCGGAAAAGTGTGCCTACAATTTTGGTTTCCTTTCTATTATTTTGGTGCGCCATAATGGTACCTACAAATTCAGCATACAACGTTTTTACCTGGGGCCTGCAGTTTTCCAGGTATAAGATTAAATAAATTAATCCCGAATATGACTATTTTTTTATTATTACTAAAATACGTGCACTTTCGATTTTTTTTTTAAACTTTTCATTCTTTTTTTTCTTAGTTTAAGATTTTGAACTGAGAAAGCATATTACCTCAAAGGTTTTAGGCACTTACATGCAAGTGAAAGATGCAGGTGCTACAGATATTGCCACAATGAGTTGAGTGGAAATCGATGTTCTAAATAGTAAAAAGGTAAGTACAATCAATGAGACAGTGGGTGGCAAGGTACATCTTCTATATCTATCTATATCTATACATCTTCTATCTTATCTGTATCTATATCTATCTATTCCATATCTTCTATCTATATCTATTCTATCTATATCTATCTATCTATCTTCTATCTATCTATATCTATATATCTATATATCTTCTTCTATATACATATAATAAAACTGTAGAGTAAAAAGTGGTGGACTGCGCATCACACGGAAACTACTAGACGAATTTTGATTAAACTTGGCATAGTGATTGCTTATGTTCTGGGACATGAGCAAAGATATTTTTTATCCCGGAAAATAAAATGGTTCCTACAAAATAGTCAAAAAACTGCATATCTGCAAGGAAAATTATACTCTACACAGCCCTAGCTCAATAATAGCTCATTGGGGGTGGCCGTGGTGTAGTGGTACTAGCTATCGCTTCTCACTCGGAAGGTCAAGGTTCGAATCCTAGCCACAGCAAGTTTTCATTTGTGTAATTGGAACTCAGTCAGAAAAATCTGCGTGTGAAGGCATAACACTGACATGTAGATTTGGCTGTCGTAGGGTTTTCAAGCACAAAACAACCGTTAAAATTCACAACCTCACATTCCGAGAGAAGAAAAATCTCTCCGTCCTATTCGGACTCCCACCCCTGGAGAGTCAATATCGAAACCAAACACACCTGAGTTTCAAACCACTACAACATCACAAACTTTCCTTTCTCCTCCTCCTATCTTTCCTCCCGCGCCAGTTCAACAGAATAAGGGTATTCATAACCCCTTAGGCGCGCGTAAATTATAAAAAAAAAAAAAAAATCGGGCTTAAAAAATAAAAAACAGGTGAATTTAGTAATTTTGCCGCTGATTCATTTAAGATATAAATTATCCTTCTGCGTTGTCCGGGGACTGAGTAATGCTAAAAACAAGTAATCAAATCGTCGCCCACAATTTTTCTTCAGTGGAGATCACTGCCAGCAGTCATGCAGCAGTGGGTATCGTTCCAATAGTGTGTGTGTGAATATATGTTCGCGTTCTTACGTGTTCCTATGTTTTGCACTCCAATGGCCGGCCGCCTCTTTTCAGTGCACACATTCAGGTTGAACACATTTTCAGGTGCTGTTCATTGAGTAAAGTTTGGGAATGGGCTGGTGGTAATCGTGCGTCAAGTTGTATTCCTTCGTTTGTTGCCTCCTTTTCGTCGACGTTCGAAGTATGTAAGAGGAAAGTAACAGAACTTTGCACAAATCTTCTTTATGTTGACTTTTTAGTAGGAATTAAAAATAGCGTCAGTGTTAAAACATATGTAGTGCTTTTTGAAAATATAAATTTCCGCTTAAGCATTTTTAACTGCCAGAAACTGAATTTCTGAATTTCATATCTTCTTAAAGGTACGTATATAAATGAATTTCTGAATTTCATATCTTCTTAAAGGTACGTATATAAAAAAAAACTGTTAACTTTAACTGTCTCTACATTAAGTTCTTTTAGTAATCGTTGTCGCTCGTCATCCGCACATAAAATTATTCGACACTGTATGCGATATACAAATGTATGTATGCACGTGAATATGTAAGTTAATTTAGTTTTATTTGCTTTTCAGTTTTGTTTCAGTTTTATTATAGTTATACGGACATAGTTATATTTATAAAGAAAAGAAAAAGAAAATAGGAAATCTATCGACTTGGTATAAAAACGGATCTTAAGAATTTCGATTACGACTTGGATATTTTTGATTGGGAAACTTATATCGTTGCCAATGCCTTCAAGAAAAAAAAACCAAATCTTTCTCATTTAACCAGAAATGCTAAAAGAATTAGACTAAAGAAGTCTCAAGAATGTGAAGACAATTATGAGGGGAGACTTACTCGAGAACATCAGGCCAGAACTTGCGCATCAGATTCCTTTAACCAACTTGAGTCACGGTTAAGTACACAGCGTGCTCGCACGGCGGCCTGTCTATCCGCTAACCATCAGCGCCATGCATTGACGCGTGAACCCGAAACTTTCACCAGAGAATCGCGCTTAAGTTCCCTGAGAGCTCGCACAACGGCTGAAAGGGAAAGAGTAAATGAAATACGCTAGGCAGAAACACCAGAACAACATCAATCACGTTTTGAGACTGATCGAAATCGACACTCTCTTAATAGAATCGCGAAGTTTGTGATGAATCTCAAGAAAATGACACGGCAAGCAATGTTCTTCTTTGGGTCAACAAGGAAAAAAGTGGTTTTATGTATTCGCCTAGGATTGACTATGCTGAGTTTGCTTCCATATGCGGTATGACCGTAAGTTGCAATTATTGCTGCGCTCTCAAATGGAGAAAAGAACCAAATGGAATCTGTTGTTCGGGTGGAAAAGTTCATATTGAAAAGTTTCAAGAACCTCCAGAGCTTATAAAATCTCTTTTAAATGGTGACCATACACAATCAAAGCACTTCCTAGACAGTATCCGTTCATATAACAGCGCATTTCAAATGACATCTTTTGGTGCTAAGCAAATTACAGACCGTTTATGCCGACCTTTAAGGTGCAAGGCCAAATTTATCATCTCATAGGATCTTTGCTACCACAAGATGAGCCAAAATTTCTTCAGATTTATTTCGTTTCAGATTATAATGAACAGGCCAATATCAGAAATCTTAACTTTCCTCAACTAAATAGTGACCTTATATCTCTACTCCAAAACATGCTGTATCAGTTGAATCCGTACGTGCAAAGTTTCAAAGCTGCATTGGAGTCTATTCCACAGGGACAAATCAATGATTACAAAATGATCATCAACGCTGATAGGCATACTGTTGGTGAACACCGCGGCCGGTACAACACCCCCGTCACAGATGAAGTTGCAGTGCTTTTAGTTGATCAAGAATGCGATAAGCGTGACATTGTGTTGCGCACTCACCACGATCACCTGCAACGCATTTCCGAAACACACCGAGCTTACGACGCCCTACAATATCCTTTGATTTATTGCTACGGCGAAGAAGGTTATAATTTTGGAATCTGCCAAGTTAATCCAACTACTAGGGTTACAAATTTTAATAAAAAAATATCAGCCCTACAATTTTATTCATACCTGCTGCAGACAAGGAGCGATCGTTTTATATATTTGCAACGATTTCGAGGATTGTTCAGCCAATTTATTGTGGACATGTATGCTAAAATAGAGACGGAGCGTTTAGTGTACATATGGACTAACCAGAGACGCCTACGTGCCGAAGATTAAGTGCATCTGCGGGACGCCATGCAACAAGATAATAACGTGGAAAACTTAGGACGATTAGTAATCCTGCCATCAAGTTTTACCGGTGGTCCACGTTATATGCATGAACGTACGCAAGATGCTTTTTGTTACGTCCGAAAATACGGCCGACCTGACCTTTTCATAACTTTTACAACTAATCCAAATTTCCCAAGAACTACTCCCAGGACAGGCGTCTTATAATAGGCATAATAACATAGCCAGAGTATTTCACTTAAAACTAAAGCTGATGATCGACCTGGTTACAAAAGGAAAAGCTTTCGGTTCTGCTCTTTGTTTTATGTACAGCGTTGTGTGGCAAAAGCGTAGCTTGCCACATGCTCACATTCTCCTGTGGCTGCAAAAAAAAATTCGTCCCGATGCTGTTGATACGGTCATAAGTGCTGAGTTTCCTGACCGGAACAAGGACCTAGTATTGCACGAGATTATAAAGACACACATGGTTCATGGGCCATGTGGCGCTTTAAATAGAAACTCTCCTTGCATGCAAGAGGATCACTGTTCTAAAAGATACCCTAGAGTACTATTAGAGCACACGGTGTCAGGGGAAAAGGGTATCCATTGCATCGTCGAAGATCACAGCAGCAAGGCGATTTCACAGCTACAGTCAGGTTACATGGTCAAGAAATTGTTTTGGACAATAGATGGGTTGTACCCTATTCACCCATGTTATCAAGAACATTTCAAGCCCACATAAATGTCGAAATGTGTAACAGCGTCGAGTCCATCAAATATATATGTAAATACGTCAACAAGGGCAGTGACCAGGCCACATTTGCGTTGAGAAATAATGAATACGACGAAGTCACGAGGTTCCAATCTGGACGATATATAAGTTCTTCTGTGGCGGTTTGGCGTATTTTGAGCTTCTCCATTCACGAGAGATATCCGCCAGTGATGCATCTGGATGTTCACCTTAAAGGCGGGCAACGGGTGTATTTCAACCCTGAAAATATGAATGACCGCTTAGAAAACCCGAGACAAACCACTTTTCTGGCATTCTTTCGTCTTTGTGAAACAGATGATTTCGCAAAAACACTGTTATACGACGAAGTTCCATCATATTACACTTACAACAAGCAGCAAGGTGTTTTCAACCATAGAAAACCGTAACTGGCAAACCCGGAATTTACAAGGACCACGTCATTGGACGGGTCTACGCGGTGCATCCAAACAATTCCGAACGCTATTATTTACGCCTACTTCTATGTACAGTGCGAGGACCTTCTTCTTTTGACGAACTGCGAAAGGTTGACTGCATTGAATATCCCACTTACCAGGCTGCTTGCCGAGTGCGTCGCTTGCTAGATGGTGATCAGCATTGCGATGATGCTTTGTCCGAAGCATGCGTAAGCGATAGTCCACAACGCTTGCGTTATTTGTTTGCTATTTTGCTGGTATTTTGTGGACTTTCCGATGCTGCACAGTTGTGGCGAAAATATCAAGAAAAATTAGCTGAAGACTTTTCTAATGCACATCGCAACAATCAAACTAACCGCGAACTCAACGACAGGTTGCGTGAGAATAATCTGAATCGATGTTTGCTGGCTATTCAAGACATAGTTACATCTATAGGGGGTAGCTCTCTCTCAATACGGTATGCCCGCACCAACTTTAGACGGTGAACGCATTAATAGGGAATACGCGGTGGAAACAAACTATAATCCAGCGGAACTGGCAGAAACGTTGCAAAACGGTATCTTGAGTCTGACGGCGGAACAGCGTCTGGTATTCGATCGCGTGTGTCACAGCGTAGATGCTGCTTTGGGTGGAATCGTGTTTTTAGATGCACCAGGTGGGACGGGAAAAACATT
The DNA here is from genome assembly GCA_963966105.1 of Volucella zonaria. NCBI lineage: Eukaryota > Metazoa > Arthropoda > Insecta > Diptera > Syrphidae > Volucella > Volucella zonaria. The sequence continues at coordinate 167,975,138 of OZ014530.1, forward strand.
TCTCACCAAAGTTATCTTGGCCCAAGTACGCAATCAAAGCAAAATTGCTCTAGCTGTCGCCTCATCGGGCATAGCAGCTACATTGTTGCCCGGAGGCAAAACGGCACATACAATGTTTAAAATTCTGCACAGCTAAGCATGATAGAAGCCGAGATTTTAACAGGATGCGGCGCAGGAGATACCGTCTTTATACCCCGAATCCCTCTCATTCAAAATAATTTCCCATTCAACAGTTTCCAGTTAGCTTATGCTTTGCTATGACTATTAACAAAGCGCAGGGTCAGACGCTGCACGTTGCGGGCGTGGACCTCAGTGTCAGCTGCTTTTCGCATGGCCAGTTCTATGTGGCTTTATCCCGTGTTAGCAGCTCCAGCAATCTTTATCTGTACTTCCCTGGTCTTTCTACTGCCAACATTGTGTATAGAGAAGCTTTGTGTTAATCTTAACTAATTAAATAAGACTAGACTTTAAATTGTTGTTGTTTTTATTGTCTTTGTTTTTGCTTTATATTGCTTTCAGTCAGGTCCAAGGGTAAGAATATATTTATAAAAAATAGCATCGGTGCTTATATCAGTGGTCTGCGCGTACGAAGTCACGAGCACAGATATCATATTGTAACATTTTCAGTAAATCCTATCAATGTGGCTATCTATGGACTATGGAGAGGTCTTAGTGCAATGAAAATTCTTTTTGTCTCAAAAGTAGCAGGCGGGTGAAGCAAGGCGAGCACGGGTCAGCTAGTATGGTAATAAATACTCTAACCTATTATCGTATATTATTTTTTCTTTCCTTTTTTCATCGTATTACTACACCTTACGCTCAAGCAAAAGTAAATGGTGCTGGATTCATTCATCGGCTGACAAATTATGTTAAGCAAAATAAATAAAATTTAATTGACATTTGCACTTTGAAGCAGTTCCCAATTCCCATGCAATTTGTCTGGATTTGCAATTAAATTCTTTAGTCCTTGCATTTATTAGTGGTTAACAATCTTGAGTTGCCATGGGAAACAAATCCTCATTGCTTCTTTGCCCAGAAGAAATCGCACAGATACAGGACGATACAGGGTGTAAGTATTTTTCGAATATCTAAATTAACAGTGAATAATGCCCTCGCTACAATTTATTATTTTATTTATTAACGTCTCATGTCGTCCATGCATAAAGGGATTTCCTTAAATTTGATCATATTCTTCAACAGAAATACAACCTATTGAAATTCAGTTTAAGAAAGAAAACAAAACTTAAAAGACGAAATATTTGCCATGTCAGAGGTCTTGACCTTGCGAATTCCATGGAGTGTGGAGTAAATAGATTAAACTTACATAAGGCTCAAATCTAAAGTACACAGAAGAATTTTAAATTCATTTCCACATGGACTTTGGAAGAAGAGTGTGTTCAATGTTCATGTATTTTTTATCGAATTATATTTATGACGCATGTTATTGTTTTATTGATAGACTGGAGATAGACGTAGTCATACGAGTATATATGTTAAGTATGTACTATAAATTTCCTATGTCAAGGCTTATCGCATTTCTTTGATGCTAGTTTTTTTTTTTTTTTTGAATAAAAGACTTAAATCGACATGTTGGCCATTAAATAAAAAAAATGTTCAAAATGCGGACTAGTTTTAAATTCGAATTTCCAAATTTTCAATTGTGTCAATAAGTGGTACGAAGCATTGAAATACATTCCTAACGAGAGAGTAAACAAACAAAGGTGTTTTGTTTTTTATTAAGTTCAATTAAAATCACCTATGGTTGTATTCTTAGTACTTTTCAAAATAAATAGTGTTGTCATTATTTAAGCTTAGAAAATATTGCTGATATTAGAAAAAAAAGGGCGAATTAAACCTTATTTTTATTAAAGACAATGTCGGGAGAAATTTCAAGTTTTTTTGTTTTTACATTAATTCATATACAGGGTGTTCCAGTTTAGCAGTATAATTCTTTAAGGGCATATTCCCGAAGTTCCGCCGAACAAGAAATTGTATGGCAGTGTGGGGGAGGAGTCTATTCTCACTGCATTTCAAGTTACATCCCATCAAAGTGCGTGCTCTCTAATTTGGAGGTGTACTCACTTTAAACGCTATAATTTCTAAACTAGTGCAGGTGCAAAAGATAACTTAGTTGTACATACAAGTCTTAAATGCTTTGGATATACAGTGTAAGGGCAAAAGGACCTTTGGCTCTGACCACAGCAATGTCTATATGTTGCATGATAAAATATAGATATTGATCATTTCGGCAAGCAAGTGGGTGTTAATTCTTTCGGATTTCCGCAGAGACAAAAGCCTCCTAAAAATAATGTTTTCTGACTTCTGAATATTGATCTTTATCTTCCAGTCTTCGCGATTTCATTTATCAAAGTTAGGTAGTCAGAGTTTATTAAGGGGCACACCAAAAAAAAGAAAAGATTTTTGAGAATTTTTTTTAAAGAAAACTACTGCATCAATTGTTTTAAAATTTGGAGGATATATTTATACATGAATAATGAATATACACATAATATATTTTCAAAGGAAAAAATTAAATGTTCAGCGAGTTATTCACTATCTCCCAAGCCACAAAAAAAAGTCCTCCATTGCTGCAGTGATTGCGACCTTCACGTGGCTGAAATAAAAAAAAAGAAAGATTATTAAACCAGAAGGTATTGCCTATATAATGACCCACGATTGTGAAAAAAAAATTTAAATTGAACGAAATGGCAGAGTTTTGAAAAAAAAAATCGAATTTTGCCCGAAAATTTGATGATTTTTGGCCTGCCAAAATCACATTTTTCATACAATCTAAAAACTAGAGGGTCATTGTATAGAAAAAAACATATACAGTATTGTGCAACCATCTGAAATCGATATTTCACAGTAAACTTTTTAAACTTTCTGCTACACTAAATAAAAAGAAATGAATGTGGGATCATGTATATATGAGTATATTTTGAAATTTATAACTTTTTGAGAAAATAATAGTACTTCAAAATTAAAAAAAAAAACACGAAAATAAAAAAAATAGCCAAATTTAGCTGTGTAAAACCTAAGCAACTTTGTAAGCCAATGTAAAAAGGAAAGAGCTAACAGTACTTTTCCAGCCAGATCACACATAAAATGTTATAATCTCTTTGTCTTTGATGTTGTCGGATTGTCTTTGATCAATTTTCTATTAACTTGGATGCGAATTGATGCGATTTCATAATGTCGCGACAAATATACTCCACCTGTTGTAAACTAAAGATTATTGAAGAATTTAAGTCTGGAGACTCTCAGATAATAGTAGCTAAAAGATATAAAAGGAGTAAATCCATTATTTCACGTCTAATAAAAACATATCCTGGAACGGGAGTCGTTGAAAATTTAAATTTTGGTGGTAGGCCGCGTAAGACAACAAGTCGAACAGATAGAAACATATGTGGTGTAATTAAAAAACAACCATTTATAAGTTCAGAACGTACCTGAATTTTTAACGTAAACCACCTGTCATAAGACCTTATGTTTACGAGGTGCCCATACACCCATAGGGAGCAAGGATACGCCTTGCCATCGCTAATTACTCGCTTTATATTTATTAATACTTCGCTTATATATTATACCAATTCGGAACTGTGTTGGAGGCACAAGTTCCACCCTTGGTATGAGTCGAGGCCGACCTAAAACCTCTTGCTGCTCTTAGGGTCGCAGCACCCAGTACTTTATTTGCTACTCTACAATGGGCAAAACCAAGGAATACCCGTACCCGCGATTTGGGTTTAAACCACAGCCACCATGACGCTCCCACAAGGGGCCTACCTTTAACAAGTCAGGCCCGGACCGAAATCCGGGTTGCTCCTGACTCCCATGGTACCGTGATTTAAGTCCTGGTATGGACTACCGGTGGTCAAGCCGCCAACAAGACCTATGACCGGCAACTTGTAACTGGTCAAATCGTAGCATCCATTCATGCTGTAATCTGAGGATGTTTACGATAAGACCAGTTTAGAATAATCTACCCCCGCTTTTTATTAGACAACGTCATTGATGGGCGAAGCCTTGATAATTGGGCGGGGGCCCATTTATAAGTTCAAATGAAATTGAAAATTACTAAATTTCAATATTGATGCTAGCACGGTGCGTAGACGTACTATTGAGAATAATCTTCAAAGCTATAGGCCGCGCAAGAAACCGATGCTCACAAAAAGGCATTTAAAGAACAGGTTGTTCAATTAAATCATTTAAACATAATTCAAACTTAACTCTTTTCATATTAGGCTAAATTTTGCAAGAAAACATCAACACTCCTGAAAAATTGAAAACAGTTCTTTTCAGCGATAATTCTAAGTTTAATTTATTTAATTCTGATGGGATGTGTCGTGACATGGTAAAGGCTAACGACTTAATCCTATATTCTGCATACCCACTGTTAAGCGTGGTGGTGGTAGTTTGATGGTATGGACGTGTTTTTCGGCGGGAGGTGTATGCCCATTCCACGAAACCGAAGGAATTATGGACCGATTCAAATACAAATCGATTCTAGAATCAGTAATGCTACCACCGTGGGAAATGCCACTTCGTTGGATGGTTTAACAGGATAACGATCCGAAACACACATCGAAGTTGATAAAGGGATGGACAAAGGATAGTGAGATTTAAGCCTTTGATTGGTCGACTCAATCATCCGACTTCAATCCCATCGAAAACCTTTTTGGCGTTCTTAAAAGTCGGGTAGCTGGACAACGTTTTTCCAACAAGATAGAGCTCTGCAATACTTTGAAAAGTGATTGGGAAAATATATCCTAGGCTACAATTTCAAAGCTAATTGCTTCTATGCGTCGTCGTTGCGTCGAAGTTATTCAAAATAAGGGATATGACACCAAATATTAAAAAAGTTGCTTAGGTTTTGCACAGCAAAATTTGCCTATATTTTTGATTTTCGGTTTTTTTTTTTAATTTTCATGTGTTACTATTTTCTTATAAAGTTGTGAATTTCAAAATATACTCTTAAATACATCATTCGATATTCATTTGCTTTTATTTGGTGTGGTAGAAGGTTTAAAAAATTTGCTATGAAATGTCGATTTCAGATGGTTGCTTAGGTTTTGCACAACACTGTATACCAAATAAGCAAAAAAAATCAAAGCGATCGGATGATTTGTCTTCGAGTTACAACTGCAGCAAATTTGAAAAATGTAGTTTCAAGAAAAATGCGTTTAAAGATAAAATGATTGATTTCTTTGTTATAAATAGATAAAAATCATCTTAGAGCTAATCTGCTATTCCGCACCCATATAATTCACCTTCTTCTTCTTCAAAAAGTGCCTGCTGGGCTGTTGAAGGTCTTCTTCGAGATAATCGGCCCTCTTTTGAGGCAGCCTGTTGGCGTTGCTCTGCTACTCGTAGACTTGTTTCATCATTGCTAGCGACGTAATCTCTTGCTGCAGGTCCAACTATCACCGCCGTCACATCAAATATTTTTAAAATAAATGTATAACCGTCATTGAATATTGAACTAACAAAGTAATTTCATAATTCAATAGTTTTGAGCCCACTGTGGAGTTGTTTTGGAGCAAAGTGCCAAAGTAAACCATTGTAGCTTTCGTTACTATTCTGCGTATTATTACCCTAACATCTATCAATTTCGGCAATTCACGCCGAAACAAGTCCTCGTATATTGGCTTCAGAGCTTTTTGAACATTTGGATCAAGTAGGAGATAATCGTACTTTAACTTAGTCAAGTTCATTCCGTCGGCTTCCGCGCGGCGATAAGCACACCAACTCTCTGCGCCTTCTGGACAGCTCCCATGGTTTGGATTCGTATCAGTCGAACTCAAATGATGAAATGTGGTTTTAGTTTTTCCTCCTAAGCTCTTATCGGCTTTTTTCAAACTACGGCATCGTGATCCCATTCTTTTTTTAACATGTAGATAGCTCAGTATAACGGCCACAGTAAAACTAAATGTGTCTGGCTCCGAAAACGAAAAATTTCTAAAGAGTAGACCTATTCATGTATTTCTGTATACCTTAAGGTCAACAATAGAAACCGGAATCATATTATAATGGTATACGATGACGACAAAGCCCGAATAATAACTCTGGTAGACCTCGTAGCAAACGTAACTTTCTGACCGCTGAGCGGCTACTCTTTAGAAAGCTGTAACTCAAAAACTATTTGAGATATTCATTTGATATTTTAGTATGTTATTTTTAAAGGTATAGACTATGGAAATATGAAAAAAAAAAAATTTTTCAAAATTTCGCACTAGGTGTACCCTTATTGACCTCGATCTTTGAACCTAACTAATCTGTACGCGATCAAGTCGTGTATATGTAGATGTAAAACAGCCATTTTTTAATGTCAAATATTCCAGCAATTTTTGCTGGAACACTTCTTCACGATGAACTGCCTACTGGTGAGCACATTAAAAAGGATGTACAGGAGCGGATTCCTTATGCCCGCTTCAAAACCGAGTCGATTATCAACGCACTTAGTCAAGGCTCTGTTGAGAGCCGGAAAGAGACCTTTGGACGGAAGATTTCCTTTTGGGAATTGGACGTACCACCGCTGTCTTCCAATGCGATGATTCGAAGAGGTCGATGCACAATGTTCAATATTTCATCGGTTTCCACTGATTCCAAAATCGCACGGAGTTCTTACTTCGAAATCAAGGAAGAACGCTCCCAGTCATCGGAGATGACTTTATTTGCCATATTCCTGTCATTGAATTCATTGAAGTCCGAGTTTTTCAATCACTATCTCACCATATCATTTCAAGAGTAGAAATTGCGTAAAGGACACGATTTTCCAGATCGTGGTTCGAGCAAATGGCATGCGCCCTGTACGCTTCCCCTACATTTTGATCTTTCCGCCGGAATATTTTATTTATTTGCGGGAAAATATTCAGGTAGCTAATGTTTACAGTTCGATTTTTTTTTTGTTCCAATATAACTTTACATAAACTCTGTAAAATATTTCACATCAATGTGCATAATTATTGGATTTAATCGTTGTTGGCCTTAGAGCTTGAATAGGAGCTTGGTTGTCAATTTACATATATTACAAAAATGATGTGCCTATTTAGACCATACATTTTTTTCGAAATCGAGTGAAGGTTTCAGATAAATCAAAATCTTTTAATGGGTATTTAATACAGTTCTTACCTGTTATGAAAGCAACCTTTGCTTTCCCTCGTGTAGCAAGAATGTCATCCATTTGTATCCCATTTTCTAAAAAACTTAACACGTGCTGAGGCGTTATAAATGTATGCATACCCTCTTGAGTGTTAAGTTATTATTTTTTTTTTTTTTTAAATAAATATTATTTTTTGTCATATTCTTCTTCTTCTTCTGTCAAAAATAGAAAGCTCTCGGGAGAATATCTTTGTCAAAAGGTGCAATATTCTTCTGTTATAAGATAAAGTGGTACGGGTTTTTATCGTTTGAGACTTTTAGCACTTGTGGAAAAAATAGTTCATGTTTTCTAGGAATTATTTAACATACTGTCGACAGTTACAATTTGGATTCTATTTTATGAATTTAAGCTTGCGCAATTGGCATTCTAGATGCAAAAAACTTACGAAGAATATGAGTCCCAAAAACGACGGCGCGTAGAAATCTGTGGATTACGTAAGGCATTCAAGTGAATTTTCGAACGGAATAATCACCTGTAATGAAAAGTGTGAAAGACGAAAAAGATCTGGGCAGTGATTGTTAAAAATGTGTCTTCGATATAATAGCTTTGTTCAATAAGGTTTTCCCAAGTAGTTCAGAAAAACAAAAGTCATTGAGTTCAATTTCTGTCCGAAATTGTCTGTTCAATGAGTATCCTCCAACCAGATTGGAATAGAATTTTCTCCACCTACACTTGAGGCAGAACAGATTTGTGAGAAGCAAAGTAGATGTTTTACGTTAATTTTAATTATTCTTTGAGGTGATAATCTTTGCATGCAAATTTTCGAGCAATACTTTGGCACTGATATAAATGACAATAAGGATTTTGTACCATTTTGATTTTGATCCGCTAGTACTGAAAAATATGGAATGCTTTAATTTTTCACGGTTAACATACGGCTGTACTTTTCTGTTCTAATTTGATCTGGCATTTTTCGCAAATTTGAGCTGTTCTATATATTTTTTTTTTTTTCATTAAACAAAGCTATGAATACAAACAAAATTTTGAACTTATTTTTTTAATTTTCATGCAAATTTGATCCTTTTTTGCTTTCACCAAGAGCACCGAGGATAAACTGTCAGCTCTTCTGTTGAAAAGATATTCATGTGGAATGTTGAATCTCTTTTCTAAATGAATTTAAAGCTACTAATGTCATCCGTTATTTGACCACTTATTTTTTATGACTCCTTAAATTCTAATTTTAAAGGCAAAATTGATTGGAAAAGAAAAGGTAGAATGGTATAATATATTTTTTGTTAATGCGTTTATCCATTATTTAGTGTCGCCAAAAGTACTGCCAAATAATGAACGTCTCTTCAACACAATGGTAGAATTCCATATCAAACAATATTTTCTAATTTTTATAGCATCAAAATATTTCACATCAGTGTGCATCGCAAATAATGATATTGTCCCACTTAAGTAAAAGTATGAAAGTACTAGATAGAGTGAAAAGTGACCTCCTTGGGAATTAAAATTTTTTTTTTTTAAATGTTTTTTTTATATTATTCAATATAGTCCCCTTTAGTTTGATACACTTATTCCAGCGATTTTCCAACTTCTTGATCCCGTCCGAAAAGTATTTTTCCGGAACGTCTGCAAAATACTCCTCCGTGGCGTCGATGATTTCCTCGCGTGAGCTGAATTTTTTATTGATGAGCCATCTTTTGAGGTTTGGGAAGAGATAATAGTTCGAGGGATACCCAAAATATGGCGTGTGCGCTCAGTACTAATCTTTGTGATATCTGCTAGCTCGCGCACCCTCACTTTCCGGTCAGCCAACACCATTTCATGTATTTTTTTGACATTGTCCTCTGTAACCGCATCGGAGGGACTGCCGCTGCGGACTTGATCGGTCGTGGAGTTGCGGCCACCACGAAACTGTCGAAACCAATATTTGACGGTGTAATCTGACGGAACATTAGCCCCATAATATTTATCCAACTTTTCTTTTGTTTCCTTCACCGTTTTGCCTCTTAAAAAATAATGTTTTACTTTTTTCTGGCGGTCAAGGATGTCACTTTTCACTCCATCTAGTAGAAGTCGATTTTTTTAGAAAGTTTTTATTTATATACTCGTATACCAAAATTGTAGGTCATATTATTATTATTATTGTAATTTATTAGCATATAATGAAATTATACACTAACTTAGGTATAGAGCGCTAGCTGTCAGGGCTTACGGCTCTATTATACATATTTAAATATCTATATTTAATTTTTTGATGAAATTGTGGATAAGAGTTATATTATTACAGGTAGGGAATTTGAGCAATTGACAGACTGATGGATGTGTGTTTTGATTGCAGCGTGCGAGCCCCAGAATGTGGTTGATGTCGTACTGTCTAGTGCAGGTGTTGCATGTTGGGTTGTTGTTTAAGTAAGTGCTGGTGTGTAAAGACTGTGTCCCAAGTGTAGTCTTGTGAAGATAGTGTTTGATGTTTTTGAGGTGGAGTTAGGGTATGTTGGGCTGGAGCGATTTGGATTGAGCGACGTTTAATGATGTTGATAAATTTCCCAGTTCGATAAAAGTTTAGCGTCAAGTTTGTTCGTCAGAAGGCGTTAGCTATCTTGCTTGGTGGTAGCATCGAAAAGGTACAGCGGGGCACGGCTTCTGCGTCTGCTAGTTCGTTTCCCTTTATACCTATGTGGCTTGGAACCCACATTAACTTGATTTTTTTGGGTGCCTTGATGATGCTGTTGCGAATCTCCGAGATTATTCCTGTGTCTTTTTTAGGGTTTCTTATTGCATTTAGCGAGGACAGACTGTCAGAGCAGATCACATGTTTACCAGAGTGTTTTGCAGTTGTGGCTATAGCAATGTAGGTGGCTAGGGCCTCTGCCGTGAAAAAGATGCAAACTAATTACCTGCGCTTAGTTCCCCGTTTCCTTTGGTAACTGCAAAAAAGGTACTGTTGTTTATCTTAGAGCCGTCCGTAAAAATGAATGTCCACCCTGTGTCCTTTAGGGATGAAGCAATGCGGAGGAAGTCAGCTAGATAAGTCTTTTTACGAGTGTTGTTTTTGTTGTGGCACGCTAAGTCCAAAATTAGAGATCCTGGCTTAATGGTCCACGGAGGTACAGATGGAGTCTTTTCAATGTGCACCTTCTTTGGGAGGTCCAGACTTCTTGCAATGTTTGTGGCTCTTGTTATAGCCGATTGAACTCTTATTAGACGCTTTATAGTTTTTGCTGAATCAAAGTCCCTTTTGGTGATGACGTTGTTTGAGTGAAGGAGCCTTATATAGAGTTTTGCCCCAGCAGCTACTATGCGTTCTTCCACTATAGGGAGTTCTGCTTCAACGAGAACATTTCTTACTGGGCTTGTTCTGAAGGCGTTGATGCTACGACGGGCGGCTTGATGGTAAGGAGATTTGATTATATTGATGATTGATTTTGGAGCGTTACCGTAGATACATATGCCATAGACAATTTTGCTCAGGATTAATGATTTTGAAATATTACATAGAGTGTTGATATGTGTGTTACATTTCTTATTAGCTAAGTAGTTAATAACATTTGTCCTGGCAGCTTGGCTTTTCTTTAAACTGGCACAGTGAGACTTCTAGTTGTACTTATTATTAACTATTAGACCTAAGATACTTAAACTATTTACTCTAACAATGTCTATTTTATTAAATCTAAGTGATAATGTGTCGCTGTTGCAAGACCCTTTCCAACGTATGTGTAATATTCTACATTTGTCGAGAGAAAGGCTTGCACCAGATGTGTCAGTCCATTTTATGATGTCTTTGACTAGCGATGCAAGAATATGTCTAGATCATTATTTTTACACAGCACAAAACATCATCCCCGTAAACGCAATGATCTGCGAGTTTGTTCTTACTAATTATAGTTGACAAATTATCAAAGACTATTATGAGCAAGACCACTGAGAGTGGGAAGCCTTGAGGAATTCCGTTAAACAGTGGGAGGATTGAAGAATGGCTATTGTTGACCCTAACGCAAATTTTCCTATTAATCAGAAAAGAACGAACATAGTTGTAGATTCTTGGGCCAATGCCCCAATCATCCAGGCTCTGTAGGACTAAGTGGATGCCTATTCGGTCGAATGCCTTTTCAAAATCCAGCGAGAGAATGGTAACATGGTTACGAGCAGAGAGTGCTTTGCAGATGTGCCAATCAAGGTGAATGAGTGCGTCTATGCAACCCTTGCCCGGTCTGAAGGCTACCTGGTTATGACTTAGGCGGCGTTTTGATTCGATGAACCACAAGAAACGCTGAGCGACTATTTTTTCTAGGACCTTGGATATGAAAGGCACCAGTCAGATCGGACGATAACTATCTGTGACATTTATGTCTCTCTTACGTTTGGGAAGAGGAAGTATTGTAGCCAGGTTCCAATATTGGGGAATAGTACCTGTTTGTAAGATGTCATTGTAAAGTGAAATTAATCTAGACTCTACTACATGAGGAAGATGTTTCAACATTGGGTACGATATACGGCCTCTACTGGGTGTTTTACCTTCGAGTTTAATTAAGACAACATTCTAGTTCTATTGATGTTATATCGATTTCTATCAGTTTGGCCGATCCTGATATGTTGTTAAAGGCAGGCGGAAGGGATAAGGCTAGTTGTTTGGCTATCCTAAATCTTGGAGGGAAGTGTTCGTCCTTAGACACATTTGACCATGTCTCTGCGAAGTGATTACATATTTCTCTAGGCGAGGTTTTTGAGCCGTCAGGTGTGGTAATTGATTTTATCGAATATTGTGAGGCGTTACCACGATGCCAAACTTTTTCAGGCGTCGAGTTGGGATTAATGGCAGATGTGAATTCATATAAACTTTTGGCTTTATTTGTCTTTACTTCCCTGCGGAATTTTGCATTGGCCTTCTTGTAGTTTATAAGATTTGTTGTGCTAGGATGCCTTTTAAAAAGTTTCCATTTGGATTGTTTATCGCTTCGGCTTCGGAGGGTTGCTAAGAGGGGACTCCACCATGGAACTGTTCGTTTTTGTATGTGCGGCTTGTTTTGTGGTATAGATACATTGACAGCTGTTCTTATGGCTCTATGTAGGGTTGCGCCATCTTTGTTGATATTGCCGGAGATTGATTTATCGGACAGGTAGTCTAGAATGTGCTTGCTATAGCAAGCCCAATTAGCCTTGTCTGGTTTGAATTTAGGGTTAAATGGGGCCAAGGGTTATAGTGGAGATAATTGGAAAGTGATCGCTGTTGCAGAGATCATCCAGTATTTCCCAAGAGACTGATGTATACAGTTCAGGAGAACAGCATGTTATGTCTATGTTTGTAAGTGTGTCGTGAGTGGAGAGGTGTGTAGGGGAGCCGTTGTTTAAGATTATAAGATTGGCATTTGCGATAAAATTTTCAACTTCTCTGCCCCTGGAGTTTGTGTTGCTTGAGCCCCACAGAACACTCCAGGCGTTAATGTCGCCCAATATATACAGAGAGAACAGTCAATTTTTTTGAGAGCTCGATCTCAAAAGCATGCATCAAAATATTAGAGTTAACAGGAACTTTTTTGTATGGTATGTTGTTTTTTATTAGGAATCCTATACCTTGCTTTGAAGAAGTGTTTTGGACATGGTTGTGAAAGTATCCTGTGAATTTTGAGGTGTATGCGGCATTAAGGAATATGCACAGCGAGTCTCTTGTAGAGCTATTACGCTTGGGTTGTGTTCTTTAATTAACAGGCGTAATTCGTCATAGTTGTTGTCGTAGCCTTTTATGTTCCATTGAAGGATTTTAAACTTTTTATCAGTGAAAGTTGGCCTTGTGGATGGTTGAGAAAAGGGGCCCGGTCTGGAATGGTCAGGAGGAGGACGAGTTCGCCTGGAGACAGGCAATCCCGACCCACCCGCAACCTGTGTAGACTGGGACCGGTTAGCTGTAGAATTAACAGTAGTGTTATATGTTATCATCCGTATCGAATTTAGGAATAAAGTAGTTGTTGTTATCTAAAAGGTTTTTGGTAATAGAACTTAGAGGAGAGTTAATATAAGATTCGTTTATTGTGCGGGCGGCTTTTAATTGGTGAGTTGGGAAGTTTGGCTGTTGGTAATTGAGAAGATAGAGGGTTTGTAGGATTGATACCTGATGCTAACGAAGTGTAATTTTCTTTGTTGATTATAAGATGGGATGAAATTGATGGTAAAGTTCAAGTTGAGGTGGAACTTGCAGTAGCAGTAACCGCAGGGCTGTTACAACTAGCAATTACTTGGTTTTTTTGTTTTGTTTTTTCGGCGTACGATTGCAGCGAAGAAGAGGTGGGCAGAGGTCGCGATTGGTTGTAGATACGCTTAGCTTCTGCCATGCTGCATTTTTTTCTTGTTTTTATTTTTAGAATCTCTTTATTTTTTAGGTATTTAGGACAAGTGTTGGAGGAGGAAGGGTGAGCCTGTGAGCAATTAGCGCACATAGTGCGATTGCATTCAGTAGGTTCATGTGGGGAAAGGTTTCAAGTAACACACGTTTTAGGCCTGTTGCACCTATTGAAAATGTGGCCGAGTAACTGGCAGTTGCGGCAGCGCATAGGATTGGGATTTTGGAGCTTGGTAGAGGTCGAAAGTTAGTAGGACTCAACCTGAAGGGAGTCGTTTTCCATCAACAGATTTTGTAAATTTATACACGTCAATTACATCTTGTGACTTCATCTCGACAATAATTTCCTTTTCAGGGGCATTTATCAAACAAGGGGCATACACAATTCCCTTGGAAGAGTTCAGGTTTGCGTGCAATTTTACATTGACAGGGCATTGATTTGCAATAATATGGCCAATATTAGTATACTACCACATCTTAACTGAGATATGCTCTCGTACTCGGTGCTTATGTTTTTGATGGTTTTGTTTAGAATAAAGATGCTAACCGAAGTTAGTGGTTTGCTTGTGTCTTTTGGAGATATCCATACAAATCTGGGATTTTTGATGTTAGTGTTCAAGGGGAGAGAGGGGAAATCGGTGTCGGTATTTAATTTGTTCTTTTTTGAATAAGGTTCAAAAGTTAGCAAGTTGTCTTCAGACAACTCCCTAAATCTATTCCCGGGTTTGATTTTATTTGGCCTATGGATCCTATTGATTTTTTTGTTTTTGGATTCCGTTAACAACTTCATGACTTTTTCTTTTATGATTTCTGGTCCCTCGGATCCGTAACGGGGTTGTATTTGGTCTCTTTCATCCCAAAAAAGCTCTTCGATGTATTCTTACCATCGGGCTAATTTATGTTTCGTACTAAGTAGGTTTTTTTCATGCTTGTCTTTTAGCACACCGAATTGTTTTTTTCCTTCCGGTAACAGATATTTCTTTAAGTTTGACGATTTTTTGCAAATCATAATAAACGTGGACCTTATTTCAGATGAGATTCTTAATACATTCTAGTTGTGATGCATACATTTTGGATTTCATGAGTAATGTTTGAAATTTGAATGAGGAATTGCTTTACTCTTATATCTAACTTTTTTACAAACAGATAACATGTTAAATTCTTCTTCTCAACTTATTATATGTAGTTCAATTTCTGCACATTAGCGGTAAAATATTAACATATTTCAGCAGCCTGCTTTTTGCCTGAAATAATAAGAAAAATCACATATCCATACTGAATAAAGCAAACTGCTTTGCTATGTAATCTAATATTCTTTTTAATAATTAATCGAAAATTGCATTTTTAAAGTTTATTTCATTAAAATAATTGAAAAAGAATATAAATCTATAATTTTTCGCTCAAGCTTAATGCATTTATTTAAAAAATCATTTAGCACTGAGGCTTTCTGAAGATTTGTTTGTACTTAGAAACCTTTTAGTATAACGTTAGTTGCTTTCACTATGGCAATATTCATATTTTTACATTTAAAAAAATTAATTAATAATGTTTTTCGTTTATTTTTTTTCCAGTCACACCGAGCCAAATCGAACGTTTGTACTCACGTTTTACCTCTTTGGATCGGGGCGATTGTGGTACGCTGTCTCGTGATGATTTTCTCCGAATTCCAGAACTTGCAATTAATCCCCTTTGCGAGCGGATTGTATATTTGTTTTTTGCCGATAGCACAGATGATAGAGTAAATTTTAGGCAATTTATGCAAGTGTTAGCTCATTTTCGACCAATCAACCAGAAGAAAGAAAACAAGCTGAATAGCCGCGAGGAAAAATTAAAATGTGCAGTTGCCCCAAAAACTAAGGAGAAATTTTAACATTTATAATTTATACTTTTCATTTTAGTTGCATTTCAAATGTATGACTTAGATGACGACGGTGTTATTAGCCGTGATGAATTACTGAACATTTTGCACATGATGGTAGGTGCAAACATCAGTCAAGATCAATTAATTAGTATCGCTGAACGAACAATTGTGGAAGCCGATATGTGTTGCCAAGGAAAAATATCTTTCGAAGATTTTTGCAAGGCACTCGAAAGGACTGATGTTGAGCAGAAGATGTCTATTAGATTTTTGAACTAAAGTTCCATAAAACCAAAAAGCTTAAAGTATTATTTAAACGTAAAAGTTATGTTTAAAATGTGCACACAATTTCCTATATTCCATTGTGTGAGGGATTTAATTAGAAAAAAAATTAGTGCTTAGTGGACAATGTACTTCAAATGATTTATAAATACAATTGTTGAATTTGCAGGCAAATATTATTTTAATATTTTATTTTATGCGACTGAAATTTGTTTCATATGTTTGGGTTTGATTACTATAGGTTTAATATTACCAGCTACATATCACGGTTCGTTTTGAAACTATCTGATATATGAATCGTTTCTAAAGTGTTGACTTTAGTAGTTCGTATGGCTCTCTATAGTATACTGTTAAGGGGCACACCTAGTGTGGCCGCCAAAAAAATATGTGATTTTTCAGAATTTTTTTTTATAAAAACCACTGCATCGAATGTTTTAAAATTTGAATTTATACATAAATAATGAATATACACGAAAATTTCCAAATGACAAAAATTAATTTTCAGCGAGATATTCGCTATCTTCCAAGTCACAAAACAAAAGGTCCTCCACTGCAACAGTGATTGCGACCTTCACCGTGGCTGAAAAAAAACAAAAAAGATTATTAAACTAGAAGGCATTACCTAATGCAATGACCCACGATTGTGAAAAAAAAAACATTGAAATTTAACGAAATGGCAGAGTTTTGAAGGAAAAAATTTCAAAGTTTGTCCGAAAGTTTGATGATTTTTGGCCCGCCAAAAATACATTTTTCATACAATTGAAGAACCTGAGGGTCGTTGTATAGAGTAATATATACAAAATAAGCAAAAAAAATCAAACTGATTGGGTGATTTGTCTTCGACTGCGGCGAATTTGAAAAATGTAGTTTCGAGAAAAAATGTTTAAAGATAAAATGATTGATTTCGAGCTCAAATGATGGGATGTAGCCCAGATTGCTTTATAGATTTCATCCACATTATCTTGATTTCTCATGATCGCTAGGCCGTAATACTTTTGAAGTTTATTAATTAAGTTGACAGTTAATTTTAGCGTTGTTTTACTTTTTTCTCCTAAGATAAGAGCTTATCTGGTTTTTTCAAACTACGGCATCGTGATCCCATTCTTTTTTTAACATGTAGATAGCACTCTAGTTTTTCTACAGGAATATCATATGGATTCAAATCTGATAATGCTTTATATGTGGCAATATCACCATCACCAATATACCGCGAATATTTCACTCCGTATTTACTAATCGAGCAACCAAACATGGCTTTTACACTGTCGACTTCAATTTTTGAAGCCGATTGTTTGTTCGTTCGCGTTGGGGAACTTAGGATATTTTTTCGACTTACCGATTGCAATCTTTAGGGCTGAAATCTTATAAGAAAAAAAAGAGGACCGATCAAAGAAATAAAAAATGTGTGTTTACTGATTCACCATTCGACATAAAGAGAGAGAGTTTATTGAAAGAAAAAACGGATGGAAGGAGAAAATGGGATGGAAATGGAACAAGTTACATGATTCGTTAAATTTGCAATTTAGCCACTTAGGGTGACCACACAAGATTAAAGTGATTACATCGTCGAACACCGATCTTTTATGACTTATGTCGCAATCATCTTCGTATATTGAGAGCCATTCTTCGTAAGTTTCAGGATCGCTGTCTTTTTTATTTTCTCAAAAGACACAACTCTGACAGTAAGTAGACTTTACACACGAATCGACGATTTTTTTACAATATTTTCTTGCCAGAGTTACTACACCAAAACGTGCAGTATGGCCACGTTTTTTCCACGTGCCATCTCCCGAAACTGTCGAATTTTTTCTTTCTTTCTCTAATGTCTGCTTCTTCCCTTCTTCAACAGCTCTTTCCATACTAAATTTACAAACCGATTCTGCTGCTATCCATAAATTCATTAAACATTCAGCGAAAATTTGGAGATAAAATTTACTTCATCAAACCGCAAAAAAGATTAATTCCGTTTATTCCGACACCCAAAAGACGCATCACAGCCGCTAAACGTCTATTTATTTCAAATGTATTTTCAATCATAGGCCGGAAATTGATGTACGAAACACCGCATTCATACATGACAGCAATTTTGAATCCTAAACCTCGCGGACTTGCTTGATTGAAAGTCACATTTGTTTTACAAGTTTTACACATCACTAAATCGCTAATTGCATAAAAAACCGAAACAAACTAAATAATGCAATATCCATGAGTTGGATAATCACAATATTATTATTATTTTGTGATAGTTTTTCAGCGGGCGTACTGGTAATCGCGGTAGACTGCTCGAATGTATGTTGATTTCCTGTAAGCTTTCGTTTTCTTGAAATTGATTTATGCCCGGGAATGTTGTGAGTACCTTTTTGGTTTGAATACAGAGGTTGATCACACATTTTTACTAAAATAACTTACGAAGTGCTCAGTATAACGGTCACAGTAAAACATGTGACGTAGTTGTAAACGAAAAATCCCTAAAGAGTTTTTTTTTTTTTTAAAGAACTTAATACTCAAGTAGGTATGACTACACTTACACTTATGATGCCAAAGCAGGTGTTAAGTTTTTCGGAAAATGGGACAGAAAGAGAAAGAAAGATGTTTGGGCTCAGTGGTTATTTCGCTCCATGGGTGACATCCAAAATTTAATGGGCAGACTAAATTTTTAGTTTAAATTGACTTGATGATGTATTTAGGAATTTAGATTTTAGTTGACTGAAAAAACGACTTTCGGCCACGGCTGGTATTGAACCCCGAACCGTCCGATTGGGAAGCCAATACACTACCACTTGAGCCGCGGCCACCCAGTAGACCTATTCATGCATTTCTGTATACCTGAAGGTCAACAATAGAAACCGGAATCGTATTATAATCGTGTACGATGATAACGGAGCCCGAGAAATAGGTCTAATAGACCCCGTAGCAAACGTAACTTTCTGACAATGTGTGCCCCTTAAGGAGATTACAAAGTAGTGCTTTACTCAAATCTTCCAGCGCTTACCATTGAGCTTCCGAAGATGATGTCAAGGGAAAAGATGCTTTTTTTTTTTTTTTTGTTATAATTTGCGTGCGCTCAAGGGATTTAAGCAACCTTAAAATGTTTGCACACAGCGCGGACGAAGGAAAATGAGGGTGGATGGAAAGAGACGTACCGGTGAACGTTGGTTTTAAATGAAGTATGAAGGTTATAATAACTAGGAAATAAAGAGGTATAAGCTCAGCAAAAGGTTAAGGTCTGTTAGCTTATACAGCTTTTGATACCTAACTGCAATAAAACCGTATTTTTAATTATCGTGTCAGTCACCATAGCAGGTAACATTTCCTAAATTCATCCTAAAGGAGGGCGAATGTCAACATGTTTTTAGTCGTCTCAAAAATACATCTTTTCACTTTTTGCAAAAAATGGTTCGTTTTGTCGGTTTTGCGGTGATTCTGCTTCATTTACAAAACTTTCAAACATCTTTTGACTTATTTTAATCAGCAAGTGGTTGAATTTTACGTTTAGAAAAATGGGTTGCTCATTTAATGTAACTAGCATACTAAAAACGCAATCAGAAGCTAAATAATTCCATTCTTAAACATAATTCTCCGCGTTCATAATACGATAGATTTGCGGATTCTTTCTTGGTTTTTTGCCATGACTCCCACCACATAATCAAGATGGAGTTTGAAGATAACCTGCCTCCTGGTGAAACCTGGGGCCGAATCACCGCAATCGATAACGAGTGAGGGAGTAGGACTCGTGATCGAATGATCGGTTAACCTAATTGGGATGATGGCACTCGAAAGCTTACGTATCAAATGGAAATAAAATTCTACTAGAGAAATTGTAGTACAACTCACAAAGTGGCGTTTCTCCGGTTGATATAAAAGATAGAAAAATATTATTTGCGGTGAAATTGAAATAAATAATAGGTCTATTTTTTTATTTATCCTCCGACTCCGACGAAGAATACCGCGAAGGCTTTGAGTCTCGACACTCAAGGGATAGGAGCAATCTGTTCTCAGTGCCAGATGCTACGTAAATACTCGTATACCTAAGCCTACGCGAATTAAAACGCAAATAACATTTTTATTTTGCACATTTACTAAAAGATTTAGGGTTAATAAAGATGCATTCAACCACATTTCGCAAAGACTTGAATTCAAAGGACATACTACCTTGATCAAAAAGTTCCCGGAATGTATTCAGAAAATTTCAAATACAAGTTTATTCATCTAAATCTATATTGTCCCCTTTAAAGTAATCCCCATCGACTGCAACACACTTATGCCAGCGCTCAATCCAATCCTCCAAACATTTTTTTATATTCGGTTTTCGGTATGTCCATCAGTTTCCTGCGATTTTTTCATTACTTCCTCTCGGCTGCTGAAACGCGTTCCCCGTAGTGGTTTTTTTTAACTCGATTGAACAGAAAGAGGTCATAGGCCAAGTCAGGTGAATTCGGTGGCTCTTGGATGGTATTTGTTGCATTTTTCATCAAAAATTACGAATAATGATGGCACTGTGAGACGGTGCGTTATCATGGTGCCCACATTTCTGGTCTCTTTCGGCGAACTGCTTCACTCAAACGTCTGATAAAGCCCAAATAATACTATTTGTTTACTGTCTGGCCTTCTGGCAAAAATTCATGATGCACTACACCGTTGTAATCCATGAAAACCGTGAGCATTGCCTTCTTTTTTGACTGAAAACGACGTGTTTTTTTTGGTATCAGCTCATTTGGTGAACGCCATTCACTTGCCTGGTGTCTGGATTGCGTGCCGTACTCATAAACCCACGTCTCGTCTCCAGTAATGATCCTTTTAATGAATGTGGGATCGGATTCAGCCTCGTAAATCATCTCTTTTGCGACGTCAACACAAACTTTGCTGCTACACGACGGAAACACAAATCATTAACCAAAATGTCTTGGATGGATCCATAGGCAATGTTCAAGTACTCCAATATCTCTCTGATTGTTAATTTGCGGTTATTGACCAACATTCCTTCTACTTCATCAATGTTTTCGTCGGTTTTCGATGTCGATGATCTGCCATTGCATTCATCATCTTCGATTGACTCACGACCACTTTTGAACCACTCGTGCCACTGGTAAACGACCGTTTTCTTTAGAGAATCGTTGCCGAAACACTTTTCCAACATTTCCAACGTTCGCGCACCATTAAATCCATTTTTTACGCAAAATTCAATACAAGTTCGTTGTTGCAAATTTAAATCGATATCTAAAATTGTAAAAAATCGCCAACACACACAAAGATAGATGTACTCTTGGCTACGTAACTTTTGCAAATGTCAAGCTATGATGCTAAGATTTAGAGGAAATGTCAACAACAGATTTACCAACTTAACAAAAAAAACAGAATTCAAATCGGAACAATGGAAGCGCCGCACGGTGGTGTCTCCCGGGAAATTGTTGATCAAGGTGGTATGTCAACTGCAAAACATTCTTTGCCATATCGGGGTGTTTGGGCATTTTTTATGAAAAATTAATTTAGCTGAGACTGGGACCTTAATTAAAAAAACAGACATTGCGTTAGTAAATTATTTAAAAAAAAAAAAACTTAAACCAAAATAATCACATCTATGTTGTTTCGCTCGACAGCACAATAGTGTTCGAATGAAAAGACGCACTATGACGAGTGCTGTCATCTCAAATTTCGATAGTGAATCCTCGATCACGAGAACAGTAATGCCAAATGCTCACAGCTA
The DNA here is from genome assembly GCA_963966105.1 of Volucella zonaria. Taxonomy (NCBI): domain Eukaryota; kingdom Metazoa; phylum Arthropoda; class Insecta; order Diptera; family Syrphidae; genus Volucella; species Volucella zonaria. The sequence continues at coordinate 167,996,424 of OZ014530.1, forward strand.
CCGCAGACCGCATACATCACTTGCTTACGCTAAGGTTATACATATATCAACAAAATTCTAAGATATTTATATCCTTACACAATTTCACCCCACAGCTTCCACTTTTCTTCTCGAGTGCACCCACCACCGTTGTATATGTATTGTCGTTTTTGACCTGGATAAGCTTACAGTTAGGTTCCAAGTTTTGCTGAAGTTGTCTAGTTGCCTAGAACATGAGCTGCATTATTTCTACAGAATCTACGACCAAGAGCGCTGGAATTTTTGTGCGAGCCAGCTCTACTCGTACTGACCCCTTGATATGCTCTGAAATGTCACTTATATATAAAATAAATAATAATGTGCTTAGTATGCCACAAGTTGTTGCCATCACAGACGCATGCTATATTTATTTTTTTCCTTTATCTCAGAACAATAATGACTTTGGACGTCATTCGATATCCGTGGAGTTTGTATGATAAAAAATGGCTTCACTATCAAAAGGCACTTGATAATTCACGATATTAATAATATAAAGGACCAAGAAAATTTGGTCAATAATCGATTGTAGGCCACTCCAGTAAAAAGCTTCCTATGTAGTGGAAAACTCATCGCCCTCTGGAAACATTCTGAAACCGCAGTCTTACATATTCAATTGATTCGCTTACAAGTGCTGACAGTTTTTATAGAATTCGAATGATGAGTTGTTTTCGGTCCATCGAGAATCTCGCCATAGGGGCGCTTAACGTCTAGCTCTGCGTTAAAAAGTGTTATCCTAAATGACCTATTTGTAGTTCTGAAGCTATAGCATTTCTTTTTCCATTAATAGCTCTCCAAAATTCATCCGAGGATCTTGATCTGTTAATAAGAGCAATCCTTTGTTGTTCAGTCTATTTTTTTTTGTATTGAAAAGAATTTTAACATTATTTATTCATCAATTTCGTTGCTTGTTCATTTTTCTTTTAGTCCTGTTGACGTGCTGCGCGATGCGTGTTTTTTTAATTTTTTTCTTTATATAAAAGAACCTAACACTCAAGCGGGTATGAATACACTTATAATGCCTCAGCATGTGTTAGGTTTTTTTGGAAAATAGGATAGAGAGAGAGAGAGAAAGGAAGATGTTTGGGCTCAGTGGTTATTTCGCTCCATTGGTGGCATCCAACATTTAATGGGGAGACTAAATTCATAGTGGAAGTTGGCTTGATGTTGATTTCTAGTCAACTACTCGTCTTACTTGATTTCCGTTAACTGAAAAAATGGATGATATGTCTTTCGGGCGAGGCTGGGATTCGAACACCGAACCTTCCGATTTGGAAGCCAGTCCACTACCACTTAAGCCAGGTGTGCTTTATATAAACAGGTAAGGATTTAGTCTCGTGGTTATTGTATGTTTTTCTTCCTACAATGCTCTTGCTTTCCTATAATTAACAGAATAAAGTTTTATTTGGCGAATTTAGTTTTAATATAAAATGTCATGAAGACTTCATTAACATCAACCGCATTTTTATCTGCGTGAGACGTTTCTTCATCTATATGTTTTATACGCTTCCGTAATTTTTTTTTTTAAAAGTACATACAAATGTTTTTCCCGACCCCAAATAAAAATATTTCTTCATTTATTATTGTTCTTGAAATTTTGTTTTTTAACAGTTTTATTTATTTATTATATTTTTTTAAATATGTAGACGTTATTTTATATCATGCTTATAAACAAATTCACCATCTTTGCTAGTTTAAGTAGATTATCACGAGTCTGATGTGGCGAATTTTTTTGTATGCGATTCTGCTTAAATTCTTTTATGTTGTAGATGAAACAGCTAGTTTTTTCAAATGCTCCATGAAAAGTTGTAAGGAAACATCGTCCGTAAGGACTGGTGCTCCGCCATCCTATAAAAAATTAGGAAAACAATTAAATTGTGTTTTGTTTCGTATGATAAACCGCAACCTTAATACCCTTCACCATTTACAGATAATGTTAATAGAAATAGGAAAATGATTTGTTATTTAGGAAAGTTTGGGATGAAGTGGAAAATGGTTGAATTAAGATTTGTAAAAAAAGGTATAAAAGCCAACCAATGCAATTTAAATTTCACATTTAAATTTATATCTTTGTTTTTCTATTTTGTTTAAATTTAAGAATATTTTTCAAATTTATATATACATTACAAGCATACCAAAAAGAGGAGTAACTTATTTATTCAAGATCATAATAAACGTTATAAAATAAAGGGCAACTCAACAGTAATATCATATAACGAATACAACCCACAATAATGTACAGCGTGGTTTATATTATTTTAAATGATTCGTTTGCTATTCATTTGTTAGGTACCAAACCAATTTTGGATGATTGCTGTCAAGGGGCTACATTGGGTGTACACATTTTTGTACAACATTTGAATTATATTCTCCGAAAAATGAATCTTAAAAGTTAAAGCATGTAACTTGGCGCCAGTGCTTGTGGCATTCATGTGTGTCCGAACACTTAAATCGTTTTTTGTTTTGTTTTCTAAATGTTTTTTTTTAGTGTTTTCCTGAATGGTAACTATAATACTATAGCTCCACATATAATGAACCATTTGACTTCAAGTTTAAATTTTTTTTTCTATTTCCTACAACAGATTTTTTTTAAACATTATAGGAAATAACAATACCACTAAATTAAATTAGTGTCGTCATAGATTTTCCTTTTGTACTGAAATTGTTATTCCTCTGGGAATAAGAGGATTAGTATTTAGTTTAGCGGTAGATGAGGGCAAAACCAAGTATATGCCTCCAATAAAAAGGGACACACAACATCGACGAATTGGACAAAACGTCAAAATCGTAGTAAAGGTGTTTCTCTAATTTGGCTTTGCTATAATTTCTGCCAACAACACCTCAACTGAAATAAAACGGAGAATTACTTTGCCAATCGCTGTTCCTTTTTTTTTTTTTTTTTTTCATAATTTACGCGCGCCTAAGGGGTTATATGATACCCTTTTACTGTTGCCAGGGCGCGGGCGGAAAGATAGAAGGAGGAGAAAGGAAAGCATTGTTGTGATGTAGTGGTTTGAAACTCAGGTGTGTTTGGTTTCGATATTGACTCTGGGCTAAGAATGCAATTCAGTAGTAAGGCCCGAACAACTAAGGCTCTATATAAGACCCTGATCGCCCTAGTCCTACTTTATGGCACTGAAGCATAGACTCTATCGAAAGTAGATGAAAATATCCAAAAAAAAAAATCCTTCGGAAAAGAAAAATCAACGAAAACTGCGGATCAGGCGGCTGAGATGACTGGGACATGCAGAGCGAATGGGCACCAATGCTCCGGCCCGCAGTCTTCGAATTTAACTCGGAGGGACAACGCAGTAAAGGAAGATCTCATCTTAGGTGGCGCGCATAAGTAGAAGGAGACCTCAACCCTCTCGGAGTGCGCAAGTGGAGGTAGTTACGTAAAGGCCGCATTAACTGAAGAGGCTTGTTAGTTGAGGCCCAGGTTCATCCCGAATTGTAACGCCACCTAACTAAGTAAGCAAGCATTTACATATAAGAGTCTACTTTTTCGAGAATGACAATGTTACTATACATAACATTGGCATACCGTTTTATATTTGCACTGGAAATCGAATTTATTTTGAAGTCGAGTGGAAATATCAAAATGAGCTGTAATTGTTTTATTCATTTTTACAGGGTCTTCCAATAAGGACTTCCTAACTTTGACAGTTGATAGCGGCCATATTTTTGAAGCTACATATGTCAAATTTTCCGACTGAATAAATGTCTGTTTTGAGAAATCACCATGGACGGACATAGCCTTCAACAACTCGTGCAAATGATAAAATTCTTTTATGAAAATGGGTGTTCTGTTCCACGCGCTTCACCCATTTTACGGTCGCCATAATCATCGTTAATAGCATTCTCAATAAGCCAGCTTCCTTTAAAAGTCCTGCCGCGATTCTGTGTAATGATCGCACTGTCACTGATAGGCTTGAAGTTGCTGACATTTTCAATAATTATTTTGCCAACATTCTCCATCTGCTTCAACTACATTCGATTGCAGGAATTCTAGTTTTTTATGAACTCCTTACGAAACTGCTCTACACCTCTACTTTTTTCTTTGAGCCCATTATAGACTTACAGTTATTGAAAACTATAGGCTCTCTAAGAAACTCAAATTCCTGTGGCATAGATGGCATTTCAAATCGGTTGTTGAAGAATGTTGCTTGTTTTGTTGTGGATGTCCTAGCGCATATTTTTAATAAAAGCGTATTATCTGGAGTTTTTCCCGTAGCTCTTAAATCTGCGAATGTAGTTCCACTGTATAAAAAAGGTGCCACAAGTGATGTAAGAAACTACAGACCTATTTCGCTTCTTCCTTCAGTAAACAAAGTTTTTGAAAAAGTTATGAAAAATAGAATTTTATACTTTCTTAATAAAGCAAGCTTTTTCAGATCACTTCAACATGGGTTTCAAATACGTAAAAGTACGAAGGATGCACTGCTAAGTTTTTGCTCACAAATTTTCTATAGTTTAGACAATAAAAAGTTTACGGCAAGTCTGTTTGTCGACATTGTTTTAACAGAATCCAATCACTTCTAGTTTTACGTAAATTTACTGTAAGAGAAATCTGCGTTGGCCAGGCACTCGCCGTCAACGGCCTTTTCCTTCCTGAATATTAATTGGATTCGATAAGCGTTCTTTCCTTCCTGAATATTAATTGGATTCGATAAGCGTTCTTTTTAAAACTTTAATATAATATTATTTTTATCAATCAATAACTTTGTATAACACAATATGTACTTAACTGCTTCAGTGAAATATTCACAAAAAACACATTTTTAAAAATTTGTATTGCAAAGCATTTCAATATACATACATAATTATAATAAAGAAATTTTTAAAATTCATGAAAATTATACGGTTTGTTCCCGCAACAAGCGTGACTCTCTTCCCTTGCAAAGACCTTTCGGCCCCCCTTTTTTTGAGTGGGTATACCAAGCTCTGGCGGTGTGGGAACGCAGCCATGGTCCCATCCCCAGACCTGAAAAAAAAATCCACAGAACAGACAATGACCTCTTTTGTAGTTACACCCGAACGAGGAAGCACAGTGCTGTACACACTGACGGGCAACATAATCAAACACACCTTAACGACGCATCAACTTGAAAAGTCAGATTCGATAGATGAAGGGACAACGAACCCTTTTTAAACTAGCACCCCACAAATGGAGCACCGAAAAAGCAACAGAGGCAGGTAGGCGGACGGCTGAGATATGACAGCCTTCAACGAGAATATATAAACAACAACAAACAGGAATAACAAAGAGCGGAACAGAAGAATAAAATGACCACGAAGAATAAATTATAAAACCGACCGAGGCCATAGAAGCAAACAGGCACGGAAATAAAATAAAACATCCAAAACAAATAATTAATTATAAGAAGTGGCACGCAATTGGCCAGTCCCCATTCTCCTAAATCTGAACGCCGGTCTAGCGTTCAAGTTGCAAAACACCCATACTTAGTTTTATTAGGGGTGGCGATCCAGAGAATGACTGGATGGGTATAGGTAGGATCCACAAACTTCCGTAAACTCTGTCAGTGGAGTTGCCAGTGATGACTCAAAGCGGCAGCTTGGGGAGCTTAGAATGATTGAGACGCATAGTGGATACGTGTGCACACACGTGTTGTAGCTAATAATCCCGTAAGTTAGGCTCATAACAAATTTCTACTTAACTCAAATACCATTTTACGCGTAATTTTCGTATTTTAGATAGCAAATCTAATTGTTTTTAATATTGTTCCTACTATTGAATTAATACATTGGCATCACTTTGTTCTTCAATGTCGAATTTTAAAAATTAGACTGGCATTCTGTAGGTACATTAAAATTTAGCTTCATACTAACCCTAAAGCCAACTATTAAATTCGTTATAGGTACAAACATTTCGGAAAGTGTGGAGATTATACTTAACCTGCATACTAAAATTGGTGGTTAGTAAGGCCCAATATATTGATTGATTGATTTTACTTAAGTTATAATAAATAATTTTTATATAGCCTAGAACCGTTAAAGGAGTAAACCTCTCGTAAAAAAAAAAAAATATTTACAATAATTTTTATCCGTAAACCATACAATACATTGTGCAAATGTTTGTACATTGAAGAAATGTATCCAACTACTGCAAGAATCCCGCACCAAAAAGTTGCTTACAACAAATTCAAGTGTAATCAAAAGCTAAGCCGAAAGGGAACAATAAAAAAACAAAAAAATTCATAAATACCGTTGTTGTGCCTATTGGAGGCTGCAAGTCGTTGATGACAGTTTGGGAAGAGGGATTCGGGAAAAATCACACAAATAAAAACAAACATTTGATTAAAAAATAAAATCAATTTGTTGCACTGCAAACAGAAAAAAGCAAGACAGATGCTTACCTGACCGTAGGCATACATGTTGTTATGTGTCTGCGAGGGGTTCACTTTTGAAAGCAGGAACCGTGCTTGTGAACCTCCATGTTCTGTATCAATATAACGTGGCATAGGGAAACGGGTTTGTAAAATTTCCTGAGCATCATCGACAGGCGCTTGAAGTAATTGTTTAAAGTTTTCGTATTCTGGCATATCTTGGTATTTAAGAGCACGCCACTGTGCAATTGTTTCTCCATGATAGATGAGAATTTGGAAAAATGTGTCCATCAAAAGGATTCGATCTGGTTGAATTGACGATGTGTCCAGAAGAACGGGCTCTGGTGGTCCATTGAAGGAATAGCTATATAAAATAGGTTGAATCATAATCAGAGACTGTGTTAGGTCTTCGCGCATTAGCATATGCCGGTAGAATGTTGTTTCATCGGGGGAGTTATTGAATACTTGGAGGAATTGCGATCGCCTCAAATGGTACATGAATTGTGGGAAAAGGCTAAAGTTCTCTGCCAAACGGAAACTATTCGGGTCATCTTTTCCATACTCGCCGAATTTTTGACACTATAATTAAAAGGTAATTATTAAATTCCGTTTATTTTATTTTATTTTAATTTTTTCTAAATAAAACAATTGAACCCTACCAATCGAATGAGTTGCCTATCCACCCATCTAAGAATGTCTGCGCCTTCGTCTGTCTCGGCTCTGTAAACGACCATACGCGCCATAATTACAGCAGCTGCTTCTTGATCAAAACCAGCACTAATGTGATGAATATTTGACGTTGCGTCAGCCCAACTACATGATAACGAAAAAAAGCATTCAAAAGTTGATTTAGTTTTAATGTTACTCTTACAATCACATACTTCCTCGCTAATGTTGTTACACGTATTCTACGTTGTCCGCTGGGGTGCTGATACTGTGTTATGAATTGTATACATCCGCGGCCACCTTGTGGCATTGGCGCAGAATGTTGATTCACAACTTCGAAAAAGAAACCCATAGTTGAGCTTGGATTAAGTGTACAAAGTTTCCATTGTACTGTACCACCCATGCCGATTTCCACATCGGATACATATGGACTCTTAATATTTAATGATACACACGATCCTATTCCGCCAGAAATTTTTAATTCTCTGGAGCATTTTACTTCCAAGGTACCATTAAAAGCCATTTTCAGATCACTTCGTTGATCACGAGCGAAAACTCTCTGGAATGTCTGTTTAAAAAGAGATGAGTTGAAGGAATCTCCCATAACCATATGACCACCGGTTGAGTTGCACAACTGTTTCATTTCCATTAGACCAGTTTGGTCGAGAGCACATGAATATATATCAATGCAGTGCCCATTAGTAGCAGCGCGCAGAGCTAATGCATCGTAGTGCTTGATTGCCTTTTTCATATATTTCACATTGTCCTTTTGAATATCATGATGTGAACGAATCGGGTGTTTCAATTCATCATCTACAACCTGACCAGGCCCTTGGGAGCATGGACCACCTACAAAGGACATGATTCTTCCTCCGGTATTGGGGTAAGTGCATTCAAGAAGCCCGACAGCTATAGCTAGTGCCGCACCAGTTGATCGAAGATAGCGTTTTCCCTGTGGCACTGGCCACGGATCTCTCTGCAGTTCACTTAGTAAATCTGCCAACGCCATATCACATTTGCTAATCGGCTGTAAAAATCGATTAGCTGCTGGCACAGCTGGATTATTCGGCATTCGTTGTTGTTGTGGGCCCTGAGGCATATTCGGTTGTCCAGCTCCACCACTTGGAACACGCCCGATTCCAAGCATGTCTTGTATTTGTTTAGCTGTTAAGTCTTTAGTGCCCCGAAACACATAACTTTTCGAACAGCCTTCAGTTCCCAATTCATGTACTTGGATCATTTTGCCAAATGTAATAAGGCCAACTAATGCATTTGTGGGTAGTAAACTAAGAGACATCTGCAATGAGTCCTTTAAGGCGTCCAGTTCTTCTTCATCCATGCAGGTATCCACTAAAAAGATAAAAACCGGTGGCATGCATGGAGCCCTCCCTATAGTGTACTCGATAGTGCTGAAACTGGGAATCAATTCGGCTGGTTGATGTTGCTCCGAGATGGCAGCATATTGCGGAGGAAACTAGAAAATAAAAACATTTATGTTTATCTACGAAAAATATAATTCCTAACAAGCTAAAACACTAAATATTTTCAGACATATACCTTAAATATTTTGCGCGAGGAATTTTAAAGAGTTAGATGTTAGAACTTAAATATCGATTCAAAAAACTTTCTTGGAATAACACCAACACCTGCTGCTTGTTTTGATGATTTTCTTATAAGTTTAGTACTGTGGGCGTGGGTGGACGCGGTTCAAGTCGTAATGTATTGGCTTTCTAATCGGATGGTTCGGGGTTTAATACCAGACATTCTTTTTTTTAACCAAATAGAATCTCGTGAGATGAATGGTTATCTAAAATACAAGCCAATTTACAATAATAATTTAGTCTCCCCATGGAGCGAAATGACTACTGAGGCCAAACATCTGTCTCTCTCTCTCTATCCAATTTTCCAGAAAACTTAACACGTGCTCCGGTATTTTAAGAGTAGTAAAACTCTCCGAGTGTTCTTAAAAAAAAAAAAAGAAAAACTGCACATTGGTTCAAAGTGAAAAACACTTCTAGTAAAGCTTTTGAGACCAAATTCATCCCCTTGAAGGCCTTTGGTCTTACTAGAAACGGCAAGAGTTTCAATTTCTATAAAAGGCAATATTTTAACCCTTTGGATATACTGTATAATGCCGTTTACTGCCTAACAAGATTAGATAAGTGCTTTTTTGCTGCTCAGTGAGCGGCTTTTATTATCGAAAATTTTTTAAGTGATTTCCGGAAAGAGGAACTAAAATTTATATCGGCGAAATGGTTAGTACCTTTTAAAAATATATATATGCAGAACAGCATCAAAGTGATTTAAATGATATATGCTCAAGTGATAAATGTCATCATCATAGTCCTGCTCTACTCTGGAAACCAACTAGAAACGTGTCCACACACCAACAAATTTATAACATTTTATGCCTCAGATATATTAGTAGTAGTAGTATTTCATTTATTAGTATAATAATATATATTATTATATGAGTTGACAACTTCTATAACTATCTCTATATTTAAGATATGCACATACATATGTTTGTATGCACATATTCTTTACGATCAAAACGACAACAGTTGGTTTTCTACAAAACGAACCCAAATGACAGGAAACGGATGGCGAATGGGATTGATCATGTGCCAAGCAGAAAATGTTTGTTAGTGGTTGGTACATGAAGGATTTGCAATTCAGCTGGAAAAGATACATGAATATATTCTAAATATGTTGTTCATTAAGCAAGGTGGCTCTTAGATACACAACTTTCTATATGGGAAAGTAACGTACAATGAGGAAAGAAAAATTTTTCTGATACATCTAAATTGTTTGATGAAATACGTAAGCCAAGATGTAGTCCTGCACGTTCTATTTTGATTTTTACTCTAATAAGAAAGAATGCATTTCTACATCAGTCAAAATGCAGTGTACAGCGCTTTCAGCTACAAATTTGTTAATCTTAACAAATGACCAGCATTAGTACACGTAGCTTGCACAATTTGAAGTAAAATATCATATTTTGGCAACTTTATGATAAGAACTTTAATTTCAGATAGAAAAGAAGGCTAAGGACATGAAATCGAAACTAAATATCATACAACTACTTAAAAATAGTAACAAACCCGTTGAAATTAATCATCTAAATATATGAGGAAATTTTTCACAAATGTTTAAGAAGGCTATTTATCAGAACTCGCATTGAAGATCCGCATTTTACAAATCAGTTTTTTAGAAAAGCTTGCAAAATTCCAATTTTGATTCTATTCACTTCATACAGCATCCGTTACTGTTTTAGATTCATTATCCGTCTGTTTTTTCTATTTGTACAAGGTGTACACTTCACGATAACCTTATTGTGTAATTAACAAGCATAAATAAATTATTACTGTTATTGGATAATTATTGCATAAATAAGATTAACAGTCAGAGTAAGAACTCTCCAGCGATATTTATTATGTAAATAGTTTGATAGGTAAAGATTAATTACGTGATCCAAAAGAGGAGAGTTTCTGTAATAATTGTAGTTTGCCACATCATTGCGTACATGATTGTCCAAGTGGCTAATACCTATCACAATTTAAATCAAATTATAATTATTACAAATATTTACATTATTTGTGATTTCCTTAAGATACAAGTCTTCTGTTGAAATTGCACACAGCTATTTTTTTGGGGTCTATCCCAGTGTAGTTGGACTTTTCTTCCTTTTTTTATAGTTTTTTTTATTATTATAGCTTGAGGCCCATTTCATTAGGCACTTTAATTTTAAGAACCCTGTATACTTACCGGATTCCTTTGGAAGCAGAAGTTGCACACCCATAACTTGGCACGATAGTCCACCTGGCACAGAGGGTTTAAAATCGCTCGGCAATTACTCCTTGTACATAAAACAGGCTCATATTGAATTGGAGGAAGATCCGGCCGCTCCTTTAGAGGTTGATACAGACACGCAAGAGGCACCACCAGACGACTAGCATCGATTCGACTCGATGGCCACACGTTCCAAGTCAATCTTACCCCATCTCGATCCTCATTTTGTTGAATAAACTCCTCATATGTCGTCATCGTGTTAAATTAATTTCGTTTAATCAAAACTCTCGCGAATAACCCGAGAAATTGGAAAAGAAAATCCCAAACTGCCGAAGAATAATCCAACCAATTCACGGAAAGTGGAATTAATTTTTTTCTTTCCCCAGCCACGTCACTTGGTTTGACATTTCACCATCGCACCTTACCGACGTTTTAAACATTAAACGATGAATTTAACGAAGGAACATCAAAAAATTGTCATTGTCACAATTGGGTAATGTAGTTTTGTCGACGAAAAAAATCACAGCTACCAACTGCATGTGATGGATAGCGAGAAAAAGTTTTGAGTAGTAATTTTTTAAGATGGCGACGAAAAAAACGCGTCTTGTGTGATTGTAATCATAACAACATTATTTTTACGCAAATGCATTTCGGAAAATTGATAAAAACTCATTAAAAACAATTGCTGTAGTCGAACACTTCAATTGAATGTGAAAAAGTGTGTTAATTGAATGCGAAAATGGCAACAAACGTGTACCGAGTAGGAGGTGAGATCCCCAATATCAACTTTCCCCCAAAAATGCTCTGAGTCCACAAACTGAAAAGGGTTTTCGGTGTGCTGAGGCGCCGCATACAAATTCTTTTTTTTTTTTCTGTTCTTTTCTTCCTATACGATTATTAAAAATGCATACGTTAAGAGATGTTACGACTTGACTTTTTGTTTGTGCGGAAAACTGATAGATCTCAATGTGATATGTTTCAATTATTTTTTTTTTATAAATTTTTTTTTTTTCGCATAGTAGCTGCAGATATGATATGCGTAAAAAAAAACGAAGAGGCCAATGTACGCGATTATAAAAGTTATAAAAGATTGTACACGAATGCGATCACAGGAAAAAGCTATCTTTTAATGTCACACCAGAGTCAGCAGGTACATTGATGTAGTCGTTGTGGATATTATTGGAGAATCTGTTCCGTGGCCTGTCGGTCACTAACAGGCGACATCCTCGCCGCGCCGCTAGTGTTAGAATTAGTTTAAGGTCACCAGGAAGCGAGGATTCAATTTGTGTGTGTGTAGTATGCGATAATGAAACTTTTTCCACACATTTGGTTTTCACCTGTTCATGCATTAAATTGAAAGTGCTTGTAGATGGTAGGTTTGATACCGAGTATGACGAAGGCAAACGACGAACAGCCAACAGCGGATGGCGAATGAGAATTTGTGCTTGCCTCGCTCGCTTGTTTGCCACTTGTGTTCGACTGTATTAATTATGAGTTAAATGCAGAAACTGTGAGTGCTGGTGCTGGTGATGCTTCATAAATGCTTGTACTAATTGAAAGCTAATATGTACATCAATATTTCTATAAACATACTCGATGTGTATGTACGTATGAGCATTTAAGAAGAAAAATTTAAAAATCACTAATTGATACTATGAATGGATTATGTTCTTTCGTTCCAATTGGTTCGAAATCGTTACAAAGCGATTCGAGTAGGTGAATGCACTATATTCGTAAATGCTTCATATAAATTTAAAGTGTGAAAATTCCAAGAAATCAGAAACCTGATAGAAAGAATGACCCAATGAATGTAATGATTGTTGTAGGGGTTTATGTGACCTGCGTTTCTTATTTTCCATTTGAAATACCTACATATTATTATATTCGATTACCTACCACAACTGAAACTTTTTCTTTCTGTGATGCAACACGTACTTGTAACTTTATGCTGATTAGTTGCTCTATTTCAGATTGCATTAAGTTTTAGATTAGATTTTAGGACCATAAAGGCTTTAAAAGTTTTAATTATCGTGTCCAGATGAATTGTTTGTACTTATGTATATACATATGTAGAACCCAACATGGAAAATACTCTAACTTTTGCCTATGTTAATTTTACAACGAATATGTCGAGTCGTGTACATATGTACATGCATGTATGTATGTGTATATTCGTATATTCCAATTGGACGTAACGATTTCTTTTACACATACTCTCTATGTTTGTAATATTAATAATTTTACTTATTTACATCGAAAAAAAATGTTCATAAGTTTCTAACAAAGAATTTTTAAGATACTGAAGGACTGTAAAAAAATCTCACTTGTATTTAGTTTATAATGGGTTAAGAGGGAAAAAAGTAATTACTTTATTTCCTGCTCCCATACCCATGCGTCTCTCTAGGGTTAGCATCAACATGGAATACGGAAGTTGTAATCGTACAGAACTTGTAGCAATTGAACGCACTGGTGTGTGATATTGAACTGACAGTGGTTAAGGATTATTTTATGTTAACCATTCTAATTAGAATATCTATTTGGATGTCAGCAAATAGTTGTCACTTTAACAATTCTTTTACTTAATACTTATGACACTAGTTAATTAACACCTTTATTTTATACAGTAAGTAATCCAAAATGCTTTTTTTTTTTATAAAATCATTTGAGCATTTTAAAAGCTGCAGTGATTTGTTTGTGGATCTACGATAGACTGTACTATGAAAGTGTATTATAATGTAGAGTTACACAATATTAATATCCCAGCTCCTTACTGGGACTCATGTATCGTTGGTTAACGAAGAGATTAGGATCCGTGGGAGGTTAGAATAAATTCTAGCCCTTTGCAGTCGAATAACTGTTATTAGTTTATAAAACTTATTAAATAACATTTTACAAATTAAAAAAAAATATATAATTTTAAAAAGTTAAAAGGTGAAAACAAAAATAAAATAAAAGAAAAAAATTTCTAGATGGGAATCAAGGATATGAATCTTCAAAGACACGTTACATCCCAAGACTTTATAAACCTGTAGTAGTCTAAAAACCATCTCCTTATAGTTGCTGGGTTGGTACCTATTTCCCAAAAAAAATGTTGCCACTAACAAAGGAAAGCCATGCATTTTTTGTTTCTGTTTTTAGTTTCGAAATGAAATTGGCATCCTTCATGACCTTCCTTAATATAGAAACCGTTCACCAGCTGTATCAACGGCTTTGACGAAGTTTTTCATGAGGCCTAATTTGGTGTATAAAGACGGTAAAATGATATTGCTTGGCCCTACTAAAAGGTTTTCAGAAATAATTTTGTGTCCAGGAATAAAATTACTCCTCAATGGCCATCCCTTTTTAGTGTAGTGTTGACTTCTAACTCTGCTATCCTACTGGCACAGAAAACAACAGTATTACATGTAGCCTCCTTGCAACCCAAGCAATATTCCAAAAACTTTAAGATCTGTACATGTTCCAAGAATGACCGTTGTACTGAATTTTCTCGACCAGGTTCTTTATATTAGCATATGTTTATTTCATATGGATGTCATTTGCTAAAGAAGAAGAAAGATCATTGCAATTATGCAGTAAGACTGATTTTAAACTTAATTTTAAGGAATCAGTGAAAAGTCGCCATTGATCTGGTGAATAGTCATAGCTTAAGTTATTCATAAGCCCCTATACATCACTGTAATATGTAAGGCCACTTTCTTCTTTAAATAAATCTACAAATTCAGCATTGCGTTGTCGATAAACTGAAACTTGTGTACTTCGATGAAGAAAATCCCATTGCTGAAGTTTTGAACATATGAGCAGCTTGAACTTTAGACATATTGTATTTAGGTCTCTAACTAAATAATTTAGTTCACCTTGATGTATTAAATGTGGTCTATTTTCATTGACAACAAAATGTTGCGACTTAAAGGTGGTTTATGTTAAAGATTCTGATTTGATATCGCTTACGTTGTTCTCTGCATTTTTTTTTCCTACATTGGTGGTTTCGGTGGTGGGTTGTCAATATGAGGAAGTGATTAAGTTACAGATTCTACATCAGGATATACAATTTTACTTCTTGTTTTATAAGAATATTCCTTTAGTTTCGTTAAACGGGAATATCAGTCATTCACATGATCTTTTCACTCGCCCCAAATTACAGGTTTAGAAAAGGGCATAGATGGGTGGGTACGTTTAAATCACCCGCTTAAATAACGTAAACATCTTGAACAAAAAAACATGGTGCCCAAGGTTTATTAATACTCTCAGAAATGTTGAAACCAAAATACAAATTGTAAAGGTTATTTAGTAACGGCGTGGGCCGTTCTCGATCGGACTTGAATAAAGTCCCCACAAAGAAAACAAAAGGGATTCGGTGAATTTGAGCATTGTAAACTAAAGTATTCGTATTTACTATAGAACGAGTATACTTCTTCAAAACCAAAACGTATGAAAACTAACAAAAAAAACTCTTCACAAATAACAATAACCCGTTGAAAAAACACACTAGAAATAGCACGCCGTTAACTGTAGTAAGTGTTGTAGTAATATCAAACATCAATAAACCAACAATATCTTATTGAAAATATACAGATATGAGGGTATATCGTGGACTTACAAATAGCAATATTATTTCTGTTAGTATAGCCAGTTACGTTTTTTTTCGATATACCGTCAAAAATTTTGCTATATGTGTAGTTCATCATATATTTAGATATTTTAATGTAATTGAATTGTTTTTATTAATTTTCTGTTAATAAATGACAGATACAGAAAAAGTGTAATTGACGAGTGTAATTGTTTTTAATAAATGAAATTGGCTTGTGTTTAAAAACTCCAAGTCTTGGTTCGGGTTTTATGTCACTTGGTAGACTGTTAAAAATGTTTAACCCTTTATATATATTTGCCCATTTAGCACTGTTACTGTTACATCTATTGGGTTTCATATTATTGGCATTCCTCAGGTTGTACTCGTAAGGCTGAATATGCCGCACATTTATTGGGTGGGGTTGGCCAATAATGCCGCTCTGTTTATTGTGAGTGTTAAAGTTAAATTTGAACGACGGAGTTTGTAAATGTTGTGCCGGGATTGTGGTTTTTTGTTTTTTAATAAAAATCGAAGTAAATCTACGCATTTGGTGTACCTTTGGAAATGGAGACAAATAAGGAGTATTTTCGGCATATTGCTCTTTTATTTTCCGAAAGGAAGAAACGCTGCACAAACACATATCTAGCAAAATCTGCACGGGGATAATTCTGTCCGCACCTGAATTGTTCGTGAGTGGTTCGGGCGTAATGCTCTGGACGAGGTTGAAATTGATGCGGACCAAATTAAATCTCTAATTGAAAATAAGGCAAGCTACACAACCTACTAGGAATCTAGCAGAAATATTAGATATAGAAATTAAGCGTATAAAATCACTTGCGCAAACTGCAATATCTAAATAGATGCGATATTTGGCTGCCGCACAATTTGAGTGAAAAAATTTTTTATTCGATCATGTCTCCATCAGCGATTCTATGCAGAAACGCAACGATAGTGAACTATTTTTAAAACGGATGATAACGGGTGATGAAAAATGGATTCTTTACAATAACGGAAAAAATCTTGAAGTAAAAGAGGTGAGGAGCCAACTTCAGCCATTTCAAAAGCTGGTCTTCAACCTGAGAAGATTATGCTCTATATTTGGTAGGAGTGGAAGGGAAATGTGTACAAGTATTATGAGCTTGTTCCGCATAACCAAACCATTGATTCCGATTAGTACTGCTCGCAATTAGATAGAATGAAGGATGCAATCAGCGAAAAACGCCCGGAATTTATTGGAACACGACCATCAATATAATGTTAGACCGCATGTCCTTTGCAGACAAATCCAACAACAATTTACTGCATTGTGTTCCTCAACTAAAGAAACAAAAACAACTCTCATCAGTTTTACGATGCGCGGACGTGTGTTTGCTAAACCTCAACACATTGATGAAGTTGTGAAAATTAAAAACATCGCCAAATTGCATAGCATTGCCAGAACATAAAAATATTTATATATTTTTTTCTCTCTCTGTTTTACTATTTTATTTCTTTTTGTAAGTTCTGAACTGTTAAGTAATTGTATTTAAATTTGCTTATTTTTTAACTTTTTTAACGATCTAAAATTATTATTGTGTGTTTTTTTCCCAAGCTTGATCATCTAAGAGATTTGATATATGCAAAAATTGGTTTGAGATGCTACCCGATATTAAAGCCTCCTGCCGATAGACAAATTGACTATGTGTTCGAGGATCTCATATCAGGCCGAACAAACATATTGATCCATCTCCGATATTCTCTGTGTTGGAATCCATCTCAATACACTACCAACAATTTTTAGTAGGCGGTGATTTAAGCAGCAACCTTTTAGTTGACAATGATATCATTGGTAGTATGTACTCACTTAATTTGTTCCCAGTCAATACAAGTAATTCTACACACTTTTCCGATGAAACGAGTACTCTTTTAGATGTTTTCTTTGTGAATAATCTCAATGACTCTCTGCTTTCATTAGACATGACCTACTATTTCTGATCTTTGAATTTGCATTTGAGTATACAGCTACAACCTTCGACTTCAGAGATTTTAGTAACATTGATTACCACAAACTGGAGATAGATTATCGGCATATTGATTGGGATCTTGCGTGCTCTGTGTCTTCCCCTAATGACCAAGTTATATGTACCATTTTTAATAATCATGTTCCTCCAAAAACCAAATGTATCCGTTTTGGACAATGTCCACTTGTTTACAAGTGGAAGCGTTATAAGTTAGATATACATCTGCAACTATATCGTTCTATGCGCAATCAGGTTGTCGACAAAATTAAAATTGCGAAAAAGAAGTTTTTTCAAGAACAATTAACAACAGGTCGCCAACTCTGGAAAAATATCCGATAAATTGGAATACGTGGAAACATTAAACATATTGATTCCGACTTGGACCGAAATTTGTTAGCTTTGTTATCCTCCCTATTCCTAACATTAATGTTGTTCCTATAAATCCGCTTGATTTTAACTTTCTTGACAGTGCTTTTGAATTTTCCCGTAAAGATGATACTGAAATGTTTGCTTGTTTGGTGTCGCTCAAATCAAATGCTGTAGGCTTTGATGAAATCCATCACAAATTTGTGAAAATATTGCTGCCAATTATTCTTCCATCTCTGGTACATGTCTTCAACCTAATAATAACAACAGGCATTTACCCTTCTCAATGGAAATGTGCCAAAATAATTCCTATAGATAAGAGTTCTAAGGAATATCGGCCGATATCCATACTGCCTAACTTCTCGAAGATATTTGAGAGGGTACTTCAAAGCCAAATAAACTCCTATATTCATTCCAACAACTTGCTCTCTACAATGCAATCTGGATTTAGGAAAGACCATAGCTGTACAATGGTCATAATTACAGTTGTAGACGATATCAGGGAGGCGTTGGATGAAGACAAAGTATCTTTTCTATTACTTTTGGATTTCTCGAAAGCATTCAAGACAGTTAACCACACTAACATCTGTACCAAACTGCTGAAATTGTTTGGTTTTTCGAACTCAGCTACAAAAACCATATCATCTGGGCTAAGATTAAAAAAGCAAGCTATCTCAGTTGGCTAAAAATCGTCTGACTTTATGTAAAATACTAGAGGAGTTACACAGGGCTACATCCTAGGGCCTATCCTATTCTAGCTTTACGTAAATGAGATTTCCACTTTCGTGACCTCATCTATTCAAATGTATGTTGATGACGTTCAACTCTATCGAAGTTGCCCTCTTGGTATGATAGATGACTGCGCAAATGCTTTTTTAAACACTGACCTGGAGCGCATATCAAGCTGGTCAGAAAAAAATTGACTTTTTCTAAGCCCAAACCCAAAGTAAATGTGTCGTCATTTATAAAAAAAACACCTTGATCTCTTACTTCTCAGACATTATGCTCAATGGCTCAAAAATCGAGTATGTTGACACCGAGTATGTTGGGGGTGGCCGTGGTGTAGTGGTATTAGCTATCGCTTTTCCAGGAAGTGTATAAGGCGAATGTTATCATTGGCCCGAACCACGACCTGGAGAATCGAGTCCTTGTGCACAATTTCTACCTTCGAAATGAAATAGAGAATTGGCGATTGGAGAGCTCGGGCTTCACCCAGTTTAGTGACGAGAATATGTCAAATAACGTCAACGGTAACCGATGAAATACCGAACATTGTGCTTCGACATCTCTCACTAGAAGCGGTGAACATTTATACCACCCTGTTTAATAATGCAATGAATAATGCACATTATCCAGCGCATTGGAAAACTGCGGTGGTACATCCCATATCTAAAAAGGATAAAGATACTTCCAATCCGGCGAATCTCCGCTCGATCAGTCTTCTTCCAAACATCAGTAAGGTTTTCGAGAAGGTAATCAATAGAGTCCTGACTAAGTGGGTTGAGGACAAACATATAGTTCCAGATAATCAATTCGGTTTCAAGGCGGGGCATGCTATTATCATGCTGTGTCGAAACTGGTTTCTGATATCCAATGGAACAAAGGCAAGAACCAGTGCACTGGTGCCTGCCTGATTGACTTGGAGAAGGCCTTCGATACCGTATGGCTAGAAGGACTCTTTTTCAAGCTGGACAGGTTGGGCATTAGTAAACCACTGCTGTATATTCTTTTTGATATGTTCTCCAGTAGACAGTTCATCGTGAAGAATGGCGATGTGACTTCTGGAACATTTAACATTAAAAACGGTCTGCAACAAGGTGCGGTAAATTCGCCGATCCTGTTCAACATTTACACAAGTGATCTGATAGGTTCACTTCACCATGCCATAGCGTATGCAGACGACGTAATCGCGTACAGATCAGGTCCAAAGATTGAGGTCATTAACATACTTTTGCAACGTGACTTCGATAAAATTAGACAATATTGCGATGACGGGAAGTTGAAAATCAACTTTCAGAAATCGGAAATCATTCTGTTTAGGACGCCTTTGTCTGGGGCCTCTAGGGATACCAGAAAGAATTGGCGAAAGACCTCTGTCGTCGGACAACATGGACAGCCACTTGCTTGTCGAAATGTAGTCAGATACCTTGGGATCTGGCTAGATCAATATCTGTATTTTAACAAGCATATAGATGTTGCTCTGGCCAGAGCCAGAGGTGCTTTTGCCCTTACAAAGAGACTGTTTTATAGCAGCCAACTCGATGCGAGGGTGAAGGTAATCTGTTACATGGCCCTTATCAGGCCCATGCTTGTATTTGGATGTCCTGTGTGGTTCAACGTGAGAGCAAGTTTATTGGAAAAGGTTCGGGTGTTTGAGAGGGCTTGTCTTACAACTTGCCTTCACTTATACGGAACACCAGAGTCTGAGTACATAAAATTCTATCCTAATGAGGTCTTGTATAATAGGGCGAACCTGATAAGAGTGGACAATTTCGCCATTAAGTTGACTCGAAGGCACATTGCGAGAGCAATGACATCGTCGAACAACTTGATCACGAGAGAGTTCGCTTTGACGGCTTTATTCCTCCAGAAGCATTCCTCTATCTAGATAGCAAAGGTCTGATCCAGGACAGATTGGCGGTGCCGCTAATATTCCACGTCGCTGGAACAGCTGCGGACAGGCGACTCAACTACGACGAAGACGTCGCACATGGCAGTGCGGAGCGTCTCGGTTCGTCGTCGAATTCCTCAAGTAATATGTAGCTTCCTGTGAAGCAAAGTGGGCCAGCCTAATTTTGTTTTTAGCCATGGCCGGCTTACGTAGTTTTAAGTAGGTTTAAGTTAGATTTTAAGAAAAAAAAAAGTTTAAGTGTTAGGTGCCCGCATGGGGCCATTAAGTTAGTATAAGATTACTTGTAAGTTATTTAAGCTAATTTTTAAGCGTTTTTTTGTTTAGCATGTAAGAGTAAATTAAGATATCAAATAAAAATGCATTTAAACTGAAAAAAAAAAAAAAAAAAAAAAAAAACTAGCTATCGCTTCTCACTCGGAGGGTCAAGGCTCGAATCCTAGCCACGACAAAGTTTTCATTTGTGTAATTGGAACTCAGTCAGAAAAATCTGCGTGTGAAGGCATAACACAGACATGTAGATTTGGCTGTTGTAGGGTTTTCAAGCACAAAACAACCATTAAAATCCACAACCTGAATCCTTCCGAGTGAAGAAAATCTCTCCGAGTAAATTAAGATATCAAATAAAAATGCATTTAAACTGAAAAAAAAAAAAAAAAAAAAAAAAACTAGCTTCGCTTCTCACTCGGAGGGTCAAGGCTCGAATCCTAGCCACGACAAAGTTTTCATTTGTGTAATTGGAACTCAGTCAGAAAAATCTGCGTGTGAAGGCATAACACAGACATGTAGATTTGGCTGTTGTAGGGTTTTCAAGCACAAAACAACCATTAAAATCCACAACCTGAATCCTTCCGAGTGAAGAAAATCTCTCCGTCCTATTCGGACTCCCACCCCTGGAGAGTCAATATCGAAACCAAACACACCTGAGTTTCAAACCACTATATCACAACAATGCTTTCCTTTCTCCTCCTTCTATCTTTCCGCCCGCGCCCTGGCAACAGTAAAAGGGTATCATAACAACTTAGGCGCGCGTAAATTATAAAAAAAAATAAAAACTAGGAATTGCTTTTAACAGAAAACTTAAGCGGAATAAACACATTAACACTAGTAAAGTACTTCACCCCTTTCAAAACTCGCCTCTTACTAGCTAAAACACTCCTCGTCCAATTTCTCTGTTATGGGTGCGAAATATTCTGTTACTGTGAAATTAGCAGTAAAAGAAAACTTAATGTCGCTTTCAAAAAATTGTGAGCTGTCGATCCCTTATATTACGTTCCAATGTGATTCAGCCTTGTTACCTTTTCAATAAGAAAGATGTCGAGAAATTATTCACCCTCGTTACTTATGCCTAAGATCTAAGCTCCTTACCGCGGCATGTCCGAAGGTCTTGTGGCACAGTAGGTTTAGGAATGGACATAAGTCCGTCTACATGAACAATAACACCTAACTCTTTGATTTTTTTTTCCTTTGTTTGTATAATCACTTAGAAAATTGCACAATTTTATTTGGAGATATATATACATACATGTACGTAGCTGAGATTATAATAATGGACTCGTATATAGTCATATATAAAACTACAGGGTGACTGACTCGAACGAAAAATGCGGGAAAATACATCAAATTTCAAATTGTATCAGCAGTTTTCAATATGTCCACCTTTGGCGCGAATAATGGCCTTGAGACGGCCGAAGAAAGCATCGCACGCTGCACGCAAGTGGCTCTGCGGTATTTTGGCCCATTCCCGGAAGTGCTTGTTTGAGGTGGTCCAAACTTTGGTATTTTTTAGTGTCAACCTTCGCCTTCAAAATACCACAGACAGAGAAAACCAACGGATTTGCATCCGCAGAATTTGCAATCCATTGTGTCGAAGAAATGAAGTGTGGAACATTGTTTTTTAACCAATCTTGGTTGACGCGCGCTTTGTGAGACTGTGCCGAGTCTTGTTGAAAGGGCTACGCTCTCTGACCGAAATGATTGTTTGCCCAAGGCTTCAATACTGCCTCTAAGACAGTTTCACGTTATACGATCGCATTAATTTTGACGCGGTTATGGCAGCCCAAACAATCACTATCGGTGCTACCTGCTTTCTGGTGGCCGTCCGGAGGTGTAAATTTTCGAAGGACCTCTCTGGCAAGTAAACGCGGTCATTTTGTTTGTTGACATATTGCTCGATAACTAATGGCGACTCATCGGAAAAAATCAAATTCGGCAACTCACCACTTTCGTGCAAGCGTAGCAACTCCTTCGCTCTTCCGACTTTAACTTTTTTCTGTTGCGGTATAAGAACGTGTGCTTTTTGGAACTTCAATGGCTTGAGCCCAAGCTCATTTTTCAGTATGTGTTACATCCGTTCCAACGATATGTTGAGCTCACGAGCCATTTTTCTTCCACTTCGACGCGGATTTCGTTCGTTCGTTCGTTCCGAACCATTTCTGCCGATGTTGCTGTTTTTTTATAACCACCTCCATGCCGTTTTGCAACGTTGCCAGTATCACGGTAACGAGCTATGGTTCGAGTCACAAATGATTTATTCACGTTGAGGTGCTGGAGGGCTCTAACGATAGCTACTTGTGGTTTTCCAGCCAAATATAAAGCAATCACTATATCACGTTTGAAATCCATCGCGGATAAACATTTTTCAACACAACTGAGACGCAAATCGTTTAAAAGGCTTGTAAATAATAAAATTATCTGTCATGTGTCAAAATTTGAGCTCACTGTCATGAACAGTTTGGAAATTATAGCAGTCTGAAGTTGGTTACAGTTCGAGTCAGTCATGTGTATATGTTTGCTGTCGAGGATTTCTGCCATTTTGTTGTGTTGGATCTTGTAAGATGCCTTTTCCTAATTTATGAAGCATGCACAAACTTCTTTTTTCATCTCTAAGCAACATTGGGCCAGCAAGTTGAATGAGAATTGAGAGGAGTTCATGCCCTGTTTTAGCTTATTATAAGTACATATATTCTCTTATGAATGATTTTTAAAGAGTGGCTCATTAAGCGAATTGTTCTATGATCAGCATATAGGTTGAATTGATTAAGTTGACTAGTATCGGTATATTTTCTTCATCCACGAGTTTCAGAAGTCCATTTGGTACCTAGTCTGGTCCTATTGATTTTTTGTTTTTGGATTCCGTTAACAACTTCATGACTTTTTTTATGATTTCTGGTCCCTCGTCGTCATCCCGTCGGGTCTGAACGTGTTAATATGTCGTAGGTCCAAAACTTAAGATTGATGGCATTATGGACCAAAATATTTATGTCAACATTCTGGGAAATATAATGCTGGTCTTCTAATAGGATAACGACCCAAATCATGCAAAAGCAGGAAGGCAAAATAATGGTTTCGTGTCAATGATAGGCTGGCCAGCCCAGTCTTCTGAACTGAGTCATATTGAAAATTTATGGGCAGATGTAAAAGGAGCCGTTTATCACGCGAAACCATCCAATAGCACCCATCTTTGGCCCGTGATTCAAAGTACGTGACTCGCTATACCAGATCAGAGATGTCAGCGATTAGTGGACATTATGTCGCGGCGTGATAAGGCGGTCATTCGAAATTTTGGCAAAGCAACAAAGTATTAGGTATTTAACATTATTTATTTTAATATCTCTGACAAAATCGAAGGTTGTATCAGGCACTGTTATTTTCATGTTCGCCACTAAAATAAAAGATTGAAGACTCTGAAACTTATTACATCAACCACACATGTCTGTTTTTTTGAGGAATTATTTACTTGAAATTAACAGAGCTTTATCCCTTGTCACTCGAAAACAAAGATATATTTATTCTTTAACATTAAAATAGTTTCACTTTTTCCTATATGGAAGAACTTTGTAATTTCTGTTTCCTTTTTGTTTACATTATCAAGAAATTGATTTCTTTTTCTTTTAAAGGTAATGGCGCTCTAGAAATGTATATATGTATGTAATTGACTGTTCTTAAAACAACCGTCGCTTAAGGGGATTGTGCACTCATGGGAACTCGAAACGAAATTTCACGGAAAATTCTCCACTAAATCCACTTATATCCAATGGGAAGTTTCACTGTATTGAAACACGTTACACAGATCACCTTTACATTTTGATATCGCGTTATTTCTCCACCATTATCCGTAAGCTTAGAAGTTTGATTATATGAGCTGTCTAGAATTTGTATAAATTTTGAATGTATTTGATATTAATACAAGTTGGCACAAGAAAACTTTCCCATTCACTGGTTAGATTTTCGCTTTTCTTTCATCACTTTATTTAACGAAACTGCAGATCATATAAAATCAAGGGTTCCTATCTTGATCATTTGTTCAAATCCTCGCATACTCACTGCCTGTTTCCAATTCGTAGGCACTAAATAAAATAATGATTCGCTTCGGAATAGAACATCTTTCTGTGTTTCGGATATTTCTTATTTTATTTCTTGCGCCCGCAATATATCGATTTTCTGTGGCCGTTAAAAACCATTCAAGCTTGCAATTTTTGTGGGAGCACAATATTGCTCTTCCCCGTGAAATATCAATTTCAGATACGAACATTTCTTTTCGCCTAAATGACCCTTTTGTTTTACATATAAATATGTTTGGCTGCATATTGTATTTAAATGCTTTACCTTCCGTGTTACCTTACACAATTCGTACAAGTTTCTTTCCATCCATCCACATCAGTACTGGTATGCGTGAATATCTAATCTTATATTTGATTTTTCTTGCGCCTTACATTCTCTCCTCTACCATCCTCAGAATCTGGAAATTATCTTTTATTTATAAAAATGTACGGAACAGGTATTCGCCCGAGAACTCGAACATAGACATATCTTTGCTTTTATGGAAGAAAAATCAAAATCATAAGACAGGTTATTGGCATACGTAAGTTGCTACTTAAATTTTAAGCAACACAAGTGAAAACAAATATTTATCATCGAAAATGGCTTTATTTTGCATTTTTATGATTCGAATCTTTCTCTGCCGTTTTATCACTTCACTTAATGTACAACTACTTCTCCACCGTATTTGAATGTCTTTACTCAGCATATTACGACCCCTTACATATGTTGTTTTCTAGTTTGAAATTACCAAAAGGAAACTGAAAAATCTAATTTTTAAACTCGCTAATTTAAGAAAAACACAATTGAGGCTTTATTAAGCAGTCTCGTTAATTGAGTGAGTCTTCTTTCAAAACATGACTGCAGAAGCAAGTCACTAGGAAAAAGAAGGAGAAGAAGAAACTGTTCTTTCCATGTCTCAGCTTTGGGCACTAATTTAACTTTGAAGAAAAATATAATTATATGTCAAAAACTCTGCTCCGTTTTTCAAAGGCCGACCACATTGATAACGAAACGTGCTTGTGGAAACGGAAATTATGATGAAGATTGCGGCACGAGGAAGAAAAAACTCACAAGAGATCCAATAGCCGGGAATAGCGAAATTTACAACAAATGCAAAGAGTACTTTAACGCGCTACTAAATGAACATTTCCGCACTGTTCACAGATTATTCAAAAAACTTCGTTCTTACCTTAGCCTCTGGAAAAATTTCTATGCAATCATTTAATTTAGTATCCAATAGTATTCGTTTGATATGCGTGTATGTATTTTGTCGTGTCACCTTTTTACAATAGAACAAGAGCTGCCACTAAATTTTGTTTTAAATTGGATAAAACTGCCACGCAAACTATTCAAATGTTCTAAATTGCGTATGATGATGAATGTTTGGAATCGAAGTAAGGTATTTGAATATTCACGGTTTAAAAACGGTCGCCAGTCATTGGAAGACGATCCAAGAGAGGTGCACCCTTCCACTTCCATTACGGACGAGACCATTATCGCATGCGGATAATTATCCACCTCATAGGAACCTCATCGACTTTTGAGTTTCTGTGGATTGGTCGTTATTGGCAAACCAATCTTCGGCTAAAACATCAGTTTCTGTTTGGTCCTGGCCAACTTTTTTTTATTGCTTAAGCTGAAGATTGCCATAAAAGCATTTTTGATGGCGTGGAGGCTATTCAACAAAATGTGACGAGGGTGCTGCGAAGCAGAAGATTTCTTGAAAATTGACAATGCAAGGGTGCACACATGTGCAGTTGCCATGGCAAAAATCCATGAATTGGGCTATGAATTGCTCCCTCATCCACCCTATTCTCCAGATTTGGCTCCGAGCGACTACTTCTTGTTCCCAAACCTGAAGAAATGGCTTGGTGGAAAAAGATTTGACTCCAATGATGAAGTCATCTCGTCATTTTGAGGACCTCGACAAATCATTTTTTTTGGAAGGGATAAAAAAATTGGAGAAGCGTTGGACAAAGTGTATAGAGCTCAACTGAGACTACGTTGAAAAATAAAATTATTTTTTTATCAAAAAATCAGTTTTAATCCGAAAGTCACGGACTTATTGACCCGCCCTCGTATTTGAATATACTCTCCACATATTCACCGGTTCACATACCCCGCGAAATATGAATGACTTGGGTTTAAAAAGCTCGCGATTATTTTCAAAACAATGCATAAACAATGGAGGTTGAGTTTTCTTGTTTCAATATATATTAAAAATATACGAGAGTTCTGGACAGTCGACAATACCGTTAAGCTTCGACAAATCTGCATATCGCCTTCATCGACTTGGAAAAAGGATTCGATTCCAGAGATTTTCTTTGGACTTCGGATTTGATGTTAAAATTAAAGTAAACCAGGCCAGTGAACAAAGTCCGTTGTGTCTATTATAGCAGCTCATTAACGAGTCCCGGATGACTTCTTTCTTTTTCGCCGATGATAAACAACGACGAGACAGCCTTTCAGTTAACTCTTAACAATTGGATAAAGCCGCTGGAAGATAATGGGATACGAATCAGCTGTACCAAGACTGAATATCTGGCGAAACTGCAAACCCAATTCCTGACATCTATTTAAAG
Source organism: Volucella zonaria (assembly GCA_963966105.1). NCBI lineage: Eukaryota > Metazoa > Arthropoda > Insecta > Diptera > Syrphidae > Volucella > Volucella zonaria. The sequence goes on from OZ014530.1 coordinate 168,023,711, forward strand.
GGAGTCATCGTACCAAATTGCGAAAAATTTAAGTATTATATAGGGTGAGCAATAACAATGATAGTTTCTCCAATTGTTATGTTTCAGCATCTGTCAAAGCTACCAATGACATCCATCTGTTAAAATATTCAGTAAGGTTTGCCATTTCATCATGCATTGTTTTACGCTTGCCGAACGAGCTCAGTTATAAATACGCAACGTGAATTTCGTCGTGAGGTCGGTCGTCATCATGGCTTCAGTGTGCATACAATTCGTCGCACCGTGGAAAAGTTTGAGCGTGAGTACACTAAATTGGATCTTAAGCCACCAACCAGACAGAGGTTGCTGAAATGAAGAAAACATAATTGGGCGCTGGAAATGTTGGTCGAAGATCCGGATTTTGGCCAAAAAATCATCTTCTCGGACGAGGTCCGTTTTTGGCTCAACGGCTACGTCAACCAGCAAAATTTTCGTTATTGGAGCGAATGCAATCCACAATGCATCCACAATGATTGAGTATTTGGCGCCGTTTATTACATGACGGCATTATCGGACCTTATTTCTTTCGAAAGAAGGAAGGAGACACCATTGGTCTCAGGTATATTGTGATCAGACATCGACAACATCAATATATCCAAGCTATGGTTCCAACAAGATGGCACTATATGCCATACAAGCGATACAACGCTCAGAGTTGTGAAGGAGAAATTTGGCGACTGGGTCATCTCACGGCGAGCGTTCATCAATTGGTGGGATTTAACACCACACGCTATTGCCTGAATAACGCCGCACATATTGGACCGAGTCATCAAAAATTGGACAGAAGGTTGAAGAACTGTCAACGAAGCCGAGGCGGCCGTCGGAATGATGTGCTATTCCACACATAATGGCGTTCTTGCCAAGTTTCAAGATAAAGCTAGAATCAATTTTATATCTCACACCGTTGTGGTTTTACTCAAATTTTTCCCCATCATTCTTATATGGTCACCCTTTACATAGGCTCTGTTGTTGACCACCAAGGAAATTGCGATGACTATATCACACATAGTCAGTGAGGGTTGGCTTAAATGGCAGTATTTTGTGACAGACAGATGTACAAAGAATATGAAGGATGTTAATGTTACGAACGTCAGCGGGCGTAACAAAACGTAATATAATAAGAAGTACGCGTAAGTCTTCACATTAAGAAACCCATGGTTTAGAAATTTCAGGGTAAGCAAACCAACTGGTTTTGCTATATTCAACAAAACTTGTAGTGAAATTCGGTTTAAAAAGTAATAAGAGACTCAAATTCCATCCGGAATTCGGAGAAGAGGCCAAAACAAAGAATTGGCTTTATTAACGAGGTAACCAAAAATATAGCGACTTGTAGGATAATTCGAGGGTCCGCAAATTTAGTTAACCCCAAAAACGGCGCAGTAGCAATACAGATACTCGGGAGAAATAATATATGGTATGTACAATAGCATTAGATGTGATTATAAGCGTTACATATTATTTCAACAGTAAATAAAAGAAAGCAAAAGCATCAATTCTTCAACAAGTATGATAGTAGGTTAGGAAAATTAGCATTACTATGTTTTTGATATATTAACTCGTATATACAGCATAGGGCAAGTGTTTTGTTCGTAGATATTTTTTTCCGCTTCCGATTTGTAATACCAAATTAAATTCTTAAGAAAAATGTTTGCTTTTTATATGATCTGATTTATTTATGATGTGCAGTGGATAAAAACTTCTTCGCTGAGTTGTTGTGGATGAGCAATATTTATGTTAATTACTTATTTTGAGAAAGAATTAAAATGTACGTTTTATTCTAAACATTTTCATAGCACTGTGTTTCCCATTTAATAAAGTATATTATTATGTATAAGGTGAACTCATAAAACACAAGTAAGTTGTCACTTGCGTTTGTGTATATTTTTTTCACATGAATAGAAGAGATGAATTACTTACCTATGTGTTCGAATATGCAAAATAATCCATCCATTTTAAACTCGGCGAAGCAGAACTTAATTTTAAAATAGGAAATACATCCGACCCACAAGATAAATGTGTTTCTAAAGACTAATCGTATGACCAATATTAATCGAAATTGGTTGAGGTATGTTCCATATTTCTCTACTTTCTTCAATCTGTTGAATTTATAAGCGGAAATGTTTATTTATTATTCGTCCTTTGCCCGCAGAAAGAAGTTGATTACGAATTTCCCTTTTTGGGATTTCCAAACCACCACATGTCTTGTAAATTCAGAAAGAGGATAATGCTCCCCAATTAAAAAGACGGTCAAAAATCCGATATATATATATGGTAAGGTTTCTGCTCATGTTTCCTTGAAACGACACAATAGCATAGGAATTTTCTTAGGAATTTAGTCAATTCAAATGTATATTGTATATTTATATTTACACAGTAGTTTTAGTGGATACTTTCGTCCTGGTAAACCACATGAACCAAACCGAGTTAAGACCAATAACAGTAAATAGCCTTAGACTCATCAGATCTGAAGTTGGTTCTATTGTATAATAATAAGATGTGTATAAAGTTACAAAATCCACAATAACGATATTATTTAATAAAAAATTTCAGACTACGTCTACTTTGAAACGTCCTCATCAACTCCTTATTTGATACGAAGAATAGAAGAATTAAATAAAAATACTACTGGTAATGTAGAAGCAAAAGTAATGTGTTTCTATCGGAGAAGAGATTTGCCCAATCCACTTGTGCAACTTGCGGATAAACATCAATGTAAGTAAATTGAATATTACAATATAATATTATTAGTAGTTTTAATACTATTATTATTATTTTTATTATTACTTTTTATGGTTTCATTTTCATTTACATGCCCAGTTTATGTGCACAAATAAGGCAAAGCATAGTTTGTAGTACAACAAATTCATATGAAGATAAATCAACCATTTTCACTTTTTTAAGGGTTGAATTTGAGTCTGATGTCTAATCTAAAAAAAACTAAAATATCTTTAGCAACCATTTATGTTATCAAAACAAAGAAGCACGTAAACTGGATCATCGTGCACAAATACTACATAGAAGGGGGATCATTTCTTATATAAAAATTTATTTATTTTTTCTATAATTCGCGCTCTGAAGGTGGTTTGAGCATTTTTTTTTTTTGACTAAACGGTTCCTTTAACCGTCTACATAGAAGTACGTAGGTACATTAATGTTGCTGTCGGCGAAAAAGCAAAATATTTGTAAATGGGGTAAATTTTGAATTTTTTTTTATTAATAAATGTTTTATTACATGTTTAAGTCGGCACATTTAGGCTAGGTACATACAGAAAAGCACGCAATGACTTGACAGCCGGTCGCAGTGCTCACATCACACGATTTTCTCAATGCTTTCTACCATAGAATGTGGACGTTTCTATAGTATCACACCACATAGCACTATTTTGCGTTGTACTGAGAGAGATGTGTTGATATACTCGTGCATATATGCATCTACATATAATTATTTGTGTGAGACTGTAATTATATACGAGTACACACATATGATACATATGTAGGTATAGTAAAATTTTTGATAAAAAACATTGAAAAATGTTTCGTGTAGACTCCTTGGAATTAGAAAATTGTCAAAAAATATGCTGGTCGACATGGCCTAGCAGTTAGATTGTAGACTTTAACGCAGCGACAAGAGTAAATCACCGAAAGTGAGAAGTCTATTTTGTTTAGTTATGCTAAACTCTAGAGCCCTATCACTTGTACACAAAACGATAAGACAAACAAAAGTGCACGTTAAGAGATTAGATTATGGACCACGCCGGACTGTTCGCAATGGGATTCAAAAATACTCCTGTTTCCAGCATAACATCCAGTTGCTCAATGTAGTCGACGTGGTTACTGAAATTACATCGATATTTTGGTTCAGATCAGATCAATTGCATTATCAAAATATCTGAGGGTACAGAAATAAAATTTACAGCGTTAGTTTTCTAAAACATAAGTTTTTGGTGCTTTGGTGCCATTTTCGTTTGAATTGTTGCTGGAGAGCGAACTTCAGCCCTGAAATTAAATAGGAGTCCATGCAGTGGTATAAGCAGAGTGCAGCCCTAAATAAGCTTAAAGCCATGTAATCGGCCGAAGAAATTGTGGTTTGAAACCAAGAATTAATTTTTTGATCGAGTACACAAAAAGGAGTAAAACTATAAGCGCAGCATCTTACACAACACAAATGCGTAATTTGAGAGAAGGTATCAAAGTAAAAACCATAGGAAAGGCGTGCTTGTCGCTTCTTTCCGACGTCACATCGGCTCTCACGTCACTTGTTTTGCAAGCTGCTGTGATGGAATGTTGTTTCAAAATAATTACAAGTGGCACCAGATGACTATTATCTAAGATTTTTTCTTAAAAAAGGAGAAATGGTATTTGTTTACAGGGTATTGAAAGGTTAATTTTCTGATGTACTGGTAATACGCTTGAAATGACGAGAGATTATATTGAAAAATACAAATTATTTCAAGCCAAATTTTGTGACTTTGTTTTTCCACCGATACCGAGAATGCATTGAATCCGCTTCATATTTTTTATACACTGGCGATCGCTACATTTTGCAATCAATTTTCACTCTTTATATCTGTTTGAAATTTTGTACCCTCAAACTTTTACTACCTGTGAACAAGTACATATTTTCTCAACAGGAACTCATAAAATTAACAGGTAAATAAGAAACGACCGTTGGAATTTCCCAAGATCAAACAATGAACTTCTTGAAAATAGTATAAAAAGATGTGCCACTAGGATGAGTCCATTGCGATTATTTCGTTGCAGGAGTCCGCATCAGCGATTTTTTTCAAAGTTTTGTTAAGAATATTTAAAAAACGTTGAAAAGAACTGTTTTTATTTAGTTTAAAAAAAAATGGGCTCCGGAAAGACTTTGACAGCGTCAGAAAGAGGAAAAATAGATGCTTTCAATGAGTTAGGACTCTCAGGCCGAAAAATTGCAAGGAGGCTTAAAAGAAGTAAGACTGTTGTAAACAGTTATCTTGCGGATGTTCTTGCAGAGTTAATAGCATTTTAAGAGCCTTTCTATGCTTCTTTTTTTTAAAGAGATGATTTTAAATGTTTAGTTATGTGTTTCTGGCTCGCGAAATGTACTTTCTAGAATGTCACTACTATAGGGTGACCAGATAAGAACGATAGGAAAAAAAAAAATTAAATAAAACAACAATGGTGTGAGATATAAAATTGATGCTATCTTCATTTTGAAACTACGTTCATGCCATAATGTGTGGAATAGCACAGCATTCAAATGGCAGCCTCGGTTTCGAAGGCAGTGCAGTGGTGTCAAATCGCATGATCGCTGCCGCCACTTAATGAACGCTCGGCGTGAGATGACGCAGAAGGAGATGTCCTTCAAAACTTCGAGCGTTGCGTCGCTTGTATGACATGTAACGCCGTCTTGTTGGAACCACAGCTCAGATATATCGATGTTGTCGAGCTCTCACCACAGAAACTCGGTTAACATCGCTCTATACCTAATCGTTACCTATTGACAGTAACGGTGTCTCCCTCCTCATTTGGAAAGAAATAAGGTCCGATGACGCCGCCATGCAATAACCTCAACCAAACAGTCAATTTTCGTGGATACATTGATGCTTGGCCGAACACTTGTGAATTGTGTTCGCCTACGGATGTAGGCCTAAATCTAACTGTAAAATAAGCCGGATTGACTCTCTGGCAATGCCCAATTCAGCTGATCGGCGTCGAATCAACATTTCTGGGTCTTCGTCGATACTGGCCGCTACGGCGGCTATGTTTTCTTCATTTCGCACCAATCTCTGTCTGGTTGGTGGCTTAAGGTCCAAAAGAGTGTATTCACTCTCAAACTTTTCCACGGTGCGACGAATTGTCGTCGATGGCGACCGACCTCGCTACGAAATTCACGTTACGTATTTACAACTGAGCCGGAACTTCGATAATATTTTTTAATAATTTCCGCACGTTCGGCAAGCGTAAAACGATGCATGATGAAATGGCTAACCTGACTTAATATTTTGACGACAGCTGGATATGATTGGTAACTTTGACAGATGTTGAAACATAACAATTGGAAAAACTATCATTGCTATCTGGTCACCCTTCTGCCTAGACTTTCTTTGAATTATTGGTTCAGACAGTGGATTGTTTTTTGGTTATATATTATCTTTTCAATACCCCATGCTCCAGTTTATTGAATTTAAATTATTTACGTTATACTACATATAGTTAAGTCCTTTTTTCTTTAAAATATCTGCAACTTGAATTTTGCTCATTGCATACTTTATTTTCCAACACTGTTTTTTGTTCTTTTTTCCTTTTGTATTTGTATTTTTTAATTTTCTGTTTCATCGGAAAAGCCGTTTATGTACACATTTATGTTTCGAATGGGATTGAATTGTTTTGTCTTATAGTCAGGAAAACCCTATTTGCAGGCTAAAGAAGATTTATTTATGTTCTGTATCTCATGTTGAACTCATGTAGGTATACACCAAAGCCTCAGCTTTCTCTAAGGGAGAATTGTTTATATTTGTAGTATATAATTTAGTATACATATACAATAGTCGTCTGTCGTGGGCTAAATGTCAGAATACGGGACGTGTTCGTTGGGGGAAATTTCACTGTATATTCTTAAAACTCTTAATTTTCTCAAAGTATAATTCGCTGAAAAAAAAGATGGTTAATACTCTGCAAATCTGTACGTAGGTATTCTTAGGAATTTTGGACTCATTTGTTTTTCAAACCAAAGCAGTTTTTTTAAGTTACATTTTTGCTAATTCTCCAGTTGGATACCATTTGTGGAATTGCTATATATTTTTCTTGAAGATTGTTTTTTACACTATCCCCTGCAATGCGCACTATCTGCGCATTACATAGCTGAGTCTAACTTCCATGTTGGGTGCTGCACCTCATGTTTCCGATGAAGTCTTCCAGCAAAATTTTGATGGATCCCGTATTCAGCTGTAGGGTTTTGAAGCATCAGAACTTTGAATGCAAATTCTTGAATTGCGTAGCAGATATTTGGGACTGATTTGTTGAGTGAACGCTTGTTTTTATAAAAATAAAGTAGTTTGGTAGCGCATTAAAATAATAGCTGCGTCTACGTGCTCCAATCTGCTTAGCATTAACAAGGCGCACTGTTTTTTTTTACTGACGTTGGCTTTTGTATGCCCTTTCACTTTACCATAGACGGCTACTAAGCAGGTACATATATGCAAAATCACACTATTCGACAATCTGGAAAACAGATTATTTGTTTTTTTCTCCGGAACCTAAATTTACTTTTGTAACATCAAATATAGGCTTTTGTAAATCAATCAGTCGCAGGTTGTTTTCTGTTATGTTGCAGAGGTTGTGCTGCCGACCAATCTTGCTTACTTTCTTAGGTGGCGCTACAGTTCGGGGTGAATCTGAGCCTCAACTAACAAGCGTCTCTATTTAGCCCAGCCTTTAGCTAACTACTTCGAGTTGCACACTCTACGTCGGCTGAGGTCACGTTCTATTTGTGCGCGCCACTTAAGGTGAGGTCTTCCTCTACTGCGCTGTACCCAGAGGGACAGCTCATATAGGTCGTCGTTGGATCTTCTTCTCCAAAGCCCGTTAACGCAAACGGGACCGAATATTTTTCGAAGGATTTTTCTTCAACCGCTTTCGATAGAGTCCATGGTTCAGCGCCATAAAGTGGGATGATCAAGATCTTATATAGAATCTCCTTAGTTTTTCGGGATAGGGCCTTACTACTCAATTGCCTACTTCACCCAAAGAAACAGCCATTGGAAAAAGTAATTTTTCGCTTTATCTCTGCTGAGCTGTTGTTGGCAGAATTTATAGCAGAGCCAAGGCAGACAAAGTCCTTTATTACCTCGAAATTATATCTGCCGATTTTGATGTCCTGTCCAATTCGTCGATGCTGTGTGTCCCTTCCTGCTGACAGCATATCCTTGGTTTGCTTCCGTTTCCGTTTCAATGATCGTGAAAGGTCTCGGTTAAGTCGTTACCGACTTTGACGAAGCAGCGAGCGTTCTCAATTATCATTCTGCACAGACGGACAAGTTTGACAGCGATGCCAAAACTAGATATGGCCCTATATACCTCGTCTCTATAAATGATGTCATATACGGCCCTAAAAGATAGTGGGTATTGATTGATAGGACATTTTGAGTTTTTTCCAGGATCTGGAAAAGTGAATGTGAAGATTTGGTCGATTGTGGACTTTCCTGGTCTGAAGCCGCACTGATAGGGACCAATCAGGGTTTCAGACATTCACATGGACATCTTGTATCCGATGTTGAGGAGATCTACTTTTTTAAGTATCGGGCAAACGGTACCGAGATTCCATTCATCAGGCATACACTCTTCTGACCAAATGAGTTGGTGTATACTCTCCACAAAGTCATTTCCAGCAGCTATGAATACCACGGTCGGTAGCATCCAGGTCCAGCTGATTTGTAGGATCTTAGCTTAGATATTGCTATCGGAAATTTTGGCTATCATCGTCTAAGTTGAATTACATATTCTGCCTGATGGCGGGTTATTTGCAGTCTGCAGAAAAAGTTGTTCCATGTTCTCAGCACCAACTGTAACTCTATTACAAGATTTCCTTCTTCATCCCTACAGGCTTCTGTACGGGTTCTCTAGCCTTGAAACGTTCCTTTTACCTGTTGGTAAAGGTACATTATTCCTGGAGTACAATCTCTCAATATCGTCGATCGCGCGCTTCTCGTGCTCCTTTTTCTTCTTCTGGAGAAGGCGATGATCTTCTCGTCCCTTCTCCTTCGTTGCAGCGCAGCTTTGTACGCTTCTTGTTTACAGTATGTGCTTTCCGGAATTATTCACCAAACTAGGGATTCCGTTATAGCGTCTCTGATAGCATATTGGCAGCGTTGCCACTGGTCATCGGTACTCGATGATGGCGACATTAGAAGTTGTTGAGTCGGCTGACATGCCTTACGTCTACCGCAAAATTATCAATTTGGTTTAGCGTTTGATGCTCTAGAGACCGCCATGTCCGCTTGTGTATATTGATATGGAGTAACTGTGTGCTTGCTATGGTGATATTTCGTCCCGCCGCAAAGTAATATGCTATGTAGGCTATGCTTACCAACTGTCCTACTAAAGACGTCCCCCTTTCCTATCCTCGGATATTGTTCACAAATCGAGGAGTTGGTTGGTTGGTGCCGTGGTCCTTGTCTTCCGTAGGGGCATAGGCGCGTATTAGGCTTTGTTAGCGAATTTAGTTTCGATAATGATTGTCATAAAACGCTCGCTCACTTGTCGGAATCTCAAGACTTCTTGCCTAAGTCTGCCGCATATGGCAAATCCGCATCCGAATAAGCGCTGTTTCTTTTCCCTATAAGTACACAACATAATGTGGACAAATATTTTCGCTTATTTAAAAAAAGTTGATTAAAACGCAGCGTTGTAAACAAAAAGGAAATAATTTGTTTTCTTCAATTAAATTAAAAAGAGATATTTATTATACATTAAAAAAGAAAAATATTGGATTCTTGGACTTGGCCAATTTCGCACGTTTCCATAAGCCTTTGTTTCTTATTACTTGTAAACAACGCCTTGGCATACTTTCTGCCAAATTGAAGAAAGAAATTGCCCGGGAATCCGACTCCATTCCAGCTTAATTCGATCCCAAAGCTCATTAGTGAAATTCGTACTGCTCTAACCGTCGCTTGACAATTGACTAAAGATTCTCAATTGGATTGAAGTCGGGGCTTTGTGCTGGCCATGCTATCTTCTGAAATTACGGATTTCCGAGCCATTCCTTGACACTTTTAAAGGTATGATTAGGGTCCCCATCTTGTTGAAAAATGATTTCAGACGCCCTGTAGCCAGTTGTTACTAAAAGTGTTGGTAAATTATTTTGTAAATTGTGAAGATATTTTTCTTTATTTATTGTTCCTTACAGTTTTACTAAAGGTCCGAGAGAACCCCAAGAAAAACACCCCCAGACCATCACAGAACCTCCACCATGTTTCACTGTCCTATGAACTTGATGTTGCTGAAGTGGCTCTCCAGGACGTGACCAATATTACGATCTGCCATCTGTTCCTATTCGATTGACCTTTGTCTCGTCAGACCAAATTAATTTTTTACATTGGTCAATGGTCCAGTTTTTGTGACTTTTGGCAAAATTTAACCTGGCTTTTAAATTTTTCGCAGAAAGTAAAGGTTTCTTGGTTTTCTGCCTCGCAGTTAATCCAATTTTTTTTTTTGAGAGCCCGGCGTGCAGTCCATTTACTAACTGGCTTTTCTATGTTTTGTGCTGCCTGCTTTGGTGTTTTGGCCCCGCAACTTCTCAATTCTCTTCCCATCCTTCTTGCATCCAGGTCAGAGAGTAATCGTTTTCGTCCTTTTTTTTTACAACGGGAACTTCGATATTCTTATTTTGCTTAATATTAAGCACTGAAGTTTTTAAAATCTAAATGTTTTTGAAGTTTCCCGTGATGATTAACCACCGTTTAATGAAAAAACTACTCTTTCCACAACTTTTTTACAAATTTTCTTCATTTTAATTATGATCCACTTAAAGAGCTCTCAACACAATCAATTTTCTACAAAAAGTGATCTACAAATGTAATGATGTTAACTGTTACTTGTGAAATTGCATATAAAAAAATATATTAGAACGTGGAATTGAAGCCGCTCTTGTTGAAAAAACGGTTTTTATACTCGCTGAGAGTAAAACGTGCTAAATTGGACAAGTACACAAATTTTCAGGTTTATTAATATCCGTTATTTTGCGGTACATTTTTTTCTTTGTTGCAGAAAATATTAATCGATTTGTAATAAATAAATTAAAAATATAAAATAATTGCTTTCTCCTGAAAATCGCATATTTTAGACAACATTTTCAAATACATGAAAATATTTGTCCACTTTTGCTTGTCAAACTGTATATCGCAGTTTTTCATCCTCCTTATGTCCGGCCCATCCCACCGTACTACTTAGATGGCGGTGATATCTGCGTTATAGTTGTCAGGAGCCTCTTTGAATTGTAGTATCCGAACTTTCCGTGTGCAGATCCGAAGGTTGTTGCACTTTAAACGTTTGCTAGAGTGGTCAACAGTGAATCCATTTTTTTCCAAGGCCATTAGTTGGTTCTTTACATCTTTCTAATCTCTTCCTATAATGCTACTGGCCGAGCATGCCCTTGCTATTTTAGCCTGCATGGTAAGAGTTTACTCATGCAATTTCCGGGGCCACCACTGGGAGGTAAGGCAAGCGCTTCGCTATAAACTTGATTGTTACGCTCAATCCAAGTTCTAGGATACTCAGCAGTTTCCCGATCAATCGCCACGCAGAATCCCTGGCTGAACAATTTGCCAAATTAATAAAAATAATCAATGATTTTAGTCTTGACGCAAGATATCCATAAGCTGTCTAACGGTTATGAAACTTATTTTTGATAGAATTTTCTTTGATGTCGATGTCAGGTCTTAGACCATCGTGGCGAGTTAAAAACCTTTAACTATAATTCCACCGATTTGCAATGAATAAAAGAAAGAGATTTAAGAAAAGTAAACCCGTATGGGATATATGCTGTAGAAGCACTTTTTGACGTCGATACATTTATAAAAGGGATGTCAATAATGTTTCCAACTTGTAAATGCTCTCAAGTTCCCCTTTGAAATGACTGGTTATGAACCTATGGTCGCGAATAAATGAAGATTCTATTGTACATTTAATTTCCACTAACTGCATCCTTTAAAGATAACCTTCTACATCTGTCTTAAAAAAATACATATTTTAATACTGTAAAATGAGACTCCCCTTAAAATAATTACATAAGTACATATCTATACCGCACGCTTTTGAGACGTCACTTAAGCTGTTCATTAAAATTTAATAAATTTTTAAAACTTAGTATTTTAGGTGCGGAATATGGTATGCCATAAGAATTGGTGCACATATTTGATACTACTTGTTTATTATGGCAACTTGCAAACTGAATACACTCTCACAGATAGAATAAAATTGCGAAAGGTACATATCTATGTCCAAACAAAAAATTGGTTTAATAAATTGTAATTTGTAAACTGTCGCAAAAAATATACCTATAAATATGTGTATTATATAACATAGTTTATATTTTACATCAACTTCTTTATTTATTTTTTATTTTATGTAAAAAAAAAAATTAAAAAACATCTAAGCGTACAGTAGAGTACAAAAAGGAAACATGATATCGATTTGTTAAGATGAGATTCCCTTCTCCATGTCAAGGGGGTTGTCTTTTTGTCTACCACCCACTTTTAAGTACTAGTCTAGCCCAGTTACCCAGCATCATCAGCAACATCATCGTCCGCAACCGTACCTAACACTGCTTATTCGCATACCCGGTTTGTCCAAACTATATGTGAATATTCGTAGATATGTATCGTTGTATAGATATAAGTTTTTAGCAATAGCACCTCCCACACAGAGAGAACCGCATATCCCATGCATAATTCAACCCCCAAACAGAATTCAAAGATTTCGCATATACTCGTGCACCCACATCCGGATTTGGATATAGGCTACCCACCAATTATTTACGTGCATTGTTTTCCGTATCTTTTTTCACATTTTTTCTTATATATATTTTTTTTTTTTATTATTTCCATTTTCGAAAATGTAGACGCACGTTAAAGTTTTCATTTTAAAGCACTTGTATTCCTCTTAATGTGAGCTTTACCAAATTCCCAAATGTAGAGGGATTATCTCTCTCATTGACTTTGTATTATATTTCTTTCGAAAACCCAAAAAACATATGTACAAATGTTCATGTGTACCACTTCACAAAAACACGAACATCATTAGCATTAATTAACTTTTATTAATTAAAATGTTTTCGGAATATATTTTTAACAAAAGAAGTATAAAACAGGATTCGTTGAAAACGACTGGAAAAATGGAACTTGGTTTAGCTAATTATAAAAATAGAAATTTTGAACAAAATAACTTATTTGTGCCCGTTTTCTGAGTTCAGATTTCGGTTTTTAGTTGTTTTAGAAATTTTAATGACTACTTATTTTTCGAAGTACCAATAGAAATATATTTAACGCAAGATATTACACAAATACCAAAAATGTGTAAGAAAAATGTTAAAAAAGGGGAATTTTATTAGGGTAATTTACAGGTTCGTATAAAATATAAACAAGACTTGGAATTGTGCATATCGTTTTCGATTCTTACCTTATTATTGTGCAGAACCAATACATTTAGCATGCGAACCAAATGAGGGTTATAAATTATGCTTTAATCAGCAATTGATTTGTTTGTAATTGATTTATCAAATTGCAAGATAAACCTTTTAGTTTGTAGCATAACTGAAAATTATTGAAATAAATGTACACCCGTGTACAATACACAAGAATGCACATGCATGTCAACCATCTGTAGATTTCTCCTTCACAACTTCAAGCGTTGCGTAACTTGTATGGCATCTAGCGCCGTGTTGTTGGAACCATAGATCGGATATATCGATGTTGTCGAGTTATGACCACAGAAAGTCGGTTAACATCGCTCTATACCTGAGACCATTGACGGTAACGGTGTCTCCTTCCTCATTTCGAAAGAATATGCAATAAATCGCACCAAACAGTCAATCTTTGTGGATGCATTGATGCTTGGCCGAACCCTTGTCGATTGTACTCGTTCCAATAATAGCAAATTTTGCTTGTTGACATGGGACATGACACAAAAATGCGCCTCGTCCTAAGAGATAATTTTTTGGCCAAAATCCGGATCTTCCAGCGCCCAATTAGCGAACTCACGGCGTCGCCTACGGTCGCCCGGTTTCAATACTTGCGTCAGCACAATCTTATACGGAAGAAGGCCCAAATCCAACTGCAAAATAAGCCGGGTTGACTCTGTGGCAATGCTCCATTCCGCTGATCAGCGCCGAATTGAAATTTTTGGGTCTTCTTCGATACTGATCGCTACGGCGGCTATGTTTTCTTCATTTCGCATCAATCTCTGTCTGGTTTGTGGCTTAAGATCCAAAAGATTGTACTCACGCTCAAACTTTTCCACGGTGCGATGACTTGCCTCCTCACTGAAGCCATGATGACCACCGACCTCACGACTAAATTCACGTTGCGTATTTATACCTGAGGCGGAATTTCGATAATATTTCTTAATAATTTCCGCACGTTCGGCAAGCGTAAAACGATGCATGATGAAATGGGTAACCTTACTGAATATTTTAACAGCTGGATGTCATTAGTAACTGTGACAGCTGCTGAAACATAATAATTGGAAAAACTATCATTGCTATCTGGTAACCCTTTACTAAAAGAAAACTGCATTGGGCCTGTTGAGATGTAGTTAATGAAGATGAAGTTGTTTTTTCACAAGTTGTCTAAATACTACGATTAATTATTTGTATAACAAAGCTGTCAATATATTCTGTTGGGTTCCAATATAACTGCGATGCGGTTAACTTTTGCATGCATGTCTGTGCGCTTATGTTAAAAACTTTCCATTCTCAGTATGTGTTTCAATGAGAACTTACATTAAAATGACCACATATTCGGTTTCGTGCTGTGGAATATCAAGATTTCCTTATGGAATGTAAGAAATACTTCACCCCCTCTGATCTGGCCTCAATATGTAAGGCATTTATCCGCCTGAAATTTGAGCCCCAATGCCCACATCTGGTCGGGTGCACTCAAAACATGTCTGCACCTGCTAGATAGGATTCAAAACCGTGCGATAAAACTCATAGGTAATACTAATATTACTCAGACAATGAACACCCTCGAACACTGACGTAATATCTCGTATCTCACTCGGTTTTATCACTATTTCCACTACCAGTGCTCCATTGAAATCGCCAGTGGGCATTCCGCCGATTCAATCTTTTAACTGTAACACCCGTTTTGCTATGAATGCTCATCAATACACCCTCAAGCCCATTTTCAGACGTACTCAGAAATATGGTGATTCGTTCCTAAACCGTACAACTCGTTTATGGAATACCCAGGCTAGCTCTTTATTTCCACGTCATTAAATACTTCAAACATTTAAAAGCAACGTTCATCGGTACCTCTCTTTCTTTCCTCCCTGATTTTCCTTCGCCCCCGCTGTGTGCAAGCATTTTAAGGATACTTTGCGCGCGCAAATTATAAATAAAAAAAAAATAACAAATAACCGCCTTAATTCCCATATGGTCATCCATTTTTTGTTCTGAAATTTGTTTTCTGAATAAAACATAGGATTTTCCATTTATTTTGAAATCCTTACTTATTTCAATATAATGTTTTGGCTATGTTTGCTTTATGTATTGAACACAATATCAGTCAAATGTCTTCCCCTAGAATTCTTTCAGCCTTCGATACCTTTCTTGTAATCTGCAACGGCTTTCGTACATTTCTGCCTGTATGGTATATTCGCTAAAGCTCGACGATTTTGTAGTATTCCAACGCTTGAAGATTAAAAACAATGCCATGTAAAGAGGCACATACTGGCGTTGAATCGCATGATCTTGGGGGTCAATTGTTGTCCCTAAACATGGAATAACGCGGCCATCAAACTTTTCACGTATAACTCCCATAGTCTCACGCGCTGTGTGGGATGTGACATTACCCTGTTGGAACCACATGCCCCTGCTATGACAGCCCTCGATTTCGTGCCAACAAATGATCTCTTAACCCGCGCTTATCACCCGGACCATTGTCTGTGTCGTTTTTTTGACATCAAAAGATTCGGTTTTGAATGATTATCGAAACCGTGCATAATTGACGGGTTTGGTTTAATTTCCTAAACAAGACATACCTTTATAAAGTTCCTCTCTTAAATCGTTCAAGAGATGGTGGACATCGATTTGATATTCTCACTGACTTTCCTCAACATTTTTCGCTAAGTTAATCTTTGGTCGGTAGTGGACTCAGCAGGTCCAAAACCACAGTGATATGGACTTATAGAGTTGCTGATCGATTATGCGCGCTTGCATAATGCGGGTGCATAGAGCTTATGCCCCTGTATTTGCTGAAGTTCAGGGATCTCCTTTTTTCAAGATTTGACAAACAATGCTGATATTTCATTCATCGGTTTTGGGATCCTTCAATCAAGTTTCAGAGATGAACTGGTGCATGCTCCTCACCAGACAATTTATTCCAGCTTTTGAACAGCTGGGCGCCTAAGCCATCGGCTGCTACAAATTTGTTTTAGTTTTAGTCTAATGGATAGTAGTTCTCATGGTTGACGTCTGAGTTGAATAATGCTACTTGGCAGCAATTTCGTACATAGTCCTATAGCTGTGGTAATGCCAATTCTATACTTGTATTTATGGTTTTTTAAACTGTGGTGTCGAATGCGTGATTAACATTCATGCAAGGTGCTCATTTGCACCTCACACTAACGACAATTCCTCGGCTTTCTTCTCACGGAGATAGGGTCGATTTTTATAAAAGTGTAATGTGCATTTATTTTTCCTCTTTCGAAAAAAAAAAACAGAATCACGAACGATTAGTAATATTGTAGAAGAGATAGTCACTTTTCGTTACTAATTTAACATTTTTCATAATTTTATTAAAAATAGAAGGATACAAAACGTTACGTACTCAATTTATAATGCTTAAAAATCTGACCAAAAGACATGAAGGGGCTGATAGGAAACGTAGCAAATCCATTGCATCATCATATTCTTCTTTTTATTTTTCATTATTCTATAGGCACAATTAACTCTAATCTTAATTTATTTATAAGAAATTGTATCTTATTTTGTATAACAGTCATGTTATTATGAAACTCACAGACTATTGTAAAAAAATGGGTTTATTATCAATAACAGATCAGTTACTCTTATTGTCTTATTGTCTTACTTGTATTATATTATTGAAAAACGAATTATCGAAATTTACATACTATATACACTTCACACACTAGTTTTTCACAAATAGTATTTAGAATTCAAAATTTACATTTACACATATCAAATGTTAGGTTCGTACACCTATTAGTGTTTGTTACTGAATTATGTTTCTTTTTTCTCAAAGTCAATTCGATTAACTGCTTGTTAGTTAATAAATACGTTTTTGAATGCACACTTAACACTATTTTCATGAACGGCCGCCTATCGTCGAAAAAAATTATTTAAAAAAAAAAAAAACAAAAGAACAAACTAAAAATTGCATCACATCACAAGTTCATAAAATGATGCGGATATGTACATATGTAGTGAATACATATTTTATTTTACTGGCTTTATGTAAAATATATTTGGAAGCAGGATTAATAATAATTTACTTTTCATCATGACAGTGGCAACAGCCGAAGATTCACCACTGGCGATGAAACTAAAGAAGACTTGGCTTCGTACACCAGTCGGAGAAGAACAAGCCGCACAAGCTGTTTTAGATCCGTCCATAGGTATTAACTTCAAATCAAAAACCAATATTTTCTAGTTTTGCACGTAGTTTTATTTTGTTTTGTAGACTTTAGCACGTAGATTGTGTTAGCGTTACAATTGTTAAGTTACTTCCTATTGATGTTAAATTTTTAGTTTTTCATAATTCGCATGCGTTTTGATGACACTTTTTTCTCGAGATGTATTCAGTCTTGGACCTTAGATATAATTACATTAAATGTTATGAAAGTATTGATACAAATATTTCTTTTTATGAACTTTTAAAACAATAAATTTAAAGAAATGGGTTGAATGATGTAAGTGTAAACAAATGTAAATAAAAATAAATCTGTCTTTCTTCACCTCTTGAACCAGCTGCTTAGAATTAAAAAAAAATGGATGAGACCTTACTACCCAAGCATCTACGTTTTTAAATTAGGTATCATTACTCTCATAAAAGAAAAAAAGTGGTTTGAAATTGGATTCTGGAGGAAAGGCTAATTTTCCTGCATAAAAAGTTTTTCAATCTTGGTAATCAATTTAACCAGATTGATACGAATACTTAAATATGCGGCATGCATATTTTAGAATGAAATCTGTAAAACAGAATTGTATACTCCTAGATAATATACGTAATTGTAATTCCAATATCAGTTTTAATCGGTGGTCTGAGTTGGTGTTGCAATAAAATCTCTTCCAGATCAATGCCATTTATATTTTTAAAATAAATTTTCATTGACAATCTCATTGATCATAACGAGAGCTCGAGCCAGCCCCATGCGAGCTGCTATTGTCTATAGGTAGATATTAATTTATAGATGATTCGAAGAACAATTATAAACATATATATATCTGCCAAATTTGACATCTGATCTGCGATTTATCTCTATCGAAATTCTTAAAGCAACACTGCCAAACTTGTCATCTGGTCTGAGATTTATCTCTATCGAAAGTCTTAAAACAACACTGTACAAATAGTGTCAAATGTTTTCTTGAATTCAATATAGTTTTCTAATCGTTTGTCCCATATTTTTTTTCTGAAATCAGTCTCTTCTGTTTGATAGGAATCTATTTTTTAATTAAAACCTTAATATTTTTCTTAGTAAGTTGTCCATTATTCCATTTGGTTATAATATGTCTATTAAAACATACACTTACAGGTTTAAAAGATGAGCTATTTCTTGCAGTAGTTACTATTTCTTTAGCAATTGTTAACTCTTCAGAAATAATTATAAGAAATCTTAAAAAAGCTAAAAGGATTTTGACTATGACGAATCCAGTTTCGGAGTCTTTTAAATAGTTTTAAAATATTTTGTTCTTCTCTATATTTACCTTGCGAGAGCAAACAAATGCCGATTCCACCTGATGACAAAATTCGAATGCCACCTGACTACCTTCAAAATACTTCCCCCAAAAACATGCTGCGCCCATGAGTTGAACCACCCTCTCCTTTAGGATTTAACAATAGTTATTTAAATTTTTATCCAAAATTTCTTTTTTTAAACCAAATAAAGGTTGAGCCAACAGTTAGTGTGTAAGTTTTCATTAAATTAAACACACATTTATTGTGAAATCAATGTAGAATTTTATTGATTAATAAAGTTCGGTCTATGGCAATTATAAATGGAACACAATATCGTTCATGTGACCACCACGGCTGCTGTTGCAAACGACCATCCACAGGTCAAAATTGTCGACGACTTTTTGAAGAATAAGTGGGTCAATGGCCGCAAATTCAGTTTGGGTGCTTGTTTGAGATCCTGAATTGTCGCTGGGTTATTGGCATAGATTTACTTACTTACCCTTCAAATAACCCCATAGAACCATAGAAAGAAGTCTAAAGGTGTCAAATCGCATAACCTTGAAGACCAATCAACTTCTTCTCTAACCGAAATAATGAGGCCATCAAATTTCTTATCCAATAAATTGATTGATTGTTGGAACCAGAGATCGTCCAGACCCAATTCGCTCAATTTTGAAAAAAAAAAATAACTGGTCAACATGTTGCGGTAACGTTCTCCATTCACTGTAACTGTCTCTTCAGCATCATCTTCGAAAAAGTTCGTTGCAATGATATTGTCAACCGATAATCCGCACCATACGGTGACTTTTTTTAGTATACATTTTTCACTTCGGCGACAAATTGAGGTACTTGGCTGCTTTTGAACACTCTCGCTCACAGTGGTGATGTTTTGGAGTATACGTGCTGGCCGAGCATGCTGATATGGAGTTTCTTTAAAACGCTTCACCATTGCGCGAATTCTGAACTCACTTCACTAGGGCCATTATGTTGACCGAATAATTCACGAATTTTACGAAATGTTACTTTTACAGATCACCCATTTTCGTAACAAGATTGAATAACAAAAGTGCGTTGTTGCGTGGTAAACGACTCCGTGACTAAAATTACCAAAGATTGTATTTCTCAGCGAAGACCGCTTTATAAGTGTTGTTTTTATTTTTTGTTTGGATTCAACAACTGCAACGGTCTTAGTTGTTATATGAAGTCCATATACGTTCACAAATGATTACCAGTTGCAAAAATGATTCGAACTCTTTCGGCTTATGAGATAATTAATTGTCGAAGTCATATACCTTTACTATGAGAAAAAGCCGTTGGCTCAACACCTTAAACTTTGTCGGCAATAATCACTTTCGGCTTTTCGCGTGGTTTGTTTTCGACACTAAAATCTTCCAATTTCGAATAAACCGTTTGCTTGCCACTCTACCCTTAATTATGTTATCAATGTTCTTAATTCCTAGAAACGCAGTGTATTCTAGTTTAAATTCATAAAGAAAGTCCGCATCGGAAGTGCTGACATCATATTAAACAATTTCAGAAACAAATAACTGTACCCAAGTTCTTACACTCGTAACAACATTTCTTATTAAAGGAAAAAATGGGCCCTCTGGCTTACGTATTTACTTACTTACTTACTTAGATGGAACTACAGTTCGCGGTGAACCTGGGTGTTAACTAAATGCCTACAGTTGCGCACTCCTAGCTGGTTGAGGTCCTCTTTTACTTGTGCGCGCCACCTAAGGCGATATCTTCCTCTACTGCGTTGTCCCTCCGGGTTAGATTCGAGGACTCTGCGCGTCGGATCATTGTCCATTCGCTCTACATGTCCTAGCCATGTCAGGCGACTCTTATGCAGTTTTCTGACTAAGACCACGTCGCTTAACAGCTCGTCATTTATCAACAACCGTTTTTGACATCAAAGATGTCAGTGAAGTCGTTACCGACGTTGAAGGCGCAGCAAGCATTCTCAATCGTCATTGTGCACAAACAGACAAGTTTGGTAGCAAAACTAGACATGGCTCTATATAACTCTGTCATATGCGGCCTTAAAATCGATAAAAAGATGGTGGGTATCGATTTGGATACCGGAGTGTGAAGATTTTGCAGATACGATCTTGTGTGCGATGTTGAGGAGATTTTTAGCTCTATAGTTGGTGTACTTGAGGGGGTCTCCCTTTTTCTGGATGGGGCAAACGATACTGAGATTCTTCTGACCAAATCGCTTGGACGGAAGCTTGACTATCATTGTCTAAGATGAATAGTCTATTCCGGTTTCACGCTTGATATTGAGCTTCTTCGCCGTTATACAGTCTGCAGAAAGAGTTTTTCCATATTCTCAGAACCGACTGTGGCTCTACTACAAGGTTTCCTTCTTCATCTCTACAGGTTTCTGTACGGGTCTTCTTGCCTTGACACGTTCTTTTTACCTGTTGGTAAAACGACCGCACGTTATTCCTGGAATACAACCTCTCAGTATCTTCTCGTCTCTTCTGCTCGTAGAGCTCACGAGCGGTTCCTGCTTAGCGGCATGTGCTTGCTAGTATTCTTCATCAAACCAAGGCCGCATAGAAGTCATTGCCGGGTTTCGAAATACGCGAATGGCGAAGATTCTGTCGGTCTGTTGCGATTGCAGCTTTTCTTCTCACATATACATATGTAGTTCTTATTTGTTGTGACGCTTGGGAAATTCGCAAACATTCGCACCTTGACTGCAACAAGATGGTGATCCGAGCCAATATTGGCTGCCCGGAGTGTTCGGACGTAGAGAATACTGGATAGACTTACGTCTATCGCAATGTAATCAATTTGATTTAGCGTTTCACGCCCCGGGGACCTCGATGTCCCCTTGAATATATTGAGATGAGGCAGCCGTTTATAATATATTGTAGTAATATTTAGTCCCGCCGGGAAGTCAATAAGCCTACTAAGCCAGACGTGGTGTCGTGTAGGCTATGCTTCCCCGCTGTCCTACCAAAGATTCTATCGTATTGGAAAGGCGTTAAAAGCGGCTAGTACGGTTTTAACATCATACTTCGGACATTGCTTATATGTCTTATCGAGAAGCTCGTAGAAACATTCTTTGGTGGCGTAGTCCCAGCCAAATAGGGGCATCTGCGCATATTAGGCTGATGTTAGCATATATGGATGCGGAATGTCATAAGACACTCGCTCGCTCAAGACTTCTTGCCTAAGTGTGCCGCATATGGCAAATCTGCATCCGAATAAGCGCTGTTTCTTTTCCCTATTAGAATCACCACAACATATATCACAGTTTTTCATCCTCCTTATGTCCGGCCCATCCCATCGCATTTCCTGGATGGCGGTGATATCTGCGTGTTAGAAGTTAAGGCCTCCGCTAATTGCTGTTCTGCTGCAAATGGGTTGTTAAGTATCCGAGCATTTCATATGCAGATCCGAAGGTCGTTGTCCTTTAAACGTTTGCAAGAGTCGTCAACAGTGAATCCATTTTTAGCCGAAGCCACGTCCCCTCTGCCATATACGTTTTTTTTTTTTTCAGACAATGAAAATTAGGCATTTAATGTTGTACAAACCTAATAGCTAGATATTTTCCAAAACAAGCATTACAAGTTTTCAAACAAGTATTTCCAGTGACCTGCTGTAAAAAAATTAAAGGTCCGAATAATTTAAGAAATTAAACATTATTTTTACAACACAAGAGGTATCGTCAAAGACTTTCTATAAAATTTTATTTTTGTATTGAAATTATTCTAAAAAAATACTTCAACCGCTTGCTCCATTCAAGGCACACGTACAATATTAGAATTTGGACAAAATAGCAAACATTTCGACGACAACTTATAAAGGTATTTTAAAAATAAACTAATAATAATTTGTTTCCATATCATATGCTATCATTTTTGGTTTTACGAAAAGCTTCCAAAAAACAGTGATCCCTTCAGTTATCGTAATATCTGCTCAATCTTTTGATTATTGTTTGTAGGTGCTCCAGTTTTTGCAGAATCTTATCACATCCAAATATTTCGATCAGCTAAAAAGTGAATTCATTTTTTGAACGTTAAAAAGAAAAGTGAATAATATTTGCCATCAGGTGCCTTTTGATTCTGACCCTTATAAATAAAACGTTATTTCCACTTACAATCATTTAAATAAAACATTTTAGGAATAAATTAGACTGTCTAAATTGTACGATTTATGATATTGCATGAATTGAAGTCAGTCAATCTTATACCCAAAAACAAACACAAAATATAATATTAATAGAAAATAGTCAAAATGTTCGCTTGTTTGCTATAATTAGATTGTTCGTCTAACCGATAAAATGTAAAAAAAAAAAGATTTCAATTATGTACATGCGGCGCTAAACAAGTATTCATCGATGAGAGTTCTAATTTTGGGTCTCTTACATTTGGACCAACCTCTGTCCTCTTATTAAAAGCCGTTATATGATTTTAAAACGTTTGAGCATTTTTGCATGATTTTTTTATCGTATTATATGTAAGTGAATGGCCGATTTTAGCGAAAAGTCAAATTCAACCGAAATTATTTTAAAACTATTTAAAAAATTTATTTGTTATACTCGTATGTATTACTTATTTAAGATTATTAAAATTTTGTAAATCAATAGCTATTTTATTATATGTTTTTGGTTTTATTTAATTTTTCAGCATCATTGGATGAAGATCGAACTAGTCCGATAGGTCCATCGGCGGCGAATATCATCTCAGATAAAAATAATGAATCCCTGTCATCCAAACAACGACATCAAATAAAACATCGAGAACTGTTTTTATCCCGACAAGTTGAAACATTGCCTGCCACCCATATTAGAGGAAAATGTTCTGTGACATTGTTGAATGAAACGGAATCGCTCAATAGCTATCTCAATAAAGACGTGAGTCGTAAATTTCGTCCCATTATCAATTAAAAATTATGAATTACCAATTTGAAGTTTTTGCTTTAACTATATTAAATGTTTTTTTTTCCCTTTTTTATCTAGGACACATTTTTTTATTGTTTAGTTTTTGATCCAAATCAAAAAACATTATTAGCAGATAAGGGTGAAATACGTGTAGGAAGTCGATATCAAAGTGAAATTCCAGCTAAACTAAAAGATGTACAAATGGATGAGCGAAAATTGGAAGAACTGGAAACGCTTATATGGACACCAAATCACAGTTTGACCGACAGAAAGATAGATCAATTTTTGGTTGTATCACGATCGATTGGTACATTTGCCCGCGCACTTGATTGTAGTAGTTCTGTTAAGCAACCATCCTTGCATATGTCAGCGGCTGCTGCTAGTCGAGATATTACTTTAGTAAGTTAGCCTTCCCTTTTTCTTTTTGAAGAAGAAATATTACAACATATGATATTTTGTGGGCTTTATTTAATTGAAAAAAAATTAAAGTTTCATGCCATGGATATTCTTCATAAACACAACTATTGCATAGAAGATGCAATGTGCTCGTTAGTTCCTTCCACGGGACCGGTGCTTTGTAGAGATGAAATAGAAGATTGGAGTGCATCTGAGGCTAATCTCTTTGAAGAAGCATTAGATAAATATGGAAAAGACTTTAACGATATTCGACAGGACTTTGTAAGTTCAACAAAAATATAAATGTGACTTTATTTCTACTTAAAATACTGTTATGTATTTATTTGAAATTTGTAGCTCCCATGGAAGACGTTAAAACAAATTGTTGAATATTACTACATGTGGAAAACAACCGATCGATACGTGCAACAAAAACGAGTGAAAGCTGTTGAAGCGGAATTAAAACTAAAACAAGTTTACATTCCACAATATACAAAAAGTAATCCGGCGATGAATTCTGTTAAAGGTGGAATTTTTAATGGAACTACAACTAATGGAGGGACGGACTTGTCCAACAACGGGAAACCATGTGAATCATGCTCAACCGTTTCTTCATCTCAGGTAATAAAAGTAACAGTGCTGGTATGCCACATTCTTTTGGGCTATCCGAAATGCATTTTTTTACTTTTAATTCTTGATAAACGAATATATAATTGAACGATGACATATGTTTGAATTTCTTTAATTGATTTTTAGACCTGTAAGTAGATTAGTTTGAGTCAATTGTTTTTATTTTTTTTTTTTGAAAGTTAAGGTTTTGCTTACGACGAAGAATCCAATAAAAAGCTGTTAATATTCACTATTCTTAGAACTACTTTAAATGAATTTCCTACTTCTCTTGTATATAAACCCATAATATCTAAAAGTTATTGAAGTAAATATATTTTTTTTTATCGTGGAAAGAAACGTCTATTAGCAATATAAAATATTTTTCCCCTTTCGCCGCATTTATGCAACTGCTATAGAAGTTTTTTTGATTTTTTCTGTATTGCCCCAGGTATATTTTTTACGTGATAACTACCATTTAGACTCTCCTATCTCTGTTTTGCCTACCGCAGGGCCAACGTTGTGATTGTGTATGTATTTTTAAGATGCGCGAGAATGTTTGCCTAAATAATATCGTATTTAAGTGATCCTGCTCATTTTTATATTCTTTGACAATCGTTAGACGCCGACGTCTAGATTTAGTTACCTACATATGTATCTCAACTGTAACCATATCTATTTCAGAATTAACATACAATAATTTGCTGCTCAACAGCAATGGTTAAAATCCTTGATGGCATAAGAGTAGAATATGATAAGGACTTTTTGACGATACTGTGTTTGCTAGACTTTTCCAAAGCTCTTGACAGCGTTGATCACATGGTACTATGCCAGAAACTTAAATTATATTTTGGGTTCAGTAAAAGATCTGTTCGAATGGTTTTTAATTATTTAGAAAATCGCCAACAAAGAGTTGTTCATAATAACGATTCTTCCGATTTCCGCGCCTTAACTGCAGGCGTACCTCAAGGGCCAATACTTGGTCCAATTTTGTTCTGTCTTTTTATTAATGACCTACCTAAAGTATGCTCAAATGTTGCAATTCATCTCTATGCTGATGATGCCCAGTTATATCTTTCGAGACCTGCAGGACTCGTTGAGCATCTAGTCGTCAGAATAAACGAAGACTTGTCTCAAATATATAACTGCTCATTATGGAATGGACTCAGTCTTAATCCAACCAAATCGCAGCTCATTCTAATAGCTAAAAAATAATCAACTCAAGAAATACTGCCAGTATTCCTGAACGACAGGCAACCCAATTTTGTGGAGGTTGTTACTAATCTCGGGTTCAAATTAAATCGCTCACTCTCCTCCGTAGACCATATCAACTTTGTTGTTAGACGAATCTACCACCTTGATCCCGGAATTTATTGAGAAAATTAAAAATACAAGTTTATTCATCTACATAAATCTATATTGTCTCCTTCAAAGTAATCCCCATCGACTGCAACACACTTATGCCAGCGCTTGATCCAATCCTCGAAACATTTTTTATATTCGGTTTTCGGTGTGTCCATCAGTGCTTCCTGCGATTTTTCCATTACTTCCTCTCGGCTGCTGAAACGCGTTCCCCGTAGTGGTTTTTTAACTCGATTGTAGAAGTCACAGGGAGCCAAATCAGGTGAATTCGGTAGCTGTTGGATGGTATTTGTTGAATTTTTCGTCAAAAAATTAAGAATAATGATGGCACTCTGCGACGGTGCGTTATCATGGTGTAAAATCCACGAGTTTTCTGCCCACAATTCTGGTCTCTTTCGGCGAATTGCTTCACGCAAACGTCTGATAACGCCCAAATAATACTCTTTGTTTACTGTCTGGCCTTCTGGCCTTCTGGCCTTCTGGCAAAAATTCATGATGCATTACGGCGTTGTAATCCATGAAAACCGTGAGCATTGCCTTCTTTTTTGACTGAAAACGACGTGGTTTCTTTGGTCTCGGCTCATTTGGTGAACGCCATTCACTTGCCTAATGTCTGGATTGCATGTCGTACTTATAAACCGATGTCTCGTCTCCAGTAACGATCCTTTTGATGAATGTGGGATCGGATTCAGCCTCGCAAATCATATCTTTTGCGACGTCAACACGGTCTCTTTTTTGCATGAAATTGAGGTCTTTTGGCACCAACTTGGCTGCTATACGACGGAAACCCAAATCATTAACCAAAATGTCTTGGACGGATCCATAGGCAATGTTGAAGTCCCCCGCCATCTCTCTGATGGTTAATTTGCGGTTATTGACAACATTTCTTTTACTTCATCGATGTCGATGGTCTGCCACTGCGTTCACCTTCTTCGCCTGACTCACGACCACTTTTGAACCGCTCGTGCCACTGGTAAACCACTGTTTTCTTTAGATAATCGTTGCCGAAACAGTTTTCCAACATTTCCAACGTACGCGCACCATTAAATCCGTTTTTACGCAAAATTTAAAACAAGTTCGTTGTTGCAAATTTAAATCCATTTCTAATATTGCAAAAAACCGCGAACACACACACAGAGATAGATGTGCTCTTGGCTACGTAACTTTTGCAAATGTCAAGCTATGACGCAAAGATTTAGAGAGAATGTCAATAACAGATTTACCAACTTAACAAAAAAAAAACAACTTAAATCGGAACAATGGGAGCGCCACACGGAAACTTTTTGATCAAGGTGGTATGTTGGACTTCGCAAACTTCGCTTTCATCTAGCTTCACCCCACTAGGTACTAAACTGAGGCTTATTAAAACTTTGTTTATGCCTGTAATTGATTACGCTTTCGTAGTTTATTGCAAGCTTGACTCTATCACAACACTAGCTATCGCTTCTGACTCGGAACGTCAAGGTTCGAATCCTAGCCACAGCAAGTTTTCATTTGTGCAATTGTAACTCAGCCAGAAAAATCTGCGTGTGAAGGCATAACACTGACATGTAGATTTGGCTGTTGTAGGGTTTTCAAGCACAAAACAACCGTTAAAATTCGCAACCTCACATTCCGAGAGAAGAAAAATCTCTCCGTCCTATTCGGACTCCCACCCCTGGAGAGTCAATATCGAAACCAAACACACCTGAGTTTCAAACCACTACGTCACAAACTTTCCTTTCTCCTCCTTCTATCTTTCCGCCCGCGCCCTAGCAATAGTATACGGGTATTCATAACCCCTTAGGCGCGCGTAAATTATAAAAAAAAAAAAAAAAGTTCCTTGTTTCCTTCAACGATATGATAAGGTATGTGTATAGTCTGTGTCGATACAATCATGAATCCTATCATCGTAGTTCGGTCCTTGGTTGCTCCTTAAAACAGTTTCTTGAACTAAGATGTTGTGAGTTTATGCACAAAACCATCCAAACAAGATCTCCCGCCTATTTGATGGAAAAGATCCAATTCGCCCATTCAACCAGAACACAAAATATCATTCATCCTTTAAGTACTTAAACTCCTCGCGCCTATTTTTCATCCACGTCACCAGACTTTGAAACTCCCTTCCTACAACAACAAAACAAATAATGGGAGCTTCATCTTTTAAAAATGCCGCATTAGACATCTCAGGTAATCACAACAACTATACTTCTTTCATCTCTCACTTTTAAACATACTCTATTTCTTCCTTTCCCTACTTATTTGTTTATTTAATATTTTTTTTTTATTTTTTTCTCACATAATGTTTACATTTATCTATTATATAATGTAACCCTAAAATATGTGCTATAAAAGACATTTTGTAAGTTCTTTCTATCTAATTCTATCCCGAATTATATATATATGCAAATAAATTGAATTGAATTGAATTGACACTTATGCCTGCGCCGGCATCACACGAAAACTACCGAATTGATATTAATGAAACCTTAAAGTTATATACTTAACAGGCTCGTTTATTATTTGCAATTAAAGTTGTTTCGATATTCAGCACAGGGGTTGATTTATTGGGTGGTGTCCATGCTTTTTCCCGTTCTTTAAGTTGGTTCAGAACCTTTGCCACGCAATAGCTGCGAAACTGTGCAACTGATCCAAATACATTTTGATTTGTCGTAAAATTATTGAATTAGCATTAGGTATGTATATCATTTCCTATTTTTAACCATAGAAATTAAAAGTTTTGTTTTAAGTTCCACAAAGTTTAACCATATCCGTTAGTGAACATCATTCCAATGAGGTACCAATCAGTAACTGGTGAATATGACCAAAAGAAAAAAAAAACGTTTTAGTTTTTGTTGGTTTACCAACCAATATCTTATTTATTTACTTTTTATTTTTTTGTTTATTTATTACAAATACAATATAAGATAGTATAGGCTGGGGGATTTGATATATACATAAATTACAACATTTTATGAACTTTAGAAACAAATTATACATATTAATATTTGGACATACCATACATACATACATTTTAGTAAACGATTTGTTTTTTTTTTTTTTTTAAACTAGCGCGCGCTTAAGGGGTTAAGGTACCCTTAAAATGTTTGCACACTGCGCGAGCGACGGAAATTTAGGAAGGAAAGAAGGATAGGTACCGATGTACGTTGGTTTTATATGTCTGAATGTTACAATGACTAGGAAATAGAGTACGTCCGAAAATGGGCTTGAGGGTATACTGATGAGCATTCATAGCTAGACGTGTGTTACTGCAAAAGGTTTGAAGGGGCGGAATGCTACTGGCGATTTCTATGGAGCACTGTTGGTGGAAATAGCGATAAAACAAAGTGAGACGCGAGATATTTCGTCGGTGTTCGAGGGTGTCCATTGCCTGAGTGATATTGGTATCTGCTATGAGTTTTATCGCACGGTTTTGAATCCGGTGCAGATGCAGAGATGTTTTGGGCGCACCTGACCAGATGTGAGAATTGTCCTCCAATTTTGGGTGGAGTAATGCCTTATATATTGAGACCAGATCAAAAGGGGAAAAGTATTTCTTACAATGTTTGAGAAAGCCTAAACATTTCGCATCATTTTTGGCGGCATCGAATATGTGGTCATTCTAACGGAAGTTGTAATTGACACATACCGAGAATGGAAAGTTTTTCGATTTCGACGATGTAAGTGCCATTCATGGATAATGGCTGGGTATTTAAATTTAGCTTTGACGACAGCATTGTGTTTTGGAAGCGTTAAATTCCACTCTGTCGATAGTTCCCCAATTGGTTATCCTGTTGATATCGGAATTTAATGAGCTTAACATACGCTGTCGTTCCCGTTCTACAGCCGAAGAGCAGGGTGGGAATCCGGAAACGAATATGAAAAGCAGAGAGTACTGTCGTCAGCAAAGGAATGTATTGGTTTAGAAGTGGCAGACAAAAGATCATTGATAAAAATTAAAAAGAGCGTCGGAGACATAACGGAGCCCTGGGGCATTATTATATTAATATTAATCCGTTTTTATATTATTATTAATCCATTATTATATTAATATAAATACAATTATACAGGGTGTCTCAGTTTATGTTTTCGTCCTGATAGCTGAAGATTCCTGAAGTTATGGCAAACAAAAAATTATATTGCCATGATGAACGCCAGCCAAAATTATGGCATTTTAAAGCTAACATTTTGAAAAATCTTTGAACCAATTTCATCAGAAAAATGCGTTTATCTCGAAATTTTAAACTTTTTTTTATCTACACTTTTGTCTTCATTATCTATGAATTATGTATGAATTTTCCACCTACGAACAACGGAAATTATTGCAAACCACTATTTTATTCAGGCAAATGGGTCACAAGATACATAGTGTGTTCAAATAAAAAAAAATTGACTAAAAGCTGTCAGTTGACAAGTAAAACAAATTAAGCCAACGGTAAATTTTCCGCTATTTTGTGGAGGTGAGTCCTCAATTCTCTCCGGAAACATTGTTTATCCCCAATTCTTCTAATACTAGATGGAGTGAAAAGTGACCTCTTTGACCGCCAGAATGCACTGCTACTGCAAAAAAGGTTATGGTGCCTTGAAGTCCGTTCATATTTAGGCAGACATGCCAAATTTCAGTGCGATACTGTCTTTAGTTTTGTTTTGACAGCTGATTGTTGTTGACATTTTGGCATCATGTTGAGTATGGACAAAAACAATTTTCGTTTTCTCATAAAACATTATTTTTTGAGAGGCAAATCGGCGAAGGAAACAAAAGAAAAGTTGGATAAATATTATGGGGCTAATGCACCGTCAGATTACACCGTCAAATATTGGTTTCGAGAGTTTCGTGGTGGCCGCAACTCCACTACCGATCAAGTTCGCAGAGGCAGGCTCTCCGATGCGGTTACAGAGGACAATTTAAAAAAAATACATGAAATGGTGTTGGCTGACCGAAAAGTGAAGGTGCGCGAGCTAGCAGATACCACAAAGATTAGTACTGAGCGCACACGCCATATTTTGGGCAATATTCTGCATATCAAAAAGTTATCCTGCCGCTGGGTGCCGCGAATGCTCACTTTTGACCAAAAACACTAACGCGAGAGCACTTCGAAAGAGTGTTTGGACTTGCTGATACGGAATCGGGGAGACTTTTGGCGTCGATTGGTAACTGGATTTGGATCCCTCGGACTATTATCTCTTTCCAAAACTCAAAAGATGGCTCAGCAATAAAAAATTAAGCTCACGCGAGGAAATCATCGACGCCACGGAGGAGTATTTTGCAGACCTTCCGGAAAATTACTTTTCGGACGGGATCAAGAAGTTGGAAAATCGCTGGAATAAGTGTATCAAACTAAAAGAGGACTATATTGAATAATATAAAAAAACATTTAAAAAAATTTTTTTTTTTAATTCCCAAGGATTTCACTTTTCACTCCATCTAGTATATCTTGGTAAGGAGTTGCACAACCGTATAGTATTAATACCGCGATCTCATTGATAAGGACATTTGTAATTTATCAAAAAGACAACTAGATCGATATGTCTGCATGAAGTTGAAAAGCGTTATTAATGTGCGATGTTGCATGAGATTATCGAAAGATAGACTGAAAATTTGTCTGGAAAAGGTAGATGCCCGGTCACGTCTCCGCAGGCCGTTATTATATGCAACATTCAGTTTTCTTCTGCTAGAGTAACTACAATTCCGAACCCTTCACAACCATATGTTAAGATTGTGACCATAAGTGTTTTAGCTAGCATTAATCTTTGTATAACGGTGTGTGATCCACAAGGTTTGAAGTACACCGTACATGTTAGCGCTTTACCAATAATAGTATTAATATGCTTTTCCCAACTTAGAGCCTTATCAAACACTAGTCCCAGATTTTTTACAATATTTTACTCTATCGGGAAGCCTTGATTTAAGAAGAGCCCGTTTTCTGCTCACCACTGTGAGATTTTCCTTAAGTCTCCATTAATTTTGTCCATACATTATTCAATGAGACTAAGTGGGCGGGCAGCTTCTATACAATTGGACATCGTCCGCCTACATTAGGGGCAATGACTGTGATATTGTCGAAGGAAGCTCATTTATGTATTACACAATGAGAACAAAAGTGGCACAAGAATTGATCTATGTGGAACACCTCTGAATGTGGGAAGGAATTCTGAAATACAATCATTAACCATGACAGCCTGGTTTCTATTGCACAAGTAGGAAGATATTAACGGAAAGGATATTTTGAACATGACAGTTCATTTGTTTTTGCATAATTCTTCCCAATATTTTTCATAGAAAGAGTATAATTGGAATGAGCCTAAATTCCTTATAAGTTTGATCTTTTGGTATCACTTTAGACATTTTCCATTGGCTGGGGTAAGCACCAGCTGTCAAAATTGTATTAAAGATATGTGTGTTATAGGGCAATATGATTGGTAGGACACTTTTTAAAGAAGATAGGATCTATTTCATCGATTCCGACAGCATTCGATTTAATAGATAACTTTCAACTATGTTCTTGTAATGTTCATAGGATTCGTACCCAAGTACCTATATTCACGTGCTTAGTGGATGCTCTTCCAAGAACTGGGAATGGTAAGCTTACAAAGCTTTGGTTAAGTGCGTTGCAATCAACCTTCGTAAGTCTATTGTTATTCTTTTTTCCCAATACCAGTTGTCGTAAATTTTTTCACAATTGCCGTCCACGCATGGATTGATTTAATCGGTTTGCATAGACAGAAGTTTTTTCTGTGTGTATCTTACAAATGAGTTATTCGGCGATGCATATCCAACTTATGTAGTGTGTTTCCAGCGATTATAAGCTTGATTACGAAGCTGCAAGAGTTGCCGAATTTTGGATGGAAACCGAAACTTTAATGTTTTGCTAATAATCGGAACATGGGATTGAAGAGAGATTGTATGTTATGATTCAGGAATTCTATTTGATCATTTGAATATGTCATGAAATAAATACGTTCCCAATTAACACTTCGAATATTTGGTCCCAAAAGAGTGTAGTCAATTCCTTTAAAGTCCCGGTAAGTGTACGATATGTCTGAGCATTGTAGGTCAACATTAAAAGTCAGGTATATCAGGTCGTACCTTAAAGAGGCAGGTGTTGCGAGCTGTTCATTAAACCATATACGATTCACATCAGTAACACAAAGTACATCCAAAAGTAAATACTCTTATGTTATCAACCAGAAAATTGTTCTCACGAAGGTTACTATTAACGTCACCGCTGATTATAAGTTTGGGTGCACTGAGAGATTAATCTTCCATAAGTTGGAAAAATTACGCAAGGGTTATATTTTTCTTCGGTCTTTGCACATTTCCTGCGATAAGTTTGTTTTCGCCGATAAGTTAACAAAACCCATATTCAATGTTCAAAATACATCTCAGATTGCAATTAATACCTTCGCGCACGCACGAGTATATTGCACCATGATCTCCTCCCCGTTTTTTCCTATTGGCACGGAAGGGATATAAAAAATCCATTCAGAAGACATTAGGTATCATCAATTTGACTAGAAACCCAAGTTTCAGATACACAGATTACATCGACTCTTGATCCTTCAAACAAATTCCTAAACTCATAAATTTTTGGAAGTAAGCTCCGTGCATTCAGGTAGCACACCTGAAGCCCTATTTTTTACACAATACTCTTATAATTGATCGCAGAATTTCATGCCCCTATCCGTGTTTGTGAAGTGATAACGTGACTAGTATAATGTTTGTTGGATAATAAAGGAACATATTTTGTTTCAAGAGATCATGCACATCAGCTGTCATTCAAAGCAAAATATTTAGTTTTAAAACAACTAAATCCACTAAATAGAAAGGGTAAAATAATGATACTAAAAAAGAAAATTAAATAGATGTATGCATGTGTAAAAATTTAAAACTGAAAATTAAAATATCAAAAATTCAAGGGCTCATGCCTTAAAACAAAATAAGATAAAATATAAGTTTTATGTCGACCTTTTCTTGCGTGTGGCAATTCTGTTCAGGTCTACTATCTATATTTTCAATGATTTTTCCTTCCTGTTTTACTTGACATTTGATGTAAACCATTGAGCGCATTGTGTACACAGATTTAATCAGGTGTTGCTTTTTAAGTTGAAGTGCATGATACAGTAGCATATGATTTTTTGTTAAACACTCGTGCAAATAAATAGAGGTATCCGCGTTGAGTCCCACATCGCAAACGCACAGCGTTTTTCCTCTTATCTTTTGGTAGTTTGCGATCTTTTCAAAACTAAATTCTTGTCAAATGGCGATTGAAATTTCACGATTACTGAGCTTTTCGAGTTATTATTTCCTGATCGAGTGCGATAAATGTCTTTGAATGTTGGAGGTTTAACCTCAAGTGTATGACACAAGTGGTTAAAATATGTTTTTAAGTTTTCATCTGGTGCGTGCGGATAACCATAGAGGAAAGCACCTCCTGCTACATTTTTGTTGTTTTGCACTTCATCATGCGCTTTTTCTAAGTTTTGAAGTTTATCTGTTGGCCCTACGTGTTCAGCTTTGACGTTCCGTCGCCTTGATTGTGTTGACCTCAGTTAGTGGTTCTTTAACAGACTTTACTTCCGATGTCATTGCGTCTCTATCCTAATTTGAGTGATGCGTGTATTAATATTGGATATATTTTTATTTATTTCAAGTATTTGACTTTCAATTTTCTCTATTCATTTCGTGAAGAAATGGTAAACTCATTTTATTTACGTAGTCGCTCATCTATTTTCTCCCACATCTTAGCATTATTCACAATGTTTCTTGGAAAGACCAATGATAGTCGAGATGAGTTCTCCGTTTCGAGAAGGGTGTTGGTTCTTGTCCGTTTAATAGCCATGTGTAAGAGAAGTAGCTGTTTTATTTTGGCAAAGGTTGACACAAAGAAATTAATTAGAGAAAAAAAAAATTCAAGAAAAGAAAAAGTTTTACTTGGATTCTGACTCTTATTTGTATAAAATTCACGAATTCACTAATTCCTTCACTTATAGAGTCGAACCTTGTCTTGCTGTTTCTACACCAGTAGCAAAAAGCCTTATTCTAAAGTTATATTTGAATTTAAACGAAAATAAAACAGATCGCAAGATAAAAACGTCTAGTCATTGGGCCAGTGCACACTGGATCAATTTTTCCCCGGGGTACCTTTTACTTCAACCGCACACTGGAGTAATAATGCGGAGCAAAATTGTGTATACATGAACCGATTTAGAATATAGTGGTATTTCTGATAATTTTTCTTTCACTTTAAAATTGACAACTTTTGTATGTATTGGTTTTCCCCCGATGTTCAACCGCTTAGTACTGGCTGAAGAATTCATCCCGTTTCTTACTTTACACTTCATCGCCCTCTTCAATAAAAAGTGGGCGCTGGCCCATTAGCTGTCTCCATTTCTTTTTTCTTTTTTCTATTCCTCCTACTCATTTTGGAGAAAATGTAAGATGCTTCCATTCTGTTTTGATTGGAAAATACGAGTCACATATGTATGTAACAATGTTTGTTTATGTACAATATGTTTTTCTCATTCTACTTGCTGTACTGCAAGAATATACAGCTGTTTTCGAAAACGTCACTTTATCGTCAATTTGATCGTCATTGCAGTACTTAAGGGTTGCAAACCTCAAATTACAAATGTTATTTGGTATCGTCGACCTTTGTCATCTGCATAATTTTATTCTTGCAATCCCATTTGACTAAAAATTTATTCTTGCAAAATGCAGCCCTTAACAAAAACTATTGAGAAAATTGTGTTGAAAAATGTTAGTGAAAGTACAAGTAATAACAATTATAATTATTTACGTAGTCCAAACAGACTAATAAAGAAAAATAAGTTGTTGCTAAAATTGATAAAAATAATATTTAGTTAAAACAAATAAATATAATCGATATTTATGTGCTTACTGTTCATGAGATAGAAATTCGTCTGAATAATCCTATTCAGGCATCATCTTTGAATGCAAGAAACATATAAATTTGTGGAAACGTTGCCCTACTCGGAGAACGAAAGCACTAACGCTAAAAAAAAGTCAAAAGAAAGAAGAAAACTTCTGATACTGTAGAGTGTAGACCGACAAATAGTGCGAATGGCTAAAAATGATGCCTTCGCTACTTTTTCAAAAATTAGGAAGACACTAAATCTAACTGTAAAGACAAGAACTATTAGAAGTGTTGAGTTGTTCTTGACACGCCATGTGTCAGAAAAAAGAAAAGCATTTGCAGAGAACCAGCTAAAGGAATTTAACGAAAGGGGAGTAAGGAGCTTTAAGAATATTCTCCGGAATTACGAAACAAAGTCAGTTTGTTTGGTTCGGATAGTAGGCACCATGTAAGGCGACCTCCTAGTAACGAGGAATTCAGCTCCAAGTACAACAAAAAAAAAAAGATGAATTTAACCCCAAGTACACAACAAAAAAAAAAAAACCGTGCAGGAAGTATAATGATATGGTATTGTTTTTCCTGTACGATGTGGGAAGATGGACTAAAGAGATCATTACTCGGGAAAAATATGTAGCAATCCTAAAAAATGTCATGCTGGTGTATGCCTAATTTGAAATGCCATTGCTTTCGAAGTTCCAACAAGATAACGGACCCAAAGCGCACCACGAATATCCAAAACCTGGTTTCAAGCGATAAAGGTCTCAGTTTTCGATTGGCCAGCTCAATCGTCCGATCCAAATCCGATCGAAAACTTCTGGTCTGAAGTAAAGAAAGAGTTGGCTCTAAAAAAAAACTTTGTAATAAGGCCGCATTTTTTAATAAGATCAAAATCTTCTGGAACCCTGCTACGGCGTTATAAAGCGGTATTAAAACCAAATACTAGCTTAAAGATAGGTTTAAGTCAACATCATTTTCGTTCCTGAATGCAGTAGAGCGCGGCATTTACTTGACTTCGGCCAACACTGGAACAATACCCTTACGTAAACGACAGTCGTAGTAGCCTGCGACATTTGTTTGCAGTCATGTTAGTGCTCTGTGAACTTTCAAATCCAGTAGAGTTGCAGGACAAATATCAGAAGATTTCCTACGAAACTCAAGGCATAATAAGCAGAAGGGATTCTGGAAACCGACGAGCTCATTATATTGTATACAGTAATCCCTGTTCACTTCAAGATATTGTCCTTTCCATCAGTGGTAAACTATTGAGCTTACAGCACGTAAACCGAGAGTATGCAGCCGAAGTGTATTACAGCGATGCCTGACATCGATAATGACTGCCGTCCTCCAAAGCGTGGAGGATTGGATTGGATGACAAGGAAATCTGCCACTGGCTGTAGCATCATCCGGGATCACTGCTACACTGCTTCCTGGAGGCAAAACCGCGCACATCATGTTCAAAATTCCAATAGACATACCATAATAGTGACAAAGCGAAAATGTTTCAGAACTTCTCTATAGTTGTGTGGTATGAGCGTACAATGTTAAACAGGAAAGCAGTGGATGCTGTGGACCGTATATTGTAGGGCATCCGCCAAAATAACCAATTTCTGGCAAGCTCACAGTCTTCTTTTGCGGCGAATTTTGACAAACACTGCCTTTTATTACACGAGGTACCCGAGCTGATTAGGTAAATGCCTGCCTGAAGCGGTCCTCTATTCGCTCCAAGGTTTACTGACTACCCCTGACGATTAATATAAGAGCAAGACTTGGCGTAAAATCACAAGCTCAAAAATTCTATACTATGCTGGTAAAAGTTGGCAAAGAAACTCTAGCGGTTTCGGACATGGCACGGTCTAGTAGAGCTACTGCCGGGTAAAAAAATTCTAACGGATGAAATTCCTTCCTTGGTCGACTTCGACATCTCGTATGATATAATATATCCGGAGAGGTAGGACTGGGAAAAAAATGCAATAATCAGGTCAAATGAAATTGCAATTTTCATAGATGACTGGTAAACAGAGGAAGGAACAGGTTCTGGCATCTTCTCCCAGAACTAATAGCGTTTATAAGACTACCGGACGCAAGCAGTGCCTTCCAATTAGAAGTTCTGGCTATCCTCACGGCGGCTGAGCTAATGCAGATGAGATCGCTATCTACATCGATAGTCAAGCCGCACTCAAGGCAATGGAATCAACCAAGGTCAACTTTGATACAGTCAGGGGTTGTCGCATAGTGCTCAAGGCACTATGCAGTCAGAAGCGGGTAAGACTGTTTTGGGTGCCAGGACACTGCGGTATTAAATGAAATGAACCAGCGGATGAGCTTGCAAGAAAAGGAGGGCTACCCGACAATACTAAGGTTGTCAACATCCTTACATAGTGAGGGGCACTATCGAGAAAAAAATCACAAATACTGCCAACCTAAGGTGGTCAAGTCTTGAAGGCTTTCTGGCCGCTTTTTGACGGCAAAAGATCTAGGAAGTTAATGAAATTAAACAGGGATAAGCTTAGGAGTTGTCGAAGAAAATTTTTAGGGAAATACTTTTTCGAAAACCTAGAGGAAATAGACGGCACGACCTCCAAAGGGCTTCTTGACTTTTGCAAAGAAATTGGGTGTTTCACCAGGTTGTTTTGGTTTTTGCCAACTGGTTCCACAGGGATCGCGATGCTTCCACTTTGGTGGCTGGTGTCTGTGTTATGGCATATCCATCTTACCCCTGTTTAACCTAACCTAACCTAACTCTAACGGGGGAAAATAGCCAAGTGAAACTGTCAGAAACGTTCGGCAGAATTATCTCCACGTAAGAGGAACTTATTCACTTAGTGTACATAGTTATTAAAGATTTCCATTGAAATAAATAATGAATTATTTGTTTTTTAATGTATCTATAGACTTTATATTTAATGTTTTGTTGTTTATAAAAGCAGTTTGCTAATCTCTTAGATAAGGAAAAATCAAATAATGTAAGTAGTTATTGTAGGTGATTTTAATATTAACATTTTGGATTGGTGGGAAAAGACTAAAACCGTGGATATCTAGATATTTATTAAAAAAGGTTATAGGTAAAAATAAACTTAAAATGAAGTGTAATAAGTATCCTGGTAATTTTGCGTTAAGGGGAAAATACAAAAAATTGTGTATGGAGCTTAAGAATGAGATTCTGATTTGCAGTGAAAGATATTATAATTTATAACTAAGCTCTGCAAAGGCAAATTTAAAAAGTGAATAGGAAATAGTTAATAGCATAATAAATAAACCAAATATGCGTAAAAACCCCTCTGTTTTAAGGGTTGATGACTGCGTTGTGTCCGACAAAATTGGTATTGCTAATGCATTTAATAGCTATTTTTGTAATATAGGTAATAGTTTACAATCAAGCTTAGTCCAAACGATTTGCTCCCTCTGTTCGTCTACTATATTTGTGGTTGTGGTAAACCGATGGAAAGTAGAAGTTTTATTTTTAAGCCCATTACATCTTTTGAAGTCTTAAAGGCGGTTGGTTCCTTAACTTCTTTGAATTCATGTGGAGTGGACGGTATTTCAAGCGTTGTTCTTAAAAATATTTCATATTTTGTAGTAGATATTTTTGCTGATATTTTTATTCGTTGTGTATTTAAAAATGAATCTTTCCTGATGGCCTTAAATGTGCAGATGTTATCCACTTACTAAAAAAGTGTTCTCCTACTGAAGGGTTCTCCTACCATCTCACTCCTTCCAGCAAAATAATTGAAAAAACCATGAACAACAAGATAGTGAGCTTCTTAAATAAAATCAAGTTCTTCAATATAGTTAATTTCAAAAAGAAACCCAACCGAAGATGCACTCTTACAGTTTAGTTCTCAAATAATGTCTAAACTTGATGGCAAAAAATGTACAGCTGGTCTATTTTTTAATAAGACCAAAGCGTTCGATATGGTTAACCACAATTGCTTATTAAGAAAACTGGAATAGCAGAATTCCGTGGTTTTATGCTAAATTGAATCGTATCTTGGAAATAGA
This sequence comes from Volucella zonaria, assembly GCA_963966105.1. Lineage (NCBI taxonomy): Eukaryota > Metazoa > Arthropoda > Insecta > Diptera > Syrphidae > Volucella > Volucella zonaria. The sequence continues at coordinate 168,063,463 of OZ014530.1, forward strand.
CCACAAAGAGTTTGGTCGGATGAGACAAGAGACATCCAACTTTCGTTTAATTTCATATTATAATTTATGTGGAAAATCCTCAAACTTGTTGCCGCACTCTTTTCTCAGTTGTAACTTACGTAACTTACCGTTTGCTTAATAAACTACCTCATTCGATTAGAGCAATATCAATACTTGGAATGTTCATCAAACATTTAAAATATTGGCTCTTCCAATGTAACTACGACAGCGTAGAAACTCGTATTTCTGATAACCTGGCTTACATTTAAATTCATCTTATTTATTATAATTATAATGTAAATAAAGTACACTATAATTTTGTTATGTTGCACTAGCTACCTGGTCTTCAGCTAAAAATTTAAACTTAATTGTTGGTTCTTTTGATACGTATATTGCATCTTAAGGAATTACTCTTTATGTATAGGAATCTTCTGAATTTGAATATATGCTACTACTGTTAATGATTTTCCTCTAGGGTCACCCCACCCAAAATGGTACAAATTTGAATTGAGTAAGACCATTATAGTGGCATTCAATCCTATTTTTTTTTTTATATTTTTAAATCTAAAAGTAGGTACTGAATGTCATTTGTTTTCTTATTTTTTCTTTATTTTTAAATTTTATGAATTCTAGAAGTGTTTGTTGTAAACCAAATAAAAAAAAAAATAAATATAAACTAATATTGCACAGATACCACGTCAAAGCAATTCCTGGATGTTTGAACGAGCTTTTCTGACACTTAAAAACAACCAAGCCTCTGAAATAAATGATATTATTTTATCCGGAATTGAAGGAAATGAAGTGGTATAGACTTTGATACACACCATAGTCGATCAAAATGATGCCACTAATTATCCGCTAGAATTTCTGAATTCTCTCAACACCAAACGGCTTAATGCACATCGGATTACATTTACAGTCAATGTTCCGATAATGCTTCTTCGGAACTCGAATCCTTCGTCATTATGCAACGGAACCCGACTTAAAGTGATCAAATTGCAAAAAAAAAAAACACTTGAGGGGGACATTTTTGCGGTTGTGGTGTAGGCGAAACGGTGTTTATAGCACGTATCCTACTGATTCCCAACAATTTCCCATTTCAACGTAAGTGTCTAAAGTTTCCTGTGAGCGTTTGCTTTGCCATGAAAACCGGCTGTTTCTTGCACGGCCAACCTTATGTTTCTTTATTTCGGGTCAGCAACTCGATAATTTACATACTTTTTATGTTTTTGTTGGCCTTAACTTTTATTCAGACTTCATATAAATTTCAAGATCATTGAAACTCGTACATTTTCTCATATGACTCTAAAAACGATAGACGAAGTCGCGGGTAACTCTTAGTAATCCACATATTTTTACTGAGATTTTATTAAGAACTACAATAGCTCTTCCCACGATTTCATTTGCGTTGTCCGCAGCGGTAAAATACATACATATGTATGTGCATCGTACGTATATAATAAAAAATAAATTATTTTTGAAAATTCCACCCGAATTGGCTTGTGTTTTATTTGCGTAAAGCGTGTATAAAATAACAGAAAACTAGACAAAAAGTACAAAATTATGTTAATGCATTCTATTTTTTGAATTCCCTCTCCCATTTTTTTTTTCAATTTACATAGTCACAAATTTACAGATTTATTTATATGATAATATATTAGGTGTGTTTTTTGGCATCGATATCAGCGTTTATATGTAAATTAGAATAACAACTTAACCTATACACGTTCAACTTAATGCAAGATATTTATCGGAGTTAACGCGGATAGCAACAATGCTTCCAGACCATAGCGATAACTTGTATGGGAACGCAAGAACACGTATTACTTTTTGAACAAATAAAATGTTAATGCTGCCAAATTGTCCGAATGTGAATAGTTAACGTGTAAAGATGTTTTTTTGGGCTCTGAAAATTAAGTGCTGATACTGTTGCCAAGAAAAAACACACCTATTATTTCTTTATTTTCGCCTTAAAAATAAGTGTTACGTTTAATGTTCAAGTCAAGAGGATACAAAGTCTGTCTGCCTGGTTTTGAATGCCAATACGATTTAATATATCGGACTGTTCTTTTTTGAAAGCAATGCTTTTCTAGTCATTTATTGCATTCATGTCACTTTAAATTGTTCATTTGACTTGCAATACAGAATCTAGTTTGGTTGATGTTTACCTGGTTATTGCTATAGCGACTATATATCTGCATATACCTTAATTCTGGATCCATTATTTTAATTGTTAAACGCCTCAAAGTAAAATCACTGACATTAGTTTTGGGACAGATGCTGTGTTTTTTATAAGCTTTTCACGGTAAAGGATCGTAACGGCGGTGATAAAACTCCATAAATTTTCCCTCAACTCTCTCCTGCTTTAAATTAATTAATCACTTTTTATTTCACTTAAAAGAGTTACATAAAAGAAATGTTCTTAATTTTCTTTGATTTGGTATAACGCCGTCTACCAGATTAGTAGCTGTTTAAGTTTTAGTGTCTCTGTTGTCATGCGTGCTGGTTAATATTTTATGAATTTATGAAGGGAGAATTTTGGCGAATAATTTCCCACAACTACCGTTCAACAAACAACTCAAATCTTTCCTTTTACCAGATATGTACTTATATCTGGTTCGCAATATTGTAATATTAGAATCTACAATTATAGGTAAAATATTCACATCGACTGATGATTTCGAAGTGTTTCTTAATCGAACTGGATCTGTGTGTGCTGACACTTTAAAGGAAAAGATGGTCACTCTATCGTCGATGAAATTGTTAATGTCACCCACCAGAAATTGCTTAAAGCATTAAAAATGAAATTGACCCAATTAGACAGCTGACAGCTGACTTGTACTTAATTTGGTTTGCCACTTTAGCATGATTAGACTTACGCCAGAACAACGCTTCAACGCTTGCAAATTCTGCAAATTCTTTCTAAGGCAAGATATTTTTAAGAGGTACGTAAGAATGGTTATTTTGTTGGTGTACACATACGAAAATAGCGGGGGCGATCAAATATGAGAGGGCCAGCCTATATAACCAATTTTTGATATTATTCGGCGGGGAAGAGTTTCTCGTCAAATTTGTAATATACCACGATCTATGTATGCATGTGGCTGGGCTTCCAAAACGGGCGGTTCGGCGTTCAATCCCAGCCGCGCCCAAAGACATTATTTTTTTTCAGGCAACTAAAACCATGCAAGATGAGTGGTTCCCTAAAATATAACAGTCCAATATATTTGCTATTATTATCGTTTATTAGCACATAATGCAAATTATAGTACATGGTAAATTTTAAAATTATAGAGCCTAGCTGCGGAAACCAATACAATAAGTCCAATTACAATAAAAATTTAGTATCCCCATTATATGTTGGATCCCACCGATGGAGCGAAATAGCCACTGAGCTCAAACATTTTTCTTTCTATTTCTGTGCCATTTTCCGAAAAATTTAACACATGCTTTGGTAACATAAGTGTAGTCATACCCACTTGAGTGTTAAGTTCTTTATAAAAACTTATAAAACTAGTTTTATGAGCTTGGCCTAAAGGTGGTCTTTGTAGAGGTTTTCTTGTATTGTATTTCCAAAAATTCCAAACCTTGCAATAGCTCGATATCTTGTCTTTGAATTAATGTTCGTGGTCCCAGTTTTGGTGTTATACTAAATGGGGTGAAAAGTAACCTCCTTGGGAATGAAAAAAATTTTTTTTTAAATGTTTTTTTTTATTTTATTCAATATAGTCCCCTTTCAGTTTGATACACTTATTCCAGCGATTTTCCAACTTCTTAATCCCGTCCGAAAAGTAAGTTTCCGGAAGGTCTGCAAAATACTCCTCCGTGGCGTCGATGATTTCTTCGCGTGAGTTGAATTTTTTATTGATGAGCCATCTTTTGAGATTTGGGAAGACATAATAGCCCGAGGGATCCAAATCGGGCTATCATTCGACGCCAAAAGTCCGCCCGATTCCGCATCAGCAAGTCCAAACACTCCTTCGAAGTGCTCTCGCGTTAGTGTTTTTGGTCAAAAGTGAGCATTCGCGGCACCCAGCGGCAGGATAACTTTTTGATATGCAGAATATTGCCCAAAATATGGCGTGTGCGCTCAGTACTAATCTTTGTGGTATCTGCTAGCTCGCGCACCTTCACTTTTCGGTCAGCCAACACCATTTCATGTATTTTTTTGACATTGTCCTCTGATACCGCATCGGAGGGCCTGCCGTTGCGGACTTGATCGGTAGTGGAGTTGCGGCCACCACGAAACTCTCGAAACCAATATTTGACGGTGTAATCTGACGGAGCATTAGCCCCATAATATTTATCCAACTTGTTTCCTTCGCCGTTTTGCCTCTCAAAAAATAATGTTTTATGAGAGAACGAAAATCGTTTTTGTCCATACTCAACATGATGCCAAACACGTCAACAACAATCAGCTGTCAAAACAAAACTAAAGACAGTATTGCACTGAAATTTGGCATGTCTGCTTAAATATGAACGGACTTCAAGGCAACATAACCCTTTTTGCAGTAGCAGTGCATTCTGGCAGTCAAAAAGGTTACTTTTCACTCCACTCAATCAGGTTTATTAAACTTATCACTAAACTTTGACTTCTGTTCACTGACTGCTTTTTTCGTAACACTCTAGCCTTCTCTATCCAATCAAAAGATCGATTACTGTACTGTAGCTGAGCTTTTATCTGTTACGTTACTGAAATAATAAATATATAATATATATATTGTTGACTTAATCAGGAAAAACAACAACTATTTTTTGTCTATTCACATTAGTGGTATCCTTGGGGACCATCTCATATGACATGTAGATTATGTCAGAATTGTTGGAACTATTGGAAAAAGTATGGTGGTTTAAAAAATGCAACGAGATTGGTCGATGGCAGTGACACAGAGGTGAAAAAGAAACCAACACCTGTAACGACACCACAAGGACCTATTACACCCACCTCAGTAATTGCTACCGACTGTATTATAACAGACGATGAAAAAATTAACGATCTGTCTAATCGTCAGTTGCACAGGTAATACAAAAAAATGCATTCGCGTATGATTTTATAACTTGAAAAATTTGTAGGTGTTCAATTGTAAACTGTGGTAAGGAATTCAAACTGAAAACACATCTGGCGCGGCATTATGCTCAAGCCCATGGTATAGCAATAAGTTCTGGTTCCCCGCGACCCATTATGAAAACGCGGACTGCATTCTATCTGCACACAAATCCTATGACACGATTAGCTCGAATTTTATGTAGAAATTTTATTAAACCTAAAAAGGCCGCCCGGCAAACATCTTATGCAATCAATACACAGTTAGTTAAGCAAGAATGTAAGTAGCGGTTTACAAATAGATAAGTGATTTTAACAAAATAAATTAATTCTTATTACCACTTGCAGTTAATTTACGCTTGACTGGAAAATCTCATTTGGAAATAAAAAAACTATTACTACTTAAGAAAAAAGAAAGGGGTAGTGTGACAAAAATTGCAAATCGCTTAGGATCTCCTGGTACTGGTCCCCATGAGTGGTTGGTATTAACACCCAAAGAAAAATTGCCAAAACCTGATTTAGTGGCATTTCCCAAGCCTCCAAAAGCTCCGGATGGGTCTTTACTTTATGACAGAATACCGAATAAAGTTATAGACTTAGAAATGGATTTGACAATTATACCACCTGCAACTTTACGGAAACGGCCAAACGAAGAAATCAATGGGGCAGATGGTACTTATTGCTTTTGTGTTTTTGAGCTCTAGTAAATTTTAAATTCTGTATTTTGTTTAGTTACAATTATTCCTGGACCACCCACAAAACGACCTAATAAAGATCCAATGCCATCACATTGTCCCAGTCCTGAACAATTTGCTGCTATGATGGCGGCATCTGGACAGCCCTTAGCTAGGCATCATGTATGTGCTATGTCCTCCATAACAAACTAAATTTATAAAAAATCTCAAATATTTATTTAACAGTTAAATGGAAAACCAAAAATCACACAAATGTCAAGAACCGGCTCAGGGCGAAAACAAGTGATCAGTTGGATGGACGCACCAGATGATGTATATTTTAGAGCCACCGACTCTAGCAAGTAAGTAAATTAATATTAATTTTGCATACATTTCCTAAATCATTATTTTAAAAAAAAATTGAGTGCATAACAAAAAAAATTTCAAGCTCTGACAACATTATCATTTCTTATTACTCGTACCTGGTAGGCAGTTTCGTCTGAGATACAACAAAAAAGATGTTTACTGTTTGCATTTCTTTTAAACGTATTTATTTGAATGGAAATTCGTGTTTTGCTTTAAGCTTTTTAGACTGGCTCTGGACCTACTGAATTTTAACACTAAAGAATGTGACCATTGTGATTTAGTAAAGAAAATTTAAGAATTTTTACCGTCGTTGCCTATTAATCAATTTCGAGGAAAGATTTATGTTTCTATTTTGTGGGTGATTTTTGATTTTTTTGTGTTGGCATCTGCATTTATTTCTTAGCTTAATTTACCTTAGAACTGACTCTCTACAAATTAACCTGTATACCCGATGCTGAGTTCATGGTTAAAAGGCTTGCTTTTCCTTTTACTTCGTTTTTTATTCCATCATTGTATTTCTTTATTAATTTGGATTTCGAAAAACTGAGCAGAATTTTGATACTGGTCATGTATCATATCTCCCGCTAAATTGTCTCACATTTACTACCCAGAGCTGGACTGGTTCCTACTTTAAAAGCTGTGCAAGTTGAACGTTTAATCATTTCATAATAAAGATATTATTATTGTTATTTTAAAATTAGCTTATATTGCAATTCAAATGGCAAGCAAGTTAGGGTAGCCAGAACAGCTACGGCCTTCGGTTATTCAGATGCAGTTTAAATTATATAAATTTGTTTGTTGAAGGAAAATTATTATTCGTTCTATGCTTCTTTTTTTTTCTTTGGGGTTAGACAGGAACTCTTAGAAACTGTGAGAGTAATTTTCTATGCACAATTTGTTAATGGTCCCAGAGAAGAAGATTAGTAAAGTAGCTTTTTTAAGAAGTTCTTTCAGGCTTGGGGGATGAGGTGGAGAGAAAGAAGTGATGAAATTCGAAAAGCGTGTTTGGCGATTTGATCGGGAAATTCCTTCTGATTGAGACGTGCCCAAAGGCTTATATTAATTTAATTTTAGAGAATCGAAGGTAGAGAAAGTTTCGTATAAGAAAGGGGTGATAACTGCGGTTGCTGTCATTGATAATGAAGAAAGAAAGAAAGTGGGGGTAAATCTATCAAACAATATATCTCCCAATATTACTCTATAGAGGAGAGAATTGGGTGCTAACGGAGAATCAGACAATAAATTTCAAAGCCATGGAGATGAAAATTTGGAATTAGTAAAATAGAGATAAAACGAAACATTCAAATAAGAAATGATTTTATATATAAACCAGCCCGAAAAATGTTAGAAGATAAAAAGATAAAATGGTGGGATCACCTATTGTAATTATGATGGAAGACAGCAGGCAAATGAAAAGGATGTGGGCGCAAAAGCTGAAATAAAAAAAACAAAAGAGGAAGATCTGAAACCACTTTGTACAACGCAATCAATAAAATTCTAGAAACAGCAGGAGAATGCTGGAGCACAGCAAAAACAATAGCAAGAGAGATAACCAGATGGAGAAAATTCGTCAATGAAAGAACGAGAGAAAGCACAGAAGCAATCTCGACATCTTATAGTACGGTCCCACTAGGTTCCAAATTGCGATAAGTGTTACATTTGAAATAATTTTTGTTTGACAGCTTATCAAAAGACATATGTATCTGTCAAATATAGCACGGGAAAAAATAATCAAGGAAATTCCTTTCAATATAAAATGACATAAATGAATGTAAATAAACGTGGCAACAATTTTTTCTGTCAACTTTGCTAATTCTGTTTTAGCTATTGGAAAACTGGGATAATCTGTCATGAGTTAAGCAGGTTCGGTGGAGCCGAGAGCACGGAAAGATGAAGTGGAATTGGACAGTTTTGTTAGAGAAGCCTATTTTATTACAGATTACTGAAGGGCGTCCCAAAATCCACACAAGATTGGAATTTTGCGGCATTTGTGCAGCATTTTTGCTGTGACCAACGCAAAAAATAAAAAGACAACGTGACAGCTGACAGTTCAGCTGTTTTCATTGTTGAGCAATATTTTAAAAAGTTTTGGCAACGCAATTCAAATCTTCAACGATTAGGTTCATTTTCATCTTGATGGGTTTGTTAATCGTCAAAATTGACGAATTTGGGGTTCAGATTATCCACGAGTGATTGTTGAGAAATAAATACAGCGTTGGCCAACACTAAAGCAACTTTTACATAAACACAAGATTCTGCGGTAAAACTGATTAAATTTCAATATATTTTATTATGTTTTTCTTTACAAAACAAGTAAATATATTCGAAAACAAAAATAATTTTTCGTAAGCAAAAAAAAAAGAAAAATCAAAATACTGTAACGAGGTCAATTTTAAGCTGACCAAAACTGAAGGAACTATGGAGTAAATTCACAATTAATAATAATCATCTCGACAAAAACTTTGTTTTTGATTACTGTGCTACATCTTCTTGGCATACTCTCGTTCAGATTGGAAATTATAGAGCTTTGGATGCCTTTTTCAAGCCTGGACTTAAATATAAAGTTCGTCGGTATTCCTGCAGTTCTCCCGAACTATTCACCGATTTACAATTTCCTGTAGATCTTCTATCGGAGCACTGGGCTGGCCATTCCATAACATTGATTTTCTGATCCTGAAACCACTCTTGAACTATTTTTGAAGCATGCTTCGGATCATTATCCTGCTGAAATAACCATTTCAGTGGCAATTCCTCCTCAGCGTGTGGCAGTATATTGTTTTCAACTATACTTTTGTAAATAAGTCGGTCCATAATTCCATCCATTTATTTCATGTTCAGAAAAACATCTTCAAGCCGTAATGTTATCTCCTCCATGCATCGCAATACCCTTTAAGTATCGATGAGCCAATGCTTCATTGATTGGCCGGCGAAAGCCATTTGACTGCTTGGATTCCTTCGCTTGGAAAATAGTGATCATTTGCAAATTTCAGTCTTGTTCTTTTGTTTTTGGCTGAAATAAATGGTTTCTTTGCGATCCTGAATGATGAAAGACCACCATCAACAGCTCTGCGACGAAGTTTCTTGGTGCTAGCTTTTGTACTAAGCTCTTTTTGTAATTCCCTAGATGACATAGAGGGATTACTCTTCATCATCATAATGATCAATTTGTCTTTCCGGTATGAGGTAACTCTTGGCCTGCCACCTCGGCGAATCGTGTTGACGGATTTGTAAACTTTTCTTAAACGGCTTAACACCGATTTTGGGATTGAATAATTTTTGGATAATTCAGATTGTGAAATACCACTTTTACAGTGTGTTTGGCAAATGGATGTGGCTCGTAAAAATCAACCCGTTAGTCGCAGACGATAAAAGTTTTTGGTTTACGTTAGAATTATTCCTCCTTTAATGCGCAGTCAAATTTTACTTCAGTTGCATCTCGTTTTTGAAAGTTACAAGACGTATTCCATAATGAGTTCTGTATATGAGGTTCGGTTTCTTATTGCTCATCCACAGGGACCAAAATTATGCGTTACAGCTGCAGCAATGTATCTCAGAAAGTCAGAGAGTTTTGTGAGGAAGTAGGTGAAATGATTTAACGAACATGGAAACGCTGACGATTTGCCAGAACGGGGAGTAATAGAAACCATTTAAAAAACAAGGCAAATTTTATTAGAAAAAGGTCACGAGGTTTCTATCTTCAGTATTCGCAAAATTATCAGAGAAAAAGATTTTAATTACAAAGCCGTTGCGGCCAAGCCTTTGTTAACCGAAAAATTTGAGAGGGGTCGCCGTTACAAAGATATGGACTGGACTAAAAGTGTTTTCACTGACGAAACTTCATCTCTTGAGACGTGTGTGGACTGTTCACAGTGAAACTGTCGTCTAACGAACAGTGGAAGTGAACATCCGTCAAAAGTGCATATGGCTGTTTCTGTGCGGCGGGTTTCGGAAAATTGGTGACCATTGCCGGGAATCTCGATATTCAAAGAATGATCCAACTGTACAAGAGAAGATTTTTGCCATCCGCTGGAATGCTATTCGGACATGGAAACCGGGATAGGCTCCTACATCGTAGTCGTGTCTGTCAGGGCTTTAAAGACAAATGACGTCAATATGTTGGTTTGGCCATCTTAATCTCCAGATACCAATCCGTTTGAAAACGTCTGGGGACTTATGAAGCAAAAGGATTAAAGGAAAACATTTAAGGACAATAAAACAGCTTAAGCTGCTTTTAAAAAGAATTTGGCGACAATTACCGCAGGACTACGCAGAACAATTAGCTCTAAGTTGTCGATAAAGGTGCGAGGCGAGGTGCGCAGTAAGACAAATATTAAAAGCTTTAAAATAAATAATTTTGTTTCCCTAAGTCAAGCGGTTGTTTTCTTTTAAACCACACGCTTTTGTCAAACACACTGTATATTCGCTAATAATTTTTTTTTTTAGTCTCATTGGAGTTCTTATTTCTGTCCATTTTAGATAAAATTTAGGGAACAGGATCTAAAGATCTTTCTGCAGCAGACTAATACACTACCATATCCAGGTAGTGTTGTTTCCCGTTTTGGTGATCAGAATTGAACCCCCAGATCATGCGATTTAACCGCGTTTCACTTTTTTCTTTTGGTTTTTCGACTTTTGAGATTTATGCCGATCACTCACGCCTTGAAGCAGCGAATTAGACGCTGTATCAACTCAGCCACATTTATGCGAAACTGGCATAGAAAGATACTCGACCAAAGAGTGCATATATGCCAGCAAAGTCGTGGAGGTCATTTGCCCCGATATACCCCATACCGTATACTTTATGAATCAATAAAAAATGTAAAAAAATTTATTTATAAATGTGTATTTTCTATCAAAATTAGTTCTTGCGTGAATTTTAGGAAACCCTTTATAAATGCTCGATGTTTTTGTTCTGATTGGTTAGGGATTTTTGAAGGGAGGAGAATTTTTTCAGAAGAATATGATTTTGTATAGCTTTTAAGTGGATTGGTTGCGAAGGCTTGCATTCGTTTCCAGTTTGGCTTCGAAAAATAGACTATAATGGGTTTGATAATTGATGTTAGTGTGCACAAATTGTAGTGGAATTTACCTTAGGGAAGCCATTTTTAGTACATACCATATTTAAGTTTTTTGCTAAAGGTGAGCTGGGTCGACCATCGACTTTTTCAATTTTTAAATTGCTGGGTAGAATGTTGCAGGAATATTTGCATTTTCGGCAGATTTGAAGACGTTTTTCTCTGTGTTCTACAGGTAAATTTACTCCAGTGTATTGGCGTCAGGCTAACATGTCTTGAAAGATGAAGTTAGGGTGGATTAGGTGGTATTTTTTTTTGTTTAGTTTTTTTTTTTTTATTAACGCCTATTAAGAAAGTCGTTTAAACTGTTCGATTCGTGTCATTTTGAGAATCACAGTCGGTTTAGTGTCGGTATTACGGAACTTAAAGGACTCGACTCTCCCCTTATTTATACTTCACATAGATATTCCACAACTACAATTGACAGATTGAAATTTTGAATTGTTTTATTGCGATATTTTCAAATTGTCCTTTCGATTTTATATATTTAAACCAGATTGGTAGCTTCAATTCGAATTTGCTTGTGTATTAAATAAAAACGTAATATAAATATGGACAGCATAGCAATGTTCATAGCATTGAGTAATGATGATGATGATGAACAGGAATCTAATAAAAGAGAATTAATACGAGTAAGAAACGGAAGCTTTTAATGGATAGAAGTCATTTGTGGTTTTTATCGGTGCACGATCTGAAGTTTGATCATTTGATGTTAATGCAGTCTTAGTCATTGATTCATTTGAAGAACGTATATGGATGGTGAAGTACAGTGAATTTGTTTCGTCGCAAGAAGTCTTGGTACTACTTCATCAATTTCAGTTTAAATTTTGGTTAATTCCACCAACTGTTTCGTATGTTATGGATTTCAGATTTTTATCCTAAAAGAGTGAATAATTATTTAAATAATGTTTATTTACACCATTTGAGTTAAAACAAAAAAAAAAATTACATTTTGAGAAAATTTTCATTGCCAGCCGTTTACAAAATCTGGTCTAGAATTTTGAAAAAATCGATTTTTTTTTGCATAATTTCAAAGTATATACTTTTAAGAATATACCCTCCAAATGAAATTTTTAGATTCCAATTATTTACGGAGTTATAGCTGCTTTAGTGACACGGCAACTAGGCAAGTCCTGCCGGAGCGAATCGAACAATAGACGTTTTTCTCGAAACTACTTTTTTCAACTCTATTGACAGGATATCTCAAGTTCTCGATTTACTCGAAATTTGGTACAACTCAATTGTTTTGTATATTCCTAGATTATAAATAAATATTTAGCAAACATACGTTAGTAAAAATATTTTTTGTTTTTTTTTCATCATAATTGAAAAAAATCCTAAAATTTGTGCCTCTAGACCAGAAATACCCGCTTAAGCGACTCCTTTTGTCGTTAAACTTGTCGTTTTGTGACTCTATAGCGACTTCCAGAATATCAATGCAAAGAGTTATTTGACTCATGTCACACAAAGAATGCATTCCACAAGAGATAGGTGACTCAAGTCATTTAAATGACGTAAAGCAAATACTTAAACGACTACTGTAATACCGACTTCGCGTTTAGTGACGAGCACTTAAACGACTTTCGTAATAGGGGCGATTCCATATTTATGGAAAGATAAGGTGTGTGGAAGCATATTAAATATTGGGTTGTACCACATAAAATGTCCGATTTTACAGTAAAAATTTAAAAGCCAATATTATTTTTCCGTAAATTTTTATTCAATCAAAATAAGATCCGTTGGCATCTATGACATTCTTCCAACGTGATACAATGTCAAATATTCCTTTTTCGTAGAAGTGCTGACTTTTTAAGGCAATGAAATCTTCAAAGGCTTTTATGACATCTGCTCGGTTGCGGAAAACCTTCTGCCATATTGCGAAAAAGGTAGTAATCCGTTGGGAAAATATCGTTACTTGTGAGGTATGGGGTCTAGCATTGTCATGCAAAAGGATCGGACTGTGCCTATTGACCAACGCAGGTTGCTTTTCAGCCATTTTGGCATGAAATATGTCGATTTGGTCACAATATTTGATAGAGTTTATCGTTTCTCCTGGTTGAAGAAATGAAAAGTGGATTGGGCCTTTCGATGTCCACCAAATTGTCACCATAACCTTTTTTGGGTGAAGATCGGGCTTGGGGGTGTGTTTTGGTTTTTCATCTGCATCCAACCACTGCCCAGATCTTTTACGATTATCATAGAGTATCCACTTTCATCACAGGTGACTATCCGGTGCAAAAACGGGTCAGTTTGGTTTCTTAATGTAAGCGATGCGCAGATTTCCAGGCTATGTAGTTTTTGGGATTCGTTCAGTTCATGGGGTTTCCACTTATCGAGTTTCTTTACCTTTCCTATGAGAGAAAGGTGTCGACTTATTGTCATTGGGCATACTCCCATGCTTTGTGCAATCTCCCGCACCGATTTCGTTGGGTCTGCATCCAGCGTTGCTCTTAAAACATTGTCATCAACTAACGTTTCCGGCTTCCTACGTGATTCATTTTCGAGGCTGAAATCTCCCGAACGGAACTTTCCAAACCAACGTCGTATAGTGCGTTCGTTTACCGCTACATCCTCAAATGCGTCATTAATTCATTGCCAATGACGCATTATGTCCCATTTTAAACTCGTAAAGAAGAGGGTTCCAATTTGAGCTGTCGACACCATGGTAGATAATTCCTAGAAAAAAATAACGGTATTTGTAGCGAACCCTAAAATTCTCACACGTACCACTTTATTGTATAAAAAAAGAAAATTTAACGTTCTGGCACAGATGTTCATTCCAGACTTCTTATTTCCGACTGAGCGAAAATCGGACATTTCATGTAGCACAACCCAATATGATACTATGAGAGAAAAAGAGGAAGATTGATAAAGGTGAGCCTTGACCGACACAGTTGAAAAGAGGTACCGAGGAGGGAGGGTTATATACAGTATTTACTGTGATTTTTCTATTTAAGATGAACTAAAAATTTATCCAGTTTCCACGATTTAAGTTTTGCGATTATTGTGTGTTCACCAATTTTATCTACGGCTTTGGCATAGCTAAGTGATATAAGCGAGAGGAGGATAGAGAGTCGGTAATCTGGTGGTGTAGATATGTATACGAGTAGTAAAGAATTAGTAACGAATTTGCCTTTTTTGAATGAATGAATTTGATGACATGCTGAAAAACTTTTTGTTGGAAAAAAAAACAAATGTAGAAAGAGGTTTTTGATATTTGATGTTAGGATTTTTAAATTAAAATGGAAGGGACAGTTTAATGTTTACTCTGAAGGAGATGTAGGGAAGTGGGGGGAAGTAAAATCGTGGGAATCTTTTGACCCATATCTAACAAAACGGTTGATAAGGGTGTGATGTTTTTTTCGGAGTGATTTGTTGAAATAGTCCAACGGGTAGGCGAAGTGAGTTAAAGGCCACAGGAGCTTGAGATTCAGATTTTAGTTGTATGAATAGTAAGGATTGATTTTAATTCATTGTTGGAAGTTTTCACCTTTATTTGTTATAAGTAGAAATATTGCGTCTAATAGATTGCCAATTTTTTTCTTTCTATTTTCAACAATTCCAGTTCCTTGTTTCACCAGGAGATTTTTCTTAATTCCGTTGATGGAGGGGATTGAACAATTGCGTTATTAGCGCTTTGATAGATAATTTTGTAAATGTTAGCAGCAGCTTTATTAATATTATTGCTGGTGGGTTTAATAGATGCCCTAATGAGTTTCTTCAGTTTTATATTTTGGTCTTCTTTTTCGGGATAGAGGAACATAGAAATTTTAATGGTGATGTGGTCGCTCCAACATAAGTTTCTGAAGGCGTTTAATTTACTGTCAATAGGGAAGAGAGGGAGAGGTAAATATGTGTTAAAGAGCAGTGTACGTAGGCCCGTTCATTGAGTAAAGATAGTCGAATTTTGTTAAAAACTAGGAGGGAGGGGTTGGGTTTGTTATTTTTCGATTAATCCCAGCCTGAATTCCAGTTATTGAATGTTGTTGCGTTCTATTGATGAGGAAGGCAATTCTATCATAGAGGCCTAGAGATCGATTTTGGGGATAAAGTGTTAGTTTACTGAGATATGGATGCTTTTGGTGGATATGAGGAGGTTTTCTTGCAACTTTATTATTCGAAGAAATAATTCTCATTAGTGTCAGCATTTTATTATAGTTTTTTTAGTAGTCTTAAATGTTCCATTGTAGTAATTTTAATGCATGTGTGGTATCTTGTGCATGATCTATGGTGAGTGTTGTGTCATTGATATTGCTGCGTCCCTGTCATCCTGCGCTGCTACGGTGTGAGGTATGTTTGTAATAAAGAGAAACACGTAGTTCTGACAAAATTAGAAAAACACCTAGTAAGCAGACTTAAAACAAAAAGAACCAATACATACATGACAAAAAAAAGTTAATATCGAAGACTTAGCACTTAAAAAATCTGAGTCATCTTAGATTTATTTCGTTTTCTCCCTTTTTATTATTTTACGCCTTGTCTAAACGTAAATTAATTATTTTGAAATGAAATACTCTTGTATTTGGAATATACGCATAAGCGATTTCCTGCTACGCTAACTAAAGCACTACGATATTAACATGTTCTACAAGGATTATGCTTCCAAACGAAAAATGGGTTTATTATTATTTAATTTTAGCCTCAAGCAAAGCAAATATAACAAATTATAAGTGTCTTTCTTTATATTTCTTTATATTATGCATTTGATATTTTTTTTATTGAATAATTTTGTATTATATAATTACAGAAAAGCTAGGAAAGTATTATCTGTAATCGAATTAAGAAGAGCTGCACGTAAACCATGGAGAAACATACCAATTAAAACTATGGTGTCCAGACCAATTGATCCACAGGTTGTGATACTAGACTGACCTACATCGACAGAACATCAACAGCCCTATCCATATACAATGGAAGCGCTTCTAAATTAAATGAAAAACATAAAAAATAACAAAAAAAAGAAACAGCAACTCTAGTTTTATACAGTCTACTTACATACTTGTACATATCTCTTTGTTTTAAGTCATACGTACAAGTCCACATGAATGAGAGCATAAACACATACATTTTTTTATACTTTTATTTTCTTAATTAAAACCATACTAAATTTTATCTTTAAAACAAAGAAAAAAAAAACTGAAGAAGAAATGGTTCGAAAAACGCCACAATTTACGTATTTAATAATTAAATATCAGTAACTTAGTTTTTTTTCTGCCATAGTCATATGCAAAAACATTGAATATCAATGTTGAGAATTTCCTTGATAAAACACAAAAATTATTCCACTTATGTTCGTTAGAATAAAATTTAAATTAGATGCAATTATTTAGTACCCAGGGTCACTACTTTAAAAGTAGTTTGGGGGACATTGTCATGAAACTTGTATCCTATTTTTTATCGTTCTTATTTTTTTGTCAACTTATTTATTGCAATATTTAAATAACTTGAAAATGAAAAACTACATCTCTTGTCAATTACATAATAAAATCAATTTTGTTCACAATATTCCAAACAAAAGCTCAATGATTTTTTTTTTCCTTTTTTTCTCTACTTTCATATACAAGTTAAATGTTAAAACAAAAAAAAAAAAAAATAGTCATTAATTAAAAAAAAAAAAAAAAAAATATTTTTATACTAAGAAATAAACTTGGAAACTTCCTCTTTTTATGTGATTACAAAAAGAAAAAAATATATTTAAAAAAAAAGAAGAAAAAAGTAATAACAAGGCAGGCATTACAATTATAAATGTAAATTATATTACCTTTTAACGCATATGCATTCAATCAGTTGATCGTGTTTTACGAACAGAAACGAAAAAAAGAAACTAAGCTATTTGCAAATTCAAAATACGTATAAGAAAACTTTAAGTCTTATTAAAAAAGCAACAAAATAAAAACAAAACAAAACATAGTCACCGACATTACACAGATACAGGTCACATAAAACCATATATAACAACATAAAACTCGGAGACAGAATAATGTTCGTGTTGGTTTACGGTGAGTGGAAAAGTGTCCATTTTAAAAATTCGTTTTTGGATGCATACTTAAATGCATAAAAGATGCATTCTCCTATCTTTTATAATTTTGAAAATTTGTACTTTTAGCAGTATACAGTTCTCAATTGCAGCAAAAGACTTACAAAATAAAAAGTTTTCCTCAAACGGTTTCATTTTAAATCAATCTAAGAAAATAAGCCAATGATAGTTTAAGGCAAGCTGGTCTTTAATAAAATAAGGTCTAAGCCAAATAGCCCTTTCAGCTACTCTCGCGAATATTTCATTAAATTTTCAGTTTTCTAAATGAAAATATTGGCTTGGAATGTCTTGTTATAGAGATAAAAATTCAAGACAAGCTAAAAATCCAATACAGAAATGAGCCATTACTTGCGATTTTGTCTTTGCAAAATGATGCAGCGTACTCAGGAGCAACAACAAACTTGTAAATAACAGTTTTTTTTCTATATATGTATTCCTTTGATGCTTTGGTACTCTCGATGCAGCAGATCTTTTATCATCCTGCCCTTGTGAAACGATAATAGACTTCTTCCTTGGAATTAACTATTTTGTCAATTATTAGTCATTTATATTACATAGTAGAATTTGCAATCGTTACAAGTTCAAAATCATTGATTTGATCGGTGGACCACGAAATATTTTCCAATTGCGTCTAAGTGTGACACCATTCGCATGCTGGGGCGTATCTGACACCCGATTTGATCAGAAGTAAAAAAGTTTAAAGAAAAATAAACCAACGACGATAAAATAGTGATTCATTTTTGGCAAATTTCTTTACTTTTATCATGCCATAATCCACCGACTTTTAATACTTTTGCCAAATTATTGAAGCGTCTACGAATTGTAGAACTGGAAGAACTCAACTTTTCACCAATATTTTTCAATAATTGTGTAATCTACAGAATCATTACCCAGACAGCTTTGGAGGGAGGTCATCAGTTAATACATAGTTTTCTTTAAGTGTCTTTTGCACACTATTTTGTGTTTTATCTTGCCTGCCTCAGACATTTGGATTGCAAATCTTTCTTAGCCTGCTTATCAAGGAAACTTTAGTTGAAGGTTTAAATATGACGTCAATTGACATGTAATTGAATCACTCGAGTGCAAAAATGATCGGATCTAATGTAATAGACTATCCGAATTATATTAGACTTATCCAATTCAATAAGCCGCGCATTAGCTTTCATATTGGGTAAAAATATTTAACATGATGGATATGCTTGTACATGTATTTTTTTTTTACGATTACATTATTTAAAAAAAAAAACCTTAATCATATTTGCAAATCCCTCGGATGCAATATGTATCGTCCTACACTCTTTCTTAAGCTAGTTTAACTCAATTAGCTCAGTTTAAGAAGCTTCTTTAAAGCATTGATATCTGCTCTAAATGTGAAACTAGCTTAAGAACTTAAAAATAAAGTGAATAAAGAATTACCTTTTCATTCAGTAAACAGGTTGGGAGAGCCCTTTTCTTGCTTTTTATTATTTTTTTTTTAAAGTAAGTATGTTCAAAAATCAGTAAGAATGTTTTAAACATTGTTACGACCTGGCCAGTGATGACTACATACATAATATGTGTTTTTTTTTTCAAGACACCTGTGCTAACGCTTCGTTATACACAACATACAACATACCCCAAAGTGTCATACAACACCAAGCTAAAACTATTTAAATCAACACAACAATGAATTCGTACACGGTTTTATGACTGTTTTATATGTTGTCTGGTTTAAAACAAAACATAAAATAAAGAGAACCTTTTCCATTTACAAATTACCCAAAAATACGTAGACAAACTCGTACAATTTCTTTTTGTGTAAAATGTAAATTTTCTATTGGTGTTTAATATAAAATTAATAAAGAAAGCCTTTAATTAAAAAAAATAATAATAAAATAAAAAAAACGGAAGAATATATTTATTATTTTAAATGCTTCGAGGCGGAAAAAAGCATGGAATACATTTCAGAATCTGTTTAGCAATAATGAGAAGTGAAATTCAAAATGTACACACAGAGACACAAGCAAAACAAAATATAAATATATAGTGTTTTATAAATGTAGTTGTATTATCGTAGGTGTAATGATAAAAAAAATTAGCATATATTATTAAAAAAATAAATAAATTTAAGCTCTTAATTGAAAAAATAAAAATGAAACTGTAAAAAAAAATATACACTTTTAAAACACTCACATAGACACGTATTTTGTGGACGGAATTACAATTTTATCTATTTCGTACTTGTGTTCACAGATAAGCATGAAGGATAATAATGGAATATTTAAAAAAAATTATTATACATATATATAATATTTTATTTCATGTAAATTTTTACGAAGTTTTCCAAATAAAGATTAAGACACTTTACAAATGTGCGAACGGATTTCATTTCAGATGCAGGTCATCGAGGCTACAAACAAACTAACCGCTCATTCAGATAAAATTTTAAGTATTTATGTAAGATATTACATGCAACTAAGTTCGCTGAAATTACATTCTAATTTTACACTGAGGGAAATCGGCTACACACTATAAATTCTCTACAGTCTCATTTAACTCTGTACTAGAGGTGGGTCGTTTTCGGTTTTTGTGTTAACGAAACGGAACAGTTATTTAAAGAAATATAACTAGTTAGCTAACTAATAAGAAGCACTAATCAGAAATTGTAATCATGTACTGCGAGAAAACCAAAAACCATTTTTCAAACGATCCACCCAAATGAAACCGTTGTTTTCAATGTAAAATAAACCCAACTTTTCCTTGTTGATTCCACTCCTGGCTGACAGTAACTACATTCACGAAACAAACGAAAAGGCGTTTTCATATCTTTTAGTGCAAACGAACAAAAAACGGGAAAAACGCAGAAAATGTTAAAAACGAAAAAAACTAGTTCCCCGATCGTTATAGTTTAACTACTTCCCCGATCGTTCTTTTTTCGTTTAACTACTTCCTCGATCACTATAGTTTAACTACTTCCCCCATCGTTATCGTTTTTTTCGTTTAACTACTTCCCCGATCGTTATAGTTTAACTACTTCCCCGATCATTGTCGTTTTTTTCGTTTTTAACTTTTTCTGCGTTTTTTCCGTTTTTTGTTCGTTTGCACTAAAAGATATGAAAACCCTTTTTCGTTCGTTTCGTGAATGTAGTTACTGTCAGCCAGGGGCACTATGTATCAGGGTGGAATCATGTTATGGTTTTTCTCCTTCATGCGTTTTTCATATATACGGAACAGAATGATCCGTTCGCATACCTGAGTTGAATTTTGTGTATGCAAATAGATAAATGTAATTACTATATAAACTGTTTTTTTTTTTATGAAAATAAAACGGTTTCGTCGTTACGAGATGAAAAACTGTTTTTTTAACTAGTTCGTTTTATAGTATTTATAGCCACTCCTACTCTGTACACACTGGCTCCAATGATATCGTGAGAAAATATGCATATATACATTCAATTTATATTAGTGCTTTCCTTTGAATTTAACTAGTAATTTACGTAGTATGTTTTTGTGTTTCTAGAGAGGCTGGCATACGAACACACTCCCAAGATGGATAAATAACCCCGATCTTACCCGCCCCACATCTTGATATATCTTAGTTCTTAAGTAGAAGCATTCTTGAAAGAGACATGAGTCTCAGATATCTATAGACTTCTCGTGTTTTGAAACACTACCCGAAATGTCTGCAAAACAGTAACTCAAAGCAAGTCTTTGAAACGTACGTAGAGTGTAACACTTGATGTTGATGGTCGATTTTGTATCTTGAAATTAGGTTGGTAGATTCAACTCGAATTTTCTTTCTTTTGTTAAATAAAAACAAAAATTATGTAATATAAATATGGACAGCAAAGCAACGTCTATAGCATTGAGTAATGCTAATGATGATGAACAGGAATCCAGTAAAAGAGAATTATAACGAGTAAGAAAAGGAAGCTTTTAATCTATAGAAATCACTTGTGGTTTGTATCGATATAGAATCTGAAGTTTTATCATTTGATATTGATGCAGTCTTAATCATTGATTCATTTGAAGAACGTATGGATGGTGAAGTACAGGGAATTTGTTTAGTTGTTTGCAACGCTTGGGACCATCCAAATATTTTTCCAGCAGGATCAACTGATTCATTTAAAGCAAAAAGTCTTGCTACTGTTTCATCGATTTTAGTTAAAATTGTTCATTTGTACGGTTCTCCTCCCTTAGCTTCTTGCTCTTTTTTTATTGAATTTAAGCTCCTTCTTTGCTTTAAATTTAAGGTCAGACCAAAACTATGAAACACTCGAGTGTTTAATTATTTTTTCTTCATATCTTCTATTTGCATACCTCTCCCCTTCCAGTTTTTATGCCACCCGTTTAAGAAACACCTCCCTTGAAATTCGTTGCTAATAATTACTTTCTTTCATTAATTCCACCAACCTTATAATTTGTCTGGGATTTGATATCTTCATCCTAAAAGAGTGAATAATTATTTAAATACTGTTTATTTACACTACTTGACTTAAAACATAAACAAAACTTACATTTTGAGACAATTTTCATTGCCAGTCGTTTGCAAAATCTTAACCGACTCATTTTGTCGTTAAACTTGTCATTTTGTGACTCTAAAACGACTCCCAGAAACCAATGCAAATAGTTATTCGACTCGTCACACAAAGAATACATTCCACAAGAGATAATTGACTGAAGTCATGACGTCAATCAATTACTTAAACTACTACTGTAATATCGACTTCACATTGTCGTTTTATGACGAGGAGTTAAACGACTTTCTTAATAGGGGCGAATGCTTTCTTAGTGCCAGGCAAATATCACCATAATCCAAAACTTAAGATGGACGGGGTTGGCCCCAATATTACTTAATTTAGCAAATATATATGTCACAAAAAACTGCACATGCGAGTATTCGAATTCATCGATTTTAAGGCAAATGAAATGCCTTTCGCAACATCAGTTATGTAGATAGTACCGGAGAAACAGCTATAGGAAAAAAAGAGTTTTATAATCCCATAGACTCAATCTATGCAGATTATCCCAATTAATTGACTGCATTGTTGCTGTTGGATAATTGAATCGCTAACCAATTCGATTATTTGCCAATAGATGATAGACAGCTAACCCCAATAATATGTAATTCAGAGAACTCGTTTTTTGTTCTATAAATTTGTGAATTAAATTAAGATTACAATTTTTAAAAAATAAGGCATATACATTCTAGATTGTCTCTTGTTTCCGATTCTTCTAATGGTACCGTTCTGACGTCAAGCTCGAAAAACTGAGTTGTATAACACAAATTACCGAACATTATTGCAAAGACTGTAATTAGTTTTTTTTTTCTGGTGGTGTTTACTACACCTCGGCAGCTCACATTCATTTTTGCCAACACCACCTTCGCCGAATTTTTTCAAATGATCTGAGCTTCGAATATAACGAAGTAGTGCAAATAAGATGACCACTGACACACCGTTATCTATGGCAGAGTCTTCGATCGATACCATTGCAGCCTGTCTTTATCTAGCTTGACAATCGTTATTTGCAGATAGCTTGCCAAAAATGTTGGATAAAGCTTATTGTGAGCGGTCATCAAACCATATAAAAATTTACTGTCATTCGAATATGCAGAACTTTTACATGAGTCCTCCATTTCTAATTTGTTCTTCTTTTAAAAGAACTTAACACTCAAGTGGGTATGAATACACTCATAATGCCTCAGCATGTGTTAAGGTTTTTGGAAAATGAGATAGAGAGAGAAAGAAAGATGTTTGGGCTCAGTGGTTATATTTCGCTCCATTGGTGGCATCCAACATTTAATGGGGAGACTAAATTCTTAGTGGAAGTTGGCTTGATGTTGATTTCTAGTCAACTACTCCTCTTACTTGATTTTCGTTAACTGAAAAATGGATGATATGTCATTCGGGTGAGGCTGGGATTCGAACACCAAACCTTCCGATTTGGAAGCACATCCACTACCACTTGAGCCACGGCCACCCACTTCTTATCTCACATAACTAAAAAAGGATTCACTAGATTACCTAAGAGTGCAACAAAATATTCCAAACTTCCAAAATAACAAACTTTAATCTTTTTTCTATAAGAATAGGATTACATAACAATAATTAAACAATAAAAAAAAAAAACAGATTATTCCATATAATTGGATAAGCAAATGCAAGCATTAGTACCACCAAACCCAAAGGAATTCTTTAAAGCTACTCTTCGTTCTGCGTTCCACTTGTCTGCTTTAGTAACGATATTCACATCTATGCCCTCTCCAATTTTGTCAATGTTAATTGATGGTGGCAGAATACCTTCGTTACATGCCATCACAACAAATAACGCTTCCAAATTACCAGATGAGCCAAGCAAGTGTCCATGTGCGCCTTTTGTCGAAGAAACCCGTACATTCTTGGTATGTTCTTTAAAAGTTCTATTTATTGCTCTGGACTCAATTTTATCTCCAGTTGGTGTAGATGTTGCGTGCGCATTGACATATGTGATTAAACTTGGATCAATTTTAGCATCCTTTATAGCTCTACTCATAGCGAGGAATGCTCCAGTTCCGTCTTCACTCGGTGAAGTTATATGATATGCATCTCCAGACAAACCATAGCCAAGAACCTCTGCCAAAATAGTAGCATTTCTCTTTTTGGCATGTTCAAGCTCTTCCAAAATCAATATTGCAGATCCTTCACCCATCACAAAGCCATCTCGTTTTTCATCAAATGGACGGGATGCACTATTGGGATTATTATTAAACGATGTACAAAGCGCCCTTAGGCGACAAAAGCCAGCTATGGATAGTGGATCTATGCAGGATTCTCCACTTCCAGCCACCATTACATCTGCATCTCCGTATTTTATAAACCGAAATGCATCTCCCACTGCATGTGCTCCAGTTGCACATGCTGTTGAAACAGAATGATTAGGGCCACGCAATCCAAATCGCATGCTGATATGCCCACAAGCCATACTCGGTAACAGTCTGGGAACAAAATACGGGCTGACGCGATTGTACCCCTTCGTGAGGTTAGCAAAGGAATTGTATACTTCGGGTAAATCAAACATACCCATGCCAACACAAACTCCGGTGCGATTCTTTTCTTCCTCATCAGTGACATCCAAAAGCTTTGCATTGGATAATGCCTCCTGGGCAGCGAGCATTGCAAAAACTGTAGCTGGGCTCATAATCTTAAGGTCACTCTTGGAAAAGGAGTTCTCTAGTTGCAGGTCTCCTTTATTGATTGTTGCTGCTACTTGACATGGTATGTTCTTAAATTCTTCTCCGAGTTTAGAAATTGCTGCTTTGCCATTGAGGATTTTTTGCCATGAGAGTCCAACATTTTTACCAAGTGGAGTTACTGCACCTAATCCGGTAATAACGACACGTCGTGCGTCATTCGAAGAAAATCGTATTGCAACCGTGTGTAGAAATTTAAATCCGATAAACTTTAGAACGACCATCCTTTTCAAAAACAAAGATTTATCAAAAAATGGGATTAGATGTCAAGCTATTTGTGTCATCCTTTACCCGGCTTTTATCATTTGACACTACAGGTTGCATTTGTCATTGCGTTTACTAGTACTGTTTGCTTAAATTTTCAAAAAAGAAAAATACAGTGAATTTTTACATGAATACTGTCTAACGAAGAAAAGTTATTATGATGTTTAAATTAATGGCGTTTTCGATTGGGCGGACAGAAAGCTTCTTTTCTTTTGTACCCTGAAGCTGGGCAATTTTGATTCCAGTGGAACATTAAAAACTTCTTCGGGCTTTTATTTTTTAAATATAGTTGCTTGCGTATCAATTTGAACTCTCAGAACAATAAATTAGCTAAACGCAGACGATTGCACGAAAACGGAAATCTAGTTTAACACACAGTAGTATTTGACATTTATACATATTTGTACGTGTTAGTATATTTTGACATAAAATCCAGGAGAGAAATTTTGATTCTGACAAAATTTTGATATTGAAAATATGAGGGGAGAAATTGTATATCACTTTTTTGCTCCGGAGTATAAAAAGAAGGCTTCTGTCCGCCCAATCGAAAACCCCATAAGATTGACGAAACGTCTTATACTGGTATTTTGTGTGTCCGAACCTTTTAGGAAGCTGTAGCATAAAATAATAATATAGCATTACATTAATATTGGCAGTGCCGTTTCAGTTTTCCATTGTAAGTAAGATGACGTATAAAGCATTACGCAGATTCATTCAACCAGAGAACAAGGATGAGATCGGCCACGTTTTTTGAGTTATTAATAAAAAAGACCTGTAAAGAAATAATTACAGAAACGTATAATTAAAAAAATATTATAACAAAGCAAATATCAACTCGGTCGACATGATCAAGAGAAGGATCGGAATATCATAACCCACCACAAATGAAGCCAATCACAACAACATATCAACCGACATTGCAAGAAGAACAAGGACTGATTAAGAGACAGAAACGAGAATCTATGAATATTAGAAAAACGGAAGGAATAACTGAAGACACGCGAAGTGCTTACTTACTGAGGTAGCACTACAGTTCAGGGTAAAGCTGGGCCTCAACTCGTTAGCCCTTGTTAGCCTATCCAGTTAGTTCAGTACTTAGGTAACTGCTTCAAGTTGCGCACTCCAAGTCGTTTGATGTCCACTCCCACTTGTGCGCGCCATCTAAGATGAGGTGTTCCCATACTGCGTTGTCCCTCCGGGTTAGATTCGAAGACTGTGGACTTGAGCACTGGTGTCCATTCGCTCTACATGTACTAGCCATCTCATGCGACTGATGCGCAGTTTTCAGACTAGGTCGATATTGCTATACAGCTCGTATAGTTCGTCGTTGAATCTTCTCCTCCAAAGCCCGTCATCACAAACGGAATTGAATAATTTTCGAAGTATTTTTCTCTCAAAACGACTGAGGATCCGCTTTCGATAGAGTTCATGCTTCAGCTTCATTAACTGGGATTGGAATGATCAAGGTCTTATATCGAGCTTCCTTAGTCTTTTGGGATATGGCCTTACTACTCAATTGCCTCATTAGTCAAAAGAAACAGCGATTGGCAAGGCTGATTTTTCATTTTATTTCTGCTGAAGTGTTATTGGCAGAATTTTTGGTTGACACAAGGTAGATAAAGTTCCTTACTACCTCAAAATTATAGCTGTCGACTGTGACGTTCTGTCCAATTCGTCGATGTTGTGTGTTCCTTCTTGCTGACAGCATATATTTGGTTTTACCCGCAATTATCTAGCTCACAGCGGCACGTGTTAATGAAATCGAATTTTCTTGAAACTTTTATTTTAAAAGTTTTTAGTATATAGCAACAAAATAAAATGGTGCCCAAAAAAAAAAACGGGCCTGGAACTGCTAGGTCCGAACCAGAATTATTTTCATTCTCAAGTTCTTCTGGAACTGGTAAGTCAGACCTAAAATAATTTTGAACCACAATTTCCTCTTCCGCAGATGAAAATGATGAACAAAGTTGCATTAGTGAAATAATTTTTTAGTCCAACAATAAGAAATATAAAATTTACTACCAACTGCATTGTTTTATCCTCGTCTTCCTTTTTTCGATACCTCTAAGTTTCAGATCCATTCCAAGCATGCAATTGGGTCACCCTTTTTGCCTTGGTAAGGGTTGATATTTTTTATCCTCTTCTATCTTTATTAAGCCAAGGCAGTTGCGTGTGCCATATCAAATAAATCGTTCAAGGTTTCCGAAAAAACTGCTTCATTTATGTCTCGGCATTTTTCTTTTTACTTTTTTCAATGTTTCGTAGCTTTTCGTAGTTTTCTTAATTGTTTTAAGCAATGACATCGATCACGAGTAGGAAATCTTGCCTTTTTCCAGAAAATTATACACTCATCGATGACGAAACTAACACAATTTGCCAAACTTAACTTCACTTTTTGCATATGATATTGTATAACAAAACACTAACGTCGTTCCCGTTTGGGTTCTTCTCTGTGTTCCGAAGAAGAAAAGT
This sequence comes from Volucella zonaria, assembly GCA_963966105.1. Lineage (NCBI taxonomy): Eukaryota > Metazoa > Arthropoda > Insecta > Diptera > Syrphidae > Volucella > Volucella zonaria. The sequence goes on from OZ014530.1 coordinate 168,090,605, forward strand.
GATGTAAAACCGCCCCCCCCCCCCATTTCTACAGAATCAAAATTTTACTTCTCGGTTTCATTTGAGAATCAAAATTACTCTCCTTGTGTTTATGTCAAAATGGATAAACGTGAAATAGTATCGTGTGCCAAACTAGATTTTTGTTTTCGTGCAATCAGCTGTGTTTGGCTAATTTATTATTCTGAATGTTCAAATTGATTCGCATGCAAATATCTTTAAAATATAAAAGTCCTAAGAAGTTTTTAGTGTTCCATTTAAATAAAAATCGGAGCACACAGAAAAAAGCCTTCTGACAGCCCAAACGAAAACGGCATGAGTACATCTCATTTTGATGCTAATTTAGAGCCGAGAATTTAATTTTTCATAAAGGGCGAGCTAGCAAATTATGGGATGTTGGCTGCCAATTATTGTCATTTACTGAATTCAATGTGGTTCATCTTATTGACGGATGTCATACAATCCTTTGCAATTTTAGTCATGAAGTCGTTTACAACGCAACAAAGCATTTTTGGTATTCAATCTTATTACGAAAATGGGCGATCTGTAAAAGTAACATTTGGTAAAATTCGTGAATTTTTCGGTCAACATAATCGCTCTAGTAAGTCGGAAATTCGTGCAATGGCTAAGCGTTTCGAAGAAATTGGATCGGTATTGGGTTAAACTCCATATCGGCATGCTCGGCCAGCACGTACACGCCAAAACATCAGCAATGTGAGCGAACGGGTTCAAAACCAGACAGAGGCCTCAATTCGCCGCTAGTCAACAATTGGGCCTCACTTATGGTACTTTACGGCGAATTTTAAAAGTTGATCTTCATTTGCATGCCTTTAAATTCAAATTACACAATAATTGGAGGCTTTAGACCATCTATGACGTCGCCGATTTGTTAACTGGATGTTCGATCGCTAGGATAATTTGTCATCGAATTTGATCTTTTCCGATGAAGTCCATTTTTTAGATCGATGGGTACGTAAATAAACAAAATTGTCGTTTCTGGGGACCGGAAAACCTATACGAGATTCACGAAAAACCAATGCATACCTAAAAAGTCACTATATGGTGCGGATTATGGGTTGGCGGCATTATTTTCCCGTACTTTTTCGAAGATGAGGCTGTAGAGAGAGTTACAGCGAATGGAGAACGTTGCCGCAACATGTTGGCCGGCTATATTTTTTTTCAAAAAATTTAATGAATTGGGTCTGGATAATCTCTGGTTTTAATAGAATGGTGCTACCGCCTACACAAGCAAATTTACTGCGTGCGAAATATGAAGATCCATTATTTTGGTTAGAGGAGAAGTTGATTACTCTCAAAGGTTATGCAATTTGACACCTTTAAACTTCTTCATGTGAGGCCATTTGAAGAATAAGGTCTATGCGAGTAACCCAGCGGCAATTCAGAATCTCAAACATAACATCCAAACTAAAATTGCGACTATTGACAGACTTATTCCTCAAAATGTCATCACAAGAAAGATGTTAGCTTCCATTCATAATTGCCATAGACAGAACGTTATTAATCAATAAAATTCTAGATTGATTTCACAATAAATGTGTTTAATTTAATGAAAACTTCCACACTAGGCGTTGGCTCACCCTTTAGAACCAACCAAAAACAATTTTGATTTTTGTTTAATTTTTAGTAGTTCAAGTAACCAAAAGCTATTGTATTTCCAGGCTCAATTGACACATTAACAGAAGTTTATTTACTTAAAAACGACATCTACGCTTGCTTAAAAAAAAAAAAAAACAATGTTTTGTTGGAAAAAATTGTACAAGAGACAATGATTGCGCCCTTGAAATACTCAATACGTATTCGTTCATTCCTGTTTATAAACCGCATTGAAATATCATATAAACATTTTCAAATCGCATTGCAACATTTTACTATCTCGCGCTCTCATCATTCTCTCATCACCGAATTAATTTACACACAATTCGAATTTACCAAACTGTCAGTTCAATCCACGGTATAGATAATAAGGTAATAGTAATAGATTGCGCATGCCTCAAAAAAAGTAAATACCGAAAAATCCCCAGATGGTTGGCGAGAGTGATCAATTTTTGTTTACATATGCTGTACGTTAATAATTGCTTGAGTTCGAATTCTTTATGGACACTTTTATTCAGTTACAATGATAAATATTGATTAATAGCGATTCTAAAACAACAATCATCTGCGCCTTGGTGTCGGGGGTATTTGGTAACAAATTTAATATGTGTGTGTATAAGAAAATATAGCACAAAAAGGCGAATTCCATTTCTTGATCACATAACTATGTAATTTATTAGAACATGAGTTAATACAAAAATGATTCTATGTTTACAAAAAAATATCACAAATTCAAAATAGACTAGCTTAACTCTACTATTTCACAATACTGTTTTTATCATTTTTCTTTTTCTACTTGTCAAATTGTCGGCTATTGTATTATTTGGGTGTTTAATTCGGGGAGAGTACGATAACTTAGGGCCAAAAACTGATAACGGTCTTTTGCAGAACAGTTCAATACAAGCATTTTTGACTATGGGAGGGGGGGGGGGGGGTCTATCTCGCCCCGTTTAGGAGGTAGGGGAAATTTAAAAAAAAAAATTACTTAAAAAGAAAAAGGTTATTAAAACACAACAGCAACACTTAAAATGAAGTACTATACCGGTTTTGAAAGTCAGAAACTTGTTCTTTAATACTAAATTTAAATTAAATTATTTATGTCAATAGTTTTTTAAAAAATTCACGTGCAAACTCAAAACTTTGATAAAAAAATTAAAAAAAAAAGTTTAGACACCCTTTACCACATGTGTATGAAAAAAAAAACAACGGTACAAAAGTCAAACGTTTGTTCGGTTATATTTTTGCATCATTATCGAGTGCATTATATATTACATAAGTACAAACATACATATTACCCAAAGTAAATAATTTGCTGCAACATTCGAACATGTGAATTTTCTATAATGCGAATCAGCAAAATTTTGTCATTAACGTGAACTTTGTAATTTTGGAATGAGTACTGTAAATGAAGAGTATTGATGATATAGGCGCCTGCCTGGCGAAAAGCACATACCCTGAGCGGAACAACGAAGTAGCGTGAGCGGTACCTGCCGCATGCGAAAAAAAGAGTTTAAACTCCTTAATCCCGCGAAGCGGGCCACCCAGGAACTTTTAATTCAGCAAACTGCCTGGCGCCTGCCAGACGTTTAACCTATTATTCATTCACTTACCTCAAAGGAAGACCACGCAAATGCCAAAAAAGCAAAACAAAAATAGTAATTTTCAATTTTCTCAAAAACTAGAAAACATAAAACGATTTGATATAAGCATTGACCACAAAAAGCCAATTTAGAACTTCATTTCACAATTTTGGAAAAAATTGGTCCAAACTGTTTTTTTTTTTTTAATTTTTTTTATCAAAGTTTTGAGTTTGTATGCGAATTTTTTAAAAAACTATTGACATAAATAATTTAATTTAAATTTGCAATTAAATAACAGGTTTCTGGCTTTCAAAACAGGTATAGTACCTCATTGTAAGTATTGTTCTTTATTTTGTAATATTTTTTTTTTCATTTTAAGTCATATTTTTCTAAAATTGCCCCTACCTCCTAAACGGGGCGAGATAGACCCCCCCTCCCATAGTAAAAAATGCTTGTATTGAACTGTTCTACAAAAAACCGTTATTATTTCTTGGCGCCTAAGTTATCGTACTGTTGCCTTTAATTCTAAAATACATACGTAAACGGAAGAAAATTTCTTTCACTTTTCTTTCGAACGGTATGTCTTTTGAGAGATTAAATATCTAGCTGTTTTAAATAGTTACAACAATAAACTATATCATCTTTATTAAACATTTTAAAAATTGCCTCCATCTTCTCCATATTTACCATCATTTCGTCTTTAGGTTTTTGAAGATCCGTCAGCTGATTAGTCCACGTGGACGATGTCTCTTGCTGTGTATTTTGAACAGCTAAATCTGGATTCTTGATCCTGTGGTAAATGTATCCTGCCAAATGCTCCAGTCCATCGTACTGTAGAAATTCCAGTTCATCTACCGGCACTTCAGCTGCTATGAAGTCGGGATTAAGTGTCTTCCGTAGAGTGCTACTTAAATAGCCCCCGTACCTCCTAAATCGAGTGTATTATCTACTAAAGTATTGCCTGTGGAAGACGTAAATACGAACGTGTTGTATTAAAAGAAAATATGGTTACTTAAAAAGAACAAAACATACCATTCATAGATAAACTTCTTTCATTTCGTACAAGTATGTATGAACGAAATCAATATTCCGATATTCTAATTCCAAAGGGTTTTGATGATCATATAGGCCACCTTTGGATCGAATCGTTCCGAAAAAATTTTCTAAAACATCTTGATTCAATCCGTATGTCAGTAAATACGAAATACTGTATTCATTGTACAGAAGTCGTTGTACAGAAGTTTAAGGGAATTATTCGTCATGATAATATCTAAAAGTATTATAAGATTGTAAAACCAAAAATTCGTTGAAATTCAACATTACCTTTCTGGAAGGGCATCATGTTTCGCTTTCCTATAACCCTCATATTAAGCATTACGGAAGTCATCTCATCGACAATTCTAAATTGGAGCGATTCTTATCATTCACCTGAAATTGTAAAGATGTATATGACACATGATTTTTAAGGAAATTTGAATTATTACCTGTTTAAAAAATACTTAAGCCAGCCTTCCGAACTTAGTTCCCCTAAACTAACAGCCCGCATAATAGCTTGAGAGACCGTGTGTGATAATAATTTTGTTGCAAGTTTCGCCTTTTGACGTTCTTTAACAAATACGAGTAAATTGGTTAGTGATATTTTGTATCTAATACTCAAAATTGACTTATCACTAGTTATCCAAATAAGCTCTTCTATGATTCCTTTGGAATTGAGTTGCCCGTCCAAAATAAAACCACCATTATCAACGAAGTTGTTCCGGATGAGTTTTATGAGATGAGGTTTTGAAAAAACGATTTTGTAAACGTGATTTCAAGTTCACGCAGTAGACCTTGATTTGTTCCCCCGAGATCACAGCCGATTGCTCACACTTTAAAACCAAATTCACTTAATTGGTAAATAATTCTAAACAGTATTTGTTTGTTCATCCGTTCGTCAAAATCGTAGAAAATTGGTTGTTTCCAATTGCCAATCAACCCGCTTATCATCGCCACTTGGACGTATTTCGCACCGCTTTCAGAAATTCATCCTTCCGTTTGTCGTAGGCAATTTTCTCTTTGACTTTCATTTGGTCAAATGAAAGTACACAAATTTTGTCGACTTTGTTCATATCGATGTTTTTCATAATATTCAACACGAATTGGATTATTCTCGGGTATATCTCTAATTTTGGGCACCGCTTGTATTGCTATCGCATTAACAATATCGTCTGATGACAATTTTGCACGTTTTTGAGGACATTCTAATTTTGTTAATTGGTCATTGACAAAAATATGACCAACGGAGTCAATAGTTTGTTCCTGTTTCCAGTTTTCTGCTTTCAATTTTGCTATTTGCTCCAATAATCTGCAAAATACAAACAGTGGTTGAATTTCTAATTATTTACACTTAATTCGCATTACACTAATTTAATATGTCATCTACTTACTGAGAATATGTAGGGATGATTTCATCAGTTTGTGTACTACAGTCGACTATTAATGCTTTAACTTGTGTGCCGCTGTCTACCTGGGAAGCATCAGTTTGCGTAGAGCAATCACACTTGTTTGATAGAAATAAATTCTCGGCGGGGACTTCCAGATCTATGTTCTCCTTGTCATGCACAATTAGTGCACCACTGAAATAAAAAAAACTGAGTGTTATTAGTGTAAATAACGGTTATAATAATTGTTCTTCACATACCTTGGGATCAAAAGCCTATTTTGAATCCGTAAATCCCGTGGACTCGTCACTTCTTCATCTTGCAATAGTAACAAAAGTGAAGGAACAGCAGGAACTATTCTATGTATATTGCTCGTACAATGGATTAATGACAAAATCAAAAATCGATTTTTTTAAAAATGTTTGCCACAAATTCGCGCCATTTTTGTCTTTAATTTGTATTTTCGGCGGCACAAAAAAGGTCGTTTTGGAAACGAGTGATACGATATCTTCTCATTTCCACTTTTATTTTTCCTTTTATAGTTGTTAACACAACACCCGTACACAACACAACGCATTTTAACACCTTTAAACTTTGTTATAAATCAAAAATTTATCGCAACAAAATTATTTCCGCGTTTATCGTCACTGTGGTCGGCCATATTACCAGAATTTGACAGATGCGCAGAACCCAAATAATTGCGCCAAGTATATTACCTTATCATATGTATCTTGACTTTCGATTCTATTCCCATTGCACATGTCGAACTAATGAACAGTAATGCTCCGAAACGATTTGATTCTGTACCAGAGAGATAACGTAGCAAAGAATGCTATCCAGACAATTGGCATTATAATTACATATGGTATACCATGTGTACCATTTACTCCAGGTTTTCTGCAGAAAACATACATATAGAAGTAGATATTCTAAAATTTAACGGTACCCTTACTGTTTTCTCTCAATAAAGAAGTTTGGGAATAAGTGATAACTGGTCTGTACCACAGGAGACGATGGAAAGTAAAAACAAAAGATAACTTAATTAATCGCCCCTTCTTATGACTATGAAAGTTCTGCGCAATATATAAAGGAGATTTATATAAGATCTTGATTTTAATCCTTCTATATGTGGTAAAGGCGGAACTCTCATAAAAATCGATAAAAATCTCCTTTAACGAATTATTTTTCGTTAAATATTGGAAGCTGCTTGAGATGACGAACTTTGATGAGTGTTTCGGACCGCGCATTCGGTTCAAATCCGGCGCAAATGGAAGATGCCCACAGCTAGTTGGCTTGACTTTTTATTTATGGTCCAACTAGAGGATAATATAAAAGTAAACGTACGCTTTCCTTTCTGGGTTCTTGTAATTTATGCAATGCTTATAGTGCCACTGAGAAGAGCTGAAAATTTGTTTCTCTGGACACTGCATGAAAATTAAATTTTTAACTCCAATCTATTACAATTAAATGTCATCAAGTGACGCAACTCCTGGTAACTCTAGATTTTCTCTTCAAAGCGCGGCAGGTACTGTCGTACGTAAAATGTAAATCTGACTTTCTTGCATCTTCCTTTCTTATTATTGTCGGGTCGTGTAATTTGTGTAGAATTTACTTATCAAATTTGCAAATCTAGTTTTGTTGCAGCACAACCTGCAAAAATGTCTCATCATTACGTAGTGACTGCTCAAAAACCTACAGCTGTTGTGGCTTGCGTTACCGGTGAGTCTATACCACAAGAAAAATATCAAAAATATGAAAATGTTCACATAGGTTATTAGGGACAACACGCTATTAGTTTGCCACTGCCGTTGAAGCTGCAATCTTATTTCTTATGAATAATTCAATCTCTTGAAATCAAAGTTTGTCCCATGTAAATTTGTATTTGTTTTGGTTTGATAGGCAACTTTACGTCGCCGACGGATTTGAATTTAGTTGTGGCTAAAAACAACCAATTAGACATATATAATGTTACACCGGAGGGGCTGTGCCCCATGAAGGAAGTAAATATCAATGGACAAATCACGGTCATGCGGCATTTTAGGCCACAGGTTGGTAGACATTCTTTAATAAATTTCTGAAGCTTGCTGAGCACTTGTGGTCTTTTTTAGGATAGCGTAAAGGATCTGTTATTCATCCTCACACAGCGGTATAATGTGATGATTTTGGAGTGCCGAATGATCAATGATACTATAAGCATTACAACAAAAGCACATGGTAATGTATACGACCAAGTTGGGCGGGAAACGGAAGGTGGCATGATCGCAGTCATAGACCCAAAGGCTCGAGTTATTGGGATGTGCCTTTACATGGGTTTGTTTACTATCATTCCTCTGGATAAAGATACCAATGAACTAAAGGCAACTAATTTACGGTGGGTTTGTTTATTTTATTTTTTAAATATTTACAGTAATTTGGCAAATAAGGCATTGTAATCTTTTCTTGTAGTATGGATGAATTGCTAGTGTATGATGTAGAGTTTCTTTACGGGTGCGTGAATCCTACCATCATCGTCATACACAAGGATAATGATGGCCGTCATGTTAAAACTCACGAAATCAATCTGCGGGATAAGGAATTTATGAAGATCGCTTGGAAGCAAGACAACGTGGAGACAGAGGCCACTTTGCTTATACCAGTTCCAACACCTTTAGGTAAAGTATTCAGCTAACTTTTACTTTGGTACGTATGCACCCACAAATTTACTCAGTCTGAGCATGTGGTTATATCCAAATGCATAAGGCTGTACACATCTTAATGCGACTCAACATGACTTAACACGTCGCAGAGCCGCTAGGGTGCAGACTCGGCACATGATTTTGGTTCGGCTTTTTAGTTGGGCTATGTAGGTATACAGTTTTTTATTTTATTGTTTATATAATGTTTTGTTTACATTATTTGGCCGTTTATTATAATAGGCGAATATTTTTGTATATTTTAGTGAGCGAATAATTACTTGTATTTATATATCACTATTTTACAGTTGGTTTTTAGGTTATATTTTATTAGCATGGATAATTTCAATAGTGTGGACTGCTATTTGGACATGATTATCAAGTCGACGAAAGTATTAAAACATTTGAACCGTGCAAACGTGTATAAGTTGCATTATCATTTATGTACTTTTGGTGTCGATTCTGGATTTAAGGTTATCATTTTACTGTTATAATTTTAAGTAGTAAATCGTGTTGACGTTGCGCACTAGTTAGCAAAAAAAAAAAAAAGAAAACAAACCACTTCGCCATCCTTTCGGCATCTCTGCCTCTGAAAAAGTCTACATCAGTCTCGGCCCTTCGAACCGGTAAAAAATTGTTCCATTCCTTTGTGCTCAGCAGTGACAAGACAAACAACACCCTTTAACTCTTGCTTATTGCTCAAAATCATAAGAATTCATACGTTTGAGCTCAGTAGAGGGTTTTATTAAATTGTTCTCGAATGTTAGACAGGGCTGTGATGTGCTCAAAAGACCGGGTGGGGTTAATCTATTACAGTTGCTTTCATGGCACTGTACGCCAGTTAAGCGATTATCTAATGCGAATTGCTTTTTCTGAGTCTCGAATAGCTCGTGTTGATTTTGTGATCCAGCAGGCTTGACTATGCTTCTATTTTTTCATATATCTGGTTTCAAACAAGTAAAAATTTCTTTGTAAATTTCTAACAGCCCGTATATACTTATATATTTATCCCATTTCCACATTCCATACATCAGGGAATATTTCTCAGGTTCAAAGGACTGAACACCGATATATAGCAACACTGACACCGACCTTTAATAAAAGTCGAGGACCTTCCTTTAATCTTTTTTTATCCTGGTGTTATTCATCCACATTTGTATTTTTAAAAAAACCCAGCTACGATTGATTCATTAAACGAAAAAAAATCTTTCAAAGTCTTCTTTTGGGCCTTAGCATTGATTATTCATTGAGAGACAATGTAAACACCGAGATGGTTTTGTGTATTTACCTATGTACACGTGCGTACTAAGCGCAACCGGTATGTCACAATATATAGCCTCTGGGCTCATTTCCACATCGTAGAACTTAGGATTTTGTTTTCATCTGTCGTAACATATTTATAAAACTAGTTCATTGCACTCCTGATAAGTTTCCTTAATTTTCTCAGGATTTCGTGAAAAAGTGAATAATCGCTTTAGTCATAAACATAGATGAAAAACTTTCCTGAGTTCAGCACTTCCAAAAACGACTTCCCACTGATTTCCTCAAATTGTAAAATCATTTGCCTGCAATATCAATTTTATGGACAATGCCATATATTGAAAAATTTTGGGTGATTTTCGTTACAGTGTATTTGTCAGGAGGACATTTCATTGTAAACATGACTGACTGTAATCAAGCGGAGCATTTCTCTGAACAACTCTTGTTTCCTGTTCCTTTCTGTCTTCAGAACTAGTGTAGCATATTTCAGACAGAAAACGGAATTCTCAAGTAATATTTGCATTTACCGGCAGCTTATCAACTAAAAATGTCAACGGTAGTTACAAACAGTCCTCTATCTTCAACTAATAGCCACACGCCCAAAATCCATAATATAAATCCAAAGGCATTAGGCGGAATTGTACAGCTTATGAATTTGCTAAAAACATTACAACTCCATATATCCATTCAATTTCTAAAGGCTTATTTAGGAATACTAAATGTTACATGTAAATTCATGCTTAAGCTATCAGAGATGCGTTAGATAATTTAAATGAACAAATTGGACTCATTATTATTACATAATTGGTTGGCAAACCAGGGCGAGTAAGCCCTTTTGGATCTGCTGTGCAAAGGGAGCAGGCCACTCGATTGGAAGAAAAAATACATATTAATGACTTGTTATTGGCAAATATTCAATTGTCCAAAATAATGGTCGATAAGCTCTTTGTCTCTGTTGGTGTCGTAATTGATGCACACACAATCGTTAAACGACAGTACATATCGTCGCCCTAGTGACACAAGAACGTAACTACATTTTTTCGATTTTGGACTGGGTATGACACCTTTCTTAAAATATAGCATTCTATATATTGTGGCAAAAAATTGTACCTCTAAGTGAAGTAGTTTAGAAGTTAGCACTTGCCGTATCAGTATTCATTGAACTCATAAAAATGAAAAATAGTAAAAAAATCACAAAATCGTCTCTCCTGAAAACTAGCAAATATTGACATACGTTTTTGTGTCACTAAGGCGACAATATTCGATTATAAAAGATGGGGGTTTTTCGAATACAATGCGGCATTAGAAAAGCATATACAGTGGCGAACAAAATTGGTCGAATAATTGTAAAAATCCTCAGAATCTTTTGTAATTTATTTATTTATACCATGTGTCTTGTTAAGTTTTCTATTGATGTAGTTAAATTGTTGATGTTTACACAGGATAATAAAAAGCAAAAAAATATTCCGTTCAAATAATGGAAAAAAATATTTAAAAAAAAATGTAATGGTCGCATTCGTCCAATTTTGCAAGTTTCATTTCTGGCTCCAAGAATCCATGTTAGTAAACATTTACTGTTATATTTTTATTTAGATCTTTGTGTACTTGTATTGTTGTATTTATTTTGTAGAGTTTCAGTTCAATCGATTCAATTTTACAGGTAAAAAGTGTGTCTTAGAGTTAAATATTGAAGATTGAATATAATATAATACAGAAAGGCCAAGAATGAGAAAACTATCGAGAAGTGGGGAAGACAATATTGCTGCCCTCATTGGCAAAGATATGGTATTTCTGCCACGAAAATTGCAAAAACATTGAAAATTAGTCATTCCACAGTCCTCATGATAAAGAAAAGACAGAACTTGGAGGTTGCCAAAGTCTATTATTAGACGGGGATGCGCGATCAATTGAACATATGCCATCAAAGAGCAAGGAGCCCAAAGGAGGCCGCGAGAGCAATAAAGAAGTAAGTGAGCGAGTGGACGGCCAGGAGAGCACTTCGCAGAATTGGATTGGTGCCAGCTATTAAAAAGAAAAGACCAGCGTTGTGTGAGAAAAATCAAGCCTCGGTTGAGATTTTACATGGAACACAAATCCTGGACTTCTATTGGAAATGTGTAGTCTGGTCCGATGAAACGAAAATCAACCGTTTCCAATCTGATGGAAAGCAATATTATTGGCATCGCCCACATGACTCATTTCAAAAACATCAGGTTAAACAAACAACGAAGCACGGGGGCGGGAGTTTAATGGTGTGGCGGTGCTTCACTTGATGGCATATCGGTCTAATCGTAAGAATAATGGGTACTATGAAAAAAGAAGACTACCTTGATATCTTGCGGACAAATCTACCCGAATTTATGAATGAAGCCACATATCTAATTAATGAAATGGTGTTTCAACAAGATGAAGATCCAAATCATACAGCCAAAATTGTAAAGAAATGTCTTGAGAAGCAGCAGTTTTAAACGACGCTTTGGCCGGCCTACACTCATGATTTGAACCCCATCGAAAATTTGTGGACATTTGTGAAAAAAAGGTTGTCGCAGTTCGAGATTGCGCCGAGCAGTCTTGTCCAATTATGGTCTAGAGTACAGACTGAGTGGCAACGTATTCCCCACGCAACCATCGAAAAATTGGTAGAAAGCATTCCAAAAAGACTAAAAAGTGTAATTAAAAATAAGGGCCTTTGGACTAAATGCTGCAAGTCAGTAGTAAACTGGGTTAAAACAAAACGTGCAAAAGTGGACGAATGCGAGCATTTCAATTTTGTTTTGATATTTTGTTCCCGTTATTTGAATAGAATATTTTTTGCTTATTTTATGTTGTGTAAATATCAGCCATTTAACTAAATCAATGGAAAACTTAAAAGTGATATAAATAAATGAATTACAAAAGATTTTGAAGTTTTTTTTTACAATTATTCGACCGGTTTTGCTCGCCACTGTATGTATGTACACATATAAAAAAGGAAAACGTTATGTACCATATATTCAATTCAATTCATTTACTTATGCTATTTAAATTCAGTTTATTTTTGTTTTTACAATTTGAACTTAACCCCAGGTACTTATACTACATTTTAATTACATTTCTTTTAAATATTTGAAAATTTGTTTCAGTTTTTATAAAGCTTGGTGGTAACTTTAATAAACTAAACTGTTTTGTATTAAGCTACTAACATAACGTGATAACCTGAAATCCTCTCTGTTTCTTAATTGATTAGGTTGGGATTTTCCCACATATCTCAGGTATTTTTTGAAATAACTCGGTAACATTGAATATCTAATTTTAAAAACCAAACGCCATGCAGTTACAAGAATTCTATGTTGTGCATTTAACGATTGCACTTAATACTCATAATTATTCGCATGGCTCTATTCGGTAAACGCTATAATTTAAGTTACGAAGTATCACTGCAAATATGTAATATTGACGAACAATATTTAAAATTTGGTTTAATTATTATGTTATAAGTATATATTTATTTACGTTATTTATTAAGGATATTTTCTTTCTTATTCTACTCAAAAACCCCACTTTTGTAGCTACTTTCTTTAAGATACAATATATTCTAAGTGGACACTAAATAAGAGTTTATCAATAATTGTTCCTAGATATTTAATTTTATTGATTTGTTCTAAAAATTCGCTTTCCATTTTTAAATTTAATTCGATGTGGTTCTTAAGTGACACACGTATTGATTTGTTTACATTGAGCTTCAGCTTATTCGAACTCAGCCATAAGGTATTCAAATGTATTTTCAGTGAATATAGGACGATCTGGGAGTAATTAAGCTCAATATCTGCACCCACTTATACATGGTGTTCTGGGTAACGTGTCGAAGGACTTTAAGAGGAGATTCCTTGACGTATTTTGAGAATAAAATCGTACGGGTGGGAGAAGATACAGGGATTTTAAGAATTACGTTGCCTTATTTTGAATTCTATTAAAAATAACATCTTTCAAATATACACGTAACAAATAGCTTATTGATTGATTGAACTCTAATACTTGAACTAATTATGAGTGCTCTAATTGTTTTATAGTTTATATATAGATAAGTAGGTAGGTTATAAATAAAAGAAGAATGTCGATTGACAGGATCGGTGATTGTCATTTCAATTACTTCGTTAATTTAAAAGTCTGATTGTTAAGACGGCTTTTACACAGCGCATGAGTTTGATGCGCATGTTTTGGTTATTTTCTTTTGAACTGTCCTGCTGTGATGCGCGCATTTTTACACGAAGCTTTTCTCATTCTTTGATTTTTCATGTTATTTGACAGCTCTCTTTCATTTCATCTTTGGGGCTCAGTGTTGAAAGTTGAAAGTAAAATAAATTATAAAAGCAAAAATGGAATTTGTAGAGGTAAACAATTTATTGGACTCTGCGGAAATGATTATTGATTGCATGGATACCAGCTGCAGTTCGGACGGGTACATTTCATAATTGAAAATGAGCTCGCTTGTTAATTCTTTGGTTCATTTAAATTCATCCGCCATACTGAGATGTTGTGCTCGTAACAACAGCCAAAGAAGTAATAAAGCAAACGCGAAAAAGAAAGAAGAAGGAGAAAAAGAAATGTCAAAAACATGCAAAGGAAATCTTGTCCGTCGTGTATCGGGAAATTTTTTTTATTTAAATCTCTCTAAACATGCGCTGTGTAAAAGCCGTCTAAGGAACTATTATTACATATTTTTAGGAGGAGCTATTGTTATAGGTCGGGAGTCAATAGTGTACCACGATGGTAGCAATTATCATGCAGTTGCACCATCAACATTCAAGGTAACTCGAGTGCCTTTTATTACATCAATCTCGTGCAATTTATTTATTTTTTTTTTATAGCAAAGTACAATTAACTGTTATGCTCGAGTGGACAGCAAGGGTCAACGTTATTTGCTTGGTAATATGTTTGGTCAATTGTTTATGTTATTCCTCGAAACGGCCGACAACGGAAAAGGTGTCCAAGTTGTAAAAGAAATCAAAGTCGAACTCCTTGGTATGTAATTACATTTAGCGCTTGAACTCATAAAATATATAATTAAAAAAAAATCTGATAAGTGAAATTATTTTAGGGGAAATATCAATACCTGAATGCATTACGTATTTGGATAATGGATTCTTATTTATTGGTTCAAAACATGGGGACTCGCAATTGGTAAGATTAAGTACAACGCCAAACGAAAATGGGTCTTACGTTATACCAATGGAAGTGTTTACAAATTTGGGACCTATCTTGGATTTGGGAGTCGTCGATTTAGATCGACAGGGTCAAGGGCAAATAATCACATGTTCAGGAAGCTTCAAGGATGGTTCATTAAGAATTATTAGGTAAGACTTTTGGAATGATTTACAATTTTTGTTTTTAACACTTTAATAACTACAATGTTTTTGCTTTGAGAGTTAAGATTATTGCAACTAATTAGTAAACTAAGTAGTGGAACCCAAGACCTCCTGAAGAGGCAAGCATCTCCTTTTCTAAATGTTCACATGGAGATCTGATTGCAGAAACACTCATTTTGTATCGCAATGACACAAGCCAAAAGAAAATGTTTTTAATCAGCGCTGTATCTAGACCATCCACAGATCGAAAAATCGACACTTAAAGTGAAAACACCTAATGATAGCGCCTTACACTTAGCCAATAAAAGACTCGACTTTTTTCAGTTTTTATTGGGTTCACTTGTGGTAACGAAATGAATCGTATTGAATCTTTCTGCGCTGGCTGCTTTGACGAAACCTTCTTGCTTTCAGTTGATTGTGGTTGATTTGATTCGCCTAGTCAATGACTCCTTTCATTGCGGGTCTGGTCTATACTGCTCCATTGTTTCCGCCCCGCGTTGGTTTTGCATTACTCTTGCCATCAGCACTTGCATCAATCCATGCATAAAGCGCATCGCTCGCCGATGCATAGTTTATGGATGAGTGGGAGAAGTTTTCTGGTCGAAACAATGCATTTTTGTTGTTTCTTATACAAATTTGTGTGCTGTTTGCATGCGTTGGTCTCGTTTTTAATTTTCCTGATAGCCCAATTTGTTCGGTTGAACTAGGTTATGTGAGCGAATGTCATTTTGCCGACGGCAAAAAAAATGAGGGCGAAAAAATGCAATCCAGCGATTTGGATCTTCTGGCTCCATGTTGCAAACATTATGCCGGGCCACAGGCACCGAAGGCGGCGTTGACGTTTCGTCGAGAGTCATTTACATTCTTCATTTTGAGGATGTATATATGTGGGCGATAAGCTCCTCCAGGTGTTGGCAGGTGTGTGCATGTAAAAATAAGAACGAAGAAGAAGTGAATGGTGTGTGGCAATATTATTTTATGTGTAATGGGTAATTTAATTAGCCTAATCAATTATTATAAGTTAATTTTTAGAATTCTAAAATGTTTTTTTTTTCTAGTTTGCGCGCGCTCAAGGGACTTAAGTACCCTTAAAATGCTTGCACACAGCGTTTGCGAGGGGAGCTTTTAAATGTTTGATGGTTATAATGACTTGGAAATAAAGAGCTAGGCAGGGCATTCCATAAGTGAGTTGTACGGCTTGGGAGCGAATCACGATATTTTAGTGTACGTCCGAAATTGGGCTTGAGGGTATACTGATAAGCATTTATAGCAAGACGGGTGTTACGGTTAAAAGTTTAAAGAGGCGGAATGCTACTGGCGATTTTTATGGAGTACTGTATGTGGAAATATCGATAAAACAGAGTGAGACACGAGACATTACGTCGGTGTTCGAGGGTTTCCATTGTCGGAGTGATATTAGTATCACCTATGACTTTTATCGCAAGGTTTTGAATTCTATCTATCAGATGCAGAGATGTTTTGGACGCACGCGACCAGATGTGGGCATTGTACTTTAATTTCGGGCGGATAAATGCCTTATATATTGAGGCCAGGCCAGATTAAAAGGGGTAAAGTATTTCTTATATCGCTTGAGGAAACCTAGACCTATACCTAGTTGTCATTGACACACACAAAGTTTATCGGTTTCGACGATGCAAGTGACATCCATGGATAATGGTTGGGTGTTTAAATTAGGCTTTAACAACAGCAAACAGCATTGTGGAAGCATTTGGAAGCATTAAATTCTACTCTGTTAGTGGTTCCCCAATTAGTTATGCTGTTAATATCAGAATTTAATAAGCTTAACATACGCTGCCGTTCCCGTTCTACAGTAGCAGGTACGTGAGTCCGGGAACGAATATGAAAAGCAGAGAGTACTGCGGTCAGCAAAGGAATATATTGGATTAGAGGTAGCAGACAAGAGATCGTTGATGAAAATTAAAAATGGTGTCGGAGACAGAACGGAGCCCTCGGGCACACTAACATTTATTTTGTGAATATCAGACTGGAAACCATCCAAGACAACTTGAATTTAACGTTCCGGAAGGTAATTTCTAATCCATTGAAGAAGAGAGTCGTCGATCCCAAAAGCACACATTTTCGACAAAAGAGCCTGCTGTCAAACTCTGTCAAATGCCTTGGAAATATCAAGTGCAACTATCTTGCTTTCGCCAGTACGCTTTGGTTCCACTTTTCGGTGAGACATGCCATCCCATCACCAGTGGACCTGTTGCTACGAAAACCTTACTGCCGGTCATTAAGAAGTTTTCGTGTTTGGAGATATTTCATTAGCTGACGGTTTATCAGCTTTTCCATGTCCGTGAAAGAAGGTCTGTAGGAGGAGAGAAAAGAAGATTCGTCTTTTTTAGGGACGGTCTGGACAAATGCTGCTTTCCGTCTGCTCGGAAAGAGTCCTAAAGAGTAGGATTGATGAAGAAACTTACGCAGTGCTTTGCCAGCGTGGAAGAATACCTCTTCAGAAGTAAGGGAGATATACCATCTGGACCCGCGGATTTGTGAATGTTAAGATCTTTAAGAACTCTTAGTACTACACGAGTGCGAAAGTGGATTCGTGTGTGTTTGATCACCTTTACTAATTTGCCATTGGAAGAAGACAAATTTTGGTGATGGGACGCTTCAGTGTCGTGGTTGCTGTTTTGATCGTGATGACGTGGACTTTTTCATCCGATACAAAATGAGTTGTTAGAGTTCTGCCAAGACGCTAAAGCGTTGGAGGTGTTTGTTCGTCAGTCAGAAGTACCAGTCGTCCACTTCTAAGATTTGGATTTGAAATGAGCCATTTTGAGCGCTGTTGCAGTCGGCCAAGGTATTAAAGTCTTACTGAATTTTCTGCAGAGGTTTCCATCTGTCTCAATAATTGATGTTGTCCAAATTGCTTTCAGGTGCAGCGTTAAGCGAAGTCCCGATTAGGAAATGTCCTGGTGTTAATATTGACAACTCCTCTGGGTCTTCGCTGGATAAAGTGGCCTCGAGTTTAAGCACACTTTCACTTGTGATAGTACTATCGCGTACTCTTCAAATGTGGGCATGTGGTGTCCGATGATTCGTGGCAAATAGTATTTCATGGACTTAACGCCCGCTTCCAACAATCCTTTCGAATTATCCGTTTTTCTCAAATCATGCGCGACAGCCTCACCAATTTACTGCCTTTGGGCACATTTTCTCTCTTTAGTAGGCTTAACATTTCTTCAGCGAAAAATCCTTGCTGCACGATGGTGATTAATCACGTTCGGGCTGTTGCAAGTTCATCTGCGGACAGCGGCCCAGATAAATCCGTCGGCCTCTTTAGTGCGTTGTCGATAAACGCAGCCAATACGCCATAGCTCTTACCAAGCGCTGTTAAGAAGAGAATCGCCAGAAAAATTGATTTGTTTCACAAATGGTGTGATGAAACGTAAAGGTGAAACATTGTTCTAAAGGGAAATCCTACTGTGAGAATTCTGCGGTTTTTGTTTTAGGCTCCGAGTTTTGTACCTTCCACTTTGAATGGCATTTCTCATCAAACGTTTTTAAGAACTGTGGACCGTGCCACCATTGCTCATTTTAATTAAGCTTCTTGGGAGATAATCCTCTCGATGTTGCGTCTGCTGGGTTTTCTTTGGCGGAAACATAGTTTTAACCATTAGGACTCGTTAGTTCGTAAAATTTGGCAACTCGGTTGGCCACAAATGTGGCTCGAATGTACGGGGCTGTTTTAATGCAGGCTAGTACGATTTGAGTATCAAACTAGGCAAATGTTTTTGCACCTTAAAGGTGTTGGGAGCTTAAATAAAAGAACTTCACTCAATGTTAAATGATGAGTTTATTAGAACAACTGACTTACTTGGTAACTGGGTTTGCCATATTTATACGTCTGTTTTTGTAGTTTTGTAGTTTTGTATGAATGTGATAACTATATACACATGAGCATGTGTGAGTGTTAAGTAATGATCATACAGCAATTAACCTATATGGGAGTTATATGCAAACAGAAGGTTCATGATCCTCGTAGTGTATGCCAGTAGGTGTGCTAGTGGAAGTGCTCTACATAGCGTCAATCTTGCCAGAGATTTGCTTTCGAGGAGTGCAACCCTTGTTTTGGAAAGTAAGAGATTTGCCGAGATTTTTTCGTCGTTGATCGGAGGCATCGCAAAAAGCCATGGATTTTAAGTTGCGATCCGTTGGCAATGTTTATCCAGCGAGGAATTACAGCATGCCAGGGCGAAACAATAGGGGGTGTTGTCTCGGGAGGTCTCGGAAAGCAGAGGATGTGAATGGACAATAAAAATTGCTTTATTTCCTTTGTTGAAATTAAATTTTATTTTCTGCGAAAAAATTACTTAATCAAGCTAATGTACATTTATATAAATAAATACTTACATTCCTTACAACTTCCACTTAAATTCTCCAACGAAACCCCCGACGACTGCTCCAAACAACCTACGTGACCAACTGACCAAGAAAAATGGTCGTCTTGCATTCACAGACGTAAGGACAAAAGAGTTCGAAAAATTATATTGCCGCAAAATGGCGCAAGCACATTTCTCAAATGAGAAAGAGAGGGACAAATATAAAGATTACGATCTTCGAATAGCACATAAGAATAATTCTTGATAAGTGTGTTCAGAGCCGTCGGTGGTTCGCTTCTCAATCTTCCTTTTATAATTCGACTTCAACTTTTTTTTTTTAAATAATAAAATAAAAAACAAATACATAATCCGCTCGCTGACAGCGGGCTTGAGTTCGCTGTCCCAAGTCGGGTGTTTTTCCAAACGCTCTACCTTATGATTTTTCCGACAATGACGCAGGGAGCAATCCATCCCATTGGATTATATAGGCGAGCTATGTCAGATAAAATGGTTCGTTTTGTGTTTGGCTTTCTTTGATGGACACCAATTTTGAATTTAAATATGTATATTCTTCCCAGGATATACTTCGCTTCATCTAATGAGAAAGGAAGTTGTACTTCTCGATCCTTCAATAATCTCTCATTGTTGCTGGCCCATTTTCTTAGTGTGAGTGAGCTGTCTTTGCATTTCGAAGGCTTCGTCTTCTGAATCTGCCCCGTGTATCACGCCAACCACGTAAAAGTTTTCCTTAGCTATTATCACTGCAATTGGGTAGTCATCTTGCTCATCGGCAGTGAGTTGCTGATATGTGCGAACTGCTAAATATGATGCTGCGGTGGTGCCGAATCTAACAGTGTTAAAGCTATATGTCTTCAGCTCTTCGTTTTCGGCATAACTCCACAAAATGAGTTGGCACACTGACTCTTCGATGGGAACCCAGACTTGAAACTATCCAAAGCAACTTGAATTGAACGTTCCGGATGGTAACTTCAAATCCATTGAAGAAGAGAGTCGTCGATTCTAAAAGCACGCATTTTCGACAAAAGAGCCTGATGCCAAACACTGTCAAGTGCAACTATCTTGCTTTCGCCAGATTGATGTACGCTTTGGTTCCACTTTTCGGTCAGACATGCCATCAGGTTACCAGTGGACCTGTTGCTACGAAAACCGTGTTTCGAGATATTTCATGAGCTTTATCAGCGTTTCCATGACTTAGGAAAGAAGGGATGTAAGTGCAATGCTGTTTTCCATCTGCTCGGAAAGTGTCCTAAAGACTAGGATTAATTAAGAAGCTTACGCAGAGGTTTTACCAGCGAGGAAGAACACCTTCCTCAAGGCAGATTGGCCTTGTCCAAAGAGCTGACAGCTGGAATGTCATTGTAAATGAGCGTTGGAATGGAGGATGAGACAGAATTTCTAATATTTTTGACGAACGACCAACAATTTTTACTGCCTTTGGGACATTGCAGTATTTTTTGCCTCAGTTTTTGGTCGTATTGGAGTTTCACACGCTTAAGAAAGACGTTGCAGTCATTTATGGCTTGTTTGAACTTTTTTTCGGTTTTCCTCTGTCGGGTTGGTCTTGTAGGACCGAAAAAACATTTCTCTAACCCTGGCAGCCTCTTTACAGCTCGAGTCGTACCATGCCTTTTCTTTTGGTTTGATACTCTTCATCTGATAAGGGATAAAGCATCTCATTCCAAAGAGAATAGTTTCTGTGATCATGTTAGCAGCGGCATCCACGTCGTTATCGAGGAAACATAACGACTAGTTAAAATTCCTACAGAAGTTGTTAAGTCTACTCCAATTGGCTTTCTCGTATTGCCATAGGATTCATTTAGGAATCTTTTCTCTAACTGTGTGGTGGGTGTACGAGAATTTAACTGATATAACACAATAGTCCGACGAGCCTAGAGGGAAGAGCACATCAACGCGGTACTTGTCAGGATGAGAAATTAAAAACAAGTCCAGGGTGTTGGCGGTATGACTATCAACGAGCTCATTTACAAGCTGGGTTAAATTATTTTCCGCAGCGAAGATCTCAACACACCGTCCTTCGGGTGTTGTTGTCCATAATGTCGAAGCCAACCAGAATAGTGTATATTGAAATCGCTCGTAATTACGATTTCAGTATGAGGATACAGGGATACAATTCTTTGAATGGAGTCAGACAGCGCATCAAACTCAAAGGTCGAGGTGCTGTCCAGCAATGGAGATGGAATTTTAACCACATGAAATTGAATTCCGGATTGGAACAGGGACTACATTGTAGTGGAATTTGGTAAGCTACATCACTACGCACATATGTACATAAATGGCGAGACTGCGATGGGGAAAGAATAGGGGCACTAGTTCGTAGCCAGGTAGCTTCAGATCTGAGAGGTGTGGGTGGGGATCTACCTGTGTTTCACTAAGTGCCAAAACAGCTGGTGATTACTTTTTAGCCCGCATATGTTGGCACAGGAGAAATTACGAGGGCAGTGGGTGACGGGTGCACTCCTCGGTGGTCGACATGGTACTTGCCAATGCGCAATCAGTACGTAAATTTCTGACAAAGAGGACCGGAATGTTCACCCAATAGGAGCTACAAGAAGGTGAAAGCGTTCTATTCCGAGAAGCGCAACGGGAGATGTATGCAAAGGATATAAGTTCGATATTGTTAAAGGGTACTGTATCCAAATCTATTAAGTAGCAGATTGGAGGAAACAATGAACGTTGAAAAATTAGAGAAATTATTTTTCCCAGACGGCATCCCACAACAAGCTCGTTGGCTCAAAATTGTCATCGTCGACATCACCATCAAAATCACAAAACTGTGATTAACGAGTTGCGCCAATGTTTTATTATTCCAAAACTTCGAGTTGTTCTCCAAATAGTTAGAACGTCAAGTCAGTATCCAAACCATCACGGATAAGACAACTGCCATTTGCAAGATTATCTGGATTCAGTAGACCATTCTCGTATGTAGGAGTTGTATGTCTTACCACTCGAGCTATGCATATACATATAGATAGCATACATGTTGTACGACTGTTTCGTGTATACCAGCCCTTCGAAAATTCATTGCCAGACTTCAAACTTCATCGTTCAGTGACAACGGTACGAATTTTCAGGGCGCAAAAAGAGAACTCAGAAAAGCATACAAAAAAATTGATTCGATTAAACTCATGGAAGTATTTACCAACAGCATCGGTAGATATCGAAGTGGGAGATATAGTTTACGTCGTCGACTCAAAAAATCCTCGGAACTGTTGGCCTAAAGGACGCAGAGCGCAGCGCCTCTGTCTTGCCATCAACTGGAATTTATGAGCGACAGGCGGTTAAGCTAGCTGTTTTGGACATCAGGGATCTTGAGAAGGTAAGTCCGGATGTAGATATACCGGAGGTGAGTATTGACATCCCTGCGTTAAAAGGATATGTAAATGGTAACTGAAGTAAGGCGGTTCGAATTTATCTTCATTTCTGATATTGTAAAAACATTTGAATTACAGATTTTTGTAACGTAGACTTAATGAAATAAATGAATTACAACATCAATTGTATTAAATTAGATTTTATTTCTTCGCCATCAAACGTTGATAAAATTTAGTCAGTTGACGCACTTTGGGCAACAGAAGGCATCTAAAGGACACCTTTCAGTTTGGTTGTGGTTTCCGTTGTCGGAAATCTCACTTAAAATCTTGATATTCGGGATAATCTTGCTTAAAACTTTATACCATATTGTGGTTATTAAAACTAGTTTCCAAATAAAAATGTTGAATGATATGTTTTTTCTCATTGCATTTTTCTTAAACAAAACTCGTAACATAAAAATATGTTGAAATGTAAAAAGATGTCTTA
Organism: Volucella zonaria; assembly: GCA_963966105.1. Lineage (NCBI taxonomy): Eukaryota > Metazoa > Arthropoda > Insecta > Diptera > Syrphidae > Volucella > Volucella zonaria. The sequence continues at coordinate 168,113,682 of OZ014530.1, forward strand.
AAATATTTATTACAGGATTGGCATTGGTATTCAAGAGCATGCCTGTATTGATTTACCTGGTATTAAAGGAATGTGGTCACTTAAAGTTGGAATCGATGATAGCATATATGAAAACACATTGGTATTAGCCTTTGTCGGGCATACTCGCATTTTAACTTTAACCGGCGACGAAGTGGAAGAAACTGAAATACCAGCCTTTTTAACTGAACAGCAAACATTTCATTGCGCCAATGTCGATTATGAACAGGTAAAATTTATACAGATAACAATTTGTTCAGAATGTTTAAAAACCTAATTTTTTTATTCACTTCTAGATCATACAAATTACACCGTTGACTGCTCGCTTAGCTAAGAGCGGAACAAAAGCTCTTGTAGCAGAATGGCAGCCGCCTGGTGGTAAACGAATTGGTGTAGTAGCTTGCAATACAACGCAATTAGTGGTTGCTTCAGCATGCGATCTCTATTATATAGAAATCGAAGATGGGAAATTGGTGCAAAGAAGTCATAGGTCATTGGAATATGAAGTTGCCTGTTTAGATATATCACCATTGGATGAGACAAATTTAAAATCGGATTTGGTAGCGGTTGGTTTATGGACAGATATTTCTGCTGTGATTTTATCATTGCCAAATTTGGAAACAATTTATACGGAAAAATTGGGAGGAGGTAAATTAATTTTAAATGTCTTAAGGAAAAAGGTTATGATTTCCACATTTGTAAACAATTTAACCGTGTCCCAGGGTACTTCAGGTTCTTTCTCAAATGCTGGGCGGATGTTATTATTTGCATATACTGCGACTTTTTTTTGCATATCTAAGCTGCCAACTTTATCACAAGGATATCTGTATATTTTAATTTAGATGTCCTTTAGGTGCACCTATGCTATGGACTTCTGAAGTATTTCAACATGGTGGAGCCAATTCAGACTGTGACTAATTCCACAAACTTGAAGTATTGTGCCTCTGATGATGACCTATGAATTTGACATAACCCTATTTGAAAAAGTATTGAAATTAGATGGCAGCATGTTGTAAGCCTTTTTTGACATCAAAAATCTCTTCAACCACACCGACCGATAAATATTTGAGGGTTGTCCATTATTTTCCCGTACAGCTGGATAAGTTTTTCAAACTATAAATGTTTTCATATCCGGTATTAAAATAATGCATAGGTGGTGTTTGAATATCTGGTCAAAAATTAACTTAAAATCTGAAAAACCACACCGATCAGTGGTAGCAAGTCATTGGTAAACAATGGGTTCAAGATCTTATACAACATGGCAAAAAAGAGCATATTCTCGGTGTTCACGAGACTGACACCGTTTAGAGACCCTTCAGCATTAGGCAACGACGGGCATATATCATACATAAGATATTACAGTCCAAACTTATTCTTAACCAAATTGACGGAGCGGATATTGATCACAGTTTATACATGGATATGTCCACCTTACACTTTACCAATATCTGTTAACTAACGATGCGACGGAGCCCAAGCTCCATGATCTGCAAAAACATTACCAAGTGGTTGAATAAGTATTTGGATTTCTTAAGTCCCGAGGTTTCATAACCAACTACCATTGTTCGGCACTATATGTTCCTGTTTTTGTAAGTTATTTTTCCAGCTTTACCTACAATCCGTTCGTCCGTTCGTCTAAATGTCTTTTACATTGATAATGACTGGATTATTTGTTTTTCTAGTACATTTTGGTATTTTAAAATTCTTACTTTTCCTTTTTCTTTTTAGAAATAATTCCTCGTTCTATTCTGATGACAACATTTGAGTCTGTTCATTACTTACTGTGCGCACTTGGTGATGGATCTATGTTTTACTTTATTCTAAGTCGAACAGATGGAAAATTGTCAGACAAAAAGAAGGTGACCCTAGGAACACAACCAACCATTCTTAGAACTTTCAAATCATTTTCAACAACCAACGTATTTGCGTGTTCAGACCGGCCAACTGTGATTTACTCATCAAATCACAAATTAGTATTCTCTAACGTAAACCTGAAAGAAGTTAATCACATGTGTTCTTTGAATGCCGAAGCATACCCTGATAGTTTAGCATTGGCGACGAAAAACTCTGTTATGTTGGGTAAAATTGATGAGATTCAAAAATTGCATATAAGAACTGTGCCTTTGGGTGAGGGTCCAAGAAGAATCGCCTATCAGGAGAGTTCACAAACTTTTGGTGTGGCTACGGTGCGAATTGATGTTCAGGGGAGGGGAGGTCCACAGCCATCAAGACCAAGTGCATCAACGCAAGCACAGAATGTGACCTTTTCGAATAACATGGTTCCCAAACCAGGCGGTGCTAATGCGTCTTCTACTAATGCTGAAATTGGGCAGGAACTTGACATAAATAACTTGCTCATTATTGATCAAAACACTTTTGAAGTTTTGCACGCTCATCAGTTTATGCCTCCTGAATGTGTTATTGCGTTAATGTCTGCTAAATTGGGCGATGATCCAAACACATATTATGTTGTGTCAACTGCATTGATATATAGCGATGAAGCAGAACCTAAAGTTGGTAGAATTATTATTTTCCATTATCATGAAGGAAAACTTACACAAGTAGCTGAAACAAAGATCGATGGTTCTTGCCATTCTCTAGTGGAATTTAATGGAAAAGTTTTGGCAGGAATTAATAGTTTTGTACGACTTTATGAATGGACGAATGAAAAAGAACTGCGCATGGAATGTAATATACAAAATAATATTACAGTGTTGTACTTGAAGGCAAAGGGTAAGTGTTAATTTCGATATATTTCATGATTTTAAAAACTTATCGTGAAAATGTTATCTATAAGGTAGATTGCATGCGTTTCCCAATATGATAACCCGCTCCGTTGTTATTTAAGGATAAAAGGAGCATCATTTTATAAGAAGTTATTTTGAAAGAGAAGCCACTGCCATTAGCTGCTGTGTCATAACATCTGTGCAAATTTTACTGGTAGTCCGTGGTCTGTAATTTCTTACATGTTCAGGTCTAATACGTTAAGCTTTCTCTTGACAAATAGGAGCACTGTAAGCTCGCCTATGTATTGGCCAATATAGAAATAATTCTTATCTTAAGCTAACATTGATACTCTAATACTCGCGACTTGATAGCCATCCGAAGCATTCACACTATACGAGAATTTTGATATTTTAGTCGGTTTGGTCGTTGACTTAAAAGCTACAGCGTGTTTGACAAAATCGTATGGTTTAAAAGAAAACAATCTCTTGACTTAGGGAAACAAAATTATTGATTTTGAATTCTTTTACAGCCAATTTTGCTGCATATTTCTGCAGTAATTGACGTCAAATTCCTTTTACAAGCAGCTTAAGCTGTTTTTAATTGTCTTTACATCCTTTCGTTTGATCCACTGCTTCATAAGTCTGAAGACATTTTCAATTGGATTGCCATCTGGAGACTGAGATGGCAAAGACAAAACACATTGACATATTTTCCTGAGTGGCCGTGGCTCAAGTGGTAGTGTATTGCCTTTCCAATCGGACGGTTCGGAGTACAATACCAGCCGCGACCGAAAGACTTTTTTTCCAGGCAACTAAATTCTCGTGAGATGAGTGGTTGTTGCCTAAATACAAAATCAAGTCAATTTGCACTAATAATTTAGTCTCCCCCCATTAAATGTTGGATGCCACCCATGGATTGAAACAGCTACTGAACCCAACCATCTTTCTTTCTCTTTCTGCCCCATTTTCCGAAAAACTTAACACATGCTTTGGCATCATAAGTGTATTTATACCCACTTGAGTGTTAAGTTCTTTAAAAAAAAAAAAAAATGAAGCACTGACAGATACGACTATCTGGGAATTAAATCGATTTTTTAATCACGCAAAAGATGTTTCTGAGGGCAAAAAAGGAAAAATTTGTGCGTATCTCGATTCCGGATACTTAAGCTATAGAGACATTGCGAAAAAAATGAAAGTTTTCCCGGGAACGGTGGCAAATGTAGCAAAAGTTCGGAATAATGGTAATAAATTTTTTAAAAGTGGTCGTCAAAATTTTCTAAAAGAACTTCCTCACTCTTCTGTGGTTAAAATGGCTTAGAGAATAGAAGAAAACCAGCTAGAGAAATTTTAAAGCAGTTGCGCGAAGTTGGTGTCGACATCTCCCTACGAAGCTTAGAAAAAAAGCCAAAACTAACCAAAAGAATGACAAAACAGCGGTATATTTGGGCAAAATTTCATGGCAGCTTTGAAATGAGTGGTTGGAATAAGGTATGTCACCAAAAGTCTTCTTCTGTAACAATTTTTTACTGCAAAACGTGTGTCCTTATTTTCTGAAAGAAAATATTGAGGATATATGGAGGAATGACAGTGGTATCAAAGATATGGTACAAGCATGCATTACGAGTATGCCAAACAGAGTTCACCGTGTCTTAAAAAACAAAGGCAATTTGACAAAATATTAAGTAAATTTACATGAACTAATTACGATCCAAATTAAAAAATATATTAAAGATGTTTTGATGTCGAAATTATGCAAAGACTGTCTAAACTTAAAAATTGAAGCATTTTATCCGTGTTCATAATTTTTTATCGGGATAGTGTATATCGTTTCGAAGAGCTATTTTCTTGATATTCTAGCTCATATTGTATCGTGATATTATTTTCTTCCTTGTCTGTCATTTTTCTTTAATACATTTCGTACATCATCAAACGCTGCAATTTTCCTTCCGGTTTTTACACTGAAATATTTAATTCTATTTTCCTTTCCGTTGCCTTTTCCCGCCATAAAACATCATATGCTTCCCCTCCTTGGTATAATAGAAGACTTCGCTCATTACGAAACCAAAGAAGCGAATTATTAGCAGTTTTTCCTCGCACTATTCCTCCAACTTACTTCCAATCAACCCCGCTCTATAACTGCCTCTATCAGTGCTACCTTGACAAAGCGCAGAACAACCTTATCAAGGATCCTAAGTCTATTTATCAATCCGTAAACACCAGAAAAATACTCTTTCTTTCCAAAATATATCATCTACCAATCCACATACTATTGCCAACTTGTTTACAACTTTGTTTTATACAATCATTTGCAAAGAATTTCTTCATACCTAACCCCTTATATTTTAATGACCTGCCCACCTCCTCATGACAGTACTCCCTGCTTCTCTTATTCGTTCCCGAACTCACGTCACTGTTCTTCGGCTGTAGAACGGGGACGATAGCGTATGTTAAGCTTATTTTTTTATTTTTTTTTTATTTATTTATTTCATCTATCTATAATTATATACAGTTTTTTGTTTTTTACCCGCAAAGCAAAATGCTTATCTGCAGGTGGTTGATAACATTGGATTAGTATTTTAAAGTGATAAAATTCTTGTAAATAAAGTTCATTCTATACTTATTCTTTAATTCTCAATGGTTTCATTTTGCGCATAGAAAGGTTTTAATCTTCCCAAGAACGTTGGAAGTTTTATTGACTCCGAGCGCCCATATTCGCTCGTTGCTGTCGCCAAAGTGAAACCGTATTTTGGCTATAAATAACTTAATGTAATAAAATTGTGAATATAGGAATATTAATATTTGAATACAAAATACAATAATAATATTGAAGTTTAAGCTATCTTGAAATAAAAATATACAATGTTAAAACAGTGGTAAGAGATTAATATATATATATGTGTATGTATAAATAAGAATAAATTTATATTTATATAGGAATTAATTTATAGTGGATTAGCATATTACACAAAATATAAATCAATTAGAAATTTCTTTAACATTTTTTTACGTTTTTTTGAATGTTCGACTTGTTTGATATGGTGAGGTATTTCATTCATAGTTTTTGGAATGACATATCTAAGTTCTCGTTCTCCATACATGTTATATATATCTGGAATTTGGAGCATCCCCTGGGCTCGTCTCCTGGTGTTTTGGAAATGGCGTATAGGCTATAGAAACCTTTGGTCGTCCATGTAATGTAGCAATGATATCATCCTATAAATCGCGTACACATCTAAGACCTTAAAAGATGAGTTGACCGGTTTTAAAATTTTAACAAGGCGGTGCTGTAGATGTAATATCCTATCCATATGCGTTTTGGGTGCATTTCCTCATGCCAGTATTCCATATCTTATTCGCGATTCTGCTAGCGAGTAGTAAACCTGCTTACGTATTTCAAAACTTGAATACTTTTTTATATAAACCATCGCAAAGAGAGAGCTTTTGAGTTGTAAACGCAGCACATTTATATGTTCACGCCATAGGAAATTCTCATCGATGGTAACTCCTAGATACTTTATTTTGTTTACTACTTCTATTGCTGTGTTGTTGGCCGAATACGGGCATAGGGCGTTTCGGCGATATATATTAAACGCTTCCTTTGGCTTGAACGGTGTTCGTATGTGTATTACTTTTGTTTTTGAAGCATTAATAATTAGCCCTTGATTATGACACCATTTTGACATCGCATCAAATTCTTCTTGAATTATTTCCAATGCCTTGTTAAAGTTTTTGTGCTTGACGACAAGTGCTATATCATCTGCATAGGCATAGGCTGTGCACTTCTTGAATAAATGGAGAAGTTCATTTGTATACAAAACAAATAGAATTGGACCTAATTTGGAGCCTTGTGGGACACCAAGCGCAATTGGCATTTCTTTGCTTAAGGTATTAAACACTCTAACTCTAATCTTTCTATCAGTTAGATAGTTTTCGATCCAGTTTGCCAGCACTCCTCTCACACCAACTCGATTGACAGTTTCAATTAACTTTTTATGAGTTATGGTATCGAAAGCTTTACTAAAGTCAACAAACAGCACAAGCACATGATGATTTTTGTTAAGGCTTCCATTGACCGTGTTTGTAAACTCTCCTAATAGTAGATTTGTACTTTTATTTTTTTGAAAACCGTACTGGTTTGGGTGTAATATTTTATGTCTTTCTACGAAATTATTAAGACGATTAACGATAACTTCTTCCAAATATTTTTCAACAGCTGACAGTATAGATATAGGCCGGTAATTCTCGGTTTTGTTTTTCTCACCTGCCTTATAAACGGGACGAATAATCGACGTTTTCATTAATCTTGGAACATGAGCTTGTGTTATACTTCGATTTATTATCGTTTGTATAACTGGGGCAAGAAAATAAGCTTTAATTTTAAGGTCAATTGGTCTAATATTATCCACTCCAGGACACTTGTTGCTCTCCAGGCGACACAACATTCGAAATATTTCTGCACTGGCTTCCTCTACGTAAATACTCTGCTGGAAGTGCAAATTCTCATGTCTTGATGTTTTGTTATGACATATGTGCATGATTGTTGATACTTGATTTGAGAATTGTTCCGCAAACTTTTCCGTAATACTAGCTAAGTTTTCATCATGTTTGGAAAAATTGTTTCTTATTACTTAGTCAATTGTGGTTTTATTTCTTCCCAGAAGTTCATTAATAGTATTCCACGTTTTCCTAGGATCATTCTGAGAGCTTAAAAATCGTTGCTTATAGAAGTTGGCTTTAATTTCCCTAATTTTTTTATTGACAACATTTCAGAAGTTTTTGTGCTCAGTTTTATAACTTTGACTTCTTGGAGTGTTTTTCCATCTCCTGTAGTACTCGTCTCTTTTCTTACATAATGTAATTAATTCAGCGGTAATCCATGGTTTCTGTTTTCTATTTTATTACGTTTGTTTTGCTTGATTCCGTGTAAATGTTGTTCATTTTGTCTACAAAGTTGCTATACAATTTTTCGATACTATTTTCTGTTAGCATAGATTGCCAATTGGTTTGTTCTATAAGTTCGTTCACTCTTTGTTGCTGAATATGAACAGCATTATCGTGTTCAATCGTTCTTTTGTGGCTAGGAACTTTGGTTGCATATAAGATTAACTAGTGGTCGGAAAGATCTGTCTCAATAACTGCTGAAGATATTTCTAGTTTTGTTATGCTTACATATATATGATCAATCAGTGTAGAAGTGTTTCTTGTTAAGTCAACTCGCGAGGATTGTTTAATAACACTTGTAAGACCTTTTGAGGCCATCATTTCTATATATCTTAAAATAAGGGAATCATTCTTATTTTGAATATTTATGTTGATATCGCCTATTACTATATTTTCTGTACCTACATGGATAACTTCATTAAGTTCTTCAATAAAACTGCTAACACTTAATCTTGGCCGCCTGTAAATCGCATGAATGTATTTCTTTTCACCATTATGTGCTATTTCTAAATGCATGCCTTCATAGTTAGTTGGGTTCACTGGCATTATTTTATACTTAATATTTTTTTTAATATATATGGCGACAGCACCACCTTTCATTCCCTCCCGATTAATGAATTCATGTTCATATCCAAAATATAGTATATATCATTTTCTCTTTTAGGAATATTTATTTCATTCAAGACTAATATGTCAACGTAGCATAAAGCATTTTTGATTCCTGCCATAAAGTTATCCCATGTTTTTCTTATAGATCTTATATTAAAACTTATACAACAAAAGTTCACGTTTTGTAGAAATTGTCTTTCAATGCCGGTGATAACCATGTATAACTCTAAAATCGAAATCCACTTCTTTGTACTCATCACCCATAATGACTTTTATACTTATTTATTCATCTAGTTCAAGCATGCGTTTGGGTTTGTTTTAGTTCGAGATCTTATTAACGTCGTTAGAAGTTCCGATGTGAATGGTTTCACCGTTTTCGTGTTTCTTTGCGAGTACTTTGCCTGTAGACTCCCACACGAATTTCCAGTTGGACTGTCTGGCTTTGTTTTTCGCTAGTCAAAGAAGGTGTTTATTCGTTTGTGTAAGCTGATTATTAACAAATATATGCTGCAAGTATTTTCTCTAATTTTTTTTAGAGTAATATTACGGTTAACTTTTGTTTTTTTTATAAAATTAGTTTTGAAAGTATGACTCGCAAAGGAAACAATTATTGTTGTTTTGTGTGGGTTTTTTTTATTTGTTGTGTATACATCAGTTATGTCTGATGTGTTTACTTTGCAATCAGTTATTTCGCCTATTGCCTGCACAATCTCAACAAGATTTTCATTTTGTGTAGGTGGAATGTTTTTTATTTCTATATTATTTTTAAGTAATTGTTGTTCAAGGGTATTAATTTTGATCTCCATTTGGAATATTTGCTGGTCTTTTTTTGTGTTGCTTTCTTTAAGCTCTTTTATTTCGTTAATCTCTCTAATCTCTGAAGTGCTTCATTATTTAAAGTCATGTGCTGTTTGATCTCTTCGTACTTGTTTGCTACAAATTCGCAACTATGTGTTATCTCTGACATTTCTTTTCGCATATTTCGCATTTCTATTAGAAGGCATTCATAACTTTCTGATGATGTTGATGCTGCACTATTTCCATGATCTTGGGCTGGGCTCAGGAGAGCTCACACTTCTAATTCTCTTTGACATTGGCTGAAGTGGAGTTATTTCAGCTGGTGTTGTTTTCGATATGGAAGGTGCCATGATTTCCTTTCTACAGGCTGGGCATTTCCATTCCTCCTTTTTAGCCGTAGTAATTTTCCGGTAAGATTTTTCGGAGATAGTGTTGAATCCATAATGCATTTTACGTTCACACCTATAGCACGTAACAAAGTCACCATCTGCGGGGAGGTTCGAAAAGCATTCATTGCACGAATCCATTTTGTTGATCTGGTATATTTTATATCTGTATACTCGTATATGTTTTTATTTTTTATCTTTTTACTTTTCTTTAATTTTTTCAGTGTAATAATTTTGTTTTTGAGAAGGGTATTTGGCTCGAATATTCGGAGAAAATTAGATTTATGGTTTAGGTGTTTGATATGTGTTAGCTTGTTTATTTGGTTTGTGTATTTGATGTGTGATGTCTATGATATCGTGTGGTTGTTTGATGATGGGGAGCTGGAACTAGGTGTGAAGCTTGGTGGGATTAGTTGTTGGTTGTTTTCATAAAAAGTAAATGAATTCCATGTAGTAAATGAATGTGTAGTTGGAAAGTCAGTGGCATTTACTCACCGAGAGAGATAGCGTAATAAGCACTCAATTTGATCTTTGAAGATGCAATTAAGCACTTTAACGGCTAATTGTCACTCAATAAATATATTTAATTGTCACTCAATAAAGGCAAGCACAGAAAATGAGTAATTCAACAAAATAAATTCCGATATCAGCAACATATCTAATTGGGGAACTATCAACAGAGTGGAATTTAATGCTTCTTGCTATCGTCAAACGGAAATTTAAATACCCAGCCATTACCCATGAATGGCACTTGCATCGTTGAAACCAAAAACTTTCCATTCCCGGTATGTGTGTCAATGACAACTTACGTTACGAACTAACATATTCGATGTCGCCAAAAATTCTGCGAAATGTCTAGCTTTCCTCAAATGATGTAAGAAATATTCCACCCCCTCTGACCTGGCCTCAATATATAAGACCTTGTTGTATCGCTAATTTCACCATCAGTTTTTCACCAAAATTGCCAGTAGCATTCCGCCCCTTTAAACTTTTAACCGTAACACCCGTCTGGCTATGAATGCTCATCAGTACACCCTCAAGCCCACGTACTCTGAAATATCGTAATTCCTTCTTAAGCCGTATAACTCGCTTATGGAATGCCCAGCATAACTTGCGAACATTTAAAACGAACGCACATCGGTATCTCTCTTTTACCCTCCCTAACTTCCTTTCGCCCGAGCTATGTGCAAATATCTGAAGAGTATCTAAAATCCTTTTTGTGCGCACCAATTATATAAAAAAAAAAGAATATATCACTAAGCTTTCAGTGCAAGTCCCTTATATTTCCAATCAGCATGTATTTTTCTGAAGGTTACATCAATTACTACAAACTTAGTTGAATTCGTATCCTTTATCCTTTCAGCCTTAGAAAATGAGAACGAAATTGCTATAGATTTTGCTAAGGCCTTTGATAAACATTTCATCAATTGAACCTTTTCAAATTATTTACCCTCGGCTTTGGAATCCATATTATTAAAATGGATACAGATAAAAAGTAAAATGGTTATTATAGCCTTCGCTATTGATGAGATAATCCTTAAAGCTAACTCATCACTTAGTTTTATCAAACGATGGTCTAAAAAATTTTCCATCCGCTATGAGACCAGGTTTTTGTACATTAACTTTGTCCGGCTCTTACTCAAATATGCCAGCCAAATGTGGTCGCCGTTTCAACAAGTTTATACGAGGGTTGTTTGAAGTTTCCGAACCGAACAATGATTTTTTATTTTTCTACATAGTCTCCTTGTAACTCCACATACTTCACTCAGCGATGCTCCCATCTCTCTAACCCGTCAAAATAGTACTTGGCGTTTTTCTCTGCAAAACAATTGTTCACTAAGGTGATTGCCCCCTCATTTGATGAAAATCTCTGTCCTCCTAGCGCAGTTTTTAGATGAGGGAACAAAAAGAAGTCGCTTGGGGCTAGATCTGGTGAATAAGGCGGATGGTCAAGCAGTTCAAACCGTAATCCATGGATTTTCGCCATGGCAACCGCTGAGGTATGAGACGGCGCGTTGTCTTGGTGAAACAGGATTTTCTTTTTCTGCAAATGCGGCCGTTTTTCCGCAATTTCTGTCTTCAGCTTGGCAAGTAATGATGCGTAGTATGCTCCTATAATGGTCTTTCCCTTTTGAAAGGTAATCGATTAAGATAACTCCTTTACTATCCCAAAAAAAGTCGCCATCACTTTCCCAGCCGAGAAAACAGTTTTTCCTTTTTTTGGAGCCGGCTCGCCCTTTTGACTGAATTTTTGTTTCGGGCGTATAATGGTGTATCCAAGTTTCATCTGCAGTAATTAATCGGCGCCAAAACTCGGATTTATTACGCCTAAACTGCGCCAACACGTTGGAAATGTTTATTCGAACACGTTTTTGGACTAACGTAAGCAAGCCCAACGCGCGGACAGCTTTCACATGCCTAAATCTTGATTTAATATGTAACAAACACGTTCTTTGGACATTTTCATAACCTCTACTATCTCTCTTCACTCGTCTAACACCATTTGGTGAACTTTAGCAATGTTATCGTCAATGGTTGCAGTTTTTGGACGTCCCGAACTTTCATCATCTCCCAAGCACTTACGGCCACGTTTAAATTCAGCTGCCCAAAATTTCACTGAGGTAAATGATGGTGCAGAATTCCCACAGAGTCCAACTCATTTTTGATTTGCGTAGGTGTATTGCCTTTCAAAAACAAGAATTTAATAACAGCTCGATACTCATTTTTTTCCATTTTCACAAAAAACACACATCGACTCACTCAAACGACTGTCAACTAAAAACTGCGAGTCCAAAATGACTGAAACTACGATAAGTAACTGTCAAAAGATGCACAACTAGCATTCACTAGCTTTTATTGACGAGTGCCGTTGTCTTTACGTTGCGGTCGGAAACTTTTCAGACAACCCTCGTATATCCTGAATCGAGAAGATGCAACGTTGTTTCCTTCGAATTGTCCTTCGAAGACTACCCCCGGATGACTCGTTTAATAACCATCCTATCATGACCGCCTCAATCTCACTGTCATTCTTTTTATTCATCGACTGATCTTCGGTTCTGTCTATCTATCTATCTTCTTCAACACTAACCCTCTCTGTTTTTGATTTCAACCTGAGCACTCCTCGTTTCAAACTCAATCTCTTCCTTCCTTGCCCTGATTCCTGGTTTTTAGACCTTTTTGTTAGTTTTTAAGTGACATTAAGATTGTATTAAGCCTAATAAATGGGAGCTTCAGTCCGCATCAAAATTAAATTAAATTTCCAATAGATCGATTCTATTTATTGAAAATTGTATTGTTTTTTAATACTAAATAGATTTACACAGCAATAGGTATACAAAGTTTTTATTTTATTTTATTTAAATTGGAAATACATCTTTTCGATTATTATTTTTTGTTTTTTTGATATTCAAATTAGCCCACTTTTTATTCTTCACCGCGCTTTTAGTTCTGGAAATGTTTGGCATTTGTGGCTTTTTGAGCAATTGTCATGAATTTATCGCTCAGAACTAGGGTTGTTCAGAATAAGACATATTTTTACTCATTGATTGTGGCTTTAAAATTTAATTACCTTTATCTATAAATCTTTGGCACGCTATCTCTAATTACAGCATTTATGATCATCGGCTGTCTTTTCAGGTGATTTTATATTAGTAGGGGATTTAATAAGATCAATTACTCTATTGCAACATAAGCAAATGGAAGGAATTTTTGTAGAAATCGCGAGGGATTGTGATCCTAAGTGGACACGTGCAATTGAAATTTTAGACGACGATACCTTCTTGGGCTCCGAAACAAATGGCAATTTGTTTGTTTGTCAAAAGGATAGGTAAGTTATAAATTTAAAACAATACAATGCCGAAAAATTACTTATGAATGTAATTTTTAGTGCTGCTACTACCGATGAAGAACGTCAGCTACTCCCAGAAGTGGCCAAATTCCATTTGGGAGATATTGTTAATGTGTTCCGACACGGATCATTAGTAATGCAAAACGTCGGCGAGCGTACTACACCAAATCAAGGATGCGTCTTATACGGCACAGTGAATGGTGGAATTGGTATCGTTACGCAAATACCTCAAGACTTCTACGACTTCTTGCATAGTTTGGAAGATCGCCTTACAAATACAATTAAATCAGTTGGAAAAATCGATCATTCATACTATCGTAGTTTTAACACAGCTCAAAAGAGCGAACCTTGTGAAGGATTTATTGACGGAGATCTCATTGAAAGTTTTCTTGATTTGAGTAGAGAGAAAATGAAAGAGACTGTCACAGGCTTAGAGGTAAGTTAAATAATATTATTGTATTCTGGTTATTATTATTTTTTTAATGATGCTTCAGATCACACTCCACGGAGAGAAAAAAGAGGCAGACGTTGATGATGTTATAAAAATTGTTGAAGATTTAACGAGGATTCACTAATATTACAACGAAGGCAGGCAAATTTTCGTTCGCTTAGTTAATTGAGTTGTTTATTTTTTTTAATTCCAGTTTGGTGTTTTTTTCTTCTTGCTTTTCTATTATAAAATTTAAACATTATTTATGTAAAATATATATATAAATAAAAATCCTTACATTTTCACATGATAGGAATTCGACTCCGGATTTCATTGTGGAAATAATAAAACTATTTTAAGAAATTAAATAAATTAAATATTAGTTTTATTTCTTTGCAAGTAAGTGTATTTGTTCAAGTTTGCACAACATTTCTATTTTTGCATATTTTGTGCAGAGAGACATAAGCAGATTAAAAACACATAAGCGGAGAGTAAAATAATATCAACTCTCGTCCGCTTCCAAATCTATTTATGATGTTTCTCTGTCAGAAGACGAAAACACGCCATTGACATCGTTGATTGCTTCCTATGCAGTTAGTGTCATTAGGGTATACTGTTAGTTGTTTAGACCTCGATAATTATACCTATGTTTCCATTTTCAGATGATTTTCTTTCTTCAGATCTTGGCAAATGATGCCTGGATTCCATCCGTCGGGCATATTTATGTACATCTGACCATGTTTTTCTTAACAAATCAACTCCCACTGATTCAAATATGCTTTAAACGATTTTAACACAACTGCTCTTAATAGTTGTCTTCTTTGAATAGTTCATTTTGTCCGTAAGACAGTCTGAAAAAAGTAATTCTTACAGATTTTTAACACATACTGTGGTTCCTACGTTCACTTTTTATACCTGCGGGCGTCTGATCGGGCTTTGGCGTTTTGTATTCTTGGCGTCTTACTTCTTAGTTAAACTTTCGAACAACATGGGCACAGTATTACCACTACGTGTCATCGATCAAGCGCTTCTCTATTTCTTTTTTTATTGTGAGCAAATAGAATTATTGCTTACGGCCCCAACGCTGACTGGGCGGATACCAATGCTTTCGGAGTGCCGAGGCTTCGACTAAGGTGACAGTAGCGCTTTTATTAGCTTATAGCTCGTATGTATGATTGGGAGTTCGAATAATTAAGTTTTGGTAAAGTCTTTTCTATGGGAGGATGACCGAATATCAGCCTTAGGTTGACGAATTTAACCTTCTAATGGGTTGGGATCAGACATGCCCGAAGCTTAACCCTGCAAATCTGCATTCAAATAAAAGCTGGTTCTTCTCTTTATATCAACCATTTATTCATCTTTTTTTATCTTTCTTTCGGCCAATTAATCCCATTGTCCTTTACGAGAGCGGTGATATGTGCTTAGTACCGTTTGTCGCTTCACAAAGTGTAATATTTAACGTGTTCGGGTAGGACAGGCTCTACCCTGGAAAACCAGACTTTTTAATGGAGTAGTATCCAACAACGGAGTACGATCGCTACCGGCCGTTGAATGCTTATCCCGAAGGTAACTCAAATGAGGTTACCGTGAAACGATCTCTAACATCGCCTTTGACTATTTTTATGTGCCACTAATTATTATCATATAATACCCCTAACAATATTTCGTGTAATTTATAAATGTTTACCATTAGATAGTCCAGCCGCATTACGAGGACTGGAACGCCAACCTTTAACCTTAGTTTATGAGGAGGCACTCCTGACAAATCTAAAGAATTAAGAAACTCTATAGGGTATGAGGTGAATTTTTCAGTGTCCATAACATTATCCAAAGACAAATATTCTACAATACCCCTTCTACAGGGTGCCGCATAATTAGCGTTATGGTTTAACTATTGAATAATATTTTTATACTTAATATGTGATATATTTTTTTTTCAGAGTTGGCTTTGAAAAACTTGAGAAATTTATGATGGACAGACTCAGTACAGAGCAAAGAACCGAAGTTGTTAAATTTTATTTTGAGAGGCAACATTCGATCTTTCTAGGACAAAGATCATATCGTAATTTCTTTAATTTGGCTCAGCGTTTTCAGCAACAAGGGACTGTCTGTGTTATTTCGTGTGCCGGAAGAACTCGTGCAGTTCGAAATCAGGTTAGCATTGCTCGGGTGCGAGCAAGTATTGAGAAAAAACCCGAAATTCCTACCAGGCGAGGTTCTCAGCAGTTGCTGATGTCTATACGGTTTTTGCAAAGAATTTTACAGCAGTTACACCTTTTTCCCTATAAGATGCAATTGGTTCACGAGTTGAAACAAAATGATCCACAAATACGGACTCAATATGCTCGCCGTTTTCAAGAATCGTTCCTAAATGGTCACGCCAATAAACAAAACTGCCGAAAATGGGGCACCATGTTAGGTACACAGTATCGTCTGGAGGAATCTCAGAAAGGATCATTAGACCATCCTTTTATGAAAACGACGAAAAAGTTGGGGTTAATGTAGATTGAATTTAATACGGCCAAAGATTGAACATTTTTCAAGGCCAGAGGTGGAGACTACTCCAGAATTGTGGTTACAACAAGATGGAGCCACAGCTCACACAGCCCGTCAATTTCCTGAGGGAAATTTTTGGCGATCGAGTAATATAGCAATTTTCAAATTTCAATTGGCCAACGGGTTCGCCCGATTTAACGGCATCAGATTTTTTTCTTTGGGGTATATGCATGCACATACGCCAAGAACCATACTACAGTTTAAGGCCAATATTTGAAAGGATTTTGTTTTGAGAAATGTTATATAGTATTCAAAACATTATGCAAAAATATTTCCAAATTATAAGCTCAAGGTTAGGTTAAGTTAGGTAAGAGTGGCTGTTGGAGAAACAAGGGCTGGAATCGGCTAAGGTGATAATGTGATTTGTGATAATTAAAAGTGATCAGAAAAAATATCTGCTCTGTGTATAGTGATCACTAAAAATATTCGAAAAACGGGCAGCACTTGGCTTTTAAAAATGTCAAAATGGTGTCATTATTCATGATCCCGTAACGTAAACAAATTCAATTTCAACTTCATTTATTCGCCATTGACGCTATCTATATTTTGACTAGTAACATATACATATATATGCATATAATATTCGCGCTTACATTGCATTTGGTAGCTCAAGGATATTCGATTTATTTCTTAATTGGAGACTAGAATATAATTTAACACGAATCTATTATCAACAAACACATATCCTTCGAAACTGTTTACATGCAAACATCACGTAGTCACGCTGCCGATAAAGACACGGTGCGAGCAAAACAACAAAATACCCAATGCGAAAGTGATATCATCCTTCGACCAAGTGGCCGAATCGGCAACAAAAACACAAACCCTAAAGTAATATCATCCCTCGACCTTCTTATCTACAATATCCACGTAACTAAAGGACCAACACACCAGACATCGAGATGTCCAGTCTCACACTAGTTGCAGACCGTATATTATATTGCAATAGAATTAAAGATTTGAATAACGTTTTTTTTTTAATAAACCGGGATACCTCACATCGTATAATTGAGGAATAAAGTAAATTTTGTGAAGTGTATTCCCAGCCAAACAACCGTAGATAGAGTAAAAACATCTACAAAATCCAGTATCCAGAACTAGTTGCAGTCTTGAAATCCTGGAAAATATCATGAGAAATCATCAAAGAAGAAATTATTTACATCTTAACATAAAAATATCAGATTTAACGTAAAAAAGTCTAACAAATTTTATAAGTCATAAACGAGTCTATTGCCGGAATTCGGTTAATCACTTCCCCAATCGGAATCGTTTCATTGACCAAGATGTATCAACCATCATACAAGCCGAACAAGAATTTGTCAAAAAAGGAACCACACAAAAGATGATATGAATACTAACAAAGATCTATGTTAAGTAGCATAATTGAACGTTTATTGAAACGTGAGCAAACTCATGAAACTCACAGATTTCTATGATCAAGTGAGCAACAAACTACGAGTAACACAAGATGAAATTTTACAGCAGAAACGCCTATTGCAGCTGGCTCGAGTACCAAATAGTAATGTTCCTATTTATCAAACGGTTAAGAAAGGCGAAAGTGACAATATAAAAACAGACGTTACAGAAGTTCATAACATGTTGAAAAATACCAAAACTGTTGTGGGATCCGATGGAAAGGCCATCTCTAATCAAGCTGAAATCAAAATAGAGGCAGTTGATGAATTGTGCAGCAGTGAGAGAATCGAACAACCACAGGTTGATCAAATCAAATATGTAAGCTGTGAAACACATACATATGTAAATTACACTTTGGCACGGAAAAAACCTCGACATTTGTTTTGTAATGCCCATCTTTGTTCACTTACATTTTTGCAACCTGGAGCGGTTATTCGTCATCTGAGTAATGATCAGAGCTAATCCAATCATCAAATCCGCATGATGCGTAAAACCATTTATAAACGTCGAATCCGTATAGATGAAGTACAAAATAAAGTGTCCAAGTCGTGAACTAGGTCGTTTGCAAACAGATAAAGAGCGTCGAGATTCAGGAAACAAAGCATGGTTAGACATCATCAAATCCGCATGATGCGTGAAACCATTTATAAACGTCGAATCCGTATAGATGAAGTACAAAATAAAGGTCCAAGTAGTGAACTAGGTCGTTCGCAAACAGATAAAGGCGTCGAGATTCAGAAAACAAAACATGGTTAGACAACATAGAGCGTGCAGATAACTCCCCAATGCTCACCTATTGCGGAAAAACTTTTGAGCGATGAGGTGTAACACTCAATAATTGCCAATTGCCGAACAAGATAACAAATCTAGTCACAGAAAAAGCTTCATTAAATACAGACTCACCAGTATCATCAAATAAGCTTATTGCTAGGTAGGTAGATGAGTCGAAATTAGATTCCAATTCTAGCTCAATAGATTCATTCGATCTCGAACAGAAATATGACATTAATGGCGACAGTAAGAACAATATAAATTTGCTAGACATCAAAGAAGGGATTGTCAATGAAAACCACAGAAAGCGCCGTAAGCCCCCAAAATGATGCTGAATTAGTTTTAAGCAAAGAAACTATAAAGAGTAGATCTAAGTTTGTAAACTTAACACTTATAAAAAATAACTTAAGAGCTTTGTTGTAGATAAAGTCATTGTATGTCTAAATAGATTATAAATAGAGTTAAACTACAATACATAAGCTAAATAACTTTACAAACCTACGCCTGACCTGGTTGCCTCTCAGCTAACACTTGTTACGAGAGTAAACAGAAAATAATCGACTTAACGTTAGCCAATTGCTATGTTAACTGGAAAGTACTATCGAAGATCTTCATGTCAGACTATAGGTACATTGAATTCAAAATCTGATGCGAGGTCTCGGCCTTGTTGAAGAGGAAAAATCCGCAGAAGATCCACTGGACACGATTTAAGGAGCAGCTCGACAAATTCAACAATATTCTCCCTAAGATTAGTGCAAAAAAAAACTAGGGGAAGCCGTTCAGAAGTTAAACGGTATCCTTACCAGGTGTTTTGAAATGACATGTCCAGCTAGAAAGCAATCCTGCAGATCGCCCGTTACTTGGTGGAACGTAGATTTGCAGCGTCCTCGCAAAGAAACCTGAAAACTTCTACACAGGTCATTTAAGATTAATTTAATGGAAGCAGTCGGATTTCGAAGAGTCCCTCTTTCTCTAAAAGATTAAAACTGTCGGTGAAACCAGTAGGTTGGTCAAAGTCCTCTAAATGGGAAGGTCAACCAGGCTGGAATCACTCAGAAAATCTGATAGCACTTACACTCAGTCGAAGGTAAAGACCCTCCATTTAATGCTTAAGGCTCCCTTCCCAGGTAACCTAATCAGAACTAGCTCCTACTAACGAAGCCGTTAGTGAACCGAATAACACAACGCGTGGTAGCTGGTATATCTCATTGGTTGTGAGGCCGGATGAGGCCATTGAACATGCTGATGCTTCTTTTGATAGCGGAAGTCCCTTGGCACTGATGGCATATATTCAGTTATGCTACAGACAGATATAGATCAGCTGTTGGTAACTCTGAATGAAATCTTCACTTGCGCTGACATACATACCTAAACTCTGATGAACAGTGAGAGTAATCTTTATACCGAAAATCGGAAAAGACTTTCTTCATGTGCGCAAAACTGCCTTGCGAATGCATCCTCTGTTTGAGATGCAACACATCTACCAAGGCGAAAGATCTTGCGAGAATGCGCTTCAAGATCTGGTAGGAAGAATTGAACGTGCACTCGACAAGAAGGAATACGAACTGAATATTTTTATCGACATTGAGGATGCTCTTGACAACGCAACTTCTGATGCCATGTGTAACTCGGTTAGACAACACGGCGGCGTAGAGGATTCACTAATTTTGTGTATAAAAGTAATGCTGGTGAATAGGATATTGATTGGGGATGCTGACTGTGGCCAATATATGATGGCGGGGATAAACAGGCCTTCTGTCTCCACTGCTACGGTGCATGTTGGTCAACGCGCTCAGTAGTTATGCAAAAGATATGCAGAGGATGTAGCTCCACTGTCTGTTGGAACATGTCTACAGACTGTCTGCGCTAAAGCTTAGGCAGCCCTAGGCATGATCGACGGTTGGTGCACTAGAAATCCTCCCAAAATTGAAGTTGTTTTCTTTACGAGAAAGAGGAAGCTGTCCGGTGTGACACATCTATTGCTTAAAGGCACCACCATCCAATTTTCCAAAGAAGCTCAGCATTTGGGTGTCATCCTGGATAACAAACTTCTATAGACCATGTTACGTCGAAAGGTTCTAAGGCGCTGTCGGTGTTCGGAACCCTCACAACAAAAGGCATTTCCATTATCTACAACGGCACCATGCCGGCGGCGAACAACACATCATATCACAAACCAACGGTGCCCAACACCGTACACAGAAGGAGCCAGACGAGAGCCATCTACGATTGTCAACAAAACCTTCCTTAGAGCGATCATCAGAAGATTAGCGGTACCTGCAACCGAAAAATAGAAATCATCAAGATGATCACATGTATATTCAAGTACATATCTTATGCGCTCTACCCGGAGACCACACCCCATTCCATAGTGCGCTGGATAGCGGTCGTTCCGACCCTAACATTTTGGTCCTATCGAGCCAAATGATAGTGCGTTTTCCTTTTTAAAATATTAGCCACTAGTGCGGCTGTGAATTTTGTTACTTTCGGAAAACAAAAATATAGTGAGGTGCAGTTTGCGTTGCAAACGAAGGACAATTTTTTTTGTTTTGTTTTTTTTGTTTTTTCTTCTGAGCAAGTCACAATTGTGCGTGACAGAATTCCTAGTGCATTAGTGCATAGACAATTGCGCGTGTCAGAATTCTTTGTGCCCTAGTGCATAGAAAATTGAGCGATTCTACACACGACTGTTGAAGCTTCCGAGGGGTCGACCCGAGTTTCAGCCGTTGTGCGTAGTCTTACGGAAGCGTATTATTCAAGAGCGATAATAATGCAGTGCGGAGCTTTTCGGCCATAAGTGCGATGGGCGACATAGCACGCAGGGACGTCTTCAGGTCATCGCTGATGCGTGTCGTCAAATTTACGACCGTGCTGGAGTTCGCCGGAGCAGACGAGTAGTTACTAGGTGCAAAGCAAACGGCCGCCGAGTGCGCTTACAAAAAATTGGTGGATGAACATCTGTTACTCGTTCAAGAAGCGAACGATCAAGCGGAGCTGGAAATCCACAACGACTACTTGGCTGGAGTTGAGGACGCCTTCCACCGTGTGGCCGCGACATTTCGGTCGCGCATGGCGGAGATGGAGAGAGAAAGAACAGTTAATGCTGCTGCAGAACCCGTGGCAACACCGCTTACCAACGTAATACAGGTTAGGCAAGAGCGGCCTATTAAAATAATAACCTTTGAGGGCGACTACACGAAGTGGCGGGAGTTTCGCAACCAGGTCCAGACCGAAGTGCACAACAATCCCTCGCTGGCCAATGTCACTAAGATGCGGGAGCTCAAACAGGCGCTCAAAGGCCCACCAGCAGGAGTTATCAGCAGATGGCAGACGACCGAGGACAACTATGCTTATGCCTGGAAGAAGTTAAATGACGTCTTCGACAATGAGCAGAACATCGTCGACGCTCATTTGAACGCCCTGCGCGCGATCCCGAAGCTGGGGAAGGAGTCTTCCATGGCGGCCGGCATTCGTAATATGATCAATGAGGCCAACGTTCACCTGAGCTTATTTCGTGCGCTTGAAATTAATGTGAGCACATGGGATCCAGTTATTCCGCTGGATGCTGAAACTAACCACGCCTGGCAGATGTGCCGCGTGGACGTCTCAAAGATTGCTACCTTAGACGAATTCTTGCAATTCCTGGAGCGCAGAGCGAACGCTTTGGACGCTGAATTATTCGACCAAATGGTGAAGCCGGAGAAGCAGAAGAGCAGCATAAATCCAGGAGCTTACAGAGCTGGAACGAGTGCTAGATGTCCCCTCTGTAAGTCACCACACGCGTTGTACCGTTGCAAAGAGTTCCTGGCTCTATCGATACAGTCGAGGAATGACAGAGTGAAGGCATGGAGATTGTATGCAAACTGCCTGAAGAGTGGACATTTTGCGCAGAGTTGTTCATCGGGCTCGTGCCGTCGCTGCAACAATAAGCACAACAGCGTGCTATGCAGCGAGCCAAGGTCTCCACGAGTCAACATTGCCGTAGCAACAAAGCCCCCACCAGAGCAGGACATTGCCGGGCTTCAACCGCAAGACGAGACGGCAAAGCAATCAACATCTGCGGACCTGACATACCAACATCGGCAGATAAAATTGAGCGTGATATAGTGCAATATTATAGAGCAGAGCATAGCGCAGACAATGACAGCGCGTGTGAAAGTGCATACCGGAGCAGGGCGAGTAGTGGAAGCAAGAGCACTTCTGGACAGTGGTAGCCAACTTAACCTGATCACTGAGCAGTGCGCTCATAGATTAGGTTCACTTAAGCGCAGATGCGAGCTTCAAGTTCGGGGCATTGGGCACAAGAGCAATGTGCGGCTCACATCCATCGCACAAGTGGAGATATCGTCTCAAACGGAGCAAGACTACCGACTGAAATGCAGAGTATATGTAATTCCAAAAATCACGTCATCTCTGCCAGGAGAAGCCTTACCTCTGGAATACCGGAGCAAGATGGATAAGCTGAACTTGGCAGACGTATCATTCTATAAGTCTTCCAAAATAGACATGCTACTTGGAGCGTATGTCTGGGCCAGCATCATCAAGAACCAGATAATTCGGTACAACACTAATCTAACAGCCCAAGACACACATCTGGGTTGGATTGTCTTTGGGCAACTGCAGCGGAATCAACTTTGTTTGGGTAGAGCGATGACATCAACCATGCAGTCACCGGAGATTGAATTGAACGAGCTGCTGAAGGAATTCTGGGAAATCGAGGAGCCGACTGTACCAACACTGATGTCCGACGATGACGAGTGGGTTGAGCAGAATTTCAAGAGCACGTATCGTCGGGATACATTGTCACTATCCCGCTCAACCCACGTGCAGAGAGCTTGGGCAGTTCACGATCTGTGGCGCATAGGATATTTCTTCAACTCGAGAAGAAGCTGACTGCCAACGACGACATCAGGGAAAAGTACATCCAGTTCATGCGTTTTATAGTAAAACACAAAATTTTTGCAAAATTCAACTTTATTTATCAATATAGTTGCCTTCGAGGGCGATACACTGATTGAAACGATTTTTCATTCTTTCGATACCAGTTTTGTAGTACGATTTCGGTTTAGCCTCAAAATAGGCCTCTGTTTCGGCGATTCGGTCTTAAATCTCTTTCCGGCGAGCATTCTTTTGAGGTCTACGAACAGGAAATAGTCGCTGGGGGCCAAATCTGGAGAATACGGTGGGTGGGGAAGCAATTCGTAGCCGAATTCATTCAATTTTGCCATCGTTTTCATCGACTTGTGACACGGTGCATTGTCTTGATGAAACAGCACTTTCTTTTTCTTCAAATGCGGCTGTTTTTCTGCGATTTCGTCCTTCAAACGCTCCAACAACGCAATGTAATAGTCACTGTTGATAGTCTGCCCCTTTTGGAGATAGGCGATGAAAATTATTCCATGTGCATCCCAAAATACGAATGCTATAACCTTGTCAGCTGAGGATGAGGTTCGTCGCCTGCTCGCTACTCAGCTGACTGCCGACTTGACTCTGGTGTGAAGTGATGGAGGCAAGTTTCATCTATTATCACATACTGACGCAAAAATTCGGCTTTATTGCGGTTGAACAGCTTTAAACACTCCTCTGAATCATCAACACGTTGTTGTTTTTGGTCGACTGTGAGCAAACGCGGAACCCACTTTGAACAGAGCTTTCGCATGTCCAAATATTCGTGTATGATATATCCAACACGCTCTTTTGATATCTTCAGAGCCTCATCTATCTCGATCAACTTCACTTTACGGTCATTCGTAATCATTTTGTGGGCTTTTTTGATGTTTTCATCTGAAACAGCCTCTTTTGGACGTCCACTGCGTGCATCATCTTCGGTGCTTGTATGACCACTTTTAAATTTTTCAATCCACTTGCGAATGGTTCGTTCGGCTGGTGCAAAGTCCGGGTAACACTTATCAAGCCATTTCTTTGCATCGGCTGCATTTTTTCCCATCAAAAAGCAATGATAAGTCAACACACGAAATTGCTTTGAATCCATTTTTTTCACAATAACAAAAGTTGCTTCACTCACAACGCTATACCTATCTCGAGAACTAATCGTCCGACAGCTGTCAAATTTATACACGTATCTTTTGAAGGTTGGTACTAACTGAAAATGGTATGGATTTAATCCAAGTGGTGCCCTCTCTTAGAAACGGAGAGCCCATGTGTTATGTACGTACCAGAACCGACCATAAATCCAGGAACGTACATAGTATTTATAGCTTGGTGATGGATGTAAGTGCGTATACAAGTTATAGCGCAAATTGCTTGTGTTCCATCGGCTCATATAGTTGGCGCTTAATTCTAGTGTTGTTTTCAAAAATCGGAGAATCAATTAGTAGGAGAAATGTTTATACTTAAGTATCACCAACGCTTTAATGTGTGGTCGCATGAAGTGAAAAGTCTAGATAGCTCGTTGCCGGCTTCAGATGAATATAATATTGCAAAATGTCAAAGGACAAATTATATAGACGATAGCGCAATAATTTGCAATTCTAATGAATTACTCGAATTAACTAACGGCTACAGACACCCTCATCCTTTCGCTCAATCTAGTAAGCGAAAAGGTAAAGAGCACCTACGAGGGGCGTTCAAACTACGAGGGCGTGACTTTTTGAATTTCTGACCTCTTTACTGAAACAGCAACACTG
This sequence comes from Volucella zonaria, assembly GCA_963966105.1. Classification (NCBI taxonomy): domain Eukaryota; kingdom Metazoa; phylum Arthropoda; class Insecta; order Diptera; family Syrphidae; genus Volucella; species Volucella zonaria. The sequence goes on from OZ014530.1 coordinate 168,138,827, forward strand.
CTCCTGTCAACAGGCATCTGTCAGTTGACTCCTGTCAAAATTTAAATTTGCTGCGTCAGTTAGTTTCTGTTTGACAGCTATTTTTATCAGACTACTCACTAATTTGAGGAGAAAATAGAAAAAAGTGAATTTTGTGTGCTTATTAAGCATTATTTCTTGCGAAAAAAAACCATTACCGAGACCAAGGCTAAGCTTGATAAATACTATGGGGACTCTGCACCATCGATTTCAATGGTAAAAAAGTGGTTTACTGAATTTCGTTGTGGCCGTACAAGCACTGAAGATGCCGAACGTCCTGGACGCCCAGTTGAGGTCTCTACACCCGAAACAATCGAAAAAATTCACGATATGGTGTTGGCTTCAATTTTGAATGATCACTTGGGCATGAGAAAGCTTTCCGCAAGATGGGTGCCGCGTTTGCTCACAGTCGACCACAAACGCAATCGTGTAACAACTTCACAGGAAGGTTTGGCGTTGTTTAATCGCAATATGGAGGAGTTTTTGCGCCGTTTTGTAACCGTGGACGAAACATGGATCGATCACAACACACCAGAGAACAAACAACGGTCAAAACAGTGGGTTTCTAAGGGTGAATCGGCGCCAAAGAAGGCCAAGGTGGGTTTGTCAGCCAATAAAGTTATGGCGACTGTTTTTTGGGATGCACGCGGGATAATCCACATTGACTACCTTCAAAAGGGAAGAACAATCAATGGGGAATATTATGCCAACTTATTGGACCGATTCAATGACGATTTGAAAAAAAAACGACCTCATTTGGCCAAGAAAAAAGTTCTTTTCCACCAAGACAATGCAAGGGTGCACACATGTGCAGTTGCCATGGCAAAAATCCATGAATTGTTCTATGAATTGCTCCCTCATCCACCCTATTCTCCAGATTTGGCTCCGAGCGACTACTTCTTGTTCCCAAACCTGAAGAAATGGCTTGGTGGAAAAAGATTTGACTCCAATGATGAAGTCATCTCGCAAACAAAGGCCTATTTTGAGGACCTCGACAAATCATTTTTTTTGGAAGGGATGAAAAAGTTGGAGAAGCGTTGGACAAAGTGTATAGAGCTCAAGGGAGACTACGTTGAAAAATAAAATTATTTTTTTATCAAAAAATCTGTGTTTTAATCCAAAAGTCACGGACTTATAGAACCACCCTCGTATTCTCGGTATCGGGGTGAAGCTGTGGTTGTATATATAAATTGACTTATTTACGAGTATCAAGTATACTATTATTTTAGTGCATTCATGTAAAATTTCATATAAATGTGATTATTAATTCGCGTTTTATCTCTAGTTAAACAGAATCATAATGGCAACTGAGACGATGATGGTGAAAATTGAGCATCGCGCTGTAATTAAATTTCTCACTAAGCAAGGAAAAAGTCAAAAAACCATTCATGAAGAGATGATGGCTGTTTACCAGGGTTCCGCACCTTCATTATCAACTGTGCAAAAGTGGTCAAGTGAGTTCAAGAGAGGCAGAGAGAGCATTGAAGACGACCCCCGCTCCGGCGCCCCGGCTACTGCTTGTACGGGAGAAAGCATGAAAGAAGTCGAAAAACTTGTTCTTGAGGATGCCCGAATAAAGGTGAAAATGATGGCAGAGATCACCAAGCTTTCAATTGGTACCATTCACACCATTCTTCATTACCATCTTAACCTTTCAAAGGTCAGTGCAAGGTGGGTGCCACGAATGCTCACAGCGCCTCAGAAAAAAGTGAGAATCGCATGCTGTAGAGAGCTTTTGGAGATGTATAGTGAGAACGGGGACGGTGTTATGGATCGAATTGTTACTGGGGACGAAACATGGGTCCACCACTATGACCCTAAAAGCAAACAAGAGTCCATGCAGTGGCATAAAAAAGGAACAGACCCCCCGAACAAGTTCAAAGTCACTCCGTCTGCCGGGAAGCTCATGGCCACAGTTTTTTGGGACTCAAAGGGAATCTTGCTCATTGAGTACAAAAAAAAAGGTGAAACCATCAACGCCACATCCTACGCTTCCACTTTGCATAATTTGCGGGAGGAAATTAAAAAGAAAAGACGGGGTAAACTCGCAGCGGGTGTGTTGCTTCTTCATGACAACGCTCCTGTTCACACGGCGCGAGTTTCCAAGGCTGCTGCACGAGATTGTGGTTTCGAAGAAATCCAACACCCACCCTATAGTCCAGACCTTGCCCCTAGTGATTATTTCCTGTTTCCGGATTTGAAAAAATGTCTTCGTGGAAAAAGATTTTCGGATGATGAAGAACTCAAGTCGGTATTTTGCAGAGAAAGAGGAAATTTATTTTTTTGAGGGTTTAAAAAAGCTTATCTCAAGATGTAACAAATGCATTGATGTTAGGGGAGATTAAATTGAAAAATAAAAACAATTTAAATTGAATTCGCATTTTCCTTCATATCGATACCGAGAATATATTGAACGCCCCTCGTACATGGGAATGATAAAATGTACTCGTAATAATGAAAAAATAACAGTGAATGATTACTAATTCATAATCTATTGATATTACATATACGCGTATGTAAGTATACGATGTTTTCTTAAATAAATGCCTAAAGCATTTAACCTCAATAACTCAGTTATACAACCTAAACGCAAAATAGTTGGCCTGTTAACATTTCTTCTTACGAAATTCGAATAAAAGGTTGATATTCCAAAGTAAACTAAGTAATTCAAAACTTATTTCGATTTTGTGTAAGGGTTAGACATACACATGTAAAACTATATTTCATAAAATAATAACAGTTCGAGAGAGGTCGGGGGTAATAACAGGCCAGGTAACTGGAATGCTGTGTTCTCGAAAACAGGTCATATTTCGTTTGATTGCATGGCATGTCCCCCATCTTACTGAAATGTAAAACTGCCATCTTCTGTTTGCAGCTTTGGAATGGATGTTAAGAATTGGTGCTCTAAAATGTCTTGATACCTACTGGCACTCACAGCGCCGTCAATGAAGCAAACGTTGCCCACTCCTTGAACTGACGTACATCCCCAGACCATTGCTGAAGCACGAAATTAGATTTTTCTTCGAAATGTTTCAGCTGGTATTCTTAAGACTCGTAATCGCGAGTTCTCAACACAAAGCTCGAATTGAAACTTCTTGCTCCAAATTAAACTCCTCTATTACCACGATGCGACGTCCAGTTGTGATGATCACGACTCCAGTTTAAGCGTTTTTGTTTGCAATGGAGTTAAAAGTGGTTTTTCTTTTGCCTAAGTGACAGTTTGTTAGAATAATTAATTTTTTAAGACAATAGAAGATAAAAAAAAATAGTACAAACCACTTTGTACAATTTGTATCCCATTTTCTTTATTTTTCGTATTCAGGTGTCTCTTTTAACTTAGTTTTTTAGTAACATCTTTCCCAATTTTTTTGCGATATTGTCGCCGCATATTCTTTTGTGTACTCTTTAATTATTAAGTTACGCACGGATTCCGATAACCACTTGCCACGCGCAATGGAGAACTTCAATGCGATTGCAATCAGTGCATGCTACATATGAGACACCCACACGCAACGTGCATGCTAAGAAAGCGAGACATTATTTCGCACTAGTCGAAATGGCGTGTTTATTCGTCTCAATCACAGCGTCACTGTCTGTCTCGCTCACACTTGCTACTCATTTTAACTTATTAAAAAGAATTAACTATGAATCGGGTTCCTTCAACAAAATATTTTTTTTGTCCTCAATTAAGCGTTAGTCTAGCAAGTGTCATATCATAAAACCGATAAAACTATGTTTAAATTTTGAACCGTAATTTACAGAAGAGTTGCTCAGGGTTACGTGGCAAAAAAATCGAAGAAAAGCTAAGATTTACGGTCACAGTACTTGAAAGATCGTCACAGGGTGTCAGATGTCTCGATTTTTTTTTGAATGCCAATAATTTTAAAAGTACATGACTTAGATTTTTTTTTATAATTTTGTGATAACCGACACCACTTCACCCGTTTCCGGCTTGACATTGATTTTTGGGACCCCCTGTATACAGTGACTCAACATTTTGATCATATGATCAGAAGAAAATACAACTTTTTGCTGGAACTTCTCCAATTTTACTGTTAGTATAACTAAATTTTTACTCAAAACAAATGGATTGATTAAGAATCAGCATAGCAAAAGCGAACGGAAATGCATGGTTATTTCGTGCGTACTTTTAAAAGTTCTTAGACAATGCATATGATCAACTTTTTGAAACTGGAGCAGTATATTGCGAAGCATCGTATTTTATGCACAAAGGGTTGCAAAGCTTAGTTTTTTAAAGCGTTTTCTCACGAAATTAAACAAATTTGATTATTAAAAAACAAATAATATTGGAATCCAACATAAGGCAAGTTGAAATTTCAGATTAATAAAGCATTTTTAACTGTCTTGAATTTGATAGAAGATGAAAAAAACTTGATAAAGCTAAAGAAAAGGAAGTGGAAAGGTTAATTGTTTCCAAAATGAGCCATAGAAAAAATTTTCGAAAGCTTGGAGTGTCATTGGTGATGCATATCTAAAATACGCAAGAATTTGGGAACCGAAATCAAAAAAAATAGCGCTGGAAGGAAGCCAATTTTGAATTCTACCTTGCAACGGCGTATTATGCGACAAACAAAGTATGGCGTACATGACAATGCGACCTAGATCAATAAAGATTTGTTACAAAACGATAAAATTACTGTAACAACTGAGGCTGTTAGGAAAATTTTGCGCAAGAACGGCTTCCACGGGCGCGCAAAAAGAAAGAAGCCCCTTCTGACTGATCGCCATAAAAAATTAAGCCTGGTATTCGCCTGAAAGTATAAAAACTATAGTGTTAGTGATTGGGCAAAGGTGATTTGGTCAGACGAAACAAAAATGAATCGTTTTGGATCCGATAGTCGTCAGTGGACGTGGAGAAAGCCTAGTGAGCCAATAAGCGATCGCCACATTAAAGTTTGGAGGTGGAAATCTTATGATTTGGGGATGCATGTGCATGGATGGGGTTGGTCAATGTGTTATGGTAATGGGTCGTATGAATGCCGCTCAATACATCACCATTTTGGAAGGGGGCTTTTAACAAGTCTTGGAAACTGGAACAAAAATGTGTCTTATATTATCTTCCAGCAAGATAATGATCCGAAACACACAGCCAGAATTACCAAAGCGTGGCTGCAAAGTAATCATTTCGAAGTTCTTGATTGGCCACCACAATCGCCAGACCTCAATCCGGAGCATCTTTGGGTTGAAGTCAAACGTGCAATTACAATTTGCAGATTCTGCAAATTTACTAATACGTACTATGGCACCGCACTCAAACTGCTTGGCAAAATATTAATCCAAATCGATGCAAAACATTAATAGAATCCATGCCAAGAAGAATACAAGCAGTTCTTAAAGCAGAAGGAGGCCATACGAAACACTGAACAGTTTAGTTTAGTAAAGTCCACTGATTGATCAAGTGCCCTATTTTTGTTTTTGTTAAATTAAAATAAGTTAACAAATGAATTTCTATCTCTATTGTTTTTAATGAATTATGATATTATTTTATAATGATGTCAAAAATTTCGTAAAATTATCTTTTTAAATAAAAAAGTTGTAATCAAAAGTCAGATTATTTAGTATGCATGTGATCAAATGTAACATATATTCCCTCAATGTTTCGAAAGGTTAAGTTTCACTCTTTCTCATAAGCGTACGCAGCCTTTTTCTACTTCTTTAGGAATGTTTAGGACGTATCTGCATGTAGCAGCACTAATCGAGCAACTCTTTATTTAGGCTTTTGTTATTTTTCCAGTACTGGATTCATGGTGAGTACTATTGTATTTGTATACAATTCGGATGATTGGCATTGTGTTCAGATATACGAGTAGCTGGTGGCTTATAAAGGGTTTTTCATTAAGCGCTTCCTATTTTTAAATTTAAATTAAACGAAAGTGTGTGTGAGATATTATCGAAATTTTTTATTCGTTTAAAAGAAGGCCTATCGATGCCATTATGTATGAAATATAACATCATTCAAATGCCCGCCGCGGCTTCTCTGGGTGGCGCGCACCCGAAATGTCTAATTTTCCATGACCGATGGCATGGGTTATGTTGGCTTTGAGAGACGCTGTGGCTTGTGGCTTTTTCGCATAGACCTGCAACTTCAGAAAATTCCACAAGAAAAAGTCTAACGGGGTCAAATCGCACGATCTCGGTGGCCAGTTTACATAACCTCCACGTGAGATGACGATGCCCTCGAATCGCTCGTGCAGAATTTCCAATGTGGCGTGAGCTGAGTGACACATAGCGCCGTCGTGTTGAAACCACATGTCGTTGGTGTCCATATCATCCAATTCAGGTCAAAAGAAGTTGGTAATCATCGACCTATAGCGTTCGCCGTTGACGGTGATGGTCTGACCAATGTCGTTCTTAAAGAAATATGAAATATGAAGCCGCCAGCCTAAAATCCACACCAAAAAGTGACCTTTTCGTAACGCATTTGACGGTCTTGGATCTCGTGTAGATTGGTATCATCCCAAATTCGACAATTATGATTGTTGTCGTACCCATTCATCCAGAAATGGTCAGTTTCCAACTGCTCCAGAGCCCATTCAGTGAATACACGTCGTTGTCTATGGTCATTTACCCTCAGCTCCTCGGTCAGTTGAATTGTGTACGGGTGCAGGCCCAAGTCACGACGCAAAATTCGCCAAGTTGTGGTCTGCGAAAGGCCGAGTTTTTGTGATCGACTGCCTCGGATTCTCCTGCACACTCTTAGGGGATTGCCGCGATGTTTTCGGGAGATTTTGCGTTTCGTCGACGTTTACTGAACCAGTGAACTCAAATTTATCCACCACACTGCGAATAGTCCTCTCGGTAGGACGATTATGGCGAACATGAAATGGGCGAATTGTGCGGAACGTTGCCCGAACAGAACATCCATTTTGATAAAACAGTTTTATCATTTGCACGTGTTGTTGAACGCTATGTCCGCCCATACATCTATATATATAAACATATATTTATATATTAGGTATATATATATTATGTATATATATATATATATATGTATGTACTAGATGTAAGTAGATTAAGACTTATTTTTAGGTAGTTTTTAGGATTTTAGTTTTAAGTTTTATAATAAAACATAAAAAAAGTCATGTTACTAAGTTTTTTTTTTTGTAAAAAATGTTTTCTTAGTTTTAATTATAAGGAATAGAAATAGTATATTATAGTAGTAAGGTACGTCGAAAGACATAATTTAAGTGTTAGGTTTAACTTAGAGTGCCCGCATGGGGCCAGTAACCTAGAATAAGATAATTTTAAGTTAATTAAGCTAATTTTTAAGCATTTTTTGTCTAGCAAGTAAGAGTAAATTAAGTAATACAATAAAAATGCATATAAACTGAACTGCTATGTCCGCCCATGGTGATTTGCCAAAACAAACTGAATAAAGTCAATTTGGCAGATGTAGCTTCAATAATATGGCCGCTATCAACTGTCAAAGTTCGGGAGTTCCTAATGGAAGATCCTCCATCTCTACATATTACGAAAAATGTCAGTGGCTAAAAAAGTTAATAAGATACTTGATCGTGTGATAACACTTCTTTAACTGTACTCGTATATGATTCATAATGACTGGGGATGAAGGATGGATCATTTCGTTTACCAATTAAATTGATGTTAGGGTGCCGATTTGTGGTTGTGCTTTATATGAAACATATCTTTCCATTTATCAAGAAAAAGATTAAAAGCGCTGACTGAACTGCAATTCTTTTTACCATTTTTGAGTGAGATCTAAGCAGCAGGGAACGATAAACTAATGACAATGAATAATTGTTTATTATTTATTCAACGAGTATCTTGTAATTAATTGTTCATTACCTACGATGTTTTTGTTATTTTTTTGAAAATTAAGAGCCCTTCATAGTCTGATTTTATTATTAGAAAAAATGCGTGCGTGCCTAAAGGATAAACAATTCTGTGGTGAACCCCAAGAAGTTGGTCTCCATTTTTAAAGCAACACATCGTATTTTCAAGAAACTCGGCTATTTTTAATTCAAGCATTTCATTTCCATCTATTGTACAGAAAAATGGGCGGTACGCCAACACTAAACTCTGTTATTAATAGTTTTATGTATAGTACCGATGTGCAGCTGTCTCCATTAGCTTCATTTCCTATTGAGAATGAGTTTTAAATATCTTCTATGCGTTACAAATTATTTTCATTTTCAGTAATTATGTACAATTATGCTTAGAAATATTGTTGTTCATTCCAACTGATAGGCGGAAGGTTTAAGAACTACATATGTATGTATATTGATTGAATGCACATACATATACGTACATGTAAATACATATTTATTTTTTCATGTATTCATTATGCTTTCATTTAAATAGAAACAAAAACAGGATCAGCCAGCTGGTCCAAGATTACATAATTTTCGCGTTATGCTTAACTTTATACATTTTATTTAAATCAAATGAGAAATCCAAAGGTTTTTTCTCTAGTGTGGTTCAGTGGGAAGATCTATCGTGTGGGTGGGTGTTATAAAATACAATATCGTCGCTGTAGATCGGATACCTCGTAACCCAGAAAAGTCAGTTTTCCAGGAGAAAAAAAAAACTCGGTATATTTTACTATAAAAGTAATGAAAGCCAATGAAATAAAACTGGTTTGATTTCAGAAACTTTAATTGATGCGGATTTATGTTTCGCCACAACTTGTTATCAAAATTATGGTTACGAGGTATTACACTATTGTTTTAGCTTTGTAGGTATTGCAATTTTCTGGCTTATGTGGTATTTCCACCTTATATTTACGATTGTAAGAAGAGGAAAAAATATCTATAATGTAATTAACAAGAAAAGAATGTATTTTATTAAAAAGTAAGATTAAAATTTATAAAACATAATATTGAATTCATTTCATATTAATTTGAATAGATTTAATTTAATTTTAATTACTAATTTAATTATATTTTAGTTTATCGTAGAAGGCATGATATTCCTGTGGGATCACTGGTTTAAGTTCTTGCAAATGCAAATACTTTTCTTTTTTTTACCTTTCTTTCTTCTTGGTACATTCTTGGCCAGGTTGCTTTTTCAGTTACCGTCTTACTTCTTTGAAGTAGTGGTGACCAATCATGATCGGAATCGAGCTTAAATTGTATTTCACCAGTCGGTAAATACCTTAGGGCACGTAAGTCAGTTACCATTGGATCACGGACAACCTGTAACAAAATAGATTAAACTAGTTTTATGTTATTCATCAATATCGTTCACTCACTTTGCCCGGCCTTATGGTGGAGTATCTCTGATCGTCAAGTCTTTAAAATCAGAGAAAACCATTTTTCTGACTTCATAATATGAAGATGGTGGTTTTCGAGAGTCCTTTGTAAACCTTACATAGTCATGAGGAATATAAATGTCACGTCCTTTTATTTCGTTTCCTATTCGTGAATGCACACTATCACATTGCATTTGTGTGTATTCAACAGCGAGAAATTTTTGAGTAATTTCCTTATTGTTGTCAACCGCAAAAGATAAAAATGCGTTGGATAGGATTGCATTACGGTTTTGATAAATGCACAAATCACTAAAGAATCGCTCAAGATATTCAAAAATACAACTCGTAAAAGTGGATGCTGTCATATCAGCAGCGGTTTCATCGAACCAGTAACAATAAACTGCGCGAATAGAAAGGTTGTACATGGTAAAGTTGTGACAACAAAGCTTCGTTTTATAAAAAATGGCACTCGCTTGAACCCATGGAGTCACTTTCACTGCTTGCAAGTCCATTTGTAAAGACTATGCGCTTTTCCTGCTGAGCAGGTTCTTTGTCTTGCACTTTTTCTAGCCGTGCACGGTTTTTCTGGGCCTTATGTACATAATTGCCAATCTTCGTCGGAAAGTTGACCTACCTCATTTTTTTACACAAGTGTCACACTTGCCCTTTTTTACTGGATGTATGGACAAGTTCATTTCATGAAAAAGATTGGTAATATACCATGTGGATAGTGGTTTTTGGCCTTCTTCCCTGCAGGCTTCTAAGTATAAGGTAAATAGTTGATTCATGCCTCGAATAACGGGCTATAGCTTAGAAGATGAAGCTCGTGCATAATGCGACAGGAGTTTTGGAAAACGAGTAAAAAAAAACCGTGCAAAAGATAAGCTTGCATTACCATCAGGGCGTTCTGCTCTCTTCCGTTTCGAATTTTTGTATTCAGTACTGGTAGAAATACCGGAAAAACTGGATTCGTCGGCTTTCACCGATGAGTACACAGCGAATTCGCCAAGACTGGTGGTACTTAAAAACAATTTCTTGCATACCTCTAACTTTTGTCCACCAACAGTTAAGTGATAAACAAGGGTATTGTTTCGCATACCGAGCTCTTTATCCGTGTAGGTTTTTGCCTTGCTGATTTTTTGAACATGATTCACCGCAAATGCTCTTCGCTGCTCCGAAGAACCTTGGTCCCAGAATCTACCAAAGATTTCTTTTCGTTCAATTTCCGTTATTTCCGAACACTTGCGGTTTTTTCTTCTTTCACATTCCTTCTCGAGGTGTATACTTTAGACTTGTCCAGCCTGTCTTCGCCTATAACCCATGTATGCCTTTTCTTCAGACCGCAACTTTTTATTTTCTTGGTGTTTCGACTTCTTCGGATCAGATTTCCTACTGCGCTTGTTCCGAGTTGGTTTCCCGAGCTTACGAGGGTTATCTACAAAGTTTCCGAGACTGGTCAATAAAAGCTAGTGAATGCTAGTTGTGCATCTTTTGACAGTTACTTACCAAAGTTTCAGTCATTTTGGGTGCGCAGTTTTTAGTTGACAGTCGATGTGAGTGTTTTTTGTGAAAATCGAAAAAATTGAGTACCGAGCTGTTATTAAATTCTTGTTTTTGAAAGGCAATACGCCTACGCAAATCAAAAATGAGTTGGACTCTGTGTATGGGGACTCTGTACCATCATATACCACAGTGAAATTTTGGGCCGTAAGAGTTTGGGAGATGATGAACGTTCGGGTCGTCCAAAAACTGCAACCACTGACGATAACATTGCTAAAGTTCACCAAATGGTTTTAGACGACCGCCGAATTAAAGTGAGAGAGATAGTAGAGGTTATGAAAATGTCCAAAGAACGTGTTTGTTACATATTAAATTAAGATTTAGGCATGAGATAGCTGTCCGAGCGTTGGGTGCCGCGTTTGCTTACGTTAGACCAAAAACGTGTTCGAATGAACATTTCCAATGCTCTGTTGGCGCAGTTTAGGCGCAATAAATTAGAGTTATGGCGCCGATTATTTACTGTAGATAAAACTTGGATACACCATTATACGCCCGAAACAAAAATTCAGTCAAAACAGTGGACTGCAAAGGGCTAGCCGGCTCCGAAAAAAGCAAAAACAGTTTTTTCGGCTCCGAAAGTTATGGCGACTGTTTTTTGGGATAGTAAAGGAGTTATCTTAATCGATTATCTTCAAAATGGAAAAACCATTACAGGAGTATACTACGCATCGTTACTTACCAAGCTGAAGGCACAAACTGCGGAAAAACGGCCACATTTGCAGAAAAAGAAAATCCTGTTTCACCAAGACAACGCGCCGTCTGACACCTCAGAGGTTGCCATGGCGAAAATCCATGAATTACGGTTTGAATTGCTTGACCATCCGCCTTATTCAGATCTAGCCCCAAGCGACTTCTTTTTGTTCCCTCATCTAAACACTGCGCTAGGAGGATAGAGATTTTCGTCAAATGAGGATGCAATCACCTTCGTGAACAATTATTTTGCAGAGAAAAACGCCAAGTACTATTTGGACGGGTTAGGGAGATGGGAGCATTGCTGCGAGAAGTGTGTAGAGTTACAAGGAGACTATGTAGAAAAATAAAAAAAAATTTTGAGAAAAAATGTCTTGTATCATTGTTCGGTTGGAAACTTTTCAGTCAAGCCTCGTATTATTCTGTAGACCTCTTTCACTCGTAACAGGAAGGCCATCGTTATCACTTTCATTGGCAGAAACCTCAAGCTCTGTGATCATTATCATAATTGTAATTAGGATCCCGTGTTTACGTGTTTACATTCTTCATTTGGCGAACAAATAGCTGATGCGGTACAGTAGGCCTATTTCCGTTATCAATGCACTCGATACGAATATTTGAGATCTGATCCCTCATACTCATAGGAACAGAATCTGCAAGAAGTTTTATTTTGACATCATCTACATAAGTAATAACTGCGCACTCCATATTAGTTAAAATCATCAATTCTGTCTGAATGTACAGGTTCCATTACTTTCCGGTTTACACCAATATCAATGGTACGCTTAGAGACCAACAATACCATTAAATTGGCCCTAGACATCATATCAGCCAAAATAAGAATTTAAAATTCTTATGAATGCTGATTACGAGGTATTCGATCTACAGCGACGATATATAACATTGAGAAGCTTTGTAATGCAGGAATAGAGGAAGCACTTGGTTTTCTCCTTGTTTTCTTCAATTTTCGTATACCAAGTTGGCTGAGGATTCTTTTCATTTGAGTCACGTAAGGCGAGCTCTGCCCTTACCGCATTGCCACTCCGGAATGAATTCAAAGACAATCAAGGTTCAAAATGTCCAAATCATCGGATACGATGAATTCTTCACAGATCTTAACACGTTGACTGCAATGTGACCCACCGGTGGGTCACGCAAAAGTTTCCCAGGAGACCGGTGGTCACAATCAGTACATTTCTGAATCGATGTTTTTTTATGTAGCTTGCTAGTAAGATTCATTTTTATCTTCTTTGGTACCTAGTAGGAAGTCCGTCCTTTTTTTTTATAATCAGCGCGCGCTCAAGGGGTTTTTGTACCCTTAAAATGTTCGTACACAGCGCGTGTGAAGGAAATTTAGGGGGGAAGAAAAGACAAGTACCGATGTACATTGTTTTTAAATGTCTGCAAGTTATAACGACCAGGAAACACAGAGGTCGGCAGGGCATTCCATAAGCGAGTTGTTCGGCTTAGGAAAGAATCATGATATTTTGAGTACGTCCGAAAATGGGCTTGAGGGTATACTGATGAGCATTCATAGCGAGACGGGTGTTACGGTTGAAAGTTTGAATGGGCGGAATGCTCCTGGCGATTTCAATGGAGCACTGGTGGTGGAAATAGCGAGGCCTGGTATTTGAATTTCGCTTTAATGACTGCAGACAGCATTGAGTTTTGGAAGCATTAAATTCCACTCTGTTGATTGTTCCCCAATTGGTTATGCTGTTAATATCGGAATTTAATGAGCTTAGCATACGCTGCCGTTCCCGTTCTACAGCCGAAGAGCAGGGGCGTGAGTCCGGGAACGAATATGAGAAGCAGAGAGTGCTGTCATCAGCAAAGGAATATATTGGATTAGAAGTATCAGGCAAGAGATCATTGATAAAAATTAAAAAGAGTGTCGGAGACAGAACGGAGCCCTGGGGCACACCAGCATTTATTTTGTGAATATCAGATTTGAAACCGTCCAAGACAACTTGAATTGAACGTTCAGAAAGGTAATTTCTAATCCATTGAAGAAGAGAGTCATCGATCCCAAAAGCACGCATTTTCGACAAAAGATCCTGATGCCAAACTCTGTCAAATGCCTTAGAAATATCAAGTGCAATTCTTTTGCTTTCGTCAGATTGATGTACGCTTTGGTTCCATTTTTCGCTGAGACATGCCATCAAATCACCAGTGGACCTGTTGCTGCGAAAACCATATTGCCGGCCATTGAGAAGTTTTCGTGTTTCGAGATATTTCATGAGCTGACGATTTATCAGCGTTTCCATGACCTTGGAAAGAAGGGACGCAAGTGCAATGGGTCTCTAGGAGGAGAGAGAAGAAGATTCGCCTTTTTTAGGGACGGGCTGGACAAATGCTGTTTTCCATCTGCTCGGAAAGAGTCCTAAAGAGTAGGATTGATGAAAAAACTTATGCAGTGGTTTTGCCAGCATGGAAGAACACCTCTTCAGAAGAAGGGGAGATATACCATCTGTACCAGCGGATTTATGCATGTTGAGATCTTTAAGTACTCTTGCTACTACACGAGTGCACAAAAGACAAAGCACAATCTGGGAGTGTTAAGCTAGCCGCAAAGTGTGCAGCAAGCAGATTGGCCTTGTCCAAAGAGCTGACATCGGGAATATCATTGTAAATAAGCGTTGGTATAGAAAAACCCAGGTTTTTATTGGTCTATTTCTGACAAATTTTTTTTGTAACTTTTAGCTTAATTTTACATATACATAAATAAAAGAAAATAATAAATTGACTTCATTAGCAAAAGGACAAAGTAAGGAAAGATAATTTGAAAAAAAAACTTATGTTTTTTCATGAACTGCAATAAGTTGACACTTTCTTAGGCTTTTTTGCAGCGGCTGCTTTTCCTTCGTTTTTGCTGAGCTCATTGTAGCAGTTGAAACATCGTTTTCTCGTTTTTCTGTTCGTTTTATCCACGGTTTCGAATTCCTTCAATTGGTGTTTTCTGATTGAGTTTCTTCAACCCCTACTCCGCAAAGCCTTTCACAAATGGACTGTCTAAACTGGTAAATGTTTTTTTGCATTCTGTAAACAACTAAAGCATTTACAACTGCTGTCGATAGTAAGAATTCAAAAGCCATCTTATGGTACCAGCGTATTGTTTGCTAGTGAAATACGAGCAATTTGGTCGGCAACATCAAATCCTTTTTTAGCTTGGTTGTACTCTAAGATCACTTCAAGCTTTTTAATATCCTGGCCATTACGAGCTCTTTTTCCAGTTGAATGTTCTTCCAGACTGTGTTTTGTGCTCAACGTAAAAAAAATTGCGTTTATCTCTCCATTTGGAAGCAATCACAGCAGCACACTCCCGGCCAATAGTTTCGTGTTTGCGAAGCTTAGCTACAACAACATCTTTCGGATTCCCAGCTCTATTTTTGCGAAGAATTCCAATAAGATGCGTTTTAGGGCTGTGCAACAATTTTGCAAGGGATACATATGTATAAATTGTAGCAATTGTTCTGCCCTTGTCCAAATACAATACCTTTCTGCCAGATATATGACAATTTGAGTGCTGTGCGAAGTTGAAGGTGTTGGTTTTCCTCTCTGATTGTAGGAGTAATTTTTCCCGGCGTAATACAGTTAGTGTATGTATGACCATTCGGGTCACAGAGTTTATAAACCTTGACTCCGTATTTGTGGGACTTACCCACAATTGTATTGGCGAAAGTTAAGTTTTCCACGCCATGGAATCATTGACTCGTCTACAGCTAGTACTTCTCCTCGGGTCTTAGCCCTGACAAAATGTTGCTCCAACATTTCCAATAAGCCACTTATTTTTCCCAAACGGTTGCTTTCGCTTGCTGAATTGTTCGCAAAGTTTCCGGAATGTATTCAGAAAATTGGAAATACAAGGTTATTCATCTAAATCTATATTGTCCCCTTCAGAGTAATCCCCATCGACTGCAACACACTTATGCCAGCGCTTGATCCAATCCTCGAAACGTTTTTTATATTTGGTTTTCGGTATGTCCATCAGTGCTTCCTGCGATTTTTCCATTACTTCCTCTCGGCTGCTGAAACGCGTTCCCCGTAGTAGTTTTTTAACTCGATTGAACAGAAAGAAGTCACAGGAAGCCAAATCAGGTGAATTCGGTGGCTGTTGGATGGTATTTGTTGTATTTTTCGTCAACAAATTACGAATAATGATGGCACTGTGCGACGGTGCGTTATCATGGTGTAAAATCCACGAGTTTTCTGCCCACAATTCTGGTCTCTTTCGGTGAATTGCTTCCCGCAAACGTCTCATAACGCCCAAATAATACTCCTTGTTTACTGTTTGGCCTTCTGGCATAAATTCATGGTGCACTACAGCGTTGTAATCCATGAAAACCGTGAGCATTGCCTTCTTTTTTGACTGAAAACGACGTGTTTTTTTTGGTCTCGGCTCATTTGGTGAACGCCATTCACTTGCCTGATGTCTGGATTGCGTGTCGTTCTTGTAAACCCACGTCTCGTCTCCAGTAATGATCCTTTTGATGAATGTGGGATCGGATTCAGCCTCGCAAATCATCTCTTTTGCGACGTCAACACGGTCTCTTTTTTGCATGAAGTTGAGGTCTTTTGCTACCAACTTTGCTGCTACACGACGGAAACCCAAATCATTAACCAGGATGTCTTGGACGGATCCGTAGGCAATGTTCAAGTCGTCCGCTATCTCTCTGATGGTTAATTTGCGGTTATTGACTGACAACATTTCTTTTCCTTCATCAATGTTTTCGTCGGTTGCAAATTTAAATCCATTTCTAAAATTGTAAAAAATCTCCAAACACACAGAGGTAGATGTACTCGTGACTACGTAACTTTTGCAAATGTCAAAGCTAAGATTTAGAGAGAATGTCAGCAACAGATTTATCAACTTAAAAAAAAAAAACAGAACTCAAATCGGAATAATGGGAGCGCCACACGGCGGGTGTGGCCGGGAACTTTTTGATCAGGGTGGTGTTCCGTGACATTATTTCCGGGATAAATGTATTTTTATAGAAGTTGTCCTTACTCCAATATACATAGTGATATAGATGGGTATTTCACAATACCCATGTACATAACTATACCCACAAATTTTTTTATTTCCGATACTTCGGTGTCCTTCCAATCTTTTGTTCTAGAATTTCGAGTAATTGTATTGTTTTCCATGTACTTCCATGCGTTCAAATTAGTTTCGTTAACAATTAATTGATATACTCGTACATCTTCCGTTAGCATTGGACTAAAGAAATCAATGGGCTTCATTTGGGAAAAATTTATATTTTGCGTTGTGTCGAGTTCAGCTGGTTCAAAATTAAATTCCTTCAGTGATACTTTTGTAACCAGTGCCCATTCTTTTGAGGATACTGTTCCAGATGTAGAAGGAAGAACATCCTCATCTTCAGTTTCTGATTCAAAGTCCTCCATCTGAATATTTTCATTGGAATCACTTGAATCAAGATCTGATGGAAAATATTCGTCTGATTCAGAAACTTGGAAATCATCATCCTCATTATCAGAATCCTGGATTCGACCTGCGTTCCCATAAAAGAAATTGGGTCTTATGGTGAAATTATTATCACTATTCATGGTACTGCGATCAAAATCTAAAAAAAAAGTGAAAAACAAAATAAGCTGAAAGAAAAACGAGCGAAACAAAGATGTGACCACAGGTGGGTCACGTGGCACTTAACATAAACACTTAATATAAGGGGCCGTGAGACCCACCGGTGGTCACACTCTTAAAACACATAAAAAACACCCACAATTTGAAACAAAAGACACAGTATTGAAACAAAACACACAGAGATATATTTAACACAAAAAACATTGTTGGAACTCTGGTGATATTTTTTTTTTGTATGGTGGCAGTCAATGTGTTAAGAAATTTTTACTGGATGTTTCTGCTGATACGATCACAAACACTATTACCTTTGGAATTATAACTCATCATATGAAGATTATTAAACAGCAGAAAATATGAGCTATAAAGTGACTGCTAACTGCTAGGGTTAAAACACTATTTTTTTTGCCTTACAGGACCAACCCGAAAGAAGGAAAACTGAAGAAAGTTTAAAGGGTAGTAGACATTTTTGGTAGTTGACAAACCCATAAAGAATTTATAATGACATTCTAGGTGTCAGCTCTTTGGATAAGGGCGATCCGCTTGCTGTGTACTTTTCACGATTTATTTATAAGTTACTCTCTTAGTCCCGTTCTTCGTTTGACCTCTAGGTGCTGTCATTGTTTTAATTTACAGCGGAGCCTTGGTAGGCAAAGTCTTTTACCACCACAAAGTTATAGTTTACCGTTGTGATGTGCTGAACGGTGAATGGGTGGATTTGGATGGATATCTTTCTATAATGTCAATGTCATCAGCATATGCTGACAGTTGTAAAGACTTCTGAAATACTATATAGGGCCTGAGGTATTTTTTTGTGAGCTTCGCAGATAAATATTTAGTCGATAGTGGCCTTATATACCTTAAAACCACACTGATAAGGACCTATCAGATTATGGGATTATAAGCATTCACCTAGCATTATGTACACGACGATAAGGAGACTTACGATATTATCTTTATTGTCGGCGCAGTTTAGAGGGTCTCAGAGAGAAGATTGGGCCAGTTCTGGTTGTCAATTTCTTAATCAGGTGACTGCCAGGCCCGTTTGTGGTTATTTCAATGTGTAAACCGTGTGCCAGCTATGATGATATTTTGTCCCGTGACCAAGTCGGGATTCTTGAATCTGTTATTGGAGCGTTAAAATCACCAAGGACGTTATTTATAAGTCTTGAAATGTCCATACACTGTGAGATAAAGCAAAGTATGAGTGACAACCAAGCCAACGTACTCATCCAACAGAAAATATAGATTGAATGAGACAGAGTGTTTGTGAATGTCTGGACAGCGTCGAAATTGAAGAGTTCGGGTTGAGCAGCTTGTTATAGGCGACCACCATTTTTGTTCAAAAAATCATCAAAGGTGACAAGGCACATTCTGTTTTGTGTCTTTGTTAACAAACACAACATCCGCTTTGTGGCATAGTGACTGTATGATGCCAAATTTGAGCCAATGTTTTTACAGATATCTTGATATGTTGGAAATATTGCTCGCATCCGAATTGGATCCAGTACATGTTGCTCCCCCAAAAAATCCGCCGCATTTTATTATTATTACTCTTAAAATGAGGGAGCACGTGTTAAGTTTTTCGGAAAATTGGATAGAGAGAGAGAGAGTGAAAAATGTTTGGGCTAAGTGGTTATTTCGGTGGCATCCAACAGTTAATGTGGAGACTAAATTATTGGAGTAAAATTTACTATTATTTATTATTCAAGTCAACTTAATGTTGTATTGAGGCATTACATACAGTCTTCTATTGCAGTCATCGAGCATTGTTTCATCAAAGCGTCGGGGATTTGGGCAGACCCCAAATATGTTAGGATTTTCAAAAACACGTTTTTTTTTTTGTTGCTTTCAGTGGTCTGTTTTTAGGACCTCAAAAATGATACCCCAAAGTATTATGTCCGGAAAATATCTCGTAATTGTACTATACTTGATTTTAAAAGTATAGTACAAGGCCGCCAGGTAGGCTTTCTATAACATACAATTTTAAAAGCGTTAATCTCAAAACTGAATTTTTCAAGTTGGCCGCACTCAAAGCCTGAACGATTTTCAATCAATTCACTTCAACTAGATCTTTAAAAATATATTGTCTAAATAAGTACGTAGGATTTCTTTTTTATATGGAATAGTTCATTTGTTGTTAACAATTTTCTAGCAATTTTTCAGCGAATCTTGCAAGTTCGACTTTGCAACTGCGCCATTCGGTAAAAATAATAATATCAAAAAAATTCTACGTACCTCTTTAGCTACTGTTATGTATAATAAAAAAAAAATTTAGTGACTCATCATAATTCAAAATTTACAGGAGCTTTTCAAAAAAGAGAGGTCATCTGAGAAACGCTGCACAGCCGCCATTTTTAAATAAATTATTTTATAAAAATTATGTTTTACAGTCAATCATATATACAATAAACTTCTACCTTTGTAAACTCGATTTATTTTATATTTTTCCTGAAAAAAAAATCACAAAAAGCCTATTTTTATGGCCTCTAGGGTGACCTAACCGCTTAAAGAGGTTGTCTGGCATTCTTTCATATAGTTAAGTCAACTTGCTCCTTTTTGGGAAAGGAAGATGACTTTGTTTGTTGACTGCATACTGACTCTCCTTTTTCCTAATCAGTCCAGGTGTATAAAACCAATGCAAATATCATAATTGAAGCTGGAAGGGGTCTCATATTCTCTATATTACATTTATTAGGTTTTTTATATCATAATGGACTGTCTTTATGATATGCACTTGTAGCTTTTTGTAGGACATTTCAATTCTGTTCTGATCGCGAGATTTTTCACTAATCTTAAGCCTGAAGATTACGAAAGCTCTTTTTTAGATTGACAGCTCTAAAAAACTGTTCTTTAGCTTATTACACGGCCTGGTACTCTTGAAAAAGGTTCTTTGTTTACTCAACATTGCAACGTCTTTCAACAATTTTGCGTTGAAATAAAATAAAATTTAAACTTAGAGGGTAGTATACATAGTACGAGTAGTTCACCAAAATTTACGGATAGTCAGCTTGTCAATAACAAGATCGGTCAATCACAAGTCCTACAATAGTATCAGCCAGAACATCAAGTTAAGGCTCGAATCTGTGCAAGTAATCACGGTACGTGTAAGAAATAGATATAATTTTCTTACCATATCAGCTATTTACTACCCACCGAGATCCGCGCTCAAAAACAGTGTCTTCGAAAATATATTTTCAATCACTTATATCTAGAATAGTTTTGTTATTGGCGGTGATTTTAATGCAAAACACTCCTTCTGGGGTTCAAGATGCCGAAAGGTAGAATGCTTTATGAAGCTGATATGGAGCACAATTGTGACTTCCATTCAACGGGTAAACCGACATACTGGCCGAATGATACCACGAAAATACCCGATTTTCTCGATTTCTTTATTTCAAAAAGAATATCTAATAATTTCATAAAAGTCGATGAAAGCGTTGACCTTTCCTCTGATCATTCTCCAGTCATTTAGACAATAAGTGAAACTCTAATTAAGAAATAAGAAACAGCAACACTAACTGGCAGAAATACTAATTGGGAAAGCTTCAAGAAAGAAATTGAAGAAAAAGTTGAACTGAACTTTGACACCCTATGAACTAGAAGTCGTTGAAATCGTTCAATAACACACCCTATCAAAGGAAGAAACCAACAAACTACGGTCTAAATTATGTATATGCTGGAGATAAAAGATATGATAAGGGAAAAAAGAAAATCCCATATGAAATGGCAAAAACATTATGCTCCACAGCATAAGACACGTTTAAATAATCTGTGTAACCTGCTGAGAGAGACCATTAAAAACGTCAAAAACTGTGCAGTAGACACGAATCTTGGAAGCTTGACAACAAAAAGGGAATCTAATTATCCGCTTCGGAAAGCATTAAAAGGTACTAACATAAAAGACCTAAAATCCATCTGGAAGTTGCGTAGAATCGCTGACGTAAAAGAAAAAAAGATTCACTCAAGCGTATTCCTTGATATCTCGCAAGCCTAAGATAAGATATGGCATGAAGGCTTAAAGTTCAAATTTTGAGAGGTCTTGCCACAGAGCTTTTATAATATATAGACAAAGTGTCGTATTTTCTGCATCAGACTCGGAAACGAAATATCGCAATTCAAAGAGAATGTAGCCGGCGTACCGCAGCGAAGTGTTCTCTGCCCACTTTTGTATCTCTTATATACCCGAGACATACCCTCAAAAGATGGGGCCGTTCTGGTTACGTTTGAACAAAGGCCGGATGGATAGGCCTCAATGGGACTAAATCTATCTATCCTCATAAATTCGGTCTGTATTCTATCTGCAAACGAGGCTAAATATCTTGGAATTATTCTCGACGCAATGTTAAAATGGAAGTCGCACCATAAAAAAAAAAACGTAAAGGACTCGAACACAAATACAGAGAAATATATTGGTTACTTGGTAAACATTCCAAGCTTAGTATCGAAAACAACCTGCTCCTATATAAGCAAGTGCCAAAGCCGATGTGGACCTACGGTATAAAGCTTTGGAGTTGTACCAAGAAAACGAATGCCAATATTTTACACACTTTTGAAAATAAAGTGCTGGGCGAACGTGGTACATAAGACATGACGACTTACGAGTATACGGAGACCTCGGAATTCCTACTGTCGAAGACGAAACAAAAAACTTAAAATTGGACTAAACGGACATATTAACAATACAGTCCTATAGATTTTGTACGAGGGCCTTCAGCATTCTGGAAGTCCGAGCGCTCCGGGTAGCCAAGTGATAGTGGCTCAAGTGGTAGTGCATTAGGTTCCAAATCGGATGGTTCGGGGTTCAATACCAGACTCGCATGAAAGACATTCATTTTTTAAGTCAACTAAATTAACGTAAAATGAGCGGTTGCCAAGAATACAACAACGAGTCCGATTACACTAATAATTTAGTCTCCCCATTAAATGTTGGATCCCACTCATGGAGCGAAATAACCACTGGGCCCAAACATTATTCTTTCTCTCTCAGTTCCATTTTCCTAAAAACTTAACATGTGCTCAGGCATTTTAAGTGCAGTAAGATCCACTTGAGTGTTAAGTTCTTTTAAAAGAAAAAAGAAGAAAGAAAATTAACTCGGTGTTGTGCGAATTCAGTTGTCCTAAGCGCTACAACAAAGAAGAACTACTGTGAGAAGATATACGAGTAACGTAGAAAAGCTATAATCGGAAGAGACGACCAGAATCTTCGCCGAACGCGTGTCCCGCGTGCCGCCAGCATCAAATACCGAAGACCTGTGGTATCAGAGACGCGGCAACTGATGTGCTGGTGTTTACCCAAGAAACCCCTAGTTTAATGAAGAATGCAGGCAATAACATGCAGCTAAACAAGAAGACTACAAAGCGACGCTGAAACTAAAGACGAGAGCTACTCGTGAGCTCTACGAGCAGAAAACACCAGAAGAGACAAGAAGGACATCGGCTTCTCCAGAAGAAGGAAAAGGAGAAGCGAGAAGGAGAACGAGAAGCCCACGATTGAAAATACTGAGAGGTTTTACTCCAGGAATAAAGTACCAAATGGTAAAAAGAATGTGTTAAGGCAAGAAAGAAGAGATGAAGAAGGATACCTTGTAGTAGAGTCACAGTCGGTGCTGAGAATATGGAAAAACTTCCTCTCCAAACGCTATAACGGCAACCATCCCCACAAAATTTTCGTCCACCTGACCAAAAGGAAATAAGGATAACAATATTAGCTTAAATCCAATAAATCAGCTGGTTGTGACGGCTTACCGGTTAAGGTATTCAAAGCTGCAGGAAACGACTTTGTGGAGAGCATCCATCAACTCATTTCTCAGATCAGGTTAGAAGAGTATATCCGCACCGTTTGCTTGATCCATAAAAAAGGAGATCCCCTCTGCTGCGCCAACTATAGATGTACAAGATACAAGGTTGTATCTGTCATATTGTGTGAAGGTCTAAAATCTGGTTCGTCCCTATCCCTATCGTTTCAGACAGGGATCGACTTTGTAGATCATATACACCGGTAGATCCTGAAAAAAACTCAAAAAGTCCAAATCGATACCCATCATCTTTTCATCAATTTTAAGTCCGTATATCAGTTCTGTTCTGGCAAAAGCCGTGCCAACACGTATTTCTGAAAGAGTTTTGGTTGGTTATTTGGTGTAAGCTTAATTTTTTGTTCTCTTTAATCGTTTCCTTTTATTTGTTTACTCTCTGTGGTAAGTGGCACTCATTTTTTCAAACCTATACAAATAAAACAACAAGTACACAAGTGAGTTAAAGAACGATGTACGGGGGGACAGATCCTCTTCGAAAAAACTGGTTCAAACTGACGATAGTCAGTTGTAAGCCTTCATGAGAACCAAACTAAAAAAACTAAACCCAAGCATTCAGGCGAAGAGTATCCAGAGGTACCTGCCATTAATAATATCCCACGATACATAGTTTTGACGGGAATGGGAAAAATAAGCGTAAATGTGCGTCTTCCTTAAACCCAATTCAACTCAACCGAGGTCTTGAAATCATTTCGAAAGACATCCTGCAAGTAAAAGCCATGAGCTCAGGGGGCCTACTTCTCAAAGTGCTGAACGTGGAAGTAGCTAACAAATTCTTAAAAGCTAAACTCGTTGATTCAATCCCTGTCAAGGTATTAAATCATCTATGCCTTAATTCTATACAAGGAAGAATCTTCTCAAAGCACATTATTGAAGTCACGGAAGAAGCACTTTTACAAGATGTGAAAAAAATAATGAAAAAGGAAAACGATTTTCTGGTATCCACTGGGTGCGAGTATATTAACTTTCGATTTAATTCAACGATCAAACGAGGTTAAAATTGGATGGATAAATTGCAAGGGGGGCGAGTACATACCAAACGATGCACTGGTACTCCTCTGTGCAAAAACTGTTGTCTCCCTCCCCCACATAACGATTGCACGCGTGTTTACTGTATCAAATGCAATACCGAGGGCCATTAATTTAATCATTCTCCAATGTAACCTACAAAGTTATTGCAACAACAAACACGATCTTGAACGACTAATCGCCAAATATAAACCAGACGTAATCGCACTTCAAGAAACTCATATAATCTCAAAAAACTTTCATCTATTCAAAATGAAAAATTACGAACCATTCCATTTTAATAAGAATTACGACTACTGTAAAGCTGGTTAGGGTTCCCTGTAAGGAATAACATTTCAATAGCCTCACACATTACATCCTCTTTAAATTTGCTTCATCATCATTTTGGAATTCGACGTTATTTCACGGCACCATTATATGCAATAGTTAAAGATTTGTCGAAGGAAATGATTGTGGTGAAAACTACATTGCAAAAAATTAGTAGTGGGAAATCCGAATCGGCCAAATTTCACTTTTCATTGTTTTTAATATTATTTTAATATAAATCAATTGTCATCATATCATGCTAAAAATGATTAAAAGAAACGGTACCATGTCAAATCGACCAATTACAATTATAACTAAAATACAATTGCTAAGAAGTTATAGGCGCCTGCCTGACAGTTGTTGACATGCCCTTAGCGGAGCGACGAAGTTGCGTGAGCGTCTAAACCCTGTGGAAAAGGGGTGAAATCCTGTTAGCGAGTGAAGCGAGCCACCTTCTTCAAACTTGAATCGAATACATATTTCAACATTCAACAATTCGTCTTTATTTCACAAGCAATTGTCGACATTATTTTACTTTTACAAAGCGAAATAACGCCGAATTTTCGAATTATGTTTGGCCGCCAAACTATGTTTAAGGATTTTGTATTTGGAGATTTTGGGCTTGGAGATATTGGGCTTGGGGATTTTGGTTTTGGGGATTTTGGTTTGGGGATTTTAGTTTGGGGATTTTGGTTTTGGGATAGCGTACCCAACCCTCCTTACCTGCATCTAAATAATAGAATCGAGAATGATCCTAAAGTTATAGGTAATGCATTTGGCTGCAAATGGAATACATATAGCGAAGTCACCACCTATCCTGGATCTATTATTGAGAACAAATTGGAATTCAATCTCAGTACCCTTCCAGCACACCAAAATCAATGTAAACTTCTAATTGAAAACATCTCACGATTGGAACTTGACATGACTCTCAGAATGGTGAAGATAAGATAACATATTGCATGGTCAAACAATGTTCTGATACTCCCAAAGCTAGAATCGTTTCTTTGTATAATACCATTCTATTGACTGGCGTTTTTCCATATGACTGGAAGAGGGCACAGCTCAAACCGACACCTAAAAAATCTCGTGACTGTCACAATTTCGAGGACTATCGCCTACTCTTACCGCTTCCTATTCTCTCAAAAAATTTTGAAAAAATTATAGCTAGACGAATAGGTTGGTTGGCCGTGGTGTGGGTAGGCAGCCGCACTAGGTCTACTTTTGTTCTGTCGGCATCCACAATTAGTAGCAAGCATGGTTTGGACCGGAGTACATCGTGGTTTTGCTGTGCTTGCGTTTTATGAAAACAACCGATCTGTGATTGCGGCGCAAACGGCTTTTCAGCGACGCTTTAATATTTCGCTGTTCCTACTGCGAACACAATTCGGTCCTGGATTCGGCAGTTGGAGGAAACTGGTAGCACACTAAGAATAGATACATATGGCTGATGAAGATCCATCAGAACACCAGAAAATGTGGTGCTAGTGAGAGCAGCACTCGAACAATCGCCAAGACGTTCTGCTCGAAGACACGCTATTGCATTGGGGGTTTCAGACCGCAGTTTAAGGAGGATTCTGCATTTAGATTTGAATTTCCATCCCTTCAAAATAATGATGGTTCAAAAATTGAACCCAGCAGACTACGCCATCCGCCAAAATCTGTGTGAGGAAATGCTTGCAGCGATCCCTCCTGAGGCAGCATTCTTCAGCAGCGACGAGGCACATTTTCATGTAAGCGGGATTGTGAATAAACAAAATTTTCGCTACTGGGCTGAAAACAACCCCCTAATTGTTCACGAAAGACCGTTACATTCTCCTAAATTAATGGTGTGGTGTGCCGTATCCCAATTTGGCGTTATTGACGCGTACTTCTTTGAAGAGGGAGTCGTGACCGTGAATTCCGGGAGTTATGTTTCAATGTTACAAAATTTTCTGCAGCCCCGGCTGGAAGTGGTTGTTGAAGAAGAGGGGTTAGGAGATGTTTGGTTGCAACACGATGGGGCAACAGCCCACACAGCCCGAAATTCTCTAAATGCTTTAAGAAAAATGTTTCCCGGACGTCTAAGGACTGAAACGAATAAAATTTGGAAACTTCAAAGTAAAACAAAAAAATATTTTCATAAATCATGTAAATTTTTTTTATTTGCTTTAAAACTCTGTTATTATTAAATTCATTCACAATTACAAAAAATAAATAAAATTATTTTGGTTCCCATTCTTTCCTCAACTTCTTTCGAATGTCCTTCATAAGGTTGATGACAGTTACATCCGTGATCTTTCTGGACGCTCTTTTCCATTTAGCACTAAAATCTTTTACGTCCTTTGCACACTGCTCACTTTTAATCAATTTAGCTTTGACTAAAGCCCAATACCTTTCAATGGGACGGCACTGTGGAACATTGAGTGGATTCATGTCTTTTGGGACAAAGTCGACATTTTTAGCAACAAGAAAGCTCAACGTCGCATGAGCATAGTGAGCTGAAGCTAAATCTGGCCAAAATAATGTTGAACCCTCGTGTTTGTTTAAGAAAGGAATCAACCATTTTTTTAGGCACTTGTTAATGTACACTACTCCGTTAATTGTTCGCGTTGTAATAAACGATGAGCTTCTGTGTCCACATTGGTAAATGGCCTGTCAAACGAGATATTTTGACCCGAATTTTTCCATCCCCACCGATGTTGTTGATTGTGGAAGAATCTCAGCTTCAAACGAGTTGTAAAACTGCGCACCTGGAAGAGTAGTAAAGTCGGCTTTGACGTAAGTTTCGTCATCCAAAACCAAGCACGCTTTCTTGTTGCCGATCAACTCGTATAGCTTTCGGGCTCGTGTTTTTATGACTTTTTCTTGATTTTCAGTAACTTTTGGTATTTTTTGTTTTTTTTCGTGTTTTTAGACCGTTACGCGTTTTAGATCTTTGTACCATTATTTGGTTGGTATTACATTTCCGAGCAACATCTCTGGATGATATAGTCCGGTTTTTTACGATGGTACCCACTATTTTCTTGTCCAAATTTGTATCATGTGCTCCACTTTTCTGTTTTCGTTTAACTGTCAACGTCTCCAAATATCGTTTAATAACAGAATCCACTGTACTGCGTGCTCCATTTAAATTTTTTGCGATGAAATGGTTTGGACGCGAAGTATTTTCGAGCCATTTGTCGATGATTTTTTTACGGCGTTCCTGTTGACTCAAATTTTATAAATATTTTAAACCGCACCGAACTCAAATCAATAACAAACTGAAACTAGAGAATATACAGGCTAATTTGGGTAGAAAATGGGATTGCAATTTTTACGCATTGGAAGTATAGCCCGTATTAAAATTTACAGATTTTATTCGTTTCAGTCCTTAAACTTCCAATAAAAATATAGAAGCGTGAAATCAGGATAAACATATTGTAGCAGTAAAGAAAGCTCGCACATAAAAGGAATTCGAAGATAGAATGGGATTGAGAGTTGACCGGCCAAAGTCTGATTTCGGAAATTGTAATGACGGCAATACTGCCAGACGATTTTTCGACAAGCCAGATTTATTAACTGAGATCAGAGGAGTAGAAAGGGACTTAATTAAAAAAAAAAAAAACAAATTAATTTTAGTGGCAATATCAAGTGACTATGATATTAATATTGACAATTTTAGAAAGTTTACCCTTGATACTGGTTATTATTTTGTACAAATGTGTCCATTGTTTTGCATGTTCCTTACTGTGTGGGTGGTCGTGGCTCAAGTGGTAGTGGACGTGCTTCCAAATCGGAAGGTTCGCCCGAATGACATCTCATACATTTTTTCAGTTAACGAAAATCAAGTAAGACGAGTAGTTGACTAGAAATCAACATCAAGCCAGCTTCCACTAAGAACTTAGTCTCCCCATTAAATGTTGGATGCCACCCATGGAGCGAAATAACCACTGAGCTCAAACATCTTTCTTTCTCTCGCTATTCCATTTTCCAAAAAACTTAACACATGCTGAGGAATTACAAGTGTATTCATATAACAACACCCACTTGAGTGTTAAGTTCTTTTTAAAAAAAAAAAAAAAGAAATAACTGTCCATAAGATACTTGTTGGATGTGCTGCTGAAGCGCACCATTACCCAAAAAAATGAAGCACCAAGTATGGGAAAGCTTAGGAAATATTCTCAATAAATATTAAGTTTTAGTTTAACAATTCATATTCAAATATGCGACTTACTTTTTGTAGGTTAATGGCCTCGCCACACCGAAAGCATCGGTTTGCCACTAGATCACCGAAATCAAGCAGTGTTGAGCGCGGTAAGCACTTAGATGAATGACCACATGGGAACGCGGTACACCGCCTCCTATAGACAAAAACGCGCGCCGGCGAATTCCAGACTTTACAAATTAATTTGTATCGTTCGTTTGAAAATAATAAATAATAATAATAATGGCGCAAAATTATAGTCAGATAAAGTCCACTTTAAAGTCATTTTAGTACGTAACAAAGTTAAGTTAAGTTTTGAAAATTGTAGTCGAGATAAAACCCACTTTATCGTTATAACCTTGCGCTAAACTTAATAGCACATAAAGTCCATTTTATCTTTTAGCATGGACTTTGAAATGTCTTAAGAAAATTAGTTTGCAGATTTCGATATCTCAAAGTCTAAAGAAAAAACAAATAAAAAACACCTTTTCTGCTTCCATTATTGATAAACTGCTATCCAAATTCAAATTTAAAATTCAAAATTCAAAAAACTTGTTTTCTACGAGTATTTTCCTTGACATTTCTGTCAAATTCATTTTGTAAAAGTGTACCCCTTAAACTGTGTTTGATATCCCAAACTGTAAAGTTTTAGGTTTGCTTGACTAAAACTCATTGGGGGTAGGTTCTAAAGCCAATACTAGTTGCCGGTAGGTTAAAAAGTGTTTATAATTAAATACAAAGTTAGGAGCTGGTTTTAAAGTTAACGTGATGTTAGTTAGTGCGTACTTAACCTACCTAATACACGGGGACTATAATTTTGCGCCAATACTTTTTTAGTGAACACTTCGAGATTCCAAATGCAAATGTCCGATTTATACTTCGTGTGGAATATTCTTCCACCATTTTCGCGCCAATTTTTGACGTTTGACAAAAAGGAAATTTAGTTCTTTTTGCATTTAAACAAGCAAATATTCATGGCTCTGTTTGCATTGGAATCACCGATGTGTTCACTTTACATAATTTTGAAAATACTTTCACATCCCACCCGAACTTGCTTATCTCGACCAGCGATGTCTCTTCCTTGCAACCAGCTCCTTTTAGGTGCATCAGCGTCGCAAATTAGGACCAAGTTTCCGATCGCCACTGGCGGAATCCTCTCCAACCATTTAAAACGTCGCGTTAGGACTGGCAAGTATTCCTTGACCCATCTGTGCCAAAACCACTGCTTACGAAGACATAATGCTTTCTCGTCGATTTCCTCCGGCGTTTGAGTTTGTACTTTCCAGCAGAAAATAGTTTGGTGTTAAGGGCTTTTCGTCCTCAGTTGACATCGGCAAACAGGTGAGAGGACGGCTGTTGATAATGTTTTCCGCTTCAATTTGGCTGCTCAGCAGTCTCAATTTTCGGCTTCAACTCTTAAAGAACGTGCGACAAGACTCTCTTAACAGAGCGCACAAGTCTCTCATAACATCCTCTAGCATGTGGGTTCGACGGGCAATTGAAAACTCACTCTACACCCTTTGAAGAAAGCTCTGTCTTGATTGCTTCGTTGTCAAATATCTCAGAAGTCAAGAGCTCATTTTTGGTGCCATTAAAATTGGTGCCGTTATCACTTCGTATACGGACCGGAACCCCTGGTCTGTTGACGAAATCTCTAATGCACATGATGCAGGCATCTGTCAACAAATCAGCAGAAATTTGAAGATGGATAGCCCTTATCGTCAAGAGGGCAATCCATCGTTTCTACTTCCGACGTCCTGTAGTGATCGTAACCGGTCCGAAGTAGTTCATTTGAGTCTGACGACACAACTGTTGCTTCGCATTACGTTGTTCGGAAACCGACAACTCCCCGCTTTCTTCGGCCTTCCGTTGACAGCCTCTGATAAAGCGTAGTACCCAGCCCATCATTCATTTTAGCTTTGAAGATTTAGAAAATCTAGAAATATCAACTAGAGTTCAACTCACTATATTCACGTGCAAAAGAGACTTTGGTCTAAGCTCTTCCTTGCACATGTAACTGCTAATGTCATCGGGCATAGCAGGCCAGGCATCCTCAGGCAGCTTGAAAAATGATGGACCGTCAATCCACTTCGAGTGCCTTTCAAGCTTAGGGGGATATTTGGCCCGCGTTCCTTCATCTGCTGCATTGAACTTCGATGGAATCCAGCGCTACTTACTGACTTTTCTGTTGTCAAGAATCTCCGCTACACGAAACGCTGCAAATGGTTTATTTCGACGCGGGTCGATACGAAGCCAATTGAAGTAGGTTTTCGAATTACTCCAAAATACTTGATTCCAGAATCGTGGCCCTCTACTATGGAATTGCAGAGTCTGATCCCTACAACGGCAGCTGACAACTTAAGCCTCGGCACGGAGGTTAGCTTTTTTGGTGCGCACTTTGACTTCGTCTCCCATCTCGGCTCCAAGATACGTAACTGCGCTGAACGCCTCTTCACTGGGATTGACGAAAGTGTGAAGATCTATTTTGCTAGAAGTCAAAAGGAGGGAATTATGACATCTGGGTATTTTGAATTGAGTCAGCGAAGGAAGCTCTGATTTCCACTTCTTCCAGTTTTCAACAATTTCGTTGGGAAAGGGCTTGTCCCACGAAGCTCCGTATTTCCATACCGACTGCAGCAACAGCTTGAGATGTAGGTTGAAATTGGCAATCATTCCATATGGATCAAATGTAGACATCGCTATACTGAGGAACTCCCTCTTAGTTGGACATCTAGCATTGGCTATAATGTCCCTGCTGACCCGGGGAAACTTCAGAATAAAGGTGAATATTTCTTCGGCAGGTTTCCAGCGCATCCCAAGAATCTTTTCTGTGGCTACATCAACGTTCATATCAACTACTTGGCTCGGCGGATCTTCATCATTAGCGTCGGATATATTGAATAAGACTTCGGAAGAATTCGATGCAAAGTTACGCAATACAAAATCTCCTGCTTTGTGGATTGATATGATAGCTCTAGTGACTTTTACGGCCTCAGCTCCATTATCAAAACAGTCCACATAATGATGGTCAACAATCGCTTTGACGGCTCTTGGGTGATCCTTTGCGAAACTCGATGCGTTCAGGTTCTTGACAAAATTGGCTGTGCAGGGTGAGTAGTTGGCATCGAACGTCATCGACTGCATTATATAGGTATCGATCGGCTGGTCTTGTCTAAACATCCATAAAAATCGCTGCGATTGCTGGTCCTCCAGCCGGATCCGAATCTGGTGGAACGTTTCCTTGATGTCTCCAGTCACCGCAATAGGACGTAAGCGAAAATTGAAAAGGATAGGCAACAAATGCTTGAGGTTGTCCGGTCCCTTTAGTAGTAGGGGGTTAAGAGAGACATCGTCCACACTGGCTGCTGCATCGAAAACTAGGAGCAGTTTATTTGGCTTGTTAGGGTTCTTCACGCCAAAGTGCCGCAGGTGCCACGTTCTTGGAGTTGTTCTATCTGCCTCAACTTTGGTCATCTTTCTGGCATACCCCTTTTGTACGTAGCTCTTAATGATGTCTTTATATTTGGCTGTAAACTCTGGTTCGCTTGTCATATTATTGTTAAGGCTCCATAGCCTCCTTCTTACCATTTCGTAGCTAGCTGGAGCCTAAACTGCTTAATCTTTCCACAATAGACTTGTGGAAAATGACTTTCGACTCTTCGCTGCCTTTGAGGAAATGTGTATAGCTCTCTGATCACACGACGAAACTAATTCTTCTGTTGGCTTTTCTATACCAATATACTCCTCCACTATCAACTCTAAATGTAGATCCTCTTCCTCCTTTCTTTGGATATTATGTAGAACGAAATCATCATCTGGAACCTCAGACCCACGTGCTTTTCTCCTTCCATACACTACCCAACCAAGTTTTGTTTGTTTTTGTTTTGGCTCTGCATCCGACGATACAATAGTGCTTAATGGCGCACCCAGATGACTATTATCAAGCCCAATTAGCAATTGCGGCTGCGCGTTTTCAAACTCTTGAAGCGAAAATGCAGATGTAGGGAAGGCCACCAAACGCAGATCCGTCTTGGAAAGCGATTGAGTTGGCAGATTTAATTCAGCAGCGGTTTGCACTCCATTCAACATAAAACGTTTAGCTCCACTTTTGTCCGCACTAAATTGAAAATCCACCAGCATTGACTTTTCCGTCATTTATTTTTTTCCAAACCATTGCCAATTGAAGGGCCCTTGGTGACCCTTTAGACGTAGCTGTCTAGCCAAATCTGAACTCAAGATAGTGACGGAGGAATCTTCGCCGAGTAGCGCATAAGTTCTTACCACTATGTTGTTTTTATAAAGCCTTACGGGCAAAATACGGAAAAGAATCTTGGAGTTTACTTTGGCATTGCAGTTCAATAAAGGCTTCGATATTTGGCAAAGCGGTTTCTTCCTCTGAAAGAGTTGGTTTCTTCGGCAGCTGCTCTTCATGAAAAGAAAAATGATGTGCTCTTTCGCAATCATTGATTCCGGGGCCTGCATGACCGCACATTATGGCCGTACCTGAGGCAGAAAAAGCTTAATTTATTCGTTCTTACGAATTTCCACTTCTTCTGGACGTTAAGGGACACATCAGCACAGCTATTCAGCACGGCGTGTGACTTCCGCTAGCAATAGCGGCAAAAGTCAGTTTTGGCAGCGACTGAGGTGGATGGTTCCGTGGGATAGAGAACCTCTGACTACAATTTTCCATTTCGACGTTGGCTGACTCGTAGTAGAAGGTAGAGATGGTCCAACCGATGGCTGCGGGATGAATGTCTGCTGACTGAAAGGCTGAAGCTGACTTAAAGGTATTAAATATCACGAGATTCTTTGCGTGCATGAAGATCTGGTGGAAGTTGTTTATGTACCTGACACCATAGGCAATTGCGGTTACAAAGACGTCGCCGTTGCTAAGTACGGCATGTACTGGCTGGTAAGAATATCTGTTGACAGAACGATGGGAACGCTTGGCGGCTCGGGGAGAGTTTTGGAGGTATTTTCCTGTTGGCGCAGGTTAATGAGCTCTTGTAGACGTATATGCTCTTCTTTTTACGTCGGGGGACTGTCTAGTTTCCGCCTCGATCATTGCGATTTTTTTGTTGGAATCTGTCTCACTTCCATAGGGACTTGCGTCCTCTGAGATATTCGAAAAAATCACTTGACTGTTACTGCGGCCATGAAACGAAATTCCCTTTGTT
Organism: Volucella zonaria; assembly: GCA_963966105.1. Classification (NCBI taxonomy): domain Eukaryota; kingdom Metazoa; phylum Arthropoda; class Insecta; order Diptera; family Syrphidae; genus Volucella; species Volucella zonaria. The sequence goes on from OZ014530.1 coordinate 168,172,422, forward strand.
TAACGGGGAGCTTCTTCTTAAGGGATTGTCCTCTGACATGGACGGCGATGAAAAATTAAAAACCTTCTATGATGGCGGCGGCAGTCGAATTTGAATAATCTTCAAAGGTGCTGGCGGCAAATAAATTGGGGTAACCCTCAGTAGTGATACTCTGGCGGCAAATAAAATAAAAGTTCTTCTCGTTCAAAAAAGAATAAAATTTGTTGCATGTGCTGAAGCAAAAGAACTTTTCCTACACCATTACCCAAAAAACTGAAGCATCAAGTATGGTAAAGCAAAGGAAATGAAGTTAATCTCTATAAAAATTAATTTTTAGTTTAACAATTCATATTCAAATATGCGACTTACTTTTTGTAGTGAACGCTCAGAGATTCCAAATGCAAATGGCGGATTTGTGCTTCGTGTGGAATATTCATTCTTCCAACATTTTTCGCGCCAACTTTTGACGTTTGACAAAAAGGAAATTTAGTTCTGTTTGCATTTAAACAAGCAAATATTCAAGGCTCTGTTTGCTTTTGACTCCCCGATGTGTTCACTTTACATAATTTTGAAAATATTTTAACAAAACTTATTCACGGACCAGACGTAGTTTCGGCTTCATTGTTGCGGATTGGATAAGTAATTGATATTTGACACACATTATTTAAAAATTTACGTTAAACAATATTATGTTTATTGTTATGTGCGAGTTGACGCTAAAACATAAGAAATTATGATCACATTTTTATTTGTTGCATACTATATTACCTGTCCTGAATAACAAAGTAAATTTACCCTATTGATGTGAACTTTAAGCGTATATTGCCCCACTGTGCGACGTTGCGATAACTTTTTGTGGGCCTATGAAAAGTTATTGGTATATACTGATAAATCACCAAAATATTCAAGCCTGGAAAGCTTATGTTCAGCGCATTAGTGGTGAGATAGAGCCCAAATGCTCGAAAGTGTGGCCTAAATTAGGTCAGATAGGATGCGGTTCGTCGAAAACTGCCGACGAAGTCATATTCCAGAAGTCGTATTCAAAAGCGAAAGCCATGAATCTTCTAAATAAAAAAAGATTTTTGATTGATAGGTACTGTCAAAAAAAAAGTTTTATAGTTTTTAAAAAACACACTTCATATATGTATACATACCTATATGTACTGTAATAATTTCTTACAATTGCAGTGATTGTTAACGTGCGCTCTTTTTCGGATCAAATACTTATGTAAAAGCATTACAGAGAATAACAATTATTAAAAATATAAATGTCCTGCCCTCATTCCTCATGTCTATAGTATATGTAAGTATGTATGTATGTATTCGCAGACTGACAGGCGCCGTACTTTATTAATTTCGTCCCCAGTTGCTGCCAAATGATGATGAGGATTTTGTTTTCTGATTATGTACTTATATTTTGTGGATACATCTCCACACTCAAACATGCTAGTTCCTGTGACATTCAATAGACAATTACTAAATCGTTGTGTTAATATGCACATATAGAGGAATAGATTTGAAGTGTAACAACGTACAGATCGATTTAGTAAAATAAAAAATAAGTAAATTGAAAAACATCCTAAAGTATAGACACAATTTTTTTTTGGCGTATTCATTCATATGGATAAAGAAAAGTTTCTGTTGAATGTACAACCAATTTAACTATGAATGCAATTAAAATTATTTATTACCAAAAACAAAAAAAAAAATTATGAAACTAATTTCAGAAACAAAATTTGTGATTCCCAACCCATACTAGGACATGAACGAGTATGTATTTGGCTTTCGAAAAAAAGGAAATACAACTCTTTCTAGTCACCATTTTCACCGGTCAAACATCTTAAAAAAAAAAAAAACAACAACAACAAAAACAAAACATTTAAGTATATATATACAAAAATATTTTGTATGCACATAAAACCCTCTCATCAATAAGCATAACAATTAATGCATGCGCACTCTCGAGTTTCTTCCTCGCTTCCTCGCTATGTGGGCAGTCTCCTGTTTCGTAATTATCGGACAACCTAGTGGCTGGTCGCCATCGCCAGTCAACAAATCGCCATCAGCTTGAGAATACCTTCCATCTGTGCTGTTTAGTAAAATTGAAAATCATAAAAGTTCAAAAGAAAAAAAATATTCAAAATTTCTAAAAAAACAAATCAATTTTATACTGTAAGGAGTAACAACAGTCAAGCGTAATTTCGTCATCGCGTTTTATTGTATATACTCGTATCATCTTTCGGCCACCTATAAAAACGCATTGTGTTACGCATTATATACTTCTACTTGTCGTCGGATTGACAATACGTATTGTCAAACGGAATGTAAATAAAAAATGCATTCAAGTTTACCTTATAGGTAGGAATGCTGCGTAATCATAACGCAGAGAGGCGCGTGTACATAAGAATCGGAAGTATTAGTGGTTCGGGGTTTCCTCTACATCGGGTTGGTTGTCGATGTCGTCGTCTCTGTCGTTGGCGTTGTCGTTTGTCGTTGCCGTTTGTCGATGTTGATGTTGATGTTGATGCCGATGTCGAGGACCTATGTACACATTTACGCGAAGGCTGTTCTTGGTTATTCATCCCTGTTTGTCGTTCTTCGTTGCTGGCAGACAAAATACTACGATTCGTAAAGGGCTACAGAATTTACGCTCACATCTCGCGAAGTACTCGCCGTGAATGTTGGATTCATCGTACAAATATAAAGAACGTTCCCTGACTTTCATATAATACCATATGTATCTTCACTTTTAGCTAACCCATAAAAATTCATGAGTTTTGGTCTTTACCGGCGGCGACGGTTGATAGTGTTCCACTATCGGTCATAAGTGAAAAGTGGTTCATCTTTTTGTTTTTGTGTTGTTTTTTTTTTCCATTTCTTTTTCTATTAATATTAAAAGTATACTTCTACCGCTGTATCCGAAAGATACACATAATATATATATATAAAAAATAATCTTTATTGATTAAAGTGACAAGTGAAGAATTTTTTAGTAAAAAAAAAATGTGTAAAGTGAGCACACAAATTTAATAAGATCTCCGGAAATCCTATTGGAATTCTAATTAGTGTCCAGAGAGATTCGCTTAAGGATACACCACTACACTACAACTTAGAAGGTGAGAACGGAAAAACATTTAAATGACCCTTTTGCATGTCAATTGTTTACTTTATCGTACCGGCTGATCTCTTGTCAAATTTCGGCCTACTGAAAGAAAGTTAAACGATGATATTCTCGCGATCTTGTTTTTTTTTTTACTAAAGAGTTTCATCTAAATATCGTATCGAACCCTTAAGACTGTCCGTTGCGTTTCTTTAAAGATTTGTACTCGTATGTAGAATGCGGGCACATCATCATCTCAGACATGTGAACTTTTCCCTTGAATGAATAGACTTGGTTTTCCTTATCTGAGAGTAAGATAAGATGTCCTTTTGTGTGTCCGCGGGTTTACGTGTTGTTAATCGATCAGTTTCGATTAAATGGACGTGATTGCAACAATAGACTTATGACAGGATACTATCGTGGAAAAAGGAAACAAATTATGTTTAGGGGATTCTGGCATTTTCGCAGGAAGATATGTACATGCTCTTACGTGTGCACAACATACTCAGTTGGAATATCTTTATGATTTTTATGATTGCGACAGGGAAGGGATGACATTTTGATTTTGTACCTTATACGCGTTTATGAATAATTTGAAAACTAACGTTCGTGAGCTAACAAATGATTGCTCGATCAATTGTGTGATACATCTGTGAAATGATAAAAAAGAGTTTCTAATTGGTTTGCCTGATTTCTACAGATACACTCCGATTCACTCGACACTGAGTTGCCATTTTATTTTATATTTCTCATGCATAGTTCACACTATGATGTGTATGTTAAATCCGTCGTGTACAGTATCTAAACCTTTAAACTTAAGCATCATTCATCAGTCCCAAGTGTTACAACTGAGTCCGAGTTCGAAAAAAAGGTAGGCAGATATTTGGCCTTAGTACGATTGATTTTATGACCATATACTGCTTTAAATAAGAAACCTGGAACAACATAGAAAATCAACAAACTCTGGACACTCTCTTTATGTACTCGGTTATTTCCGTTGTTACTTTCGTTTTAAAATTATTGTACATATTATTATGGAATTTTTTTATATATATGTACGTCTCAGTTGTTTTTGAGATTTGAAATCCGTCCATATAAGATCTTTGGGCACTTCTCCGAATTAATATAGACAAAATGCACTTCTTTCGCAGTGTCGCTACGTTTTTCCGTCACTATCTGTCTTTCACGAATCCGCATTGACTGCCGTTAAGTTTAATAACATCGGACTGTTTATAATCCAGAACTCCCTCGTATATTTTCACAGTATACAAAATTAGCTTTGCCGACCGATAATTGTTGCAATTTGGCGTGTGGTCTTTGACTTTGTAGAGTGAAGCAAGAAAGCTCTCCCCTCACCGTTTTAACATCCGACTACGTCTCATTATTTTATTGAACTAGCTCACGAGCCCATTAAAAACCAACATTGCCGATTTTCATCCAAGTGTGGGTTTTCAACTTATTTATTTAACAACTTTGCTTACTTTCTCCACCGGAAAATCTGATATTTTCTTCTATGCACTACGAGAGGAAATGTTAAGTATTTCAAGGAAGTTCTTCATAAAATAACGTGTTGAAATACTATTTTTCACATACGAGTATTGCTGTTTTCCCTAGGTAAATGATCCTCTTATTTATCTACGAGTATATGTGTGTATATTGTATATACATTTATGTTCAAAATCTTGCAAATTTTCCTTTCGATATAACAGTCTTTTCGATATTATACATCTTCTGAAGTTATTCGCTTGTTCATTGATTGCGAGGTGATGCACGTGCCCTAGCTATAGTTTTTCTTATCTCATTTTTGTATATTTCATGGTCTAACTAGAGACGAATTTTATTTTTTTCTCCATACTTAATTCGCTGTTAAATACTTGCCTTCAGCGCTCCCTTTTTTTTTTTTCGTTGATCCACTTAGTCGTATTTCGCAGCTATTCTCACAAATTTACGGCACGGATCTGGAATTTTTTCCTTTTTAAACTATTCCAGTTAATTTTCTTCACTGATGTTGGTTTCGATTGACATTCTTGTAATTTCTTCAAGAAAAATTCTTTTAGCAAAGATGATTTGACATCTTTTATTCGACGTTCACCATAGCCACAAAATTTCAAAGCTTATCATAGCCACTGCTGGCATTGCACTGGAGGGTTTGCTTCCATTGCAGCAGAAGCAGCGGAGAGGGGTTTAGTGGTAAATGAGGATAAAACAAAATATAATATATGCTGTCAACAAGTTTGAGGTTATAAAAGGCTTTGTCTACCTGGATTCCGCTGTAAATTTTTAACAATGGCACCACCGTAAAGATTGACCGAATAATCAGCCTTGGCAATCAGTCGCTGTTTCTTTGGAATAAGAAGATAACTGTGAATTGAGTTTCTCTCACGAGCAACGAGAAAGCACTGTATAAAACGCTTATAATCCATGCTCTACTGTATTGCGCGGGAGTATGACCTTTATGTAAATCAGATGGAAACACCTTTGGCCGAAAACTTCTTCGAGTGATATATTCGGTGGGTGGATATAAACACAATTTGGAGAAAAAGACATAACAACGGGGGGCTAGAATTCATTAGCTCCGATGAGTAGTAGGTACATGCTGAGAGATTGAACACGAGCTTTCCGATTCGGAATATCTTTGAATCCATTCCGGAAGGACAACGCATTGAAGGAATACCTTACCTTCGATCGCGATGGCGCGCTCAGTTGGGAAAGGACCAGGCCAACTTGTTGTGAACAACTAGGGTTGGAGTTCTACTTACAAAATAATCGAAATCATGTCTCACAAACATATGTACAGTATTGGCCAAAATTAAAGCACGAAATGATCTCGCTTTGGGAAAAACTAAAGAAAATTCAAAAAACCTATGATAATATTCCAATTTTTTTAATTTTCTAACCAAAATATGGTATATTATCCTTCAAAACTCATTAAAAATTAGGTGGACAAAACTAAATCACATGCAAGCTATGTTTGGTCACTCGTCAGTGCTTAGTCAGTTTTACCATTTTATTTCAATATATTGTACAATAATTTCACCGGTTGGTTTTTTCTCAAGCAAGATCTTAGTAATAAGAAAAACAAGTACTTGCGTGCGTCGACGTTATAATTAAAGCAGAAATAAGTGATAATATGGCGCGCAATAAGTATTCCACGGATCTTAAAGAAGAAATAGTGTCTGATTTCAATAGCGGTGAATTAATATCCAAACTATTCATAGTGGCGTTAGACCCCGAAAGACCACCAGTCGCTGAGAAAAAGACATCGTCAGCTAATCAAAAAGGATCCCTTTATATCGTCGTGAAATATTAAAAATGAACTCAGCTTATACAATTCAAGCAGGGCGATCCGGCGAGGACCGGTTGATAGTGGCCATTTATTTTTCAAAAAAATCGGCGTGTAAGACTTGAGTTCGCAAAAGCACATTTGAATTGAACTGTGCCCTCTACGATGGGTCCAAATTTAATTTAAATGGATCTGACGGATTTCGGACGGTACGGAGACCAAAGGCGAATGATTAAATCCCCGTTTCACAATGAACACAATTAACCACGGTGGAGGCAGTATAATTGTATGGGGATGTTTTTCCAGTCAAGGAGTCGAGTCAATCCACAAGATTAATGGAATAATGGATCGTTTCATGTACCGGATAATTCTTCAATTCTTCTTCTCCTCATGCTGAGGATATTATGGCGCAGCGATGGATATTCCAATATGACAACGATTCTAAACATATCGCTAAACTCGTGAGGGATTGGCACAATGAAAACAATCGCGGCGGAAAAAAGCGGCCACCACAATCGCCTGATCTCAACCCCATAAAAAATCAATGTGGGATTGTAGATCAGAGAACTGATCTCACGAAATGCCACAATTTAGATTTCATTCTTCAACAGAATGAATAACATCCCCACATTTTTTTTTTTGCAATTTATGAATTCGAAAATGTGCTTTTATTTTGTCCACCTATTTTTTAATGAGTTTTGCTTTATTTTGTTAATTTTTAAAAAATTTAATAATAATAATAATATTGTTAGCTGTGAATTGAAGACTAATATATTTTGATTAGAAAAAAATAAAAATTGGAAAATGATCATAGGTTTTTTGAATTTTCTTTAGTTTTTCCGAAAAGCGAGATCATTTCGTGCTTTAGTTTTGGCCAACGCTGTATACGAGTATCTCATATCCCGATTTCTCACAGCCAATTTGATGTGCGCAGGCGCTAATAAATTTTCAAGTTGCATTTTGAATCAGTAGTGTTATGGTTAGTGATCACCAGTAATGGCATAAATGACAATTAATCAGTCGTTATATTGTTTTAATACAGTTGAAATATTATATAGCAGTTCAGCTGCAATTTTGGAATTCCGATCCATAATAATACATTTTGCAAGCGTTCGTTTACAAGCTTGATTAGGGTATTTTGTACTCACCGCTTGGATATTTGGTTTCTGCCTGTGGTTCCAAAGATATTCTCCTACATATTTTGTTGAACTATTTTAAGATTATTCTTAGGATATTACTAATACGTCGAAGCTTGTAGAAACATTCTTTGGTAGCATCGCCTTTTATTTTTGCTGATGTTGACCAATTTAGTCTTGCAGATATTTCCAAATGCATTACCGTTACCTTAGTCTGCCATTTTCAAAAAATGCAGCATTTTATAGCAGCTTTCGCAGCTCCTTTCTCTGGTTTTTTCATATGACTAAATAACCTCCTTAGTAATGCCACTTTTAGTTTTCACTATATTAATCCAGGACTTACAATCAATTATGCTCGATCACTCTTTTAAGCCAAGATTTTTCAAAGAAGAACCCCTCATATTCACCACCCTGGTATACCAAAAAGTTACGCTCGCTTTGAAATAAAAGAAACAAGCTCTGCTACAAATATTTTATATCTAGCTCTTTTACAGATTTTTTCAACTCTCACTCTGCCTATATTGACTTTTCTGAACTTTGTCAATCTCTCTACTTTAAATACCTGAACCAAATGCGTCATATTGTCATTGTCGATTTTTTTTAAATTCATTAACACCCAGCGGAAATCTGATAACTACCCATCGTCCCTAAGTTTTTTGGATAAATCCTAAAAGGCTTTTACTAGTCAAGTCTATGAACCTGACTATCCTTACTTTCGTACCTAAGCGATTGTTCGAAAACAACGTTCCAATCAGCATACCATATATTACGTTGGAACAAGTAAGCCCAAAAATTTAAGTTCTCAATGACCACCACTCCGTTAGCCCCGAAGGGGCTGCCCCCCATACTTTAAAAAAAATGTGCAGTTTATTTAGTTGAAACTCTCATTGCTCTCTTCCATCTTTCGATATCCCAGGGAATTTTTCCCATAATCTGGAAGAATCCCTACATGCTTCTCCTTCATAGAACAGGCCACAAAGAAGAAATTTCCGTTGCTAAGCTCTCCTGCATTTCTAAGCTGTTTGAGAGTATTATTTATGACTCAATATATTTTCGTTGCAAGTCTATCTTTTCTCCAAATCAGCACGGATTTTTGAAAGGTCGGTCTACAGCCACAAACCTTACTGAATTCGTCTCAAGTACGTTGTGTGCACTAGAATGTGGGATTGAAGTCGACGTGATCGCAACAGATTTCAGCAAAGCTTTCGACAAAATCTCTTACAAAATTATTTGCACAAGCTAAAGGCTCTTGGCTTTCGATCAGGCTTTATTATGTGGATCAAATGCTACTTAGAAGATCGACAATATAATGTTTTATTTAGGTCATGGATTTCTAACCCTATTAATGCCTCTTCCGAAGTACCTCAAGATAGCCATCTTGATCCTTTACTATTTATATTAAAAATCAATGATGTTGATCGCATCACTGAAAGTCCATATACTAGGTGGCACAAAACTAATCACCCTATCGGAAGATGATATAATTTTTGCAAATGGCGTCATACGTCAATCATATTCGACATTTGTGGACTAGATAGCTGCAGTATAGAAACAGATAAGCAGTGGAGCGCTATACTCCTCAAGAGCGTGGAATAATTGTGTCGATATTTTTGACCAATAACACTGGTCAGCAAAAAAAATATTTATAAATATTTACCCGGAGATAAAATTATGTGATTCGTAATCGTTGGAGTTTATAGATTCAGGAAAACTATATAAAATAGCCAGATCACATCGGGATTTTGTGAGAAAACGCTTTTTTGAATTTAAGAATTTAACCAAAAATATTACCAAAAAATGTTATTTCTTGTAAAATTTTGTTACTTTTCTGTTTTTTTTTGGAAGCATCTGCATTCCGTTTATAAGAACACCTCGGAGTTTCTCTTATAAGCGACCAGCAGTAATCTGCCAACATTGATGGCTCCCATTTTCCTTGGTACCGTTGCTCTATTGCAGTAATGTCTTGGTGGAATCTCTCCGTGCTCATCGCTTACAACACCCATATTTTCAGGAAAGAAATTGAGATGAGAATGCAAAAAATTAAGTTTTAGCGATATGTTGCATCCCATTTTATGATAAGCATCGAGCATTTTCTTTACATTATCTGCATAACCTGGAGTCTTATTGAGCACCAGGCCTGTTTTTCCAATGAATCCAGAGTAGGAATGAAAGCTGGATCTTTTATAAGCTTTCTAATGTCTGGACCCACAAAAATATCTTCTTTAATTTTTGGAACTTTTGTTTCAAAAAATTGAAACCAGGTTGGTCTTTCTTCATCGCCTTTACAAAGTTTTTTATAAGAGCCAATTTGATATGTAATGGTGGTAGAATAACACGCTGTGGTTCGATCAATGAAGGATTCCTTATATTTTTTTCTCCACAAATAAAGTTTGTTCTTATAGGCCAATCTACTCTCACAAAGTGCTCCGATCGTGCTCTATTATCCCACTCACATAAAAAACAACAAAATTTGGTGTAACCTAGTTGTAGTCCAAGAAGTAGAGCAACAACTTTTAAATCCGAACATATCGACCACTTATATTTTTTATATTAAATTTTTCCCAATATAAATTTCATAGGACTCCGCGTGCTGTTGACAAAAACGCGCCACATGGGCATAGTACCCCGGCGTTAAATCCCGGATCCTACAAATTAATTTGTATCGTTCCCTTGATAATAATAATAATAAATTTCATAGATTTCTTTTAAATTCACACCATGCGCTAGAGGTATTGAAGGAAACTTATTACCATTATGAAGCAATACAGCTTTCAAACTAGCCTTTGATGAATAGCCGCTATTCTTCGGTTTTGTGCTCATAACCCAGTGACAGCATTAAGCCATTAATGCCATTACAATACACTAAGTTATCGGCTTTCGAAAAATAAGGAACAAATACACTTTGTCGCGTACGGTACTCTGTAATTTTTACCTCAGGCTTGAGCAGATTCCACTGCTTTATCCTTGAGCTCAGTATTTCAGACTTTTATTTTGACAAATCCAAGTCTCTGACGAGGTCATTAATCTCAATCTGACTAATGAGATGTGGTGCATCAGAAGATGTAGGGAGCTCAAATTCGGGATCATCCATGATTTCTTCTGAACAATATGACGAACTTATTTCTGTGTCCGAAAGGCGTCCGGAAGGTGGCTTTTATGGAATGCTTTGATCTTCGAGAAAATCCCTTCACATTGGTGCAACAAAAGTAACAATCTATGTGACTCTGGGGGCTCTCTCCATATCATAGGCATTACAAAAGGCATTGCAGAAAATGAACCTTTAAACCAACCAGTTAGCAGCAAATGTGTGGTGCCCAGAGTTTATTATAAATTTAAAATAAGAAAAGTAACACTTTTCAATAAATGGTTTTATTTTCTTTTTTCGGAAACATGGTGTAAATTCTCCACAAATATAGCAGAATAAATCTGGACAATTAACACAAGATCGTGGCATTTATCACTTTAATGCACTTCTAATATTCTTCTTACGCAAATTAGTTTATTTTTTTAAATTACGAGAACCGACCTCGTTCGATAAAGATGTACTCGTAAAAGTGTGAGCTTAGGTTGCTGTACGTGACCTGAGCAAAATATTATTTTTTTCGTTATCTACAGGTCGAGTATTATAAGAAACACTATCCAGTATGTCCGAGTATTTTTCATTGTTGCCCAGGTGTTAGCGCAGCGTGAATTTCGACGTCGATTTCCTAATCGTGTCGCGCCAACTGGGCAAACATTCCGGCGTTTAGCTATTCGCTTCGTAGAGAGCGGAACTACAGCAGACCATGCAGGGCGTTTCCGCTACCGGACTGGTCGTTCGGCCGAGAATATCGCGACTGTGGCTGCCGATGTCACTGAGAACGAAGAAACATCAACCAAACGACGGGCCACGCAATTGACCATCACCAGAATTTTAGTGAAAGGCTTACAAATGTTCCCGTACAAAGTGCAAATAGTGCATCACTTAATGCCTCAATCTCAACAACGAAGAGGACAATTTTGTGTCGAGCGACGAGGCGCATTTCCACTTCAGAGGTTACGTCAATAAGCAAAATCTTCGTTTCTGGGGCACTGGTAATCCGCGTGTGATGCACGAAGAGTCATTACATCTACTCAAAGCCACTGTGTGGTGCGGTGGTTACGTGGGAGGAGTGATTGGGCCGTATTTTTTTGAGGACGCCATCGGCAATACGGTCGCTGTTACTGGCGAACGCTACAGGGCTATGATAAACGACTTTTTACTGCCGGAATTGGATGAGCGGGTCTTGGTGAACATGTGGTTTCAATAAGACGGTGCAACTGCACACACAGCACGAATCACAATGGATATTGTGAAGGAAGCGTTTCCTGGTCGTGTAATCTCCCGTTTTCGTGATTTGGCATGGCCAGCAAGATCGGGCGATTTAACCATCCCAGACTTCTTTCTTTGGGGCTACTTGAAGTCGCGGGTTTATGTTAACAAGCCTCAGACAATCGCAGCCCTTAAGGAGAATATTCGACAGGAATGCGAACAATTATCACTGGAACTCTTGCGAAAAGTCATGGAAAATGCGATATCATCTTTTCCACTTAACAAAAACTTTTGTAAAGATCCAAGTAAAGAGTTCCATCTCTCAAAATCATTTTTTTTTATTTAGTAAAAGAGTAATTCAACAAAATTGGATGATTAATTTTGCGCCACCTTGTATATCTGTCTGCGCCGATGACATGAAAATCTTCAAACATTTCTCAACTTACTCTGATTGTCTTCTACTGCAGCAGGACTTGAATAGATTTTCCACTTGGTGCAAAAAGAATTTTCTTGAGCTCAATGTTAGTAAATGCCAAGCTATTTTTTAATCAACCCTTTCCTTTAGTAACTGAATTGAGGGATCTAGGTGTTATTTGTGATATAGAACTCAGTTTTCTTTCCCATATTGACATATTGAAAAGAACACCGCACTTGGTTTTATCAAGCGCTGGTTTAAGGAATACTCCAACCCCTATAAGTGACTGTTTATAAAATTTGTTCGACGTCTTCTTGAATATACTACCCAAGTTCTGTCACCATACTACACCGCCCATATTCTCTGGCTTAAAGCCGTACAATGAAGGTTCCTTTGCCTCGCTTTACAGGGACTTCCCTGGACTGATAATTTAAATCTACCACCGTACATAGATCGTATGCAGCTTATAGACTTACATCCCGTTTCTGTACGCAGGAGAGATACCGACATACCAAAGAGGCTTATCCCTCTTAACACCAACCCACGTAATCTAAGGCCTGTACCACTCTTTCGACTCAATTCTCACCGAAGAAATTATGGATTCCTAGAACCGGAATCTAGGAAGCTAGTCCATGCTAATGTCCACCTTAACAAAATTTCTATTTGGAATTTCCTTTATTCCTCTCTTGCCTTTCCATCAATAGCCCAACCCTTTAGTAAGTTAAGTGTTTTCTGCTTATAATAAGCTTCAATAAATCCGTCCGGGTTTACCCGGGCGTCAAATCAAACCAAAACTTCTATCCACAAACTCATTGAACCCGAACACAATTTTTCGGTAATAAAAAGGGTCGATTTCAAGCTGCCGAAGAGACTAACCAATCGCAAGCCATTGTCTCGTAGCAGCGTGAGGGCCAAAATCTTTTTGCAAAATATCCACATGTATGTTGTTGGCTGTTGGATGGTATTTGTTGCATTTTTCGTCAAAAAATTACGATTATTCGTAATGGCACTGTGCGACTGTGCGTTATCATGGTGTAAAATCCACGAGTTTTCTGCCCACAATTCTGGTCTCTTTCGGTGAATTGCTTCACGCAAACGTCTCATAACGCCCAAATAATACTCTTTGTTTACTGTCTGGCCTTCTGGCCTTCTGGCAAAAATTCATACAGCGTTGTAATCCATGAAAACCGTGAGCATTGCCTTCTTTTTTGACTGAAAACGACGTGGTTTCTTTGGTCTCGGCTCATTTGGTGAACGCCATTCACTTGCCTAATGTCTGGATTGCATGTCGTACTTATAAACCGATGTCTCGTCTCCAGTAATGATCCTTTTGATGAATGTGGGATCGGATTCAGCCTCGCAAATCATATCTTTTGCGACGTCAACACGGTCTCTTTTTTGCATGAAATTGAGGTCTTTTGGCACCAACTTTGCTGCTACACGACGGAAACCCAAATCATTAACCAAAATGTCTTGGACGGATCCATAGGCAATGTTGAAGTCCCCCGCCATCTCTCTGATGGTTAATTTGCGGTTATTGACAACATTTCTTTTACTTCATCGATGTCGATGGTCTGCCACTGCGTTCACCTTCTTCGCCTGACTCACGACCACTTTTGAACCGCTCGTGCCACTGGTAAACCACTGTTTTCTTTAGATAATCGTTGCCGAAACAGTTTTCCAACATTTCCAACGTACGCGCACCATTAAATCCGTTTTTACGCAAAATTTAAAACAACTTCGTTGTTGCAAATTTAAATCCATTTCCAAAATTGTAAAAAATCGCCAACACACACAGAGATAGACGTACTCTTGGCTACGCAACTTTTGCAAATGTCAAGCTATGATGCTAAAATTTAGAGGAGATGTCAACAACAGATTTACCAACTTAACAAAAAAACAGAACTCAAATTGGAACAAAGGGAACGTCACACGGTGATGTGGTGCGGGAACTTTTTGATCTAGGTGGTATATTCCGACGGAAAAAGGCCAAAATGTTGCAATCAATGTCGAATTGGCATCTACTTATCATTGGCAATATTTTCACTCACGGTACAGATTCTTCTGTACACACATTATGTATACGCGTTGTTGGCTTGCATCATGAGAGTGTATGTTGTACAAATTTGTCCACAGCGCGGCGATTAGCGAGCTTAGTTGAATGATTATACCTACATTTCGCGAATTCACGACCAATTTCCCAAATACGTTCGAGAAATATGAATTATACTCATACAAATATAAATGTCAAAGAACTATCAAATACGACAGCACGATTTGAAAGTTGTCCCTACGAGTATCGGTAAAAAAGAACAGTCTTTATTTTCGATGTATGGAATAGGCTCTAACTGCTGAATTACCTTTTTTGACTACAGAAAGGGCTGTAGGAAAAGGGAATTTTTTTTTTAGTTTTTGAGCTGATGTCAGTCCTCGCATTAACTTCCAAGCCAAATAAACAAAACCTCCAACTACCTACCTACAATTACAGTTGAAAATTCAGAATCTTGGATTTAAGTAATTTTGTTCAATAAGCTGATGAGAGCCTTAGCAAAGATCTATGTATACAGATAGAGAGATAGAGATAGAGATCTATGTATACAGATATATAGGTAGATACAAAAATAAATGTTGCGAGATTTGTGCAATGAAGTACATAATACAACAATTGGATGTTTAACATTTAATAAAGAATGTATGTCCGAGTGGTCGAAATAATTAAAAGTTTCTTTTTGATTCATATGTTGTTTTGGTACTGACAGCTCTTTCCCGTTCGAAATCTTAGCTGTTAGATTTTGGATTGTTCCCTTACAAAGTCCCGTCCGCTTTATTATCGCTTCTCAGTTTGGGTCGTACAGCAATTGACGCATCTGAGAATCGGAAAACCCGCACGTGATTGTCTAGAAGCCGCAGAGAGCGACAGTTTGGTGCGGATTTTGGAGTGGTTTGGCCCATTTTATTTCGAATTTCGAAAATGCTGCTGGAAACGCCATTCCGGTCAAATTTGAAGATGTGGACTTGGACGATCTTTGGTTTCACGACGATGGCACGCCATGCCACACAGCCCATCGAACAACACATCTTTTACTTTTTAGCTCCAATTGGATCCCGTTAGATTTTTTCTGTGGGGTGCCCTAAAAGATCGATGTTATGCGGACAATCCGGAGACGGTTTAAGCCCTTAAAGCGAATATCGTCCGAGCCATTCGTGAGATAGAGTCAGAAATAATCAAGGAGGTCTTGGAAATTTGGGTTGATGCGCTATTGCGAACCCAGCCGCGATAGCCACGTGAATGAAATCGTATTCTAATGAGAATATTTGCTCTTTCTAATAAAGCGATGACATACTGAAAATAGTTGATTTTTTTTCATTTTATTTTATTTTTATGAATAAACTTGTGTTTGAACCACCACTTCACCGCATACCATATTGAGCTTGTTGAGGAAGTTCTGAACTTAGAATTTGAAATGCAATAAAATTGGATCATGAACAAGTATAAGTATAAAAGTATTCAAGAAATTATCTATATATTCATACATACATACATACATACATCATACATGTTCAAGTTAAGCCTTCTAAAACGAATACTTAAACGTCAGTCACGGATTAAAATATTTTTATATCTTAAGATATTCTCTCCCTTAAGTCAGTGACTTATTAATAGAATTGTTAAACATTTACTAACTACTCCTGCACTCTAATAAATACTTGATAAGTTTATATACAGTCAGAGCTACTTCAAATTTGGTTTCAAAAATAACAAAGAGAGTGTTGTTTCAGTAGACTGTGGGATAGTGTATTGAATCCTCCCCTTACTTCACATCATTGCTACCACCTATTGTTTCTACAGCAGAGTATGATTAATCCACAGGGTAGTAGTATAGTCTGATATACTTATTCTTCCCATAGGAAGGACTTCCTTCCGAATGTACCATCACAGCATGATAGTGTGGTAGAGAACCCACGCGCGTTACACTGCATGTAAATCGGTATTCCCTTCTCGCATCATTTGATGGAAATTTCTCTGCTGTTCTCACATTACGGAAGCCCTTATTGGATCAATTACAAAATTCATTGTGCGTAAAATTGTGACGCAACACTGCAACCCGAACATTCGGGATAAAAACAAAAAAAAAGGGGCCCATGCATGTGTTAATGCATCTCATGGACATCCGTCAGAGATTTCTTAAAACATCTCAGCTATTTAGATACACAAAGACTATTCATACTTGTGACCAACGGGCAAAGCAACTACATAATCAACACCTTGAACCTTTTAGTAGCCTGAGCTGAGTCGACCGGCCGGCATGGCTGTTCTATGACTGTCGTGGCAAATGAAACTTTATGCGTTCGCTATAGTCTGGTGAGTATTACGATTCGCCTCGGCTTTGGAATTGGTTTCTTTGGAAAGTGTTCTTCACAACGGCAATGCACCAACGGTAACAGCTCCAGCAATAGTGTCTAAGAGCTCCACGATACGAGTACTCTTATGCTATCCCGGGTACAGAGGGTAATTATGGAGTTTCCAATAACTAAGTCGCACAAGTTTCGTAGTAAATTTATTTATTCTTTTCATTTTTTCTGAATTTAAATGCAAATTACTTGTTGTAATTTTATGAACGGCCTAACTATGCGCTTGTCAACGTTTATGATTCTTCAGAAATTGTTTATGACATGAACTGAGAGAGATTCAAAAACGATAAATCCGAGGCCCTTTAATGCTCTGTCACAGCTTCGAATTTCACTTTTCTTGCGTGTAGATACAATATGCTGTACAAAGAGTCTTTGACATTTCGCGTCAGCCGCCTACAATTCGTCTCGAATTCTCTTTTTTGTCATGTTTTTTTTGTTCCGTGTTATTGTTATGGATTTATTATAGTGTTGTTTGGTTGTTTTTTATTGTCGGGGTAAAAAGATTGCGCGTGAAAAGCAATGTGATGACGATGTTTTCATACATTCACACACCAGAGATGACATGACTAACATTAAAATATACGGTTGAATATTCGCCGATAATCATTTATTTTCATATTTAGGTTTCTTTTTACTTGTACACCGTCATCCCTAAAAAATAATATTTTTTCTCTTTTTAAGCTTGTTGAAAAAGATCAACTTATCATTCGATTGGACTATGGATTTACGAGTAACATGAAGAAAGCAAAGATTTCGTAAGGGGATCAGAAATCCTCTCTGTCCCATGCTCGAAAGTAGTATTCTGGCAATAGATCAGAAGCGGTTCCTAGCCACCTCCTATTGTTGGACGTGCAAAAGAGTCGAGCAATGTATGCTACCAAAGATGGCATTTGTCATCGGTTGTGACTTCTTGCTTTGTCAATTGAGAGCTTGAGATTGCATTTACCGATTTATGATATTTAGTTTAGCTGTAAAAAAAAACAATGGCTGCCAAGTCTATGAAGGATTCACTTTGTAGGCCTACACATAACTCTGACGTACGGTGAGGGTTGCCTTTGTATCTAAAATCGTTAGAGTTCAATTGCCGGGTTCCTGGCAGTCAATACTGCTTGGCATTCCGAACCAAGTCATACGCAGATGGTGCCGCTGTACTGTTTGTCGCTAAGTGACTCTCCACTCTTACAAAAGTCATAGATATGCAGACGGTGTCGTTGAACTTTTTGCCTCATGATGCCTCCCATAAAACTGACGTTGATCTCTTCACTGGGAAGCTTAGTGGTATGAATCGGATATCGCTAAAAGATGTCATCAGTTGTTTGTATTGATCACGGCAAATCTCAATATGAGGAAACACTTCCAGCATAAATTAGCTGAGGAAAATAGAGCTATTTCATCAGTTTGGGGACACTGTTTTGATAGCAAATACATTGAGCATAGCTCAGAGATCAAATTGTTTAGGACAACAATATTGCCATATGGAGTAAAAGTATGGGAATATTGCAACTTCGAAGAGGTGGAAGCCCTACTGAGGTAGTTCCTTAACCGAATTTTCTGCTTGCCATTTTGCATACTAAATTATATGCTTCGTTTAAAAATAACAGTACCACCATTATTTTTGGATATATTTTTTTTTGAGTATATAAAGCGTTGAAGATGGAATGCTACCCAAACTAGTGCTCAAGAGTGTAATATCATCAAGAGGAAGCCTTGTCAATAAATTGAAGGAGCTAGGGGATGATTTTGGCGAAAACGTGAGCACTCAAGCAGATATTAAATCTGTCGACTTAGGGACCCTGTTTTGTTAAATATTAGAAAACATAGGCCATTCTACGTATGAAAGATGCAAACACAATCCTCAATTTTAATCATCAAGAAAATACCTACATACTTTGCCAATCGCTTTCCTGTGATGAGTGAATTGGAATTTGAATTTCATTCCACACCGACCTGGCCTGACAAGTCTATGCCACATTTGTAATCTGAAGAAGGGAAAGATGTATACCCAATTAGATGGGACATAATAGAGTTACGTTCAAAATACGTTGTTAT
This sequence comes from Volucella zonaria, assembly GCA_963966105.1. Taxonomy (NCBI): domain Eukaryota; kingdom Metazoa; phylum Arthropoda; class Insecta; order Diptera; family Syrphidae; genus Volucella; species Volucella zonaria. Next base: position 168,191,088 of record OZ014530.1, read on the forward strand.
GGGCCAAGGCTTCTCCCACCAATGACGTTGTCTAATAAAAAGCGGGTGCAGAGCATATTACTGGTCTTATCGTAAACATCTTCAGATGACGCCACCGAAGGTTGCTACGATTTGACCAATTACAAGTTGCCGGTCATAGGTCTTGTTGGTGGCAAGACCACCGGCAGTCCCTACCAGGACTTAAATCACGGTACAATGGGAGTCAGGAGCCCCCCGGATTTCAGTCCGGGCCTGACTTGTTGAGGTAGGCCCCCATGTGGGAGCGTCATGGTGGCTGTGGTTTAAACCCAAATCGGGGGTGGTCTTCCTGTTGGTTTGACCCATCGTAGAGTAGCAAATAAGTACTGGGTGCTGTGACCCTAAAAGCAGCAAGAGATTTTAGATCGGCCTCGATCCATACCAAGGGTAGAACTTGTGCCTCCAACACAAGTTCTGCTTTGGTATTATACTATTAATGTAGGTAAGCGATGGCAAGGCATATCCTTACTCCCATGGATGTATGGGCATCCCGTAAACATAAGTCTACACGACAGGTGGTTTACGTTAGAAACCAGAGACTATACACGTTGTTACATCAAACGTTAATAAGACGAAAATGAGTGAAGGCCTGCGCATTCTGAATGGAGGCCTCGGTTGGGAAAGCTTTGTATAAATATGCAGCAATCGCACTGACTTACAGAACTCGAATTGCTGAACCCGACTTTTAGTGAAATGAAAAGTGTAAACATAAAATTAAACTCAGAAACCGTCAATCTGGTAGAAAGCCTTGGGCGAAACCATATTAAACTTAAGAAAAGAAAAAGAATTGTATATATTTTACTCATACGAGTATGTATATTTAATTTTATTCATCTAAATAAAGTTTTCATAACTAATTAACTAACTACGAGTAACTTTGCGATACGGTTTGTATTGCCAATCTGTTCGCGGTCTGTCAAATAGAATCAAAGCGCTATCAGTTCAGTTTACTAACTACTCGAAGTTATGAAAAGTTGCTATGATGTTAAAGGATGTTAACCAGTTAACCAGTTACCTACTTAACAAAGGAACCTGCAGTTTAATTTGTCCAATGATTCTCCTACTTAGAGGATATAGAGGATAGGTAAAGTGGACGCTCCATCCGCTGCATTATAAGTATAGGCGTGTTTTATTCAAAAGTGCGTATCCACTTTTCCAAAAAACGCTCCAACTCACTTCTATACTCACTTCATAGTTGCTTTTTTCTTTTCTCCGATAAACTAGAGCTTTGGTGGCATTTTGAAAGCATCTTTGCACACACTAATTTTAAAAAAGGTTCAAGCTCCTTCTTAGGTAGAAGAAAAATAACTATTTTTTCCAAGTGTAAAAAGTCCAAAAGAACGTTAATTATTGACTTGCTCTTTCAAAACATAAGTTCATCCACGAACACATCCCAGAATAGGAAGAAACGGGATGCTGCCAACCATCAGGAATCGAATAATTGCCCTCTGCGACATCTATAATTCAAACCTTTCGCAAATCTATCCTCACTTCTGAAAGTGAACTAAATTATACCCGTTTCGTGTGGAAAAGTGGCTAACCACTTACTATATATTAAATAAATTCTTGGCAGTAAAGGCAGCAGTTGGGTTAAGAGAATCCTCTCGTGCCAATATTGCAAATATTATTCAAGACAGGATTGTTCAACGCTGTACTACTTGGCTTCGTTCAACGGTTTCAGAAACGATTCAATTTATTTCCTTATTATTCCATGGAGAAAACAAACGGCGGCGTAGGAGTTCACAGATGTCGAGTTACCTAATCATTATAGCATTTTTCATGCAAAAATGATGCTGTGTGAGAAGCGGCTGTTATTTTCTCATTGTTCGTAATATAGGATAGATCTGTCAATTCACAGGAAATATGTGAGCTCCATAGCAAACACCTCAACATATTTTGATATAAAAATTTGCTATAGGAATGTATGTCCGTTCCCACGACACATCTGTAGAATCTGTAGAAAAGCGGAATAGGAAGAAACTATTAACCATTTTGCAAATTTCCGGAACTATTGACTTCGACAAGAAAATCAAGGTGATCTACTAGATAAGAAGCACAAGGTTATACATATGTAGGTACAACGATCAAACTAGTTCCACATACACACGTATCCTCGAAACGTATAATTCTCATCAAAAGCAAACTAGGGCCCAACACCTGTATAACCGGTTACGTTATACTAGTAAGCCTAGTGTCTTCTCTTAACTGATTGTTCTTTTAATTTGAAGGGAAGCTATCCAAAGGGCGTAACCTTAAACCGGAGGACAATTTCAAATTAATTCATTTAGCTTAATAGTAGAGACATTTGATGAGCCACTTCGGAAATAAAGGGTGTTTTTTTAGAGGTATACAAATTCAATATAAAATAAAACACTAGCTTTATTTAATAGATAATTTTATGCCATTAGTGTTTAAATATGATATCGGGCATACGCGTGCGACGTCTAGCTCAAATGAAGCGCAATCGTGAAGTTCAATTTTCGACAATTTTATCGAGCAACTGGTGCCGTATATCAGCAATAACGCGGCGAATGCGAATGTTGACTTCCAAATCGTCTAACTTCTCTGGTTTATCGGCATAGATATAGACATACCCCCAACGAAAGTAATCTAAAAGTGTGAGTTCACAGGATTGTGGAGGCCAGTTCACAGGTCCATTACGCGAAATTATGCGCTCAGCTAATGTTTCTCGCAATAAATTGATGGTGTCGCGCGCCGTGTGGCAAGTTGCGCCATCTTGTTGAAACCAAAGCTCTGTCCCATCAATGCCATTCAACTGAGGAACAAAGAAGTCAAATATAATGTTTCTATAGCGCTCTTCATTAACCGTGACATTCTGGCCGGCATCGTCCTTAAAGAAATATGGGCCGATGATTCCATCAGCCCATAAAGCACATCAAACAGTGAGGCTTCTGAGTTTTCTCCACTCCAAATTCGGCAATTTTGCTTGTTTACATACCCATTTATCCAAAAATGGGCCTCATCGGAGTACAAAATTTTGCGTTAAAAATGAGGATTAAGCTGAATCATGTTTTCGGCTCATTCACCGAACCTACGACGAATATAATGGTCACGCGGTTTCAACTCTTGCACAAGCTGGATCTTATAAGCTTTTAAGTCAAGATCTTTCCGTAAAATCTTCCACAAAGTGGATGGGCATAGCTCCAATTGCTGTGCACGATGGCGAATCGACTCATTCGGATCCCCCTCAATACTGCACTCTATAACGGCAATAACTTCTTCTGTTCACACTGTTTGTCGTCTTTGGGGATGCGTATTATCCACTAGAGTGTACGTAGTGTGAAAACGATTCACCGTGTTCCGAATAACTTGCTTAGATGGACGATTATGTCGACCGTAAAATGGACGTAGCGCACGATAAGTTTGGCAAACCGAACCATGGTTTTCAAAATAAGTTTGCACAATTTGCACGCGGTTTTCTGGCGTTAATATATTCATCGTAAAATGGCAAAACGTGCTAACCACAAATCAACTTTCAACTGTCAAATTGACAGACAGAAACAGTGTTGCCAGTTTAAAAGCCAATCCTCTAAAAAAGAACACCCTTTATAAGCACTGTCGTTTATCCATTAACGATTCATCCTTTATTATATTTACTGAACCTTCGGCCTGAACTTCGAATGGTCTCATAAATGTGGGTACTCGTATGATAGGAAAATTCCACTCGTTTGCGTATAGAATTCTTTGATGCTGATGACCGTACGAATTGTCCTTCACAAAATATTTTCAGTTTAAATGGAATACATCCCAATACTTACAATCTCACGACAACAAGGATTCCACAGTCGAAGAAGTAAAAAAAAAGATCAGTTCTCAAGTAATTAACAAGATACTTTTCCGTTTTCGCTTTTCTGGAAATTAGGTCACGTTAAATATTGTATTACCCTTCGAATGAAAAATGGCCCACTACATAGAAACGATGGTTCTTGGAAAGAGAGCCAATTTCTCATTAACTTGAGTGAATCTCAGTTATAAATTGGAAACTTTCGCGTCGACTCTATAAGCATGCAGCACGTGCTTTTCTGTCTCAAATGTGTGCCGCTTTGCTGATTACTTGTAGGCCACTCTCCATAAAGCTCGCTATAACCTTTCTCGATGACTTTTTTTTTCCCTTCGAAGACAAAAGAATCAATCCGAGGTGATTAAGCAAATAAGAAAAGAAAAAGATACGTTTTGTTTGTTTTTTTTTTTTTTTTTTTGTGAACATAGAGCTCAGATGAAGCGCTAAGCGATAGTGTGGTTGAGCTGCAGTTTTCGCAAGCTAGCACAAGTCACGGACAAGTCGTTGTTTGTTTTGATTTAGTGACATTGTCCGTGATGAAGGCGACATTGGGTGAAGTGCATTCGCGCACCGCTGCATAGAGCTCGAGTTCTGGGTTCTATGATTAGTCAGTGAACTGTGTGCACGCCAAATACTCGTACTCGTACTCGTCAGACAGCTGTTCTTGGCGTTATGATTCCAAGGCTCTGCAAGAGTCGTAAATTCGGTGGCCAAATGACGTTCGGTATATGAGTACACGACGAATAGCTTAGCTTCGGTGTCGTTGATGTCGATGTCGGTGTCGGTTTCGGTGTCAGTATCGGTGTCATAATTCGATTCGCTTCGTCCCGAGAAGTGCATTCCGTGTGTAGCGTGCTTGTGTCCCGAGACCCATTAACTTGTTTCAAAAGTTGGGCTAAACAAAAACAGAAAAAAAAACAAAAAAAAAAAATAAAAGCTATGCCAATCTGTATTGTTGTCGGGAAGATACTGCTGAATCAATATGGATGCAAAAAGTAATGATTTGTTGTGTCTGTTTTTAAGTATGTAAAGATATTGTATTACCAGCAAGGAGAACCGAGATGGAATTAGTAAGATACGTAGTACTAGTGCTGAGTGTCAGGTTGCCGAAAAATGTCGAAAAGATCTCGTTGTTGTGTGTTGAATGGATGTGGGCAAGTGATGCATGAAATTGAATTTGTTTATTTTGGAATGTAGAACATTAAAAAGATGCAACATCATCTTTTGGTGTTGTATGTTAATATCTGTGACAAGTAAAAACTTATTACTTTGTCCGACGATGTTGTCATGGTTTCTTATTTTAAGTTATAAATTTAAATCTTGTTTAGCTTATGAAAAATCATCTGAAAATTGAGATATTTTGAAATTCAAAATTTGACTGCCACTCATCGCATAAAGTCACAATGAAAAACGATTGAAATACAAATTGTCAAATATCTTAAGTAAAAATTTAATCAAACCGTCACAATAATCAGTAACTAGTTTGTATATTGTAAGCTCAAATAATGTTGAAGGAAAAAATGAAATTACATGTATTGTACGTATAAATCTTCCGAGAAAATTTGAAATCTGTATTGAGACTGTTCTGTGACTACAAATTAATAAAGCGCAAAATTAAAGCTCATAACCAGCCTCTGGAGTTGAGGATGGTAATGACGTTTTGGAATTGTATATTACTGAGATGTCCAAGAGGTCATAAAAGAACGGATGCCTAGTGCGGTATACCTAGCTTTGGAAAATGTCACACAACCGCAAGCAAAGTGGGACAAGATTTCACGTGCATCATCGTAACTTTTACCGTGGGTATTGCGTGGTATGCCGATATAGGCAAGGAATGTCAAAATTTTAAACGGATGTGTTCAATAGAAATTTATAGTCCACTTACATGCAATTTGTAAGGCGCTTAATGAATTGGGGAGGCTTGAAGCTTCATTTAGTTCTTATTAGAAGCAATTGTGAACTTAGATACTTCGAACTGTTTCGTAACAGTGTCTGATTTTCTTATAGATATTAAGGAGAATCCTAAAAAACCATATTTTGAAAGTTGATCTTACATGTCGCATCATTGCTGTGTTTAAAACTTCGTCTCGAACCTATACTTTATAAAAAGTCATTTATACGTTAGTTCAAATTCTTTTCCATTAATATCTCAATTTTTACATTCACTTTTCTCAGACAGTGCAAAGTTAGCAGATAGCTAGATGTTTGACTCTGCAGATAATTACAATTATATTGACTCTAGCGACGTTGTTGTTGACTTGGATGATTTTAAACTACGTAAGCTGAAATAGGTTCAAACTGATCAATCACCGCTAACGTGAAGTCCGAGAAAGAAGTTTTTTCATCCACTATCTTACGGATTCTGGTCTTTTCCAATTAAGTAAAATCATCAAAAATCGGCTTGATCAGCTTGATCAGCTTGATTTCATTTTCTCTACCAAGTAAGGTCAATTTCAACTGCCTCTATGAAAACTCTAGTCCTTCTATAGATAATAATTTGGCCTTGTTTCGCATATACCGAAAAAATTTTGTTCCATTCTTTAGACAGACATTTGCTAATTACTTTTCTTACCCGAGCAGTTGTCAACAAACTTAATTCTTTTTCAATCCAGCATTTTAAACTGTATTTTATTTTTGTTCACCGTCTTCTTACGTTAGTCAAGTCGCCAATCACAGAGAAGGTATATCCATATCAAGGGCAGTGCTTTGGACCGACAGCTTCAACCTACCACCCTATAGACTTAGAACCTTTTACTATGAGTCGTGAAATGGGTGACATAAAGTGTTGTGCAAAACATACCGGATCTTTATCGAACTTTTTTCTTTGGTGAATTTTAGGGAACAGGAAGAACCTAAACCTAAGTAAAATCTGTTGTCAATTTAAGAAAACTTAGTGTCTAAGCTTACAAATAAAAGAAAAGAAAGGTTTTGCGATAATATGCTATTTTTATTATACAAAAAAAAACTTAACTTAGCTCAGTAACATCCTGTGCAAAACATACCGGATTTTCATTATACTTAACATCCTACCCAGTAACCGTTCTTTTTTAAGACCTCCTCGCATCTTTTAGGCATGGACGACACTAGATTCTCAAAAATTTCTTTTGAAATGTTCTCCCATTCATTCTTTAGTGACGTCATAAGTGCGTTTTTAGATGTGTGCGTCTTTGACTCTATTCGTCTTTTTAAAATGGCCCACAAGTTCTCGATAGGGTTTAAATCGGTCGATTGAGAGGGCTATTCGAACACATCAACATTTTTTCTCGCAAACCACTACTTAATCAATGTGAATGTTTTGGCTCAATATCATTTTGATAAACCCAACGCAGTGGCATCTTCTCCTCAGCGTATGGTAGAATTATGGATACCAGTATATCCCTATACTGAAAATGATCTATGACACCACTAATCTCATGTATTGGTCCACCTCCCTCACCAGGAAAGCAACCCCACACCATAATTGAGCCTCCTCCATGCTTCACGGATGGACGACAATGTCGTGGCTGAAGACGTGTCCCTTCTTTTGTCTAACATGAATACTTCCATCGGAAGCAATCAAGTTGAACTTATTCTCGTCGCTAAGAGTACAGTCTTCCACTTCGTTGCTGACCAATTCATTTGGTTTTTTGCGAACTCTAGTCTAGGAAATGATTGGCGTTAGCAAAGTAATCAGAGACTCACTACAGTGACTTTTTGTCTATGCTTAGCAGTAAGTATAGGATTTTTCGCTAGTCGAAAAGGAAAAAACCAGCTTCTCTTAAACTCCTGCGTACGCTGCTTGCTTCAATTGAAGGATTGAGCTAAAAAAAAAATCTTTCTTGAAGGAAAGAAAGGATCGTTAAAAATCATATTCATAATTTGCTGGTCGTTTCGGAGTGTATGTAGTTTTTCTGGGACATCCTCTACAGTGAATGGTTTCGACTGGTTTTCCATTCCGAAATTTTTTTATAATGTCAAACATACACTGTCGATCATGGTATTTTATACTTTTTGGCTATATATTTTTGATTTAGTCCTGCCCTGATTTTTAACCACACCACTGTATTTATTTTTAGCCATTTTATTAGTAAACAAATTGGAGACACCTGACCTTTTAAATTTTGTTAAGTCTATAACTTACTTCAAATGACAGGCAAAACCATTATCAGCAAGTTAAAGGGCAAGAAAATACGGTACTTTTGTAAATCCGGTATGTTTTGCACAGGCATAGCATTAAGTTGAGCTACAGTTTTTGGCAAAACTCTAAAAATAATGATAGCAATGCCCTGTTTTTTTCTTCTATTTGTAAACTTATTCAATAGGTTTTCTTAAATCGCCAAATAAGTGTACATACTGTATTCCCCTCCCCTAGAATTCTTCAATAAAAATGTTCAGGAAAAATCCGGTATGTTTTGCACAACACTGTATGTACATACATGCATTTCATTACCATCAGATTTTAATTCTTTGCTGTACATAACTTTAAGTAGTTAATTCACAATATGATTGCCAGAACTTTTGTTCTGAACAATATTATTTTTAAGCTACATTCGTTGCCTTTTCGGTGAACTACATTATAGTGTCTAGTTCCTGACCTAAGCCTATTTTCAGGTTGAATTTTCTAAGGGGGTTGGTATTTATGATTTGACCTTATTTCTTCTAATCTCTACTCTACTCTTGATGTTCAGATTTAAGAAAATCCACCGGTGATCCGAGAGGGACTTTTGGCTTAAGACTCTCCAGTTTTCGATGAAATGATTGTCATTATTTTCATATAATGAAAGCTCCCCCCATTCATTGATTTTCGGGCAGTCCCAGAGATTATTTATGCGCCTTTCCTTGCTTGAATTAACTTGAATCAGCTGCGAGCTGCTGAAGTTTATTTCGCGGATATGGTCTGCTGTGCTTAATACTCCTTCACATCGACTATATGTGTACGGTTTGCCTGTAGATGTTCTTCAATATAACGACTGTCAACTTATCCGAACTAAATTTGGGAAAGGGGAAGTACAATACAATACAATAATATATATATTTTTTTAATTTACATTGTGGTTTCTATGCTTGCTGAATTCTTGTTTGTACTAAAGGTTGTACATAGTTGTTGTCATGGAGTCCAAATATGGTCGATTTCTTCACCTATCTAATGTTGATATCAATAGTTTCATCCCTTATGAAAACCGAAGGATTCTCCGAAGCACGTCTCGAATGTTGAATACCTTGGCAATCTAATTCCCTACCAAAGTTTGTAGTCAGCTTCTTCAAGCTAGCACCCTTTTAGTATTGGGTCCGAATTCTGCATTATTAGCAATTTTGGTAAAAATAAACGCCCTTTATATGTCGTCTTCGGGAGAGTGTCAGGGGATATTTTGTTCTCTAACTTGCTGCTTAACGTCTTTGGAGAGCAGACTTTGAATGGTTCACCAGTAGAGTGGAGGATTTGATGAAAGTCTACAATTTGTAGCTGGGGGCCAAGTTCGCCCTCGTTTTATTATATTTTTTTTTTTAGTTCAACGAATTCGCCGGAAATGAGAGACTCTCGAGATTAAGCCGAATTACTAGAACAACACTTACAACATTATGACCATGTCCATATATCTGCTCGGATCTTTTCTAGTCACTTTTCTTTAACCACTAATTGAGCATGCATCCTTCGGTATAGATATCTCACAACGTAGCACAGATTCGAGGAATTAGTAGATCCTTATATCCATAACAAACAAAAATCTAAAGATATTCTAATTCGTCCTCCAGGACTACAAGCCCCGATGACCAGAGCCTTCTTATTTCGCTAAATATTTTGTTTTTCAGATTAGTTTAAGGACTTTAAGCGTTCAAAGCGCTGGCCTATTTGATGTTGACATTTTATATTTTTATTGTAACAGTGATTACCAGATGTTACAATAAAACGTTTCAAATCGGACAAAAAAAATCTGCAGTTTAGTACGAGACTGCCTTGGACTACCAACCATCGCTGAGAAAAAAAAATAGAATCTCCAATTTATGAATTAAACGGATGCCAGAAAACATAGTATGACATACTGGAAGATAAATGTGTGAATTAAAATCAGACATAGGCTACATTACAAAGTAATAGAAAGAGCGCTTTTTGCTAAAGTATTCAAATATTAGAAACTCGTTTGTAAAGTCCTGAACGAAAACATCAGGAGCTGTTTGCATAGCAATCTTTAAATTTCGATTTCGATTTTTTTTCTTCGTATTAAAGTCGTTATAGTCTCAATTGCATCGCAGTATAAATGAAGCAACCTATTAAAGAACGGGTTCCCAATGGTTGATGACTGCATGCATGAACCTATTAATTTTGAAAGGCTCCTCTATTCGCCTGAATTAATTAAATCACACATATCTCTAAGGCATTGCTGTTTACTTAATAGACCATTTTCCTAATTTTAGAATAAAAAGGATTTCAACTCTATGCACTCGTTGTCATGCCGATCTTATTACAGCAATTTGGATATCTATCAATGTGTGTACTAGTTGCTTTTTGTTTCACAGGCGTAACTCAGTTTAAGTTTTTTTTTGGGTTATAAACTCCGTAGCTGTCCCATTTCTACTTACTGATGATATAGCTGAAAGTCTGCGCTTTTAATGTAGATATCAACATTCAATTTAAATCTTTTTAAACCGACTAAACCAATTCTCGGCATCGTACAGATCTCAACTAAGATAGGCTTGGATGACATTTTGGCAGGAGAAAGACTCAGGTAGAATATTTTTTTCTTGGTTTATGTTAGCACGCTGTAAAATCAGCCGAAGTTAAAAGTATGGTATACTCGTCGATTTTGGTATTGGTATTGGGTTGCATGTATATTATACATAAATCTACGTATATAAAGACTTATTGTTAATCTTAACCCGTGTAAATGAATCCTCGTATACTCCTGAGCATTTTTAAATGGATGCTCTCGCGCAACCGCAAATCGTCCTCTCTTTGTCGCGTTGGAAATTTAATTTTTTCCTAATGTTTTTGTCGTTGAGGATGATTCTTTGTATCAGCTTGATAATAATAAGACCCATTCTACTCTTCGTGATGAAATAAGATCTCAAGTCACCTCGATACGTTGCTGCTGCTTTCAGCAGATTTCAAAGGAGAAGTACCCGTACATTTTAAGTGGTGATGACCTTTCATATCAAGAGTTTTTTGAATCTGGTCTTAGGACATAAAGCAATGATAATAGATCTCCGGTTGCTGCGAAAATACGACATCAACTTTTCCTGAACTTAGATCTGGCTTTTTATAGAATTTGAAGTAATGCAGTTGAACCCCCACTGCCCACAAAATTAAAACTATGTATATTGAGGCTGTGGCGCTGAAATCTTAGAGGACGTTAATCTTTTACTTCACTCTTCGGTATTCCAATCGGGGACATACATAATCCTAATGGCAATGAAGACATATATAGCGAGAGCCATCCTACTTAACATTTTTGACAATGCTTGGCCCTAGAAGACAACCTTACTAGACAAGGTCATGGGTCTACGTTAGAGCTACCTATATCCTCAGAGAGGATCATTACTTCATTCCTCCTATTCATCAACAGAAAAAACTGTTGACTGCCAGTAGGCCGTAGCGAGACATTACGCTTTTGCTCAAAAGCAAATGAGCTGAGGAAAAATGAAAACAGAAAAAAAACGGTAAGCAGTGAGGCCATTTTGCCTGTCTCCACACCCTAAAGAATCATTTAAAATTTCTATATATGTACATAGTTGGTAATGGATATTAAGTGCATTTGTATATCATTAAAAGTGAAATCTCAAATGTCCTCATCGATCTCATTTAAGCTGGAAATTGTATTCAAAGTCAAAAAGCAAATATCTTTTATATGGTTAGTGTTTTCCTAAAAATCATTAAATTCTCTACAATTTTTTTTTTCCAACATGTTATCATTTATGATACTTCGCGATTTCAAAAATTGGAAATTCTAATAATATGCATTCATGTGTGGCAACAGTCAAATATCAACTTTTATTTTGTATAAAGGATGTGATCCGCCAATTGCGGGGGCATTGCAACTTAAAAGATCTTTTGTACGAGTACCATCGGATATCTACTTAATAGGCTCGCTTAAGGCAACCCAAACATCTCCTTTGGAAACCTTCTTGCAATTGATTCTACTCGATATATTTGGAAAGTATCAAGGAAAACAAAAACTTCTAGACCATGCGAATTTTCGAAACTATCGCTCCATCATTGTATGTACTATGCAACAACAACAATAACTGATATTCAGAACCCTATCACACCCTCGATGCCAACACTATAATACTAGCATTCTCAGTTAAATTGGTGATCTGGTAGCACTCTGCGATAGAAATGAACACAGACGGATCAAATATATCTCATGGTCCTTGGATTGACACATTTTCTGAAATCCATATAACGATCGGATTACTGCAATATTATAGTATATTTTGTTGGATATTATGGCCAAGAAATGCGACGCGACTTTCTCAAACATTTGCTGCAAAAGTGTAGTTTCTTTTGGCAACAGAAGATGAACCCTTCCTGATAAATACTGAATACTTTGGCTAATTTGCCGTGAGGCCGAAGAAGAGAAGCAAGTACCTACCTTCTTCATTCTAAATTATTTAAAAACTCTATTCGATTATGTACTTCCTGTAGCATAGTGCATTTGATGTAAAATTGTACAGAAAGATTCGACCTCGACTACCATTCTGGATATGAATTGATCCCTCAAAATCTACGAAATACCGTGGTCCGTGAAGTATAGAATTTAAATTCAAACTATTTCCTTTAAGCTTGAAAATATTGCTAAGTGTCTCCACCAAGTAGCTGGTCGGAGAGTACGTTCCAGTTCGCTTTAAAGCCTTATATTGAGTTAAACGGGGTATTGACCTGACAATTGCGGGGGCACAGCAACCTAGAAGATCAGTTGTGCAACAAAATCAGTTTAAGATGGCAGATGAACCTCAACCTTCTCAATAAAGTTAGGACCACTTGGTGGAGATAGTTTGCAGTTTCTCAGTCACTAAGGTATCTCCGAGAAAGTATTCCTTATGAAGCACAGAGCAATGGGTACGCAGAGTATGCGTTCTGCGGTTTCGTAGTCTTTCATACAAAGGTGACATTTAGTTTCCTGACGAATTTTAAGTTTACGTAAGTGATATCGTAGTTGCAAGTGCCCGTTAGACTAGTCTTCTGCTATTATCTGTTTTGAAGTTACATCAGAAATATTTTTGGATTTATTTTCTAAGATTTTATATCTTGTTTAGTTTGTCAAAGATCCAGTATATTCCTTCAATAGCATGTTAAAGTGTTCTCCAATTTTTTATCGTTGAACTAATTGCTGAATACGGGATGCCAGCTGAATCTCTTCTAGCCAGTTTATGGGCTAGATCATTTCCTTCAACACCATTGTGCCTTGGTAACAACCAGATTTTGACTATGTTTCTTTTAGATATGCCCTAACTAGTATTGAAGCAGCGTAGTACCAATTTGAAGTCAAACAAGTTTGAGCTTAAAGCTTTCAATGCTGCTTAACCGTCCGTGAGCATATGAATGGAGGCGCTTTTCATTCCTGTTCCAAGGATGGTATTAACACATTCTTGGATGGCACGAGGCTCAGCTCGAAAGACGCTGGGCCTCGCAAAGTTTGTCAAACCTTTAAGGTTTGTTGTTGGGTTTTGGGAGTCGCTGGTTTGGGGTTACTATGTTGAACCTATGCGGTCATTTACCGCCTGAGTTTGATCTCTCCTGTTTGTAATAATCTGAGGATATTCCTCAGGTCTTAGCAAACATGCGTCTACTAGCCCAGAAGGTTTTGGTAGCTTGTTAATTTTGCTATTTATATGAATAATCATAAATAGACTTACACCAGAAGAACGCCTTTTTATTTTATTTAGATATTTATTTTATTTATTTAATTAACAATTCGTAAAACGTATAGGAAAATACGTGATTACGCTCGGTACGTGTCGAGTTATGGATCCATTTCGTACAAGATACACTTTATTTACGCAAAGTTGTACTTCACTTCACACGTCTTCAACTATAGTCGCTGTGAGTGAAAGTCCCGGAAGATTCAGAATTGACAATGCGGTTTCAATCGTAACAATTTTTCCCTTGTCCACTCACTATTGAATAAAATCCAGTTGGGTTGGAACTAAAGCCACGAGACCATGGCTTACGAGGCGAAGCCTGCGGATAGATTGTGAACAAGCAAAATTGCTGTTTCTGAAGTGATGCAAATCCAAAGGACGCAATTACATCCATAAAAGCGCACTTCTTGCGATATGGACGAAATTGATTCGGACGATATGCTGAAATCATTGACTTACTGATACAATATTGTGTCCTAAAGTCGGCCACTGAATTAGCGAACGAGATCAAGCGATTTTATATTACTCTATTACTTCTTTGCAAACTATTTATATTCAGGCGTACGAAACCAATAAAGATAGAGCCGTAAAGGCCCAAATTGTACCGGTAGGATGCGCTTCGTCAAAAATAGCATGTTCAAAGCATAATGTCATTAACGATTCTTCATAATAAATACAGATGTTAAATTCAAATTCGTAGCTCTTTAAAAACCCGGTTTAGTAGGTATATTATTTGTTTTGATGTATTCTGCTGCGAGTTTGGCCGATATATAACCTGAAGGCGCTTTCAGATCCTTGTGCTTCACATTCTTGTGCACCTTTTATCTTCTTGATTAACATTTGGGAATGTCAAACCCCAAGCTAGTCCTCCATGAAAAAGGACGGAGGTTGCTGTTGCATAAAACCTTCAATAAGTTTGATTTTCAGGTGTTTATCCATGCTCAGTTTCATCGATAATCAACACTCCACGATAATTAGCACATGACATTCTCTACCTCGATCCTTGAAACTTCTACTTCTCATTTAGGGCCAGCTTCCTTTGCCATGTCTGAATATTGCCATTTCAGACATTTCAAAGTTAATAGTCAAATTCAAAGTTTTGCAGTTTAAGTTCAGCCTGTTACATGGTTTCTAGTTTCTCTCATAACGTCTTCCATGTCATTTATATATAAAATGAATAATAGCGCACTAAGCACTCAACGTTGTTTAACCCCTATTCAAGTTTCAAATCACTCTAATAGGCGCTGCCCATCCTAAACACACACTGAACATGTTGATCACTCTCGATCTCGATTCCGTAAAACTTACAAAAATCACTTCCCGTTGTATAAAGCTTAAATGCCGCGTGAAAGATTTTGTAAAAGTTGTACAAATTTGTGGGTTTCTTATAAATTATAAATTTCTGCAACATCAATATATAGTATTACATTTTTTGTTGTTGTTGGAATAGAGAGTTATCGGTCGTTGGTCTTTCAGCAAGTAAGCAGTCTACACATCTTTTCTGCTGAGGGAGAGCAAAAAGTCGCTGGCTTTTTAGAGACTTCGGGAGGCATGCGGTTGGTCACTCCGATTCTTGGAGAGCCATGCCGTCTTCAGTTATGTTCATATGAAACTCTAATGTCGATAAACGACTTAATCGAGGACGCAGGTAACCCTAACGCAGGTTCGGGGCCTGAGAAACTCTCATTTGAGCTCCATTGTGACCTGAGATGATAAATGATAAATGATAGGGAGATCCATCAGTGCATTTAGAACAGAACCAGGTGTGTCAGAGAAATCCTTCATGCAGCCGAAACAGATTTTTCTATTGTATTGTATGTATTGAGCGTCTCGTCCGCAACGATGTCAATTGGGACCATTCCAGCTAAAACAAAGTGGGATGGTTCGAAAACCGGAAAGTAGAATTCTATATATAGAACTCTATCCAGGCCCACTGATATTATGCAATATTAGCGACAGAGCTACTTGTACTTTCGAGGAGACTTTTTCACAAACCTATGCAAATAACCAAAGTGCTTTTTGTATTGTACATAGTTTCCTCCAAGGTACTTAATTGTTTCTTTGGACATGATTTGGTTTCCTAACCGATCTGAAAATTGGCGAATTCGATGGCTTTCTGACCTGTCATGAGGACGGTTTTGGTATAAGACAATTTTTTATCTGAATGATTGCTTCATTTGTGGATGGTTCTATTTCATGAATCTGTTTGGCTACTGTCACGACGGCAGTGTCATCGACGAATGCGTCATACATTATATACCATAATATGTAGTGGCCCTAGGACCGATCCCTGTGGGACCCCCGCAGTAACTTTGTAGTATTTTACGCCCTTATCCGAATTGTACCTCAGCTTTCTGTTGCTGAAATAGTTAGGGAAAATGTGCTCTATTATGGATCTCAGCACCTTCGAGCATGTCATCGGGGTTGTCCTATAGCCTTTTAGTTTCGCCATCACCATTTTACATGCTGAACCCCATGGATTTATATCGGCCTCTTAACAGAGACTTTTGAAGCATGTGGTGGTTTTACTTTCTTTGATGGGCTCTGGTTTGGTTTTTCTCGCCAATGTAAGAGTATCCAGCAGTTGTTTGAAGTCTGGTCTCCTTCTTACACTGAACTTTGTGTCAAGCCTATATGTATTTTTCTTGAGTGCCTTTATTTCATCGTTCCACCAGTAACATGGTGAGACCTTTCTGTTATTTGTTCTTCTAGGCATTAGTGCATCGCTGCTTTGATGATAGCTGTGAAATGAAATGAAATTGAAAGAATTGCTATCAAAAGATCTATCGTTCCATTTTGGCACCTAAATTTTGGAGATGGGCTGGTTTCATTTCCTTCATCTCCGTTAATATCGCCTGATGGCCATGGGAATATTCCTCACTGACCCTCCATTTGATGGTACCTAGAATAGAGTTGCTCGCAAAGGTAATGCCGACGAAATTAGTCGCTTTTTAAAAAAGAAAACAATATGTTTTGTTTTCCATTTTCAGAAATTAGTCAGTCAGAAATGTATTTCACTTCATTTGTTAAAAGTATTTGCAAGCGTTTTGTAAGCTTATCCAATCAGAAAAGGTGGTAATTCGATGGTGCAATATCAGGAGTATATGATGGCAGGTGTCTTGCGTTACCGTGATGAAATAAGACTGAAAAAAGTCAATGTTCCAAAACAAACTGAAGTTCGTACACCGATTATGTACGTGTTAAAAGAAATATATTCAGCTTAGATCTCTAATTGAAGTAACTTTTTTCAAATTCTTGCTCGGCGGAACGGGGAGAGAGACCCGCTTGCTACACTTTTTATTCTTCGCTTTACCAAAACCTTTCAAGTGTAACCGATTAGGATTATTCTTATTTTTGACCATCTTCGGATTAACTTGTAATGAATTCTAATAGGATATGAAATATCAAAAAGCTTTAAAGAATACTACAAGTTCTCTTTATCAGGAAGTTCTTGGCGTGACACAGCCGTTGAATCCATTTCGATTATTTTTATTATTGAAGTTTTAAATGAAACACGGGGAGCAATAGCACACGGCAGCTTTATTCAATGGTTGAAAAAGGAAGTGAAGGTATAAAATATGGTGGCAGTAAGACAAAAATTGCAGTAGTAAAAAAAATAGTTTAAGTGTTGCCATAATAAGTTATTTTTAGCACACCTCCTAAAAGCTAATTCTACTACTAATTCAAAACAAAAAAATTATCGAAATTAAGCTAAAAATTTTAACTCACTCAAAGTTAATTCAATTAAAGTTTGGAGATAGGTTATAATCTAAAAAATTTGAAAAGCAATAATGATGCTTAGAAGCGGTTGTAGGCTTAGTAAGAGCATCAGCTATCGTTTTGTCCGTTGAGAGATACTTCAAGGTGACTATCCCATCGGTAATAGCCTTACGAATGTAGTGGTAACGGATATGAAGATGTTTTGAACGCGATCTCTTGCCTCGATAGTTTGCGATGTATTGTGCACTTTGACTGTCCGTAAAAATTGTAATTGGTGTATCTTCATTAAGTAACCCCAGTAGTACTTGGCTCTCTTAGCACAGCAGGTAAGTGTTACGTATTCTGCTTCAGCACTTGACACGGTGATACAATTTTGTTTTCGCGACTCCCAATCCACAGGTCTACCAGATAAGACAAAAACTATTCCAGACTGTGATTTCTGGTCATCAGTGTGCTCAGCCCAACTTGAATCGGCGTAAGCGTAGAGTAGTTTTCCCGTTTGGCGATAAGAAATTTTAAAATTCCAATGTTGCGCCCTGGGATCTTGATTAAATTGGGAAAGTAAGTGAACGCTATATGTTATGTCAGGATGGCTAAAGAGTGACAAGTGTAACAAGCGGCCTATTAGCTCTTTTGTTGTACTTTTTGCTTTTCTCCTTCGATGTCGGGTTCCTTTTGGAGTTCGAGTTTTGGCAGCAATGGTGTTTTGTTTGGCTTGCAATGATCGATATTATAAGGTTTTAATAAATTTTTTATATAACCTGATTGATGTCGAGATTGTTCCCTTTTCTCCATCTCGAGAAATTTCTAGGCTAACTACTATATTAACTTTGACTCCTTACAATCACGAATATCAAAATGCTTTCCGAGAAATATTTTAACTTTTTTATAAAAGATTAAGTCATTGGTTACGATAATTAAATCATCCACATAAAGGGCTAAGTATGTGGTCTTGTTACCTTCCTTCATAAAATACATACATCTGTCGTAATTTGAATTTGAAAAACCTATTTCTTTTAGTTCTTGTTCCATTGATGTCCCGATTGTTTTAGATCATAAATTGACTTTTCAAGTTTGCAAACTTTGTTAACATCTTCAACGAATCCGGCTGCTTGTTCCATGTAAATTTCGTCTAAATCGCCATACATGAAGGCGGTGGAAATACCAATGTGGCGAAGTTCTAAATCATCTTTTGCAGCGATGGCATATAATATTCGGATAGAGCTTATTCCAGCTATAGGTGCAAATGTTTCAAGATAGTCCTTTCCATATATTTGTGCGTATCCTTTAGCAACTAGTCTAGCTTTTCTACGTTCGATTGTCCCATCTGCGTTTCGTTGGCAATACCCACTTACAATGGTCGATCTACCAATGTCCACGTTTTATATTTTTAACAAATCATACTCAATTTTCATTGCATCCTTCCAACCAATTAGGTTTTCTGATTTTTCAACATCTCTAATTGATTTAGGGTCTCCGACTTCTGCCAGATTAGCTGTTTCACATCGAAGATTTTATTAGTTATCTTCATTAGTGTTTTCGCCATATAAATTTTCATTTATCTCAAATTTCTTTGACTCATCTTGAGGACTTTCATCAACCAATTCGGTGTTTTCAATATCAACCTCTTTTTTTTTTATCCTTATTTGAATCAGATTCTTCTTTAACATTTTCCTCTACTATATCTATCCCTTTCTTCTCATTCTTCTTTAAACCATATTCATAAAATTTTTGTTTATTATTATTTTCGTTTGCCTTTTCAGTGAATACTACATCTTGGTTTTTAGTAATCGAACGTGCACTCTTTTTCCACAACTTATATGCTTTACCATCTTCACAGAAACCAACTAACACAAATTCTTCACTCCTCGGTTCAAATTACTTCTCTTAAGTGAGATGCAGTTGGAATCTTTAAGGACCAAAGTGTTCTACTGTTTTATTGCGATTCGGAGCTGTTAGGCATCTATTTCTAAGTTACGCCGCAGTATACATATACTAGTTCTGCCCATAAATTTACCTAATATTTGCTTGGATTTGTAGACATCGAGCCATTTCTACAAGCGATTTGCATGCTCGGCAATACCATTCTGCTGTGGTGTATTGGGACAACTAAATTCCTGGAATTCATGCAACAAAATTCAGTAAAAATTTTACTTGTATATTCTGTTCCGTTATCTGATCTTATTCTTTTAATCTTTCAGTTTAATGATTTTTGGCATAATTTATAAATTCAATAAACTTTGACATCATTCCAGACCTTTTCCGAATAAAATGTACAAATATTTTCCTTGAAAAATCTTCGATAAGTGCAACAAAATAAATTGACTTGCTCAGAGATTCTGTTCTCATAGGGCCACAGATATCTGAGTGCACCAATTCCAAACAATGCGATGTAGATTTTTCCAACTTTAGGGTAAAGGGCAGCCTCGTCTGTTTTCCTTGTATGCACGTTGTACACTTTAGCTCGCTATTTTTGAATTGAGGCAATCCGTTCGATCACTGACATTATTCTCTTCGGAATGAGATCCTTTATCCCTCATCGGATGCAGAGTATCAGCCCAAAAGAAAAGGCATGGTACGACTCGAGCTGTAAAGAGGCTGTCAGGGTTAGAGAAGTGTTTTTTCGGTCATTCAAGACCAATCCAACAGAGGAAAACCGAAAAAAAGTTTAAACGAGCCAGGAAAGACTGCAATGTTTTTCTTAAGCGTGTGAAACTCCAATACGACCAAAAAATGAAGCAAAAAATACTGTAATGTCCCAAAGGCAGTAAAAATTGTTGGTCGTTCATCAAAAATATTAGAAATTCTGCCTCATCCTCCATTGCAACGCTCATTTACAATGACTTTCCAGCTGTCAGCTCTTTGAACAAGGCCAATCTGCTTGCTGCACACTTTGCGGCCAGTTTAACACTCCC
This sequence comes from Volucella zonaria, assembly GCA_963966105.1. Classification (NCBI taxonomy): domain Eukaryota; kingdom Metazoa; phylum Arthropoda; class Insecta; order Diptera; family Syrphidae; genus Volucella; species Volucella zonaria. Next base: position 168,211,383 of record OZ014530.1, read on the forward strand.
GGATTATGCTCTGTCTCCGCCTACACTTGAGTGCGTCGGATTTTCAATGGGACGAATCCACTTTCGCACTCGTGCAGTAGCAAGAGTATTTAAGGATCTCAACATACATAAATCCGCTGGTAAAGACGGTATATCTCCCCTTCTTCTGAAGAGGTGTTTTTCCACGCTGGCAAAACCACTGATTAAGCTTTTTCATCAATCCTACACTTTAGGACTCTTTCCGAGCAGATCGAAAACAGAATTTGTCCAGCCCGTCCCTAAAAAAGGCGAATCTTCCTCTCTCTCCTCCTACAGGCCCATTGCACTTATCCCTTCTTTCCAAGGTCATGGAAACCTTGATAAACCGTTTGCTCATGAAATATGTCGAAACACGAAAACTTCTAAGTGACCGACAGTATGGTTTTCGTAGCAACACGTCCACTGGTGATTTGATGGCATGTCTCACCGAAAAGTGGAATCAAAGCGTACATCAATCTGGCGAAAGCAAGATAGTTGCACTTGATATTTCTAACGCATTGGACAGAGTTTGTCATCAGGCTCTTTTGTCGAAAATGCGTGCTTTTCGGATTGATGACTCTCTTCTTCAATGGATTAGAAATTACCTTTCGGAACGTTCAATTCAAGTTGTCTTGGGTGGTTTCAAGTCTGATATTCACAAAATAAATGCTGGTGTGCTCCAGGGCTCCGTTCTATCTTCGACACTCTTTTTAATTTTTATCAATGATCTATTATCTGCCACTTCTAATCCAATATATTCCTTTGCTGGCGACAGTACTCTCTGCTTCTCATATTCGTTTCCGGACTCACGTCCCTGTTCTTCGGCTGTAGAACGGGAACGGCAGCGTATGTTAAGCTCACTAAATTCCGATATCAACAGCTTAACCAATTGGGGAACTATCAACAGAGTGGAATTTAATGCTTCCAAAACACAATGCTGTCTGTTGTCGTTAAAGCGAAATTTAACTACCCAGCCATTATCCATGAATGGCGCTTACATCGTCGAAACCGAAACACTATCAATTCTCGGTATGTGTGTCAATGAAAACTTACGTCGGAATGACCACATATTCGATGTAGCCAAAAATGCTGCGAAATGTTTAGGTTTTCTCAAATGATGTAAGAAATACTTTTCCCTCTCTGATTTGGCCATAATACATAAGGCAGTTATCCGCCCAAAATTGGAGTGCAATGCTCACATCTGGTCAGGTGTGCCTAAAACATCTCTGCATCTGCTAGACTGGATTCAAAACCGTGCGATAAAACTCATAGCTGATACCAATATCACTCAGGCTCGCTTTGTTTTATCGCTATTTCCACCACCAGTGCTCCATAGAAACCGTCAGTAGCATTTCGGCCCTTCAAACTTTTAATCGTAACACCCGTCTCGCTATGAGTGCTCATCAGTATACCCTCAAACTCACTTTCGGACGTACTCTGAAATATCGTGATTCTTTCCTAAGCCGAACAACTCGCTTGTGGAATGCCCTGCCGAGCTCTCTATTTCCTAGTCATTATAACATTCAGACATATAAAACCAACGTACGTCGGTACCTATCCATCTTTCCTCCCTAAATTTCCGTCGCCCGCGCTGTGTGCAAACATTTTAAGGGTACCTCAATCCCTTGAGCGCGCGCTAGTTTATAAAAAAAAAAAAAAAATTGTTGTAAAGAGGCACTGCTTAAATGTCCAAGTCGTCTGTGCTAGATTTTAAACTTTGTGCCCTTGTCGGGCTTAGGTTCACTGTGGTGGTTCTGCTGGTAGGTTTCTGTGTTGCTACTCGTATAATTCGTGTTTTCTATTGTTTTTATGAAGTATAGTCCATCCTTGTTTTTGTTCATTGATATTCAATTTTCTTTCAAATCTATGTTCCAGATTTAAAAAGAGGACAATATATCACCTTTACATTTACTCTGCTTTTTAGGGTTGCAGTTCCGATACCCATAATATCGATTTGTTTATTATTTGCTAATTTACCTAGGCCAGAGTGGCCTTCATTGAGTTCAGACAATATTTCTTTTTATTTTAACACATGTGGGACGTAGCACCGCTGACAATACACCAACGTGCTCTTCCAGCAGTATTGACTTCAGCACATGAAGAGTTGAGAAGCTTTTGCATGATGAAACGTCATCGACAGTTGTCGCTTGTTTGTCTCCCAGTCTCTGTTAGCGATTGATAATTTCTCGGATTGTGCCCCCTTTTTCCGCATCGGCGAAAAGAGAGGATGCTTGGCGAAAATTGCTTTGCTTTTTATTTCGAAAAGAAGAAGCTCTCATCCCGTTATTACTTACAATTTCTCTTTTTTTGTCACCAATTTCCATCAATCGACTGCGGATTGTGTCCAACGATGGGAATCCCTCCTGAATCAAAGGCTGTCTGTACACTTTTATATGACCCAACAGAAGCAGAATAATAGCTATCAGATTCCTGTCTAATTTAGCCTCCAGTTCTATTAAGCGGTTGATGACTGCATTAAATTCTCTCTCCCGCATTGAGCGGGGTCCATTTTCATGTTGAGAAGTTTTCTGAATTCCTCCGCTTTCTGCCACACACCTTTTCTGTTGTACGTATTCTCGGCGAAGTCCCATACCTCCCTCAATATTCGCTGGTGTCACACTAACGCAACTACGTTGGGCTTCATTGCAAGAAGAAGCTCGACTCGAGCATCGAAGTCCTTTTCTTAACCATTTTTCCGCCTCCGGTGTGTTATCTGCTGGTCGATTTTCCTTTCCTTCAACGATTTTGAGGAATCTTTGCTTCTGCAGGATCCCCTCCATCTGCGAGCTCGATGTGCTATAATTTTCTGCCATACGTTGCAGCACTAGACATTTTATCCTTTTTATTTTCATTTTTATATAAAATTTAAACCTGCTGGGCCCATAATCTACTGTAGTTTTAAATATGGTGGAAATAAGACAAAAATATCAGTAGTAAAAAAAAATTGTGTAAGAGTTTCCACTAATACTCGTAAGTAAGTTTTAACAATTTCGTACACATTAAGTAATTCTCTTAAACAGCAGACTAGGAAACAACTTTGCGGACGTACTTGTATTCAACAACGTAATTCTTCTCTAGTGTCCAGGACTACCTTAGGTACCTTTCTTGTGAAAAGGAAAATTGTCGCTTTCCCAAAACGTCTGGGCACGTCTGCGGTACAGAATACGGTCCAGTATGATACTTCACTTCGAATATTGTGCAAGTAGTGGATATACAAAGAAAAATTATACATAGCATTTTAAAAAGTTGAAGTTCGAGTGTTGATTCATGTATAATTTTTCTATTTTTTGATAAATTTTATTGTGCCAAATCCAAAAATGGTGGAAAATACATCAAATTGTATCAGTTGTTTTCAATATGTCCACCTTTGGCGCGAATAATGACCTTGAGACGGCCGAACAAAACAGCGCACGCTGCACCCAAGTGGCTCTGCGGTATTTTGGCCCATTCCCGGCGAAGTGCTTGTTTGGTATTTTTTAGTGCCAACCTTCGCCTTCAAAATACCGCAGACAGAGAAATCCAACGGATTTGCATCCGGAGAATTTGCAATCCGTTGTGTCGAAGAAATGAAGTGTGGAACATTGTTTTTTAACCAATCTTGGTTGACGCGCGCTTTGTGAGACGGTGCCGAGGCTTGTTGAAATGTCCACGGTCTCCGACCAAAATGATTGTTTGCCCAAGGCTTCAATACTGCCTCTAAGACAGTTTCACGGTATACGATCGCATTAATTTTGACGCCACGGTCCGAAAATACGAGCGGAGAGCGACCATCGGCGGTTATGGCGACCCAAACCATCACCATCAGTGCTACCTGCTTTCTGGTGGCCGTCCGAAGGTGTAAGTTTTCGAAGGACCTCTCTGGCAAGTAAACTCGGTCATTTTGTTTGTTGACATTGGTATTGCTCGATAACAAATGGCGACTCATCAGAAAAAAACAAATTCGGCAACTCTCCACTTTCGTGCAAGTGTAGCAACTCCTTCGCTCTTTCGACTCTAACTTTTTTCTGTTGCGGTGTTAGATCGTGTGCTTTTTGGAACTTCAATGGCTTGAGCCCAAGCTCATTTTTCAGTATGTGTTGCATCCGTTCGAACGATATGTTGAGCTCACGAGCCATTTGTCTTCCACTTCGACGCGGATTTCGTTGAGGTGCTGGAATGCTCTAACGATAGCTACTTGTGGTTTTGCAGCCAAATATAAAGCAATCACATTATCACGTTTGAATTCCATCGGGGATAAAAATTTTTCACCACAACTGAGACCCAAATCGTTTAAAAGGCTTGTAAATAATAAAATTATCTGTCATGTTTCAAAATTTGAGCTCACTGTCATGAACGGTTTGGAAATTATAGCAGTCTGAAGTTAGTTGCAGTTCGAGTCATTCAGCACATACACTCCACATTTTTTTTTAAAGAAGCGACATTTCATGAATGCTAATTGGTAGCAAAAGCCCGTGTAAAGACCCTCTGATAACCATTTTTACAACAATAGCTTTGCACAGTTTAAAAGATATTTTGAAAATTTGTTTGACCTTGAAAATAGCTTCGAAAGCACCTAGAATCGATGGAATGGTATAAGGTACATACCTATAGTCTATAAAAATTTTCAATCCTTTCCACATTTTCGAAGGTAGAAAGGTTATGCGTTTTTATTTGAGAATACAATACGCCACCGTTTACTTTTGCTTCGGCGTTGCACCTCTTCTACATGTGTATATGTATGTACATACATATGTATGTTGTTTATTAATCGAAGTTTTTTAGAAACACATTCATACCGACATAGTACATATGTATTGAAAAGAAATAAGATCCTTAACATCGATTAACTCATCATTGAAATTTTACTCAGAAATCTGCTGATATGTTCGCTATTATAAGTAACTTGGAAAACACATATATATAGGTTCCTTAGGTGATAGATACGTATGTATCTACGTCGCATGTATCTACTATGTATGCACATACGAAGAACAAAAAAAATTATTTTAGGCTACCATTAAATTTACACAATTTTATTTGCATTTTGAGCAACAGTTACCAAACAAACATTCAAACGGTCACATATTGATCCAAAATGGAAAAGGCAAAAGCAAACACCACTCTTACCCATCGTACCCATGGCACCCACTTCGCACGCTCAAGCGTAAATCGATCCGAAGTGAGCATGTCCAGAATCAGGACCAGTACCCAATCTCACCTCAAAATCTCCTGCAACAGCACTCTGATGTACTCTTTTTCCGCCTTTCCAATATACCAATCGAAAAGAAAACAAAATTCCCTCACTCAACCGAAATGATGGCAACATTATGAACACACTCAGAGGCGTGGTTACCCTCAGCAGGGCGTATACAATCAAAACAGGTTCCCGTTAATATAACCTCCGTCTACATTCATCTGGTTCTAGGTACATAACACAAAAATGTTTTGTGTAGTTGCACACTTACGAAACGAACCAATCACACGTCAACGGAACAAAACAAGTCATGTTGCGTATGTGGGCTGGTGTGCGTCGTATTGTATTTCTACCTCTGGAAAAGGGGCACGTTCAACGGTTTAGGCTTTGGTCTACACTCGGCAGCCAAAAGAAGGTTGTTTCCGTCTGGTGTGTTTCCAAAGATGCCACTCTCACTAAAACCGAAAATGCTGAATGGAAAATGATTTTGCTTGGGGTAGTTTGAAAGTAACATGGAAGTTACCTTGAACCACCGACCGCCCTTAAGGGATACCTGCCGTGAATTTATGCATCTGTAGGTACACTATATACAAGCTGGTGTCTGGAAAATTTAAATCTTCAAATACATTGGTGGAATTTAAATTTTCGTTATGGAATTTCCAAAACAAAAAAGAAACTGAAAAAAGAACGAAACGAGTTTAGTACGTGATATTTTCGAAAACGTGACTTCGTATTGATTTTCGAAAGGAAAACATTTTCATTTTCGGTTCGATTGTGTTCATATAGACGCATAGTACCGAGCTGGCTATGTAGACAAAAGAAAAACTATAAAGGGTGCGGAGGGAAACAATCGAAAATAACAAAAACAAAAAAATGGATTTTTCAAAATTAAATAGGTTACTATTTGTTGAAGAAGGTAAACGTCACGTTCGTTTTATTGAACGTTTAAAGCGAAGGTGTTGGCGCGATCATTGTGGTGACTGACGGCGGCTGATGGGTCTTATAAAAGGAAATCATAATAATCCCTTTAGGAGATTGCTTTGTTGGGGATGAGGGAATCCACCTGGAAAGGTTCCAAAACGGGTTCTTATTGGTTTGTTGGTCAAGACGGTAGTTTATTTGCCTATTAGGCCTGACAAATTGAATGAGCAAGCATTTCCGTTTGGATGATAATTGTCGGTTGCAAATAACAACAAGATTTAGTAAACGAATTTAATGTGTACAGTCGGTAGTACAGTTTTGTTGACATAAATTAATTTTATAACATTTGAACTATGTATGCACCTCAACATAGAGTTGAGGTTAATTGAAATCTGGTAGTAAGAAATCAACTTGTAAGGAAAAAGACTAACTTTTTGAATTTACTATTTTGACAGTGTCAGTTTGTATCTATGCATTTGGTCGGAAACATGGGAAGATATCTGCGAAGCATATCCACCTAACCCTGTGACAAAGGTCTCCCTTAGAATAATTTATATGTTTAGCCATAATACTTTTGATTGCCAATAGGAATACACATAATCAACATCATTTTAATACTTGAAAGGCTGCGAACAAGCCTTTATATTTAAAAACGATATACTGATAGCCAAACTGACAAATATTGTAGTTCGAACGTGACAATTTTGTAGTTCAACGCCACAAGGAAAAACTCCACTCAAGTGCAGACGAACTCTCTTGTTGACTATGGGCAGCCAAATAAGGACACTGCAACCGTCAGGATGCAGTTGACTCTAGTTGATCAAAAAGAGAAGTGAATTAGAGACGAAATCCTTTTCTATCACCAGGAAAACGAAAATCAATATTGGCCTGAGGAAGTGGGACATACTTCGTAACACGGTCCAAATTGCGTGAGATACAAGTGCCCGAAAACATACTATGGAAGGTTGGTGCAGAAAATTCATACCATTGTCTACTCGTACTCGTACCAACGGCCCGAAAGTAAAACCTTACATTCAGCAGTATAGCGCTAGTGTATAATTTTAAATAACAGCTATTAAGTGAGCGATTCAACTGTATCGTGAATGGATATCTGTCTAGGATCATGTAAATCTGCCAACGGAACTGGAGAGTCATATCAAGTGATATGTTATACGAGGGCGGGTCAATAATTCCGTGCATTTTTGAATTTCTGACCTCTTTACTGAAACAGCAACACTGCTCCTGTCAACAAGCATTTGTCAGTTGACTCCTGTCAAAATTTAAACTTGCTGCGTCAGTTAGTTTGTGTTTGACAGCTATTTTTATCAGACTACTCACTAATTTGAGGAGAAAATGGAAAAAAGTGAATTTCGTGTGCTTATTAAGCATTATTTCTTGCGAAAAAAAACCATTACCGAGACCAAGGCTAAGCTTGATAAATACTATGGGGACTCTGCACCATCGATTTCAATGGTAAAAAAGTGGTTTACTGAATTTCGTTGTGGCCGTACAAGCACTGAAGATGCCGAACGAAACAATCGAAAAAATTCACGATATGGTGTTGGCCGACCAAAGATTGAAAGTGCGAGAGATTGTGGAAGCCGTAGGGATCTCGCATGGCTCAGTGGTTTCAATTTTGAATGATCACTTGGGCATGAGAAAGCTTTCCGCAAGATGGGTGCCGCGTTTGCTCACAGTCGACCACAAACGCAATCGTGTAACAACTTCACAGGAAGGTTTGGCGTTGTTTAATCGCAATATGGAGGAGTTTTTGCGCCGTTTTGTAACCGTGGACGAAACATGGATCCATCACAACACACCAGAGAACAAACAACAGTCAAAACAGTGGGTTTCTAAGGGTGAATCGGCGCCAAAGAAGGCCAAGGTGGGTTTGTCAGCCAATAAAGTTATGGCGACTGTTTTTTGGGATGCACGCGGGATAATCCACATTGACTACCTTCAAAAGGGAAGAACAATCAATGGGGAATATTATGCCAACTTATTGGACCGATTCAATGACGATTTGAAAAAAAAACGACCTCATTTGGCCAAGAAAAAAGTTCTTTTCCACCAAGACAATGCAAGGGTGCACACATGTGCAGTTGCCATGGCAAAAATCCATGAATTGGGCTATGAATTGCTCCCTCATCCACCCTATTCTCCAGATTTGGCTCCGAGCGACTACTTCTTGTTCCCAAACCTGAAGAAATGGCTTGGTGGAAAAAGATTTGACTCCAATGATGAAGTCATCTCGTCATTTTGAGGACCTCGACAAATCATTTTTTTTGGAAGGGATAAAAAAATTGGAGAAGCGTTGGACAAAGTGTATAGAGCTCAAGAGAGACTACGTTGAAAAATAAAATTATTTTTTTATCAAAAAATCTGTTTTAATCCAAAATTCACTGACTTATTGACCCGCCCTATTCGAGATCTTCTTTTAGTTCGGTTTGCAAAGGAAGTGATGTTCCTAGGCACAGAACACAATGAGATACAGACATACATGCAGGGTCTTCCAATGGAGACTTCCGAACTTTGATAGTTGATAGGGGCCATATTGTTGAAGCTATATCTGTCAAATTGGCTGTCATTTATTCAGTCTGTTTTGCTAAATCACCATGGATGGACATAGAGTTCAACACACGTGCAAATGATAAAATTGTTTTATCAAAATGGGTGTTCTGTTTGTCCAACGTTCCGCGCGTCTCGCCCATTTTACGGTCGCCATAATCGTCCTACTGAGAGGACTGGATAAATTTGAGTCCACTGAGTCAGTAAATAATAAACCAACACCCGTACGTCGACGAAACGCAAGATCTGCTGCTGTCCGTGAGAGTATGCATGAGAATCCGAGGCAGTCGATTTTGCGTCGCTCACAAGAACTCGGCTTTTCGCAGACCACAACTTGGCGAATTTTGCATCGTGACTTGGGCCTGCATTCGTACAAATTCAACTGATCCTTGAGCTGAAGGTAAACGATCATAGACAACGACGTGTGTTCGCTGAATGGGATCTGGAGCAGTTGGAAACTGACCCTAATTTTCGTCGAAAGATCATCTTCAGCAATGAGGCCCATTTCTGGATGAATAGGTACGTCAACAAACAAAATTGTCGAATATGGGACGATACCAATCCACATGAGATCCAAGAGCGTCCAATGCATCCCGAAAAAGTCACTGTTTGGTGTGAATTTTGGGCTGGCGGCCTCATCGGTCCATATTTTTTTGAGAATGACGTTGGCAGAACCATCACCGTGAACGGCGAGCGCTATAGGTCGATGATTACCAACTTCTTTTGACCTGAATTGGATGATATGGACACCAACGTCATGTGGTTTCCATGGTTATCTCACGTGGAGGTGATGTGAACTGGCCACCGAGATCGTTCGATTCGACCCCGCTAGACTTTTTCTTGTGGGGTTTTCTAAAGTCGCAGGTCTATGCGAATAAGCCACAAACGACATCGGCCCTCAAAGCGAACATAACCCATGCCATCGGTCAAACTCAGCCTGATTTATGCGCCAAAGTCATGGAAAATTAGACATTTCGGATGCGCGCCACCCAGAGAAGCCGCGGTGGACATTTGAACGATGTTATATTCCATACATAATGGCATCGATAGGCCTTTCAAACGAATAAAAAATAAAAAAAAAATAAAGATAGGAAGCGCTTAATGAAAGACCCTTTATATGCCTTCGCGGATAGCTCCCGAAACAGAGTTTGTGAGATGCATGCGGGTACTCAAACAAGAACATAGCTAGCGAGCGATGGTATACAAACCGGGTACGAGATTTAAGCAAAATCTCCTGAATTGAATAAAAGAGACCCTCTGTGGCAAAACAGGGAAATGCCTGGAATTGCAAGAGATTTTGAAGGTCATTAAGTGCTTTGGCATGGAGGAAAACTAAATATGGTGCACATCTATCAAATGTGTTGCTCCAATGCTGGAATTAGCGAGGGAGCCAGTACTATTGTAATCTGTTGTATTTACTTGAACAAAAATGAAATTGCAAAATGTTATCTGTATAGTAAATGACTAATTAATGATGTTTTGGTATCTAGAATCAGCTGTAGTGTATATGTATAGTAGATCTCGTTTTCAAACATAGAGTCATTGAGCTTAAATTCAGATTTTGAAGTATTTTTAGAAGTGAATAGTTGATAAGTAAATGAATAAGTTTTGGTTTGAATCATACGTATAAATTAAACTCGAAAATAAATAACTTTTATTCTTTGCGACCCGGTGTGTGCCTACTCGTATGACAATATATTTTGATACAACGTGATAATATAATAGGACTCAGCATTTTTATACTGTGTATAATGCAGACAATAATTTGGGCAATAGAGAGCCCTAACTTCTAGGCCCATACGTAAAGATGGCACTGCTTATGCAATATAACCATTCTCCTTTAGTTTCCGATGATATGATTTGATTCGAGTCTGTAATGAAGTTTCTGTTCAGATCGCATGCAATTGCAAGTTAGTCCTTCATAGCGAATGACCTATTTTTTCTAATTTTTTTAGAAAAAAGAAGAAAAAAAACGGTCGTAAAAGGTAAAAAAATTTGTTGTATACCTTTTATGGTTATTTAAAGTAACCAATTGTCGCAGTTGCAGTTCTGATTATTGCAGAAACATAATTTTCTCATGAATTTGTGTAAACCAGTGGAATTGGCGATTTGCGAAATGAATCACCTTTGATGGTGCGTGTTGGTCAGGTTTGTTTTTCTTCACTCGATGTCTTTTTACTTGATGTTAGTTTGATAGCCACCTTATAAAGTGGTTTAACTACTTCCATGCGAAAATCTGCAGCACTCAAACTATCAAACCGGCCAGCTTGTTTGTTGACACGTGCGATAGAGAAGCCAAATATTTGCTAGAACCATATCCAGAAGATGGTAAAACCAACTACAATACCAAAAGTTTCTCTCCTTAAGATTTTGTTCGTAGGAATAATGCTGTCTACAAAGTCCATGCCACCAACACGGTATATTCACAAATGAATGTTTGTTTTATGATTTTTTCATAGCTCTGAACGGTGGGTGTAGGTTTATACCTGCAAAATTTGAAGCAAGTCGAATGATTTTATTGATGAAATCTCAATCCTATTCCCAGCAAACTCGGCTGAGGTTCCTTAACTGAAGTTGTTTTTGAAAGAAAGACACATTTTTCATGTCATTTTTCCTCCATATTTTTATGGCAAATCGGCCAACATTGCGCTGCGTATGTTAAAGCTGGACGAACGACGTCGTATATGTAGAACAGCGCCTTAAGTTCATTAGCTAATTGTTGTTTATAGTTGCGCACTCCAAATCGGATGAGTACCCCTTCTACTCGTGTACACCACCTAAGATCTTTCTTTACTGCGTTGTCCTTCCGAGTGTGATTCAAAGACTCTGCGGGCCGCAGCTTTTGTGTCCATTCGTTTTACATGTCCTAGCCATCTCAGGCAACTGATGCGCAGTTTTCCTTGGTCGATGGCCCGTATAGTTAGTCGTTGAAACTTCTCCTCTAAAGTCCGTCAACGCGAACAGAACCGAATGTTTTTCGCAGGACTGGGATATCTTCATCCGATTTCGATAGAGTCCATGCTTCAGCACCATAAAATAGGATTGGGATGATCAAGACCTTATATAGAGTCTCCTTAGTTTTTCGGGACAGGGCCTTATTACTCAATTACCTTCTTAGCCCAAAAATACAGCGATTACCAAGAGCGATTCTTCGCTTAATTTCTGCGGAGGTGTTGTTGGCAGAATTTATAGCAGAGCCAATGTAGGCAAGTCCTTTACAACCTCGGAAATATAGCTGTCGATTGTGACGTAATGTCCTATTCGTCGATGTTATGTGTCTTTTCCTGTTGACAGCATATGCTTGGTTTTACCCTCATTTACCGCTAAACCCATTTTGGTAGCCTCCGTAACAGCCCGTTGGGTTCTCTCAATTATGTTGATAACATCGGCCGTACGTTAGTAGTTGCATAGTCTTTTGAAAAATTGTGCCTCTAGAGTTCGCTTTTGAGTTCCGCACAATTATTTCAAGTATGATGTTAAAGAAGTCACGTGACAGCGCGTCGCCTTATCTAAAATATTTTCTGAGATCAAAGGTTTCGGTTAAGTTGTTACCGCTCTTGACGGAACAGCGAAAGTTCTCAATCGTCATTCTGCACAGAGGGACGAGTTTGGAAATAATGCCAAAACTAAACATGGCTCCATATATGTAGCTCGTCTCTATATATGCTTTCATATGCGGCCTTAAAATCAATGAAAAGATGGGGGCCATCGATTAGGACTTGGCGAGTTTTTTCCAGGATCTGCCGGAGTGTGAATATTTTATCGATTGTGGACTTTCCTGGTCTGAAAGTGCACTCATAGCAACCAATCAGGTTGTTGGCGAAGCGTTTCAGACGTTCACACAATATGGTAGTCTCCTTCCTTGTGGATCGGGCAAACGGTTCTGAAATTCCATTCATCCGGCTGACCAGATCCGAGAAATGAGTTGATACACGCTCTCCAAAAAGTTATTCATAGCAGCTTTGAATACCTCGACTGATAACCCGTGAGGTTCAGATGATTTGTTGGATTTTATCTTAGATATTGCTAACCCTACTTCATTTTGGTCAGGTGGACGGAAGTTTTGGGTATTATCATCTAAGTTGAATAGTCTAATCTACCTGACGGAGGGTTGTACGGCCTCTTCGCTGTAGGAAAAGTTTTTCTATATTCTCAGCACCGACTGTGAATCTTCTACAAGGTTTCCTTCTTCATCTCTACGTTTATGTTACCTGTTGGTAAGACTTCCGTAAGTTATATTGTACTTCAATCGCGCGTTTCTCGTGTTCCTTTTTCTTCTTCTGAAGAAGTTACGACTTCTCATCCTTCGTTGGAGCGGCGCTTTGTAGTTTTCTTATTTTGCTGCATGTGCTTGCCTGCATTCATAATCAAATCAGAGATTTATTGGTGGTGGTCGGGTGGAATCCCGCACATCAGTTGCAGCGTCTCTGATGGCACATTGGCAGCGCTGCCACTGGGCCTTCGGTACTTGGTGCTGGCGGCATAGGAGTTGTTAAGAGATTTCGGAATACGCGTTCGGCGAGGATTCTGGCGGTGTCTTGCGATTGCAGATTTTCTGCGTTATATCTTCTCACAATAGTTCTTCTTTGTTGTGTCGCTTGGGATCCGACTCAATATTCGCCGCCCGGAAAGTTCGGACGTCCAGGATACTGGAGGCATGCCTTACGTCTATCGCGAAATAATCAAATTGATTTAGCGTTTGATGATCCGGAGGCCGCCATGTCCCCTTATGTATATTGAGATGAGGAGTCTAAGTACTTAAGTTTTCTAAATAGATGTCAGGAGTTGGGATTGCTGCTTTGAATAAACGGCAATGCCGATGTTTGGTCTTAGTACTACTGCTTCGTAACTTGTTATCGTATAGCCCCTTTCTCCAATTACAAATAGTTACTTGAAGGGCCAGTCACGCCGTTGCCTATAATAGCGCCATAATCAGCGAGAAGAATAGAAGTTGTCCCGGACCCGTGACGTACTGCTTCAACAGAAAATCTTGCTCGGCATTAAAAAACAACTGACCTTGCCCACTGCCTTCATGTACTCCAACTTAAACTTCGAAATAGTTGGTTATTTCCGCTGTGCATTTAAGTTTCTTTTGAACATCATCGTACCCATTACATATGTAACATATGTACATATGTACCTCTCTGGTAAATTTTGAGATCTTAATGCCGTCCAAATAAGATTTCTGAGAATTCTGCCAAGTCGATGAAAACGATATGTGCTTAGATGTGGCAATTCTGCTGCTTGTCGCCTGCTTATAGACTGATAAAATGCCGGCTACTATCGCACGTGCTCTTGCTACCGTTTTTGTCATCTCTTTATTGCAACGTTCATTGTCTAACTCAAGACGAACTTTATCGGTTTCACTATTTCCGCTGTGCTTAGTCCACATTTCAAAGGTTTCTCTTGTTATTTTGTTTCATAGTTCCACCACCGCGTTTCTTTATCTATGAGGAGCTGGCCTTTTGAAATACCCAAAGTTGTTCCACGTGTTTTGTGCGCTTAGTTCCTTTTTTTAGTTTGTGGCACTTTAGAGCCATTCTCGCATAATTAGCGCCCAGAGCTGGCGCTGTCAGTTTATTTTTTCTACTGACGCCGGTTTTCGTTGGCTGTTTTCTTGTTTTTTCAGGAAAAATTCTGCCAGCAAAAGACGGTGCTGAGTTGCTAGTGCTTTGCTTAAGATCACCTTAGAATCTTTTACTCGGAGTTTCGCATTACAGCATGGATGGTAATCTTTCTCCGTTTGTTGTCTATCGCTACTGTGTATAATCAAGTGCTGTTCTTGCTTGCGTATTTAATATAAAAAGATGGTGTGATTTACACGCTTAGCTTAGCGTGATATTTCTTCTTCAGCTGCGTTTCTGTGTATTGTATAAGGATGTCCCAAAAGTCACGCAATATTTGAATTTTGCACCATTTGTGTGGTAAGATAGCGTGACAGCTGACAAGTTCAGGATCATTAAAAATGGAGCTATACTAGATGGAGTGAAAAGTGACCTCCTTGACTGCCAGAATGCGCTGCTACTGCAAAAAAGGTTATGGTGCCTTGAAGTCCGTTCATATTTAGGCAGACATGCTAAATTTCAGTGCGATACTGTCTTTAGTTCTGTTTTGACAGCTAATTGTTGTTGACGTGTTTGGCATCATGTTGGGTATGGACAAAGACGATTTTCGTTCTCTCATAAAACATTATTTTTTGAGAGGCAAAACGGCGAAGGAAACAAAAGAAAAGTTGGATAAATATTATGGGGCTAATGCTCCGTCAGATTACACTGTCGAATATTGGTTTCGAGAGTTTCGTGGTGGCCGCAATTCCACCACCGATCAAGTCCGCAGCGGCAGGCCCTCCGATGCGGTTACAGAGGACAATGTCAAAAAAATTCATGAAATGGTGTTGACTGACCGGAAAGTGAAGGTGCGCGAGCTAGCAGATACCACAAAGATTACTACTGAGTGCACACGTCATATTTTGGGCAATATTCTGCACTCCTGCCGCTGAGTGCCTCGCATGCTCACTCCTGACCAAAAACACGAATGCGAGGGCACTTCGAAAGAGTGTTTGGACTTGCTGATGCGGAATCGGGCGGACTTTTGGCGTCGATTGGTAACTGCATTTGGATCCCTCGGACTATTATCTCTTCCCAAACCTCAAAAGATGGCTCATCAATAAAAAATGCAGCTCACGCGAGGAAATCGTCAACGCCACGGAGGAGTATTTTGCAGATCTTCCGAAAAATTACTTTTCGGACGAGATCAAGAAGTTGGAAAATCGCTGGAATAAGTGTATCAAACTAAAAGGGGACTATATTGAATAATATAAAAAAACATTTAAAAAAAAAATTTTTAATTCCCAATTCCATCTATTGGGTCTACAAGTAAGTTTCCAGCGTCTTTTTACAAAATTTGAAGTTTTATTATGAAAACATAGTTACAATGATTTATTCAAAGTATCGTCCATCGGAAGCTACAACTTTCCCCCTTCTTTCTGGCAATTTATGAATTCCGGACCAAAAAAATTTCTCGTCTTTCGAGCCCAAGAACGTATCGAGCCAATTTTTGATTTCGTCTACTGAGCTGAAGCGTATTCCCGTAAGAGCGTTCTGCATCGAACGAAAAAAGTGGTAGTCAGATGGTGCCAAGTCTGGACTGTAAGGCGGGTGAGGCAGAATTTCCCATCCACTATTTCCCAAATAGTTTTTCACCGAAACCGCAACCTGTGGCCGAGCGTTATCGTGATGAAAAATGACGGACTCATGCCTGGTCTCATATTCTGGCCGTTTTTCTTTTAATGCCCGCTTCAAACGAATTAGTTGGGTTCGATATAATGGTCCTTTGATGGTTTCACCACTCGAAAGCAGTTCGTAGTATACGACACCCTTTTGATCCCACCATATGCAGAGCATGACCTTATTCACGTGAATATTTCGTTTCGGCGTCGATTGGGCGGGCTCGCCGGGCTTTGTATACGATTTTCTGCGTTTAGGATTATCATAATAAATCCATTTCTCATCACAAGTCACAATACGATGCAAAAATGATTTATTTTTATACCGCTGCAGTAACATTTCGGACATGCAAAATAGCCGTTCGACGTCTCTTGGCTTCAATTCGTACGGCACCCAGTTTCCAACCTTTTGAATGAATCTCAGTGCTTTTAGGCGCAGGGCGTGACGCCCAATGATGCAGCAAGTTCTTTTTGAATCTGACACGGATCCTCATCCAGTAAAGCGTCTAATTCCTCGTCTTCAAAACTTTTCGGCTTTCCAGGGCGATCTTTGTCTTCAACTCCAAAATCACCACTTTTGAACCGTTTGAACCACGCGCGGCACGTCGATTCACCAATACATTCCGCCCCATAAGTTTTCGAAAGCAAACGATAGGCCTAAGCCGCACTTTTCTTCATATTTAAGAATAAAAGCAGCGCTTCCCGCAAATGACGTATATTTGGCTGGAAACTTGCCATGATTTTGCTCGATAAAATGTACGACACCGATAGAACTGCTCAAATATAACGCTGCAAAGTTGTTGACAGATACAAAACCTACAAATAAAACACATGGAGTCTGACATTTCTGCCCGGGATCCACTGGTGGCGCCATCTCTGACAAACGCTGGAAACTTACTTGTAGACCCAATAGTACTCGTACACAAAAGAACAACGCGTTTTCATAGTTGAGCAATATTTTAAAAATAATAAAAGTTTGGCAGCTGCTGTTCCCATTTTCGTAAAAAATATGGTCTGAATAGTGATTTAACTTCATCAACTGTGAAGAGATTAATTTCAAAGTTAAGGGAGACCGGATCAATTGGTGATCAATTCGGCACCGTGGTCAAGAATTGGACATTTCAAGAAGCTCTCTACAGCGTATTCTGACGAAAGACTTGCATCTTCCTGCATACAAAGTTCAATTGACACAGGAACTGAAGCCTAGTGATCACGCACTGTGGAGAGAGTTCGTTGAATGGATTATGGAATAAAAATATTGGGGTGCTAATTTTTGAAATAAAATCATCTTCGGCGAAGAGACTCATTTTCATCTTGTTGGCTTTGTTGATACTCAAAATTGTTAAATTTTGGCACGAGTGATTATTGAGAAACAAATGCACCAACAACGTGTTATCGATTGGTGCGGATTATGGGCTTGGGGGACCATCCTTCTTTGAAAATGTCCAATGATAGTCCAAATTTTTGGGACTAAAGTGTAAGATATGGATGTGAGGTGAGAGACATGTGGTTTCAACAAGACGATGCCACATGTCATATAGCCCAATAAACAATTTAATGGTGGTGTAATTTCACGTTTAGGCCGCCCAGATCATGCGATTTAACGCCGTTGGACTTTTCTGTTACAGTTTTTTTGAAGCCTAAGGTTTATGCCAACAAGCCCACTACTACCCACGACTTGAAGGAGAAAATTGACGTATTCAGTCACATTTATGTAAAACTGTCAAAATTTCGTCAAAAAAGTGCGTATGGTCCCAGCAAAGAAGTGGAGGCCTTTTACTTAATATGTTATTCCATACATAACTCTATACTGTATAGTATACGCACTTTATGAGTCAACAACAAATTCAAAATGTTTAACTAAAAACCAGTCTTTTATATCAAAATTACTTCCTACCAAAACAGTGGACTGCAAAGAGCGAGCCGGCTCCAAAAAAAGCAAAAACTGTTTTTTCGGCTGCGAAAGTGATGGCGACTGTTTTTTGGGATACTCGTAGTAAAGGAGCTATCTTAATCTATTATCTTCAAAAAGGAAAAACCATTACAGGAGCATACTACGCATCATTACTTGCCAAGCTGAAGGCAGAAATTGCGGAAAAACGACCGCATTTGCAGAAAAAGAAAATCCTGTTTCACCAAGACAACGCGCCGTCTCACACCTCAGCGGTTGGCATGGCTCTCGGAGGACAGAGATTTTCGTCAAATGAGGAGGCAATCACCTTCGTGAACAATTATTTTGCAGAGAAAAACGCCAAATACTATTTGGACGGGTTAGAGAGATGGGAGCATCGCTGGGAGAAGTGTGTAGAGTTACAAGGAGACTATGTAGAAAATTAAAAAAAAATTTTGAGGAAAAATGTCTGGTATCATTGTTCGGTCGGAAACTTTTCAGACAACCCTAGTATAACGTTTCAAACTGCAAAACAAAATTCGGTGTTCTTATGTCCACTTTGGTAAGACTGGCTTCCTAAGCTGTAGCAATTTCTGGAGAGTTGACGATCTAGGTGGCGCTGAATGGTAGCTGTTGGTTGTAAAATCAACACAAACGTACATTTGCCAAACATTTATTTTTTGATTTTTTTTTTATAATTTTAAAAATTAGACTTTGACGGCCAAGAGCGTGAAGATAATTTAATACGCATCCATATCTTAAGATGAATGTTGGAAATCTTTAGCATTACTCCGAGCATAAAGACCCGAAAGTTTTCAAAATATCAGATTCCCTGCGCGAAACAAGATAGATGTTGAGGTAAGATAATATGGTCAGACACCCCACAGTGGCTCATTTAGGCAAAAGTGCTTGCATAATGCAAATTTTTTAAATTCACTGGATTAACAAATGATCCTTTGGATCAATAGGTTTGCTTGTAGAGCCAGTAAAAGTTGAGTAATTTTTAAGACCACCTAAAAATCGATTTTTTTTTATTGCAGATTTGAGTTAACATTTCAAAAAACATTATTTCTTTTTCATTTTGTGTGATATACTCGTATGTACCTGTTCATTTGTGAAATCAAAATTAGACGCATTATTTTTACAATTTTTTAAACACTATTTCCTGTGCACTTTTTAGGGTTAAGCTTGACTTTAAAAGAAAGGTTCGAAAGGGTCCGACCTTAACTCAAAATCCGTTTGTGCTAGAGAAATTTGATTTGAAGGGGTCAGCCAAATTTAATTTTTGTTTTCTCTCTCTCATTGGAGAAGCACAGCGCTGTGCAAAGTTATAAACTCAAACCCAAATTTTCATTTTTCTTGTAATGAGTAATAAACATTTATTATTGGTTTTGCTCTAAAATATTGTCATACGATACCAATTCAGGGATTGCGAATACGATCGTACATCAAAGTCATCAGGAGGAAGGCCAAGGGAATCAATATGTGACTGTGCTCGATGTTCACCAAAACCTAGTAAATGCTACCGAAACCTTACCCACTGAAGATCTTTCTAGTGTCTTAGCAATAAAGTTTAATAAGGATCATGAAAGGATGAAAGCTGATGTAACCAAAGTAGTCTCTGCCGCAAGTCCAATGCGAATCAAACGAATAAAAG
This sequence comes from Volucella zonaria, assembly GCA_963966105.1. Taxonomy (NCBI): domain Eukaryota; kingdom Metazoa; phylum Arthropoda; class Insecta; order Diptera; family Syrphidae; genus Volucella; species Volucella zonaria. The sequence goes on from OZ014530.1 coordinate 168,230,815, forward strand.
AAAGCATTTCTACTGCACAAAAAGGATCCTATCAAGCATAATAGTGAGAATGCATTGGTTTTGTTTATGGATTTGGGTCTGTCAAAAGGAAAATATAAGATCATGAGAAGTTCCCTGAGAAAACAGGACGTAGATGTTCTTCCATCCTACAGAATTATAGGCAGTTCCAGGAGATTACGAAAACAAGGAAATATCAGCTAGAGTGAGACTTCAAGACATGATGGATCATACTGCAAGGTAGCTTTTAGAGAACAAAAGTGTTCCCCCTCAGTGTACTTCTAAGGATTCTTACAATATAAAGTAAGTGGGGCTGAGATTGAGAAAAATAAATACATCAGGTGAAATAGATGTAAATATGTTCATAGCCCTAATTGTACCACTGTTACGATGAATCAAATGATAACGAACATATGTAACTGCATTACATGCAACAATCAGATACATGGAATTTATTTTAAAACTTGCGTATACACTTCGACAAGAGGGAGAAGATATTGATGAATCTAGTGGAATCAACGAGGCAGAAAAAAGAAGAAAACAAAAGTCCAAAAGCATTTTCGTGATAAGATTGGGTTCGATGTCAATAGACATCGATAGAACAAGGATTTCAAATTATCAATGATGGAAATACTTCAAGGGGATTTTTCCAAAAATCAGAGGCAACAGCTCGTATAACTGGGGTCAAGGGTATAACGAGGCTTGAAAGTAATATTTAATGTTTTGAATTGCAGGGAACACGGTAACACTGTCATGGAGTATGCCAAGAAAATAAAAAAGTTATTAAAGCAAAAATACCCCAAAAAACAATTCACACCTATTCTTCATAAAATATTGGCTCATAGTCAAAATATGTTACCATATAATCGAGTATCAATTGTTAGCACTATAAGAAATATAATATAGATATCAAAATACATGCAGGGTCTCAAGGATTCAGCAGAATGAAAACTTCTTCAACGTGTTTGCAGCCTCATCGGACCCACTCATTTTTTCGTTAAGGCATGTCAGACCCGAAAAAGATCTCAAAGCAAAATTCTATCCAGAAATGATAGGTTCATTAGACATTACTCCAGATGCTGACGAAAGTTTGCCAGAAATCTGATTTTATTTATTTAAATTTTTAGTCCGCTTACTTTTTCCCCACTGAAAATTTTATTATGTACTCTGACGCACCACAAAATAAAAAAAATACACCCTGTTATTAATTCAATCATGGAATTTTGAATATTTTTTTAGAGTAAAATATGATGCTGTTCCTGTGATGAAGAAGTCATATTTCAGGAAAAGAATCTCAAAATCCACTAATTTCATAGCCCTGGAAATTGCTTTTAAATGGAAAAAAAACTGTCACGATATCTTTATTCATTTAGGAGATATGATTTTTGCAAGCAAAAAAGTCAAAATGAGGCACTGTACGCCGGTGAATCTTGTGCGCTTACTAAAAACAGTTGCTTTAATGTAAGCTGAGAATCAAGTATATCAATCACCATTCTCCAATTGTAATTTCGCAGAAACCTTGCTTGGAGGTTGAAGTTTCTACCGCAAAAGCAGCATTGCTCTATATTACGCTCATGCCTGCATGGGATGTTGCCGATATGTACGCCAGATTACAGAAGTGAACACTTTTTCGGCATCTCCAATGTAAATCTTTTCGTCGTCAGTCATACATCGCAATGCCAACGGTAAGCTTGAGGATTTCCTAATTCAATAATAATTAAGACACGCATACTATTTAACTGCAGAAATAAAAACAATCAGTAGCACAGTGCAAGAAAACACCGGTATCACAGACCAAAATAACTTAACCGACCATATAAACCAAAAACTAGACCACACTCGTAGTTTTCCGGAGCGCTGAATCCTTAATCCCACCTGTTTCCGGTTTCTGTTTGCGCAATACATATTTAAAATTGTGTTACGTCACAAATCAAATTTTTTCCCACAAAATCTTCGGATTTCTGATTCAATCTGTGTTATCACTACGAATCTGTGCAAATACTATGGTAAACTGGTCCACAGGCTAAAACATATGGCTTTTTGTATGATAGATTCTTGGCAACAGATTGATAAGATTGTTGAACTCAAATTTTGTTGGCCTCAGGAATAAAGAAGCTAAGCATCTTATAAAAGAGTAACGTATCATCAGACGTGATATAGGTATACACAGCAACGCCTAGCATTACTAAATAACCGACTAGTGCTCGAAGTTCGAAAATGAAATTTGATTTTTTGAGCTTGCTACTACAGGGTCTTCCAATACGGACCTCTGAACTTTGACAGTTGATAGCGGCCATATTGTTGAAGCTATATCTGTCAAATTGGCTGTCTGTCTTATTCAGTCTGTTCAACAACACGTGCAAATGATAAAATTGTTTTATCAACCAACAACTATGCCACATTGGAAATTCTGCACGAGCGATTCGAGGTCATAGTCATCTCACGTGGAGGTGATGTGAACTGGCCACCGAGATCGTGCGATTTGACTCCGTTAGACTTTTTCTTGTGGGGTTTTCTGAAGTCGCAGGTGTATGCGAAAAAGCCAAAAACCACAGCGGCCCTTAAAGCCAACATAACCCATGCCATCGGTCAAATTCAGCCTGATTTATGCGCCAAAGTCATGGAAAATTAGACATTTCGGACATTTGAACGATGTTATATTCCATTCATAATGGCATCGATAGGCCTTTCAAACGAGTAAAAAATTTCGATGTTATCTCACACACATTTTGTTTTATTTACATTTAAAGATAGGAAGCGCTTAGTGAAAGACCCTTTATTTGTGTTTAATATGATGAATGATGCGGACGGTTTAAGAATCTATAGAAAGGTCAGAATCTACCACAAAGAAATCGTAGCATCATAGTGCACAGGAGTTGTTGACTATTTTTGCCCCTCTAAGAGACGGCTGGATGTATATAAGAGCCAGTAGCAAATTTGAGGTTGCTACTTACTTTGGTTCCACTTATTTTGGTTTGTGAATTATTATTTAAAGTTCATATTTAAGAATATCTTCTTCACTGGAAGCATATGTTTTCCACGTAACCGTCCTGTCTTCTCGATGATGTTATTGGCAATTGAACTAATCCTGATAGACAAGAATTTGAAATAATAGATTGCCTAGTTAGATCAAAGTAACGGTGTTAAATTGAATCGCATGTTTTTCTTAAGGCTCATAATCTATCAACAAGTTTTTTTTAGTTACAGAAATAGTAACAAGAAGCTATTCAAGATGACAAAACTAATGTGCTTGGCTTTATGTTGAAGAGACATAAGGAAAAGAAGAACACAATGCTTACAAATAGATGTATAAAAATGTTCCTTTAGGGACGATAAATCGCGAAGATGAAGAAGGAGACTGTATACGATGAAACCTACATCCATCTGTCAAACGTAATCTATTTTCGGTGTAAACGATGCAACTCTAAATAACCATTTTACTGATCAAACTGGAAATTTCAGTTTTCAAGTTAAATAGAAATAGGTTAAAAAACTGATAATATACTAGATAGTCTTTGCTTTGCTAGTTCTTCCTTAGCACATGTAGCTGTTAACGTAATACTTTCAAGACATTTGAAACGCTCTACCTTCTCTACCAGTAGCCTTGCAAGGATAATTCAGTATTCAGTATTCATTTTATTTTCAGAAGATGTAATTCTTTTACAATTTATAATTTTGCTTTTGCCGTCAACCAGAAAAGAGAAAGAAATTTACGATATATAAGTTTCCTAGCTCAAGCTTAAGATTCAAAATAGACTTAATTTTAAAGAATCTAAAAATCTTCATTAATGAGTACTTATAAGCTGATCGGTATGAGAAAATTCTGAGCATTCAGTACATCTTGCATTTTGTTAAGCGATTCCCCAATGAGCACGTCTAATGGACATAATCCTAGGAAATGCGAAGTATCCTTCTTCGTTCCTTGGTTCCAAAGCATACATTCATTATTGTGACGGTGTGGTGTATACATAATTCAAGCGAAGAAGCCAATCTCTCACCATAAAAATAGTAGAAATAGTACAATATCTATACAGTAGTCATCATGAAAGTCTTTTAAGTTATGCTGAAGGATAGGATACCTGCTTCTTGTCTGAGTTTGTTTTGCCCGTTCTGCAATGAACGTGGTTTTCTTTAGCTTGTCCGAAGGTAACTGAAAGTTGTTTCTCCAGGATGACGTACATATCTTCCTCTGCGAAGTGAATATTATGCACTGCACATACATAGTCTCTCTACCATTCCCTGCAACACTGTGCCTTATGCCGTAAAAGATGTACTGCCATAATCTCGGGGAGTCTGTAATTTGCAAGTGCTATGTCCTTCGACATGTAGCTGAAATGAATTCTAAGTGTAAACATATGCAACGGCAGCATTCCCGTTTCTAGGTGCAGTATATAATTTGGTATATTCTCTAGCAGTCTGAATATTTTGTTTAAGAAATATCTTAAAATTTTTCAACCTCTCATAGTGGAAAATACCCCACACCTTCGATGCATACCATATGATAGATCTTGCCACCGGTTGGAAGAGTTTGTACTTTATACTTGAGGTGATGTCCTTTTTCCCTAAGATACCTTTCAATTTCCACTGTAGATGCTTTTTGACATTCAATTGGAGAGTGATAATAATGGTGAAATACTCTCGTACTATCTCCAATTCAGTGTTTTCAGATCAGAACTTTAAAGACATACAAGTGTCTTATTGGTAAAATCTTATGTCTGACAAATAAGGGCTATGAATGCTATGCTATGAGTGCTACGATTCCGGCTACAAAGGATACGCACCAGATATTTTTGTGCAATCAAAAGAGGTCCGAATGTATTCAAAAATGATCTCCCCAACTAGTTATGCCGTATTGCAACTTCGAGTGTGCGAGACCATAATAAATTTTGGATAAGACTTTTTTGATGCAATAAGGTTTGATAAGATATAGCTTACGAGCACTAGATTCATGTGCGATTTTATAGTTTGAATATAATTCTTCTAGTTCAAATTATGATTTATTAAAACTCTAAGATATTCATAAGTTTTTACGGACTCTATTTTAGAACACTTTTCAGAACATGAAATGTCACCATTAAAGTTTGTTTTAGCACAAATGTTTAGTGGTAGGCTAAAACTATTACAGTCATGTGCATGAAAATAGATGTTAAAATCGGTTAAAACATTTTCCGATATTTTACAAGTTAGTAGATTGGTTTTTTGCCAATAATTAACTTATATGCGGCAAACCACTGTCTTAATTTCTCTAAGTACTCGTATTCTGCAATCTTAGCAGTGCATTTAAAATGATTTTGGAAGTTGTATGTGAAGGTTATATGGTCAGTTGATATAAATCAAAAATAGAAGAGGACCAAGAACAGAACCTTGAGGAACGCCATTTTTTATTGCATGAGGTTTACTAAAGGTTCCATTTATTTTTACTTTTTGTTCTCTATCTTTCAAGTACGTTTTGAGGCATTCGTGCATTAGTCCTCCAAACCCAGAATTATGTATGTAATTTATTTAATATTAACTGGTGGTCAACCATATTAAATATTGGGTCTACAAGTAAGTTTCCAGCGTTTGTCAGAGATGGCGCCAACAGTGGATCCCGGGCAGAAATGTCAGACTCCATGTGTTTTATTTGTAGGTTTTGTATCTGTCAACAACTTTGCAGCGTTATATTTGAGCAGTTCTATCGGTGTCGTACATTTTATCGAGCAAAATCATGGCAAGTTTCCAGCCAAATAAACGTCATTTGCGGGAAGCGCTGCTTTTATTCTTTAATATGAACAAAACTGCGGCTGAGGCCTATCGTTTGCTTTCAGAAACTTATGGGGCGGAATGTATTGGTGAATCGACGTGCCGCGAGTGGTTCAAACGGTTCAAAAATGGTGATTTTGGGGTTGAAGACAAAGATCGCCCCGGAAAGACGAAAAGTTTTGAAGACGAGGAATTGGACGCTTTACTGGATGAGGATCCGTGTCAGATTCAAGAAGAACTTGCTGCATCATTGGGCGTCACGCAACATGCCGTTTCCCTGCGCCTAAAAGCACTGGAATTCATTCAAAAGGTTGGAAACTGGGTGCCGTACGAATTGAAGCCAAGAGACGTCGAACGGCGATTTTGCATGTCCGAAATGCGGTAATGCGGTATAAAAATAAATCATTTTTGCATCGTATTGCCACTGGTGATGAGAAATGGATTTAATATGATAATCCTAAACACAGAAAATCGTATACTAAGCCCGGCGAGCCCGCCGAATCGACGCCGAAAGGAAATATTCACGTGAATAAGGTCATGCTCTGCATATGGTGGGATCAAAAGGGTGTCGTATACTACGAACTGCTTCCGAGTGGTGAAACCATCAAAGAACCATTATATCGAACCCAACTAATTCGTTTGAAGCGGGCATTAAAAGAAAAACGGCCAGAATATGAGACCAGGCATGAATCCGTCATTTTTCATCACGACAACGCTCGGCCACATGTTGCGGTTTCGGTGAAAAACTATTTGGAAAATAGTGGATGGGAAATTCTGCCTCACCCGCCTTACAGTCCAGACTTGGCACCATCTGACTACCACTTGTTTCGTTCGATGCAGAACGCTCTTACGGGAATACGCTTCAGCTCAGTAGAGGAAATCAAAAATTGGCTCGATACGTTCTTGGGCTCGAAAGACGAGAAATTTTTTTGGTCCGGAATTCATAAATTGCCAGAAAGATGGGGGAAAGTTGTAGCTTCCGATGGACGATACTTTGAATAAAGCATTGTAACTATGTTTTCATAATAAAACTTCAAATTTTGGAAAAAAACGCTGGAAACTTACTTGTAGACCCAATACTATTGTCATATCTATGAATAAAGCCATTGTGGGTTGATTATTGTTTAGGCCTTCATACAACTGAGTGCATATTCTGAGAATAGCGTTCTCTGTTGATAATCCAGATCTAAAACTGAACTGATTGATAGAGAACACATTATGTTCCAAAAAAAACTTAACATTCTGACTTTAAGTAGTTTCTCAAAGAGTTTCGCAAAGGTTGGTAAGATAGATATGGTTCTGTAGTTAGATACATTCCTTTTATTGCCTTTTTTGATAAGTGGAATTACCTCAGCTAATTTTAGTGATTGGGGAAAACAACCACTGCTGACACTTAGGTTAAACACGTAGCACAATACATCAACCACTTGCCAAACTATACTTTTTAATAAAATCATTGTTATACCATCACTAGTGCAAGAATTTTTTATTTTTTAAGTACACTATAAGTTTATAGAGATTATTAGCTTTAATGGTATTGAAAACAAAACTATTTGATTGCAAGTTATCAACAATAATATTTGGAGGCAAGGTACAGTTGCAGGAGCTATAGACTTTAACAAATGGCTTTAATTGTTCTGAAACATTTGTGAAAAAATAATTGATTTTATTGCTTCCCTAAAATGTTATCTATGACCCTCCATTCCTCTCTACTATTTCAATTTATTCTTTCAAACATATTCGAATAATAATTGTTACGAGTTTCTATAACCTTTATGTGAATCTTTTTGCACAGAGTGTTGTAGTACCGTTTCAGTTTTTTGTTAAGTGGATGTTTTGAAGATTTAATCGCCCAACGATATTTCCTTTTAAGAGAGAGTTAGTCATCCAGGGTTCAAATAAATTAGACACTAAGAACTCATTGATGCAGGATTTAATATGCTTATGTAAGATCGACAGAAATGTATCAAAAGCAAATGCAGCATTATTTTCAGAATAGACCGGTTCCCAGAACTCATATGTTAGTCTTTCTTTCAGCATCCTATAATCTACGATTAGCTTTTTTCTTTGGCGTATAAAAAAATTTTGTTGGCTTGTATTTTTATGGATGCTAAGAGTTATCATATGATGGTCGGTTGTTCTGTAGTCATAAGTTGAATATTGGCAAACTTAGTATGTACCCTAGTAAAAATATGGTCAATGCAGCTCGAAGAAGAATCTGTAACACGGGTTGGATCATTGATAATACTTTTTAGTCCATTCGATTCCAATAAAAATAGATGGCACCCTGCGAAATTATCAGAATGAGTTAAAATGTCTATGTTTAGCACCTACACAAATCAAGCATACATCAGTACTTCTACGTTCAAGCCGTTAAATACGATCCCCATAGGCAAGTATGAGGATAGGCCACCCAAAAAGATTGAGAAAAGAAGTGGAGTTAATAGACACTCCTGGTCTACTCCCATTTCAGATCTGAACCAGTTTGAAATATTTTTGCCACACTGCTGTCCAGTTATCCTCGTACATACTTTGCGTCACTTTGAGCATTTTCGTGGAAATTCCTAGAATACTGACTTTGCAGACTTGTCAACGAATGCAGCTTTGAAATCGACAAAGAATGCATCTATTTTTTAGCGGTATTTACATACCATTTCGTAATACTTGTTAAAGCAAATATGTTGCCAATAGTTGAGTATTCTTTATGGAAGCCAGATTGCAATTCACACAGCAAATCATTCGTTAGTATCCAATCCGTCAGACGCTGAAGGATGACTTCTGTGAATAGCTTCATAACCCCTGTTGCTGTTTGGGTTTCTTGTTTCTCCATTCTTAAATAAGACAAAGACTGTGTTTCTTCTGAAGCTTTCCGGCACTACTTCAGTATTGTACAATAGATAAAGTTGTACGTATGTGTGAGTTTTTGTATGAATTTCATCGTAAGAATTCATATGGTAAACGGTCTTTCCCAGGAGCGTTATTTGAACTGCAACGGGTTATTTTGGTTTTAATTTCCTGGACAGAGACCAATATATCAAGATCAGTGTTTTCCACATAGGGGAGTGCATACATGATTTAATTTGAGGTGGATGGAAGGCTCATCAATTGCTCAAAGTGTGTTAGCTTCAACCTGGGAACCTCGTGGAAATAACGCACCATTCAGCTTTCCCGCAAAACCTCCACGATTGACATTTTCTGAACCTTCTCGATGACTGGAAAGAGTTCGCCGATGCTTCGATGCTTGATACAAGAATATCTGTCCCCTCAGCAGATTAAAGAATATTGCTATCTACTGATTATGTAAGATTGCTTTGATATCAATGTGTGTAAATATCTTTCAATTGCAGTTTTGATAGTAATTCCATCTCGGATGATGGTGTCTCATTGGGTGCACTGAATCTTATATTAACTGTTAAAGGCAAGTGATCAAAATAAGGAAATACCTTGGCATTAGTCAATAGTTGAACATGCAATAATTATCCTTGCAAAGATAATTATTCAGGGTAAGGTAGTTTCTGGGAGCTATTTATCGATGGGGCACTTCTTAATTCCATCTATAGTCCAAATTTTAATTGGTAGAGCTTCATAAACTTTTGTAATTAAAGGAGTAAACGAACGTAGTCAGCGTGGTAAAGTTTATCGTGTGTGATAGAGCCTATTGAACTCCTCCAGTTCTCATAGATAGTTTAGATCAAGGCACGTCATTTGTTATATTACTCGTAGGTTGTACCACACGAAATGTCAGATTGATTATTAAATAAAAATTCGAAATTAATTTTTGATCAAAATATCAACCGTTAGCATCTATGATTCACTTCCAACGTTATTCAAGTTCAAATATTGCGTTTCCGACGCAATGAAATCCTCAAAAGCTGTTATGGCTTCTGAAGAATATCTGCCGGCAAAATGAATCCAGACTGCGGAAAAGGCGAAAGTCTAGGAAAGTACGATGGAGGAGGAAGAATTCTACGTCCCAATTGTATCAGTTTTCTTTCGTTACGCCTGAGGTATAAGGCCTGGTGTTGTCATGCAATAGAATTGGACCATGCCTATTGATCAAAGCAGGCTGCTTTTCAACGAATTATTTTTGAAAGTGTTCGGACTAGAGTGCAAACCGGACATTCAGTGTGGTATAACTTAATAAATAAGAACAATATCGGTATCCAGTAATTCTTTGACGTTCCAAGCTGCTTTGATATTTGATTCGTCTTTGTAATTGCACTGGAAAATACCTTGAATCCCTTGACACTTAAATTTCCCGATACGAAAACAACGTCCTCGTTGTGTACTGCGGTGACAGTACTCAGCTGGTCTTCACTTATTTGGGCGTTATAATGCTTTATCATCACGTTTCTTATTCCCAGAGAATTGAAAGCATTACCTTATTAGTATTACTGCTTTGGGACGCAAATTTGTTTGGTCTCAACTGCCTCATTTCACTCACTCCCGTAAAGTAAAATTCAAACCAAGAAAAATATCGTCTTACGTAAGCTTATCTATGTGACAGCGAGGATATTTTTTTTCATTAACTGTACTTCAAGAAATCAATCCCTGCTCGGATACAAATCTAAAAAAACGTCATCATTAACGCAGAATGTTAACCCACGTGACCTAAACTAGAGAATCTAATTCTAAAAAAAATTTGAACTATTTTGGCTGCAAATATTCTTCCTGGTTAAGTATAAACAAGTATGTACTACATTAATCTCTTTATCAAAATTTATTTTATCCTCCCAAAATTAGGTCAATTTGACAAAGCTTACTCAATTCCATAATCATTACGCAGCATTGATGAAAACAAATACGAGTTTAATCACATGAATTGTATATCTCAATCCTATTAGACATAACTCAATATAAATAAACAAATACAAAATTTACAAAAGAAAAAGATAAATAAACAAACAAAGTATCGATGCAGGTAAAATTCTCTAAACTACCTCACCAATCCTGTTGGCACTTGAAAATATGATACTTTCCCACGATTGTAAGGTAGTCATGGTGCTGGTGCTCTGCACTATCCGTACTTGTTGAAAAAGTCTATATAAAGTAATTAATTTCATTGTTTCTAAAGTTTTGCCTAATTCGAAGAGTTCCATACTTAGCGCTACGCATCTTTATCCAACAGTCGGCAATAAAACATATCCGAAGCGATAGGCGCAGGACATTTCCAGGTAGACTCAGAGTCAGATTCAAAGAAAACTATGATATTTCCAAAGCGACATGTAGATTTTCTCACGCCAGTATCCTAACCGGGATTTTCCAATATTGTCAATTTAAAAAATCTGGAATTCGCCGTTGATCTTACAGGTATTCGTACCTTAAATGGGTTTCATTTCTATGCACTAACTACTTTCTTGCCAGCGCTAAATTCCCATGTAGTCCTAGGGCACACGTTCGTTCTCACGCTCATCTATCTGTACAAAACTGTTCGTTAAAGAGCGTGTAACATTCGAAATTGGAAAAACGACCATAAGTGTAAAATGTGCGAAACATATGACGCTAAATTACCCACCGTTGTATTTAGGTCTCTTCCAGATCTCTAACTCGAACCGTGTTGGGATAGTGTTGCAGAAACTACAGGTTGTCACCCCTTGGTCTACCGAAAGTTATCTTAAAATAACAGATGAAAATGTGTGCCAGAATTATCGCCAAGTAAACATTGACTCTGTCCACCACATCTAGTAGAACTTCCACTACTCTGGCAGAGCATATCCGATTAACAAATGAGGGATTAAGCGACACGCCAAACAAAGCAATTAAAAGGGCGTTCTAAGTAGCTCCGCGTCTTTTGATTTGTTTATTGAGCATAAAAGAATTATCAAACTGAACAGAAGTTAGTTTTTGATTTTAGTGTCCATTTGTAGGCTTGTGTATATTCGTAGATACACTCAAGAGTATTTTAACCAGTCACCAGGGTAGTTATTGATGTTCAACTTTTGCCTAACCTCGACGAACATGTCATGCCATTAGAAATGCGGATTAACAGTGTACTTTGTGGATGAAAGCCATTCAGAAAATCTGTTGCTCCAAACTTGGTTCGTTCGGCAGAGGAAACGCGGAGGGTAGACATATGTATATACGAATATTTTTTATGATCATACATTCCTTGGATGCAAAGTACATACATATGTACATATGTATGAGTTTCAGTCAGTAACCGTATCTTTTGCCTTTGATGCTGGTAGATAAATTAGGCTTATCAATAGTCCTACAATTGATGCTGTTCATTTGATTTGTTTGGATTTTTTTCCCCAAAACTTCATATTCATATATTGAGTATACATTTTTTTTTATTATTTAGGGCAAATAATTTGTATGATTACTTCAATATAGGAATAGAGTGTGCCAGTAAAGTGAAGATTTGGAAAATGTCAGACTCTAATTTTTGCACTTGGTGCAAACTAAAAACTTTTTTTATTTTAGTTTTGTTGTGAGTGAAAAATAAAATTCCACGATTTGGACAGGTTACTGTAAAAAGAAGTGAAACAAAAGTGTTTCAATAAGTGGACAACTGTGGTGCCCAGTGTACAAATAAAGCAAACTAAATATTTTTGCTAATAAGATACATAAGAATTGTGGCGTGATAATAAGAAAGTACATATTCCTTTAAAATGATCTAAGCTAATAAATAGACAGGATAGCCAGTATTTCGGGGTATTATTTGCTGCGCTTCGGGGTAAAGGTTTGCTTCTTTGTTTGAAAAAGCCTACGTCTCGGCTTAAAAGCCGGTCTAAGGCATGCCCTTTCTGTATGCTCTTTTCCTCTTCGAAATCTTCTCCTTTCGACCTTCCGTTTGGTCGAAATTCGTATCACCTTGGCTTTGTCCTACATTTTAGCGCATATCTGTAACCATCATCATATCATGGGCATCTTTCTACGGTTAATCGCACTGTTAATACATATTGACGTCGACCTGTCGGTGTTCGGATCCCAACCACTCCCGAAAGACAATATTTTTTTTAAAAACCAAGTAAGATGAGTAGTTGACTAGAAATCAACAACAAGCCAACTTAAATGCCACCCATGGAGTGCAATAACCATTGAGCCCAAACATCTTTCTTTCTTTCTCGCTTTATCCCATTTTCCAAAAAACTTTACACATTCTGAGGCATTATACATAAGTGTATTCATACCCACTTGAGTGTTAAGTTCTTTGAAAAAGGAAAAAAAAAGTTAAATTCGACCAGTGATTCTGAATTCACTGGTTTCCTCTGTCAGTAGGGACAGTTTTCTAAGTTGCTCCATTTTGCAAATCAGATGATTTTGCTATATTCAGGAAAGGTCGTTAGGAAACCTTGTTCAAATAGTAAAAGAAGCTGAAGTTCCAGCTAAGCTTCGAAGAAGAAGCCGAAAGAATGATAATTCGATCATTTAAGCGAAACTCTTGGCCTCAGCAATGAAGGGAACCAAAATAGTGAGGCATGTAGAATAGCTTTAAGGAGGGAACTATTTGCTAAGTTAGTGCCTCTCTCATAATTGTGTTTTTTTTCGGGATAAGGAATCTTCCTGCTTCAGGTTGTAACGTGTAACGTGTATAGGCCGTTTTTTCGGGGGTCAGTTTCCACTTGCAATAAAATGCACAACACAAATTTAATGCTGAAACCGGTATTGAAATTAGTATTTAGTATATATTGCTATTCAGTCTTCATATTTCGTTGTGTTAACATTATTCTTAGCATTTTCAATTGAATTTTGAAATAGATATATCGGAAAAGCATAGTCGGCGTAGTTTATTGTTTTTGGTCGGGAAAAACCAGAATGGAAATGAACCCACTAGGGGAATCCAAAATGTGTAGGGAGAGAGTGTCGGTGTTGGTTTGCAATGTTTAGAAATGGCAATTTTGACCTAAATAATGAACCTCGGTCGGATTGGCCAGAAAGGCTAGACGATGAGATCCTGAGATCACAGTCGAAAAAAATCCCATTGTTACGGCAAGAAAACTCGCAAGAGAACTCGCAAGAGAACTCAACGTAAGCCATATGATACCTAACTAATATGGGAAAAGTCATAAAGTTGGGAAAATGGGTATCGCACCACCTATCGCAAAATAATCTTCAGCACTGCGCTTCTGTCGCGTCACAATCGAGAGCCGTTTTTGATCTGATCATTACCGGAGATGAAAAATGGATTCTATAAATAACTTTAAAGATGGCTTAATCTAAAGTGCTAAGAAGATGGAGAGAGATGGACTTCAGCCGCTCAAGGTGTTACTGTCTTAATGGTGTGATGCGGAGGGAAGAATCCATTTTTGGCAGTTGCCTGGTAGCCAGACTATCACCGCAGAAGTCTACTGTCGATAGCTGTGGAGATGAAAGCCGACATTAGAGCAGAAATGGCCAGGTCTGTTCTATTCCATCATGATAATGCTCGCCATCATACAGCTAGGACTACCTACACACAGTTACAGGAGTTCGTTTGGGAAAGAATGACGCAACTTCCTTGATGGAAAAAGTTGTAGATATTGGCTCTTGACGTATTTTTTTCATCAAAGCCAAATAATTCTTGGCATAAAGAAGTTACTTGAGAGGTAGGAATTTGATGCAAATTAATTAACATTAAACAGATATTCAAAAATCGCACAATACTTATTTATGTCCTTGGTTATCACTTTGAGTTTATGAAATGGAGTCCGGTGATGGTAATCAAGTGCAGATAAAATAAGTGAGTGCAGTCGGCGCCTTGCCATAGTCACAATACGGGAAATCGACAGGTCGACGTCAATATGTGTCCACCAATTTGGTAGCTAGAGGGATTTGCTTAAGAAGTTTGTTTCTCTGTTAACATCTGCTCCCGCATGAGATAAGAGAAATCACGTTCACTCTTCCATGGTGTTCAAATCTCTACCCTAATCAAACAATGTTGAATATTATTGTTGGGTGGAGAGTATGGGTCGATAGAAAAGTTAATGGGATATTACATGTTTTCGGCTAACAGCTGATCAATAAGAAGTATAAGTGTCTTAGCACAAATTCAGACTTTCTGCTGTGCATTCAGTCCAAGTGCCCTTAAATCTCATCACTATGTGGAATCAGCGTAGTGATATCACCAAAAATGTTGTCGAGGGACCTTTAAAAGTTTTCAGTTGCGCAGGCCAAGATGGTAAAGATCCCCCTCCACTTAAGCACGCCACCTCAGCTGAGAACTTATTCTACTATGTTCCATCTTCTGGTAGATACTGGAGATCCTTCGGACTGGAGTGTTAAAATGTTCATTTGTTCTACATATCCTGGCTATCTAAAATATACAAACACTGCAGTGCAAAACTTAGTCATATAAAAAAATCGACTACAACAAAAACACAGCTCAAAAATATCAAAAGTCGGCCAATCAGAATATCATTTGGATATTCAAAATGAAAGCTTAATAACTGGCAGCTGGCTTGTAACCCGGAGCCATGTTAACATAGAATCGGTCCGCTGAAAGCTGAAACATAATAGAACAAAGCATGCACCAACCCTTCGGATAAGTGCGGGTGTATACTCCACGAGGAGTTTACAGATTTGCATACATACCCCTTCTAAAAAAAAATGCGATCCTAGTTCTCGTTAGAACTATCAAAGTAACATAAAAGATCGTATCTGACTTATAGTACGAGTAGAACGTATCAAGACTTTCTGGACCCCACTAATCAATATCTATCAAATGTTAACAGGTGAACTGTATATACGAGTAATTTGACTATGACAGGGAGTTTGGTGTATGGTAGCGCTTCCCTCTCAGATCAATCCAGTGGAATATATGCACGTCAACTGATGTGAACTCAAAATGTTAGCGATGCTACGAGGGGCGTTCAACACATTCTCGGTATCGGGGTGAAGCCGTGGTTGTATATATAAATTGACTTATTTATCAAGTAATACTATTATTTTAGTGCATTCATGTAAAATTTCATATAAATGTGATTATTAATTCGCGTTTTATCTCCAGTTAAACAGAATCATAATGGCAACTGAGACGATGATGGTGAAAATTGAGCATCGCGCTGTAATTAAATTTCTCACTAAGCAAGGAAAAAGTCAAAAAACTATTCATGAAGAGATGGTGGCTGTTTACCAGGGTTCCGCACCTTCATTATCAACTGTGCAAAAGTGGTCAAGTGAGTTCAAGAGAGGCAGAGAGAGCATTGAAGACGACCCCCGCTCCGGCGCCCCGGCTACTGCTTGTACGGGAGAAAGCATCAAAGAAGTCGAAAAACTTGTTCTTGAGGATGCCCGAATAAAGGTTAAAATGATGGCAGAGATCACCAAGCTTTCAATTGGTACCATTCACACCATTCTTCATGACCATCTTAACCTTTCAAAGGTCAGTGCAAGGTGGGTGCCACGAATGCTCACAGCGCCTCAGATAAAAAGTGAGAATCGCATGCTGTAGAGAGCTTTTGGAGATGTGTAGTGAGAACGCGGACGGTGTTATGGATCGAATTGTTACTGGGGACGAAACATGGGTCCACCACTATGACCCTGAAAGCAAACAAGAGTCCATGCAGTGGCATAAAAAAGGAACAGACCCCCCGAAGAAGTTCAAAGTCACTCCGTCTGCCGGGAAGCTCATGGCCACAGTTTTTTGGGACTCAAAGGGAATCTTGCTCATTGAGTACAAAAAAAAAGGTGAAACCATCAACGCCACATCCTACGCTTCCACTTTGCATAATTTGCGGGAGGAAATTAAAAAGAAAAGACGGGGTAAACTCGCAGCGGGTGTGTTGCTTCTTCATGACAACGCTCCTGTTCACACGGCGCGAGTTTCCAAGGCTGCTGCGCGATATTGTGGTTTCGAAGAAATCCAACACCCACCCTATAGTCCAGACCTTGCCCCTAGTGATTATTTCCTGTTTCCGGATTTGAAAAAATGTATTCGTGGAAAAAGATTTTCGGATGATGAAGAACTCAAGTCGGCAATAAATGGGTATTTAGGAAATTTATTTTTTTGAGGGTTTAAAAAAGCTTATCTCAAGATGTAACAAATGCATTGATGTTATGGGAGATTATATTAAAAAATAAAAACAATTTAAATTGAATTCGCATTTTCCTTCATATCGATACCGAGAATATATTGAACGCCCCTCGTAACTAATGTCGCTACCGTACGTACTGATCTTGCGCAGTATCGTCGTATTGAGCGTCATCAGTGCATCAGGAATGTATAGCCATTCAATTCGCAGTAACTCGCCGGTTTAGCGACCGGCTATTGCAATATTCTTACCAAAATTGTGAATTGTTGTCCCGTTGCGTGACAATATGCCGCTTGGTATAGCATGACTAATTGATTCAGCATAAAGAAAAGTAATTTTTTGATAGCGATGACGAAATTACGTGAGTCAGGTTTTACACCCGGGCTGATCGACCTCCATATCTAGACCACGACAATATACCATATGTAAAAGGCAAAGTAAACTCTGATAGTCACTTTGACGGTAGGACCGCCATGTAGGGAGAGCTCTGCAATATCTTGTTATTATTGGCATAACCGGCAATCCTTGACAACTCTGCTGGCCAAAACTCCAAGATCACTTATGAGCGCACTTATGCGCTACTGTAATTCATTAACCACGATTTCATGTTGATTGTGTCGGAATTTGCGGTAGTAAAAATTGATTACAAAATGTTTAACTTGGCTGCATTCAGCAATAACCGATTTCTGTAAGAATTCGCTTAGGCGCTATGAGATTAGCAGCTTAAACTAACTCGCATTTGTTCTTATCTTATCTAAAATATTTTTAGAATCGGTCAAGGAAAATCGACATTTTATTGATCGGTCTGTCAATGCCAATAGGCTGAAAATCAAATGTAGCTATCACTTTTAATATTGAGATTAACTGATGCTACGTGCGGTTTCGATGTCAGAGAAGAACAGTTTCTTTCCTCACTCCTGATTATTCGAAAGTACGACGGGACTGCGTGTGCCTTAATGCTTACATCGACAATTGTACGTATACAGCCCGTTGGCATCGGGACTTTTTACTCGTGAATAATAAGGAGAGAGTTGTAGATTGTCGATTAAAGCGATTAAAGCGATTCATCGAAATCAGTACCCTTTCATCATCGTGCACATGCCGGTGCCGTGAAATAAGTTATTTCACCATGCCGAATTTTGGAAATCGGCGTTATTGCGTTAGGCGTTATTTCACGGCACCAAGAGGACTACACGTTCGCCAAGAGCTGCAGAGCTATAAGTCTGACTTCCGTCATGCTGAAGAGCATGGAGAAAATGGTCGAGATCCATGTGCACAAAACTGCCTTGCGAATGCATCCTCAATCTGCGATGTAACACCCTCCCCAACGCGGAAGATTCTGTGCTTCAAAATCTGGTAGGCAGAATTGATAGCTCACTCAATAAAAGGAACAAGCGCTGGACATTTTCATCGGCATTGAAGGTGCTGGCAACTACGCTGGCAACTTTTGACGGCATGTGTAACTCGGCCAGTCAACATGGCGTAGACGAATCACCAGTTTCGCGGATACAAACAATGCTAGTGAATGTGGACGCTGACTGCGGTCATTATGTGATGTCGGGGGTAAACGGGGTTGTAGAGTGTCTGCTTTAAAGCATGGGCTATCTTAGATGTAATCGACGATTGGTATACTAGAAATTGGCTTTCAGTTAATTCTCTCAAAATTGAGGTCGTTCTCTTTACGAGAAGAAGGAAGCTGACTGGTATGACATATTACTTCGAAACTCTTTAAGACACTTTCAGGTGTAAAGGAGCTATCGGAAAGTTATGGGGTCTATCACAAAGAAGGTCTGCGATAAGGCCAATTATATCCTACGGGTCGGTTGCATGGCGGAATATGCTCTTAGGAAAATACGTCACTGCAGCTTTTACCAGACTTTTTAGGACGACCTGTGTCGGCTGCATGGTTCTCTGCTCTAGACGCATCGACGAATCTCTCTACCCTTGATATTTATATCATGGGCCGCATTCTCAAAGCCTTTTCCATTTAAAGAGAAGTGGTACAACAGGCGCTGGAGCTTTAATGACTTTGTGCGCCGACTGCCTTCTGTCTCTGGTTTCGTGGACTGATGCAATTATACCAGAACTCCTGCAGCGGGAATAATCGACTTTCCTATATTGTGAAAAATCGATGGAGCGGGGGAATCATTTGTATCTGTAGCGACAGAAAGACTGCGGTTGCTGAAAACTTTTACGACTTCCAAACTGATTCGAGAATGCAAGTCTGAAGGCTAAATTCACTGAATCTGGGTTCCGGATCACAATGAAATCACGGGAAATGAAATCGCCGATGAGCTTGCTAGTAAGGGCTAAGAGGATAGTTTTTTAGAACCCGAACCTGCTGCGTAATCGGTTAGAGCTTCCATTAATAATTGGGTCTCATGTGAGCATAAATGCAGATGGCATGACTTACCAGGTTTGCCCATCGACAAACAAGGCACTTAAGTGCGCTGGGCGTAAGTCATACAACATTCTGCGACGTTTGCTGTGAAATGATGAAGACACCGCGGAGCACTATCTCTGTGAATGTCCCGCCTACCTTCGCATCAGTCGGCGTGTACTCGTCGGTGCTGGTGTTGTAGACACTTTATCAGTAAAGTTCTTCCTTATCTTTCTTTGGAAGACTGAGAAATTTCATTAACAGGAACTTACAAGGAATACATATAATGGACTAGTTGTTTATCTGAGTGCTCTGTTCCGATGGAAACAAAATCTCTCGAACTTCCCGAACATTAAGGGACTTGACCATACGTCCATATAAGATCGTATTGATTCAAATGCTAAAACCGAATGACTATTGTACATGTCAAACTTTTTCTGATTGGGCTCTATTAAGGATGGATGAAGATCCGGATTTTCTTCGAAAAATCATTCTCAGTGACAAGACACATTTTTGCTTAAACGGGCTTGTTGTAGCCGCATGATGCCGGTGAATCGATTACAGTCAATTGCTCCAAGTGAAGTAATTTTGAAGATAAATTCTAGCTAGAAGTCTAGGAGGATATGCGATTGAAGAGAACGGTGCCACAATCGAGTTATTGAAGACGAAGTGGGGTGATCGTTTTACCGCCAGAAATGGACCTGCCAATTAGCCGCCCCATTCGTGCGATTTACCACCTCTTTTCTTTGGGAGTACATAAAATTCCTGATTAATGACAACAAGCCAGAAGCTTTAGACGATTTGAAGATCAATATTCGACGTGAAATTGCTATTGTAGAACACCATAAATACACGGCTTTTTATTAGAAAAACAAATTGAGGCGCATCTAAAGAAAAATCCTGCATGTAAAAGTTGAAAGTAAAACAATATGCATGTGTTAATAGTTGTCCATATTTTCCGTAAAATAACTTTGTATTACTACTCCCATATCCGCTTTATTAGGCACTGACAAGTATTTGTTGACTTTCAGTACAGCTGTGTTGAAATAATTTGCGATCACTGTAAATTCCTTAACATATTCGTATCCACAAAAGAATGCAAGAACGCATATTGTATCTTACTATCTAACTCTATTGTTATTCACACCTCGTCATGGTTTCGTTTGATAAGATTTCGAACTATTTTGTAAAAAGTCACGTTCGTTGATATATTATTTTTTGTGAATAAATCTACAATTCCGTTTTATATAGATTATTCTAAGCACTGATGTGAATTACTGACTTATCTTTTATTGCAAACGTTCATACGAATACAATATATTGTCGTACACACTATTGTAGAAAACACAAAGAATCACAAAATAAAAATGACCGCTTTGTCCATGTTTTTCGAGAAATATTCGCCAATATGAGTCCTTAGATACGTTTTCTTATATACAACGTATAATTCAACCATCAATATATGTAATTCATTCACAGTTTTTTTTTGTATGTAAAAACCCCTGCCAGACCTTAGGTCGCCATTGGTAAAGTGCCTTCTTTTTATGAATGACTTTGTACATACGAATTTTTATCCTGAAGAAGGATAGCGTAATAGAGCACAATAAATGGATGAGGTTTACCATGTCAGGTAAGTTTTTTTTCGTCATCAACAACCTGTTAAATGACCAATGGGAAAATGTAGCTTCAGGTAGTACTCATATAGTCGCCGTTGTAGTTTCACTTCCTTCCGTTGAAGAATTTCCTCCCCGAACATTGTGCATTTTATAAAGTGTTCTATAGTTATATTTGGTCAGTCTGTAACAGGTGATTTTGGTGTGAACAGGTTCAGAGGTCTTATATAACTGAGCAAAAATATTGTGTGTAAAAATTAAAAATGAAATATCAAAGAAAAGTCCTAAAGGACTGCAATCACAATAATCTCTTTGGTTAGTGTTGTTCTTGTTTGATCTCTCATCGGTCCCTGTAACGTGCTACACTCACAACTGTGATTAAAAATAAAAAAACAAAAATTATTTTTGATTTCAGGTCTTGAGAAAACGTGTGCCATGAAGGAGAAAAGTAAAAACGCAGCTAGAACTCGACGTGAAAAAGAAAATGCTGAATTCATGGAATTGGCCAAATTACTGCCGTTGCCGAGTGCTATTACGTCACAACTGGACAAGGCCTCCATCATCAGATTAACAACATCGTACCTTAAAATGCGACAGGTCTTTCCGGATGGTGAGTTTTCTTTTCTTTATTCTTTTAGTTTTTTTTTTTGTATAATTTAAGTA